>OY776292.1:36251243-37637397 GCA_963675345.1 Trididemnum clinides | reverse complement strand
CGAGGGAGATTTTAGTATAGATTTGCGAAAAATCGATTTAAAAAATAATATTAGGAACAAAGCTAATAACTTATTAAGCAGCTCATCTAAATGCTTAATTAATCGCCCTACCAGACCATCACCAAATACTTCAATAGATCATATTTACATTTTAAATTCCTAGTTCAGGACCACCAACGGCATTTCAATTGATGATATTGACGATCATTTTCCTATTTTTTGTTGTGGTCTCGGCAGCGAAAAGTTTAAATAAAAAATATGGTCAATTTCGAGTTAGCTACGTTTATAAATCATCTTGAGACTAAACTCTGTAACGTAAAATCAAATGGCATCAAAAATCCAAACGATATGTTAAACCAATTTTTTGCAACATTTTTAGAAGTTGTAAATTAGACTGCGCCATTCAAACGTGCTTCAAGATGAGAAAAACGATCAAAACTGAAACCTTGGCTGACTAAATGCCTTTCAAAATTTCTTAAAATAAAAAAAAGTATAAAAGCTTGATTTTTTAAGAAAGAATGGGCGAGTACGGTGAATACAAATCTTACCAAAACTGTCTCAACTGATTGATTGACGTCGCTAAACGTAGTTATTTTCACCAATACCTGGAGGAAAACGAAAACAAATCCAAAAAAATTTAGGCAGTCATTCGCGATCTGGAAAGTAATAAAACATGTAAACAGAACGCGCCTTTACAATTGCATTCAGCTGCTAATCGGAGTTTTATCATCAAACCACACAATATGGCCGAAACTGTTAATGACAACTTTATTAACGTAGTAAAAAATTTAAATAGATCAGCTTCAATAAGCAGAACTAATCAAACTTCTACAACAGTTGCACCGCAGAAACCAAATAGGAGTTTGAATTCCCTCTTTTTCTTTTCATCGACAGAAGAGTAAGTATCTGCAATAATTCAACAGCTTAATAATGGGAAGGCAGTTTGTTACAATGACATTGAAACCAAATTATTTTTCAAATGGCCAACTTGATGATAGCGCCATGCTTAAGTCGCAAATTCAATCTCTGTTTACTCAATGGCCAATACCCCAATGAACTCAAAATCGCTGAGGTTGTGTCTATATTTAATGCCAAATATGTAAAGAGAGCAGTCGCAGAGGAAAAAGAAGAGTATTTCTCTGCAAAAGAACAGTGGGAGTCAAAACAAAACGCAAGATCAATCCAACAAGCTTTCTAAAAATTGTCGGAAGGAAAGACGCTCGTCGGGGCGAAAGACCGGAGAAAGAGGGACAGCTGGTAGAATTTGGAGATGATCAGATCCAAATTCCTGAAGTACCTGCCCGGAGTAAGAGAGAATGGGAGAGAAAGAAGCAATAGAGATGTCAGGAGAGTAGCGATAGAGAAAAATTGGCATGTTGGGATCAGAGGAAATGACCCAATCAAATGCTTCTTCCCCGCTGAGATCGGAAGTACCTTTTGAGTCTCAGAGAGGGTGATGGCAGTTGAAGTCCCCGCGATCAAGAGATTTCTGGAGGAGAAAATATAGAAGGAAAAAAAGAATCCAGTTCTGCTGTATGTCAAAGAAGAACAAATAAAGGAAGCATAGACATTAAGGAAAGAGAGCGAGGAGGAGTTGTTTAGTGAGATGTTGACAACTACATAATCAGAGTAGAAGCCAAGCAAAGAAAGAGAGAGGAAGTAAAAAGTTTACACAAGGATAGGCCTTGCCTGACGAAAATGATGATACCACCGCTAGCGTGCGAGCCATCAGGAGAAAGAATGCCAGATCAGGAGTGAGTGCAATTAGATCGCAGAGCAGAGTAGATCAGGAGTAAGTGCAATCAGATCAAAGAGCAGAGTATCCAGGGATCCGGAAAGAGAGGACGAGTTAAGGTTGGATTCCTCAATACAGATAAGATCTACAGAATGAGACGAGATAAAGTAGAGTAGTTCAGCGTTTCTGGCTCAAAGATTTCCAGCATTTCCATTGAAGAACCTTAAGCGAGTCAGAAGAGGACGAAGAAGCAGGAGATATAAAAAAACAGCCAGAAACATGAAAAGACAGGGAGAGTGCAGAGGGAGGAGAAACAAAGTGGGCGAAAGGAGGATAGGAAGTTTGAAGACGTGGGTGGGGCGTGGGCGCCGCCTAGCCAGAGGAAGCCAGATTGACCAGGTGGTACACTGGAGATATACAAGCTGGAGGAATCCGAAGAGGAGGAAGACGTAGTGTTGGTAGATGCGGAACCTCCAGAAAAAAAGTAGGGATGCAGCAAGGAGGACCGCTCTAGGAGTGAGGTCTGTCCAGAATTTTGAATCTGGAGGAGAGTAGTGAGCACCTTAAGTATACCTATTTTGAGAAGGTGCAGCATTGCACCGTCGACCTTTCCAGTTCACATTTTCAGCGTGCACTGAACAGGAAAAGACAGGGCCAGAGTTAGAATCAACGCGTTCAATAGAAAAAGAATACGGGTAGGAGAAAAAACAGGAGAACGATTTTAGAGAGACTACGTGCTGCTCTTCTGCAGTCGTTCAGAGGCCAGCACGGCAAAAAAATGGTTGGTATGAGAGGAGTGCCCGGACTAACAGGAACCCTCGGAAAGGCCAACAGCCACTTCGACGCGTTTGTTGATGCCAGTCTTTTTTCCAGTGTTCATACCGGTTGAATCGCTCATAACAGGGTACACTTTTGCGCATTCCCGTCACAAGCTTTAACGGTTATTGCATGGAAGACTATTTCACTGGTTACAGAGATTTGTGCCCAATAGATTTTACTCTAATCACTCTTTTCTTAGAATGTTTACACCAAAACTGCGCAACAACCACATATCCTCAAATCTTTTATTTTCCTGCCATCATCATGCAGCTACAATGATTTGATCCACCGATTTTGGATTCGCAAACTGCTAACGACAGAAACCTGGCTTTTTCTCAGCTTCTATAAACAGTGCTTGGAGATGCTGCAATTTCGTCACCAGGGAATGCTAAGATTTGATCAGATTAGTGCTAATATTGCTAAGACTTGATCAGATCATGGCGGATAGAGGTACGTCGTTTAGCCTATCAGCCAACGAGCAACTTGTGTGCTTATACTGTAGATAATATTTTACTTTTGATATACTTGTTATCTCCTATTATAAGCTTCGGAACAAAATCTGAATTGTCAGAATCTGAGGTTGAGATATTTTCTTCCAACTGTGATACACTTGATTTGGGTGTTTTTCTCCGTCGTAATTTACTTCCGAACAAGAGAATAGAAGAACCTGATTGAGACACGAAGGTGGAGCAGGTTAGTAGATCTGATTGCACTTGCGGTACGGAGTTGTGTTTGCGCCAACTAAAAATCCTTTTTCAAAAACTTTATGCTGAGATGCAAATATGAATAAGTTTCGACCAAATCTTTGATTTTGTAAAAGAGATACTTCTTTAGGAATGTGATGTTTCCAGCAGCAGAAACAGGATAGTTTTCCGTTGTGGAGAAAATTATGATGAAGAATTGAGTACTTACACTTAAATACATCAATTAGCAAATTTAATCCTTTCTCTTTAACTTCCTACTCCTTCAATTTAATCGCTTTTTTCTGGTGCTTATATTTTATTTGAGATTGCTTTAAACTTACTAGCAGCTCGAACTTTATTTATCCTAGGTAGACCAGCGATCAATCAAATTTAACTACATCACTGACAAGACTCTGTCTCATATCCAAAAATTTAGTAAAATTAGATTGTTTTTGTTGTTGTTACCCAGCCCCTTTTAAGGGATGGGGGCATGGCGGAAGACCATGAAACCCCAGGGCAACTCCCCAGGGCTTGGATCAGAGGTCGTAGAGAGACAGAGTCGCCAAAGAGCGAGCGGCGCAAAGAGTCCGTAGTTGGACAGTGCAGAATGAGATGAGAAGTGTCCTGGGACGAGTGTCCGCAGGCGCTGCAGGAAGAATTCTCAATTCTGCCAATCTTAAAAAAATAAGAGCTTAACAGTAGGCTGTGTCCGTTGCAGCGTAGACGAGAGAGAACACAGCAAGCATGACGAGGGAGCACGAGTTCCTCTGTGGAAATCGAGGGGACCTTTGCGTCGAAGAATTTAGATGAGACAGTATGCCTCCAGTCCAAGAAAAGACAAGAGTTGATACGAGAGAGAAGACTACAAGGGACTGCAGAGGGCGCAAGTAGCGTTCCCTGTCTGGCCAGCTCATCAGCCGCGTTGTTTCCTAGGAGAAACGAGTGTCCAAGAACCCATTGCAGCCTGATAGAACAAGAGGATAGAGAAGACAGTTCCTGCCAGATCTGCCAAAAAAGCTTTATACAGAAGAGAGAGCGACTTCTTAGAGGGGGCCCCATGATGAAGCAGAGATACAGCGTAAGGCCTTTGAGACGAGGGAAAAACTTGGCCTTCAGCGAAGATACAGGATTAGAAAAGGAAAGAGTGCGGTCGAAGGTGATCCCAAGAAAAGTTGGAGTGGGATAGAAATGGAGGCGGGAGTTGAATAAGAGGTTGTGCTGGAGGTTAGCTTGGTGGGGATCCACTGAAAAGAAGGAGGCCTTACATTTGGTCGGATTGAGATGAAGACACCAGTACTCAGACCAGCGCTCCAATCAAAACAGAGCTCCTTGCGTGGCCTCCACCGCAGTGGGGACCGAGGGAGAGGAGGACCAAATGGCCAGATTGCCAGCGTAAAGAGAGCAGCTGACGGAAGAAAGCAGAGAAGCAGGAAGATTATTGACGAAGAGAAAAGTACAGGGCCAAGAACGGATCCTTGCAGAACACCTTGACGGACTTGAAAGGAACGACTTTTGTGGTTTTGATAAACCATGCAAGCGCGCCTATCAGAAAGGAATGACTGAGTCCAACGAGCAAAGCAAGAAGGGAGGCCAGCCGAAAGAAGTTTGTGGAAAAGAGGGGGGGTGCCAGATAAAGTCGAAAGCTTTTGAGAAATCGATAGTAGACAGGATCGTCCGAAAGCCCGGCCTGGGTTTGTTAAACCCATCCGAAATGGACCGAGAAAGATAAAGAATTTGATCTAAAGTAGACCGTCCAGGGTGGAAACCGGCCTGGCGGGGAGAGAGAATGAAATTAGACTCCAAAAAGATGAGTAGACGGGATAGAATGATGCGTTTAAACAGCTTTGAGACGTAGGAGGTGAAAGAAATAGACCGGAAGGAAGCAGGAGAGTCGAGAGGCTTTCCCATCTTGTGTATGGGAATAATGGAAATGTATTCCAGATGGAAGGAAAGGAATGCATAGTCCAGGAAAGATTAAAAATGTGAAGAAGAAAATCCATGCCAGAGCGAAGAGGGTGCTTTTGCATGGGATAGGCAACTTCGTCTGGGCCAGTGGCAGTGAACGAGAAAAGATTGGAGGCAGCCGCAAGAAATTCAGCGATGGAGAAGGGAGAGCAGAAGGACGAGTAAGATTCCGCAGGAAACATGGCTCGGCGGAGCTCGGAGATGTTGCCTGTGGCTCTGCTACGCAGGGCCTTTGGCTGAGAGATAGAAAAGTGAGATCTCAGGTAGTCGGCGAAAACCGAAGTCGATTCCCTGGGAAAAGAACAGTTGGGGAAGTTCGGAGAGGACGAAGACGAGCCAGCGAAAGAGCGAAAAAAAGAGTATACAGATTTAGGATTAGATTTGGGCGAGAGAGAGGAGCAAGTCATCTGCCATGCCTTAGCCCTGGCCTTGGCGATGACAGACAGAGCACGTCGGAAAGCGGAGATGTAAGCCTGGCGATCTTCATCACTTCTGTGAGCGGCAGCGAAAGCCTTGAGTCTTTCACTAACTGTACTTTTCACTTCAGCAAACCACCGGGCTTTAGGATGGCGTTTGATACGATCGAAAGGAATGGAAAATTTGGCCGCATTTAGTGTTAGAGAGCAGCAGCAGAGGAAAGAGAAAAAGACGAGTATTCCTCTGCAGAAGAACAGTGAGAGTCAAAGTCATCCCAGCGAGCTTTCTGAAAATTGAAGGAAGAGGGCGCTAGTTGGGGCGAAAGACTGAAGGAGGGACAGATAGAAGAATTCGTAGGTGATCAGAACCCAGGTCCTGAAGCATCTCCCAGGAGCAAGAAAAGGCGAGTGAGGAGAGAGCAAAAGAAATGTCAGGGAAAGAGCGATGGTGAAGAGTAGGTATGTCAAGTACCTTTTGAGTCCCAGAGGAGTTAATGGCAATTGAAGTCCTTCAGAATGAAAGGATTTTTGGGGGGAGAGAAAAGGAGTCGGTTCTGCTATCCGTCGGAGAGGAGCTCCCCCTCGAATAGGGGGAGCGCACACATTAAGAAATGAGAGCAAAGAGGAGTTGTTTAGTGAGATGTTGACCGCCACATAATTAGAGTAGGGGTCAAGCGAAGAAAGAGAGGAGATAGAAAGTTCAGAGAAGAATAAGCCCTGCCTGACGAAAATGATGACGCCGCCACTAGCGTGCGTGGCATCAGAAGAGAGAATACCAGAACGGGAGTGGGTGCAATCACAACGCAGAGCAGTGAATCCAGGATTTCCAAAAGAGGAAAATGGGCTAAGATTGGATTCCTGAATACATTCAAGGTCAACTGGGTGGGACGAAATAAAGTGTAGCAGTTCAGTGCTCCTGGCTCTGAGACCGCCAGCATTCCATTCAATAACCCTGAGGGAGTCAGGGAGAGAAGAGGAAGCCGGAGGCGTAGAAAGACAGCCAGGAGCAAGAGGTGGTGGTGAGAGAGAAGATACAAAATGGGCAGAATGGGGATAAGAGGCTTGAAGGCGAGAGTAAGTGAAGCATTAGCAGAACGGGAGCCGGATTAAACAGTGGAGGTATACAGGTCGGAGAAAGTCACACTGTTACAAGTAGGGATGCGGCATCAATAGTTCTGAATCTGAAGGAGAGTAGTGAGCGCCTTAAATGGACCCATTTGGAGCAGGTGCAGCATTGCACTGACCTACCCCGCCAAATCACATTTTCAGCGCACACTGAACAGGTAAATATGGATACAAGGTTGGGATGAACGTTACCGCTCATCAAGAGAAAAGAGAAGACAGGCGACCGATTTTAAGGAAGCTGTGCGCTGCCTTTTTGCAGTTGTTCAGGGAGCAGTACGACGAAAAAATGGAGGGAAATGCCCGGGGCAATTGGGACCCTCGGGAAGGCCAACAGCCATTTCGACCCAACCCAAACGGGGTCGGGGACCGCACCACCACCTTGAGGCGGCTGTTGATTGGTGTAGTTTTTCGCAAGTGCTGGCAATGATATAGAACATCTCTTTTAGACGGTAACATCTCGGGGTAATACAGCATTTAATATATATCTAAAGTCAAAAAGAAGTACCGGGCCCGGAACAAAAAGGAGCACAGAGACCAGAACACGCCGCAAAGATTTCATTTAAGCAACCAAAGTTTTATATTATACCTGCTGACACAAATCTTAAGCATCACAACGGTAGTATACAGATAAAGCAATGGTGAATTTTAAGGTCAAAATGGCTAAAAATAATCTATTGTAGGACAACTTGGTTTCTGTTGTAAATAGCGCTTAACAATGTATTAAGTACAGATAGCAAACGACTATTCTGCAAATTTTGGCACCAAACACGGTTTTCCTTTTCGTTCCGTTGAGATATGCGAGTTTTCACAAGCTAAACCACAATAGCGGGTGGAATCATTTCGCTATTTTGTCTTCATCTTCTTATACATGCAAAGCTCATGGACCCCCAAAAATCTTTCTCTGAAACCCCCGTTGGTCACCGCTGAATTAAAAACAGATCGCTTCAGCTGATACCAAACAGCTCTTTAAGCTCACAATACAAACTTTTCCATGGATGTATGCTTTATTAAAATAAAATTTAAACGAAAAAAGTAACACTGCTCGGGGGAAATAATGAATGTTCAGCATATCAAACAAGGATTATTGCACTACACAGAAGAACTAAGGAAAAAATTAACTGAAATTATCATGCAAATGCAATGCAGCAAAAAGTACTTTGAAAGTGCTGACCACAATTTTGGTCTATGCACAAAGAATGACACCACTCAATCAAAAACTTTAGTGACTCCGGCATAAGAATTAGCGACTCCTAAAACAAAAAACGTCAATTACTACCAGCTACTACACATATAAACACATAGCAATTAGCGACCAACAAGAGTGTTTTTTGAAAAAAGTTTTTAAACTTTTCCAGCCCAGACTTCTCATGCACATAAATCTCTGCTAAATGTTTTTACATAATTCTGAGCTGAACACCTTCAACTTCTCATATATGCGAGAATCAACCACACTGCAGATTACTTCACAAAACTCACCACATAAATTATCGCCAATTTTTATGTAAAGATAACCGTGGTCTCCAAAATCACTGCCCCAAGAGTTTTTAACAATCCAGTATGGCACTTCACCTGATACATAATAAACATGATAATAATGCGATGAGTGGTATGCTAAAGTGCTAATCTAAATTGGGTGAAAACTTTCGGTAATCACACATGCTGAAAGTACCTGCAGGCAATGTAACGTCTACTTTAATGTCCGTTAACTTGGGAACAATTTTTCAATTTCTTTCTCCAACTGTACCAAAGATACAAAAAATAATGTTATCGTACCTTCTGCTTGGCGCTTGAGTGTGGGGATTATGTGAGAAAAAAAACGTAAAATCGAATTTACTGCCGCGATTAAATCAATCCCAGGCGCTATGGCACCGTTGCAGTTGAAAAGCGCCAAAAAAACGCCATGTTTTTAATTATTTTTGATTAAAGAGTGAAGTACCAGGATCTGCCTAACCTTAGGCTTGACGATACTAAAATGAAACGGCGTAATTTTAAGAACCTTATCTAACCCTCAATAGGACAGAAATTCTCAAACACCCTGGCATATATTATTGGGCATCACGATACATTTCTTAGTTTGTCACGCCCCTGAAACATATTTTTGTAATTCTACTCGCATAATCGTAGAGCTGCATGCTCTGGACTAGACGTTAAAAATAAACACAGTTTATATACTTCCGATAAACCTTACCTCCAATTCCACTTTGAACTACTTTGCTATCGATTTAGTAGAGACAGTAGGGCGACCCGATAACCAGTATTGCTTTTTTTTTTATCTTTTCCGCGTAACTATGCAAATTTTTTTGTTTTTCGTGTTGCATTGATTGAAACGCCAATAAATGCAATTCGTTTGTTCAATTTTGCGAATTAGGTCGAAAACACATTCACACAGCCCTCGTGTGCCAGCGAATATCAAGCAAACACACAAGTGTTACTGGGTTTCTCACCTGTCAAATCATATCCGACAATTTGTACAGCATGGTTTGGGGAGTCATACGAACAATGATGTTGTATAATACCACCAGTATAGTCCTGCATAATAACATCAACCTATTATTTACCCAAGTTTCAGATAAATTCAATAAAAAAATGCAATTATTTCAAAAAACTGTAACATGCAGCCCACATAAGTCATTCAAACCTGCCAACTTAGAGCATCGACGCTAACGGATAAAGTCCCAAACTGAACTACTTTCGGGATCATGTCATTCATTTCCACTGACGGACATCGTCCAACACATCTAAATATAAACTGAACAATCAATGTCGGTAAAAAACTTGCAGCCTAATCCAAATGAGCCAAAACTCAAATAAAATTGAGTTTTTCGGTGAGGATACTCAACGCAAGCCACTCAAGACCAAAAACATTAAATTAAATGTTCGATTGCTCCACACTGAACTTTAAAAATTTGATTGTAGCGAAGAGAATCTCTCATAAAGAACCAACCTGGATTCAGATACGCTTTGGACACCGAACAGTCCACCGCTTTGATGACAATGCTTTTGGTAGAAATGCACAGAGCAGACAACAGCGTCAACTCCGAAGCGCGTTTAACCACAATTCATGTCATGTACACATCTAACAACACAGGTTTTTTCTAGACTAAACGGTATGTCAGTAAGCCATCAACCCTCAACTAATAAAACAATGAAAAGTCCACAACCAATAAAAATTAACTTACGATTCGCAGAAATACTTTAAAACGCCAACTCCAAAATGCCTGCAACATGGGAGATAATTTGAAACATTATTAAAAACAAAATTGAAATGATATAAACAAACAAATTACCCTGAAACGTTCCGACATTTTCCAGTAGAATCATGGAAAGGATAAACCGAACTTTCAACAATTTTAAGCTTTTCCTAGAACAAAATACAGTCAGTTAAATCATGCTTTGAGAAGCAATCCCCCATTAACTTTTCAGATAACAGACACCTTTTAATAGCGCAAATCGTGCGACCCTTAACACTTTATTACAGTCTCGTTACATTTTTCGCAGATTGTGTTGGGTAGAAAAAAATCCACAGTCATTCTTTGATAGAATCAACCGTCGCAGAGTTATGCTTCACGACGAAATTGAGCCGCCAAAATCATTGTTCTTGGACCATCCTTTGGCAAAGCATAAAGTCTGTTTGCCTCCCATTTTAAAGTTAGTTTAACAGCACATAGTCACAGATAGGTAGTTGTTTTTTCGTGGTTTTGGTTTGTTTTTTGGTACTGGGGGCAACAGCCATGTTACAAAGATATGTCGTTTTGCTGTTATCTTCTTTTTATCAAACACCAGTTAAATGAAGAAGAGAAATTTATAATCAGCAACGGTCACCTGTTTTATTTCTTCTAAAGCCACACACGGATTACCGCCTGCACATCCTGAGCTATTATTGGTGCAGTCCATTACTTGTTGAGTACTTAGGACCTTCAACTGGTTACTACACAGAGCCCATGCACTTTCTATCAGCTCAACCACAGTGAATGCCCTATAAAGAGATAAAAATCTTTAACCTAGCGATGACTCATTAACATTAGTAACTTAATGGGTACACAAAACATTACTTGATATTTATCACACAAACAAAAAATACCTGCAGAACTGCAACTTTACAGAGCGAAACGGAATTAAAATCTACTCACCAACATGCACCACACTGAAACACAAGTTGCATGCATCAATAAAACGCAAAAAATCATGAACACTAGGAACAATTCTAGTCAAACCCTAGAAGAAATAGGTTAGGGCAGTGTTCCCGGTAGAACGCATCGTTACCAAGGGCTTAAGTTTACGCCCCAGAATAGCTGGTGCGCATTGTGAGTTCGAATCCCACCTGAAGTGAGTTTTTACTGATGCTGCTTTATCGTGGTGACGTATCACTAATTTTCCTTTAGGCTAACGTCATAATCGAGGCTTTGATTTCGGTTCTAGATGGATAGCTCTCCATCGACCCTTCATTAATCAGAGGAAATAGATCGCTAGGGGGGCGCGCCCACTTGGTGGATGTGCAAGGTTTACAAGGGGCACGGTGGCGTGGTTTCTACTAAAAGAGGTTGAGAAAAATTGTTAAGAACCCCTTCAAAAAGGGGGTTCAAAAAGTTTAAGAATTTCAAAAAGTTTAAGAACCCCTGAAATAGACTGTATTTAAACATTTGTTGAAACAGATTGCCTGTATCCCCAGCCTGATTTTGATTAATTTTCGGTGTGAAGATGGATAACGGTATCATGCTGTACCTTCATTCCAACGGAGAGGCAACCTTAGATGAACGGGGATTTTATCAGATTGCAAAATGAGTTGCCTAGTTGTAAATAATGAAAAATAGGACAGGCACATAAAGAAAGAAAAACACAAAATAAAAACACTAAATAAATTTAATCTGTCCACAATAATATTAGGAAGAAAATAGTCGTGACCAACAAATTACATGCGCATCACCGAATTGTTGACCTGCTTTGTCACTACATTATTACCATTTGCTGATTCTTGACCGGAGTGATTATTCCCTTTGTTCTCCAATCTAATTTCTTTGGTACGTCATTGCCTGGTACTGGCATATTGTCATTGAAAGGCTTTGATAAAGAAATGCCAGACAAATATTTATCTGAACAATTGAAAAATAAACATTAGAAGCAATCAACCAAAGCAGCAAAATATCTGAGCTGCACCGGTAGCTTCTTGTCTACACGGAAAGCAGTCAACAAAATCAGATTATTTTTGATTAAAATTGAAAAAAGATGGAACTAGCTGAAACAACAAAATATAACCACTCATTACATACAAGATGAATGCAGGTTTTTTAAAACTGCGCGATGAACATAACGCAGCGGTTTCCAGGGAAGGAGTTCAACGCTATTAGAAGAATTATACCTAATACAAAATATAGAGGTTACGAGTTGCTAGGTAGCAATTTTCAAGGCGATCTCCTGCATTTCTATCCATCGAACCCAATGGCAACTTTGTTTTTTTCCAATATTTATATTATTGAGTGTTTTTCACATCCGTCTGATGAGACTTATGAGACATCACGTCAATAACCCGCGACCGGTCGCGAGTTATTGACATGATGTAATAGACTGCTATATGGTACCGTATGATGTTGGTGATCATTTTTGAGCAAAGTTTCATATTTTACCTCAGTGAGAATTGTACCTTCTTTCAGAATTCACAAGTTAATAGTTCCACATTTTTTTATTTTATTGCATTTAATACAACACTTGTGATTCATTTCATGTTTTGGCTTTGCTCGCTTTTCTAGCAATGTAGTGCCATCATTGTATTCACACACACACACACACACACACACACACACACACACACACACACACACACACACACACACACACACACACACAAGCTCCCGAAAACAGAGAGGAGAAAGATTTGAAAAAGGCGCTTTTCACTTTTTAAAAGAACATTTTTACATCACATAGGGACAATCTCTTTGAAGACTATTCAAGAACCTGCGTCACTAGTTCAGCTCTCATAAACACGATTATCTTCCTAATAAAACAGACAAATTGTCTCTCACCGCAAGGTGATCTTTAAATAAAAGGTTTTCACCCCAATAAAATACAAAACCCCAAAAAAGTTACCTCAAATTTTGAAAATATTTTAAGTTTACCAAATTTTTAAAGAATCAGTTTAAAATTCACACACACACGTAAGCACGCACGCACACTCACAGATTGAACATCAATTAGACATTTCATTCTCCATGCTAAAGGCGTACTTTGTTTAATTGTTCAAAAAAGTATGGGGCAAAAAGCAAGTTTTGTATATTTTGAAAAAGGAGGAAGGTTTTAACAAACGTGCAAGGGAGGAAGGCAATAAAAAAGCAGGTAACCACTGACATAACGTATGGCTGAATCAGCAACAACCTACCAGGTCTTGTTGTAGCGAATTAAAAATTCGCTCCGCTAGGTGATGACCCAGGTCTCTGTCAAGCGTCAAATACGCTGCCTTTCAATTTCAACTTTAACGCCCTATCCATTGAACACACCACCAGTAACAAGGTAGATCTTAAAACACAACACACCACCAGTAACAAGATAGATCTTAAAACACAACATTACCTTGAAATTCTTGCTGAGATAGATCTGAGAACTTGTTCAGGCCGTACTGCGCCGAAAGATTCAGGTCACTGGTTCTTTCAATGCTTGCATATTTCTGTTCTATTCTTTTCAACGTTGCCTTAAACATCAAAACGCTTGAGCCAACTTGTGCTAAACCGAAAATTTATCAAAATAGCATCGCACTCGTGATCAATGCAAAAACACGCTCAGCAATTTTAAACAGCGACCCGTAGGCACTCGGAAATTATCTGGAACTTTTGAAAAATTCATGTTGATACAGACAACCTTGCTTTCAATAATTGTTGTTGCAGAGCAATTTGAAGTCTAGCAGAAAGACCAAATAAATTTATCTTTTTAAGTACATGTTCAAGCTTCGTATTTTGATTATAGACACATCATTTTTACCTAGTAGGCTATCCAAAAGTGACGTCCTTTTATTTCACTTCATATATAATCGAGTGTTGTCACATGAAACTCTACTAATTTTGATAATTTGGTACAAAAATAATTCAACCCTGTTAATTAATTTTGGTAGACCTATGGCTTTTTTCCCCCGTACTTCAGTAAAACTTACAGCTACATATGCATGTGGCAGCAAAAACAGCATAGTATATTTCAAGGATCAAGTCCCCGACTCCTGCAAGTGAATTGATGCCACAACATTGCGTGAAATTTTAAATGGATTTTAACGATATAGATCGAAAATAAGTAGGCTGCAATTAAAAATTAGTACCAAACTCTCGACGCTCAGGGCAACACTGGCTCACTATTTATAGGCTATTGTCAATAGCTACCAACAAGCGTGGTGGTGTGTGGTTGGAGCATCCGCTTCGCATACAGCAGACCTGGGTTCAATTCCCTTGTCGAGTCATAACAAAAACTTTAAACATGACATTCACAGATCTCGTGCTTGGCGCTTTGAATCAGAAGTAACGAGTAGAAGGAAATATGAAACCGTGTTTAGAGACATGATTATATAGAAAGCAGTGAGTCTTAATGCCCTGAAAATGTAGCCATCGTTGACGCCAAAACAAGAGCCACTAGAACTAAGTCCCGCCTCTTTTCGATCTGCGGGTGAGTGTCAACCACACAAATTACTGTTGATGGCACCTTCATAGCAACTGATAATAGCTCGGCTAGGGTGTTCATGCCAGGCTTAACGCTCAGCTAAACTTGCGTGAAGGCATTTGGATTAGAAACGACATTTTACACCTTTCTATGAATTGTATAAAGTGCGGTGAGAGTAAAATAGCGATAAATTTCATCATTTATATACCTTTAGATAGCAGTGCCTGTAGTTGATCAATAACGTTACATTAGTTAAAGCTATGCCTGAAAACGCTTCAGAAGTCCCCCCCTGCAATAGATTTGAGAAAGACCGATCTTGTTCAATTAGCCTTTAAAACCGTGTTGCTTAAATTACGAACCATAAAAATAATTGTATAAACAAAGTTATATTGTTTATTCATATTATCCCTCCAATGACAATCGAAAGACTTCCAATCACTTAAACCAATCACGTTTTGGGATAACACCGAAACTAATCGTCAACAAAAAACCTTCATTGTATTTTATTCTTTGTGACATTACTTATGATAACGGCTTTCACCTGCCATACACACAAAAATTTCAGCAGGTTGCGAAATTCCATTGAGCTTTTTAAAACATCGAAAGACTTTTTGCGCACATTGCAAGTATCTCTGGTTTAAACGTTTTAAGACCGAGACTCTTATTAAACTAAATTTGTGTGTTTGCAGTCATATCCACACAATAGTTATTCAATTAAAACGGAGAAAAACATCCTTACCCATTTCTAATTTTATTAATGCCATACGAATTATACTTATTTATTTGACTTTATGCTGATTATATGGTTTATTTTGCAAATTGTTTTCGCCCCCCCCCCCCCCCCAAGGCATTGCTGCCCGCCTACAAACCAGCGGTACACATAATAAATTTTCGAAACCATCAAGCAAAAAAATTAAAATTATCAAAAAGAGCACTTACCAAAAAGTTGTTTTTTCTAACTTCATATTCAAGAGAACCTTCAGTATAAGATCTTCCAAATTGTTCAATGTAGTTCTGAAACAACTCTTCAGTGTTCTGATTCATGGCATGCTTACCGCTAGTATGTAAGCACGCGAATCCCAAAATAATAACTGCTATCCAAAAGTTTTCTAACCTTAACATGGTCCACCAATCTAAAGAGTGTTCGATGAATTAAAATTATATACAAATAATCGCAACATACAAGTGCTCATATATTACAAAATAAATCATACGCACGATGTATAATTGATACAATGCTAATACGCACTTTATTGAATACATGAGCGACAAAATCTTCAGCACTTTTAAATCACTATTTACAGGTTATTTATTATATGAAGAATTGACATTGGCAGTTAAAATCAAAACAAAGCTTTTAGAGCTTACACTAATCTTTGTAGAAAACAAAACATCCGCACATCGATTAAAATAAAAGATTTCAGGCGCAAAGATGCTTTTTACATCAAAAGTGTATAAAATTTGAACTATAGAGCAAAGATACCACTTACTCACTCATTTCAAGGCAGATACACACTAAATGCATAGTTATCAAAGTATTTACGCAATTAATGCTATTTACAACCAACCAGAAGCATTATGCAAAGCATATGCAGAAAGGTAACGACATAACCAAAAATCAAAACATTTACAAAGAAATTAATCATCGACTAAAAGCTGAAGCGACTACAGCTAACGAACTTCCAATAAAACTAAACAAACATGGCTTGGGCATCACACAAATCTGCATTATCACGCACTACATACAAGATTCTTGCTTGGTCTTTACTTATATATCAAAGCGAAGTTTCTAAATACCTAGAGAGCGTAAAGTGAAAAGCCAGACATATATACAAAATAGAATAGCGGTGACGAAACGCAAACGCTCATTGGTCATAAAACTAATTTCAACTAGAGCTAAACTATGCTTCAGCAAACAAATATCACTGTTGAATCGTCAACAAAAGAATTACTTTTACATTATTTGCTCTGTGGTGCCTTGTGTACTGGATCAGAAATACATTACATCAAATAAAACTCATCGTTGCCAGTCTTTGGAGCAACTCAAATCAATAAAATTTATACGACGTAATTATTGGCACAACAAAGCGAACATTAATCAAACATCAATGCGATATCAAAACACACAAACGATATAACAACAGTATGTCACTCCGTACTCAAGCATCCATAATATAGATTGAAAGCTTGAAGACATGAGCGGCATGCTTGTACAGAACTTCATCAGGAATCGTCAAACACCAATCGTTATTGACACCATCAGATTTTCCATCGAGATAGTTCAGCAAAACATCTTCTCCAAGTCTTAAAAAATATAAAGCACATTCAATGTTTCAGGCTAAAGCACAAACTCACAACCACTCACCTCCACCCAGGATCCATTTCAGGACCAATCATTATTAGAGAGTTTAATTCAAGCTGCAATTTCTCTATATTCATCACTTTGAGCTTTTCTTTGAGCTCAGCAACTAGTCTCTCGTCGTGAATACCTTGAGCTGAAACAAAATAACACTTTTAATCTTTCACCAATTTCATGAAATGTGTTCTAAAACTCAAATTCACTTTTGAAGGACATTTTCAGATTTTTTATTCACGTTAACGACCATATTCAAGAACTCATGTGTCAATAAACCGTTGCTAAATTACAACAAGCAACCTAACTAACCACAATCAAGGACATTTTCGAATGGATTTTGTCCACTTCGAACCAATCTTTTTGATCTGTGCCATGAAAATCTTTCATAAAGTGACAAGCAATGAGAGATTTGAGCTGATGGAGGAATCATTTTCGTCTCTTCAGGTGGAAGCAAAAGTTCGTTTTCAGCGTAATCTCGGATCGCCAGATCAGCATCACCACCAGTCTGTAAAATGAATGCATCACAACAAAACCAAGCGTGGCCTAATATTTATACCGGCGGCGCCGTGACGCAATGGTGTGCCGGAATGCTTAGACAAAGGGGTGGGGGTGGGGCGCACAAATCAAAAAGAAATGATGTATTTACTTGATCGCCAAAAATGTGAAAGAAATTTTTAATATCAAATTAAGCAAATTTAATATCAATCATCAGATCGAGCAACAAATTTGGTGACAACAAACAGTTTCAAAAAGTTGATCTCCAAAATGAGTCTTCAACTTCAAATTGAGAAAATTTTTGATTTAATTTAGGCGCTGCAAGTCATTTATAAGTTTTCAAAGGTGCTGGGAAACAAAAAAATGTACTGTATGGACAGGATTGGCGTGGGCTAACAACATATATGCTACAAACGGAATATATAGATTCTCCTTGTCAGGCCAAACCAACCTGTTGTGGTGCAGTCTGATTTCACCAACAGGGTTCTGGCTTAGAGCAAATGTTCAGCGCCCTAAGATAACTAACCGTTCAACCTACTGCCTTGCAGCTCTGCCTCTTTAGGCAAGGGCTTAGTATGCAGTCAAATTATGCAATCTCGGATAAAAGTTTCTCATCGTTTGTTTCTAAAACGAAGATTCACAAAGTCACTAGGATAAAGGTAAGCCCGGGAAAAAGTAGATGGAGCATAATGAAGATTTTTAGGAAAACCCAATGGCGACTAGCGAAACTGACACCGTTGATCAAAACCTTCAGTGAATCTTAGATTTGCAACAATAAACGTGGGGACGTTGATTGGAAAAAACTGCAGAAGTGGTGGAAACATTTGCATGAAGATTGATATTCCAGCTCTTCAGGAAGATACAAGAAGAAAAAAAGGCTTACACAAAGCGGTAAATTTGAATATCAGTCTACTGAATAAGAGAAGAAACTGATCACGGCGGTGTTGATATAAAGGTAAAAAAAAAGTAATGAAGAAAGTAACAGAAGTACAAAGAGTATGTTCCAGGATTATTATGCTGGAAGTGGTTGTGAATGGATATGTTACCTCTGTGCTTTCAGTGTACGGCCCACAATGTGGCAGAAGTGACGAGAAAAACAGTGCTTTTTATGGTGAGTTGAATGCTATAGTAAGACCAAAGATGGAAATGTGATATCACGGGAGACTTCAATGGACAGGTAGGAAGTTTTGTTAATGATTATGTTGGAGTTCATGGTGTTAACGGATGGGAAAAAAGGAATCGAATGGTGAAAATCTCGAATTTGCTGACAATTTTTACATGATTACCGCAAATACGTTTTTTAAAAAAGATTGTGAAGAATTGTTTTCATTTTCTCAATAAATGAACATTTGTAATTGATAGGCTGTCAGTATCGGTAGGTAAGACTAATCTTCATTTATAAGTAAGGAGGTCGGGATTAAGGGCAAAGCTAAATGTCATAAAACTCCAAGTTAAAAAAAATCAAAATAAAACCATATACCTATCAATTAGCTAAATTGAAATTTGAGGGGATATTTTGTTTGAAAATAACTTAGGCTAGTAGCCGCCTACTGGAATAGGGTGAATGGCTTTGGGGAAAATCATAGCCCCTTTTTTTTCGCTATGCCGGAAACAAGGCAAATAGCGCAGCCAAAGAACTTAACACCACAAATATACATACAAAAGGGGTCGCACCAAATCAAAAAATAGGCATATCATTAAATGGTTTATTTTTGTAATTGTGAAAACGAACACTATCTTGGCGCCATCATTATGCTTGACTGTGTTTCCCGCTTTATCATGTTTTGAAATACGATTGTTTGTGAGCATTACCAGTCTTGATCCATACACTAAGACTATCACCATTACGGGTACAGGTACTATGTCTCCATGAACTACAACTTTTTGTTACTGCTCTGACAAACGTTCGTACAATGAAGCCAGAGCAGTTGCCTGAAGTAACACTTTTAAACTAGGCACAGCTGATGGTAATTCCAATAGAATTCATCCAATCTGTCTGTATTCATGTTGAAACTCAAAAACTTAGCGAGATGGTTTTGCTTCATTTCCGATACAAAGCCTTTGAACGGAATAAGAATTTTGTCACAAGCTTCTGCCGAAAACCACTTTCCATTGAGCAAAATGGACGACTAAAGACTCGGAACAAGCAAGTGGAAGAGACCGAAAAGATTGGTTTAAAGTCAGAGAATGCCTTAAATCGAGCGATGTGGCAAAATGGAGTTCGAAGATTAGCAGAAGAAATGGGGGTGGATTCGGCCATCTTCGTTAAGGGGAAAAAACCGATAAAAACTGAATAACTACAACTGCTACCTTAATATAATACAGAACAAATTTCTAGCAACAAAGAAAACATAGCTTTTTATCATTTCACTTTTGTATCACTTTTTTGGACACCATGTAGCAGAATGAAAATCACAAAAGCTGATTCCTTAAACGCCACCAAAGCGAAGTGCAACCTTTGTAACAACCTAGAAAAATTTTTACACACAAACTTAATTGATCTTAAGCCAGCGGCAACCAGCGAAAACAGTAAATGAATGATTATTCATTACTTCTTGCCCGATAGATGTACGAGTCACTCCACAAATCTTGCAATGTTCCTCTTTTAGATGCAATCAAGTCGCTAGATTCCATGGCCCCTTTCCCCCTAAGCCGGGACCAGTGCACGTAGGTAGGCAGGCGCCGCTACGCTAACTTCAGAAATAACATCACGAGAAGAGCCGTACAAAGTCGTGAAACAAGTCCACTAATGAATGACCTATTTCTGTAATTGTGAAACGACCACCAATATGGCGGCCACTAACCGGCTGAACCGATATTTTTAAGTCGACATTACCGACTTGGAAGCCAACCGTGTGACAATAGATTATTGCCATAATGGATCAATCACTTTGGCATCCACTCACAACTTTGAATTTACGCCCTCCTACATTTAGTGAAGGGACAAAAGTTTGTGAAATTATTGGTTGCTTTTGGGTAATTTCAGTATTATAATACAAGAGTAGGGAGGTGGGGATTGTAAGCATAATTCATGAAACCCAAATTCTGAGAAGAAATCAAAAACAATAAACGCGTACCACTGTGTGAAATAGCATCTATGCAAGACAAATATTGCACTTAGAAATTGGATAATAGGCTTGCCGGAAACCAGCTAACGACTAAGTCGAGGCATAGCTTCTTCATTGTCCCTTGCTATGTCTACACAAAAAACTGCGCAAATATGGTATAGTCAAAGATTTGACAAAGTTTGAGAGGATATCAATACAAAGCAATAAGCCTGTGTAAAATCACAGCGTAAACGGAGTGTTCATTATTGTTATCTGTTCGTGCATAGTTTGCTCCAGAATCGAACCCGAGCTTACAATGCTTAATTAAGTTGGTGACAGTTCAATAACTCATTTCAACGCGTTTATTTACACTACATTGCACAACGCACTTTACAATCGAAAGCTTGTTTCACTTTGTTGATGACTGTTACATGTATCTCTATACTGCACATTTGCGGTTAAGTTTTGTCGTTAGAGCGTAAGGAGTGTTTTTACACCAAGAATTCATCTAGTAGCTCGCTGTGCAGTTTAGATTAGTGTGTTAATAATTTGAGTTGTATTGAGTTGGTTGAGCATAGTTTGATTTGTCCTTAGTTGCTGTATCCATTTGATTACTTGTTAAGAACGTAGCTCATGAAGTAACTTAGTAGATAAATCAAGGATACGAATTATTGCCCAAATATTTAGAAATCGCTCGTATTGTCGTTCGATATTAAACCTGGTTCGTTAGTTAGCTTCTATCATTAACAGTTTTTGCAACATCAAAATTCCCCTTGATTGCTTGTGTTAATCAGTGTCGGCCGTTTTGAAAGACAAAGACAAAGTTCGAATCGATCGATTTCCGAGCACGTTGCTCAAGAGTTTGGTTAGAAATTGAACTGGCTCGTCGCTACCCCAGCCACTATATATTACGTGGAGAAACATTTCTGGTGTTTCGCTTGAAAACCTTGGCTAGCGGGATGAGAACTATAACTTCAGGGCAAGTTATGGCCCCTTGAAGTGCTTTTGGGTACGTTTATGCAGGAAACAGGGCAAATAAGGACTTTAAAAAGTTTGGGAAAAATCAAAAGAAAACTACATCCTGTCTGAAATCGCGTTGTATGCTGGGAAACAATATTGATTTGTAGCTATAAAATAACTTTATAGCTCTGCAGGGGTTATAAAAGCACATTTCGGACGAGACATGGGCCCTTTTACGTCCCTGAAAACACCTTTGCACAAAACAGGGCAAATAAGGTCGAGCCAGGAACTTACGAAAGTTTGGAAGAAATTAAAGCAAAAGAACATTTCTGCGCAAAAACATGTATGCAGAAAACAGAGCACGTAAAACAAAGCCAGGGACTTGAGGTCACAAATGTAAACACGAAAGGGAGTGCACCAAGTTGTAAAACAAACCTATCACTTAAAATCCTATCTTTGTGAACTACTTTGGAGTTCCCTTCTCTTTTTGGCTTTATACTCCGGTACCCATTCAAAGGAGCAATAGAAAAATCAGGGTGAGTGAAATAAGGGTTACACATACTCCACATGTGTTTTTATTCTATTGTCTTTTGAAGTACGTTTGATTTTGGAGCAAGAGCTGGCTCTCATAAAAATCTTTACTTTTCGTTACTGTTTTCACATCTGCCCCTTAGGTAAATCCGGCTGAACAGACGTTTTTAACACCAACATGATTGACGGGTGTCCAGTTGGCGACGCAAACAGAGTCAGCTAGCTTTCTGTAAACGATCGATAAAACATGGAGTAAAGGCAACACAGAACTGATCGATGAACATGAAAGTGAGCGACCTAAGAACCCTTGCATAAAGTGAGAACCAATTTTTGAAATCCGAAATTGTTTCAGTTTATGGATATGGCCGGATTTACCTATTGTTTCTCAATACGTCAGACCGCTACAAAATTGAAATTAGTCATTAATCAAAATGAAATTGTGACTGTAATCTCCATTTTCAAATTCATTAACTTTTGTTAAACAATCATACAATTACATTGCACTACCTAATCTAATCACTCTACAAAAAATGATGCACTTAAATGCTACCCGCAGTTTAAGCGATAAACCTATCAACGAACTTTGGTCAGCAGTTGTATGACAGTCGTCAGCGATCGAACAGCCTCGCATAGATCAGCAGTTCCTGAATTATCAACCAAGACGTCAATGTCATGACACATTCTTGCTGAAAGAGGAATCTGAAACAAAAATATTACCACGACATCGAACTAGGATAAAGAGGCTTGTCTATCGGAAGACAAATTTGCAACAACGTTTGTAAGTTAATAATCTTTATAAATCATTTAGTATTCACAACACCACACAAACCTGTTGAAGAGTGGGTGTACGAAGAATTGCATCACAATCTTTACCCAAACCAACATCTTGCGGATACAACATCATAGGAACAGTCTAAATAAAAGTTGCAGTACTTTGTAACATCTTTAATACAACTAAAATAAATGGAGATAAAACTAAAAAATGATGATTTTCTTTATTAAATGTTTATCCTAATAAACTCGCAGGACTGCAATGCTAAATAAACAGCATTTGTCTTGATCTGCTTTGGAGATTCTAGGTTTCAACATTAGAAAAAATTTACAGCTTGTTGGGATCCGCAGAGCAACACAACCTCAATGGGATTTCAAAGCACGATCACTAGGTTGTGGTCGCCATGTCATCGGCGCTTCAACGAGCACGGTCAACTTATCGTTCCATGGAAGCAATTTCCGTCGATGCGCGTTAAGTTATGTGCTCCTGCTACGCCTAAACACAACATCTTTCCTGCCTGAGAAGAGCATCAGATACTGAAGTAGTGGGAAGGGGAGGGGAAGTGCGGCCAAAGATAAAAAAGGGGATTAACAGCAGAAGTGATGCAATGCTGTTTGAGAAATTCCGAGAAACATCAAGTGATATTGGAGGCCACGTTAACGGGGGCAAAGTCGGTTGTTAAAAACTGGATCTCTTTTCTTTCTCCTTCCAGCAATACAATCAATCATAAAACTGTTAATATCATTACATAAAACTCAAAAAAATGATTTTTTTCTACAGCGCGTTTGTAATCGCTTCAACCAATTTCAAATTTCAGTAGAACCAAGCCCATGCCCATAAAAATTTTTACGATTTGTTGAGCAAAAATGTAGAGTATACATTGAGATTTCTTACCAAACAAGGCAAGCTATGAAAACAAATTTATTAAAATTAATTTCAACTTTTAACTGGCTATTCGGAGTTAAATCTAAATCAAACGGAGATGAAGGTGGAGATAATTTAAATTTAAATAAAATTTAAACGGGAACCTAAAAGAAGTGTGTATATTTGCGTAACTAATGAAGCAAGAAAAGCTAAACTAGGAGCAAAATAAAATTAGTTTATATATGTCAATTAACGATGAAACTAGCTTTAGCCAAAGTTGCAATAGGTACCAAATTTTTTCTTCTTACTTGTTCTTGTCTTAGTGGAAACTTGGCATACATATGCCATCGAGATTAACAAGCCATTATAATATACCGTAACACATCGCAATCATGAAAACGGTTACAGCGTTAATGTACTTACCAATAAGCTGCGCACACTTACGCATAATAGCATATTTATTCTAGCAAGCAGCGAATCCACTTACTAAAATTGTTTTTTCTGACTTTTTTTTTAAACTATTACAATCCACAGTTTTGAAAAAACAACTTCTTTTGCGAAACTTATGGTCTAGGTATTACAGTTCTAGTTGTACAGGGTGACCGCGATCTGTTTTTTGTATATACAGATAATGCAAAAACTCTTAGCATTCATCACTATTTTTCTAATTGTATGACATCACGGAAACAGAAGACTATCTACAGAGAAAAAAGAAGCTCTCACAGCGTTCGGATATTTACTTCTCATCGTAAAGTGGCCCACGAGGTGGGTGTTGTTCAATCATCGGTGAACAAGATCCTTAAAGAAAAAGGCTTGAACCCAAGGAAGATAGTAGCCATTCAAGAATTGCTTCCAGGCGATCTACGAAAGCGCTTGAATTTCTGTCGTGTTGTGGTAAATGAGTTGGAAGTAAATAACATTTGCTTTAGTGACGAGGCGACGTTTCATTTGAATGGCTGCGACAAGCACAACCGTTTTGTGTACGCAATGGATAATCCAAAGATGGTTGCTGAAGATGAGACTCTTCGTTCACCTGGCATTACTTGTCGGGCCATGGTATCACCAGACTTTTGTATCGTTTATGAATTGCTGAATACGACGATGAATGCCGAACGATACAAAGGTATCTTGAAAGCTGACCTCATTCCACTCCTTACGCAGCGTCGTCACAGGATGAAGAGCTTTCAACAAGACGGAACATCTCCTCATTTCGCGATAGCTGTTCGCCAAGTACTGGATAGTTGCTTGACCAACTGATGGATTGATCGAGCTGGATCAATCTCGTGGCCTCCTCGAAGTCCAGACCTGTCTGCTTGCGACTTCTGGCAGTGGGGATACGTTCGAAATGAGCTCTACAAGTCTCAAAGACCATCCCCGCCATCGAGTTTAAAACAGAGACTTGAATACTTACTGAACAATATTCCAAAAAGAATAATTCAGAACTCGGACGGTTCTTACGTCGATGCGAGTTGTGTGTGGAACTAAATGGCGGCCATTTTGAACAAAATCTTCAGCTTTTTCATATTTTAATTCATTTTGTATCAATAGTTATTTTATTACATAAATTGCAACCAGGAATATTCGTTTTCATCTATGATTGTAAAACGGCGGGAAGATCGCGATCACCCTGCATACCAGGGATGGGCAATTTTGACGACAGAAAGGGCCACAAAAACTTATCTTGGCTTTCAGAGAGCCAAATTGTAAGAGCTGTGACCTTACGTTTAAAATTGGATACTGGAATGTTAGATCTCATAATTATGCTCTTTTATATGCTACGCCGTGGCAACTAATCAGTAACGAGTGAAAAGATCCAGAGATTCTGCTAACTAAGTTTATTACATCAATTTGATCATGTATCACACTTAAATATCTTTTGCAGTGCTTATATAGCAGCCACTTAATGCCAATAAAATGAACTTAAAATAGAAATAAAAAGTGAAAAACACAACCCCGGCGCCAGAATTGATCCTACAATAACATCTTTTGGCAAACATTAAACTGTTAGGTCACATTGACTAATTTTTTTCTCACTTTTCTTGCGCACACGCGTAGCCATAAGATTTGTTTTAAGAGACACCACTAAATAATTTTTGTGGCTGTTGACTGCGCATTACGACAATATCAACCACTGCATCAGTGCATTTTCTTTAAAATGCTAAATTAAATTTTTTGTTCGTTTTTTTTCGGAAACTTTTGCTATCTAAACAGTATCAGTAGTTCAGTCTATACAGATAAGTTATGACGTTTAGCATTTCAATTTTAAATTTTCTAATCTACGCGAAAAAACTTTTTAATCATGAGGCTTTGGGTACAAAACGCATGCTTTATCACTAATATACATACCTCCATTACTTAAATGTAAAGAAATCATCATTAAATCTCTCACTAGAGGGGAAGAGAGATCCATCATTTTAAATCTCCGTTAACAGAGGTGGCCAAATTCACCTCAGGTTTCTAAAAAGTTCATGAACACCACTAAGCTACTTTGTTCCGTCAGTGGCATCTTCCTTTTCTAGTCCAATCTTATCAGTATGTTCTTCCACTTCATATTCGGTAGCCCACGCCCTCTTCTTCCCACCACTTCAAAATCGCTCTTCGCAACACTTTATTATCCCTTCTCAAAACATGCCCATACCATCGTACTCCACTAGCCCAAACTAGTCCATCCAAAGTATCTTTTAAACCCAGCAAACTCATAAGCTCTTGGCTCCTTCTTTTCTTAATCAACTTAACCCCACACAATGCTTTTTTAGTTCTTCTTAAAATTGCCATCTCATTCTCCCTCAGACACCATGTCTTGCTCCCATACAGTATATCTTACAAAATTTTGATATATCCTCCTTTTCATCTTCAACAAAAAACTTTTTTCGATAAAGCAGCTCCCCGCATTTTCTGAAGTTTGTCCATGCAATTCTCGTTCTTACTGCCACCGGTGCTTCACTTCCATCACTGGCATTTAACTTGCTTCCAACTAGCAAAAACTCTTCACAAACTCGACCTGATTAAAAAGTGATATTTCTTTATCTGGTTCTTCTATTGCCTTAAGACATCGCCAACAAACAAAACTTTTGCTATCTTTATTTTTGCGCATCTAGCGTGCACCCGTTCACTACATTCTGTGCACATCATCAAATTTTCCATTACCCTCCTACCGCACTTGGCACATGGATCAACTTTACCCGAGAGCAGTGGTTCTCAAACTGTGCGTCGCGACGCCCAGGTGCGTCGTTTCAATTTTCCAAAGACGCCGCGGGATATTTTGGTTTTGTGCCATTAAGTCTAGGTTTTATTGCGTCAAAAGAACTCTGATCGTAGATTCCTTTCTTACTTTCTTCTGACATTTTCACAATAGTGTTTTTAATACACTGTTGCAACGGTTGACTTGTTATTCAAGAATCAAATTGCAGAAGTTTAGCTTAATTGGCGAAAAATAAATAAAGAATAAAGCATTCAGTTGTATGTTGGACGAAAACAGGAAAGATGAGTTACAAACTTAGAAGAGCGTAATTTTACCATTGAAGATGACAAACCAATCCAAAATCTCGGGAGCATCTGCATAGGGGCAGTTATTTATGCAGATTATGGGTCATATTTATCTCGCAGTACGGCAAACTAAACTG
The DNA here is from genome assembly GCA_963675345.1 of Trididemnum clinides. Classification (NCBI taxonomy): domain Eukaryota; kingdom Metazoa; phylum Chordata; class Ascidiacea; order Aplousobranchia; family Didemnidae; genus Trididemnum; species Trididemnum clinides. The sequence continues at coordinate 37,610,377 of OY776292.1, read as the reverse complement.
TAGGATGCTGTCTGGTGCGTCGCAAAGTCTCGCAAGCTTTTTTAAATGCGTCGCATCGAAAAAAGTTTGAGAACCACTGCCCTAGAGTACCTCACTTTTTGAACCACTTACCATCACTTTCGTCTTCTTGAGGTTAAACTTTAACCCCTTTTTCTCAAACGCCTCTTTCCATTTCAAAAACTTCTCTTTCAAATTCTCTATGCGTTCACTTTCACTCATTCTAGATCTTATTGATTCTTAACCTATTGTAAACTGAAAGTGGAGTTCGAACTCATTACTTCAATTACCAACTTTTCAAAATTTTCTAATATTTGGCCGGAGAACCGCCGGAGAAATTTGCGCGTTCGATAAATAAAACCGAAAAAAAAGTAAAAATGCAGGCGAAATTTGCAACAGCAGCTTTACAGTAGACAATAATCTGCACTTAGGACATCATTCATCACGTTCTATTCAAAATTGAATAATAATGAAATCGATTTTAATCAATCAATTATTGATATATTTAACCGAAGCGATGAGAAATCTTTATATAACTGTTTTCACATACCTCACATTTAATTTCGGATTTTCTAAAAATGAACTTTTCCACCACCTGCAAATAGCAATAAAACTATAACAACTAAGCCACGTATTGTTGGGGCTTTTTTAAGCGGATATATTGGTAATGAAGAATATAACGAAAAGCAATAAAATCTCAGTATATTCATCACACAGGTTACAAGCAATTATACACTTAATTATACAAACTTTTTTCTCCAGAAGTCCTATATTGTATGTGGTGCTATATTTGGTACCAAATTCATCATTGACCAATTCTAACTGACAATTTTCCAAGATCAGTGGCATTATATCCTTCTTTTGGTTGATGCAAATGATGTCCTTCTTGGAACACTTGGATGCATCAATTAAAGCAAACCTGTAACAAGGCAAGACGTCAACAGAATGGTTTGCAAAAACAAGAAGTGTTGATGAAAATACAATACAGGCGAAATGCTTTACAAAAAAATCCACTAACATCGATGAGATTAATAAATGGAAAGTACTTTAATTTGGCTTTGATATTGCACTTTACCAGCTTAAAACGAATTAATTTTTATTTTACTGACAATACAGCTAATACCTCCCAGTAATAACTCTACCACATAAAGATGGAAGAATACCGTCAAGTGCTTCACTCAAGGACACAACAAGCAAATTTGTCCTCTTTCTTTTCATACTTCTGCGCACAGCGCCAAGCAGGGAAGCTGTGAATAACTTTTTAAAGTTTTTGACATAACTCGACAAAGGAGCTAAACCTAGGCCTACCGACTGCAAAGCGAACCTTCCGACTACTAACCATCAACACGCCACATGGCGGAATCGAGCGATCGTTTAGTTTGTCTGTAGACCACCAGGGCATGAGCAAAAAAGAAAGAACTACCTCTCATACAAAGACGAGTAATAATTCTAAGTCTTACGTTGGCCGTGGACGAACGTGTTCCCGACATTGCTGAAGCAGAAAGTTTTGTTTGTTAATCAGGTATTCCACAAGCACGTAAGCACATCGTCCTCTTCCCCTTTTGCTGGGAAGACACATAGATATTGGACTATCACGATTCATGCATTCAGCAAAATATTCAGCGAGAGCTTCATATTGAACACATTTAGCCAGCGAGTGACGAACCTAAAAAGACAATACGTTTCATATATTATCACAATAATAACTTATTGATGACATAATGCTAAACACATACATTAGCAGATCCAGCATAAGTTTCGTAAAATGCTGGAGCAAAATCTAACTCCAAAAATTTTGTAATAACTCACAAACAATTGAATTTGACAACCTTTTCCTCAAAACCTGCATACCCTGTCAGGAATTTCTGGTTTTACTAGTGGTTGACATTTCGATAAAATCAATAAAAATGAAGGACATGTTATCCTGACATGAGTTTAATATAAAATAACAAAAATTGCCATCAACATGGAGTTATAAAAACTAGATTACTTTGTTCCATAGTTCAATATACAATTCAACAATTTCCTCATAAAGATAGTCTTCCTCATCCAAAAAATCCTTTAATGATATATCATCAGCATCTTTCATATCAACTTTTTGGCCATATCTAAACAACATATTTGAAAATAAGAACAGTTTGAATAAGAGAGCAAAGTCCAATCTTACCTTTTAATAAGTGAAGTTTGAAATTCAAGAATGCAATCCAAATACTGAATCAGATGCAAGTCTTCCAAGCTCAAAATCGCTTTTAATATCGCACCTTCACCTAAATATGATAAATCATAAAGCTGCTTGCTAAACCCATTAAATATGAAATCAAGCATTGGAAAAACTCACAGTTCAGCAACAAAATGTAAACTTACAAAACTAAACAAAAGCCTCACGTTATTCTAAAACATAAACAAAAAAACTTTTTACAATATTTACGAAGCAGGTTGTGTTGCGGAAAGGGTGTTGATATAAAAACTTTAACAACTTCTATTGCCAACGAAACGGAAAAGCAGAGATTGTTTGTTTGTGGTTACCCCTCCTCTTCCTTGGGATGGAGGTACGGCATGAACGCCCATTCAGGTTCATGCCGTCAACCTAACTGAAATTAGGCTAGGGGAAAGATGGCAGCTCATTTCGAACCAGTCTTCAGTGACTGGTAGCCCCACCACCAACAAGGCAGACTGCCACTGGCGGGTACCCAAGAGTCGTCTGACATGCTGGGTTAGCAACTTCACAATTGTAATCCGGTGAAGTACGGGTAGGCCACCAGTCTTCCACATAAAGGTGGAGGCGTCCTGTTAAGTGCCTTGCCCAAGGACACAACAAGCAAGCTTGCCGGCTTGTTCTCCACACTATCCCTTTTTTTATGTTGAGCGACAAGCAGCGAAGCTGTGAATACCATTTTTTTAAAGTCATTTGGTATGACTCGACTTAGGGAATGAACCCCAGGTCTACCGATTGTAATGCGGACGCTCTCACCACTACGCCATCGTGTCGGTTAAAAGCAGAGATCGCTACTGGGTTTAGAGACTTTAGGCCATTTAAATATCCTTGCAACTTTTTGTTTATCTTTTTTCTAAGTTGCTATTATTGCTACTAGCAATACACCGTTGAACATAATAATACAATATATTTAGCAAATTCAAATGTTTTCGGTGCTACCTATCGCCCTCATCAAGATCTATACATAAATATTTACAGCATTAAAACTTTCGTTGAACGAAAACGCAAAAAACACAAAATAACTTGAAAATAGTTCTGATAAAAAATAGTAAAGCTTCATTCTGCGGTCTCCGTAATTGTCTGGTCACTGCTAGCAAAGAATCTGATAATAGAAACAATTGCCTGCTAGGAGTTGATCGGATTGAAGGTTTTGCAAATAATGCAAACGGAGCGTCATTTTTGCTGAACGTGTTTTAATCAAATATATTTATTTAATCATTTAACCAAACAATTTTGCAGCGAATTTTACTGAAATTTTAATTTCTTTAAAACAATCATTTACAAAACCTTCAATCCGATCAACTCCTAGTAGGCAATTGTTTCTACTATCAGATTCTTTGTTGGCAGTGACCAGACAATTACGGAGACCGCAGAATAAAGCTTCGAAAGTTTTAATGCTGTAAATATTTATGAATAGATCTTGATGAGGGCGATATGTAGCGCCGAAAACGTTTGAATTTGCTAAATATACTGTATTATTATGTTCAACGGTGTATTGCTAGTAGCAATAATAGCAACTTGGATACCAAAAGTCACTTCTCTAACGCAATTAAATTATCTTTTTTCTAATTAACGAAAATTTTGGAATGTTGAATCAGATCTCTCATCACAAAAATCAAGTATTGGCGAAGAGAGATCTCATTCAGCATATCAAAAACAGACTCAACCAAAAGTTAAGAAGACTTAAAACAACCCTAGGCTTTTCTAACCAGCAGTCTAGCCAATTTTAAAGACTCCAGCCCAGTTTTCAAAAGACTCGATTTCACTCGTAGCACTCTTTGAAGGACTAGGACTCGACTCGAGTTCAGTAAAAACAATAACTCAAATCAATAAATTAAAATTTTTTTGCTGAGGCCCATGCATGAAAACAAAACCGAGTCACACACTCACGTTTTACAAAAGACGTCTGCAAAGAGCACAGATGTGTAGTGGTGTTGTCAATGAAAAACGTAGTTTTCTTTCATGTGATACTGCCTATCGAGTGGTGACAACAAAGTGCTATATTGTTTTATGACTGTCTAATTTGGCAGTAGGCTATCGCTGTCACAATTCACAACGCAGAAAAAGGTCAAGAAAAAGAAAATGCAGAATACCAAACAGTTTATGTAAAGCATGCATTAAGCTTAAGCTAGAAAGGTTCGATATCAATAGACATGAAACCTACTTGGCCCAAAAGATTGGCAAACTCGTCTGCAAATGCCTAGCCAGATTGGTACCATGGCTATTGAACCAAGCAAAAAGTTAGGTGTTGCTGACAATAGCCTAGCCGACCCTGGACTGCAAAAAAGCTAGTATAACGCTTTGGAGCCCAAGGTCAATGCAGGAATGTGGGGAATGTGTACAACATTGTTTTTAAATATTGTCATCACTTCGTTGTCAACACAACTCTTAGACGCCGTGTCAGCACACTGAGCTTATTCCCATCTTCTGTTTTCAGAACTAAACTTCCTAAACTATTTCCACCGACAAAGCGAGTCTTCTCAGCACCTTCTTATTGTACGTTACTGGAAAGAGTTTAAGTCAGAGTGGACTCATTATGAGGCCACACTGTTCATGTCTGCCAGATAAACTGTTGTCTGATTTAGTGTTTTTAAAATACAGTGAATAAAACTAGTAAAATGGCTGAAGCTTAGACATAAACAGGTGGAAAGTTAGAAATTACTGTAGCTATCAGTATAGGATGATTCATTTGGAGAGGATTCTGGGAGAGCTGCGGCGGAGCTTGTCTCCAATTCTAGCTCTAATCCTAATCGTAATCTTAACCCTAGCCCAAATCCTAGCTCTAACTCTAACCTAACCCTAACCCTGGATAAGTACGTGTTTGTTGTGCAACTTTGATTTAATGTGCAGACTCTTCAAAAAAAGTGTAAAGAGTGATTGGGGTGAAATTCTATTCGCAAGAAATTTGTAAACTGTGAAACAGTCTTCCATGCAATAACCGATGAAGCTTGTGGCGGCAATGTGAGAAAAGTGTTCGCTCTCATGAGCAATACAACTAGTATGAACACTGGGAAGAAGACTGGCATCAACAACCGGTATGAAGGCATCAGCAAATACCTCCGCGATTACGCTATTGAAAACTTTGAAAACGATGCACACGCTCTAGGAGTGTATGTTTCAAGTACATGATATATACTTCCTGCGTGATCAAGGAGATTGAAGGCAAAAGCTAATGTTCACAGGCTTTTGCCAAATAACGTTGCTCACTGCATGTATTCTGCAAATTCACCATTCACTAAAAAAGTTTTGACATCTCTTTCTTCAATCCCTGAAGACGTAGCAATTGAAAGTTTGCTTTAAACTAGGTGAACTACGCTAAAACACTTTTTGCTGTCTGTAAAAGTGCTCCGTACGTCTTATTTGGATTAGCAGAATCTTGACAATGCATCGACAATCATGACCATCATGCAAAATCATGCAATGAAAGAGAAATCGGCAAGCTATCAGAATCGTCACACAGAAAAAAGATTTTTAGCAATCCATCCAAAAGACAACCGACAGATCTTCGCCTTCATTTATATCTATGCAATAGTTGCTATTGGGTGTTGATCATATGGATAGTCTTTTCGGCTCTAAACTTTATGGTTTGTGTATATGAACATATTTGTTTAGTTTGTGGCAAATTGGATTTTAAGGTTATGCTAAAAACAAGACGGGTGGTGCATTTTAATGTGCAAAACATGGCTATAAATGATATATTTTGGTGTAACTTGGTTTCTTTTGTAATTAGCGCTTAACAATGTATTAACTACAGACACCAAACAACTATTCTACATATTTTGATAACAAATACAACTTTCTATCTCGTTTCGCTAAGAGATATGAAAATTTTCACAAAAATGTCCCACGTCAAATTTTTGTGGGGTAAGCTGGGCACCGTTTAAACGACGTCGGATCAAACAAATTCTTTGTATTTTGTAATGATCAAAATCTGATCTGATGAGAAACAGGTGCATTTCTGATTTCAAAAGAAGTAAAAATGTGAAACATCCTAGTATTTGCACTACTTTGGAATTGAAATTGAAATATGCGGGATATAGAAATGCACAAATTTCAACTTTTTTGAGTGCTTACTGGTACTGTTTGGTGGGCCGCATGCTTGAGACTGCTAGCTTACATGCAATGCTAAAACAAGATAGATTTAAGCAAAGTTTTTGTTAATTCGAGGTTTCATTGAGTCGAACTCAAGATTTCGAGGACTTGGACTTGAAAGGACTCGAGTTTTGTCGGACTCGACTCATGGTTCCAAAGAACTTGGACGCGACTATTTTACTTGCTAAACTTGTTACAACTTTGAGTCAAATGTCCTCGAAATCGCCGCTTGGTGGATTGAATCATACGATGCTTCGTTTTCTTGCTTTCCCGTTAATGGGACCTGAGCTGCTAATGTATTGCAATGCACCAGTGTATTTGATTGTGTGCATTGCCTTTCCGTATTCTGGGAGATCTTTGGTAAATTTCTCCTGATTACACGAAAGCTGAGAGAGCTGACCGCTTAGCACGGATGAACGTTGGTTTTTGATAACTGGTAAATGGCTGGATTCACAGTGGATGTGTAATGGCCAATCACTCGGCTTTCGAAGAGCCAAATATATTCTCGACTTTAGGTTGAGGAGATCGGTCTGGATGACGTTGGCTTTTGATGTTATCTCAAGCCATTATCTTGAAACAGCTTTGTAATCTTTTCTTGGAGGCGTTCAGATTTGGGTCCAGATACATTGCTAAGAATGGCCAGGTCGCTGTTTGATTTTGCAAATAAGCAGAGCACGTTTTTGTAGGAGGACAAGACCAACCATCTCACCAACTTCGGCACCGTCATATGATCTCATTGTGGTGTCAAAAAAATGAGCCATTTTGTTTTATCCAGATACCGTTTATACTGAAGAGAGATTTTCTGCAGTGTTGCATTGTTTTGAGGAAGTCATTAATGACATCAACAAGTTCCTAGGTAAACAGCATGGTGTCGGCAAGCAGCTTTTCTGATATGAACGGGTAGAAGTCCGAAATGATAAAGAAAAGGAACTTACGTCTCTCAGCGCATTAAAAATTTTTCGAATCACGATATCACTGCAGATGAGCTATGCCATTGCTACAGTCCTTTTTTTAAAGGTATCTCGTTATCTAACTTGTCCAATATCTGTTCGCTCGTGCAGACCGATTTTCTCAACATCAAACTCAATCTAAAGTCGAGAATATATTTGGCTTTTCGAAAGCCGAGTGATTGGCCATTACACATCCACTGTGAATCCAGCCATTTACCAGTTATCAAAAACCAACGTTCATCCGTGCTAAGCGGTCAGCTCTCTCAGCTTTCGTGTAATCAGGAGAAATTTATCAAAGGTCTCCCAGAATACGGAGAGGCAATGTACACAAACAAATACACTGGTGCACCGCAATACATTAGCAGCTCAGGTCCCATTAACGGGAAAGCAAGAAAACGAAGCATCGTATGATTCAATCCACCATACAGCGAGCATCCCCAAACCACTGTTGGTCGTGCATTCTTGAGACTGCTTGCGAAACACTTTCCAACTCTTCACCACCAATTACACCATGCCACCGTGCAACTGCAGGAAGGCAAGCTGCACACTGGAAGATGTCATCAGAGCTCCAGTGTGTATAAAACAATGATAACATCTGAAAGAGTGGCCAGACATTGCTATAGTTGTAGTAAGGTGGAATTTAATGCTCTCTTCTACAACCACGATCAAAGCTTTAAATACAGACATTAAAGAAATTGCCCCAAACTCTCTAAAGCTGTCTGACAAGCTAAAGATGCAGATCACAGTATTTAATGGAGTGTTATGGCGTACACCGCACCATACCAACCTGCAACAAAAACATGTAACCTTTGCTTCACAAAGATATTTGCCATCCTCCGAGTCGACTTTGCTACTACACTGAAAACTGAATAAAAACAGCAAATGCCGTCATACCAACAAATTCAGGCTGAAAATTTCTCTAATTTAGTGCTTTACAAAAGGTTTCTGCAATGCTAACATCCCACTTTAATTTGTATAATAACCGTTTATGCTGTTTTTAACCTCAACTAGATTCTCACCCGATCCTTCGTTTTTCGCCAGACGCTTTGTTCCCCTACTTGCTTGTGTAACACCATTATCTCGAACTGCAGCTCTTGATTAAACTGCTGTAGCACGCTTGCAATTACATCGCTAATAAACCAACAGAGCTACAGCATGATATAGGGAGCCTTCCAAGTCTAGCTTGTTCAGACTGTTTGGCTTTAACTAGCATTAATTCACATTTATATTTGTTATTTAGTATCTTTGTATCAAACGTTTACCCAATATCAATTCAGGTTTTAAATTTTAGATATCTGTGGCCACGAGATGAACCTTTTTTGGCAAAACAGTAAGTAGTGCTGGGGTGCAAAAATACAGTGGCGCGCTCGCGCCAACGGGATTTGCAGCCACTTATACCCATGAATAATAGATGGCAAAGTCTATATATGTGAGTGCTACGAAAAATTTCTATAGGCTACTTCATTCCAAAAAAATTTTTGCTCCCCTGCTGTAGTGGTTATATCATTTTAGTAGTGTTTTCTAAATAGATGCAAATGTATGCACATATGTGTGTGTGAATGCGTGTCACTTGCTTTTTGAAATTTATTTTCAAATAACGTCATACGGTAAATATGTGTTCCTAAAAATCTTACTGCAAATCGAAATTATTGTCTACCGAACCTATATAATAACATGTACTAGGGATGTGTTCCAGTTACCCGTAGAGACAGGAAAATAATGCAAGCAGAACGTTTTGGGGCCATTATGGATGCGTCACTGTGCGTCGTGATAATAATATTCACAAAAAAACACGCCGAAGGATTCACTCAAGTTCAATGAGAAAAGCGTAAAGAGACTGATTGTTGTGGTGACCACGCGGCGTAGTGGCGCTACGGTACGGTGTAAACAAAACACGAGCGGATATCGTATCAGTGAATTTTTCTTACCAAAAATAGAGTCGAGGGTAATAATTACCAAACACCGTAACTGCGAATCTACCGAATAACGAAGTATCGTATAAGGAGAACTCACTGTATAGGGTTGTCAGTCAGCAACTAAGTAGTATACACGACTGGTTCGAACCGCCCTACCAGTTATTTACCAGGTTACGGTAACGCGGCAGCCTATTTCAAACCAGCCAGGAATACTAGTTGCTGACTGGCAACTTAATACCAAGGTAAAGTGGCATTGCCTTGCACTCAAGAATCTGCTCTTACTACACACTGGATGAGCAGCATCGTTTATAACCGTTTCCAATCCACAAGAAGGGTTGGAAACAATAACAAATTTTTTCGAAATCACAAATACTTCCAGCAGTTTTAGTACCTCCAGTTTTGTTATCAACAGCTTCCAATTTTTGAAGCAAATGGCAAATATCAATACGAATTCGGCTTCTCCACAAATACGGGTCATCCCATCTTACTATGCCATCTGGTACATGATCGGCTACTGCGAGGTCATATACAAGCCTGAAAAATACAAATTGACTTACTAATACTTTCATTTGTTTCTCATCACATATTGCAAAGACTTACACATTTCAAAACAAAAATAAAAGAGCGATCGAACTAACAAAACTCGTTTCGAAAACAAAGAAAGCAGAACAAGCACCAGTAGAACAAATATTGCGTCAACAAAATTACCTTTCCAAAGGCTTTTCTGTAAACTTTCCTGCAGAAACCAACTCAGCTTGAGCTCTGCTGACAATGCCGTCCGTGTCTTTAAAAATCAAAGACAAATAATGACGCTGAAAATGTTCTTCCCAAGCTCTTCTGGCGTCCATCGAATGGAAACCACAATTGGGATCCACTGGCGCCTTAATATATTATTACAGGTAATTAGTAACTACTTCGGATTAATTTAAGGTTCTACAAAACGAACTGTTAAGCCAATAAACACAACCTTGCTCAGGACAAATACGTAAAAACTACTGGGCATAAAAATAGTAATCTAAAGCGATTAAAAACCACTTCATGACTGTAGAACAGTTAGTAAAAATCAAACTCCGGTCAAATTACTGGTGGGCTCCACGCGATGATTTTTGCTTTTTCTTGTCGATAGCTTACCATTCACTACCAAAGTAGAAAATTAATAAATTTCAAGAATTTGTGATAACTGCACAATTTCTTTAAATAAAAAAATATAAGTTTTAATTGTGTGCGAAGAAAGTGATGGCCAATTTAATGTTGTACACGATATGTGGACACTGAGATCATGGTAGATATGTGAAAATATAGAGAGGTACGACTAGGTTTGCAACGTGTTTTGTTTGTTTAAGATGAAGGGAAAAAATGGAAGGAAAGGTGGATTTGATCGAGAAGTTGTGTGATGAAGTGGAGAAAGTGAATGGATTTTGTTATTTGGGAAACAAGCTAAATGCTAGTGGCGGCTATGAAGCTGAAATCACTGCTAGAGTATGCATCGGTTGGATAAGATTCATGGAATATGCAGAGTTGTTACTCGGAAATAGGCTTCCGTTGAAGATGAAAAGAAAGTTTATCGTTGTTGCTGAAGACCAGCAATACCATCTGGAAGTGAGTCATTGTATTCAAAAGAACAAAAGCTGACGAACATGCCAGAATCAAAAGAAACTGCAAATGGGCTGCAAAAGCCAATTGGAGTTTGATGGTAGAGACATGTGCTGAGAAGAGATGATGATAGCGTTCTGAAAGTTACCCTAGCTTTTGAAGTAAATGGCAAGAGAGAGGACGACCAAAAAACACGTGGAAGCAAATGGAAGAGGAGACGGAGAATGTTGGTTTAAAATCGGAGGATGCCCTGACGTAAAAGGAGGTGAGATAGTGCGAAGAATTGCAGAAGGAATGGGGTGAATCTAGCCAACTTCGATAAAGGGTATAAAGCCGGATAAAAACTGAGTAACTACTACAAGTGTTGTTGCCAACAAACTGGGACAACTTATTATATTATGTGTAATCGTGCATACAGAAGACAGAAAAAGTAGTTATTTTGTTTAGATAGATGGGAATTGTTTCTACAATATATCGATTTATCGAGTTTGGTAGTAACTGGAAACTAACGAAACTGTTTAATCTTTGTCAGACACAATAACGGTAGAAGTTGCGATGCATACATGGGAGTGAAGGCGTTAGAGCATGCAGTGAAAACCGTTAAATGAGTGCTGGAAAGAATGATTAGTGAATACTAAGCAGAGCAATTTTGTTTCATACCAGGCAGAAAAATGATAGACGCATTATTTGTAGTAAGAATGGTACAAAATGAAGATTAGAAGAGAAAGTTATACACGTGTTTTGTGGATATTGTGAAGTCAATTAATAGAGTTCTAAGAAAGGTAATGGAATAGAGGATGAGAAATTAAGTTTGCCAAAAGTAATAGTAAGAAGGTAATAAATTTTTATTAAGGGGAAAAGACAAAAGCTAGAGTATAGCTTCATAAAAAAAGTAGGCTTTAGGAAACTGTACGGCTACTTGATATGGAATACTAGGGTCATTATAGTTTAATACGTCATCAACGCCATATGCCGATCAAAGTGATAAAGCCACATTAGTTCAAATAGTAGAATAGTTTAATCAGCTGCCGAGTTGGGATGACCTAATCGGTTAAAGTGCTGGCTCCGGTTAAATCATGCCATGCATTGTTCAACGGTCAGTTAAGATGCGATCTTGCATCCCACTTTCAGCATTGCTTTTAACACGCTGAGAGTTATAAGACCTAGAGATAGACCCAATTATTTACTCTCTTAATACGTTAATAATCTTCTTCAAAGAAAAAATTGCAAAATATGAAGTACCGCTCACTGTAACTTCAGTTAACTTACCTTCGCCAACAAAAAGCCAATAATTAGCCAGCTAATGTCAATCCTGAAACCCAAATGCAACTACCACGAAATGTCTCAAAATTTATCTTTTTATAAAACTGGACTAACTAACAAGGCGCTATAATGCCAAGCTACTGCTTACATATCGAAAATTGAAATGTTCTTAATAAAAGAATTTTTCACTCAAAAATATAAAGTAATTACGTTTGTAGTTCTTATTCGATTAAATATTTGATGCAACACAATAACAACGTCATCCACACTTAGTCCAAGGAATTGTGAAAGTTCCTTCAGATCTTTCACCATGTGTTCAAGAAGGAAAGTTGAAGCTTTTTCTTTACTCACAGCCGCAATTATTCTAAATTGAATGTACAATCAAATTAAATCTGTAAACCAACTGGAATTATGAATAACGTCTATCGTAAAAAAAAGAAAACTGAAGCAGTTTGTTGGTAAAGCTAAAAATAACTTCAAAAACTGTTTCTATCGAAGTCATTCATATCTGGCAACTTAACATATACAATGTGTTTAATCTTAGCCCACAACCATTAAAGATGGTTTTAGCAGTCAAAAGTCAATCAATATCAGAAAGGCATAACCCTTTAAACAAAGTTTTCAATGAGTCGATTGTTACACTTCTCTAATTAGTACAGTAGAACCAAATCTAAATAAATCCCATTTGCCTCAGGAAGGAATTTCTGTGTTGAAAAATGAAGCTTAATAAACTCAAACACAGCATAGTAAATCCAATTTTAGTACTGATCTGAAAACTTTTTTTAACCAGAGCAAATAGTGTGGTCTTAAATGATCAAAAATCCAAAAATTAATTTTTTGTGATCAGCAACACCACGAGACATCAATATTGTTTCAGAGTTTTAGTTAATATTTTTCAATGACTTGAGTTCACTGAGATCTTGCTGATTTAGCACCGTCAAATGAGGTTACTTGGAACATCTTAGCAACTTAAAAAGCAAGCAGTTTTGCTCAGCAAAGCAACATCAACAAGACTTTGAAAGTTCCAAGAGGTTGTCTACTTATAGTCTGCTGCAAAAAATTTTTGAGTTGTCCAAGCAACCGCTAATTTTTAATCTAAACTTTAAGATAAAACATGGAGTGGTTTATAAGCCATTCTAGGTTAGAAATTGTATTTTTTTTTGGATCCCTTCAAACCTTTCTCTTACCCCTCAATTTATAGTGGTTTCTGAACACTGGTCGAAATTGAACTAAAATAGCTTTCAATTGGTACTAATTAAACAGTTTCTAGTGCAGAAATATTATGAAAGGCAACAAATATACTATCACACATGCACTATACACCTACTAATGGCAATAATAATAAAAAATCAATAAAAACATCTCAGCAAAAGCGCTCTATCAATGCAACAATTCCATTAAAGAGCGTTTCAGCAATATAACAATCATTTTACGTGGCGTTTCAAAAATGATTTATCATTCGTTGTTCAGCATTTTTGACTTACATGCGGTGATTTAAAGCAGTTTATGTAATTCGGTACAGACCAATGCCTGCTATATTGGTTTTATCACTCATATTCAAAATTTGAAACCTTTCATTAGCACAAAGCTAGCAATTTTTCAGCAATCAAATTAATAAATTCAAAATTGCCCAGAATCAAGAGGGATTTTCTAAGTGGGTCTACTGCATTGTTTTGATTTAGTTAGTTATGTTACAGAAGTGTAACTAGTATGTATCTTGCTGAGCTTAGATATGAAAACATTTTACAAACTTGCACATGTGACCTAGTAAGCCTTAAACCAAACATATAGTTGTTGCTGATTCAAAAACTTTGGTTCACCAAAAATCAGAACTTAAACAGTTACCTTTTAACATTATTTCCATTTCTTGAACTCAATAGCATAGTCGCATGAAGACAAAATCGAACCACACACACGGAGGTCTTACTTAAGCTACGTTCTGGTGTAGAAGATGAACATGAACTAGCTGATTTAAGTTTGTAACCAGCTTGCGATGCTTCTGTAATCTCTCCAGGGCGATTTCCTTCGTGAAGCACGTTATAAGCTTGTCCGCCAATCGGCTGACGGCATTCTGGACAAAATCCTGACTGATTTGCTCTAGTACACTCTCCAATAAAATATAGATGACCTTTTGGGCACAAAAATGCTTTTGGAGAAACGCCATATGCAATCTCTTGCTCCATAACCTTTTTAACTTGGAAGTAATTAGACTCAGGCATTGTAGGTAAAAACGCTTTGGCACATTGGTCGGGGTGTACAATCAGTTCTGCAAACTTAGAGAGTAAACCTTGATTATTCCAAAACACAGTAACAGCGAACATGGAAAGAAGTTCAACCATTTTGTACTGCATAAGCATAGGCTCGTTGTCAAGCTTGAAACAATCAAATTCACCAGCAGCAATATCAGTGAACATTTGCTGATATGGCTTTCCAGAAAAATGCGTTTGAAGTCGTCCCATAAGGTGATCAAAAGTCTTTCTACGAAGCTTCTTGTCAGCGTCACCTTTGCTTTTCCAAACCGAAAGAGCAAGAAGAACTTGAAAAACACTGTCAGGAGTTTGTTGAATTTCATGAACAAGGTTTTGAAAAACTGTCGCTAGATCTGACTGGGAGTTGACGCGTAGAAGCAAGGCTTTAATATTAATGTAACTGCTTCCAGAAAGAACAAATCCATCAGACACAAAGTACAAATCGTTTTCTTTATTGCTGCAAGCTTCAAGTAATTCAAGAGGAACGAAGGGTCTAAAGGCATCATCTTCCAACAAAATGTCAAACGCACTCAACCCATATTGCTTGCAAAATTCTTTGACAATAGATTGCTGCAAAATTGAAAATTTCACGTTTTGACAAACTTTGTTAACTTCTGACACAAGTTCTCTCATAAGCCTTTCAGACTTTCTACTTGACAACTGTTGACTATGCAGTTTATAAATTGAAGATACAGTAATTTGAACCACATGCTGCAACTGCACGCAAAACTCAATGTGCTGAAGTTGGCTTTGGTGATTTGTTTTCTTCTTTTCACAGTCTGCTAGTAACTTACGAGCAAGTTTGAGATTTAAAATTTCATCATCCTCTTCGTCAATACTATTTTCAGCATTGGCTAACATCAGATTTTGTACACACTGGGCATAAATTTCAAAGCATATAGCTTTATCATTTGATACTAATCTTTCAAACGTTTTTAGGCTTTTATTTAATTGTTCTTCAACAAAGGTAGTGTCATAGTGCAGCAAAAGCTGAAGAATGTATGCTCTGGCTGCAACGTGAAGACCAAAGTTACTTAAAGAGCTTGCGTCGTGAGTAGTTTTATCACATATAACAAGCTGTTGAAGAACTGACTTAAGCGTTTCATTTGATGGCTTTAACGGCGGCTGCGTGCTAGATGAATGAGAAACAGGAAAACAAAAAGTTGAGAGATATTCCAAAAAAAAGCTGTTACAGGCCAGTTTAAAAGTATTGAGCTCCTCACGATGCTTTGCTGTCAATTTTACAGGTTCAATTACAGTATCTGAAGAAATTGCACACTGACAAATTGGGCATTTTTTATCTGGGATCTGACTAGCAGTGCATTTAAGACAAACAAAGTGATCGCAAGGAAGTATGACTGGCTCACTAATTCGATCAGATTTGCATGCCTTGCATTTCATGCCTTTCCATGAACATAACAAATGCAATTCAATGTCTATAAGACAACCCTGCATTATTTTGGTAACTACATTTAAAAGTTCAGATAGATGCTTACGTTTCGCACTTGCAACATAGAGTCGTCGAGCATAAGGTGAAAGAACAGATAAATAATTCCCTCTAGGTTCATTTGAGGTAGATGGAATTAGTTGATCGAGAAAAATTTCAACGAAAACAATTTGAGTCCACATTTGCTGGTATTTATCTTCTAGAGTAGGCACTACAACATGTGCGACAGATTTAGCTTTTCTCACTAGTGTTGTCCAATTCTCACAAGTATCCACAGCTCCAATGCTTTTTCTGGCTTCATCGTGCAACTTGGTCACAAGACTAACAAACGCCAATTTATGCGCAACAAAGTCTTTGGATTTTGCTTGCTGGTCAATCCACTGATTTTTGTCTTTTAACACATCATAACTTACACCCACAGCTATTGAAAATAATTCTAAACGATCTTGGACATCAATAAATAAAACAAATACCTCCAAAAAAGAATTGAAATTTTTTTGCAGTTTTCTCTGAGCTTGAAACCAATTAAACATACATTCTTCAACTACTTCCACTTCTGCCTCATATTGATGGCTTGCATCACTTGATTCGGATTTATAAAGATATGATACTAAATCATGTATAAATCGCTTGATTAATTCTTGTGCATTTCTCATCTGCAAAGCTTCATTCAAAAAGCTTTGAGCTGGAGTACGTTGGAGTGAATCAAAAATTTGCTGTTGATTCAAATCTTGATGCAGCTCTTTGATAGCAGTCAAGGCTTTCCATAAATGTTTGAAAACAATGTAAAAAAACGGAAATGAACATGATTGTTTCATGAGGCTTTTTACAACAAAAGATTTTGCAAGGCGACCATCTGGCCATGATGGACCAAAAAAATTCTTTGATTCAAACATCTGCAGCCACAAGTTTACTAGACTTCTATCTTGCAATAAATCCAGATTGTTGTCAGCGTCAGCAATGTGCACAACATTTGCAATTGCTACAGAGACCAGCTTTCGAATGTGCAGCCACAGAGCACGATTCAATGAGCCACTTTCTTGCAAAGTTTGTCCAGAACAAGCAACAGTAACAATCCACGATTTATCCGAATTAAGAATAGCTTCTCGGTCTTTGAGCAAAACCACAACGTAGTCGAGTAGTATTTTTCTAAAATTTGAGGAAAACAAACTTTTTAAACAGATTTCATTTAAAATTCTTGCTCGGTTTCTTTTTAATCGGCCGTCTATGTTTTGGAGTTTGGTCATTGCTTCAGGAATGCAGTCAGTCATTAATTTTTCAACACTTAAAACTTCATAACCTGGACCTTTTACAGCAGCCTCTAAAACATCAGGGACAGCCTTATCCCAAAGTTTGGTAATTGGTGCAATGAGTCTTTTTGCAGGTTTCAGTTCATCAACATAAAATGATGAGCAATTTTCACTGTGAAAACTAGTGAATGAAGCTGTAGCCTTTGTGGCAGTGATGTGACGTTCCATTGTAAATAAAAACAATACAACAACTTTTGAATAACGACCACCTTCCAGTAGAGCTTTAACCTTGTTCATTGTTGCATACTTTGCACATGCAATCAAGTTTCCATGCAAATGCGCATGTGGGCACTGAATAAACAGCGCATATGAAGAGTCTGGATGCAATGTCACTGAATCAAAAAATTTATCTAATCTTTCTGAAAACTCTCGTTCAGTTTGGAACTGTTGCAACGTTAATAGCATGATACTATTTTTCCCCAAGCTCAAATAATTTTCCATCTCTTGTCGATCTCGGTCATTAAGAATTTGAGAGAAAGACGTTATTTCACAAACACACATTTTCTGTTGTCGATGAAATTGACTTTCTAATACAGAGAGCAAGGTGTCGTGTTGTTGCTCGTTTAAATACACATTCTGAAGATGTTCTGCTTCGTCTGCTAGATGAGACATTGATAATCTGCAAACACCATCAAACGATGCAGTTTGCAAGATACTTAACTTCGCACTCTTTAAATCTCTGTTTGGCGTAGATAACAACGCTGAAGCAGGGGTGTCATCTTTATACCCAGGAAACGTTTCTTCTTTTAAAAAATTCCACTTGGTACTTTTTTGATTACAGCTTGAAAACTTCAATACCCATTCATGTAAATGATGCAGTCTTTCATTTTCGTTTGCAGTGAAAATACTGGTCATATCGAACACATGCTTTTCTAATCGATTAATAAGTGGGATGGGGTAATGATCATAAACAACTTCTTTTTCTTCAATGACAATCAAGCGAAAATTCTTTGCAACCCGACATTTCACTCTGTGACCTCCAAGGCCAAGATCAACATATCTTTGATCAGCAAAAGTCACATAATGCTGATTCAATGCATCATACAGAGATTCATACAAATCTCTGAGGTTGAGCAGAACAACAGTTCGACCAGTTTCCATGCACACTTTAATTCTGTTGATGTTCCTACACACTTCAGTGTAATCATGATCATTTGGGAAGCTGGAACCAAAAATAACTTGATAATCTTTAATTTTTTCCATGACAGTTGGCAGTAAACTAACGGCAGAGTATTGATTAGTCAACAACAACAAGTAGCGACTTTCAAATTCTGAATGTAAATTTTCTTGAATAAGATTTGGGACATTCAGAGGAATTTGATAAACATAAGAAAAACAACTCTCTAAATGTTCAAAGAATATGTGCGAAACATTCCTTTCACTGCCACTAAAATTTCTCAAAACAAGATTTCCTATGTCACCAAAGTATAAAACATCTTTTTTGTCAGACACAGCAAACAGCATTTTTAAGAGACCATAATAGTCACGAAGACCAAAAAATTCTTTTTTGCGCTGTTTGATCTGACTTTCGCATACTTTTAAATAAGCAGATGTCAGTGCTTTTATTACACTGGCTGCATTTTGAAATTTATTTTTGTCAGATTCAAAAATGGCTACAGCCGTCTTCTCTAAGTCGTCATGCGATGGTTTACCACGAGTGACAAAAATTCCCCGATTCATTTTTGCAGGATCCAAGGCCCAGTTTGATATTCCAACAAATCCAACTTTTGAAAACGGTTCATCTGCAAATTGAGAATTAGTACAGGCATTTTCAAGCAATGGATGAAGCACCTTTAATGGCATTTTGGGGGAGTCCTCTGCTAAACCTATCTCGTCCAGCACAACAACAGCAACAAATTCATCCAAGTTTTGACTTTTTTGCAATCTTGCACACTGCGTAAAAACTCTTTCAATACCAACAGCGTCTGAAACAGCACTACATTGAAATGAAGCCACGTGAATTTGCTTCAAACTGCGAAACAATTCACTTTTGGAATTTCTACCTTGCATCGCATTTGTGACAATAGTTTTGGCTAGAGACTTTGAACTGCCAGGCTTTCCAACCAGAAAAAGAGGAATTCGCATTTCAGTGCAAACAATCATCATGAAGACATTTTCTCTCAAAGCTTCGTTTCGGCCAATGTTTTTTTCTAATTCTATTTGACCAAGAAACACGTTTTGACATGTAACGATTTCATTCAATATATCACCTTCCTCAACATTTGTAACTTTCTGAAGTTCTTTTGCAATCATTTCTCGATATGGTTTCCGCTCATCCAATGTTACATGGTAGCACACTCCCAAAGCTTGAATCAAAACTTTTAGTGGTCTAGAAATGTTGTTTCCATTTAGCAAATTTGCAAGCAGATTCCAATTTTTGTAAAACCATTTAAAACTTTTGATTGCTCGTTCGACATCTCTTAAACTCACAAAACTGCAAGTCTCTCTTTCTTCTCTCATGTAAATTTGAGAAAACGACAGACAGTTGGTAATTACGTCAACTACTTTATCAGAAAGATTTTCTACAGAGTTATCATTTTTAATATCTTTTTGAAGCTTCAGCACCATTTGCCTGATGTAAATTGCTTCAACGTGATTAGTCAGTTGACCAAAATCCCACACTAATGGTTGCATACTTGGTGGTAGCTGTATCACTCGATAAACCAAGTGCCTCATGGGAATACTGGCAAACGTCTCAGTCACATCTTTCGCTTTAACATGAAATCCAAGGCCAGTACTTTCCATAAACTCAATAACATCGTCATCATGCTTTCGGTAAGGATTGCAAGCGGCAACAATCTTTAAGCCACTGTCAGCAAAAGGTCTGCCATGCACTGTAGCATCACATACAATTTCCTTTATGGCAAAAATAGCTTCAGTTGTATTGGCTTCATCCAAAAACAACACAGTCTCCAAGTTTTTGTTCTTTAAATTGTCAGTTGCCAACTGGACTGCTTTTATGACTTTCTCTTGAATCGCTGAAACAGTAATACCTCCGTGTACTTTTACAACTTCCATATTTTTGACATCTTTGTGATCTCCAGCCTTTAATTTACTCATAAACTCCACCATTCTTGTTTTTCCACATCCAGTTTCACCCATTACTATGACTGGTATGTTACATCGAAATCGCATATGAATTGCCAACATTTTGAGAACATTGTCAGTGGTAAGCTCATAGCTTGGATCGGGATCATGAACTTTTCCCACTCCAAACACATTGCAAAGTGTTTGCAATTTTTCCATTCGATTTAATGCATCAAAATCTTGATTAACTGGCACTTGACATTTTTTTAGGTCCCTTAATAAGGCCTTGGACATAATTTTGTCCTCAACAATTTTATTAGTTTTTGGATCGCAAAAATCACCTTGAGCATTAATGTTAAACTGTACAAAAGAGATAGACATGCGATCTGCATTAAAGAACAAATAAGGATGAAAACCACTTTCCCAACGACGACGAAGTTGATGAACTTTCAACAAGTCAGCTTTAGTATTATCAGGTGATGGATCATTTAGAGCCAAAGACGGTGTGGCAAAATCTTGTGCCATTCTCAACATGAAACGAACAACAAACTTTTTGAAGTCAGTGAGATAAAAATCGTGTCCTGTAACTTCAACCTTGCAGAAAATTGAATTCTCACAATCATTTAACTGAGTGTTCAGAAACTTTGAAAACCTGCTCAATTCAGACCAAGTTGGATCTTTTATGCAGCAATATTCTAGCAATGTTTCCAAACAGTTTAAGGCATTTCGAATAGGTTGTTTGTACTCAAAGTAGTCTAGCTGCTTTTTTTGGGAAAATTTCAAAAGATACTGATACGGTCTTTGGTATACGGCACTTTCCAATAGCTTTTCATCCATCAAGATTTGCTCTGTAGGTTGATTGGCATGGTCGCGTAGTTGCTCAATAACTTGCCTCGGTGGAATGCAATTAATGTTTGGCAGAAAATCAAGCATAGAGCCAAAAGAAAGTTGCTCCTAAAACACAATTTTGTATTATGCTTATGTATAAATGCATATGCCAGGGGTGGCCACACAGCGGCTCTTTTGACTCTTGTTATTTTGTGTAGTGATGCAGTGTAGAGTGTGCAACCTGCTGTGCGACATGTTGAGTTTTGTGGCCGGTGGAAGGGTGCACATGCGAGATTTGAGGCATTGAAAATGAAGGCCTTCAAAAAAAGGAAATCGCCCTCCAAATGGACGGTAAATAAATGCGTCAAATTAAACTAAGAATTGCGTAGCGGCTTTCAATGATAGCCTCTATCGTTTTTGGCTCTTTAGTATGGCTATGGTAACCATCCTTGGTAACTGCTTTTAATCGAAAAACTTTAATATTAAAATGATTTTTAAAAACAAGAAAAGTAGCACAAAAATACATACGGAATAACATGGAAATGTATACTCCAAAATGTAAAAATGCTCAGGTCTTCGTCTCCAAATTACACCCATACGGCTTTGTAACTTTCCAAGAATTATCAAATCAAACAAAAATTTCAACACGCCATTTTGCACCTACAAAACATATCAATCAAGTAGTTTAAATGGAAAGCTTTTAAAATAAGCCGTTCTGAAAAAATCTTATCAAATATAGTAATGACAAAAAAGCTATATTGTACCAAAAAACACTTTTTATATGTTAGTAATTTAATTTAATTTTTAAATACAAAGAAAGCTTTCGTTTTAATAAGTAATCGGTAAACTTATACAGTAGCAGAGATAAAATAATATTTAGACAAAAACTTTGTGCACTACCTCGCACAAAATCTTGTACTTAAACTGTTAACACGGAATTACCAACGTTACCATGTTAGAACATCTTCAAGGAGCAGCTAGTCATTCCATCACCAGATGCCTCTTGTCTTCATTTATTCCTCTTCTTTCTGAGACATCTATGTCTCTCCTACAAGTCTTCCTGACTCATTTTTCCCTCTCCTCTTACGAGTGAGTTCTCTGTCTATCATGTTATTTAGGATTGACTGAACACAAAGTAAAACCAAGGCTTTCCAGATCTTCCAATAGAGACTTCGCGTTCACTCACCGCTCATGCTCTCCTTCCTTTAGAGACGCTTTTTTTGCCTGCTCTCCCTCTCCTCCTGGGACCCAGCCTTTCTTCAACGTGAAACTCATTCTTTCTACCATATGCTCTAGCTTTAATCCTTTTCTTTGTCGCCAAGATGCTGCTCTTGCCCACCTTGACTCTCTCCAGAATCATGATCTTCAAATTTTGACTGATGGCTATCACTATTACTTTCCGCAAAGGAAGCTCCAGGGTCCTCGCTAATTGCTCGCGCTATGCGACTAAAGCCGTACTTTCCTGTTCGGCTGGCCCAGTCTGTTTAAGTTTTACTGCTGAAATCTACGCCATTCCGAAAGCTCTCCGCTGGCTTCGGCAGCACCTACAAATCAGCCACTTCTCCTTTCTGACCCTCCATCTGTCTCCCCATTTCTCCTTCTTTCTCACACACTTTGGCACATCTGGCAGGAACTGTTCACCACCTTTTCTCCCTTTTCTCCTTGGCTAAATAGGTTTCCGATCACTCACTTCTTCCAAATAATGAAACGACAAAAAAGCCGGCAAGACAAGGTGCGCTATTCACCCATTTGCAGTCCCTTGTAGTCTCTCTGGTCTTACCCCTCCTATTCATTCATCTCTTCTTTCGGACCGGAGGTCTGCTGTCTCATCAAAGTTCTTTGACACACAAATTCCTTCAATATCTACTCAAGAACTTGTGATTTTTTGTCACGTTTGCTGTCTCCCCTGTCGACATCGCTGCAACAGACACAGCCTTCTGATAAATTCTTACTTCTCTAGAATCAACAGAATTGAAAATTCTTTGAGCAGCACCTGCAGTCATCTGACTCAGACACTTCCATTCTCATTCAGTCCTGTCCTGCTAAGGACTCTTTATGCCACTCGCTCTTTGGCGACTCTTTATTTTTTTCTGAGAGTGCTCGACTTCTGGGACTCTACGGTCTCCCGCCATGCCCTAGAGGAAAGGGTAGGGTAACAACAACAAAACGACTAAAGCGAATAGATTGCTTCTGACTTAAGTTTTTTAACAGAGCGGCAAATGAACACAACTGTTGTATTACTCATAATGATAATGACGAAACAGATCTGGTGCTTCCTTATTCTTCGTGTGTGACTACTTTATTGTTGGTGCACGCAATTCCATGGAAAGCCATCTCTAATTATGTGCTGCTTGAACACATTCTGAGCAGGTAAACATGAGCCTCGACTCGTATGCCAGATGCATCATATTTCGGAAACCATCCCGCTTTTTTCTAAAGGATTCCTGCCGTGGCAGAACACTAAAGTAAACGCTTGCAATTGTATTAATGATTAGTACCCCTGCATTTATGCTGGTGACCACAATCACCCATATATCGACAGAAGTATAGCAACGGCATCAATAATGGGTAGTACCTAGCAGCATGGGCTACTACATGACTCTTTTATACGATATTAAGAATAAATTCACTAGTTGAATCAAACGCTGGAAGATTGTAACGATAAGAATAAGTATTTGAGAGGTTCAACGTCAACTGCTAACTTCCAGGCAGGTGAGTATAGCAAAATTTCCCAAGTCACACACAATCCTCATTGGTAACATTTGCTCACCAAATCTCATTTCAATGTAAAATATTTTGCAAAAGATTTTAGGATGTAAGCTTTTTTACTATGCTGACTTGGTATGCGAATTGACTTGCAACATCAAATTTGAGGATTTGACAGTCAAGTTTAAGTACTGGTTATATTTTTGCATTGCAGGCCTACAGAGTGAGCACGAAGTGTTGCCCTAATTATTAACTTTAATTGCTGAACAAGATCGGGCAGTAGTTTTTGGCATACTACTGTACTAGTACATTTAAAGAAGTTTTTAACATGACAAGAGTACTCTGTGGCAGTCCTAATTTTCTTGAAGCTCTGCGAATTGATATTCTAGGGCTCTGTTGAAATGCGATACTCAAAGCGCCAATAGCGTCATCACTTGCATTTGGTCTGACCGTTGTTTTACGGTCATCAACGCTGCCATGGTCTGTAAATTTATCAAACCAGTTTTTAGTAATTTAACACCAGGTGGGGAAGGGGTTATGTCAATATTCCTTCCTCAAATTGCATTGAATTGCAATTGTTTTATCTTGTTTCGGAAAATCACAAATAGTTTTTTTGTGTCTTTAGATCTTTTCATGTAGCCTAAATAAATAAGATCCACTGATGGCGTTCACTCAACCAGAAAAGGCGTTTTGAGTCCTTGAATTCGCAAAAACTTTGTTTGGCGTGTCTAAAAAGACGACTGCACATGACACCTTACAAGCTACTGTCAGTCCAACTGTTGAAGGACACTAATAAACCAGGTCGTTGTGACTTTTGCATTGCAATGCAAGAGAAGTTGGGAGATAACGGATTTCATAACCATCTTGCTGTCAGCGATGAGGCGACCTTCCACGTAAATGGCAAAATTAACAAGCATAACACTAGCATAGGGGGTACTGAAACCCACATGAAACTTTTGAACATCACCAAAATTCTTCAAAGGTGAACGTGTTTTATGCTATGTCAAAGAAAGCTGTCTACGGACCATTTTTCTTTGAAGGAGGGAAAGTCAATGGTGACACGTACCTCGACATGCCGGAAAACTGATTAATGGAAAGGCTGAGTGAGAAAGAGTTTGACGATTTTATTTTCGTACAGGATGGAGGCCACCACACTGGATCCTCAGGGTTAGACAGTTTCTAAACACAACACTGCCTGACAGATGGATTGGATGGCCTGGGGAAGATAATCGCGTTCTTATGCCCTGGCCTCCCAGGACTCCATACCTCACACCCTACGATTTCTTTTTGTGGGAGTTTGTGAAAGATCTGGTTTATGTGCCTGCACTTCCAAAAGACGTGGATGAACTGAAGACTCAAATAACAGAAGCTGTTGCAACATATCGACAACATAATGCTGGAACGAGTTTGGTAAAAATTGGACTATCGGCTTGATGTGTGCGGTGTGACCAACGGTGCTTACATTGAACATCTCTGAACATTTTATGAAAAACTTGAGACTGCAGGCTTTCAGAATATATCAGATGCGCTGTTATATCCTTAATAGTTTTAGAGATACTTAATGTCAAAATGTGCCAAAGACTTTCGGAACACTCTATAGTTTATGTCGGCAAAGTACTGAAATCCTGGTTGTAAACTTTTGTTCCTGCTTGCACTACCCTCAAACTAACTAAATTCGGAGACGAACAGAAGCCATTATCATACCAAAGTCTCATAAGCTTTTGGATGTCAGGAGCAATTGACTTCTTCATTCCTTTGCATCCCTTAAAAGTCGTGTCAATGCATGTCCATGCCTACGTCAAACCGATAATTTGATCCACTTCTAACACTTGTAGGTTTTCACGTGGTCCGTAATCCTAGTCAACCACTTACTAAGTTAAAAGCATGGGTCAAGACATTAAGGTGTTCTTTGAGAAAAGGAATGGCACGAAGTTTATAAACCTCATAGCAGTGTATCTCCACGGACTAGACTGCACATATTTCCGCTTCATACCAGACAAGCATATAGCTAAAGTGACAATGATGTAGCCTACAATTTTACCTCGCCAAAAAACAAGTAAGGGCACAAAACGGCTCCGTACAGAGATCGGTACTGACCCAATTAGTTTTCAGTATTTACATACGCGACCTTCCACCAATAACGTCTACACTACTCCTCCGATTTGAGGCCTTGGTTGTAGTACATTTTCATATTGAATGGTCTGCATCGGAATAGACTTACATCAGGACACGGAATTGATACCATTATATCTTCAGATAGGAAGATGTAAGCTCAGTAAAACTAAAATCGAGTCAACATTCTACCACATAAGGATGAGCTAACCGACAAGACCAATACTCATACCCACGAAAATCAGTGAGCTTATCTACCTGCACAACGTGATCTGACGCTTAAAACCTATCTTTATATAATATTTTCAAATCTTGTTCTTTTCCTTGTCTTATTTTCAAAGCAATGTGCTCCAACACTGTGACGCAGTCGAGGGGACGTGTATCTACCATCGAGTGCTGTGAGATACATATTGCCATCACGAGAAGTTCCGTGCATAGAACAGTGGCGAATAAAGTGGTTAACGAATTGGGGTTCTGGTCTACAAGTACAGAATGGCCATTTGAAACAGAAAAACATGTTTCTGTTTATCGACCCCCTCCTATTTCAACGCAATTGGACTTTTTATCTCGTCTTTTAAAAGCAATTATGAACGAAACAGAGCTTTGATATTTGAAATCAAACTACATTCGTCTTGTATTTTTTCCATCTGCTACTCAGGCAACTAAGGCAGTGTTTCCCAAACTTTTTTGTCTGTTGGAACAGTAAAAAAGCTAAACAAATTTTGCGGCACAACAGAATTTACTTAAATTAATCGCGAGTAGCATTACAGATGACAGCGAGAAAGGTGATGATCTTTCTTTTTGGAGATCACCACTTTTTCGGGCAACATAACACAATCTCCGACGCTATCAACCATGGCAGCATTTACTCAATTTTGGCTTAAAACTTGTATAAATATTAAATATTTAAAAAAAACCTGCGGCACACAGTTTGGGAAACACTAAACTAAGGTGTTGAAATTAGGACTTGTGGAGGCCTTAGACATGATGGGAAAAAGGTCAATAGGATCTCATCCTATGACATTGTAGAAATACCCTTCAACCCTAGTTTAAGAGACTATAAAACGCTTCAGGTTGAAACAATTCTCTGCGCAGCAGGGGTCCTCATGACATCAATGCTTGAACGTGAATCTAAAGCATTTCACGTAGATAATTGACAAAAAATGTCTCCAGGCTTATTCGTTCATAAGGCTGGGCCACACCATCCAAAGGAAACATTGGAAGGCTGGTTTAGATATAGCCAAACCGTTTCTATACACCCGCATCGGACTGGAACAAAATGTAACCTGATGTCCACGAGAGGACTAAAGGGTTCTATAACGTACAAGTGTGTTACAGAGAAACAAGTTGCAAACTGTATACTGCATTCCCATCTCGTCCTTCAACCTCCTGAAATGAATGGTCTCGAAATCTTCAAACAAAACAAGAACAAAGATGCAAAGAATAAGTTTCGTCATCATATTTTTATTTCTTTAAATAAAGCACAATTCTGTGCGTGAATAAAAATTTTTTACTCTTTTCAAACTACTAAGGTTAAAAGTTGCACGAGTCACGTTATACGAAAGGAAATATGATAAGGGTGACGTCACAACAAAAATATGATACGGTGACGTCACCACAAAAACTGCTTGAATTTGCTTGTTTGACCTAAGTAAAGCAGATCTTAAACAAAGGAAAGAATTATCAACTTACAGCAGGAGTGATATCAATATGAATAAAATGTGGGTCAGCATAAGCCACTTTCTCATCATTCGTACGACTTAATGTAGCAATTGTATCATCAACATCCACTTCTTTCTCAAGAAAGCGAATCACCGAGCAATGCCAGTAAACTGTATCTTTAAATTCTGCAGCAAGGTTTTCTTGGCATCTTTTCACATACAAGGATTTACCTGCAAAGCAACATACATAACAGTGTAAATGAAGAACACCAGTGTAAATTTGAAAATCCAGCTTACTTACCCATACCAGCTTTTTCTGAATATACAAGCCTAACCAAACTTTTTTCTTGGTCAATAACTGACGCTGTCACAAGGTTTTCATCATCAGATGTGAGTTTGGATTGCAAATATTTCTTTACTGAAGCATGAGGTGGTAATTCCTGATGTTCAACTTTGTTCTATCAATAGCAGAAAAGCAGTCAAAAAAAAGAGTAGCTTTCGGTAGCGTACCGCTATTCTTCTTTGAGCTTGCGCTAATGCGCTACATATAAATCTCGCCAACAACAAAAACCTTAAGAACAGCGGTAGTAACTTACGTTAGATACAACCAATTGTGTGATATAAATCGCGACAAAAAAATTCAAAAGTTGATCAATTACGATCTATTGTTTGCTCGGTTAAGCTGACATTTTCATTCGCATACTTTTGCGTTTAGCTAAGTACATTGATGGCTTTCGTATGCCATTCACAAAAACTATTAATGGTGGGACATATGATAGTGTTTTAAGAGTAGCCCTAGATCCTGAAGCGAGTGGCAAGAAAAAGCGATGACCACGGAAGATCTAGAAGAAGCAAGTAGAAGATAAGAAGGAAATTAGTTTCAAGAAGGAGGATACCCGGAATCGAGTTATGTGGCGAGATAGAGTACGAAGAATCGGGTGAATCTGGCCAACTCTGTTAAGGGAACAAAATCAAATAAAACTAAATAACTACCACTACATTGCAGTTATGATTTATAACTAATTGAGTCATACTAATGCACACCAACGTTGGGTCAACAAAGCACTACAGCAGGGCATACTATAGACGAAGTTGAGAACTTAGCTACTTTAATTTATATATAGTAATATTATTAAGAACGATAATAATTAATAGTGACTGCACATACATAAACAGACCCACCTCGTCAAAGCACGACGTTATGTAATGATGCAACGAAGTTACAAGAATTACAAGCATGTAGTGCATATTTACATCATGTGATTGAGTTAATGCTTGAAATATCTCTTCAGCTTCTCGGGCAGTTTTAAAATGGATTTCATCAGCACAAGCCAAACAAAATATCCTTTTACCTGTTCAGTAATTATACATCACGCAAGATAAAAACGTTGCTTAATCATAATGATTGTAGAGCAGCAGGTAAAAATCAAAGCCAGGCAAATGTTAATTAGTATGCTATTAATGATGATTTAGCTTTTTCTAGTGATTACAACAATAACACGCAAAAACAAAACCAGTCAGTTTTGTTTAAAAACTAAATAAAAACAAATTTGGTGATAATATGGCAATTATAATGCAAACCTTTATCAGGTGGATATTGAATTGCTCGTCTGAACAATAACTCAATCTCCTCAGTGGTCGTTGACTGACAGCACACCAATACTTCCTCAGAAGATGGCAAATATTGATCCGGCGATTCCATATAAAGCGATAAAATTGTCCTCCACATGTTGTCCTTGGAGCAAATTATAAGATTGGGCTTTCCTACTTGAAAGCCATCAGGCAATTTACGTTGTGGCAGTGTTACCGGATGGTGCAAATTAATCATTGCTAAGAAGTGACCAAGATGTTCAAGACTGATACAATCGTCTAAAGATGTTATCTAAAAAATGCGTTCCACTTTTAGCAAAAAAAAGTTTATCGGAACCAGCAAAATCAATGAGCAATATAATTCACATTTATAAACAAACACTATATAAGGAGCCTTAATGCATTACCCTAAATCATAAACATTAACCAATAACCATTTACATTCTTAGGTAAGCATCAATAATTATTAGGTCAATTCAATTTTAGCTAGTTGAATTTTGTGTAAACTAGTTGAACAAAGTGTGACAAGAAAGCAGTTACCGCTGCGTCGCTCAATGGTCAATCTTGTCAAATCTAACGACTAATTACTGATAATGATACTGCCAGTGAAACAAACATAACGACACAACGCGGGTTTAACTCACACACTGGCTACGCAAAAACTATAGATTCAAAGCGTTAGATGTTGCCAATATTGTAACAATATTTGCAGACTGTTAAGATGTTTTTAGCTTGAATATATTTCATTTTATTATATTTAATGTATTATGTACATCAACAATTGACTACGTAACAGAAGAAAGGATGATTTAGTAATAGTGGGGTGGAATGCGAACCCCATATCAAGAATGACTTTATTTCTTAGGACATCCAATCACCAAATAGATTCGCCATTTACCCCAGTGTCATTTATGTGACATGATTTAACCACCTACCCAACACTCATTTGCACCACTTGACGATTCTAAACCGGTAAAAAAAATTAGTCTTTATCAGAAAAAAGAATCTTTTTCCATTTACCAACAAATCATGCTCTGTATTTTTTGCCTATTTCATTCTTTTTTCATTTTTTGCAAGAAAATGCTTTTCAACCGGCTAATAGAAGACGCTTCCAAATAGTAGGGAAAATTTTTTCTTAAGTCGTCACTAATATTTTCGAGATCAAGTGAATCATCATTTGTTGAGATGGTTATAAAATTCCTCCGACACTTATTCTTTTCTGAGGGGTTACAGTAAATGTTTCTTTTAACTGTTTGATGCATGCAGCTAACTGATAGTATACTGGCACAAAGACGCTGGGCATCTATTTTCATAATAGCTGGCTTCTTCTTCGTCGTATGAGCTATTTGTTGTGAGCATTACGCAGGAAGATGTATATATAGGTTACACTGCATTAGCCCTCACGCTCGGTTTGCAAGTCTTGAGTCAGACTGGGGCCACCACGACGGGCAGATTGCTTGGCCCCACCATCTGTCTGCCACGTAAAGACGGAGGCATCCCATTAAGTGTCTTGCCCAAAGACACAACAAGCAAGCTTGCCGGCTTGTTCTCCACACCATCCCTATTTTGCTGAGCGCCAAGTAGGGAAGCCGTAAATATCATTTTTAAAAATCTGTTGGTATTATTCGACTTGGGAAATGAACCCCAGGTCTATCGACTGCGAAGTGGATGCTCTAACCACTACGCCATCGCGCCGGTTAATATCTGGCTATGCTGATGCTACCTGACAATGGTGGTTCTCTTTCGTAGGGCCATATTTGTAACTGCCCCTACATTGTTGACACCAAAGTAATTAAAGTTGAGATCTCAGCTGCAATCAGCAATGTCATTCAGCACATTAAGACATATTGTAACACCTAATAGTTTTGGCAACATCATAACATATTCTAGAATGTTGGTGCAATGCATATTTAGGTAAAAATTGGGCAACGAACACCAACAATTACCTCAACTCTAAAATAGTTCAATTTATGTCAAAAAAAGTCAGTTTCAATTAATTCAAACAATACTGTACTACAGGTTAAAGAATAGTGTAAGAATAGTGAAGCTGTTTACCCAGCATGTCGTAAGAGGCGACTATTGGGTACCTACCAATTGCAGTCTGACTGTTAATGGTGGGGTTGCCAGCTTAATTGCTTGGTTGGACCACTCATGTCAGAAAACTGAGGTTGGGGGTAAGCAAAGGCATGCTCCCTGTAGAAGAATTTTGCTCCAACAAATCCCCATGACCATGGGGGTAAATCCGGCCATCTCTGTTAAAGGGACAACACCGGATAAAAACTGAATCACTACTAGGAGACAATTTTCAAGAGTATAAAGTAATAAATCTGTAGTTTATGTAGTTTAAACTTGACATTTCATTGAGAGCTGTTTGGCAACGAATAATATGAAGTAGGAGTTCTTAAACTTTTTGAGACACGGTCCTTTTGACAAGATCAACAAAAACTCACCCCCCTAGATAACAGTAACAAAAACTCATGCCCCCACTAAATTTGTGGCAACCTTTTGTTTCTTTGAAAGATGGCCAGATGTCTAGTCATTATCGCATATTTGCTCATGAAACCAACTATAGAGCTGTGGCCTCGTGCCCTCCCCCCCTGATAAACTTTCATGCCTCCTATGGAATGCGTGCCCCAGTTTAAAACTTTTGATATAAAGCATTAAGCTTGATCAGACTATGAAAGAAAGAAGATAGCAGTTTATTTGATAGTGAACTTCCCTCAGCATCTCACTATCATAAAATTATTGACATTCAAATATGTGGTTTAAAAAGTTGTAACTGTGGAACAGCGTTTTACCAAACCTATTAAACATTAAGTTTCCAGCACCCAAATCAACCAGATAAACACTCTACCAAACCAATTTGTTTCACAGCTCAAATATCTTCACGCATATGCAAAGTCCGAAATGCACTGAAACTGTATGAGTATCATTTGTTTCTTATGGTGTTTTGTTGTGAAGTCTAGACCAAACTATTGTGACATACCAAAAGATCACAGGCCATAACTCCTGTTCCAGTAGACATCTCACTTAATGGTGTAAGCATAGATTAAAGATGAAGCAATATCAACATGAAAAATTGGCCAGTTTGAAGTTCCTAATTTTTGGGGGAACGAGACCAAAAGTAAAGATCAAATGTTACCCTATTCCAGTGGTTCCCAAACTTTTTCATGCCACGACCCACTTTTCAAAACATAAATTTTCGAATCCCTTGTAATTCTACATATACTTCGAAGTACTTGGAAAAAGTACAGTGAAAACAAAACACATAATTGAGATGCTAATTTTCATTTGAATTACTTGAGGCAAAGCATGCATTAATCTAAATTTTGAATGACTTTCGCGACCCACTAAAATTGTGTCCACGACCCACCAGTGGGTTGCGACCCATAGTTTGGGAAACGCTACCCTATTCTATTTTGTTGTAATGACTCCATGCATACTATAATTTAAAAGGCCTCTTTTTCTGAATAATTTGGTATCAAGATCACGAAAATCGTACTAGAGGGACTGAAAATATGGCTTCACAAAGCTTGGGGTCAGGCGGTTAACCCCTAGCTTAGATGGAGGCTATACAAGACCCAAAAGAATTCAAGAGCCTAAAACTTTGCACATATTGATTTTTCACCAAAGTAAGCATGCACACCAAAATTATCAAAATTTAAGAGATGGGTGTCAAAACTTTGTGCACACTTGACACGAAATGCCCCTAATACAAAAACAAACTATAACTTTGTTTTAAAAAAAGCATGTATTTTTCACTTACAGCAGTTCCTTTAAAATATCTTTCACACACTGTTTTGACAGGAGTTCCAACTCCATCGCCACTATCTTTTAAATCTGTTTGAATGTGATTTATCACCTCTTTAAGAGTCAAATGCAAGCGATCATTAATCACGTCTTGATTAGCAGCAATATCTCCGTCGGTAGAAAATGCTAAAGACATTAAAAGCACGAATTAGTGGAAAGCTGGAACGTATACAAAAGAAATCCATCCCTGAATGATGACACAGTTAGTCTTTATAAAATGGAGTCAATTACAACACCCCTTATGTTACATCAGTGTCAGTTAAACCTGCTTAACTGGGGATTTGTAGTTCACCCAATTAGCGATCTGCACCAGTTGCTATGGAATGTAAAGCTGATTCAACGGATATTTGCAAAGCTCAGGTTGCTTAAAGGTAGCCAACTTATTAAGATAGTGTTCCTGGCTTGCATGTCCTCGAACCAAAAGCCTGATTTCATACCCATAATTCTTTGAATACAAAACACAATTTTACAAGTGAAACAATATTTCCAATAACTCCAATCTTCAATCGAGCACGACATTTTTAGACAAGACTTGGAACAATTCTCGGTGACATCAAGTAATGGGAAAGCATCATGCAACACTTCATGACCTTGTCATTCCAAGCAAGGGGGTATAGAGACTAGAAGTTATAACAATAAACTCATATAAAATAATCCATCATGAATTATGTGAATTTAAAGTAAATGAAATGGCTTTATAATGCGAGGATAACAAACAATTAAATTCTAGTTATAAAGTGTTTTTCTAGTTACAGAGCATGCACCAAAGCTGTTTAACATGAAATTTTTCTCGCATGTAAAACTTCAAGCTTCAAAAATTGACTGTTCAAAGTAAATAGACACAAAAATGATTATTTTGATGCAAAAAGGCAAATGAATTTCGTAAGTTATACTTGTATTCTCAACACATATAGCTGGCGTGGTGGTGCAGCAGTAGACTCTCCCCTTCGCAGCACGTGAACTTGGGCTCAATCCACTTATCGAGTTATACCAAAAAAAGCTTTAAAAATGGTATTCACAGCTTCTCCACTTGACGATGGGCTCGAAATGGACATTGTGGAGAAAAATACGGCAAATACGCTGGTTGTGCCCGGGAGTAAGCTACCTAAATAGATCTTTATGAGGCAGACAGGTGGTGAGGCTGAACAGTATAATCGTAGTGGAGGCCCCGTTTAGTAAAAGACTTGCAAACAGAGCATGAGTACATACGCACGATTGAAACACAAATGTACTCTCCAGAAATCCGCACAGATACAACACGCCCACTAAAATTTAGGTAAAAGGCGTGTTAACTCGTCAATCGTTAAATTGGAGCTACACTGTTTGGTAGTTCACTAGAATGACACAAAAAATTAACATTTGCTTACCAATTTCCTCATCAAATTCTTTTTGCAATTCTTCTATCTTTTTCTCATTATTCGCGTTTTCTAAAGCCCACATATAGCAATCGTCAATGTCCAACGACTTGATGACCTGAACAGCAGCTTTTGCCGCGTTTTCTGGGATGTAATTTTGAATAAGGTTTCTGATCACCTTCTTTTTCTTTTGTAGCTTGTCTGCATGCGTTTCATCAGCTAAAATTATAAAACAAATTGTTTGCGGTAACACATGCAATGTAAAGGTACTAGATTTAGAGATTTAGGAATATTGAAATATTCTAGAAATAGAAACTGTGAGCAGTAACACATACAAAGTAAAGCAGCAGTAGTAGTAGTTATTCAGTTTTTGTCCGGCGTTGTCCCTTTAACAGAGATGGCCGGATTTAACCCATACCACTTTGTGTCAAGTCACTATTTAAAAGTGACTTTTTAAAAGCAGCTCCTTACTTAATTCTGAGCTTTGGCATTATTGAAATATGTATGGAAATATTCTATTGAAATTCTTTTCACTTTAGAAACTGGCAGAATTGCGAATCCATCTTATTTAAGTACTACACAAGTGTATCCATTTGAGGCAGGTAGTCATTTGCACTGACCCACCATTTCAGGTCGCATTGATTGAGTAAACATAGCAAGTTAAGATGGAACTAACATTAGAAGGAATGTTTTTCGGTTATCAAAAAAAACAAGGTAGAAAACAAAAGGAAGTAAGACAAGTAAAAATTAAGATCAGAAAAAGAGAACAAAAAGAGTGACTTGACACAAAGTGGCATAATGCTGAGTCACCTGTAAATGTTTAAAGAACAGAGCCACCAAAAATGTTTCGATTTGGAGAGTATGCAAGAATCTCAATCAGGCAGACAGCTGTTTTGACCTAATGTTTTGCGATCAAGAATCACACGATGACGTTGAGCAAAGGTCAAATCAAGTAACGCACCTTTCAAACGTCAGCGAATTTCTGAACAACTCTTATATTACCTCGAATGATACTTATCTCTTCCACTTCAACATCGTCATTAATTTTAGTAACTTCTTCCAGAATATCATTTATTTCTCCCGGAGGAAGTCCAAAAGCAACACAAGCCAGTAATTGATGGACTTGGTCGGAAATGCTATTTTCTTGATGGCAAGACAGCTTTTTGCACAAATAAGTCAGTTGCTGAATGTTGAAATTGTTTAAATGATAATGCTCATTCCGTTTCTCATGCAGATAATCCATCCATCTGTTTTATTTTACTGTTTTTATATTTACAATACTTGACGCATATTTTCATCTTCCAGTCACATGAAAATCTTTTCACAATTGTGTTAAAACGTTGTGTCCAGACTTGCTTCGGAGTTAACGGTACTGCTGGAACATTGCATTTCTACCTCAAACACTGCAGCCAAGCCGGGAAAATAGTCGTAAAGCACCTCTTCCAAAAGCACAACAAAGTAGCCATAGTAAAATTCGAGAACACTGTAAACGGCGGTCCACCTCACTCTACCTTACTGCTTATATACTTCGCATCAAAAGTAATGTAAAAAGTTCACAGAAAAATCAAACGACCAATTGGGACACAAGATTTACATTACCAAAATAAAATCCATCATCACAAAAAAAGCTTGTGAGACAGCGATTTTCACCGGTTAACAACAACAATTGACGTAGTAGTCACTGCGCTTTTGATTTACAAAAGCAGCAATGCTACAGCCGCTGTTTGAGCCTGTGAAAAATATTTGAATGCAACAGTTTTGCTAAACGATACGTAACATAAAAGATGTCGTCAGCAACAAACGCAAATCCTTTCATAGGATAAAGATTCTAGTCTAAGGGTCAACGGCACTTTTGCAGGCGCATGGAGAATGCAAAGATATTCCTAAGATAGACACGCAATTACACTTCTACACATCGATCAACAGATGCATCAATGTGGTAGTCCTCTTTCGGCCACATTGGGACAAAGCGGCTGCTAGCCTTCTCGAGGGCCTCTAGATATCCCAGGCATTTCCCACATCAATCATTTTTTTGTGTTGCTTCCATTCACCCAATAAACACAGAAAGGCAGTCCATGTTCTCGATAAAATCTCTCCCGCTCTTTCTTCTCTCACGTCTCTCAGACCCATGCTCTGTCCTTGCTACACTTTCCTCTCCTCTTTCAAACTGGAGGTGTACTGTCTCATCAAAACTTTTCGACAGACAAAATTTTTCGACAGTTCTTCAGTATCTACTGAAGAACTTGTGCTTTCTTATCATGCTCACTATATCCTATCTCGTCTTTGCTGCAACAGACCCAGTCTTCTTTTAAACCCTTAAGATAGCTAGAATAGGCAAAATTGAAACTCCTTCATGCAGCACCTGCTGTCCTCAGGCTTAGAACACTTGTTGTTGTGATTACCCCTCCTCTTCCTCGGAATGGAGGTACGGCACAAATGTCAATTCAGGTTCATACCGTCAACCTAATTGAAATTAGGCTAGGGGAAAGATAACAGTCCATTTTGAACCAGTTATGAGTGACTGGTACCCCCACCACCAAGAAGGCGGACTGCCACCAATAAGGCAGACTGAAGATCTTATGAAGGTGCCCAGCTTCTGGAGATCCATAATCTTTCACCATGCCCTCATCTCATGGAAGGGATCGGGTAACAACAACAACTTATGACCATGCAATCAATGTGAAAACAAGTTTAGTTTAGGGACCAAAAATTGCATTTAGTCCATTTAAAAGGAAAACTGTAGTCTAAGCAGTAAAGATTTTAACAAATAAAATGTTAATTTCCCTGTGTTATGATAGCTTAATGTAAAAAATTTATCAATCTTAAATTTAACTTACCATTGGTTCACATAGGTTAGGGGCTGCTAAACTACGGTCCGTGTGCCAAATTTGGCCCACAAAGGCTTTTTATCCAGCCTGCGAAGCTCTTTTTTATCCTTTTAAAGACCATAAGATTCTAATTGATACTATTTGAAGCAACTCCATAATTGTTGGTAACAATGGGCAAATAATGGGATTCAGAAAAGTGGTTATTACATCATAATGACATACCAATTAACAATTGTGGGACAGGTATGACCCAGTATCCATCAAAGGATGATTAATGGCAAAGCAAATGTAGAGCGCAGTGATTCCTCGACAGAGCCACATCGATCCAATTACTTTGATTGCGAAAAGCATAATTAGTGACAGCGAGATAGATGATGACATTTTTTTGGAGATCATCTATTTTTTTGGGCAACATAACACGATCTCTAACGTTAGTAACTGTTACTTCCAAGCTAATTTGAGTTATTAGGTTGTCCGGAAAATAATGGCCGATTTTAGACAAAAACTTTTAATAATGAAAGAAGTGACAATTTGATGTTCAAATTAGTCAAAGTATGAACTTTGAACAGCCAAACATCTTTGCCATCTACCATAGGCGTAGGAAGTGGGGGGTCCGGGGGGGCACTGGCCCCCCCTGCTTGTAAAATTTCGGGCAATTTTTGATTTTTCGGGCAATTTGAGTAAGTGTCATAATATTTTGCCCGAAAAATTTGTCACTGTAATAACATCTCCAAAAAAAAAAAGGTCATCACTTGTTTGGCCTCACGTTTGGTGACATATTTAGGCCGAAGATGATGGAAAAGATGCAGCGAAACAGGCGATGACCTTTTTTTTTTTTGGAGATGTTATTGCAGTGACAAATTTTTCGGGCAAAAATTTGGTGCACCCCCAAATGGGTTTGAGCTCATATGCCCATGCCATCTACCAAGAAGATCATTTATGTTCATTGAGCTCATGCGGGATCGATTTTTCGAACTTTTTGATCTTTCCCATTTGCTTCAGATGGTCAGACACGGTTGAAATGCTAACACCAAGTTGCGTTGACATTTCCCTCACACTCTGTCGTGAGTTTTGCTCGACAATCGCTCTCAAATGTTTGAGGCTCTCTTTCCACAAAACTTTTGAAACCATCTTCGTACTGCTCTTTCACTTGTTGTGCTTTCTCCCTATGCTCCATTGATGTTTGCAGTAGTTTGAGCAGCATTATTGCCGAGCTTGAACTCATGCAAAAAGAGTAATCACAAGTCTTCTTTTTTCATATTAAAAATGCATGGTTTTATTGCTTACAAAATGAGCTATTAAAGGATTTATGATTTTATGAAATAATAAGCCACATTCTTGATCTGAAATACACAAGACATTCCTTAGAGAACCAATTTAAAAACATATCATCTAAAATCGGCCATTATTTTCCGGACAACCTAATAACTTGGGCCCAAGGATCTTTAAAATATAAGCAATGCGGCCCTCCATGGAAAAAGTTTGGAGACCCCTGACATAGGCTATTTCATATTAGTTCCAACCAACCTGAAAATATCAATGACAACCACCCCATCAGTGCGCGCCTGCACACAAACTAATTTCGCTTCTTTCATACAATAAGCTGTTTTATAATACACAAGCCACCTATGTCAGTGACGCCCGGCGGGGATAACACTTAGTTATGTTGGGATAGAAATACTGGTTTTGCCAGCTGAGCCGACTTCACCCGACTTAAATTTCTAAGAGCAACTACAAATATGTTAGTACTAATAATAGTTAGTACAAATAAAAATGTTAGTACAAAAACATCTATATGCCAGTAATTGCAATCGTTGTACTGTTTTTTTTTAATTAGAATTGGCCTTACAAACTCGCTACCATTTCACATCCTACTCTTCTGACTATTCTCCTCCAAACTTTCTACCACCTCCCTTTGTCTCTTTACTTGACCTCTGCTTGACTATGTAGGGTCGCTCTCTTTCCTTAACGTTTATGCTCCTCCTATTTGCTTTTCTTTGATGAATAGCAAAACCGACTCCTTTTCCCCACCGTTCTTTCCTGCAAAAAACTTCATTCTGCGATACCTCAATTGCCACCATCCACAGGAATTCGAAAGGTACTTGTGAGCCCTTTGAGAAACTTTTTTGCCTTTTGATTAGGTAATCTCTTCTGACCTCTTT
Organism: Trididemnum clinides; assembly: GCA_963675345.1. Lineage (NCBI taxonomy): Eukaryota > Metazoa > Chordata > Ascidiacea > Aplousobranchia > Didemnidae > Trididemnum > Trididemnum clinides. The sequence goes on along the minus strand of OY776292.1, from coordinate 37,571,266 downwards.
CCCTAAAATGACCCCAACACTCTGACCATTCTCCATCACACTTCTGGCAGTGGTTCCTCTCTTGATATCGCCTTTGCCCCCTCCTCTATGGTCTTCTCTCGCTCCTTGGAGATGCTTCCGGACTTGGGTTCTGATCACCTACCAATTTTTCTACTGTCCCCTTTCCTCCGGTCTTTCACCCCAACGAATGACTTGCTTCCAAAATTTTCAGAAGGCTCGTTGGGTTGATTTTGTCTTTTTATTTGGCTCTCACTGTCCTTCTGCAGAGGAATACTCCTCTCTTTTTCTTTCCTCTGCTGTTGCTCTCTTACTTCTCTGGCATTGAATGCAGCCAAATTTTCCATTCCTTTCGGCCACGTCAAACGCCAACCTTAAACTTGATGGTCTTCTGAAGTGCAAGAAGCGCTAAGCGAAAGACGTAAGGCTTTTGTTGCCGCTCATAGAAGTATGAAGATCGTCAGGCTTACATCGCTGCCTTCCGACATGACTCGTCTGTCCTTGCCAAGGCTGAGACATGGCAGGCGATATGCTCATCTTTCTCTTCTAATTCAGTCTATTTACTTCTTCATTCTGTCGCTGGCTCTTCTTCTCATCGTCTTCCTCTCCTAACTTGCCGTACTGTTCTTCTCCCAGCGAGTGGGTATCAGTTTATGTCGACTACCTGAGATCTCACTTTTCTGTTTCTCAGCCAAAGGCCTTGCATAGCAGTGCCAGAGGCTACCTGTCCGAACTCACCAAGCCACATACCCTGAGGAGTCTCGATCATCTTTCTACTTTCCCTTCTCTTTCACTGAATTTCTCGCAGCTGCCACAAACCTTTCCTCCACTGCCACTGGCCCAGACAAAGTCGTCTGTCCCATGCTAAGGCACCTTCCTCGCTCTGGCATGGGTTTTCTTCTTCACATATTCAATCTTTCCTGGTCTTTACATTTCTTTCCTTCCATGTGGAAGACATCTTCTATTATTCTCATCCATATGATGGGAAAGCCTCTCGACTCTGCTGCTTTCTTCCGGCCTATCTCTCTGACCTCCTGCATCTCAAAGCTGTTCGAACGCATCGTTCTATCGCGTCTACTCTTCTTTCTCGAGTCTAACTCTATTCTCTCTCCCAGCCAGGCCGGTTTCTGCCTGAAAGGCTTCCCTCGATCAAATTCTTTATCTTTGCCAGTCCAAATTGAATGGCTGTAACAAACCCAGGCCGGGCTCTCGGACGATTATTGCTACGATTGACTTCTCTAAGGCTCTCGCTCTTTTTCATAAACGTATTTTGGTTGGCCTCTCTCTTTGGTATGTTCGCTGGACTAAATCTTTTCTGATAGACGTGCTTGTGCAGTTTTTCAACATCACAAAAGTGGTTCTTTTCTAATTCACCAAGGTGTTCCCAAGGATCCGTTCTTAGCCCAGTGGTTTTCTCTCTTTTCATCAATGATCTCCTTGGGCCTCTACCTTCCTCTGTCAGCTGTATTCTATATGCCGACGGCCTGGCCATTTGATTCTCCACCCTTTTGGTCCCTGCTGCAGTGGAGGCTACACAATGAGCCCTGATTCAACTGGAGCGCTGGTCTGAGTACTGATGTCTTCCTCTCAATCTCAGAAAATGTGAGACCTCCTTATTATTGGTGGATTCTCATCAAGCTAACCTCCAGTCCCGCTTCCTTTTATTAAACTTTCCCTCTGCTTCAAATCACTCCAACTATTTTTCGTAATTGCCTTCAACGGGACTCTTTTCTAAACATGTATCTTGACGGAAGGCCAAGTACTATCTCTGCTTCCTCATGAGGCCCCTCTCTCTGTTGAACAAAGCTTTTCTTTGGCCATTGTCACTTATGCTTCACTCGGATCGTTTCCTTTCCTTAGAGTTACCAATCTCATCAAGGTGGAATGCCTACACCGAGCGGTTAGTCGCACCATCACTGGTTGCCTCTAGTCCTCCCATATCCCATTTCTCCTCACTGAGGTGTCTCGTCCTCCCCTGCGAGTCACCCTTAGTCATTTTGCTCGGTTTTCTTATGAGCAGGCTATTCCTCTTCCAACCTCCTTTCCCATTTCAGGTTTGGCCAGACTTGGAGTAAAACCAAGACTCTGCAGATAGTCATGCTTCCTTTTACTTCTCCTAAGCGGGTTCTCTTTGCTTGACCTTCTTCTCTTTGGAACCTATCTTTCTTCATTGTGGAGCTGACTCATTCCTCTCATTGCTTCCGCTCTGATCCTTTTCTTTTTCGCCAAGGTGCGGCTCCCGCTCACCTTGACTCCCTTTTTACTATGTGATGACCTGTACAAATGACTTTGTTCCTTTTTCTTTAGGCAAAGACAAATTTGGCATGCTTTCTAACTACTCACTTTGTGACACTGAGGCCACTCTTTCCTTCTCGGCAAGCCTGGTTTGTTTAAGATTTTCCGCTGAAGCCTGCGCCATTCTGCAAGTTATCCGCTAGTCTGGGCAGCACCAACAGGTCTGCCATTTCTCTTGCCTTCTCCTCAGACTTTTGCTCTGTTCTCGTCACCTTGTCTTTTCCTCCGTCTTTTTTTTACCTCTATCTTTTAGGCACATCTGGCAAAAAATGTATTCGCTCTGCTCCTTCACTATCTGATACAATGGGTTCACGGACAATCATTTCTCCCGGGAAATAACTCGCAAGCCAACTCGCTGATTAGTTGGCAGGCGAGGTGCGTTACTCGTGCCCTCTGCAATTTCTTGTAGTCTCTCTCCTCTTACCTCTTATATCCACGCTTCTCTTTTCTCGGGCTGGAGGCATACTGTCTCATTTAAATTTTAAACACAGGTCTCCTTGGTTTGCACCGAGGAACTTGTGCTTCTTTGTCACATTCGCTGTGACCTCTCTCGAGTATTATCTCTCAAGACTGACAGAATCGATAATCCTTCATGCAGTGCCTGTGGACACTCGACCCAGGACAGTTCTCATCTTATTCTGCCCTGTGAACCTACGGACTCTTTGCGCGGCTCGCTCTTTGGCGACTCTCTGTCTCTCTACGACCTCTGGTCCAGGCCCTGGAGAGTTGCCCAGCTTCTGGGACACCATGGTCTTTTGTCGTGCCCCCATCCTCGAAAGAAGTCGGGCAGCAACAGCAACAACAGATATTTTAATTACGTATAAAAGTAATACAAGAGGCCCGCGATGCACTTTGAGCGAACTGAGGGCAGCGACGCTGTTTCAACCTATCAGGTCTCTTCAGTGCTATTGTTCACCGAAAAATACCTAGAGGCTTTAAATAAAGCATAGCTTAGACCGTCACACTTGCGGGACTTATACTAGGTTCACTGTAGTGGATGGTTTGACAGTACTCTGTGAAGCCGTATCACTAGTGAATAAATTACAATTGTTTTATTACCCATAATTTTGTACTATTACCGGAACATCTGTTGAATATACTAAAATCGTTATATTAATTTTCTGGCAAGCAAGAGACAATCTGTTCAATTCTTGTTTGAAGCATTAACCAGAGATCACAGACTAGAGTGATACGAAAAAAAGCAGGTAAACAAAGTTGACGGTGAGTAAATATAAAAACTTTTATTAATCAAAGATGCGACTACTAAGTACCTTCAATCCCACTCCAACTTTTCTTGGGGTCACCTTCGACCGCACTCTTTCCTTTTCTAAACATGTATCTTCGCTGAAAACAAAGTTCTTCCCTTGTTTCAAGGCCTTATGCTGTATCTCTGCTTGCTCATGGGGCCCCTCTAAGGAGTCCCTCTCTCTTCTGTATAGGGCTTTTCTTCGGCCCTTCTTACATGTGCCTCACCCGGATGGTTTCCTTCTTAAGCGTTACCAATATCACCAAATTGAAACGCCTTCACCAAGTGGCTAGTCGCTATCATCGGCTGCCTCTCGTCCTTCCCCTATCCCAGTTCTCCTCTCTGAGGCTTCTCTTCCTCTCCTACGAGTCACCCTGACTCATTTCGCTCTATTATCTTATGAGCGGGCTCTTCGCCTCCCAACCTCCTTTCCCGTTTCAGGTTTGGCCTGACTTGGAGTGAAACCAAGACTCTGCAGATCATCCTGGAGAGCTTTTGCGTCCACTCACCAGCTCATGCTTCCTTTTACTTCTCCTAGGGAGGCTCTCTTCTTTCCTACCCTCCCTCACCTCCTTGGAACCCACCTGTCTTCAATGTGGAGTCCACCCTTTCCTCATCATGCTCCCACTCTGATCCTCCTTCTCTTGCCAAGGTGCGGCTCTCGCCCACCTTGACTCTCTCCCACCTTACGATCTGGTACTCTGGACAGACGGCTCTGTTCCTTTTCCTTTTGGCAAAGGCGGCTCTGGCATACTTGCCAACTGCTCTCTCTGTGGCACTGAGGCCACTCTTTTCTTTTCAGCAGGACCAGTATGCTCAAGTTTTTCCACTGAAGCCTGCGAAATTTTGCACGCTCTTTGCTGATCACGGCAGCACCAACAAGTCTGCCATTTCTTTTCTTCTTCTATCTGACTCTCGCTCTGTTCTCGCCATCCTGTCCTCTCCTCCGTCTTTCCTTTTACCTCAAACTTTGTGGCAGATCTAGCAGGAACTATCTTCTCTCTCCTCCTGTTCTCTTAGGTTACAATGGGTTCCCGGACACTCGTTTCTGCCGGGAAACAATGCGGCTGATGAGTTGGCCAGACGGGGTGCGCTACTCGTGTCCTCTGCAATCCCTTGTAGTCTCTCTCCTCTTATCTATCGTATCCACTCTTTTGTTTTCTCAAAATGGTGGCGTACTGTCTCATCTAAATTTTTCGACACACAGGTTCCCTCGATTTCCACCGAGGAACTTGTGCTCTTTCGTAACGTTCGCTGTGTCCTCTCTCGTCTTCGCTGCAATGGACACAACTTACTGTTAAGCTTCTATCTCTCTAGGATTGGCAGAATCAAGAATCCTTCCTGCAGCGCCTGTGGACACTCGTCCCAGGACACCTCTCATCTCATTCTGCACTGTCCAGCTACGGACTCTTTGCGCGACTCGCTCTTTGGCGACTCTTTGTCTCTCTACGACCTCTGGTCCAGGCCCAGGGGAGCTGCCCGGCTTCTGGGGCACCATGGTCTTCCGCCATGCCCCCATCCCTTGGAAGGGGTCGGGTAACAACAATTACAAACTACCTCACATTCATACCCCAATGCCAGTTTTCCACCTGCATAATTTTTGGGCCTAATTTGTTTTATTAAGCTAAATAGTGAAGCAGTGGCGAACGTGCTTTCCAATAAAAGAAACAAAGATTAAGCCTGAAGATTATGCAAGTGAAAACAGGTCTTCAGAGAAAAAGTAATAAAAATCATTTGAACCGAAAAACGATATATAAGCCTGTGTGCAAATATTCATTTTAGATGCGATAGTTGATGATTCAATTCTCCATAATTCAAGTTTGTTTTACGCTACGCTGATTTTCGCCAGACTGCGGGGTCTCGCACGTTGCTGATCTATCACCAGCCACTCGAATATAATCCAGATTTGATCGGAGAAACGCAGCGTTATAAATTTCTATTGTTATTTCTAACGTAAAGTATCAAGTCTTTGTAAGGTTTCGAACGAACTTCTTTGGTTTTAAAGTTGGGAATAATATCCGCTCACGGTTTGACGTTATTTTGAGTTGCTCGTTTGAAACAAGAAATTCTACGCTATATCGGCATTTACAAGACGCACGAAATTGTCGACGAAGAACGAAATCGTTTGTTTTGCTGTGACCGTTCACTGGTCCTTTCGCATATCTAAATCAGTTAGCGACAGCATTAGTTTTTGGTTTTACATTCCTTTATATAAACATTTTTGATTCACGGCATGCCATTAAGAAGCACGAATTTTGTTTTATGCACGTAAAATGCTTTAACATGGTAAGTTAACGAAGAATGCAGTTATTGCGACGGCGGCTACGCAGAAACAAATCGCATTTGAAAAATGTAATTTCAATAATATAAAAAAGAATACTATAATCTAGGCTTCTTGAGATCAATGGATGAATACCATTATTTTTGACAAGAAAATATTTTAATTAGGCCTAAGGCAAGGCTACAAGCCGACAGAAAAATTTGTTAAAAAGCCTAACAGCATTCAAAATGAGACTACAAGATACGACTCTGCACTAACAGGCGGCATATCAGATATTGACCTTACTACTTACGTTTGGTTTCAAAATGACAGTGGATAATAAGTACAGTTGCTGTCTTCGGTAAAGAGGTACCAGACATTATTATTACTTGACTTGAAGTTATGACGAAATAGTGCTTTTTAGAGTTCAAGATAATCACAAAAAAATGCTTAAATGCTTAACGGTTTGCCGCATCGTCTATAAAGCTTACATAATCACTTTTATTGAAAGCAGCTTCTTGATATCTCTCAAAAAAGCTTTCAACGGCGTACGATAAAATAATATCGAAAAATAAACGATAAAAACGATGTACGTACGATGACGTACGATAAAATAAAATCACATGAAGTACGATAAAATAATATCGAAAAATAAATTTTTGAAAAAATAAAGGAAACCAATTTTACAATCAATTGCTTGCTATGACGCCATCTTCGTTCCCAAAAGAGTAAAATTTCTTAGAGTTGGTAAGTTATGTGCTGGCTTTTATTTAAACAAAAAACCGTTTTGCTAGGTCAAGAAATAAATATTTAAAAAATCTGTCGTAATCATGATGCGACTAACCTCCTTGTGACATTCACATCGGAGTGGAGATCAATTGTGCCAAGTTTCATGTTTGTACATCCACAGTGTCGTTGGAGTTAAAGCAAATAGCGCCATAGACACGCATGCACACACACACACACACACACACACACACACACACACACACACACAATTGCGCTTTACAGCAACCTGCGGCCCGTGACGTAAAACTTTTGTGGCCTGTGGACAAAATTTGGAAATTTTGGCAAATTTACGGTAGTGAAACTGTGATCTCCAAAAGAAGTCTTTCCTGTCGTACCCTATGAATACTGTCAGTAATCACCACCGGTGAGCTTAATTGAGACCGGATACGAACTTTAACTGGCCCGTAGAATTTTCAAAAAGTCAGAAATCGCCTGCTAAGATTGCACACCCCTGCTTTATAGCATAGATAATGAATCAGGAGTAGGCACAGACTTTGTTTGGTACGTAATCTGAAAGTGGAAACATGTTGGTACGACTGACATGAAGCCAGCAATATACACTGCGTAAACTGTATCATGCGGCTAGAAAAATGAAATTTTTAATGTGGCTGAGGACTGAACGAATGGTTGGTTGTCCATCCCTGCAATTTGTTGCATGCTAATGTTTGGCTGCACGGTAACAAAATGTTAATAAAAACGTCAAGAGAAATAAATATCATGGTCTCTCTCCACCCTCCATTTCTTGTTTCTTATTCTGTAAAGTGCCACATGCCAACTTTTAAGTATTTTACATAGAAATGTTGCGAAAACAAGATATTATCATGGCATCAACAAACCAAAATATAAACATTACTTTTTGTGAGCATCATGAAGAACAGAAGTCAGATTTTGCAGCTCAGCCATAATATCTTCACTGCTTGTTATGGCTGGACTTGAATCATCAAAACACACGTTTACGGTCCAAGTTCTGTTGCTTGCTTGACTTTTTGAGCACCTAGCCGCACAAAATTTTATCAGCCCGTAACTCGCAGTGTTTACCAAGATTTGAACTAGAAGGATAATGCAGTCTTGGCAAATTTATTGCACGTTATATTGTTGAAACCTTTAAATTGGTAATTTAGTAGCCCTTTTCTTTCATTAACTTGCCTACATCATACAAAACCGGCGCGGTGGGCAGCAGGTTTAGCGCCTGCTGTGCGGTAGGTTGACCTAGATTCAATTTCATAGTCGAGCCATACGAAAAATTTTAAAAACAGTATTCGAAGTTCTCCAGCTTCTCGCTTAGCACGAAAAGATAATGTGGAAAAAGCCCGGAGTAAGTTCGCTTGTTGTGCTCTTGAGAACAGCACTCAACGGAATACCTCCATCTTTATGTTCAGAAAGGTGACGGGGTCAAGCAATCTACTCGTCGCAGTAGCCCACACAACTAAAGAGTACCAAATAAATAAAGCATGAGCTTATATACACAAGCTAAAAAAAAAACTAGCTCAAACGAAAACCACACAAAAAATCTTAAATAGTTTATAGCGAGTTTACCTAACTATTGCTTTCCAATTATTGAACAGCAAGCAGCCAGACAGTTTAAGTTGAACAAACGCTTTAGCTAAAGTTTCCACACTTGAAAGCACATCAATAAACCTTGTAACATCATCTTTCCCTTTATCAGCTTCTCCAGCTATTAGCATCAAGCGAGATTGTAAATCGTGCAGTTCATGGAGACTCAAGCAGATATGATCTTAAACATAACAATACTTTAACAATGGCTACAAATGTAGCACAGCAATGCATGTACTAAGGCAATGTTACCAATTATATTTAAATTACGCCAGTGTTAAAAACTTGTTGAAAGGACTTTTACAAATACTTAATGGCACTATGATACAATTAAAGCAAGGTATGTGCTACGATGTCAAATTACTTTCATTGCTCTAAAGTAAAAAATAAAAGAAAATTTGGACCTTAATATAACAGCTTTAATTTCTTAAATAGACTTAAACATCTACTACAGTATATTGCAGCATGGAATCAGTAAAAGCTGCCCGTTTTAATCCTCTAAAACCTACAGAACTCCTCCTCCGTTTCAACGCAAGTCAAACAATTAGATTTGATGACAACGTGTACTTAAAATGATCAAGTCTTCTTCAACATTAATACCAAAAAAACTAATGCTTGGTTACCTCCATCTTCACCATGAGATGGTAAATGTAGTTTTAAGCAATTTTCTACTGAAGGAACATCCACATTTACTCCTTCAATTACATATAAACCCTCAGTATTTATCAATTGTGCTCGAGACAATGAACTTTTTTCCACCGATCCATGCAGCTCTGTGACAGTTTTGAGCCACTGCATTTGTTTACTGGTGTCAGTCTACAAGAAAATCATAAGCATTAAAATGCGTGCAAGCGAGGTTTTTCTAAAAATGATTAAGACTCTGCGCTGCCCTCCACATAACTCGCACATCCCATGATATTACCAATACAACAAAACAAAAATATCAACGGCAACCAGTAAAACACTAAACACTTATTTCATAATCGCCCATGCACATATGCAGCAAATTACAACACATTTTTAAAAATCAACCTTTTATCCTATCGCTTAAGCCAGAAAGAAAAATATCAGTGGAAAATTTGAAATCAAAACAAAACTTGAAATTAATCACACCATAGCTCACTTCGAAAAAGCCGCTATAATAAGTTCTCTCCAATGTACTATTACAGGCATAGCACCAATTTAGTAGCATAGAAATGACCTATTCTAAACTCTTGTTCTTACTGGACAAGGGTAGTTATATCAGAGTAGATTATAATTTAAAGTTAAATATTTTTAAATCATAATTTTTTTAAAAAATAAGTAGCTTGTATGGATTACAATCCATATTCAACTGTATTTACCCATTTCTTAATCAATGTAGGGTCTCGATCAACATTTTTCCACACTAGTCGACAAGCCTCTAGTAACTGAGGCAATCCATCACCTGGAGCAAGATCAAATATAAGAGGAGAAAATCCCATCACAGCACTAAGGAAGCATGAAACTCGATCCATTTGCATTGGTTCTTCACCAGCGGAGATCATGGCCAAATCGCTCATTACTTTTACCTCCGCAACATCTATAATAACAATGCGGCGAACATGTAGTAAATATAATATACACATCAATTCTTCCGTGTACTTAAATCTAGTAAAACCAAATAAGTCAGAGTTATAAAATTACTTTCAGTGTTACCTTTATTTAAAATTAAGAACATTTGTCAACGCAAATCGCCCTGAAGAGATACAAAAACCACTGATATTATAATCAACCTTGTTGATTCCATTACCCGGCTTTCAGATTACGCTTGCTATATTTGCTTACGGCTTAGCCCTACATCAGAGGTGGACAAAGTGACTCACTGGAAGAACAATTATTAATTATGCATTAAAAAAAAACATAAATGGTTTTGTTACAGCAAAAAGGAAAAAAAAGTTTCTTATAAAATAAAATGAAATGAAAAGTGTAAATGTTTAGAAAAAAAAAATATTTAAGTAAATTCCTTGAAGGCATTTATAGATATTCAAATCCCAATATTCTTAAATTGTAATTTATGTTGCAAACATACGAATTCAAAAAATTGTTTTCAGAATCGAAAATTCGATTAACATTTTCCGATTCCGACACCGATACCAGAAAAAGTTTTGATATTTTCAATTCTCGATTCCCAGTACTCGACCCATCACTAGCAATTGGATCTACTTCTATATTAAACTATTACCATGCTCAAAACAACGATAAGAGTGTGATCGAAACCAAAGTCACAACCAAGGGGGAAAAAACGAAGAGTCATACCTGCAGCATTTTAGACACTCAACTCTATATGTAACATTCCAGCAATTAAAACTTGACAACATTCCAGATGCAGTTCATATAAATCGCCTTATTATTACTTTCAAATAATGAAATTGTTTGTATTAAAGGAATGCTATAGTCGTTAAGGCAACGTAAAGAGCTTGGCAGCCACATTTCTATAACAACATTAGCGGCCGTAAATCGTAGCCAGAAACTATTATAATACAGTGTGTCCATAAATTAGCAATATAATAATAAAAATTCAATTAAATTTCATTGTTTGATATATTTTCATTCGATTTCTTTCATAGAAACTTTTTTTTGATTCATTAATACACCTGTATGCGAGCACCACCCCCTGATGCAAGCGCGCTATAAAAACCCTATATCTAAATCCAGCCAGTCCAGCATCCTCACTGCAAACTCTTTCAGTTTCCTATCTTCCGTCTTTAGGACGGGTAACAAATGTACTTTATAAGCATAAAATCGCAAACTCTTTTTTACGCAAACCGTTATGAATGATGGAGCGTAGTATTTTTAATTGCGTAAAAGCCCGTCAATGGACTTTCTGTGACCTGGGGTAAATGTTGCACGTACAGATTCAATCTCTTCTTGTGATGTTTAAAGTTAATGTTGTTACCCGACCCCTTTTGAGAAATGGGGGCATGGTAGAAGACCATGGAGCCCAGAAGCCGGGCAACTCCCCAGGGCCTCGACTACAAGTCGTAGAAAAACAGAGAGTCGCAAAAAGTCCGTAACTGTACGGTGCAGAGTAAGATTTCTTAATGTGTACGCCCCCCTATTCGCTCTTCTCCAACGGATGGCAGAACCGACTCCTTTTCTCACTCCATTCTTTCCTCCTCCAGAAATCTTTTCATTATCATACTCGTCTCTTCCCTCTGCTGCTGTTCTCTTTACCTCTCTGGCACTGAATGCGGCCAAATTTTCCATTCCCTTAGGCCGTATCAAATGCCATCCTAAAGCCTGGTGGTCTGCTGAGGTGGAAGAAGCTGTTAGTGAAAGACGTAAGGCTTTTGCTGCCGCTCACAGAAGTGATGAAGATCGCCAAGCTTACATTTCGACGCGCCTCGTCAGTCATCGCCAAGGCTGAGGCTGAGGCATGGCAGACGACTTGCTCTTCTCTTTCACCCAAATCAAACCCTAAAACTATATACTCTCTTCTTCGCTCGGTCGCTGGCTCTCCTTCCTCGTCTTCCTCCTTTCCTAACTTCCTTAACTGTGCTTCTCCCACGGAATCGGCTTCGATCTACGCCTCTCACCTGAGATCTCACTTTTTCGTTTCTCAGCCAAAGGCCCTGCGTAGCATAGCCAGAGGCTACATTTCTGAGTCCCGCCGAGCCACGTGCCCTGAGGAATCTTACTCGTCCTTCTGCTTTCCTTTCTCCCCCGCTGAATTTCTTGTGGCTGCCTCCAACCTTTCCTCGTTTACTCCCACTGGCCCAGACAAAGTCGTCTGTCCCATTCTAAAGCACCTTCCTCGCTCTGGCATGGGTTTTCTTCTTTACATCTTCAATCTTTCCTGGACCATGCATTCTTTTCCTTCCATCTGGAAGACATCTTCCATTATTCCCATCAACAAGATGGGAAAGCCTCTCGACTGTTCTGCTTCCTTCAGGCCTATCTCTCTCACCTCCTGCGTCTCAAAGCTGTTTGAACGCATCGTTCAATCGCGTCTACTCTTCTTTCTGGAATCTAATTCCATTCTCTCTCCCTGCCAGGCCGGTATCCGCCCTGGACGGTCTACTCTTGATCAAATTCTGTTTCGTTCTCAGTCCGTTTTGGACGAGTTTAACAAACTCAGGCCGGGCTCTTGGACGATCCTGTCTACTATCGATTTCTATAAAACTTTTGACTCTGTCTGGCATCCCGCCCTTTTCCATAAACTCATTTCTGCTGGCCTCCTTCCTTGCTTTGTTCGTTGGACTCAATCGCTGCTTTCTAATAGGCGCATTTGCATGGTTTATCAAAATCACAAAAGCCGCTCTTTACGAGTCCGTCGAGGTGTTTCACAAGGATCCGTTCTTGGCCCTGTACTTTTCTCTCTTTATCAATGATCATCCTGCTTCTCTGCATTCTTCCATCAGCTGCTCTCTTTACGCTGACGATCTGGCCATTCGGTCCTCCTCCCCCTTGGTTCCTACTGCAGTGGAGGTCACACAAGGAGCTCTGTTCCGATTGGATCGCTGGTCTGAGTACTGGTGTCTTCCTCTCAATCCAAGCAAATGTGAGGCCTCCTTCTTTTCAGTGGATCCCCACCAAGCTAACCTCCTGCCCAACCTCCTGTTACTCAACTCCCGCCTCCGTTTCAATCCCACTCCAACTTTTCTCGGGGTCACCTTCGACCGCATTTTTTCCTTTTCTAAACATGTATCTTTGCTGAAGACCCCTCTAAGGAGTCCCTCTTTCTTCTGTATAAAGCTTTTCTTCGGCCCTTCTCACATATGCTTCACCCGGATGGTTTCCTTTCTTAAGCGATACCAATATCACCAAATTGAAACGCCTTCACCGAGTGGCTAGTCGCGCCATCATCGGCTGCCTCTCGTCCTTCCCCCATCCCATTTCACCTCTTTGAGGCTTCTCTTCCTCTCCTACGAGTCACCCTGATTCACTTCACTATTTTTTCTTATGAGCGAACTATTTGTCCCCCAACCTCCTTTCCTATTTCAGGTTTGGCCAGACTTGAAATGAAACCAAGACTCTGCATATCGTCCTGGAGAACTTTTGCGTCCACTCATTTGCTCATGCTTCCTTCTACTTCTCCTAGAGAGGCTCTCCTGGCTTTCCCTCCATCACCTCCTCAAAACCTGCGTTCCTTCACCGTGGGGTCCACTCTTTTCTCTTTAGGCTCTCGCTCTGATCGCCCTCTCTTTCGCCAAGAAGCGGCTCTCGCTCACCTTATGATCTGGTCTCTGAACAGACGGCTCTGTTCCTATGCCCTTTAGCAAAAACGGCTCCGGCGTTCTTGCCAACTGGTCTCTCTGTGACACTGAGGCCACTCTTTCCTTTTCAGCAGGCCCTGTATGTTCGGGTTTTTCCACTGAAGCCTGCGCCATTCTGCACGCTCTTTGCTGATCTCGGCACCACCAACAAGTCTGCCATTTCTCTTCTCTTCTCCAACTATCTGACTCTCGCCATCCTGTCCTCTCCTCCGTCTTTCCTTTTACCTCAAACCCTCTGGCAGATCTAGCGGGAACTGTCTTCTCTCTCCTCCTGTTCTATTAGGTTACAATGGGTCCCGGACATTCGTTTCTCCCGGGGAACGACGCGGCTGATAAGCTGGCCAGACGGGGAGCGCTACTTGCGCCCTCTGCAATCCCTTGTAGTCTCTCTCCTCTGATTTCTCGTATCCACTATGCTGTCTTCTCAAACTGGTGGCGTACTGTCTCACATAAATTCTTTGACACACAGGTTCCCTCAATTTTCACCGAAGAACTTGCGCTCTTTCGTTACGTTCGCTGTGTTCTTTCTCGTTTATGCTGCAACGGACACAGCCTTCTGTTAAGTTCTTATCTCTCTAAGATTGGCAGAATCGAGAATCCTTCTTGCAGCGCCTGCGGACACTCGTCCCAGGACACCACTCATCTCATTCTGCACTGTCCAGCAACGGACTCTTTGTTTCTTTACGACCTCTGGTCTAGGCCCTGGAGAGTTGCCTGGCTTCTGGGGCTCCATAGTCTTCCGTCATGCCCCCATCCCTGGGAAGGGGTCGGGTAATAAACAACAACAAACACAAGTTCTTTAGTGAAAACCGAGAGTACCTATGTGTCAAAAAATTTAAATGAGACAGTATGCCTCCAGTCCGAGAAAAGAGAAGAGTGGATAGGAATAGATGTAAAACTGCAAGGGAAAGCGGAAAACACGGGTAACGCACCTCGCCTGCCAACTCATCAGCGAGTTGGCTGGCGAGTTATTTCCCGGGAGAAATGATTGTCCGTGAACCCATTGTACCAGAGAGCGAAGGAGCAGAGCGAATACATGTCTTGCCAGATGTGCCTAAAAGATTGAGGTAAAAAAAAAGACGGAGAAAAAAACAACGTGACGAGAACAGAGCAAAAGTCTGAGGAGAAGGCAAGAGAAATGGCAGACCTGTTGGTGCTGCCCAGACTAGCGGATAACTTGCAGAATGGCGCAGGCTTCAGCAGAAAATCTTAAACAAACCAGGCTTGCCGAGAAGGAAAGAGTGGCCTCAGTGTCACAAAGTGAGTAGTTGGCAAGCACGCCAAATTTGTCTTTGCCTAAAGAAAAAGGAACAAAGCCATTTGTACAGGTCATCACATAGTAAAAAGGGAGTCAAGGTGAGCGGGAGCCGCACCTTGGCGAAAAAGAAAAGGATCAGAGCGGAAGCAATGAGAGGAATGAGTCAGCTCCACAATGAAGAAAGATAGGTTCCAAAGAGAAGAAGGTCAAGTGAAGAGAACCTGCTTAATAGAAGTAAAAGGAAGCATGACTATCTGCAGAGTCTTGATTTTACTCCAAATCTGGCCAAACATGAAATTGGAAAGGAGGTTGGAAGAGGAATAGCCTGCTCATAAGAAAACCGAGCAAAATGACTAAGGGTGACTCGCAGGGGAGGACGAGACACCTCAGTGAGGAGAAATGGGATATGGGAGGACTAGAGGCAGCCAGTGATGGTGCGACTAACCGCTCGGTGTAGGCATTCCACCTTGATGAGATTGGTAACTCTAAGGAAAGGAAACGATCCGAGTGAAGCATAAGTGACAATGGCCAAAGAAAAGCTTTGTTCAACAGAGAGAGGGGCCTCATGAGGAAGCAGAGATAGTACTTGGCCTTCCGTCAAGATACATGTTTAGAAAAGAGTCCCGTTGAAGGCAATTACGAAAAATAGTTGGAGTGATTTGAAGCAGAGGGAAAGTTTAATAAAAGGAAGCGGGACTGGAGGTTAGCTTGATGAGAATCCACCAATAATAAGGAGGTCTCACATTTTCTGAGATTGAGAGGAAGACATCAGTACTCAGACCAGCGCTCCAGTTGAATCAGGGCTCATTGTGTAGCCTCCACTGCAGCAGGGACCAAAAGGGTGGAGAATCAAATGGCCAGGCCGTCGGCATATAGAATACAGCTGACAGAGGAAGGTAGAGGCCCAAGGAGATCATTGATGAAAAGAGAGAAAACCACTGGGCTAAGAACGGATCCTTGGGAACACCTTGGTGAATTAGAAAAGAACCACTTTTGTGATGTTGAATAACTGCACAAGCACGTCTATCAGAAAAGATTTAGTCCAGCGAACATACCAACGAGAGAGGCCAACCAAAATACGTTTATGAAAAAGAGCGGGATGCCTGACAGAGTCGAGAGCCTTGAGAAGTCAATCGTAGCAATAATCGTCCGAGAGCCCGGCCTGGGTTTGTTACAGCCATTCAATTTGGACTGGCAAAGATAAAGAATTTGATCGAGGGAAGCCTTTTCAGGTAGAAACCGGCCTGGCTGGGAGAGAGAATAGAGTTAGACTCGAGAAAGAAGAGTAGACGCGATAGAACGATGCGTTGAAACAGCTTTGAGACGCAGGAGGTCAGAGAGATAGGCCGGAAGAAAGCAGCAGAGTCGAGAGGCTTTCCCATCATATGGATGAGAATAATAGAAGATGTCTTCCACATGGAAGGAAAGAAATGTAAAGACCAGGAAAGATTGAATATGTGAAGAAGAAAACCCATGCCAGAGCGAGGAAGATGCTTTAGCATGGGACAGACGACTTTGTCTGGGCCAGTGGCAGTGGAGGAAAGGTTTGTGGCAGCTGCGAGAAATTCAGTGAAAGAGAAGGGAAAGCAGAAAGATGATCGAGACTCCTCAGGGTATGTGGCTTGGTGAGTTCGGACAGGTAGCCTCTGGCACTGCTATGCAAGGCCTTTGGCTGAGAAACAGAAAAGTGAGATCTCAGGTAGTCGACATAAACCGATGCCCACTCGCTGGGAGAAGAACAGTACGGCAAGTTAGGAGAGGAAGACGATGGAGAAGAAGAGCCAGCGACAGAATGAAGAAGTGAATAGACTGAATTAGAAGAGAAAGATGAGCATATCGCCTGCCATGTCTCAGCCTTGGCAAGAACAGACGAGTCATGTCGGAAGGCAGCGATGTAAGCCTGACGATCTTCATACTTCTATGAGCGGCAACAAAAGCCTTACGTCTTTCGCTTAGCGCTTCTTGCACTTCAGAAGACCATCAAGTTTAAGGTTGGCGTTTGACGTGGCCGAAAGGAATGGAAAATTTGGCTGCATTCAATGCCAGAGAAGTAAGAGAGCAACAGCAGAGGAAAGAAAAAGAGAGGAGTATTCCTCTGCAGAAGGACAGTGAGAGCCAAATAAAAAGACAAAATCAACCCAACGAGCCTTCTGAAAATTTTGGAAGCAAGTCATTCGTTGGGGTGAAAGACCGGAGGAAAGGGGACAGTAGAAAAATTGGTAGGTGATCAGAACCCAAGTCCGGAAGCATCTCCAAGGAGCGAGAGAAGACCAGAGAGGAGGGAGCAAAGGCAATACTGCCAGAGGTGTGATGGAAAAGAGTAGGGGTGTCGGGATCATTAAAAGGAAAGAGGTCAGAAGAGATTACCTAATCAAAAGGCAAAAAAGTTTCCCAAAAAGCTCAGAAGTACCTTTCAAGTTCCTGAGGGTGTGGCGGATATCAAAGTACTCCAGAAAAAATAGATTTCTGGAGGAGAAAAGAAAGAGGGAGGGAGGAGGCGTTCTGCTATCCGTCAAAGAAAATCGAATAGGGGGAGCATAAACGTTAAGGGAGGAGAGCGACCCTACATAGTCAAAACAGGGGCCAAACGAAGAGATAAAGGGTGGTAGATAGTTTGGAGGCGGATAGCCCCTGCCTGACGTAAATGATGATGCCCGCTGGGGTGCGGGTCATCAGGAAAAAAATGATAGACGCGAATTGAGGGCGATCAGATCGTAGAGCAGAGTATCCATGGATTCAAGTGGAGAACGACGAGTTAAAATTGGATTCCTGGATGCGAATAAGGTCTACAGGATGGAGCGAGATAAAGTGCAGAAGTTCAGGGCTTCTGGCTCGAAGACCTCCGGCATTCCATTGAAGAATCCCAAAGCAAATCGGGAGAGGACAATGGAGCTGGAGATGTAGAAGAACAGCCAGAAGTATAAGAGGGTGGGGAAGGTGCAGGGGGAAGAGTTAGGAAGTGAGCGGAAGTAGGACAAAATGTTTGTAGCTGGTGGAGTGATCACTTTTATTAACTCCACTTTTGCTGATAAATTCAAAAGGTTTTGCTAATCACTACACAAATCGTAATTTCCGACCTAAATAATTCAAAAAGCATTTTTTATATACAGTACTAGTATTTTACACTTCAAAAATAGACCTGCTTAACCACTAAAAAAGTTATTGTTTTAAACCTGATTATTTCAAAAAGCACCTGTTAAGAAAGAAAAAACTTGAATTATTTTTCGTTACTATAAAATAAACTAAACGAAAATACCTCAAAAAAATTTTTATTGCATTTTTGAAATTGTAGCAATAATGCGTGGACACTCTGTGTTGTAAAAAGTAGTTGGTAAATTCTTGTCGTTTTATCAAGTCACAAAGACATTGTTGCATATTTAACCGGGAGTTGTTGCTACCCGACCCCTTGCCTAGAATGAGGGAATGGCTGAAAACCATAAAGCCCCAAAAGCCGAACAACTCCCAACGCCTGCACCACAGGTGGTATAAACTGTAGATAAAAAGTCACCAAAGAGCGAGCAGCTTAAAGAGTTTGTAGCTGGACAGAATGGAATAAGATAAAAAGTGTCCAGAATCGCATGACCCGAGGCGCTTTACCAAGGTTCTTTAATTCTGCCGATTTTAGAAAGATAAAGAGTTTAACAGAAGACTGGGTCCGTTGCAGCGCAGACGAAAAAGAACAGAGCGAGCGTGACGAGGAGTACAAGTTCCTAAGTGGACACTAAAGGGATCTGCGTGTCAAAAAATTTTGATGAGACCATCCATCTTCAGTCCATAGAAAGAAGTGGATAAAGACGAGAGGTAAGAGAAAAGAGAGATCACAAGGGACTGTAGGTGACAGTAGCATGCCTTGTCTAGCCGGCTCACGGGCGGTGTCATTGCCAGGAAGAAATGAGTGACCGGAAACCCAATGTAGCTGGATAGAACATAAGATATAGAATAGTTCCTTCTACATGTGCAAGAGAATGTGAAAAAGAAGGACGAAAAAAACGAAAGCAAGGTTCTGAAAGAAGAGAATTAGCACACTTGCTGATGCAGCCGATACCACCGGACAGTTTGCAAAATGGCACAGGCTTCAGCACAAAAACTTGAACGCATTGGGCCTGCCAAATGAAAAAGGGTGGTTTCAGCGCCGCTAATTGTGCAATTGGCAAGGACGATGAAGCCTCTTTTGTCACTTGGAAAAGGAACAGAGCCATCACTCCAAATCACTACATCAGACAATAAGAGAGTCAAGCTGGGAAAAGCAGCATCTTGGCGAGAATGAGGGTCAGAGCAAGAAGATGAAGCAGAAAGAGTAAACTCCAAACTGAAAAAAGGCGGAATCTCAGAAGAAGGAGAGCAGTCAAAAGAGCCTCTCTAGAGAAAGAAGGCAAAAGCACGAACACGTAAGCAGTCGCAAAGTCTTTCCTGGAGGATCTGAAAAGCTTTGGTTTCACTTCACGTCTGATCGATCCAGAACTATAGAATGAGAATGGAAGACAAAACGTCTGCTCAAAAGAGAAAAAGTGAAATGAGTCAGGCAGGCCTCCCAGAGTAAAAGAGAATAAGAGGCAATCGGTGATGGCGCGACTGGCCACCCGATGAAGGAGTTTAAATTTAGTAATGCTAGTAACGCTGAGAAATGGAAACCATTCGAATGAGGCGCAAATGAAAAGGAGCAAATCAAAAGCATAACAAAAAAGAGATAAGGACTCCTTGAAGGGCCCCATGAAGATGCAGAGACACAGCGAAAGTCCTTGAAACGGAGAAAGAACTTGGCCTTCAACAAAACATATATGTTTAGAAAAATGAAGAGGTCAAAGTGAGAGTAGGATTGAAGCACAGAGGGGAGTTTAGCAGAGAAAAAGGAGGCTGAATATTACCTGGCGCGAATTCATTGAAAAGGAAGCCTCGCCTTAATCTGGATTGAGAAAAGACGCCTGTCCTCAGACCAGCGATCCAGTCAAGCTAGGTCTCGTTGCGTACCTATGTAGTAGCAGGTACCAGGGTAAGAACCAGATGACCAGGTCATCGTCATAAAGAGAAGATATGACGACGAAATAAAGACTTAAAAAAATAATTGATGAAAAAAGACAAGAGAACAGGGCCAACAATGGATTTAAGCGCAACAACTCGGAGGACTCGAAAAAAACGACGTTTGTGATTTTGAAAAACCACACAAATGCCCCTACCAGAAAGGAAAGATTGAGTCCATCGAAATAAGCTTGTGGAAAAAAAGAAATGCCAGACAGGGTCAAAAGCCTTAAAACAAAATTCCAAGTAGCAAGAATCGTTCGACAACCTGGTTTGGGTTTGTCAAACTCATCTAAAATAGACTGAAAAGCAGTAAGAATTTCGTCAGACAAAACCAACCTGAGTGGAGACCGGCCTACCGGCCTTCCTCTCGGTCCCCTACTGCGGTGGAGGCCACACAAGGAGCTCTGTTTCGATTGGAGCGCTGGTCTGAGTACTGGTGTCTTCCTCTCAATCCGAGCAAATGTGAGGCCTCCTTCTTTTCAGTGGATCCCCACCAAGCTCACCTCCAACCCAACCTCCTCCTACTCGGCTCCCGCCTCCGTTTCAATCCCACTCCAACTTTTCTCGGGGTCACCTTCGACCGCACTCTTTCCTTTTCTAAACATGTGTCTTCGCTGAAGGCCAAGTTTTTCCCTCGTCTCAAGGCCTTACGCTGTATCTCTGCTTCTTCTTGAGGCCCCTTAAGGAGTCCCTCTCTCTCTTCTGTATAAAGCTTTTCTTTCGGCCCCTTCTCACTTATGCTTCACCCGGATGGTTTCCTTTCCTAAGCGCTACCAATCTTACCAAATTGGAATGCCTACACCAAGCGACCAGTCGCGCCATCACCGGCTGCCTCTCGTCCTTCCCTATCCCTCTCGTCCTCCCCTATCTCGTCCTCTACTACTCACCGAGGCTTCTTTACCTCCCCTACGAGTCACTCTGACTCACTTTACTCTTTTTTCTTATGAGCGGGCTCTTCGTCTCCCAACCTCCTTTCCTATTTCAGGTTTGGCCAGACTTGGAATGAAACCAAGACTCTGGAGATCGTCCTGGAGAGCTTTTGCGTTCACTCACCCGTTCATGCTTCCTTCTACTTGTTCTAGGGAGGCTCTTCTTGCTTGCCCTCCTTGGAATCTTCCTTTGTTTACGGTGGAGTCCACCCTTCCCACTCCATGCTCTCGCTCTGATCTCCCCTCTTTTTCGCCAAGAGGTGGCTGTCGCCCATCTTGACTCTCTCCCCCCTCATGATCTGGTGCTCTGGACAGACGGCTTTGTTCCTTTTTCTTTTGGCAAGGGCGGCTCCGGCGTTCTTGCCAACTGCTCTGTCTGTGGCACTGAGGTCACTCTTTCCTTTTCGGCAGGCCCAGTATGTTCAAGTTTTTCTGCTGAAGCCTGCGCCATTCTGCACGCCCTTTGCTGGTCTCGGCAACACCAACAAGTCTGCCATTTCTCTTCTCTTCTCCTATTATCTGACTCTCGTTCTGTCTTTTCCTCCTTCTTTTCTTTTATCTCAAACTCTGTGGCAGATCTGGCAGGAACTGTCTTCTCTCTCCTCTTGTTCTGTCAGGCTACAATGGGTCCCCAGACACTCGTTTCTCCCACGGAACGACACGGCTGACGAGCTAGCCAGACGGGGAGCGCTACTTGCGCCCTCCGCTATCCCTTGTAGTCTCTCTCCTCTTATCTCTCGTATCCACTCTCGTCATATCTCGGACTGGTGGCGTACTGTCTCTTCCAAATATTTTGACACACAGGTTCCCTCTATTTCCAATGAGGAACTTGTGCTCCCTCGTCATGCTCACTGTGTCCTCTCTCGTCTTCGCTGCAATGGACACTGCCTTTTTTTAGGTTCTTACCTCTTTAGGATTGGAAGAATCGAGAATCCTTCCTGCAGCATCTGTGGACACTCGTCCCAGGACATCTCTCATCTCATTTTGCACTGTCCAGCTACGGACTCTTTGCGCCGCTCACTCTTTGGCGACTCTCTGTCTCTGTACGACCTGTGGTCCAGATCCTGGGGAGTTTGCCGGCTTCTAGGGCTCCATGGTCTTCCGCCATGCCCCCATCCCTCGGAAGGAGTCGGGTAACCAACAACAACAACAACAACCGGCCTACTGGGTAAAGCGAATTAACTTAAATTCCAGAAATACGAAAAAACAAAATAAAATCAACCATCAAGCAGCTTTGAGACGCAGACGACGAGAGACATATTGTAGATGTGAAAAGGAAGAACTAGTTCGGAGTGAGAAAGATGGTACAGCATGGATTAGGCGATTCTGTCTCGGCCAGTGACATCAAAAACAAAAGGTTTGTAAAAGGCGCACGATGTTCACTAAAAGTGAAAATAGATCAAAAAAATAGATCAAAAAAATAATATATAAAACTCCTCAGTAGATGTTCCATATTTTCACTTTTTTTTAACTAAAAATTCATTTGGATCTCATCACATCAGATTTTGTTCGTATAAAGTCAAATAAAACAAACAAAAAATTGTTTTAATTCGACGTCGTTAGCTGGCCTTTTGTATACCTAGGAATTATTGGCAATGGAACAAATGAAGAAGAGCTAAACAGAGGAGTGAGCTGAGCAAAAACTCAATTTATGAACTTGAAGAGCTTACTGTCAAATTCTAAGTTGGACCTTGAAACGCGACATAGAGTGCTAAAATGTTATGTTTGGTCAACTTTTAGGTATGGACCAGAAATGTCGACGCTAATTAAGACTGGAATAAAAAAAAAAATTAATATCAAATGTGGTGCTATCAAAGAATGTTAAAAATCAGTGGGAAATAGAAAAAATCAAATGTGTGGATAATGAAAGCAATAAAGAGAAATCTGAGTGTAATGGATAAAATTGAAAGAGCTAAGTGTAAATATTTGGGGCATATCTTAAGAGGAAATAAATTACTGTCACAAATATTGATGGAAACGACAAAGAAAACTTTGGACACACAATATCAAGGACTGCGCAAACATGAATTTAGAGGAACTGCTCAAAAACACCACAACGAGAGAAGTTTGGCAAAGGATTGTGTGGAAACTGCATATTGCAGATGCAACATAGATGGATGGATAAAGTAGTGATCCGCTACTTTATTCAATATATATCAAGCTGGCTTCCGCCACATAATGTTGCTCCGAGCCTTTATTCTGAAAATCTAACATTCACTCAAGAAGTTTCATTATTTATTTCTTCACTGCCTGAAAAGGTAGCAATTGAAAGTTTGCTTTTAACTAGGCGAATCACGAGAAAACACTTTCATACCTTTGCCTGTAAAAGTGGTCCATGCGTCTTGTTTGGATCAGCGGAATCTTGGCAATGCATCCAATATGATAACCGTTGCCATGAAAGAAAAATCGGCAAGCACAAAGATCTGTTACACAAAAAAAATGAAGAGAGAGAAAAGTACAGGGCCAAGAACGGATCCTTGCAGAACAACTCGACGGACTCGAAAGGAACGACTTTTGTGATTTTGATAGACCACAGAAGCGCGCCTATCAGAAAGGAAAGATTGAGTCCAACGAGCAAAACAAGGAGAGAGGCCAGCCGAAATGAGTTTGTGGAAAAGGGCAGGATGCCAGACAGAGTCAAAAGCTTTAGAGAAACCGATAGTAGACAGGATCGTCCGAGAGCCCGGCCTGGGTTTGTTAAACCCATCCGAAATGGACTGAGAAAGGTACAGAATTTGATCAAGTGTAGACCATCCAGGTCGGAAACCGGCCTGGCGGGGAGAGAGAATGAAATTAGATTCCAGAAAGAAGAGTAAACAATAAGTTAAATACACATGCATAGTTTTCAGGTAAAGTTTTTTTTGCCGCATAGATGTAAAGATTTTTTTGCCGGCACTGTATTTTAAAGAAGTTTAGCACTTCTGGCATGAAGACTTTCTGCATTCTACTGAAGCACCTTCAGCATGATAAGAGAGGGGTGTAGAAAAAGTGCCAAAGGTAGAGGAGGCATAGAAGATTCCAGGAAAGGAATTAGGGACAAAGCAGAGAGAAGGTAGAAGGCAGGGCGAGAGCTGCGTTCCTGCCCACGGTGGAGGTATACGTGCTGGAGGGTTTCCAACCAAAAGACACAGTGTTGTTATGCAGAAAGAACGACAACTCCTAAAGTGAAAGCTGAATATAGAGTTGAACTCTAAGAAGGTGCATCTTTGATGTACCCATTTGAGGGTGGAAAAAAACTGCACAAACTTGCCCCTCCACATCACATTGCCGGCGCTCACAGAAGAAAGCCAGAACCACGTTGGGATGTACGTTGCCGCCCATCAGAAATGGAAGCATAAGAAGGCGTGAAAGGCAGAAAAGCAAAAGAGGTAAAGATAGAGGACCAATTTTAAAGAAAGTGTGGGTTGTCCTTCTTCGGTCGTTTAGAGGTTAGCACTGCCAAAAATGGTTTGTGGATAGTGCTCGGAGCACTTACAACCCTCGGGTAAGCCAACAGCCATTTCGGTCTAACACAGTCAGATCCGGGATGACACCACCACGCAGAGGCAGCTGTTGATTATTGTAGAGCTTAACAGGTCGTAAACATTATCGCATCAAACGTTTTTACACGTGGAGAAGACAGAAAGGTATATTGGGCTAGTTTCTTTGTGTAAATTCATATTAGATTAACTTTTTACTTTGTTAATCAAGGTCAAAAAAGAGAGGCCATAGCAGAATTTTCCTTCCCTAAATGCGTGAGCAGTCATAAGATGGTTTCGCTGGGTAGTTGAGACCTTCAAATCTGTTCAGATTTACAGATCAAAACGAGTCTCCGAAGAAGAAATCAAAAAAGTTAACTAAGGTAGTTGTGACTTTTTGAAAAATGAAGATAAAATTTGTATTTAGCTAATTGAATCCGGCATTGGTGGGCTAACAAATGACAAACTAGTAATTGCAGAAATTGATCGATCTGGTGACCGCCAACTAGATAGGCCTATATTCAGTGGTGTAACCGACAGAAAGACAGTCGCCTCGCCGGCAAGCCAACATGTAAAAACGTTGCATTTTGGGTCCAAACAAACCACTCAGAAAAAGTTTAAGCCTACTAATTGTTATTCCCAAAGCTTCAAAAAGGCTGTTTTTTCGATGAGTAGGCTTAATTCATTATTCCTAGTACTCTACCACCCTAATATTTAAAATGTTTTAAGAAATGAAACGCTATTGCTATGTCGACATTGTACTTAGTATGGGAGCTAAACAGTGTCTTTTTGCCACTGCAGTACTCATTTTTGAAACTTCTTGTGTGGTCATTCCAAAAACAGAAGCGGAAGGATGATATCAAATCGCCAGCATAGAGAAAGCAGTTGACAAAAAAAGAAAAAAAGCAGAAGGTTATTGTTGAAAAAAAAACAGAATATGGCTATAACAGATCGTAACAAAACGCCACGGCAGATTCAAAAAAAGCGACTTTTGTGATCCCGTAACCGTGCCTACCAGAAAAGAAAGAGTCTACTATACAAAGCAAGAAGGAAAATCAGCAAAAATAAGCTAGTGAAAAGAGCAGGGTGCGAAACTAAGGCAAGTGCTTTAATACATCAACAACGGTAAAACTTGTCTCAAAGCCAAATGGTCATAAAACCTATCCGAGATGGACTGAGGCAGAAGAAAAAACTGCGATCAACAGTACGAAACCAGCCTGGTGACGTGATAAAAACAAATTTCTTAAACGAAAAAAATTATGATTCACTTTTCATATGCTTTTTTAGCCACTGCACCAATTCTCCTTCACTGAAAGTAAGCAAAGCTTGGAGTTGTTGGCCGGTAACATCCTTCAAAGACGATCCTGCCGTCATCAAATCATCCGTTACGTCATTTAAAGTTTTTCCAAGATCCTGTTATAAAATAGTTTAAACAATTGCAAGCAAAGCCAAATTTACCCAGTCCACAAGCCCAAATTCAGTGAGCTGTTATTGTTTCTGGCCACAATCGTAGCTGAGTCATCAAAAACGTCTGGCTAAAAGACCGCAATGTCATGGTTCAGTTGCATTCGCTCTAAATAGGTGGTCCAAGACAAAGCCTTTTATTGATAACCTGAAAGTTAGTGGCTTGTAACAAATTTCAGGAAACAAATTTTGGAATTACCGCAATCAAAATAAAGTTACAATTCAGAATCCTGTAATAAATACTAATGTTGGTATGATAACTACAACTACATGTCAAATACTAACGAAAGAGGTTTAGGCATATTTTGGCGTATATTAGCTTATAAGCGACTTAAACAACTTTGTTTTGTGGTACAGCATACACATTACAGAAATTGGGTCAACGCAAATAATTTGTTTTGCAGCTTTATTACAAATAATTATATCAATCTTGCTGTACCAAATAGCAACAATTCATCATAATGATGGGATAGTTAGTCTCTGCAAAACTAGTAATCACAACGTTAGAAGGCCATGTTAGATACATTACACCAGATTACCTCCTAAGCAAGTGGTTTTTTGATATATAATTTCACTACTAACGGATATTTGACTGCTCTTAAAAAGATATGAGTTATAACACAGTAATATATTTGTATAGCTCAAACGACATATAACTACAAAAAAAACAAGTGTCTAGTATCCCAAACATTTCGTCAATTTTTCATGGTAGACTGAACAACAAGTTGCACAATTTTACCGTTCAATGTGTCTAGTGGGGATGACAGATCTCAGCTGAATCAATTTAGAACAGATGTCTTTCTATTTTTCTGCCTTCATAGCAGGGAAAATTTTCTAGATTATCCAACCTTTCAAATTTTTTGTGTGATTTTTATGTTGTTCAAACAAAATACAATTATTGATTTCTTTTCAACCAAACGTAGAAACATTCATTCTGCATTACAATGTTCTGATAAAACTACAGCAACAAAAAACCAGAATGTTTCATTTTTCAAACGCACCGCTTTCACCTGTTGTTGTTGTTAATTACCCAACCCCTTCCGAGGGATGAGGGCATGGCGGAAGACCATGGAGCCCCAGAAGCCAGGAAATTCCCCAGGGTCTGGACCAGATGTCGTACAGAAACAGAGAGTCGCCAAAGAGTGAGCGGCGCAAAGAGTCCGTAGCTGGACAGTGCAGAATGAGATGAGAGATGTCCTGGGACGGGTGTCCACAGGCACAGCGGGAAGAATTCTCGATTCTGCCAATTCTAGAGAGATAAGAACCTATATGAAGGCTGAGTCCATTGCAGCATAAACAAGGGAGAAAACAGTGAGCATGACGAGGGAGCACAAGTTCCTCGGTGGAAATTGAGGAAACCTGTATGTCAAAAAATTTAGATGAGACAGTACGCATCCAGTCCGAGATAAGACGAGAGTGGATATGACAAAGAAAAGAAGAGAGACTACAAGGGGTTGTAGAGGGCGCAAGTAGCACTCCTTATCTGGCCAGCTCATCAGCCGCATCGTTCCCCGCTAGAAACGAGTGTCTGGGGACCCATTGTAGTCTGATGGAACTGGAGAGAGAAGACAGTTCCTGCCAGATCTGCCACAGAGTTTGAGATAAGAGAAAAGATGGAGGAGAGAACAGGATGACGAGGACAAAACGAGAGTCAGATAATAGGAGAAGAGAAGAGAAATGGCAGACTTGTTGGTGCTGCCGAGATCAGCAAAAAGTATGCAGAATGGCACAGGCTTCAGCAGAAACACTTGAACATACTGGGCCTGCTGAAAAAGAAAGAGTGGCCTTAGTGCCACAGACAGAGCAGTTGGCAAGTACGCCGGAGCTGCCCTTGCCAAAAAGAATAGGAACAAAACCGTCTGTCAAGAGTACCAGAACAAGAGATGGGAGAGAGTCAAGGTGGGCAAGAGCTGCACCCTGGCGAGAGCATGGAGTGGGAAGGGTGGACTCCATGGTGAACGAAGGAAGATTCCAAGGAGGACAGGGAGGGCAAGCAAGAAGAGCCTCCCTAGAACAAGTACAAGGGAGCATGAGCGAGTGAGTGGACGCAAAAGCTCTCCAGGACGACCTGCAGAGTCTTGGTTTCACTCCTAGTCTGGCCAAACCTGAAATAGGAAAGGAGGTTGGGAGACGAAGAGCCCGCTCATGAGATGAAAGAGCGAATGAGTCAGGGTGACTCGTAGGGGAGGTAAAGAAGCTTTGAAGAGGAGAAGTGGGCTAGGGGAGGACGAGAGGCAGCCGGTGATGGCGTGACTAGCTGCTCAGTGAAGACATTCCAATTTGGTGATGCTTAAGAAGGAAACCATCCGGGTGAAGCATAAGTGAGAAGGGGCCGAAAGAAAAGCTTTATACAGAAGAGAGAGAGGGACTCCTTAGAGGGGCCCCATGAGGAAGCAGAGATACAGTGTAAGGCCTTGAGACGAGGGAAAAACTTGGCCTTCAGCAAAGATACATGTTTAGAAAAGGAAAGAGTGCAGTCGAAGGTGACCCCAAGAAAGTTTGGAGTGGGATTGAAATGGAGGCGGGAGCCGAGTAAAAGGAAGTTGGGTTGGGGGTGAGCTTGGTGGGGATCCACTGAGAAGGAGGCCTCACATTTGCTCAGAATCAGAGGAAGACATTAATACTCCAACCAGTGCTCCAATCAAAACAGAGCTCCTTGTGTGGCCTCCACCGCAGTAGGGGACCGAGGGGGAGGACGACCAAATGGCCAGATCGTCAGCGTAAAGAGAGCAGCTGATGGAAGAAGGCAGAGAACCAGGAAGATCATTAATGAAGAGAGAGAAAAGTACAGGGCCAAGAACGGATCCTTGCAGAACAACTCGACAAACTCAAAAGAAACAACTTTTATGATTTTGATAGACCAAGCAAGTGCGCCTATCAGAAAGGAAAGATTGAGTCCAACGAGCAAAACAAGGAGAGAGGCCAGCCGAAATGAGTTTGTGGAAAAGGGCAGGATGCCAGACAGAGTCAAAAGCTTTAGAGAAACCGATAGTAGACAGGATCGTCCGAGAGCCCGGCCTGGGTTTGTTAAACCCATCCGAAATGGACTGAGAAAGGTACAGAATTTGATCAAGTGTAGACCATCCAGGTCGGAAACCGGCCTGGCGGGGAGAGAGAATGAAATTAGATTCCAGAAAGAGTAGACGCGATAGAATGATGCATTCAAACAGCTTTGATATGCAGGAGGTGAGAGAAATAGACCAAAAGGTAGCAGGAGAGTTGAGAAGTTTTTTTCATTTTGTGGATGGGAATATTGGAAGATGTCTTCCACATGGAAGGAAAGGAATGCAAAGCCCAGGAAAGATTGAAGATGTGAAGAAGAAAATCCATGCCAGAGCGAGGAAGATCCTTTAGCATGGGACAGATGACTATGTCTGGGCCAGTGGCAGTAAACGAGGATATGTTGAAGGCAGCCGCATGAAATTCAGAGGAGAAAGGAGAGCAAAAGGATGAATGAGACTCCTCTGGGCATGTGGCACAGCAGAGCTCAAAGAGGTAGCCTCTCTCTGGCTTTGCTACATAGGGCCTTTGGCTGAGAAACAGAAAAGTGGGATTTCAGGGAATCGGCATAAACCGAAGCCGATTCTCTGGGAGAAGAACAGTTAGGAAAGTTAAAAGAGGAGAAATAAGAGCCAGCAATAAAGCAGAGAAGAGAGTATACAGTTTTTTGAGTTTGATTTAGGTGAAAGAGAAGAGCAAGTCGTCTGCCTCAGCCTTGGCCTTGGCAATGACTGACGAAGCACGTTGGGAAGTGGAGATGTAAGCCTGGCAATTTTCATTACTTCAGTGAGCTGCAGTGAAAGCCTTATGTCTTACATTAACTGCTTCTCCCACTTCAGTGGACAACTATGCTTTAGGATGGCGTTTGATAGGGCTGAAAGGAATGAAAGATTTTGCTGCATTCAGTGCCAGAAAGGTAAAGAGAGCAGCAGCAGAGGAAAGAGAAAGAGATGAGTATTCCTCTGCAGAAGGACAGCGGGGGTCAAAGTTGGAGGGCAAAGTCATCCCAGCTAGCTTCCTGAAAATTAAAGGAAGCAGGACGATCGTTGGGGTGATAGGCCCGGGAGAGTGAGATAGATAGAAGAATTGGTTAAGTGGTAAGAGCCCAGGTCCTGAAGCATCTCCCAGGAGCAAGAAAGGGCAAGAGAGGAGGGAGCAAAGGAAATGTCAGGAGAGGAGCGACTGCCAGTGGAGCGATGGAGAAGGGTGGATGTGTCAGGGTCATTGAGGGGGAGGTCAGAAGAGATGACCCAGTCAAATACTTCCTCCCCATGGGGGTCGGAAGTACCTCTTGAGTCTCAGAGGGGGTGATGGCAGTTGAAGTCCCCCAGAATGAAGAGATTTCTAGAGGAGGGAAGAATGGAAGGAGAAAAGGAGTCGGTTCTGCCATCCGTCAGAGAAGAGCAAATAGAAGGAGCATAAACATCAAGGAATGAGAGCGAGAAGGAGTTGTTTAGAAAGATGCTGACCCCTACATAATCAGAGTTGGGATCGAGCAGAGAAAGAGAGGAGGTAGAAAGTTCAGAGAAAGATAAGCCTAGCCTGACGAAAATGATGACACCGCCGCTAGTGTGCGTAGCATCACGAGAGAGAATGACAGACTGGGAGTGGGTGCGATCAGAACACAGAGCAGAGAATCCAGGAATCCGGAAAGAGGATGATGAGTTAAGATTGGATTCCTGGATACAGATAAGGTCAACAGGATGGGAAGAAAGAAATGAAGCAGTTCAGCGCTCCTGGCTGGAAGACCTCCAGCATTCCATTGGAGAACCCTGAGAGAGTCAGGGGGGAGAGGAGGCAGGAGGCATAGAAGGACAGCCTGGAGCAAGGGACGGTGGTGAGGGGCAGAAGGAGAAGATATAGAATTGGCTGATGAATGAAAAGAAGTTTGAAGATGAGAGCGGGGTGGGAGTGGAGCATTAGCAGATGAAGGACTAGATTGTACAGCAAAGGTATGCGTGTCGGAGGAGTCTGAGGAGGAGAGAGTCACAGTGTTATGAGTGGGGACACAGCAGGGGGGGCAGCTTCAAGAGTGAGAGCTGTCAAGAGTTCTGAATTTGGAGAGGGAAAGTTGTGAGCACCTTAGCTAGACCCATTTGGAGCAGGTGCAGCATTGCATTGACTTGCCCCGCCAGATCACATTTCCAGCACACACAGAGCAAGGAAAGATGGGGCCAGAATTGGGATGAACGTTACTGTTTATCAAAAGAAGAATAAGGAGATGAAGACGGGTAACAGAAGGGCAGGAGAAAAGAGAAAACAGGCGACCAATTTTAAGGAAGCTGTGTGCTGCCCTTCTGCGGTTGTTCAGAGGTCAGCATAGTGAAAAAACGAAGGGGAGTGCCTGGGGTAACTGGGACCCTCGGAAAGTCCAACAGCCATTTTGACCCAACCCAAACGGGGTCAGGGACCGCACCACCATGTTGAGGCGGCTGTTGATTGGTGCAGACCGCTTTCACCTCGCTACCTTTTATAATTCATCAAATATGAGTTTTCGTAAAGTGATACAGACTTATGAAACAACCTGTATGAAGCACAATTCTCTGTGATAATTAAAAGTCAATCAAAACTACAATGAATGATTGATCACCACCCCAGGGTAAGTGTCATAAAAGGTTGCTGATATCGTAATCATATGACAGAGGAAAGCCATTTAAGCTCAAAGGAAAGGATGCAACGGACTTATCAACTTGCAAAAAGCTGTACACCCCTTTAGGGAACAAAATGTCTTAGTTAACATTTATTTGCAGAATGTTTTCTTCATTGCAGTTAAGGGCTTTTACTAGAGATGTTACAAAGCTGCTTTGAATTATTAATTAATTTTTTCCAACTCGCTTTAACTTGGTCTTTTTTTGAGACTTACTTTTTGGAGCACCCTTTTTTTTATACGACCTCTGGTCCAGGTCTTGTGGAGTTGCCCAGTTGCTGAGGCTTTATGATCTTCTACCAAACGCCCACCTCGAGAAAGAGATGGAGTAACAACAATGAAATGTTCTCACTGGAGTCATCAACTTGTGCTCTACTTTTTGGCGCTTAGGTTAAGTTTGAGCACCCTACCTACACAACTAGTAATTCGCAGTGTGAACGATAAATTAAACAAACGGTAAATTATGAAGGTTAAATTCATGACCAACAATATAAAAATCTAAACAAATCGAAAGTGGTATTCTATTTGATCACACTAGATCAGAAAAAAAATTTATGTCATGTTCTAAGAAAATTTTGGGTGGCTGATTCCGAAAATACAATCCATTTTTTTTTTCTGACAAATAATCTTTTAGTCATTTCAACTACATATTTTGGCTAAAGCCTGTTAAAGTGGCAAAACATGCAAAATTGTTTATGGTTTAAGAAGATCTCGTATCCCTCTAGCACCATCACTTTTTGTTTATCCTTAGGCAAGAAATTACATGCTTAGCTGAATTAAACAAAAAATGCATAGACTGTACATTGCCTTATGAATGTTTGGCTTTATTAAAGCAATTTCCTTTTAACAGTCAGCAACTGTCGCTGCTAATGCCGGAGATAATGATGACAAAATTTTGGCAACAGCAATAGCTGTTTTGAAAAGTAGCTTCCAACCATTATCTAGCAGGACAAGCCAGTAAGCAAAGCGAAAATTCTTGAATCCAAATGCAAATTGTGTTAACTTTTACAGAATGTAGTTTTGAAATACTAACAGATTTTTGAAGTTTTATAAAAAGCCATTGTTAAATTCATTAACTGTATTGCTTTGCAGTACTGTACAAAATTGAATTAGATATTTTTGAGTTGCAATTTTTATATCAGCTATCAGGATATGAATCGAAGATCGTGTGTAAATCAACTAGACCAGTTCTACATCTGTATCTGTGGAAATGTACAGAAATATCACGACATCAGTGAAAACTTTACACCTGTATCCCAAAAAAACGAAAATGAGAAGTGTGGCAGTAGCATATAAGCATCATTTTGGGCATAAGATTGGAAACCATGACAATGCTTGGGGACCTTATATTTGCTGTAAATATTGCTATATTAATCTAGCTCAATGGCTCTCTAACTTCTTTGATGCAACACATTTGAAAAAACTTGCTGTACTTCTGATGCAACATACAAGTCAACACACTCAGATTTTTGTGGAACGTTTTTCAATGTTCTATCTATTTGTCCAGTGTAAAATCTTTTTTCTGATGATCAACTTTGAGCAATTTCTACGACCATTTTTTTGGTGTACCCTTTTTCTAAACAAAATTTTTGGTTATCATTTGTTGAAATGGATGTTTTTGTACTTTAGCAAAGTTAGGTCTTAACAAAATTAAATTTTGTGCCCTTCATATTTTGGGGGGGAACACATCAGCTTATCCAGGTTTTCTGCAGTGCCCTTGGAAAATTAAAATGATGCCCCAGGGCATTGCAACACATAGTTCGAAAACCAGTGGTCTAACCTAAGTTTATTCCTGGAAGGTTCAACAGCCATCACATTCCTTTGTTTAATGTACAAAAAATATATTTGACATTAATACACATCAAATCTAGATGGTTTAAAAATTTTGTTTAGCCAATGAATCAAAGTGGTGCTGCATTTGCGTATTTGCCAACAAAAGTGATGCCAAGTTAAAAACTGGGATTTTCGTTGGTCCAGAAATTTAAGCTGATGAAGGATAAGAGGTTTAATGAAAATTTAACTGTGTTAAAAAAAGAAGCATGAGACTAGTTTTGTTTGGTGGGCAATTACTTTTGTGAAACCATAAATCACTAGCATACGTGAGAATTATTGAAAACTATACCAACAGCTATAAAAACGTTTTTGAGGGGATATCACTTAAAATACATTTTCATCACTAGCACTTGAACTTTTTCCGCCTAGTATGGGTGAAGTTGGCAAGGAAGATGGTGAGCGATTTCATCAAGAGATCAAAGAGATGAAAAAACAGTATCAGGTAGAATAACTAAAAACATGATGGCCGATTACTGTTGGTTTTTGCAACTGGTGTTTTTAGCGAGAAAGTAGCAAACAGCATTTACGCCAACCAAAACAGACCAAGTGTTTTTATTAGGTTGTTACAAAAATAATGACCGTTTGAAATACTCGAGTTTCAAAAAATCATTTTAACACAGGAATTGTAATTTATTTTAGATGAATATAAGCGTATATAGTAATTAATGTGTTCTCAATAATATTTTCTAACTTATTTTTAGATAAAAAGTATCTTTAGAGAATAAAAGAACTCATTGATGAATATACCAAAACGTGAAATTCGTCTTATTATGCAGCATGAGTTCAAACTTGGGCACAATGCCTCCGAAACTTCTGCCAATATAAACAAAGCATGGGTAGATAGATCCACAAACGATCAGACAGTACGAAGGTGGTTCCAGAATTTCTGTAATGGAGATGAGACCCTTGAAGATGAAAAAGGTAGAGGTCGCCATGCAGTCTTGACAATGAGCAATTGCAGGCACTTGTTGAGCAAATTCACGTGAAAGTGTCAGGGAAACGGCTCAGACACTTGTTGACAGCATTGCAGCAGTTTGATGCCATTTACAGAGCATTGAAAAGGTGAAAAAGCTCAATAAATGGATTTCTCATGAGCTCAACGAGAATCAAAAACTTAGGCGAAGTGAAGTGTGTTATATGCTCTGTCTGCACAACACCAATGACCCCTTTCTTGACCGAACAGTCACTTGTGATGAAAAGTGGATTCTTTACAATAACCATAATGATCAGGGCAATGGCTTGATCGTGATGAGTCCCCCAAACACTTCTCAAAGCCAAAGTTGCATCAGCAAAAGATTATGGTGACTGTCTGGTGGTCTGCACAGGTGTTATTCACTACAGCTTTTTGGAAACCAACCAGAGCATTACTGCAGAGATTTACTGCAATCAACTCGCTGATATGCACGAAAAGAGACCTGCATTGGTGAATCGACGTGGTCCAGTTCTCCTCAACGATAATGCGCAACCACATGTTGCAAGAATGACTTTGCAGAAACTCACAGACGTGGGATATGAGACCATATCACATCCTCTATATTCTCCAGATCTCTAGCCTAGTGATTATCATTTTTTTAAGCATTTAACCAAAATTTTTTGATCTAAAGAAGAGGTGAAATCAGTATTCAAGGATTTTGCTACATCACGGCCAAGAACTTTTTATCAACGAGGAATAAATAATCTTGTGGATCGATGGCAAAGATGCATAGCTATTCAAGGCTCGCATTTTGATTAATTTATGCATTTCTATCGTTACTATTTCATGAATACATCTTTGTTTATGAATTCGGTTATTATTTTTGTAACAACCTAATAAATATCTTGGAGAAGTTGTTTGGAACACTTTTGGTTATTGGTATTATTACTATTTCTCTACAAGGCATCACATGGAGTTTACTTTGTATTATTATTAAGATGTGGATAATATAAAAACAATGCAGTTTCGTGCGTAGCCAACAAGAAAATTATTATATTTTTGAATTGTATTTATAAATTGTTATTTTTTCTTAAATATTCAAATAACTAAAAAACGTGACATGTTAGAACAAAAGTATTGGCAGATATGAACTCCGTGTGCGATATTCACCAAAGAACACCTCTCACCTTGTAAATGGCCAAGATTTTGTTGCCTAGTGTTATTGGTATGTCCAATGACCAAAAAACACCTCATGAAAAACCGTTTTTTTGTTTTTCATGCCATCCCATGATTGGCCAATCCATGCTTCCTTGCCGCCCTCATAGGAGCTGCATTGATGAGATGTTTTTTTTTGAAGAAGCACAGTAATCTAATTTGTGAACAAGTCGCTCTTTTTAATGAAAACCTGACATTTGCTTATATTCAAATTGACAGGGGACAAGAAGGTTCTGTGTCTACGTTAATCTTGCTTCTCGTTCAAGAGCTACGGCAACAAGACTACTCTTGAACAAAAGAAGCTTGTGAAAAAAGTTGCACTCTGAATTACTTCCAACACAAAGTAGTCAACATAAGTTAGAACTATCACTTTTTGTGAAAACACTATTTTCACAGAATAGTGTGTTGCAGTGTCAATGCATTGTGTGTGTGTGTTTAGCATTGATTTTTTGTATATACTGTACACTGGAGCCAAACCAGAGTTCTATGATAATTTGCTTCTTTTGTTCAACGTGCTATGGCCTATTGTGATAAGATGCCAGATTTCAGCAGCTCATGGCAGCCTTTGCCGGAGCTGCAAGGTAATTGAAAAGCATGAGATAGGTCAAAAATTTTTGATTACGCAATTGTTATTGCTAATGTGACTACACAGTGCAAATGCTAAGTAATGCCTGTGAGAAAAAATTCGTTTGTGAGATTGAATAAACTGACAAACTTAAATTTCTCAACACTGAAGTCAGGAAATTGCGTATTGTTTAAAGAAATGATGAGCAGGCAACACCAAAAGGATTTAACATAGCGCTTGACGGAAATCAGGTAACCTGAAAGAATTTAGAAACCTCAAGATTGATATATCAAATAAACTGCCTGCCTTGAATTTAGCCAATTTAATTATACAACTTTATGTGAAATAACATCAAAAACTGTTTCAGCAAATATCCTATTATATTTTGCTTTGGAAGAAATGCCACTGCTAGAAAGTACAACCATCCTCAAATCATGCCAACGCAAGTAAGTGGTATCAGCGACTCCTATCGAGATGCCTATTTACCTGTGGTGTACAGCAACTGCTAGCAAAAGCCATTAACTGAGAGCTCAGCATGGTCCCTGAGGTGGAATGGCAAAACACCACCACCACCAGCCTATGCATTTCATCCCTAATACTGAATCCCATGCAATCACAATACTTCTGCCACATTCAGTCTCGGCAACGCTAAACCGATTTTAAACTGGGGTTGAATGTTTCTGCTCAAAAATGTATAAAAGAGCAAGGATCACTTTCCGCATCCTGTAAGTGTGGCAAGGAGGATCAAAGCGCTAACCATACAATCTTGCAATGCTTTATGCATTGACCTGCAAACGAGTCATAGAAATAAGTGCACGTCTGATGGCAGCATTAAAAGTGGCTGCTGCACTTGTTCAAAGACATAGCAAGAACATGCCTTAGAGTGGGGTACTAAGAAGATAAACTCTCAAGAGTTTGGTTAACACGATCCAGCTTATATAAGAAAGACGGCACACTAATTCCTGCACAACCGGAGTACTTTTTTCATGTGCTTTTAGCACAAATATTTATGTTGCTGTAAATCCTGATGGTGCAAGTTTTACTCTGCAACGTAATCTGATTTTGGTAGCAGTTTCTAATGCTAATATAATAGTACCTACTTTTGCGTTAAGATATAGCAACCTCTTCAATAAAACCAAAGTTTACTATCACGTGACTACTCTTTACAGTTCTGACATACAATACTCAAAACTACTTACCAAGGATTTGCTTATAAGATCAAAATTTCCTCGAAGACCAAGCTTTTTCTGGATGGATGTTAATGCAGCAGCAGTGTTTTGTTTTCTTTTAAGAGCAATAAAGTTTTCGACTTGCTTTTCTCTCAGAGGAAGATTCCTACCATTTTTTCCAGTTGTTTTCAGGATTTTATAAAGAAAATTTATTTCAAACTTTGCTTTGACAACTGCATCAACATCTTTATGATCTTCCGAAATTAATTGAAAAAACTCAATGGAAATGGTACCTACAATATTCAGTAAGAGATGAGTATTATATAAGCACCATTACGTCATTTGATTAATGTCACAATTTAGGTTACATGCACAGCTATGATGCTTACATAAATTTTTCCAAAGCAAATGAGCTCACAATTTTTTTCCTTCTTGTTCACGAGATTCCATAAAAACATTAAGATACTTATTAAAATAATCAATACCAGTTTTGATTAAATGTCACAACACTGCCCAGTACGATTGTCATTAAAGTTTTTTAGAAAGCTATTACATTCAATGAGGTTGATATTCCTATTGCATTCAATACATTCAATTGTCCATACACTTAATCACACGACATAGGTAGAAAAGATCAATTAAAAACTTTACTGTAAAACAAAACCAAGCAAATTGCTGCTATGCTGATGCAGACCTTTTGGCCTTGCCATTGGTGCTGTTATTTTAAAAGCTAAATTTCCCAATAATAAGATTAAGTACATTACACCAGATTAATATAAAAGAAGCAGATAAGAAGTACCATGATAGTCTCATGTTCATTAAGTAGAGAAGAAAGAATTTGAAGGCTAAATATTAATGCGGTTCTAAATATTGAAAAGAGAGTCCAAAAAGAGCAATATGGACTTATCTGAAATACCAGTAAAAGTAATCCATTCAAGAGCAGATGATATAAACCATTTTAATCTGTCAAGTTTCATCAGTACAAATCATCATTAACTGTATTAATGATAACCGAGAGATCAAAGTGGTGTGCAACCGTGCGCTGTCTACAGTTACACTCTACAGAGAGGGTTATTTGGCTGTTCTTTTTACAACAACGTCTACTCAAAAAACCAAAAGTGGTTATTTTAAGATTAAAAATGCCCACGATGTAACAATTTTTTTAAAAAACAAGGCAATCAGTCAGCAGCATGGCACAATACACCAAGCACCAGACTTGCCATACAAAAACAGCAAGATAAATCTTTAAGCATTTACTTTGGTGAAGCATGGCTAAGCAGAATAAGCATTTGGATTGATACTGGTGTTTTGATTTCAAAATATAGCTTGCGCCAACCACAACGACATGTATTGGTGGCTGTTGGCTTAAAGATAAAACTTTTCACTTCACAGCCTCTCTAATCATCAATTCCTCCCATGTGGTGAGATGAATAAGTTACTATCATTTACTTATTACCTGCATCCAACTCTACGGCATATTCAACAATCTCATGATGGGCAGAAGCAAAAATATTCTTAAGATAATCTTCAAATTTCATTTTTTGTACTCCACACTCACTAACGAGTCTTTTAATTGTTTTCATTGCAAAACTGCTGTTTAAACCCTGTATCAAATGAAAAGTATTACAAAACTATCAAAAGATTAAAAAAATCAAAATTCTAAAAATGGCATCGGAGAAAGAAAAATATGCTCTACCATGACATGATACCAGTACCTTGTAATGCATCCCTACACAATCAATGTGGAAACCAGGGATTTGCCAAAGACAATGAACATTAGCTTCAATTACATTTTCAGACGATTTTTATGTGACTACACATTAAATTGAAAACTGCAGTGCTTTAATGAGGATCTTTTTTCTAGAAAAAAGTTTGGTCAACCTACACATACTGCATTCAAATGTGGTTAGAGCTCGTGGGTTGAGAATATGTAATGATAGAGGAAGAATGTTGGGGAAAATTTGTATGAGGAATAAGCAATGCATTGTCAATATGTGGTACAGAAGTGCATATGCAAATCCCTAGAAGATTAGAGCAGATATCATCTGAATTACATCATGCTACCATATCGATCCGAGAACAGTGGGGAAGACCATCATGCATACCCAGGTGCAAATGTCAATAACAAACAATGAGTCAAAAGAAAAGAAATGTCAATAAAATGAAGGCAACAAAAATTGGAACCAAAATCACCCAAAAAAGTAGCCCTTGGTGCAGTTGATCCATGCGAAAGATGTTGGAAGAGAGTGATGAAGCACTTTACTCAATGTCAAAAATGCAAATATTGGATACGCACTAGATCTTCAAATATCAAAGGAAAGTTAATGAGCAGAAGGAATGAGTGTGACAGATGTAGAGATGATGATAATGATGTGAAAGTTGAAAATATATGAAATGAAGATGTAATAAGATTGTTTTTGCCACCTGAAGGACATGCTTGGAAAATATGACAGCAAAAATAAGCGCTGGATGCTGAAAGTTTACAGAATTGTTAGGTGAACTTTGTAGCAGAATGTCCTCTCAAAGACTAAAAAGTAGACTATATAAAGCATTAACATAAAACTAATATAAAGCATTAATGACCGTCGGTTCAATACCTGAGTCCACCTGACGAGTTCTAATAGGAACGAAACCGGTCGTGGAAGTGGTATTTTATTCAACTGATTGCAGTTAGCCCATATGCCTTAACATCCATTAATTAAAAGTAATATCTTAAACAGGCTAACACCAGCTCCTATAATTCGTATATAAAGCATGTGTGAGAAGCATGGCATATTGTGGGACTGAATGTTGGGCAATGAAGACAGCAGATATCCAGTGAATGCAAATGACAGAAGTGAAAACATATAAATGTGCAGCAAGACACTTCTGCACAAAATTGCAAACAGTGTCTAAAGATAATAATCAGATGCTGAAAACATTGATGAACAACTTGGAGGACATCAACTAAAGTGGATGGGACATTTTGAGCAAATGAATAGGTAAAGTTTAACAACCACAGTGCAAGAAAAAACAATTGTGGGAAGTGGAAGGAGAGGAAGACCAAAAAACATTGATGAATATGGTTATTGCAAATCTTCAAACAACGAAAATTTGCGCACAAGTGCCCAGAAGGAATTCCAAGGCCTTTGCTCTTTCTTCAAACACAACGACTAAATAAAACTTCTTTATTTCGAGAACTCAGTAAAAGAAAATTTCAAATCCAAAAAACTCAGTTAAATCAACTTTCGACAGCAAATACAAAAGAAAGAGCAAAATTTCATCGAGGGCTTCTTCAAATTATAACAAAATGCAAAAACAAAATTCAACTTCGTGCAGCAACAAAATTAAGCAACTAACTCAAAATCCAAAAACGTTACTATTTTACTGCTTGGAACGAAAGTCCAGCAAATTAGAATGCAAATCTCGCCTGCTTTTCAGGCAAAAAAACGCCTGAGAGTCGCATTCCAATCTCAAGCTGCCAAATGCCAAACAGAAAATACAAGACGTGCGAGAACAAAAGAGTGCCAGTTCAGTTTAGCCACGGAAATCCAAATTTTTTTTTCTGCAACTAATTCTGTAACAATGGTGAAGAATGACATGAAAAAAGAAATTTGATATTTGAAGATGCTTGAGATAGAGAAGTGGAGGTATTGCTGCAAATTGATCAACCCTGATTGCTGCAAAAGACTACACAGTAGATGGAGTAATACTTCTGCAAATGGAAGAATTCAAGTACTTGATACATCTAAATCCTTGCATAAATTGGAATGGCTAAAGCAAGTTTTAACATGATGCAATTAGTTCTGTCGGGAAGACTGAAACGGGAGCTGAAGATAAAGACTGACAAAGACCTTGGTATAAAGTGTAGTAAAGTATGCATTAAAAAAGTGGAGTTTAAGAAAAGTAAATGCTGCAAGACTGAAAGCACTTGAAGTGTGGTTTGGAGAAAAATGGAGAGGAAAATGGACAAACAGGTTGACAAAGAAAAACGTTTTGAATTTTGGAATGCAACACTGAAACTATTAGCCGAGATCAAGAGAAAAAAAGATGGATTGAATGCATTCTAAAACACAAATGTTTGTTAAGAACAATGTTGGAGGGAAAAATGAAAGACATCCAAGAGGAAGAGAAAAACAATAGATGATATCAATAGCAGAAAAGTTCAGAAGGAAGAAAGAGAATAATGATGATGGATGATATCAAAAGCAGAAAAAGTTACATAAGGATGCAGAAAAGAGGTGAATCAAGAGGAGTGGTGGAATGATGTTATGAGAAACCTATCTTAGGCAGATTATCTGTAATGATGGAGGTAATATAATGCAACAATAGCATCATGTAACATTCTCACAGTCTAAAACTAACCCCATAGCCATAACAGAAATAAAATATTTTCTACCTTTGCCTAAATAACAGTTATTGCCAACTATGATTATAATGCCCAGAAAAAAGTTGAGGCATCTATGCATATTTTGGCTTTTAGAGCTTAGTACATTTTGTTCAAAAACAGCAGCAAATCCCTAAATTTGAAACTTCTTTAAAAATCTAAGATCTTTAATTAATAAGCTTTCACAAATACAATTTCTTTAGAGGTGTTTGTGAGTGACGAAAAATTGCAATGCAAAAGGGCCAAAACAAATTTTCACCTATAACATAATTCATACAAGATTACATACTTCATCATCAATAAATTGAACAATTTTTTGTAGTTCCTCAGGATGGAGAGAAAAACATGTTATTTTAGGGGAGCGAGTCGAATCAGAATACTGTTTACATTCAACAACATGAAAAAGTTTTTTTGATTCAATCGGCTTGTCAACTTCTGTAATTAATTCGGCTATATCCACAATCAGATCTGTAAAACAAGCAAGTGGCTATTTGCGTAATCAGCCAGTAAAAATACCTAACAGTAGCAAAAAATCTTGGCATTCTGACCTTAGAAAATAGAAAGGAGCGTTGAAGAATGAAAAACTTTAACCTATCCCTAAATAAAGATATCACAATCAAAACATCCGAACATTGCAAGACTAAAAAATAGATCTTACTTCAGCAAAACAATTTTAACTATCAAAAAAAAACAAAACAACAAAATGCACCTAAATATTGATGAATAACTGCTTGAAATGACAGCAAAAGTACTCACATTCCAAGTACGATAAACATTAAAATAACATCAAGATTTATAGATATCATTGCTACTTGAAAAAGTTGCAATATGGTCAAATAAATTACTTGAACTTTTTACCTTTGTTTAATGACTGCGAAAAATATAAAAACTTTCGAAGTGATCTCTTTGCATTAAAAACTGCTTCCATTTCATTCCAACGCATATCAAGAAGTTTTGAAAATCCTTTTTCAGAAAGATATTTGTAGTCAACATCACTGCCAACAACCTGTAAAATCAAAAATAATTACGTGGTTTATGATAGATTGTTTAGCAGAAACTAAAATAAAGCAAAGCAAAGAAGTGGAACAATAACTTTAATAGTACAAGTAATTCAGACTTCAAAACAAAGACAACAAATGCCAAGGGATAGCTTCAGAAATCTAGACATATTTCTCAATCAAAATTTGACAGTTTAGTTCAGTTTATTATTTGGTTGTTTTGGCAAATTTTCTTTTTAATCTATGCCATAAGGCAGAGCCCTTTTTGTCTTTCTGCATGTGTGAGCTCTTGTGAAACTACTAGAAGTGCAATCATGAAACTCGGTAAGATTGATCACGACTAGGGGTAAATGTATTATGGGGGCTGATCACTTTACGATGACATTACAAATGAATATTGCCTTCATGAAAGCTTAAATCTTTTAATGATGAAAAGCATGATTAGCTCAAATGAAAGCCAGTACCCAAAATGTCCACTAACTTGTAAAAAAAATAAAACCCCATTTAGAGGGTAGGATGACGTCATAATAAACGTTACTTTGTAGAATTTGTTTTGTCTTTTTTCACAAAAAATATTGACCATAGACATACAAATAAATTGTTTGGAAAAATATAAGAAAGCTGCTTCTAATAAGAAACTCAAAACGATTGGAGCTTATTGGTGACACAACAAGCAATTCTTTTTCTCAAACCCTTCAAATAAACTTGTTTTGTTGTAATGCCAAGTGACATCATAATGTTGTCTGGTAATATATTACAAAAAACAGCAGAATCTGTGGATAAAACTCCTGTTTCAAAACTTATTTATGATATGCTGTTAGTTAAAACACAATGATATAATACTAACTTATACAATATAAATCTATTTACATAACAATGCAATGGCAAGAATAAAAATTGTAATAATGAAACTATAGATGGACTTCAGGTTAGCATAACTTTGTACAACCACAAAGTGTGCCTGACAAATCTCAGCCACTAAAACATATTATTTAGGAGTAGCAAAGTGGAACAAAACGTTATGAAGTGAGCTCTTGCAAAATTCAGAAAATTATCTGCCTCTTAAGCATAAAATTTGATCTGTGGGTTATCCACTTTAGCCAAAACCTGTTGTAATAGCAGAACTGCAGATGCTAAATCTACAGATGTTATTTATCTTGACATTAGTGATTGTGGAAGAGGTCTGCCCCCTTTTACCCTTCCCCTGGGGAGGATATGCAAAAACCACAAAATATAAGTGCAGCCAAGGTCTGGAGGCCACATAGAGAAGTGTGAAAAATCACTCAATGGCTTATTTCTGTAGACGCATCAATCACTGGCACCTACTCCAACCTTGAATTTGTAACCCCCTTTGCCATACTTTGTGAATAGAAGAGATAAATTTGTGAAATGATAAGCTTTTTGTGAGACCAGTTTTACTAAAAAATAGGTAGGTTAGGTTAAAACTGATTCCCCCAGTACTTCTCCATGCTTAAAAAATATTGTTTGTTAAATAATTGGCAGCATATGAGTAAGATCAGTCTTAATTGAAGAGAAGGTAGGGATTATGGGTCATAGTCTATGAAATCCAAAGTTTGAAGGGAGACCAAAAGATAAGTAATAGGCCAACCACTATATGAAATTTTATTTACGAGGGTAGACTCAAACGTTTGTAGCCTGACTAAGGAGTCATGACAGAGTAGTGAAACTTAACATGCTTTAAAATCAAGCTTTCTGACTGTGATGTTTTTCTTCAGGTAAACTTACATTGGATAAGTAATTTTGCACTATAAAAATAAGTAGTAAAGATTTTGTAATATAAATGGAATTTCACATTATGGCGTTTGAAGATCTTGTGAAAATGAATAAGATTAGGCACCGTGGTGTCATCAGATACTTGTAGAAAAAGAGATTAGCCCCTGAGGAAATTCATGCTGACGTAATTGCTACTTTGGGGGATGATGCTCCAGCTTTATCAACGGTGAAATGGGCTGCTGAGTTCAAGAGGGATAGGAAAGAGCCTTGAATATGACCCAAGATCAGGACGTCCTTCCATGGCCACCACTCAAAAAAAGCATTGACTGCATTCATCAAATAGTGATGGATGACAGCGTTTAACTGTTAATCACATAGCTAATGTTATGAGTGTCTCCCGTAAATGAGTGGAGAACATTCTCCATAAGGAAGTTGGCATGTCAAAGGTTT
Source organism: Trididemnum clinides (assembly GCA_963675345.1). NCBI lineage: Eukaryota > Metazoa > Chordata > Ascidiacea > Aplousobranchia > Didemnidae > Trididemnum > Trididemnum clinides. The sequence continues at coordinate 37,526,870 of OY776292.1, read as the reverse complement.
TGGCTGGATGGGTGCCCCAGCTATTGACACCTGATCAAAAGCTCACCAGACTTGTCATGTCAGAGGCAAACTTGGCCATGTTTGAAACAGATGCAGATGGTTTTGTTAAGCGTTTTCTCAACAAAAATGACCGTTAGGTCCATCAATTTAAACCAGAGACCAAACGGCAATCCATGCAGTGGAAACACTCGACTTCTCCTGCTCCAAAGAAGGCCAAAGTGGTGCCATTAGCAGGAAAGGTGATGGCTTCCGTCTTTTGAGATGCAAAACGCATTGTGTTAATTGACTACTTTAAGAAAGATAAAACTATTAATGGAGAATACCATGCCAACTTGCTAAGGCAACTACAAAAAGCAGTGATGTCAAAGCGGCCTGGAAAGCTGAGTTCCTCAGGATAATGCTCCTACTCACAAGTCTGTGATTGCAATGTCCACTGTGCGTGACTGTGGATTTGAATTGATTGACCACCCTCCATATTCTCCTGATATGGCACCATCTGATTATTTTCTGTTCCCTAAGATGAAAAAACATCTGGCTGGAAACCAGCATCAGACTGATTATGATGTCATTTCCACTGTAGAGGACTTTTTGAGGTCAGGAGAACTTTTACACCACAGAAATCCAAGTACTGCAGCACAAATAGACGTGCATGGACTGCAGAGAGGTTGAAAAATAAATGACATCTGGTCAAATCCAAGTACCACATGTTGATCAGGCTATGAATTTTTTAGCCTAACCTCGTAGAAAAAACATATTTTACTCGAAAATACCTTCATCGATCTCATCAAAATAGGTGCAAAAAAAATTTGGGAAAGGCATACACCTTCCACTCTATACCTGATCTAGGGAGCATAGGTGCAGCCAAGGCCACGTCACAAACATAGTTATGAAAGGGGCACACCAAGGCATGAAATGGATCTACCACCAAACAGTTTATTTCGGCAATCGCAAAAACAAACACCACTTCGGCATCCATGCCCAGATTTGGCTATGATTTCGAAATGATTAGCTGTTTTTGAATTAAATTAGTCTTGATTTTGCAATGGGGGCACTACTTTAGCGATTTTAAACCCAGATTTTGTGCTACATTGTTTTTGACCTTTGCTATTTGCAATCATTTTACCTTTTTAGTGGTTCTTCTGAACTATGGTTAATTTCTTTGTTTGTGGGAATTAGTTCAAAATGTAATCTGGAATTTCATCAAACAGAAAAATTTGAGAACAAAAGATTGCTGATGCAGAATGCAATGGGCCAATAAGGCTGAGTGTATAGCCACCACTCCAACAACACACTCAAAGCAAAGCGATTGCTTAGTTGTTCTCTTATACTGTATGTTTAAGGAGTTGTTAGAGAAATACAACACTGCCTTACCTTCCAGTGCAGTAGTACAATGCCTGTTTTTGGAAAGATACGCTACCCAAAACAATTCAGACTCAAAGATAAACATTTTGAGATACCTGTTTTTAAAATAGCTGTGCTTCAATCAATATTCATTTTTTTGTGCTGCCTTTGTGACAGCTACTGCTGTTGTTGGAGTTATTTGTTGATGTGCTAATATTTTCCAACTTAGCCAGGGAAAAAAATCACTGCTTTAACATTACGCGGTAACATTTTGAGTGAGATTCAAACTTTCAACTGCGGTTTTAGCAGTTAGGACCAGTTAGTGTTTCATGAAAAACTAGGGTTAGCGTTTATTGCCGTAAAGTTGAGTGTCTAGCATATAAGAGTAGCACTGATAAATTTTTTGGTGACTAAAGATAATGATAGCACTTTTAGTTTTTCACCAATGTTCCCTTTAAATGTAAAAAAATGCAATCTGCAAAAACATGCTGGGTGGATTTACAGTTAAAATGCAAGGGTACATAAAAAATGTCCACTGGTACTTGATAACTTTTTCAGTTTGTAGAAATTTTTGCAATTTTGCCAGAAAAAACATCAACCAATTGTTTAATGTATGGGAGACAGTGAAAAGAAATCCAAGTTTGGACCTATGCTTTTTAAAGCAGAGCAACGTCTTGCATAAACAACACACAACAGCAATTTACATATGATCCACAACGTTACCGCACTTCTATGGTATCATCATACAATATATTTCTTTGATCAAAATGCATTCTAGATTAGAATTCGCTCTTGTTTAGAATGCACACAAACTCACAACAAAAAAAAATAGAATGCGCCCTTCAATAGTGTACATAAAGTCACCTAGTTGCGTTGCTATAGCAGTCTTTCACATCTGCCACTATGCAGTGGCACCAGGTAAAAGTACGCAGGGTCCCTAGAATATTTCTTCCATATAGGGTAGTCCCCTCACAAATGCAACAAACTATGTGGTTTTAAATGAGGAACAGATCTTACTAGTTTTTGCAGTAAGTGCCTCTAAGTGAGACCCTGTATTTTTTAGTGTAGTTACAAATATCAGCATTTCAATTTTTTTACCAGACTTGAAAGCTGCATTTACCAAACTTGCGAATATTTGCATCTATAAATTTCTCTTTTACCTTTACTTCAGCCATTTTTAATTGCTTTTCATAAAGATAAAATTTCATCTATTAAATATTTGAGACCTCTTTTCTTGCATTTGGTAAATGATTAATTAAACGTCATAAGAGCAAAAAACATATTAGATTGCCATGTTACCATATTATCATCGAGTGTCCCATAAACAAGCTTCAGAAGTGTCTCAAATCTACCATTACTTTGCCACGATACCTAGCCAGAAAATCATTTGTTTCATACTTGATGTCACAAATAAGCAATTTGCTCTGTTGGAATAGTTTATGTATGTATAGTCTCTGTAATTTGTTGCTTTCGTTTTGCTTTAATTATTTTATTTGTAAAGCTAGAATTGTCTCGAGTCAAACTTGGTTTTATATCTCTGTTTTTTTTTTTGCAAAACACTGTTTTTCTTTGAGCTAAAATTTGTTTGTACCTGCCTGCTTTATGACGTAATAATGGTAGATCATGTGTTTACGTTCAAGACTGATCCAGAACAGACTTTTTCTTCTCGAAGGTTTTCGATTGCCGATATGACGTAATTTAGTAGTAGGTGCTTTTTTTGTCATGTGATGTTGTTCTTGAATTTTCTGGATCGCGTTCCATTTATATATACAGGGTGGGCCATAAATCACGTGCCAAAGCATTTAAAACGATTCTGATAATAACAAACGCTATTTTATTAAAACCAAGTTTAACTAATGAACTGAGAAACACGTTGTACACGCTGGTACTATCACAAATGCTCAAAATGCTCGCCATTTGCGTTGATGCACAATTCCAGTCAATCTTCAAAATTTCCATAAACTTTATCAAGTAAGTCGCGGTTTCCATCTGTGTGATTGCACCCACGAATTATCTGCTGGCGAAGATGGGTGACATCTGCAATTCTTGTAGAGTAGACTAGTTGTTTGAGGTGGCCCCACAAATAAAAATCCATTGGGGTCTAGTCAGGGGACCTTGGTGCCATTCTATGGTGCCTCTTTGCCCAATCCAATTTTCAAAATTGCCATTCAGCTAATTTTGCACAATCATCGCATAATGAGGCGAGGCACCGTCTTGCATAAGGCAAAAAAGGTTTTCTTTACCAATGTGCTCCAGCTGTGTGCGACTTATGGCCCACCCTGTATAAGGCAATGAGATTTTTACACAAGCAGAGTTAACAGAGAAAGAGAGAGTAAGCGTAACAGAGAGCGCAAAGTTACAGATAGCATGTTATTCTGTGTTTGTTTTGGATTATTGGCGCGACGAGAATCAAACGGTTAATTGATCGATATAGTTTTTCTGATTGGTTTCTGATCGATATATTAGAGTACATTGGCTTGTGTAAGCGACAAGTGAAGGAAATTGAAAAGTCTCGGAAGTATCTTGCGAATATATCTGTTCTGTTCTTGATCAAGAAGTGCTTGTTAAAAGCATCATGATCAAGTATTTTAGTTGAAGCCAATCTTCACCTAGCTGTTAAGTTGCAGTCTGAATTCGAGCGATACTATAAGTTGCCTCAATTTTAAGAAAAAATGAAGTCAAGATAGTACCAAAATTCTATTTATGCGACACTTGTTTTGTGAAACTGGTCAACAAAACCCAATTGAAATTTGCGATCGCTTGTCAATAATATTCCTTTCTGACATATGTTTAAGGAAGAAAGTAAAAAGCTTGTACTATGACTACTACATCGTACAAACATCTTAATTTTCTCTTTCCAAACTGCATGGCTTTGGTCATCAAATACTTTCCAATTTTAGATCAAAAGTGCACTTGCAATTGCAAAACCCTGTTGTTTAATAGGTTACAATACAGAAATGTATCTTGTTAAAATTATTTACCATAATAATGCAACAATTGAAGTTCATCAATAAATTTTGTTGTCATAGCCGTGATAACCTACCTAACGTCGCACTATTTCATAAAGATCATATTCTCATGCTCAGATCTGGCATGGAAATAGAATTAATTTTATTTACACGCACTGCTAACCTGACATTCTGAATTGCTTATGAATTACTGTTGACAAGGTTGCAAAGTTTTAGTGACCAAATTTAAGTTAAATTAACTTATTAAACAGAAATAGCCAAGTATTTTGGTGCAGCTGAATGGTAACCAAGAGCCTACTTGTTTGTGAACTTGTTAAGACTGACATAATCAAAGGAATTATTATGTCACTGAAATGCAATGTCACAAGTTTTGCCTCTTCTCTCCTCCAATCCCGTAGTTTTGAAAACTCTCCACTTATGCCCATACAGTTGTTATTCAGACTTGTTTTGGAGTATCTTCACAGGTCATTCACATGCAGGCAACTCAAGTTCCTGCTGCAAAAAATTAACATGCAGGCAACTCAAATATAAAATAAAACTGGCAAGACGGATCACTGCACCAATTAACAGCGGCCTCAACGTGGTGGTGATGTCCCCAACCCTGTTTGGGTTGAATATTGAAAGATTGGGGATGCTCATTGGGGTGAAAGACCAAAAAGAGAAAGTTAGTAGAATTGGTAGGTGATTAGAACTCAGGTCCTGAAGCACCTCTCAGGAGCAAGAGATGGCAAGAGAGGAGGGAGCAAAGGAAATGTCAGGGGAGGAGTGCTGAAGAAGAATAGGTATGTTGGGATCATTGAAAGGAAGGAGGTCTGAAGAGATGACCCAATCGAAAGTGTAACAGTTCAGTGCTTCTGGCTCAGAAACCCCCAGCATTCCATTGAAGAACCCTGAAGGAGTCAGGGGTAAAGAGGAAGCAGGAGGTGTAGAGTAACGACAACGTTCATCCCAACCCTGGCCCCATCTTTCCCTGTTCAGTGTGCCCTGGAAATGTGACCTCACGAGGTTATTCAAGACAATGCTGCACCTGCTCCAAATGGGACCATTTAAAGTGCTCACTACCCTCTTCTCTAAATTCAGAACTCTTGGCAGCTCTCACTCCAGGAGCGGCCTACCCTGCTGCGTCCCTGCTTCTTTTGAAGATAACATTGCGACTGTCTCCTCGAACTCATCTAGCTTGTATAACCTCCACTATTCAATCTGGTCCCCCCTCTGCTAATGCAACACTCCTGCCCCACCCTCACCTTCAAACCTCTTAATCCCCTTCTGCCCACTTTCTATCTTCTCCCTCCACCCTATGTTTCTGGCTGTCTCTCTACACCTCCTGCTTCCTCTTTACCCCTGACTCCTTCAGGGTTCTTCAATGGAATGCTGGGGGTTTCTGAGCCAGAAGCACTGAACTGTTACACTTTCAATTGGGTCATCTCTTCAGACCTCCTTCCTTTCAATGATCCCAACATACCTATTCTTCTTCAGCACTCCTCCCCTGACATTTCCTTTGCTCCCTCCTCTCTTGCCATCTCTTGCTCCTGAGAGGTGCTTCAGGACCTGAGTTCTAATCACCTACCAATTCTACTAACTTTCTCTTTCTGGTCTTTCATCCCAATGAGCATCCCCAATCTTTCAATTTTCAGAAAGCTTGCTGGGATGACTTTGCCTTTTATTTTGACTGTCACTGTCCTTCTGCAAAGGAATACTCGTCTCTTTCCTCTGCTGCTGCTCTCTTTACTTCTCTGATACTGAATGTGGCCAAATTTTCCATTTCTTTCGGCTGCATCAAACACCATCCTATAGCATAATGGTCCACTGAAATGGAAGATGCAATTAGTGAAAGAGGTAAGGCTTTTGCTGCCACTCCTGAAGCGAAGAAGATTGTTAGGCTTGCATCACCACTTCCAGATGTGCTTCGTCTATCATCGCCAAAGCCAAGGATGAGGCAAGACAGGCGACTTGCTCTTCTCTCTTGCCCAAACCTAACCCTAAACCTGTGCACCCTCTCCTTCATTCTGTCGCTGACTGTTCTTCCTCATCTTCCTCCTCTCCTAACTTCCCAAACCGTTCCTCCACCACACAATGCGCTTTGGTCAATGCCGAATACTTGAGATCCCACTTCTCTGTCTCCCAGTCAAAGGCTCTGAAGAGTCTCACTCGTCCTTTGCTCCCGCTTCTCCCCTGCTGAATTTCCAGTGGCTACCTCAGGCCTTTTCTTGTCCCGCGCCACTGGCTCAGATAAAGCTGCCTATCCCATTCTAAAGCAGCTTCCTCGCTCTGGCATGAATTTTCTTCTTCACATTTTCAGTCTTTCCTGGTCTTTGCATTCCTTTCCTTCCATCTGGAAGACATCTTCCATTATTTCCATCCATAGGATGGGAAAGCCTCTCAACTCTCCTGCTTCCTTCCGACCTATCTCTCTCACCTTCTGCATATCAAAGCTGTTTGAACGCATCATTCTACCGTGTCTACTTTTCTTTCTGGAGTCTAATTCCATTCTCTCTCCCGCTAGGCCTTTCTGCCTTGGACAGTCTACTCCAGATCATATTCTGTTTCTTTCTCAGTCCCTTTTGGATGGCTGTAACAAACCCAGGCCAAGCTCTTGGACAATCCTCTCTACTATTGATTTCTCAAAAGCTTTCGACTCTGCCTGTCAACCCGCCCTTTTGCACCAACTCATTTTGGGTGGCCTGCCTCCTTGCTTTGCTCATTGGACTCAATCTTTCCTTTCTGATAGGTGCGCTTGCATGGTTCATCAAAATCACAAAAGTCATTCCTTTTGAGTCAGTCAAGCTGTTTTGCAAGAATCCATTCTTGGCCCTGTACTTTTCTCTCTCTTCATCAATGATCTTCCAGTTTCTCTGGCTTCTTCTGTCAGCTGCTCTCTTTATGCTGACGATTTGGCCATTTGGTCCTCCTCCCCCTCGGTCCCCTACTGCAGTGGAGGCCATACGAGGAGCTCTGTTTCAATTGGAGCACTGGTTGGAGTATTGGTGTCTTCCTCTCAATCCGATCAAATGTGAGGCCTCCTTCTTCTCAGTGGATCCCCACCAAGCTCACCCCCAGCCCAACCTCCTCTTATTTCACTCCCACCTCCGTTTCAATCCCACTCCAACCTTTTGTGGGGTCACCTTTGACCGCACCCATTTCTTTTCTACACATGTATCTTTGATGAAGACAAAGTTCTTCCCTTGTATCAAGGCCTTATGCTGTATCTCTGCTTCCTCATGTGGTCCCTCTCTCTTCAGTATAAAGCTTTTCTTCGGCCCTTTTCACATATGCTTCACCCAGATGATTTCCTTTCTTAAGCATTACCAATATCACCAAATTGAAACGCCTTCACCAAACAACTAGTCATGCCATCTCCGGCTGCTGCTCATCCTCCCCTTCCCCACTTCTCTCTGAGGCTTCTCTTCCTCCCCTACGAGTCACCCTGACTCATTTCGCTCTATTATCTTATGAGGAGGCTCTTTGCCTCCCAACCTCTTTTCCCGTTTTTGGTTTGGCCAGACTTGGAGTGAAACCAAGACTCTGCCAATCCTCCTGGAGAGCTTTTGCGTCCGCTCACCAGCTCATACTTCCTTCTACCTCTCCTAGGGAGGCTCTCCTTGCTTGCCCTCCCTCACCTCTTTGGAACCTGCCTTCCTTCACTGTGGAGTCCACTCTTTGCTTTTCATGCTCAGACTCTGATCCCCCTTCTTTCTCGCTAAAGCGTGGCTCTTGCTCACCTTGACTCTCTCCTGCCTTACAATCCGGTACATCATGATCTGGTAGTCTGGACAGATGGCGCTGTTCCTTTTCCTTTTGGCAAGGGCGGCTCTGGCATACTAGCTAACTGCTCTCTCAGTGGCACTGAAGCCACTCTTTCCTTTTCAGCAGGCCCAGTATGTTCAAGTTTTTCCACTGAAGTTTGTGCCATTCTGAATGCTCTTTGCTGGTCTCGGCAGCACCAACAAGTCTGCCACTTCTCTTCTCTTCTCCTACTATCTGACTCTCACTCTGTCCTCCACATCCTATCCTCTTCTCCATCTTTCCTTCTACTTCAATCTCTCTGGCAGATCTGGCAGGAACTGTGTTCTGTTTCCTCCTGTTCTATCAGGCTACAATGGATCCCCGAACACTCGTTTCTCCTAGGAAATGACGCAGGTAATGAGTTGGCCAGACGGGGAGCGCTACTCGTGCACTCTGCAATCCCTTGCAGGATGTCTCCTCTAAATTTTTCATATTTACTCTTCTCTTTTCTGAGAGTGAAAGTGTGCTGTCTCATCTAAATTTTTTGACACACAGGTTTCCTCGATTTCCATTGACAAACTTGTGCTCTTTCGTCATGCTCGCTGTGTTCTCTCTCGTCTACACTGCAACGGACACAGCTTACTGTTAAGTTCTCATCTCTCCAGAATTGGCAGAATCGAGAATCCTTCCTGCAGTGCCTGGGGACACTCGATCTTTGGTGACTCTCTGTCTCTCTACAACCTCTGGTTCAGGTCCTAAAGAGTTGCCCGACTTCTAGGGCTCCATGGTCTTCCGCCATCCCCCCATTCCTCAGAAGGGGTCGGGTAACAACAACAGCAGCTGGGCTCTTGAATGGATAAAAAAATGCAGGTTACTTGTGACAGAGATGATGGTCTAGATCTCCAGTTTTCAATCAATGGATCATGATCTCCACGGGGCTAAAACTTTGTCTACCCTTGATATTGAAAAAAATTGGAAAATTTTTTCTTGACGACTTGCGTTTATATTTTCTTTAGACAACATTCCTGAAATTCACTTTGATAACTTTTTCAGTCATCTTTTATTTTTATTTTATTTATTTTTCTTAATTTTAAATAACCAGGCCACATCCTCTGTGCATTTGGAAAATGGGCCACAAGCCAAAAAACGGTTGAAAAGCATTGCCATATTCAAACAAAATACGTCTGAGGTAAAATCAAGTGGTGTGGTTGTACGCAACTTTAAAAGTACGCACAAAATTGAAATTCTGGAGGGACTAGGGGAAACTTTACATTATTATAAGCAGGTTGATATCGAAAATGAAGCTGTTAGACAATTCTATTGTACAAAAAAGCATGGTAACAGTGCACACACAGCTGTAAATCACTGTTGTGTTACTGTCACCTGATGTTTGGCTACCTTCAAAAAGAGTTTAGAAGGACCAGAAATCTGAATCGGGATACACGACATCTTTTGTTAGCTTAGCATATACATTTTACGGTTTGTTCAGCAATGCCCAGCAAAATTTTTCAAGTGGTTTTTGTACATTTGTTGGAAAATTTGCACTTTTACTGACAGTTACGCACTTACTAAAATCTTGGAGGTAACACTGTTTGTCATTAGCAAGTGCACACCACAAACGACAATTTTCCTTTTGTGGTGGTGGTGCTTTAACTCAGTGTTTTGTACTACAGTTTTATATTCCTTTACCTTGGAAAGAAAGATGGGTAAACATAACAACACAGTACTATAGAATATAAAATTATAGTAATGATGTATTGAAAATACACACCTGTGGAGCATTTTCATAACATTCCCAAAATTTTCTGATGTTTTTAAGTTTTTTCAAGTTTGAAACAGAAATCGAACCTGATCTTAAGGAAAAAACAGTATTTTCAATAGCTATTGATATTTCCTTTGTGACTGCTGTATACTTTTCCTTGAATTGTTTCCTCAACTTTTCATTCACTAATACAAATATTATCAGAGCAAAACAAAGAATTTGAAACAGGATATGACACAAATGCAACGCAACTAAGATTTAAGCATGAAAACTCCAGCTTAGGGAGCTACTGGACAATCAATTAAGTCTAAGTCACACAAAGAGATTTTGATCATTGCTAGTACAACAACAGCTATTAGCTGCTGCAAAACTGCCCAATGCGACCAATCAAACTAGTGTTTTATTCGCAAGTTCCTTCAGCTACTGAAAAATTAATGAAAGTATATTCTGACTTCTGCAGCCAGTAACTCTTCTGATCAGTTAATCGTAATTGACAATTAAAGAAAAGTGTGGTAGCAACTGGCGAATTTCGGGTCAGTAAAATTTTTGATGTTGACAAACATTGGTTTAAAATGACTTGAAAATATCTACACATTTTGTTGTTATATATTACAAGGCAATAATGTTAATATGAGATATTTCTTGAAGATATTCTCAAAATGATGGTAGATATCACTGTTTTCAAAATTAAATAGGTTTGCTTTAGACTTCAGCAAATTGAGGCGTTTTGTCTTTTCAACTTCAAATTCTTGCCAATTTAGGCCACTTATTGAGTAAGCAAAAACATTTAGCAATCCTTACTCATCAAAAGACAAGAAATGCACTAGTGGCAGTTATTTGCAGTTCAAGCAAAATTTTTTCATGTCAGTAAGTCACAGCAAAATGCTACAACATACTGATTGCAACAATAAAATCACCTTGTGTGACTTGGGCTAAAGCAACAAATAAATAAATACTATTGGCAAGACACATAACACAAAATCGCTTTTGAGCAATCATTAAAAAACAATGCATTCCAATTAATTGAATGCAAAACAGTAAAGGAAGCAGTTGTTAAGTTACATTAGACTACTGCGTGCAAGCAAATTCAATTGCTTGGTTTCTTACTTAATACATTACTTATCAATTTGCTCAAAGCTGCTAAAATTCTACCACTGCTTTTCTGCATATTTTAGTTTGCCACAGTGCTATGGTGAAGCTATGTCAGAAAAGAAAGCGATTAAAGAAGTTTGTTGGAATATTACAAAATTAAATATAATTAGAGCAGCATACATACTTAAAACTTTCTCAGCCCACTTTTCCCCCAGGATTGCACAGGCAGCAACCCAAAAAGCTTCAATCAAAGTAGTGGCTAAAGTGCCGACTATGATTTTTTTAGGTTTCAACCCTAAAGTGCAAATCACTGATTCTCATTGGTTACATTTGAGTCGTGAAAAAAGCATCTCTAAGTTATTTCAGCATTGTCATGTTGCACCTGTGTCAGCTGTGCATCATCACATATCCTGTACATCATCAAATATATGGAACAAGAAAAAAAAGTGCTCTTTTATTAACGTTTCGCTTGACGGGTATGCCAAGCTTCATCAGAAAAAACAGCGCTTAGAGTGGAATCCAACCCAGAGCAAAAATTATGATATTACTTGCTTCATTTTTGCTGCTCGTGCTCAGGGTTGGAGTACCACCTTCAACATTGTTTTTTCTATGAAGCTTTGCATAACTGCCAAGCAAAACATTAACAAAAGAGTATCTTTCTACTGATTGTTCCATATATTACTTAGCACTGGAAGAACAACAACATTTTTTACAACTATACAAAGCCTGATGTACAAGATTAACTTCCTAATCATGCAGTGTTTCAAACGTTTTGTTGGTACGAATAATCACATGAGGAAAAATGCATGATTGGGATAAGTGGAATTGAACAGCGTTTTTATTTTTTGTGGGGGAAGAAAAAAAATAAGATTTTTAAGATGGTATGGAGTTTAATCTTTAGAAGAATTATTAACTGCTGTCAAAAGGGCTTGATATTGGAGAAAAGGTATAAGAACGTCGCAAAATGTGTAAAAACATGGAATCAACATGCTGGTATCAGAAAATAATGCAAATTATTTTTTGTGTACTAATCTACTACTATTTTTTTGGATTATGTAATCATTATCTTTCAGTTCCTATGAAACATGTCAGCGTAGGCAAAAATAATATGGTTTGCTTGAATAATAAGTCTTTGTTAAATTTTATGTGTTGTAAAATCCCATTTAGCAGAACAAACTACCTTCAAGTTCCCTTTGTTTAAACACAACACCTCTAAAGTGAGAGTCAAAATCTCTTTGATAATTGTTACAAAGTTGAAGCAAAAAAAAATTTTACTAACAAAATACAAGACATCAACTTGCAAGTAGAATAAGGTGGGTTAGCAGATGGTAACCATGTGAAATTATATGACGCTTGGTGCTGCACCAATCAACAGCCGCCTCAACGTGGTGGTGCGGTCCTCGACTCGGTTTGTGTTGGGTTGAAATGGCTGTTGGACTTTCCGAGGGTTCCAGTTACCCCAGGCACTCCCCTTCGTTTTTTGCTATGCTGACCTCTGAACAACTGCAGAAGAGCAGCACACAGCTTCCTTAAAATTGGTTGCCTGTTTTCTCTTTTCTCCTGCCCTTCTTCGTCTACTTATTCTTCTTCTTTTGATAAACAGTAACGTTCATCCCAACTCTGGCCCCATGCTGGAAATGTGACCTGGCAGGGCAAGTCAATGCAATGCTGCACCTGCTCCAAATGGGTCTAGCTAAGGTGCTCACAACTTTCCCTCTCCAAATTCAGAACTCTTGACAGCTCTCACTCTTGAAGCTGCCCCCCCTGCTGTGTCCCCACTCATAACACTGTGACTCTCTCCTCCTCAGACTCCTCCGACACGCATACCTTTGCTGTACAATCTAGTCCTTCATCTGCTAATGCTCCACTCCCACCCCGCCCTCATCTTCAAACTTCTTATCTCTCGTCGGCCCATTCTATATCTTCTCCTTCTGCCCCCTTACCACCATCCCTTGCTCCAGGCTGTCCTTCTATGCCTCCTCTCCCCCTGACTCTCTCAGGGTTCTCCAATGGAATGCTGGAGGTCTTCCAGCCAGGAGCACTGAACTGCTTCATTTCTTTCTTCCCATCCTGTTGACCTTATCTGTATCCAGGAATCCAATCTTAACTCATCATCCTCTTTCCGGATTCCTGGATTCTCTGCTCTGTGTTCTGATCGCACCCACTCCCAGTCTGTCATTCTCTCTCGTGATGCTACGCACACTAGCGGCGGTGTCATCATTTTCGTCAGGCAAGGCCTATCTTTCTCTGAACTTTCTACCTCCTCTCTTTCTCTGCTCGATCTCTACTCTGATTACATTATAAGGATTTTCTTCTTCACATCTGCAATCTTTCCTGGGCTTTCAATCTGAAAGACATCTTCCATTATTTCCATCCATAGGATGGGAAAGCCTCTCAACTCTCCTGCTTCCTTCCGACCTATCTCTCTCACCTTCTGCATATCAAAGCTGTTTGAACGCATCATTCTACCGTGTCTACTTTTCTTTCTGGAGTCTAATTCCATTCTCTCTCCCGCTAGGCCTTTCTGCCTTGGACAGTCTACTCCAGATCATATTCTGTTTCTTTCTCAGTCCCTTTTGGATGGCTGTAACAAACCCAGGCCAAGCTCTTGGACAATCCTCTCTACTATTGATTTCTCAAAAGCTTTCGACTCTGCCTGTCAACCCGCCCTTTTGCACCAACTCATTTTGGGTGGCCTGCCTCCTTGCTTTGCTCATTGGACTCAATCTTTCCTTTCTGATAGGTGCGCTTGCATGGTTCATCAAAATCACAAAAGTCATTCCTTTTGAGTCAGTCAAGCTGTTTTGCAAGAATCCATTCTTGGCCCTGTACTTTTCTCTCTCTTCATCAATGATCTTCCAGTTTCTCTGGCTTCTTCTGTCAGCTGCTCTCTTTATGCTGACGATTTGGCCATTTGGTCCTCCTCCCCCTCGGTCCCCTACTGCAGTGGAGGCCATACAAGGAGCTCTGTTTCAATTGGAGCACTGGTTGGAGTATTGGTGTCTTCCTCTCAATCCGATCAAATGTGAGGCCTCCTTCTTCTCAGTGGATCCCCACCAAGCTCACCCCCAGCCCAACCTCCTCTTATTTCACTCCCGCCTCCGTTTCAATCCCACTCCAACCTTTTGTGGGGTCACCTTTGACCGCACCCATTTCTTTTCTACACATGTATCTTTGATGAAGACAAAGTTCTTCCCTTGTATCAAGGCCTTATGCTGTATCTCTGCTTCCTCATGTGGTCCCTCTCTCTTCAGTATAAAGCTTTTCTTCGGCCCTTTTCACATATGCTTCACCCAGATGATTTCCTTTCTTAAGCATTACCAATATCACCAAATTGAAACGCCTTCACCAAACAACTAGTCATGCCATCTCCGGCTGCTGCTCATCCTCCCCTTCCCCACTTCTCTCTGAGGCTTCTCTTCCTCCCCTACGAGTCACCCTGACTCATTTCGCTCTATTATCTTATGAGGAGGCTCTTTGCCTCCCAACCTCTTTTCCCGTTTTTGGTTTGGCCAGACTTGGAGTGAAACCAAGACTCTGCCAATCCTCCTGGAGAGCTTTTGCGTCCGCTCACCAGCTCATACTTCCTTCTACCTCTCCTAGGGAGGCTCTCCTTGCTTGCCCTCCCTCACCTCTTTGGAACCTGCCTTCCTTCACTGTGGAGTCCACTCTTTGCTTTTCATGCTCAGACTCTGATCCCCCTTCTTTCTCGCTAAAGCGTGGCTCTTGCTCACCTTGACTCTCTCCTGCCTTACGATCTGGTATAGACCGACAGCTCTGTTCCTTTTCCTTTTGGCAAGGGCGGCTCTGGCATACTAGCTAACTGCTCTCTCAGTGGCACTAAGGCCACTCTTTCCTTTTCAGCAGGCCCAGTATGTTCAAGTTTTTTCTGCTGAAGCCTGTGCCATTCAGCACTCTCTTTGCTGGTCTTGGCAGCACCAACAAGTCTGCCACTTTTCTTCTCCTATCTGACTCTCGTTTTGTTCTCACCACCCTCTCCTCTCCTCCAACCTTCCTTTTACCTCAATCTCTCTGGCAGAACTGGTAGAAACTGTCTTCTGTTTCCTCCTGTTCTATCAGGCTACAATGGGTCCATGGACACTTGTTTCCCCCAGAAAACAATGCAGGTAATGAGTTGGCCAGACGGGGAGCGCTACTCGTGCACTCTGCAATCCTTTGTAGTCTGTCTCCTCTTAGCTATCGTATCCACTCTTCTCTTTTCTCGGACTGGAGGCGTAATGTCTCATCAAAATTCTTTGCCACACAGGTTTCCTTGATTTACCCCAAGGAACTTGTGCTCTTTCGTCACGCTCGCTGTGTTCTCTCTTATCTTTGCTGAAATGGATACGATTCTAGGACACTTACTCCCTGGTCACAAATCCGGTCATATACCTCCTCCCGAGAACTAACTGTAACCCAAGCCTTGACC
This sequence comes from Trididemnum clinides, assembly GCA_963675345.1. Taxonomy (NCBI): domain Eukaryota; kingdom Metazoa; phylum Chordata; class Ascidiacea; order Aplousobranchia; family Didemnidae; genus Trididemnum; species Trididemnum clinides. The sequence continues at coordinate 37,511,554 of OY776292.1, read as the reverse complement.
CAAGAGACTGGGGGTAAGTGTCCTGATACCAACGGACACAGCTTACCATTAAGCTCTTATCTCTCTAGAATTGGCAAAATCGAGAATCCTTCCTGCAGCACCTGTGGACACTCGTTCCAGGACACCTCTCATCTCATTCTGCACTGTCCAGTTACGGACTCTTTGTGCCACTTGCTCTTTGGCAATTCTCTGTCTCTTTACGACCTCTGGTTAAGGACCTGGGGAGTTGCCCGACTTCTGGTGCTCCATGGTTTTCTACCATGCCTCCATCCTTTGAAAGGGGTCGAGTAACAACAACAACAGACAAAAAATATAAAATTCAAAAACACATCAGGATATTGACCGGGAAATTGAAATTGATAAACCAGCAAATTATAACAAACGTTTAGCAATTTACATCTTATGAGGCACAATGTACTTCATAGTATGGTAATAAACAAGAGCAGTTATAATACTTACACATTATAGAAATCACAGAACTGGCAGGTGGCCATTTGTCCATAAAAATCAAAAGATTCTCACTGTCATATTGCATATCTTTTCGATAAGCCTTCCAGTTTTTTTTAAATATTTTCCAAAAAATTTTTGGCAGCTTTGAAGGAGGTGCATCCCAATTATTTAATATCCATGCATATGGCTTGTCCTAAAAGCGTCATTTTAGTCAACAAATGCTATAGGCATAAAACAAATATAAGGGAATAAGATTCTCAAAAAGCTATTAAATTATATTTTATTTGAAAAGCTATCGTTCCTTCCTTAAAAAGGGAAATGTGAAAAACTATAAAGCATCAAGGATATTGGCAAACTTTCTACATCAGGAATGGAGGTCGCGCTACAAAAAAGTTTTTAAAAAGAATGCACTTTATAGAGTCCATTCCAGGACAGAATGATATTAAAAGTAAGGTAGCTGATGACACTGCACGAAAAATTCTCAATACTACTAGTTTTGAAGAGATGAGTGTTCAAAGAAGAAGTGCCAGTTGCAGTGAAGGCAAGAGGGGAAACAGAGAGTGTAAAAAGGAATACTAAGTTCTTTAGTGAAGATTGGGGAAATTTTGTGTCAAAGAATTTAGAGAATACAGATGGTAAAACACCTTCAGTATGAGAGAAAAAATGAATAAAACACAGATGAAAGGATCATTGGGACTGTATATGGCTGAAGCAATGCCCACCGTCTGGCCACCACATAGGCAGTGCCATTGTCAAACCGACTAGAGATTGAAAAGTCTGAAGTCCAAAAATCATATTTAGTCGGATTGAAAGTCTGAAGCTAGACACAGTGCTGAGATAGTACACGCTTTCCTTAATGATGAAATCAGTATAAACCCATCTTAACTGGATAAACTTCTTGCAGTATTCAACAAACTCTGAACGTAAGTTTGAAACATTCTTTCTTTTTTCGATTGGATCAGATTTTCAAGATATCTTTCCGATATTGACCAGCGCAGGTGGGACAAAATTAAAGGCAAAAAATTTTGTAATTTTACTGTGCCAGTCAATGCAATTACCATCAAAACCCTGTCCAACCACAACCTTTCAGAAGCTGAGAGATTTGTGTTTTGCCTTGGACTGGAATTTTGCCTGCTCCCCCCCAATCGCAAACATGAGAAGATACTTGCAGAATTCGATGTGCTGATGGGACAACGTTTTTACCACAAGCCCATGGGACAACTTTTTCATCATAAGCCCAAGTCTAAAGAACAGCTCAGCTCTCTCAAAGCCGAATTGAGTGATTTGGCCCATTCTTATTGTGAAACATCACTATCCCAGTTTACTTTGCATAGTTAATTCTTTCAGATCATCAAGTCCCTTTGTACTAACAAGGACATCCACATAATCAAACCCGACAAGGGTTCAGAGGTCATCATCCTCAACATCTATGACTATGTTCAAAAAATGGAGTATATTTTGAAAGCCACTTCCAAATTCTAAAACTTGGTTCTGCTAATGGCAGCACCTTTTAGGTAGAGGCCACGCTGCAACAACGCTAGCTGCAACTAACCAAGGACAAAATGATTTTGTGCTTGGTGTATGAAACAATACACCCTACAGGATTGCTAAAGCAAAGGACATATGAACTCCCAAAGACCCAAAAGAAAGATGTTCTCCTTTGTTTTATTTTTTCTATGATTGGATCTGTCCATCATGAACTGGCCAAATGGCTCAACAGTCTCCTTCAACCAGTTCTAGATCTTTACTCCCGCCACTGCATTAGGGATTCTTTCATTTTTGCCAAAACTATACAACAACTCAAATCAGATCCAAAAGCCACATTTCCTGTTCCTTTGATATCTCTAGTCTATTCACAAATATTCTTCTGACAGAAGCTATCTGCGCTAATACTCTGTACAACAGGGAACTGACTCTGTCTACTATTCCGAAGGCTCTTTTCACTGAGTTGCTCACAGCAGCCGCTTCGTCAATTGAATTTAGTTAGTGTCAAATTTTGAATTTAGTTTCAAAAATACTACGTACAAGCAATGATGGTGTTGCCATAAGTTCTCCACCCAACCCAGCACTTGCCAATATATACGTTGAATACTACGAGAAGGAACTGTTTTGGCGAAACAACAAACCCGTTCAGTATTTCTGCTCTGTCATCTTAAATGAAAAATCCGACTGTAACAGCTTTCCTTTCTTGACGTTCTGGTTGAGAAGACTGAATCAGAATTCTTGACGTCCATATATCTCAAACCGACATTCACTGGACTACATACATGTTGGAATTCTTTTGGTACCCATAAACCAAAAACAAACCTTATCGAAACCCACCCTAGTGCACAGGCTTAGTCTATCTGATCCAAACCCAGACTAATGCAAGAATTACACATTAAAACTATCTTTCGCAAAATTGGCTACCCAGACAATATTAATATTATTCAGGCAGGAATGTCCAAGGCTGTTACCAAATTCAATACTCCCAAGAAATAAGGTCCCCAAATCCTTAGATTGATAACACTTCTCTCAAGTTCCAGAACTAGATCAAAGCTGCAAGGAGTAATTGCTACAAAGCAACCAAACTTCAGTTAATATTCTCCACCAAATCCATTCTTCCTGAAATTCACAAGCATGCTGTGCCTTCCCTTCAACGAAGCAATGTCATATACAAATATGTGTGTGCTGCTGTGACTGCCGGTACGTTGACCATACACTCCAAAGACTGCAAAACAGAATCAACCAACTAAATCAAGCAGACTCGACATGAAGCAAGAAAGGCAAATACTATTGAGAAAATGCAGGTTTATTTCTTCTACCCCTGAATGCTACTCGGCAATTGGACAATATTTACTTGAAAATCACGACTATGCCGCCGCCCACAATGACAACCAATCCAAAGTCTTGGCTTCTGCAAGATCTTGTTTCCACCTAGCCACCCTCGACGCTACCTTCATCAAAAATAAAAGAATCTGCACTTCACTACAAAAAAGAATTCATCCACTAGCCAATTGGATTTCAGGCCATGGCAAAATGTAACTTTTTGATAATGTCGCCAACTATAAATAGCGATGCTTTCTTCTCTGCTTCATTTTGGCGTTAATTTCTGATGAGAGCCACATGAAAACGCTTCAGGTTTTCACTCATTACTGAAAAGATTTATAAATCCATTTCTGAAAATTTTTTTTAAAGCTATTTTGAAATTTTCAATTTTTCAAGGACACATGAAAAGGCACACATCTGTAAAACAAAACGGATAAATAAATCGAGTTGCCCACAGAAAAACCAAAAATGCCTCAGAAAAAGACGAGGCAGCAATTGACAACACGATTGGCTGCTTAGTAAAAGAGTTGGTAAGTTAACAGCATTGATCCAAAAAAAACTTGTATATCTAGGGCTACACCAGTCAACGGGGACGCCACAAAAAACAGAGATGTAAGACCATTTCATCACACTAATTTTTTTTTTGCAAATTCAAACTCGAACGTTTTTTTGTATTTGCAAAAAAATTTGTAGAGGCCAGGAAAAACCCTCAAACCGCGTCTTTAATAAAAAATCATGCAAAATGACTAAAAAAAACGGCATGGAAGAGGGAGATGCGGTCGAAGCACAACAGGAAGCCAAGCACGGAAGTTTCTAGAAAAAAATCTGGTTTCAAATTTGTCTGGACAGAAACCAGCGCTGGCTGCACTTTATCCAGGGCTCTTAGAGTGATTAACACAGTAACAGAAACGGAGAGAGAGGTTAACCTGTCTAAATCGTGAGCATGTACAAAGCGACTTACAAAAAACAATCTGCAGAGTATAATGAAATAAGAAAAAAACAGAGCTAAGTATAGATATTTGCAGAATCTTCTTGAACTCGGTAGAAGAGGCTTTTGTGATTGTATAACAGTTTGCAAGCATGCCCATCAGAAAGAAAGCAAAAAAGAAGTCCAACAAAAACAGGCTACAGGAAAAATGAGGTTGCCAAACAAAATGAATTAGAGAATCAACTGCAGCAAGATTATCCAAAAAGCCAAGTATGGATTTGTGAAACCTACTTAGGTGAGGTTGTTGCATCAAGTCTATTCGTCTACCTCTTTTCAATAGTTTTTGGTTGAAGTTTGTTCTGCCTGCTTCTAAATAAGTAGGTAAGTTTTTGGCGTTACTTTTTTAATGTAGAAAAGTTTTGAATAAATGGTTTTCAGAAATTTTGATAGCTAAGTAAATAGCTAAGTCATCTCACCAAGTTTGCTTAAAGTGGAAAGGAGGGGCTTACTAAATAAGAAACAGAAAAAAAAGATAGTGAAAAACAGGAAAATGATAACCTAGGTCTTCAAGAACTTCCTAGACGCAGGTAAGAGAAATCTTCAAAGAGCAAAGCAGGAAAGTAAATGGGGGTAACAATCATTGACATCGTAGATTAGAAGAGATAACCCAAACTAATAATTTTGTCATCGTAAAGTTCTGACACTTCTTAAGTCCCTAATGAGGGAATGACAGTTGCAGTCGCCACAAATAAAAATATTTTTTAAGGAATGAATCAAAAAAGAGTTAGATCTAGTGTCAGTAAGGACGTGTGGATAAGCGGAGTGCAGAAGTTAACAAGTAAAACAGAGGATAGTTTTAAAAGGTGTTAATCCCTACATAATCACAGCAAGGATAAAGTGTAGAGAAGAAGAAAGATCATTTAAAGAAGGTCCTCTCTAACAAAAATGATAACTTACACCACCATCGTACAAGTCATCAAAAAGGAAATGACAGACTAGGAGTGGGAGCAACAAAATCGCAATCTTTTTCGTTCAGAAATGCAAAAAAAACAGAAACTTAAGTTGAGCTCCTAGATACAAATCAGGTAAACTGGACAAAAATGAAGTGAAATAGTTTCACACCTTTAGCGCAAAGTTTTTCATTTCATAGAATCCTGAGCATGTTACGTAACGAAGAATCAAGGAATGAAAGAAGAGTTGGGTCGAGAGAGAAGAATTCTATACAAGAAGTCAGCGGCAGGACAGAGGTGGAAAAAGCCTTTGAAGAGCTGTTTCGTCTGAACAGTAGCCCATGATAAAAGTATAGATGCTGTGGGACCCAAAAATGGAAGTCAGTGTTTGGAACAGATGTTACCCCAAAAACCACATAGATTGAACAAACATAACAAATACATCAATATGAGGATTAGAGGGAGAATAAAAATCTTACAAAGACAAAAAAGTACACTGCAAATGTACCCACTTGAGACAGATAAGAATGCATTGATCTGTTTCTCCACTCCTTCAGCTCACATTGCCATTGCAGACAAAACAGGAACTATGTAGGGACAAGATTTGGATAAATGTTACCGCTCATCAACAAAAGAAGAAAGTGAATAAGAGGCAGGGAAAATAAGAGAAAGATAATCCAAAAATATAAACAAAAACAGTGTAGACATACTTAAAAACATTTCTGCATTACTTTTAAGTATGCCCACTTTGTTTTTGTTTGTACCTTAGGATTCTACAAACATCTTCTGGTCCAACTTTCATTAATATAAGGTAATAACAGCAATTAACCAGAAAAAATAGGAAAAAAAGCAGCCAACTATAAAGGCAGTTCAGACCCTCCCAGAGGTCAACCTGCCATTTTGACCCAACCAACATAATAGGGTACAGCACCATCATGTTGAGGTGGCAGTTGATTGATGTAATGTTATTTGTAGTTTGTGCAATAACGTAAACAAAGTTTAAAATATTAAATAGAGCCTAATTGCTGTGTTCCTGTTAGAACAAAAATGTTAAAAACAAATGAAATTTTATTGTAACTTGAAAGCGTTTAATAAAAAAAAAAAACAAACATAAAATATTTTATCTCTGCAAGCTAAAAAATTGAAGTACCTGCAAACTTTTCTCAACTTCCTGAGTTAAATACTTGTTGAAACAATCCATTAACGAGTCACTTGGTCTCATTTTCTCAAACTCGTCGACAAAAAACTCTACTAACGATTGCGTGTTCGAAAATTTCTACAAAAAAAAAACATGATAGCTCATTATTGAGAGCAATGGTAAAATGGCAATTACTTACTAAAGTCCAAAAGATTAAGGCAAAGTTAGTGCAAACCTCAAAAAAAAGTTTTTTTACGGTCACACGCTAACTTTAAACCACAAAACAAGTATTGAAACTATTCACAGCATATATTCATTGACAAAAAATGTCACTTGCAATGTGTCCAGTCGTAGAAGGGCAAACCTAGACAAAAACTGTAACCAGCTGAAACCTATATAAAATTTTAGAATAGTTTAAACCTAAAACTTCACACACTCCAGCACTAAAATCTCCCCTCTGGAGAAAACAATTCTGATGCTATTAGAAAACTGTAGTTTTTGAATACGTTTTACAGTGTATATACGCCATTTTCAAGTCAGAAATAGTACTTGAAAACAATTTCTGGCTTCCTAAATTATGATACAAACATTGGTGTATTTTTGGAGATCACTGTTTAACTCTTTCGCTCCCGCGATCATCGATTGATGATCTCGTGTTTTCAGTGTTTACCTCAAATTTTTTTAAATTGAGTTACAAAATTAGTTTACATAAAAATCGATTTGTGACTTTATTTTTCATCCAATTTTCATAAAATTTTCAAAAGATCACGCTTATTTCCTCACGCATCGAAAAATGTATAATTTTTGCCCTAATTCTTAATTTTTATACCCAAAAACGGTTAAAATGACCAACAACCCAGTTGCAGACGACAAAATCGGCCAAATTCTCAGCACGTGCCAACTACGCTAAAATCAAATTGAGATTACATCTTTACCACATAACCAAACCCTTCATCATTAACACAGTCTGAAAACTACTCTTTTGGGGCATCATTTGACAAGATTTCAAGCGATAATAATAAATTTTACGCTTTTAAATTTCCAAATTTTTTAGGGGTCTCAAAACCCCCCCAAACAAATTTGAGTGATAATAGATAAAAGTAAATTTAGTGCGTAAAATATATGATATGTTGCTAAATACCAGTTACATTTGAAAGCTTAGGAAATTTGCTTTCCAGCAATATATAACTTTAAATAGTTTAGACTAAGTGGTATATGATATTTACTGATCAAAAATGAGTACTCTACATCATGTCAGTTCAAAACCCTCAAAAATTTTTTGACTTACCTTCACTAAATTATAATTTTTAGAATAACTACACCCTATAAGAAGATAAAATATATTGCAAATGTTTCACCAATAAAGTCGTCATTTTGTATCAAATTTCCAAGGAGACAAAGACTGAAATACAAGTTTAAAAGCTAGCTGAAGTTTGGCTTCTCTAAATCAAAGTTTGCTGTATCCCCCTTGTTTCTCAAAAAATGGGAAGGGTGTAAACAAGCGGCTGTTTCATTATCAGTGACAGCATATTCTATTTAAACTTAATATTTTCTGAATCTTGAAGAAATTCCCTGTTCAAAAATACATAATGTTACATGGTTTAGGCCAACCTCTAGCAGATAATAACTGATCATATTTTAGGTACTAACTTTAACTACCAAAATTTGGTACCGGTCGGTACCGATCAAAAAAGGTCATGTGCCTCAGAAAGTAGCAAATTGTAGAAAACCTAGGCTTTTAGGTAAGTTTTGATTGATGTACCTTGAAAGATTATTTCCTTAGCATCATCTTGCGACCATTTCTAAAAAAATTGGTAGAAAATTAAATCTGTAGTGATCTTTGAGGTGAGGGTACTACTTTAATTTTGAAGACAACTCCCCCCCGGTTGGGGGGGTTCATTTGCATAAAATTTGCATATTCAAAAAAAAAATTTTTTTCTATTTGAAATCCTCAAGAAATGTAGATTTCAACGATATATCACACTTAATGTAGACGTAGATAGCTGAGTAATGATTTACAAACAAACTTGAGGTACATAATTATGATTAATTATGATTGATTATGACAGTTTTTCGCACTGCCACCTTACGGAATTTTTTTTCGCTTTTCACGCGGGAGCAAAAGAGTTAATTTTAACATTACTTTTTAAAGGGTCTAAATTACGAACTTTTTCTTGCACATATTAAACATATAAAGTGCTTTGGTAAAAAAACATTCAATGAGACTGCCTTTTTTGCTCATGATGACGTCGAAGGCAGTATTAAATATTTTCCAACGACATTAAGTTAGTCACCACTCTTAAAACTTTGCATAAAATAACAGAATATTGATTTATCCATTTCAGTTAAACAATTCTCTTCATGACGATGTCAAAGCACTACGTCATCAACCGCGGACATCATTATTCCACGCCTGGTGCTCTCACCGACAGATGTAGCGAAATTACTCAATTCTGTCAGAGTACTTGAGGTACTTCGTTAATCTTAAAATAACAACTGGCTCTGTCACACATTTTAAATCAATGAAAAACAATATTAAACTTTTATACTATTTCAAAAACGTATTATGAGCATAAAATACTAGATCACCTTTATGTTGTTGCCGTCTTCCCAATAAAATGCAAACCAGAAAAAATGAAGTTAAGACAATGCGTTTAGCACAAGCAAGGAACAGCTTGGCACTATTTTTCAGTTGATTCACTACTTCATCTTGCTTCGTGAAGCAACGATTCAAATGCAGGTTGGTAATTAGTAGCGATTGGCGTTTATTAATTACCTGTAACTATGATTTTTGTCTTACATCTAAGTATCTCGGGGTAATTGAATTTGAATTTAAGAGTCTAGTCCGAGAAAGTGGGCTGTGCGCGGTAATGGCAAAAACTTTTCCGGTTGAACTGAATCTTATCGCATACATGTACTGTATGTGAGATACTTACGAGAAAGGTATTACGTCATAGACTGCCAACTATTGTAATAAAATGTTTTAGCTAAATTTTCGTAATGTTTCGTTTAAAGGCAAATACTTTTCAAACTAAAAATTATCCCTATTTTAAAATTAAACTTTTCTTTAAATTAAGCTTGCCTCCAGAAATAGTGTGAATAACAACCTGTGCTGCTCTTATGAAATAGTAGGATGAAGCTGTGTAGCATGTTAAAGTTGCTAATAGGCTATTTGTTTTGAGTTTTTTGGTTAAAAAAAATTCAGTTTTCCTTTGCCACAAAGGAGCACTTTATAGCAAACACACGAAAACGATGTGAAAAGATTCAGAGCAGCTGAATAAGCATTTGCCATCGCCTCGCACGCAGCTCACTTTTTATCTCTGGAAAAACAATAAGGAATCAAACCAACGCCGGATGAAACGGGAAAAGGAATTGGTGAATATACACCAATCGCTACTAACCAACAAACTAAAAAACCATGTCAAAGTAACTGCTGTTCAAGACAAGAACATTGCATCAAATGCATTTCTTCAGATTTGCATTTCAAGAGGAAATAAAACGGCAACACTGTAGTTGCAGGGCTGGGCATTTTGTTGCAATTCTTAGATGCACAGTACCACGAAGGTTAAGATTTTTATAGATGGTCAACGCAGTGCAACGCAAGACAAGCATTAACGCTTCTTTCATTTAGAAAAGCGTAACAGAAGATGAGCAATTTTTTAAAAAGCAGAGGAATAAAAAACATCAGTATTTTTACTGTCTACCATATTCTTTTAAAAGTGAAAATTCAAAAGAAAGTTGCTAATAAAGACAGCACAGCAGCAAAAAATTATCTTTATTGCAGTGGAACACCACATTATCAAGAATTCAATTATTGATTGAGAAAACTTCTCACTCAATTACAAACGAAGTTTTGTCTAGGTGGTTTGGCCTATTAGATATTTTGATCACTACAAAACGTTCAAGTTCTGTGCGGTGAGGATTGACCTTAGATCTTACAACGTTAGAATCAATCACAAATCCGCTATCGCAAAGGTTGCACCAGTTGCGTTCATGTGCAAATAATTGTGAGATGCCACCTTTACCTAGAGATTTATGTTACTCCACTAGTTTATGCTTGTCATACAACATTAGAGTAAATTGAAGTTCAACGTTTTTTTTAGTAAAAAGAATGCGAATAAAGCCAAAATGCTAGTAAACATTTTATCAAAACGTTTCGCTTTTACACCAAAAGCATCATCAGTTAAATAAATGGTCACCTAAGGCCATTTAACTGATGATGCTTTTACTGTAAAAGCGAAACGTTTTAATAAAATGTTTACCAGCATTTTGGCTTTACTCTTTATACTAAAAAAAAGTTCAACGTTTTTCGTCACTGTGAAATATGCGAAAGCATATCGAGTATGAAATAATGACGTCCACACTGATGATGTAGTAACATCACGATTATTTGGAGAATTACGTAATTAGAATTAGAAAAAACTTTTTAATCATTTCATTCAAAAAAACTTCATGATTAGTGACAAGTGACAAAGTTGTACGAACTAAAGTGCTATCGTTGAACATTATCCAATACAAGAGATCATTACCAGCAAAAAAGACAGTTCTTTAAAATGTATGTTAGTTAACCGGCCACTGAATACCTAAACGATTGTTTTCATTTCAACAGCTGGTTAAGAAAATTTCACAACCATAAAACCGTAATTCAAATGCTTCCAGAAAATATATAAAAAATGTACTCCCAGAAAATGTTTGCACGAAAATTTAGGAAACTTAAACCAGATTTCTTGAAATACTGTTTTCGGTCAATTTTGTACGCAACATCGAAAAAGCAATTTTCTGATTATAAATAACACATAAATCTTCAAAGGTTGATTATTAATGAAGAAAAAATACTAAGATATTCATATCATATCAACAAATTCTTTAAAAGATTTTTGTGCTTGTATTCTCGGGAAGTTTTTGGTACTTACTCACAACGAACAGAACATGCAAACGTTTCGGCTTGTCACAATTAATTTCTAGATTCACCAATTCTTAGCCTTGCACGACTGAACAAATTGTTCATAAACATGGTAATAACTTTTTTTGCAATAAAATACAATCCGCACGTATTTCAAACTTTTAAATATCAAGTCTTCACATTCTTGTTTCCACTTTTCACAAAAGCTCTTTTCATTCCACTTAAAATCTTTTGCACAGCTCCAAAGCTGGAAAAAAATAAAAAAACAGAGCTTTATTGATAAAAAAACAGTTTGAATACTTTTATTATCATGATCGATGACATACTGAATGCAATGCAAAATGACCTAAATAACCAAAAATTATTCAATTTATCGAAGACAATATTAAGAGCTTAGCACTGCAATGTGACATCACGTTGCTAAACAACCTTGCGTTCGGCAGATTAGCAACATTGCTATTGTAGGCAAAAGCCTAACCGCGTAAACCCGAAACGTCAGCTTAAAAACAAACAGTAATTACGCTCAGTCACATACAAGCCAGAGTACCATATCTAAAAACAACAAATTTGAAGCTCATTGTTTTGACCAGGTTGCAATTCAACAGCAAATATAGTCTGATACTAGCAAGTTAAAACTGATAATATTGGCCATTTTGTCGAGTGAACTAACTGCAATTAGTGTAAACGGTTAGTTTTGAAAAAACATATTAAGAAAATTTTGGGTCTAAACTTCGGCAAGATGAAAATATATCAGATTGAGAGGCAAAACCATCAGTAAGCGAGATAGACTAGGCCATACAAAACTACGGAAAAGGCTTGCAGCACAAGGTTTCCAATATGCAAAAGTAGCAGTCAAAAGCGCAACAAAGCTATATCTTAAAAAAAAAGATTGTTCAACGAGTTGAAGTCATTACATTAATAATAATCATGCTTACAAATACTTGGTTGCTATTGAGTTTTGCTCTGTCTGCAGGGAAGAAGCTTTCACAAGCTTTCAAAATGTTGTTGGTAAAGTTATCAATTCTCACAGCTAAATTGCCATCATGATGAACCTGACGTAAAACAGACCTAATTAAGTATTTGTCAGCATAGATCAAACAATGCAAAACACCAAGGTACAGCATTGGATTTCAGTCTTTGGTATTCATGTATGAGCTCACGCTCTGTTTTCGTGTCTTCAGTCAGACTGGGCCACTACGACAGGTAGACTGCTCGGTTCCACTGCCGGTCTGCCACATAAAGGCCGAGATATCAAGTAAAGTGCTTTCGCAAAGGGCATAACAAGCGAATTTTCTGGCACTTTCGTACTGAGCGCCACGCTAGGGAAGCTAAGAATATCACTTTTAAAGTCGTTGATATTCAGAAAGCGGTCAGTTTATGTTCTCAAGCGATTAAGCTTGATCCAAGCAGAGCGAGAGACGTACTTATTACGGCATTGTTTCATAGATTTTGACATGCCTGGTAAGTGGCTTTGCGAGTGGCATTGCTCCCACATCGTTGTTGGGCCCTGGATGAGATGTTATCATCTTGCTTTAAGTAGCCAAGTGTAGATACCAGGTTTGAAAAGGTCGGCATGACTTAAGCCTTTCCTTGTTTTTGATGTTCAGCAAATGATTTCGGTGACGTTTCTGATGGTTATACTTGTTGGTCAGGGTGAGAGTGGTAGCATCATTGCGAACGGAAGGAAGTATTATGTGAGTATGGTGGAAGACCATAAAGCCTAAGCAGCAGAGCAACTTTCCATGGCCGGATCCAAAAGTTGTTTAGAGAGGAAGAAAGTGCACCATAAAGAGTCAGTAATAGAACAACACAGAACACAATGAAATGAAAAGTGTTTTTGAGCTTGATAACCTAAGGTGTAGTGCATCTGCCAACAGTACATTAATTAAAGATTTAAAAAGGGTATCTTTTTGTCCAATTTTTGATAAATTAAACTGTAAGCACTAAGAAAAGTTAATTTAAACAGAACTGAAGTAACATAAATAACAAGAGACACTAAAGCTTTTAGCCCTCACGAGAATTTAAACCAATTTTTTTCACATGACGTTAAATTAAATCTTTACGAATTCTTACAGGCTGTCCTCCTCCTTTGCATATGAGCTTATGCTCCGTTTGAAAGTATTTTGTCAGACTGAGCCACGGCAACGGATAGACTGCTTACGCTCAACACTGTCTGCCATAAAAAGATGGAGGTATCCCGTCAAGAGCTTTACCCGAGGGCACAACAAGCAAACTTGTAGGCTTTTTTTCTGTACTATTGCTTTTGTGCAAAGCACCCAGCAGAAAATCTGTGAATATCGTTTTTTCATAGCCTTTAGTATGACCCGACACGGAAATTGAACCAAAGTCTACCGGCTGCAAAGCGGACACTCCAACCACTGCTTAAACTGTCATGTACAATTAATTACTTCTGACAGAAAATGCGATGTTTTAATAATTAAATATTCTAAGAAAACATGTTAGAGCGACTACGAGTCGTAAGTTCCAAGACAATAACAGAGTTTTGCATTTTTTACTCGTACTTCATCGGATTGAAATAGCGAAGCTGTTCACCAGAGCACGAGACTCTTGAAATCCCATCAATAACAGCCCGCTTTAATGGTAATATGGCTACTAGTTTATCACTAGCATTCATGGCTGGAACGTTTCATTACTTTATTGACCTCTGCGCATAACACAAAAGCTTTAAAAAAAGATAGGGTAAAGAATCACAAAATTGAAGATGTAACGCAACGTTAAATTTTTAATACATTCAAAAGTAAATAGAAGCAATAAGATGCATGGTTACAACACTTATGGATAGATCTAATTCAGACCTATATACCTTAACTACCGTATAATCTCAAAAGTACTGAAGCAAAATTCTTTAACTTCTCCAGCTTTTAGACAAACTAAATAAAACTTAGTAGATATAGTTTAATTTATAACAGGATCCAATCTAGTATGTGGTAAAAATTTCACGCATATAGTGTAATCACGCACATGGCAACTAGATAAATATGATTTTGGGGAACGTTATGTAGGAATGTTTACTCATCCATATTATTTGAATAGATGTTTGAAAAAACTCTACCCTGCCAACGAATAGTCAGCAGTTTCATTCAAAATAAGCCTGGCTTTCCTACAATCCTTAACAAATGTTTTTCACGACATTTTTCAGGTAATTTTCAGTGACTTTTTCCAAAGATTACTGATCTGAGCTCTGCCGAAAAGATTACTTATCTGCACTAAAGCCTACTTATCAGAACTAAAGGCTGTTTATCTGAACTACGCCGGACTTCATGTCTTCTAGAGTGACTTGCAAAGAAAAAAGAGAGACATCATACACGAAGAATAAGGGCGGTAATCGGTGATAGTCCACCTGGCTGCTCCAATTGAATGGTGTAGGTGGTAGACAGGAAGAAAAATTACAAGGGTGGTGGCTAGAATAGCGCAAAATTTGAAAGTCAAATAAGATCAAGAATAACGTGCGATTAGTGGCTTTTGACAGATTCTTTTATCATCAAATGGGTAATATAAGAAAGCTATGTAAAGCAAAGAGAGAAACTCCGAACTCAACAGAATGCTTCAAATGAGTCATATTTGAGAGAAACCTACAACTTCACGTACCTAATTTCTATTTGGCAGAATTAGATACTACAGAAAAACCGTAGAAATTAAAATAAAAACACAAACAATTCACCTGATTTATAGCATTGGCATGTTCTATAACGCGATTAAACAACGCAAGTATGTATAAAATCGCTCCAACATTGCATTCCCTGTTTTTACGTGCAAGATATGATGTTACCTCACCCAAAATCGAATTGGATGATTCGAGCCATGATTGCACACGTAATTTTTCAGTATCAGTTCTAAACAAATTTAAGGTTACTGAACGATCTTCGATTAGCAGCACGGGAGAAGCTATCCTGACAGTTCTAGCTTTGTTGAGTAAAAATAGAGAAAATTTATTTTTAGCGTTGTTTTACACCATACCCTGATTTTTGTATAAACCAACATTAAGGCTTTAGAAAAGTGCTTCTTAAACTTTTTTATATAGCAACTTTTGACGAAAAAAAACGTCAACCAAAACAGAAGGTCAAAAAGTTAATGCCCACCTTCAATTTTTTCTCCCACTACTTTGATAAATGATTTTGTTAACTACCGAAAAATTTTAATTCTAAAATATTTTGCGGTCCTACTAAGAAGCACTTTGCAGACAACCATGCTGGAGATAAAAAAGCAATGATTTAGAAAACTATTGGTTGCGTGTGTAAAATAACAAACAAAATACACTGGTGCTAAATGACAAAAAAGACTAACTGCTACACAGCATAGTAACTTTTATGGGGATGCGATATCTAACCGTGAGCAGAAACAATTCAGAACTCTTGTTCAGGGCACCATATATACAACTCTATAGTTAATGGAGCTCCATGTTCTTCCACCATGCCCCCTAGCTGTGGAAGAGGGGGATAACAAAAGCAGACCACAATTTACAAACTAGTAAGCGTATAACTAAAACTAACGCAGCAAAAGTCAAGCGAAATTTAATGCAGAAACTAAAGTATTAGCAAAATATCATCCAAGTCGAGATTGCTTTGTTCAAGAACGCACGGTTAGCTGATCAACAAAAAATGGCAGTTGACAGTCACGTGTTGAAGTCACAAAAACAAACAGCACGTTTCATTAATATAAACACCGCAGCACAAAAACAAAAATAATATTGATTAAATAGATTGTTTTTGTAGTTGTATCAATTCAAGTACGCTAACGTTGTTTTTCTGTTTTTAGTCATATATTTGAAACCGTTATCAGTGCCTCACTTTCTGAACCAGGATTCAATTCTGGATTGTACTCTCATCTAATACTAAAATATTAGCAAAAGCACAAAATTATAAACTAACCTGATATCTTTGTCAGCTTTTTCAATTACCTCTTGAAGAAAGTTACAAAACGTAATCACAGTTTTCTCATTGAATGTCTAAAAATTACCAATACAATCGTAACCTCATCGCAGCAACAGAATTATGACGGCAATATACTCACAGCTTTTTCGTGGACAGAACTTTTCCAAAACGAAATTAACTTTTTAAAAATTGTATTTGCATCAAAAATTGCAGCAGCTTTGGACAAAAGCTCTGCGGTTGAATCCAAAGTTAGCAACTTCATGTATTCATCTCGTATCCAAGGAAATGTTTGTGACAATATCAGTATTTGTTCCTCCATTGTTCGGACAAATCTGAAAATATCAAAGATAAGCTGGATAAAAATTCAATATTATTGTGCATGTATGCAATTACTAATAAAATGATAAATGATGAGAACTTATGCAACTCATCAAACATACGATGAACATAGAGAACGAAAGACTGAGAAATGACCTTACAATCTTTGAATCAACAGTTACCGAGATGTAGCTGAAGTCGGCGCAAAACAGATTGAAACTAAAACGTGAGCTTGAAAGCAAACGCCGATTCCACTTATCCTAGTCATATGCAGATGTAACACAGTGAGCACTCAAGTCTGCCGCTCAGCCTACAGTGGCACACTACCGAAAAGCATGTTTATATAACACATCTAGCAACAATTCAAATTCCAGTAGAAATTGGTCATTATTCTAGTTGAACGCAAATACATCCTTTTTTTAAAATATTGCCCTCCTTATACTTGCTTGCAGCTAAATAACATAAAATTTTTGAAGTAATTTCTCATTTGTTTCATTTGATGTTGAACAACAAATCCTTTCAAAACTATTTTACACGTTTTATCCACAGTTTTCACACTTGCTCTCGAGATCGCAATTTTGTGGTCATTTATTCGGAATTGATGACCGTAGTTGAGCTTATGGGCTAAAGCTGATTACAGATTAAAAAGTTTTCAATGCTTGAACAGCTTTTGTTTCGTGACAACTGATTGTTCAATCCTACACACTATTGGGCTTGCTTTGCTAATTTGAGTTTTGAGGTTTTTCGTCTGTCACGACTTGATATTGTGGCCCCAAAATAATTGAAGTTTTCCACCTGCTTCAAAGTTTTTTTTCGAGTATGCAGTTTTGCCTGGTCAGGTTTTTTTGAAAAACGAGTTACTTCAGTTTTGGTAAATAGAATAAAGCCAAAATGCTTGTGCACATTTCATTAAGACATATCGGTGTTACTTTGAATGCATCATCAAATAAGTAGTTATCTAAGGACTGACTAGACTAGATACTATACTCAAAACTATATTTGAAACTATTGGCAGATGAGAAAGCTGCAGTTTGAGTTTATGTTTTTTGAATTACAAAAACTGGTTTGAGAACTTGGTTGTCACTGAAAAAATGGATGGCAGAAGAAACAAGGGTTGTCAAAGAATGATAACTTTTAAGGAATGTTGCTGATTGAAATAACATTCATGCTATAACATTGAGACTAGTGGAAAGCAGAGAATATTGGCATGTCATGGTCCTCGATGTCATTAGAAATGGTATATCAAGAAGAATTCAATGCTCACTTTTGTACAACTTTCATTTAGCAAGGTTGTCACGATCGACAGACGCCAACGGGCATGTATGTATCTGTAAGACCTCTTCAGGGAATATACGATTGTAACATCGCTAAGCGGTCCGCACGGCACATGCTTTCACGTAGCGCGGGTCGTGAGTACACCTAGCAATTGGAAAGTCTCTCTAATGCTCTGTGGAAACCGAATGAGCCCACCCGGAAGGGTATCCACCCATTCCGTTGTTCAAGGGCCTGCTAATCAGCAAACGTCCTTTTCAGGACGGAGTGATGCGTGCGTTGCACACAAACTGTCCTTTTCAGGGCACATCATCAAAGTTTCGAGGGCTTTCAATACTACAACTGAACATCGAAGGCCTCACAGTCAGCAAGATGAACGTTCTTCATAACCTTGCTACTCAGCTTGAGGCGTTCGTCATCCTTCTACAGGAGACCCACTGCATATCTGCAGAAAAGCTAGTGCCATCAAACTATCAACTACCTGGGTTTTCCCTAAGCAGGAAGCATGGCCTTGCCATATTTGTCCATGAGCGGCTAAAATGGACCTTATAAGACCAATCTCCCATGACATCGGAGACTGAGTGGTTGTGCGTGGATGTTGACAGCTATAAAATTGTTAACATCTACAAACCTCCACCAACGCGGTTGCAAGTTCCTGACCTTCCAGTGTTCACTCATTCTTGTCTGTATGCGGGTGATTTCAACTGCCCCCATGTCGATCGGGGTTATAACACCAACAGCGCGGATGGGGACTGCCTACTGGCCTGGGCAAGCTCCAATAACCTTGCTCTCCTTCACGATCCCAAGGATGAACCTAGCTTTCACTCAGGGCGCTGGAACACTGGCACTAATCCGGATCTTGCCTTTACCACCGTCGGTCCTGATAGTCGCTTGCCTTATAGACGCGTTTTGGAGAAGTTTCCTAGGTCACAACATCGACCTTCGCTTATAACACCACCAAGGCTTTTCCTTCCAGTACCAGGAAGGCCTGTAAAGCGATGGAACTTCCGCAAGGCCAACTGGAGCCACTATAAGTCTTTGACAAACAAGCTTGCAAGGAATTTGCCATCACCTGATTCAACAAATGTGGATCAGACCTACCAGGACCTTTGCAATACCATCAGCAAAACAGCCAAGAAAGCTATCCCACGCGATCGTCGTAACACCTACATATTGTGTTGGGACGCTAAGTGTGAGGCCCTCTACCAAACGTTTCTGCAATCTCCTGCTGGAGACCAGTCAAGCAGGGCTGCTACAGCCCTAATAACTTGGCTTGACTAGAAACGCAGAGACCGATGGTCGGAGGCAGTCCCAAACATCGACTTCTCACACTCAAGCAGAAAGGCATGGAGCATAATTAACAACCTCACTGGCAGGTCGCGACACAGCCCCCGTAACTGTCCCATTTCAGCTAACACCATTGCTGCTCAGCTGGTAAGAAACGAGAAATACGAGGGTGTTGATCGTGAGTGGTCTCGACTCATTTCTCAAGAAGCATCTGACCTTTGGAGGGCCTTGATACCATCTCCAGTGAATCTCTCTGGCGACATCTCGCCCAGAGAATTCGCTGCCGCTCTCCAACACGTTAAGCCAGGGAAAGCTCCGGGCCCTGACTCTATTTGTCCGGAGCTTATAATCCATGCTGGAACTGCTTTGAAGTCCTGGTTACGTGGCTTCCTCTCTTCCTGCTTGCGCCAACTCAAAATTCCCAAAGTCTGGAGAAGAGCACTTGTAGTTGCAACCCCAAAGCCAAAGAAACCTGTAGAGGACCCAAAGAGCTACCGCCCCATCTCCTTGCTCTGTGTTCCCTACAAGATCCTTGAACGACTGATCTACGCTCGTATTGAACCTATTGTCGACCTTTTGCTCCCAGGCGAGCAGGCTGGGTTTCGACATGGTAAATCGACAGTGGATCAAGTTGTCTTGCTAACACAAAACATCGAGGATTCTTTCGAGGCAAAAAAGAAGGCCGGTGCTGTGTTTGTAGATCTGACAGCTACATATGACACTGTCTGGCATCGTGGCCTCACCTGCAAGCTGCTGAGACTTTTCCCGGATAAGCACATGGTCCGTATGATCATGAAACTCGTCCGGAATAGAAGTTTCACCCTTACTATCGGTGACAGCAAGCGAAGCAGGTTGCGACGTCTGAAAAACGGCGTCCCACAGGGATCGGTCCTGGCACCCCTTCTTTTCAATATCTATGTGTACGATCTTCCTTCAACGGTCTCCAGAAGGTTTGCTTATGCCGATGATCTGGCACCGTTTCTTCTGATGACTGGAAGGACCTGGAGGGGGTCTTAGGCCAAGACATGACTACAATCTCAACATATCTCCAGACTTGGAGGCTACAGCTCAGCCACACTAAAACGGTGACGACGGCCTTTCACCTGAACAACAGAGAGGCCAAACATGAGCTTCATATCTACAACAATGGCAAACGCCTGCCATTCTGTCCAGTCCCTACCTATCTTGGGGTTAAATTGGACAGATCACTCACGTTTCGTCACCATCTTGAGGCATTGCGCAAAAACTAACAACGCGCGTTGCACTGATAAAACGACTTGCAGGCTCAGGTTGGGGCGCTGGAGCTTAAAACATTGCGTACAGCCGCCCTATCTCTGGTCTACTCTACTGCGGAGTACTGTGCACCAGTTTGGTGTCGCAGTGCACACACTCGCCTCATCGATAGTGTTCTCAACGACGCATTGCGCATTGTCACTGGATGCCTGCGTCCAACTCCAACAGACTATCTACCCGTCCTCGCAGGTATTCAGCAGGCTGAGCTTCGCCGATTAGGAGCAACGCTCTCTCTGGCATATCGTGGCAGTCTGGACCCTGGCCATATTCTCTATGAATTATTGGCTGGGTCCACACACGGCCACAGAGAGAGACTAAAACCTAGACGCCCCTTTGTGCCCGCTGCACGGAAGTTACTGCAAGATCTAACTGAATTGGATATTCGTGCAGCTCAATGGACTGACTTTAAATGGAGCACGGAATAACGGAATACTTGGAGTGTTCATCTGATCTCCGTGCTTTCATCCCTAGGGTGAACACTAGGCCAATGGGGATGGGCATGCCCAGATCATCATGGGTCAGACTCAACCGCTTGCGGGCTGGTGTTGGGCGCTTTCAGTCGTTCATGCACAAATGGGGCCTTGCTCCTACATCGAATTGCGAATTTGGCGCTGCAGAACAAACCGCAGAACACATCATTCTGACATGCCCCGTACATCGGGCACCTACAGGAATACGTGGACTGACGGTTTTGGATGTCGACACACGATGCTGGCTGAGTACCATCACTGCCAGCATCTGATTTCGATGGATGTGGATCTCTTCCCAAAGAAGAAGAAGCTAAGCGGTAATGCGAAACAAATATGAATGAATATTAATGGCACGGCTCAAGTTGTGAAAGACACTACATAGATATTCTTTGAAGAACAATTTATGTGTACAACAAATAAATTGGTTTCGATAATAAAAAAATGATAAGAACTTGCTTAACTCCTGGAACATAAGATGAACGGAGAGTTTGGCAGACTTCAAAATGATCTTGCGATCTTCGAGTCAGCAGTTAACGATAGGTATTGTCGCGATTGGCGCAAGTCATACTTTTAACCCAGAACGTGAGCTTGAAAACAAAAGCAAAATCTCAATATATTGCGTCTCGCTTCCAATTCTTTATCTTGTATTCTTATCAACATTTTTGTATAAATACTGTTTCTTTGATTGGTAGTTTTCTACAGTTGTTTCTGTGACCAATTATAACAGGATAATCAAAACTAGTTTTTTGGTTTGGATTGAGCATAAGATGCTTCGCATCATTTGATTCTTGATTGGGTTACTCGTTTCGTACTTAAATCTGTGTGATTAGCTTGCGACGAGTTTGACTAACATAAAGTTGGCTTTGCATTCCTTTCCTTCAATAAAAAAGAGGAATAAAAAAGAAATCTAAGATCTTTGACAGTTGTGAGATGATCTCAAGTTTTCAGAAGATATTTTCACACGATTCAGTTTTAACGCCACGTCCAGAACGAATGTAAATTACAGCACGTACATGTCATTTGAAGACTTATTTCAGTAATTGATCTAAATAGCTTCATATCCCATTTCTTAGAATCCCATGTAATATTAATATCTTAACAGGCTAACACCAGCTCCTATAATTCGTATTATAACGTAATAAAGGCACTGGCTTGGCTGGGAATTAAAAGCATGTATCGCATCAAGCTCACTGTAGTGAGCGTGCATCATATATAAGCTTAAAATTAACAGCATCAGTGGACCGGACCGATGGCGGGGTGGTATAAACCGCATGAAGCAATTCATGCGATGGTTGGTTCAATACCTGAGTTCACCTGAAGAGTTCTAATAGGAACGAAACCGGTCGTGGAAGTGGTATTTTTATTCAACTAATTGCAGTTCGCTAATTCAATTATTTCTAGGGATCACATGTGATTTCTGTTTCAGCCTCCTCCCCCCGACTCAATACCGTTCATAGTGAGCTGAAACTCAGCAACATCACTGGTCCTAAAGCACACTTTCCCTCATTCCTACCCATCTTTTGACTGTCATTTACCTTCCCTTTTTGGAGTCTTTTCCCCTCTATATCCAGCAAACCGTTTTCACCTCCCGGTTCCTCAACCATTTGGTCACTCTTCACTCACTTGACACCCTCAGGCTTTATCAAAGGCAAGCAGAAAATTGTTATGTCACCAGTGTGGAGCTTTTTCACTTAATCTCACTTTTTGCTTTTATTTGATCTGCATTCTGAAATCCAAACTCAGCCCCTCTTGCTATTTTAGCACCGCTGGATACCCAGCTACACAACCTGACACCAACCACAGACGATCTTGCTCTCTTTCTCGCCCTCTGGTGGTGCTTGGGACATTGTTGTCGTTGTTACCTGACCTCTTTCTTGGTGCGGTGCCTAAGGAAAAACCATAAAAACTTAAAAACCGTACAACTCTCAAAGGGCTAGACCAAAGATCATAAACACAAAGAGTCGCTAAAGACTGAATGATGCATAAAACGTGTAGCTGGACAAGGCAGAATGAGATGAAAAGTGTCCTCAGTCAAATAATCATAAGCGCTGCATGAAGGATACTCAATTCTACCAAATCTTAAGAGATAAGAGTCTAACAGAAGACTGGGTCCGCTGCAGCGAAAACGAGAGAATACAGCATACATGATTAGGAAGTATATGTTTTTTAGTACACAAGGAGGGACCTGTGTGTTAAAAATCTGTGATCAGACCGCATGCCACCAATCCGAATAAAACGATGAGAAAATGCAAAAGGTAAAAGGAGACCACAGGAAACTGTAGATGGTAAATGCAGTGCTCCTTGTGTAGCCAGCTCATCGGCCGTCTCTTTACCCACAAGAAATGAGTAACCGAGCACCCATTATAGCCAGCTAAAAAAAAGAGAGAGAGAATAGTTCTTGCCACACGTGACAAAAAGCACGAGAAGAAACAAAAGACGAAGGAAGGGAAAGCATAGCAAAAACAGCACTAAACTTTGAGAGAAGATAAAAAAGGCAGATTTATGAGTACTGTCGGGACCAGCAGACCTTGCAGGATTGTCCAGGGTTCAGCCGAAAAACTGGGCCTTTCGAGTAGGAAAGAGAGGCCATGGAGCCACATAGTGAGCAGTTGGCAAAGAAATCGGAGCCTCCTTTGCCGAAAGTAAAAGGAACAGAGCCATCCGTCCAAATTACAAGAATATGAAAGAGAGAGTCAAGGTGAGCAACAGCCATACCTTGACAATCCAAAAATCAAAGTATCAGCATGGAGTAAAAAGAGTGAACTCCACAAAGCAGGCGGGGTGCAAGGAGGAGGAGGAGAGCATGCAAGAACAGCCAACCTTCAGGAAAGAGAACAAACCAAGTAAAAGCATTATAAAGACAAAAAAGCTCCTATATGGGATCCTAAGAAAAAACAGAAATGGAGCGTTAAGCTTTGAGACAAAGAAAAACGTGGTCTCCAGCGAAACTTCGTGTTCAGAAATAGAAAAACAGCAGTCAAAAGTGACCCAAAGAAAAGCGGGATCAGAATTGAAGCGAAATGGAAAGTTGGAGAAACGGAGCTGAACATTAGCCCGGATCGACAAGATAACACCAATGCCAATAACAGCGCTCCTGTCGCATCAGAGCTTTTTGTGCGGCCTACCCAGTGGCATGCACCAAAAGTTAGAACCAGATGGGCAGGCCAGAAGCCTAAAAGGAGCGAGTAATGAAAAAAGATAGAGACGCAAAAGAATCGATCATAAAAAGAGACTACAGAACAGGGCCAAGAACGGATTCTTGCGAAAGATTTCAAAGAATCACAAAAGGGCGACTTTTGTGATTTTGGCAAACCACACAAACACGCCAGTCACAAAGGAAAACTTGAGGCCATCAAATAAAAGGAGGAAGACCAGCAACAGCAAACTTGTGAAAAAAGGAAGCTGTTGTTGTTGTTACTCAACCCCTTCCGAGGGATGGGGTCGTGGCGAAAAACCATGGAGCCCCAGAAGCTGGGCAACTCTACAGGGCCTGGACCAGAGGTCGTAGAGAGACAGAGAGTCGCCAAAGAGTGAGCGGCGCAAAGAGTTCGTAGCTAGACAGTGCAGAATGAGATGAGAAGTGTCCTGGGACGAGTGTTTGCAAGCGCTGCAGCAAGGATTCTCGATTCTGCCAATCCTAGTGAGATTAGAGCTTTACAGTAGGCTGGGTCCGTTGCAGCGTAGACAAAAAAGAACACAGCGAGCATGACGAGGGAACACAAGTTCCTCAGTGAAAATTGAGGGAACCTGTGTGCCAAAGAATTTAGATGAGACAGTATGCCTCCAGTCCGAGAAAACAAAAGGGTCGATACGAGAGATAATAGGAGACAGACTGCAAAGGATTGCAGAAAGCGCAAGTAGCGCTTCCTCTCTGGCCAGCTCATCAGCTGCGTCGTTCCCAGGGAGAAACGAGTGTCTGGGGACCCATTGTAGCCTCATAGAACAGGAGGAGAGACAACACAGTTTCTGCCAGAGAGATTGAGGTAAAAGGAAGGATGGAGAGAATAGGGTGGTGAGGACAGAACGAGAGTCAGATAGAAAGAGAAGACAAGAAAAATGGCAGGCTTGTTGGTATTGCCGAGACCAGCAAAGAGCGTGCAGAATGGCGCAGGCTTCAGCAGAAAAACTTGAACATACTGGGCCTGCTGAAAAGGAAAGAGTGGCCTCGGTGCCACAGAAAGAGCAGTTAGCAAGTACGCCAGAGCCGCCCTTGCCAAAGAAAATAGGAACAGAGCCGTCAGTCCAGAGCACCACATCATGAAGTGGGAGAGAGTCAAGGTGAGCAAGAGCCGCACCTCGGTGAGAAAGAGGGTGGATCAGAGCGGGAGCAATGAGAGTGGACTCCGCAGTGAAGGAAGGTAGATACCAAGGAGGAGAGAAGGGAAAGCAAGGAGAGCCTCCCTAGGGAAGGTAGAAGAAAACATGAGCAGGTGAGTGGACGCAAATACTCTCCAGGACGATCTGCAGAGTCTTGGTTTTACTCCATGTCTGGCCAAACCTGAAATGGGAAAGGAAGTTGGGAGACGAAGAGCCCGCTCATAAGATGAAAGAGTAAAATGACTCATAGTGGAGGAAGAGAAGCCTCAAAGAAAAAAGTAGGATAGGGAAGAACGAGAGGCAGCCAGAGATAGTGCGATTAGCCGCTTGGTGAAGGCGTTCAAATTTGGTGATATTTGTAATGCTTAAGAAAGGAAATCATTTGGGTGAAGCATAAGTATCAAGGGGTCGAAGAAAAGCTTTATAGAGAAGAGAGAGGGACTTCTTAGAGAGGCCCCATGAGAAAGCAGAGATACACCATGAGGCCTTGATGTGAGAGAACTTTGTTTTCAGTGAAGATACATGTGTAGAAAAGGAATGAGTGCAGTCGAAGGTAATCCCAAGAAAGGTTGGACTGAGATTGAAACGAAGGCGGGGATTGAATAAGAGGAGGTTGGGATGGAGATTAGCTTGGTGGGGATCCACCGAGAAGGAGGCCTCACATCTGCTTGGATTGAGAGGAAGACACCAGTACTCCAACCAGCACTCCAATCAAAACAGAGCTCCTTGTGTGGCCTCCACCGCAGCAGGAACCGAGGGGGAGGAGGACCAAATGGCCTGATTCTCAGTGTAAAGAGAGTAACTGATGGAAGAAGGCAGAGAAGCCCGAAGATCATTGATGAAGAGAGAGAAACGTACAGGGCCAAAATCAGATCCTTGCGAAACACCTCGACGGACTCGAAAGGAAGACTTTTGTGATTTTGATAAACCACGCAAGCACACCTATTAGAAAGGAAAGATTGAATCCAACAAGCAAAGCAACCAGCTGAAATGAGTTTATGGAAAAGGACGGAATGCCAGACAGAGTCGAAAGCTTTTGAGAATCAATATTAGAGAGGATCGTCCGAGAGCCAGGTTAGGGTTTGATGAACCCATCCAAATGGACTGAGAAAGATACAAAATTTAATCTATAGAGTTAAACCGTCCAGCGTGGAAACCAGCCTGGCGGGGAGAGAGAATAGAGTTAGACTCCAGAAAGAAAAGTAGACACGGTAGAATGATGCGTTCAAACAGCTTTGATACGCAGGAGATGAGAGAGATAGGCCGGAAGGAAGCAGGAGAGTTGAGAGGTTTTCCCATTTTGTGGATGGGAATAGTAAAAGATATCTTCCAGATGGAAGGAAAGGAATGCAAAATCCAGTCACACTAGAGGAAGTCACAGTGTTACAAGCAGGGACCCAGCAGAGGGACAGCTCCAGGAGTGAGAGCTGCTAAGAGTTCTGAATTTGGAGAGGGAGAGTAGTGAGCATCTTAGATGGACCCATTTGGAGCAAGTACAGCATTGCACTGATCCATCCCACCAGGTCAAAATTCCAGCGCACACTGAGCAAGGATAGATGGGTCCAGGGTTGGGATTAACATTACTGCTCATCAAGACAAGAAGAATGAGGAGAAAAAGACGGGCATGAAAAAGACAGAAGGGAGAAGACAAGCGACCAATTTTAGAGAAGCTGCGTGCTGCCCTTCTGCGGTCGTTCAGGGGGCAGCACGATGAAAAAATGGTTTGATGGGAGTGCCCGGGGTAACTGGGACCCTCGGAAAGGCTAACAGCCATTTCAACCAACCCAACAGGGTTGGGGACCGCACCACCACGTTGAGGCAGCTGTTGACTGGTGCAGAAAAAGAGAAGGTAGTAGAGTATGGATGGTTTGAGAGCCCGGCTGTCGTTTGTTAAACGCATCCAAAATGGACTAAAAAAATATACGAACAAACTAGGGCGGCAACTGGCCTGGCGGGGAGAGAAAATGAAGTTACACAACAGAAAGCAGTGTCGACAAGATAGAAGGATGCGCTCGAATAGCTTTGACATACTGTATGATTGGTAAAAAACTAAATTAGCAAACAGAATCAGCATAGCTAACTGCCTGTTTCCTTGTACATATAATTGTTTTAATTTTTAGTTCTTTTACCGCACTGATGGTGCTATTTTAAGTAAAATGCATTGGTTTTATTGTATTTTAATTTTTCTACCTTGAGCTGATTTAGTTATACTAATTGTTTATTACTGAGTTTATAAAAACAGAAATGGAATCGCTCAAACATGTCGGAGTTTGATAGGTTGCATATCACTCATCAAACTAAACTAAACAAATAGCTTTGAGGCGCAGAAGGTGAGAGCGATAAGCCAAAGGAAGTAGACGAGTCGAGAGGCTTTCCCATGTTACAGATCGGAGCAATAGAGGAAAATTTCCAAACGGAAGAAGATCCATGGCAGAACGAGCGAGGTGATTCAGCATGGGATGGCGATCTGCCTCGGTCGATGGCTGGAAAAGGTTAGAGGCAGCTGCAAAAAATTCATCGGAGGTAAAAAAAGCGCTGAAAAAGAATGAAGCTGCTCAGTTCTGGAGGCTAGGTGGAGCTCACAAAGGCAGCCACCAGCTTCGCTACACAAAGCCTGGCTGCAATACAAAAAAATGAAACCTCATGTAGTTGGCTTAAATTAATGCCCACTCCCTGGGAGAAGAGCTGTTGGGAAAGTTAGAAAAAAAGAGAAGAAAATAGCAGAACCAGCTACACATTAAAAAAGAAAATAGACTCATTTAGGAAAGGACCTTGTTTCAGGACAGAAGACTGAGGTATAAGCCGGGCCTGACTTTCTGTGAGCAAAAGCAAAAAACTATCTTTACTTTCTCTTTCAATTCGAAAGATCACCAAGTTTAAAATTAAGTTTCATGCAGTCGAAAGGAATGAAGGAAGGACAGTGAGAGTCAAAACAGAGAGCAACCCTTTTTTATTTGGCAGATCCAAGTTTGTTCAGTTTTTCTGCTAAAGCCTGATCTATTTAGCAAGCTCTCCGCTGGTGCGGACAGCACCCACAAGTGAGCAATTTCTCATCTTTTCACCTATTAAATTTTGCTCTGTCTTTAGACTTCTCTCCTTTCTCACACTCTCTGGCACATGCAGCAAGAACTTTCCACTTTTTCGTCTTCCTCAATCACCAACCATACAGCAATAGGACTTAAATTACGAGTTGCTTCTTGATAAACCACTTCTTAATTTATCGAGATTTCAAAAGCTTAAATACATTTGTGAAACACCCTGCTTCATCAACTCAGCCGTACAGCAATAATAAGAAAAAATTTCGCACAAAAAGCAGCTTGTGATTGCACGTACAGTACTTATGAGCGAGTAATCACAGCTCTTATTTTTGCAAACACAATAAATGCGTAATAAATTATAATTATTTGCACTTACGCTTGGTCAGCATTCCATCTGTTTCTAAAGGTAAACTTCACTGGAGAATCGTCATTTACGTTTTTAAAACACAATCTTTCCAGAATTTTAAGAATTGGAAATGCGAGTACACATTCTGGTACGTCAAAGCATCTTTTCACAAAACTTCCAAAAATGGTTGGAAGTACTGTCAAAATTCTGTAAAACAACATAACACATCAAAGCCAATTTACATTTATACCATAAATAGCGTAACCCAGCCACAGTTTTCATATCGCTTTACCCCTCCGCTATACTTAGCGAAAAAAACAAACTAAAGTTTGCTAAATGTAAGCTGTTTGTGATTAAGATCAGTCTGGATTTAACAAAGAGTGATCAGAAGTAGTGACATAAAAAATGAAATACAAGGTCTAGAGCAAATCAAAAGAAAACAATACCCCGGAAAAAATTGTACCACAGAGAAAAATGATTTCGCTTGAAATTAGCTTAATAGGCTACCGACATCCAGTGCAAAACATTGAGGGTGATCTATCGGCTGCTTTCGTCCTATGCTGGCACCAAGGCAGATAGTAGCAGCCAGTGAGCTGAGGTCACAAATATAATTACAAAAACGAACGTGCCCTGTTGCTTAAGAACCTTACCTCTGAAACCGTGAAAATGATTACTCTGTAGGCGCTCATCCCAGACGTTGAATTTGCGCCCACTGTACTAATCTATTTGTGAAACAATAGAATGTTTGTGAGTACGAACAGTTTTGATTCCATTTATAATAACCTTCCGATACTACTTTCACAAATATTACCTTACGTAAAGCTTGCTGATCCAACATCTTTACCTTCACATAACCAACGAGTCGACCTGCCGAGTTTCATCAGCTACCATAGACAATTTGAATAATTTATTTTCAAACTCTTCAAGCTTACTCACTTTTTACATTGCTCCCAATCATCAGAAAACCTCTGCAAGTGCCTCATAAAAAGTTCGTAAGCTTCTTTTTCAACAATATCATGTATCGATAAAGCACTGCAGGCCATGCTCATGAATAGTTTTTCGTCTTCTTTTTCCAAACGAAAAAACTTTGAAGTTTCAAATGCAAGAACAAACGCAAGTGCACACAAGACTCGATCAGTGCAGCTACTTGCTTTTCGCAATAAATTCAAAAAGTGATGAACAAAGGCAACCTAAAATCAAAACAATAAAACCAGTGTTAAGAGCAAAACTGGCAGAATTTCAACAACAATAGAGACAACTTCAGCACTAATTTCCTGATGGAGTTGTACCGGCCTGGAAGTTGTCTTGCACCTGCTTGGGTTAATTTCCATTGCCTTAAGGTTCCTCACTGATGAAAAATCTAAAATTTGAGCAATGCTATGCAGGGAAATGTTTCTATTAGTGTCCGGAACACCCTTGAAGTATTATTTTAATTTTTTGAAAAATTTGCATAAATTATGCTAATTAGCATTCAAAATGGCCGACTTTGTCCAAAAAATAGAGCAAATACAGATTTTTGATAACTTTGTCATATAACAACGGAACTTATTGAAATTTACAGAATCGATAGACAACAGACTAATGAATGTTTCCTAGTCAGAGAATTTGAAGATTTTACAGAAAAAAAATAGTGGCACTTTTTCGAAAAATCACGGTTTAAACGCCTAATTAATTATGCAAATCTTAAATAACTTTGTAATTATCAAATATTTTCCAAATTCGTGACTAGCGTTTCAAGATAATCCATTGGAGAATATACAGCCGAAATTTCATGAAGCTCCTACCAATACTAAGAAAGTTATCAGCATTTTAATACAGAAATTTCGTGAAAATCCTGAAATTGAGAAAAATGGCAAAAAGGGAGAAACTGTCATTCCTCAATCACCAAAAATCTATAAATAATGGCTGCGAAAAATCGAAACTATTTCACGAAAACTCAATATTTCTTTTTTTCTGGTCGCTTAGGTGATATTCCGGTCAGGTATAAAACGCGAAATTTTATAGAAATGACAGCAGACTTAGTCCTGAGAGGTTGTGAAAGGCGTTGCTAAGGCCCGTTGCTATGGAACAAATAATAGTACATGGCAACTTTGACCTCTCATTTCGGGCAGTTATAGGCTATTTTCACAAATTCTGTTTACTCAGCCGGATTGGCATTTTCTCAAAATACCTAAAACCGTGGTTAGTGAAAAAACAAAAAAAATAAGATCATTCCATTTTTTTCATCAGTGAGAAACCTTAAACTGGTGGTAGTCTATTCCGTTCAACCTGACACAGGCTCGGTATAGTTCTCACAGCGGCCTGCGAGTGTGGTGCCAAAGAACAAACAGCCAATACATGGTAACATCATGTCTTATCTGACACCATCCACATGGGGCACTTGGTCAGGCAGATGACACCACAATGGTCAACTGCCTGACCAAGTTTGGCTCTCCAACGCATGCCCTCAAATTTTAGAAGCTTCTCCCAAAACAATGATCCTGTTCACACAAAGAGAAAGCTATCACTATACTTATTGCACCTTTCACATTAGTTTTTTCCAAGGGTTGGTAGGTGGTACAGAATTTGAAAATAGCAGATAGCAATAAATTCATCCCGAAGCTTTCCGTCTAGCTGTTTTCAAGGAAATATACGTCAGAAGGAGGGAGAAAGAAGCGTGGCGGCTTCTATAGCGCAAACACGGACAACAAATGACACGAAATAGAAGGCACGAACATGAAAAAAAGCGCACTCGCACCGATTGATCAGAAGCAACGAGGAGGAACGAGCGACTAGTGAGACAGTTTGAGGCTATAGAAAATTCTTTCTATTTGCATGAATCTGGTTTTAAAGTTTATATGCCCGTGGCTTCACGAGTGGAAAGATGGAAGGCAGAGCGTTCATGGGCGAAGATGGAGGATTTGAAGATGCGATTTGAGGATTTGAAAATGAAGATGCGCACACAAAACAAAGTATTTACAGACCAGAAGATACCAAAAAAACCGCCAAGTTGTCAAGTCAGGTATCTCCTGAGAATATCTTACATAAGCAGGCATGTGCAATTTTCAGAAGTAATAAAAAATTGAAAACAAAAAAAGTACAAAAACAAGCAAAGGAGATATTTATTGGATGAAATCAAAAGCCTTTTCGAGCATATAAAAAGACAGCTACAGTAACAATAAACAATGATTTGACCTGGCAATAAAAGGTACGACCCGAATCAAGAGATTTAAGATAAGATTAAGAGCAAGCTTTAATCATCATACTTTTCCAGAAGTTTTTTCTTTTGAAATGCTTTTTAAAGGACAGCCAGCCATGACTTTTTAAATCAGGATCTAGTTTAAAGCAAAGCTTATCTCCAGCAAATAACAGCATTTTTTGACCGTACCAAGTATTTAGTTGGGGTAAGTGGAATTTATTGATGGTGTGTCTGGTATGTTTATGCACAGAACTGAGTTTTATAAAGTCCTTATCAATTTTTTGAGGGATGTTACCATTAAATGTCTGGTACATGAACTTTCCTAATTCCAATTGGTAAATATCATCAATTTTCAAAAGATTAAGCGCTTTGAATATAGGTGATACGTGACAGAATTTTTTTGCGAAAGTAATAGTGTTAATCATTTTATTAAGGCGAGTAGAAAAAGCTCCTAGCTCATTTTTTTTAGCTGAACTCCAAGTTAAAATGCCATATTGTAATTTAGAGTCAATAAAGATCCTGTGAAGAGTGTCCTTGCAAGATAAATTGGCAAACATTTGTTTGATCTTTTGTTGCAGTCTTGAGGAAGTACGACCAACGTCCCGATTTTCACAGGCGGACATGATACAAAGTCACACAAAATGCTTCGAGATGAATTTATAGCGTTTTTCAATTATATTCAAGTTACAAAAAAGTTGCATTTTGTCACAAATATTAATCTATGTAACCCTGAGACAACAATGAATCTTCTTGTTACACAGCAAAACAATAAAAAACTAACGAATTATGACTGCATTTTATATAGCAGGAAACAAAGTTCAGATATTATAAATTTTCAAATTTAGCAAAAAAAAAACTCGGTTATTTTGCAGAACTCGATAATTTAAAATCACAAAACTATTGGTTCACAACCACTATTTAGTGTCAGGTGAGCACTATAAAAGTTATTAGGAGATATTTAAATAATTATCCACCCGATTTAGGGGTGAACTTCCAAAACTACGAGTTTATTTTATACGTAGGCCGTTTATAACCTCCAACTTGTACTCAAATACCAATCAACAACATTTCGAGCACTAGTAGTAAATACAATAACAACGTAACTGATTAACTTGGTTGACCCAAATTGCAAACCAGGTTTTAATATTCTTTCTACTTCTACTCTTATTGTGTTTCAAATTTTTCTTAAACATTAATTTTGCTACAGACTCTCTCTTGTAAAGGAACATGTGTAAGAGAAATTTAACCCTCAGTTCAATAACGTTAGTTTCTATCAAGTATTCTACATTAGGTCACTTTCATAAAACACCATCGCTAAAAACTAACTTTAGGCAGAATTTCAATCCACACCAGCCACTTAAAAAGAGTACAAACTCAGGCTTTTGGCAACAAAACCTTCTGAGAGAATCAGCCGCCAAAGCACGGTGATAACTTCACAAAAGTTAATAGATGAAGGAAAAGACCTAGGCAAGTTATTTTAATACAACCGAGATTAGTAGCTCCATTTGGTCAAAATAAACAAATAATTGAGTGAAAAATCACTTGATCACCAATGAGTTAGATCAGCAAGGGATCTCTGATCTGTCATTTCTAAAGGAAGGCAGGAAGTATGAAAATGTACTGTACATGCAAAACCGAATCTAACTCTTAATGACCATGATCATAGTCCCTGTAAGAAGCAAATTAAGTCAGCATTACAAACTAGCATCGGTAAATTCAATTTTGGGAGCAATCTTCTTTAAAACTGCACCAATCAACAGCAACCTTAATGTGGTGGTGCGGTCTCCGACCTCGTCTGGATTGGAACAAAATGGCTGTTGGCCTTCCCAAGGGTCTCAGTTACCACAGGCATTCCCCTCATACAAACCATTTCTCAACGAGTGCAAAAGAACAGCACACAGTCTTTTGAAATCAGTCGCCCGTCTTCTCTCTTCTAAAGCCTCTCTCCTCATTCTTCTCCTTCTCTTGATGAGCGCCAACATTTATCCCAACCCTGGATCCGTCTTTCCCTGTTCAGTGTGCGCTGGAAATGTGACCTGGAAAAGTAGATCAGTACAATGCTACAACTGCTCCAACTTAAGGTGCTCATTTAAAGTGCCCACTACTCTCCTTTACTAGATTCAGAACTCTTGGCAGCTCTCACTCCTGGAGCTGCCCATGCTTCTTCTGGAGATCTTGCACCTACCAGCACTGTGTCTTCCTCTTCGGGCTCCTACAGCTTGCATACCTCCACTGTTCAACCTGGCCCACCTTCCCTCTGCTAATGCAACAAAATCCTCGCCTTGCATTCTCTTAAATCTCCTTCCACCTATTTGTATTTCCTCCCTTTGCACCCTCACCACCGCCTCATGTTCCTGGTTGTTTTTCTATACCTCCTGCTTCCTCTCCCCCTCCCCTGACTCCCTCCACGTTCTTCAATGGAATGCTGCAGTTCTTCAAGCCAAGAACACTTAACTATTACACTTTATTTCGTCTCATTCAGTTAACCTTACATGTATCAAGGAATCCAACCTTAACTCATCTTCCTCTTTCCAGATCCCTGGAATCTCTGCTCTGCGATCTGATTGCACTCACACCCTATCTGGCATTCTTTCTCCCAATGACCTGCACACTACTGATGGCGTCATCATTTTCATCAAGCAGAGCTTATCCTTCTCTGAACTATCTACTCCTTTCTTTCTTTGCTTGACCCCTACTCTGATTATGTAGGGTCAACATTTCACTACACAACTCCTCCTCGCTCTCTTTTTCTAATGTTTATACTCCCCCTATTTGCTTTTCTTTGACGTTAACAAAATCATTTCCTTCCCCTCCTCCAGAAATCTCTTCATTCTGGGAGACGTCAACTGCCATCTCCCTTAAACTCAAAAAGTACTTGTGACTCTCGTGGGGAGGAAGTATTCAATTGGGTCATCTCCTCTGACCTCCTTCCTCTCAATGACCCTAACATCCTCACTCTTCTCCACCGCTCGTCTCTTGACATTTCCTTTGCTCCTTCCTCTCTAGCCCTTTCTTGCTCCTGGGAGGTGCTTCAAGATTTGGGTTCTAATCACCTACCAATTCTACCAACTGCCTCTCTCCAACAAACGTCTCCTTCTTTCAATTTTCAGAAAGCTTGTTGGAATGACTTTACTCTTCACTTTGACTCTCATTGTCGTTTTACAAAGGAATATTCCTCTCTTTTTCTTTCCTCTGCTGTTGCTCTGTTCACTAAATGCGGCCAAATTTTACATTCCTTTCAGCTGCGTCAAACTCCAACCTCAAGACTGATGGTCTGCTAAAGTGGAAAATGTAGTCAGTCAAAGACGTAAGGGTTATGCTGCCGTTCATAGAAGTGATGAAAGTCGTCAGGTTTACAATTCTGCTTCCCGACATGCCTCGCCAGTCATGGCCAAGGCTGAGGCATAGTAAGCGACTTGCTCTTCTCTCTTTCCTAAATCAGTGTATTCTCTCCTCCATTCTGTTGCTGGCTCCTCTTCCTCATCTTCCTTCTCTCCTAACTTCCTCAACTGTTCCTCTACCAGGGAGTCGGCTTCAACTTTCACTAACTACTTTCTGTCTCCCAGTCAAAGACCTTGCGTGGTAGAGCCAGAGGCTACCTTTCCGAGCTCCGCCGAGCCACATGCCCTGAGGAGTCTCACTTGTCCTTTTGCTCTCCTTTCTACCACACTGAATTTCGTGTGGCTGCATCCAATCTTTCCTCCTCCACTGCCACTGGCCTAGACAAAATTGCCTATCCCACGCTAAAGCACCTTCCTTGCTCTGGCATGGATTTTCTTCATCACATTTTCAATCTTTCCTGGTCATTAAATTCCTTACTTTCATTTTGAAGACATCTTCTATTATTCTTATCCATAAGATGGAAAAACCTCTCGACTCTCCTGCTTCCTTCCGGCCTATCTCTATGACCTCCTGTGTTTCAAAGCTTTTTGAACGCATCATTCCATCTCGTTTACTCTTCTTTTTGGAGTCTAACTCTATTCTCTCTCCCTGCCAGGCCAGATTCCACGCTGAACGGTCTATTCCAGATCAAATTCTGCATCTTTCTCAGTCCATTTGGATGGCTGTAACAGACCCTAGCCTGGCTCTCGAATGATTCTTGGTACTATTGACTTCCTTGAAAGCTAAATGAGGCATTCTTTCGACTCTGTCTGGCATTCCGTCCTTTTTCATTAACTTATTTTGGCTGGCCTCCCTCATTGGACTCAATTTTTCCTTTCTGATAGGCGTGCTTGCATGGTTTTGGATTGCAAGAATCTGTTCTCAGCACTGTACTTTTCTTTCTTTTCATCAATGATCTTCCGGCTTCTCTACCTCCTTTCATCAGCTGCTCTCTTGATGCTGAGGATCTGGCCATGTTGCCCTCCTTCCCCTTAGTCCCTACTGCAGTGGAGACCACACAAGGAGCTCTGATTCGACTGGAGTGCTGGTATGAGTACTGGTGTCTTCCTCTCAATTCGAGCAAATGTGAGGCCTCCCTCTTCACAATGGATCTCCACCAAGCTAACCTCCAGCCCTACATCTTCTCATCCAACTCCCGCCTCCGTTTCAATCCCACTCCGACTTTTCTTGGGATTACCATCACCACACTATTTCCTTTTCTAAACATGTATCTTCGCTTACCAATATTACCAAATTGGAACGCCTTCACCAAGCGGCTAGTCGTGCCATCTCCGGCTGCCTCTCGTCATCCCCTAACCTACTTCTCATGTCTTTGGCGTCCCTACCTCCCCTACAAGTCACTCTGACTCACTTCACTCTTTCATCTTATGAGCGGGCTCTATGTCTCCCAATTTCCTTTCCCATTTCAGGTTTAGCCAGACTTGGAGTAAAGCCAAAGCTCTCCAGATTTTCTTGGAGAGCTTTTGCATCCACTCACCTGCTCATGCTTGCGTCTACTTCCCCTAGGGAGACTCTCCTTGCTTACTCACCCTTTCTTTCTCCTGCTCCTGCTCTGATCTCCCTCTCTCTCCAAGGAGCGACTCTCACTCACCTTGACTCTCTCCCACCTTACGATCTGGTGCTCTGGACTGATCGCTCTGTTCATTTTTTCTTTGGCAAAGGGCGGCTCTGGCGTACTTGCCAACTGCTCTCTCTGTGGCCACTCTTTCCTTTTCAACAGGCCCAGTATGTTCAAGTTTTTCTGCTGAAGCCTGCGCCAATCTGCACGCTCTTTGCTGTTCTCGGCAACACCAACAAGTCTGCCATTTTTCTTGTCTTCTCTTTCTATCTGACTCTTGTTTTGTTCTCACTGCCCTATTCTCTCCTCCATCCTTCCTTTTACCTCAATCTCTCTGGCAGGAACTGTGTTGTCTCTCCTCCTGTTCTATGAGGCTACAATGGGTCCCCGGACACTCGTTTCTCCCTGGGAATGATGCGGCTGATGAGCTGGCCAGACGGGGAGCGCTACTCGTGCCTTCTGCAATCCTTTGCAGTCTGTCTCCTATTATCTCTCGTATCGACTCTTCTGTTTTCTTGGACTGGAGGCATACTGTCTCATCTAAATTCTTTGGCACACAGATTTGCTCAATTTTCACCGAGGAACTTGTGTTCCCTTGCCATGCTTGCTGTGTTCTTTTTCGTCTACGCTGCAACGGACACAACCTTCTTTTAGGTTCTTATCTCTCTAGAATTGGCAAAATCGAGAATCCTTCCTGCAGCGCCTGTGGACACTCGTCCAAGGACATCTCTCATCTCATTCTGCACTGTCCAGCTACGAACTCTTTGCGCCGCTCACTCTTTGGCGACTCTCTGTCTCTCTACGACCTCTGGTCCAGGCCCTGGGGAGATGCCCAGCTTCTGGGGCTCCATGGTCTTCTGCCATGCCCCCATCCCTCGGAAGGGGTCGGGTAACAACTGCATTTTCTTTAAAACGTTGATCACCAAAACTACTTTTAGTGCTCTTAATTTTGTCAGTCAAGAAAAATCACAGTGATTGTTGCTGCTCACACTCAGGGTTGGAATACCACGTTGACCACTATTTTTTCTGATGAAGCTTGGTGTATCTGCCAAGCAAAACGTTAATAAAAAAGTATTTTTAGTGTTTGTTGCACATGTCATTTTCCACCGGAAGGACAATAACATTGCTTGCTGTCTCACCTGTGAGTTTACACCCCAGAGCTACTAGTGCAGACCCCATGCCTTTCCTTTCTACAGTGCAAAGTGAAAGAGCTAAAATTTTCATTTTCTTGATGATCGTACTGGTCGATCAAATAAAAGTATTGTTAAAATATATTTTAATTAAATTAAGTAATAATTCTTACTTTGGTCTCTTTTCTGAACCCTATTTGATTACGTCCAGATGTTACGTAACCGTTATCGAGAGCAATAAACCAATTCCTGAATACATCATACAAATTCATGAGAGTGTTTTGGCTCTCCTTCTGTTTGTCCAAATCCAAAGTATGAGGCAAAAATTTAGGAAAATAATCAACAAGAATTCTTTTGAATTCCTCCAAATTACACCATTTGAACAGCAAGATGTCAAATGATACAACATGCTTTCGATCTAGATGATCTAAATAATATATTAAAGTTACTTTCTAACTTCTCTTTGTGAAGGCGTAATTGAATTGGGTTTAATACAGCTCTTTATGGTCATATCATTAGTTGATTTGGATTGTGTACTCTAGCCTTAATCACGTGACTGTGCATGCCTTGCAATGCAAGTAATACAATACTACATGCCAAGTCTGTCCAGAAATGATAAATTGGTTTCTGTCGATGTAATAATTTGTTAAATTTGATGTTTTGTTGGCGTGGCGCAATGAACTGAGTGTGAGAGTTGTAATCAAGACTACAAACTGAGCACTCAGACCACTCCACTAGATATGGTACGGCCATACAAAATCGACGTTTCCATTAAAGCTCATGTTTGGTTTCAAATTATGACTGGAACAAATCGCAACAAAATGTAAGGATAACTGTTAACACGACGACCATATATAGTCACTTCACAGTTTCCCAAACTCTATGTTACTATGCTAAGTTATATTTTCATTGCTGCGCAAAAGCTAAGTTGCTAGTCTTCAGTTAAAATGGGCCACCGCGATGACCAGACCGCTCGGTCCAGCCACCTGCTTCCCTCATAAACATAAAAATATCCCGCATAGTGCTTTTCTTAAAACCACAACAAGCAAACTTGCTGGCTTTTTCTCCCACTATCTTTTCTGTGCTTAGTGCTGAGCAGAGAAGCTGTTTAGGTGATTCGAACAAGAAAGCTACTAAAACACCATTTTTAAATCTAGGGGCAACTTAACAGCAAAAATAAACTCAAGTGTAGCGCTAGCAAAGCAGGCACTCTAACCACTACAACACAAAGCCAGTTGTCCACAATTGGAAAATATATTGCTATGATGTATCATTTTGAGTATATTTTGGTTGTATTGTGTTAGGCATGATATCTAAGTTCAGCAACACAACAGTCTTATTGATTTCAAGAGCTGCAAAAGATGTTAAAAGTTGTCTGCCCATCTATGGCTTTAAAATCTGACATGATCAGACCCCTGAGTTATGCATCATATAGTGCAATGTCACTTCAGTGACAATGGCCTTTAACCCAAGAACTCTAGAATCTACTTTTTGCCCGATAGCAAAAAGCTTTTTCGCTAAAGTAAAAGGAACAAACTATTACTTTATATACTAGCCGGCTTTGCCTGCAGGGCCCACCATCAGTAATGTCAAGGTTAAGAATATCGATTCAGCCAACTCCATCAGCTTAACCCAATGGATAGTTGTAAAAATAGTAATAAAAAGTTTATGTTTTTTGACATAGCCAAATCTTGTTCTGAAACAAAACTATCATGTTTTTGAAATGGAATCCATTAAAAAAGACCTTATGAGGGTTGTACGTAGTAGTTACATGTCTCTCTAGTGTGTGAAGTCTCTGGCAACGTTTTATTTGCCCTGTTTTCAGCATAAGCGTCCCTAAACTTAAACTTTTATCTGTCTAATTCAGCAAGCGCTTAAAAGCATATCAAAGATGTGGAACGGCACCAAAGTCATTGATGCGTATTTTTAAGAATAAGCTATTAAATATTATGCACACTACTAACGATTTATTTTTAAAAACTGTGGGCAGGTATGTATAAGGAAAAGCCTCTGGCTATAGGTATCCTAATTTTTCTTGGCATGAACACAGCGAGTTAACAGCATATTCACTCGAAGTAAAGTACTCACAAATAAGTTATTGCAATTGGAGGGCCCCCCATCAATAATGTCGAGGTTAAAAATATCGGATCAGACGGCTGCACTGGCTTCACCCAATTGATAATTGTGAGAACAGTATTGAAAAGTGAATGTGTTTGGACATAGCCAATTCTGTTCCAAAATCAAATTGATTAAAAAATGTTATAGGGAGTTGCGCATAGCTGCTATATTTCCCCAATGTTTATGAAGCCCCTAGCAACGTCTTATTTTCCCTGTTTTTAGCATGTACTTAGAAAGTGGGCTTGCTTACAAATCAAACGGCCAGTAATTTCATGCACTTTTATCCAACTATTTCACCACTTAGATAGAACCATAAATGTAAAGTTGTGGGAAAAGAGGGCACAAAGCAATTGCTGTGTAATTTCTGAAGTGATAAAATATTTTACATGCGACTTACGATGTTTTATAATTGTATGCCCATTTGTATGACCAAAATCTCTGACTGTCTATACATTGCTACGTTCTGCCGTAATCAAAGCAAGAGAAGTGCAAACTAACCCAAGGTCAAGCACTTACAGTTAAGTCATTACAATAGATTAGGCTACAGTTTAAGAGTATAGTTCATCGACCAGATTTTAATGCCAAAGATGCGATAATTGTTGTGATAAAAAATCGTCAATTTGTTTAACATTGATACATATTGTCAATATGTCTTAGAGGTTAGAATCAGTGAAGCTTGTGACAAGACTGTGCAAAAATATTATAATTTGCCATTACATTATTAAAAAACTAGCTTTTTGAACTACTGCTACGTTAATACTGTAATGTATCATTCTTCTTTAACAAGTAGTATATATCAGTAATTTGATTTCAAAATAATGGTGAATAAAACCTTTACACATAGCTGATGCTTGCTGCCTTTTTTCACTGTAATGGTACCAAAGCATTATGACATCATAAAGCGAGTTTAAAGCGTTCAAGAAAAAAGCATGCTTAGAATGCTGAATAGAAAGAAATGCTTGTTGTATCGTCAATTGAGCTTAGATTG
Source organism: Trididemnum clinides (assembly GCA_963675345.1). Classification (NCBI taxonomy): domain Eukaryota; kingdom Metazoa; phylum Chordata; class Ascidiacea; order Aplousobranchia; family Didemnidae; genus Trididemnum; species Trididemnum clinides. Next base: position 37,470,770 of record OY776292.1, on the reverse strand, counting down.
CTGTTGAATTTTTTATCACAAGCATTTTGTTATTATCTCCCCAAAAAAGCTTTTAATCGCGTTTTGATGATAGTAGTTTTTAAGAAAATAGAGAACAAATTTGCAATTAAGCGTTAGCTGTGACGGGAAGTCAACAAGTTAAAAACTGCCTTTCGTTTAAGCAGCAAAATGGTTTTTCTTTCTCAAGAAATGCAAGATTTATGACGTCACAAACCATATATTATGACATAACAAACTCTTGTGTCATTCACCCCGGGAAGGTAATCAATCATGCCCAGTTTTGTGTTTGTATGCCCAGTAGTTTCAGAGAAGTTAAAACACACCAAAACATTGACATAAAGGAATCGCCACTTTGTAGTATAGGTAAAATGTGTTCTTTTGAGCGTAGTTACATCAAAACCTTTCTTCGCATTTTGTCTACAGCAACAACATGGGGCTTTCTTTAATGGTGCTTCTCATTACAAACAACCGCATGATTTATTGCACTTCTTTTCATTGGTGCACAAAAACATTATGAGCAGGATAGGCAAACCCTTTATTCCCATATAACGAATCTCTCTATCCGTTCACATGAGTAACCAAAGGGTACAAAAGTTATGTGAGATGATGGGGGGGGGGGGTGGCACCAAAGTAGCGATTGTTTACAAAAATCAAAAAAGTGGATATTAAGCAGTAGGCATCACAGATGGAACCGGTTAGTATTTTCAAAACCTGGCTCAACTGGTAAACATTCGAGTTTGTCCACTGGTTGACTAGTTGTTTTATGACAATATTTTGTTTTTGTAATATTTCTTGTGAGTAACTGACTTTAAGCACATAAAGCAATTCTAATCTGAAAATAAAATGCTATAAAACCTTACGTTTGCTTCTAAAAAAGGTCTTTTTGCCAATTTGATTTTGAATAATTTATGAACGTATCTACAGTAAAGGCAATTTTGTAAAAGAGCATATGTCTGCCGAGTAGATTCGGCAATCCAACTACTTACTTGCCAATAACAATAAAAATGTTGAAAACTGTCGCTACTTTTTATAACATAACTGGTCTATCATTTCAGCATTTGGCAACCACTTCTAAACTACTTAGTAATTATTACTGTACTTTCAGTTCAGTTCTGTTCTACTGAATCAAAATGGCAACCTTGTCAATAGCATCCATTGATTTAACAGAATATCATATAATGCAGCCGTTGCGTAGCGCACAAATTTTACTTCTCTTCATGAAGCATATTGAATGCCAAACGGCATTTTATCCAAATAAAAACATTTTTGAAGCTAACGTTTATCATTTTTAAAAGTGTGATTTCAGTCCAAAAAATTAAAGAGATCTCAAAGCAAATTTGGGGCTGCAAAGAGGGATTATCGAACAGTTTTTTGACATATCTAACCAGCTGGTAAGGATTCTTGACCTGGCCCGATCACTAATCCGACCAGCAATCGGCATTGGTCAACCCAACCAATATCCATCTCTGGTAGGCATATTTCATGACTAGACGCATCCTTTTTTGTAATTTGATGCATGACTTCAATGCCCTTGGCACGTCTTAGGTCTATGTGCTCTGTTCATTGCTGAGGCGTGGCAAATGGTACTTTGCATTTTTCTTCATTTGGAAGACTAAAAGACGATTCTGTTGTTAAGCTATGTTGATGCAAAGCAGCAGAAATGTCTTCCATATGGTGCAATTTCACACAGGGGCATTGTTTTCTTTTGATTTTTCTTTGAACTTTCTCAAATCCCTGCAGGCTACGCCTTATGTTCAATGCTACTTTTACCCTGCATAGGCGTATTCATGGCAGTTAAAAGAGATCTTGCTATTTTTTCAATGGAGGTCATATAATCGTGAATAGCCTGATGGTGATCATTTCAGTTTATTAATCAAGACTAGTCATACTCACAAAGCACTGGAAAAAACACAGTAAAAAATGATGGCTGCACAAACATGGTGATTGTTTTCAAAATTTAAGAAATGAAATATTTAGTGATGGGCCTATTTCATACTTTGATGCACTCCCTTCAGCATTTGTTTAGGTGTATCCTCTCTGGCATTTGCACTGTGATAATAAGCTCTTTGATTGCGCTGATAGCCTTTGTTTTGCCATAATGAAAACAGATTTTAGACTTAAATTTTAGTTGCAGCAAAAGGTTAAGCTACGTAACTACGCCTTTGGTTGTGCTGGAATAGTGCATTGAAAAAAAAATTAAAGAGCGTACGTAATGAGCATAATGCTTTGAAGATAAAAAGAAAAAAGGTCTGCTTATTGCAGAATGTTTAAAAATATTGCTAGTAGCGTTATAAATGAAGCTCAAATTGTTGTCAAATTTGTTTCATCAAAAGCATCTTGTTTATACCTCCTGTAAAACCTTTTAACTACATTTTTAAGGTCAGTATTTCTTGAGAAAATAAAGAAAACAAATTTTGTAATCAAGTGTTAATTGTGATATCATCTTCCTTCCTAGAGATAAAATGTTTGAGCGAAAATCCGTTTTTCTCAGTCAAAAACACAAATTAAAAAAAATCAGTTTTATGACATCATCAGAACATCACAAAACCCCTTATGACACTCATCTTAAAGTGGTGATCAATCGCACCAAGTTTGAGGCTGGCATGCCCAGCAGTTTTAAAGGAGTTAAAGCAAATAAACAAACAAATGCACAGCCAGAACTCTGCTTAGTAGTATAGATGAATGTCGTTCTCAGTTACAACTTATTACGCTGCTTACGAGTGAATTCTCACTTTATTTCGACACGTTCAGTCATTCACTTTGCTATTTAACATGATAACCCCACTGATGGGACATCACAAAAAGTGTCTGGCGAAACATTTTTTCAAACTTATATTAAAGATCTTAGTGCAACGCTATTGTGGGATCATCTCATTCACAAATCTTTTTCTTTATGCTCAAGAGTACCCAACGCAATTTACCCACCTCCCCCCCTCGACTTAAATGTCGGCCACTTTTGCTATTCATACAAATCAGTTAAAATGTTATGGGTAAGGGAGACAAGTTATGAGAAAGATTTTTAACTTTTTCAACAAAAAATATAACAACAAACAACTTTAATTAAATTGTGAATCTTTGAGACCAAATAATAGCAAGTTTACTACGGCAGAAGTTCTGTGCAATTCTACAATGCCCTGCAGTTTTGGCTGATATAAAACAAAGTCATAATCATTATCTCAGTAACTGCTGGTATTCTGTTTTGATTTAGTTTGTATATTTTCACAAGCAATTTTATAGCATCATAAATTTTAAATTTTATAGTTTTTTGGGCTAAGTGGTAAAACCAGTACACCTAACGCCTTACAGTAATTTAATGGAAGTGAACTTTTCTTCTAACCACTACGGCTAAGGAGCAGCATCAATAAGAATCCTACAAGAAAACCTCAAAAACGTAAACAATGAGATGAGCTCAGAAAAAAATATCTCCTTCTTTACCCAAACTTTGAAAACCTGTTCCTATACTACGCAATTTTCCTCTATGTGGAAAAAATTTTCATTACAAAATCAATTTTTTTCATTTTTACTCAAAATTTGGGATTTTACTAAGATTACATTGATTTATCAGTACAACTTTAATCATACATTACAGTCACAGGTATTATATACAACTAAGCATGCAAAGCTTTTCCTGAAAAAACACACAGGTGGTTATTTAGCTTTTGAAGAAACTTTCTCTTTAAAACTTGAAAAATTGTTTCTTATTCTATACATTTTCAGGCTACACATTAAATGGGCCTTTTCAGCACAAATTTGGCCTTTTAGTACAAATTTCAGTACAAAAATGGCCATTTTAGCACAAATTTTATTACAAAAATCTCGCAAAAATTGATCAAAAAACGTTGCTAGTATTTTTTACGGCTAAAGGGCTTTAGCCATCTTATCTCCCCAAGTTGCAACCTAGTTGCTATTTATTCCATAATCTATAGTATGAAAACAGTAAGGAATATGATGTGGAAGATTCTGTTTGAAACGGAAGATATCGAGTGTGGAATGGATTGGTATGAAAGATTTCTGATAGTATGGGATGTGGAAAAATTGCATTCCATACTATGCAGGCTCAATTATTACTTTTACTCTCCTGTGATATCTGCCACAAGAAAATATTGGCATTTTTTATCAGTGTTGTTGGCATGAAGTTGGATATATGAAACAGTTTGTGCTGCGATGGTAGGACCAAATAAGCATTACCATATTATATTGATACATGCTAGAAATCTTTCAGTTTGAAACGTTTTCGGCTATTGCTACTAGCTAAAAATCGAGGTTTTCAAAAGTTGTTGTTGGTTGTATTGTTTGTCGGCTTTTAACAGATTGCTTGCAAAGTAAGCAAACCAAAATGAACAACACAGCCAAAACCAACCGAAGTTGTCTTTCCAGCTAAAGAAAGGCTGTTGTATTTCTTGCGTTCAATTGAATGTGATAGGTCTGCTCTTTTCAATAACATTGCCGTAATGCTAGTATTTTGCAAAGGCTGTGTGGTATTAAACAAATCTGTGTTATGTGCGTATTATAGTGCCCTAAAAAGATTTGAAATGACATATTTAGGATGACAGGACTTTCCGACTACGCCAGCAGAAAGCATTGAAGGTGTAAAACTTTCCACAGGTAGACGAGCACTAAGCCTCTCTCTGTAGCGCCATCAAGTTTGCAAGATAAGGTTCAAACAACATTGACTTGTTGCAGAGCAAATAGCAAGCTTCTGATCACGTGCTAGAATTCCGACCAAACATAGCCAGGGCTCCATCAAGAAGCTCAAGAAACTTTTCTTTGAATGGAAAGGACTAAATGCTAAAATTGACACAAGCCCAAGCACATACGAGGTGTGTCCGAAAAGTAACAAGACTGGTGTTATAAAAACTTTATCGAAAAATATTGAAATATACCAAAGTCAAATTCCTTCAAAGTAATTCCCTTCCACTTTGAAACACTCGTGCATTTGCTTTTTGCAGGATTCAATACCTCTTTGGAAGGCATTTTTTGAGATCTTCTTTGAGCTCCGTCGTCGAGGCCATTTCGATGGAATCGATGTCAGAAAAATGGCTTCCCTTCAAAATAGATTTGATCTTGGGGAAGAGGAAAAAGTCACAGGGGGCCAGATCGGGGGAATATAGGGGGGTGTTCCAAGGTTGCAATGTTCCTTTCTGTGAGAAACTGACCAATACTCAGGGCTGTGTGAGCAGGAGCGTTATCGTGATGGAGCGTCCATTCGTGGGCTCCCCAAAAGCTTCGTCTCTTGTCACGCACTGTTCACACGAGGCGCCGAAGAATGTCTTTATAGACGGTTTGGTTTACTGTTTGACCTTGGGGTAGGAATTCGAAATAAACGATGTCTATAAAGACATTCTTCGGAGTCTTATGAGATCAGTGCGTGACAAGAGACGAAGCTTTCGGGGAGCCCACGAATGGACGCTCCATCACGATAACGCTCCTGCTCACACAGCCCTGAGTATTGGTCAGTTTCTCACAGAAAGGAACATTGCAACCTTGGAACACCCCCCTATATTCCCCCGATCTGGCCCCCTGTGACTTTTTCCTCTTCCCCAAGATCAAATCTATTTTGAAGGGAAGCCATTTTTCTGACATCGATTCCATCGAAATGGCCTCGACGACGGAGCTCAAAGAAGACCTCAAAAAATGCCTTCCAAAGAGGTATTGAATCCTGCAAAAAGCGAATGCACAAGTGTTTCAAAGTGGAAGGGAATTACTTTGAAGGAATTTGACTTTGGTATATTTCAATATTTTTCGATAAAGTTTTTATAACACCAGTCTCGTTACTTTTCGGACACACCTCGTATTTCATGGAGACAGTTTTCGAGATAAGGTCAAGCCACTGTTTGATATTACTCAAGCTTACGCCAGAAACCTCCTTGAAAATGATGAAGACAAGCTCTTTCTTAAAAATTAAAGAAAGCCTAAACGTCCCAGCTGCATGGTAGGGCTTGATCAAGTCCATATACAAAAAGAGGAAAAGCAGGCAAGCAACAAACAACAGTTGGAAATAGGACATTCTCAGCTGATAAAATCATCTCTGTAAAAGAAGTGCAGTATTGGAATGCAGTACTGATAGTGCTGATTCTGACCAAAGTGAAAAACAACCATGCACAAATGCAAGTACTCCCAATCCTATAAAGAGGGCACGTCAAATTGCTATATTGCTTCAATTAGCTGGCACGTTCGATCGCACACAAGTAAGTCACTGAGCTGCAAAGATCATCCTTTTCGAGGCATCCAGAGCCATTGGAAATAGCCTGCGAGAGCTTGCACTAAACAGGTCAACTATTCAAAGTCAACAACAAAAAGAATACTAACACCAACTACTGAAAAAGAAATCTTCACAATTTACCATGCTTTAACTGTACACTGGGATGGGAAACTAATGTCTGATATATCACGAAAGGAAAAGGTGAATAGACTTCCCACACTTGTTTCTGAAATGGGAGAAAAGAAATTTCTGGGGATTCCAAAACTAGATAATGGAAAAGGCAAAACTGTGACCTAAGTCACGCAGCCAATGTATCGCAAGAATGGCAAGTAGAAGATTCGGTTCATGTTATGCACTCTGACACAACAACATTAAACACTGGGCATTCAGTGGGAGCTGATATAATCTCTGAGCAACTTTTAGGAAAACATCTGCTACACTTCGCCTGTTGTCATCATATTCTTGAGATAATACTAGGATTTGTGCTTCAAGAGTGCCTAGGCCGGCAGACACAACTGAAATTGGTGTATTCATATGTTTGAGAAAAGAAAAATAAAAGGACACGTGGACGGAATGTTTTACCTCATCTGAGCTGGGAAATTTTCTTAATCATGCTATTAGTTTGTGCAACTTACAGCTGCAGCAAAACCACACTCGAGATGACTACCAGAAGTTGCTTTCCATAATGCTCTTATTTCTTGGAAGAAAATCATTTCGCGGTAAGCGATTTCAAGTGCTTAGCTTCGTGCACCAAGCACACTGGATGACAAAAGCTATATTCATTTACAGCATCAAAATTTGGTTATTCCGATCTCAATTCAAACTTACACAAAGTAAATGGGTAACCTACTATCAACCTTTTTTTGAGTTTTTATTAAGGCTTGATTGTTGGCACCACTTGTTCCACAAGCAGCCAGACACGACTTAAACCCACTTCAATCACTTAATTGCTACCCACAGCCTCAAATGAAAGCAGCTGCTTTACGTCAGACCTTATTAACATTAGACGTGGGTTTTTTTTACTTGGGCTTAGCTTGGCTTGACTTTTGCACCGAAACTGTCTACACCATGATTGCTTTGTCCTGCTTAAGTGAGCACATTAGCATCGCGAAAATTGTTGCTATGAACAACTGTATAGCATGAACCGTCAAAGGCTTTGGTTTCATGGCATCAGTTTTTATCTAATTTTTATCGCTAAACTTGAAATAAAAAAATTCTCGCAGCATATCAAATCTGTTTATGGGAAACCAGCAACGTGGTCGAACGAGTGAGAGCACCATTCAAGATAATGATTGTGAATTTAACCACTTCGCGACGGGAGACGTACATGTATGTCAAAAATGCTTTTCCATTCGAAGACGGGAAACGTATATTTACGTCCGCGCGTTTTGCCAAAAGGACGGTGGCCGTTGTTTTACGTTGCAATCGCTACGATAATGTAACATGAAGTGCAGTTGATACAAGGGCAATTTCCCTGCTTCGGTTTGCTCAAAAACAGGAGAAAAAACCTGAAATGAATGCAGCATTGCAGCATAGTCTTGCAAGTTTGTGAGGAGAATTATTCGTTTTGCTCAAAAGCAAGCAAAAAAAGCTAGCACGAACGCAGTGTCTTATTAGTCTATGAAAGGTTTTGAGAAGCAAAGATAAATGTTGCAAAAAACATGGGTTAGGAAAAAAGTTTCATAAAGAGCGGAAGAGGGTAGTAAACAAAACGTGAAAAAGACTACGAAAGGGGACATACTTCAAAAATTGTTGGGGCGATGTTCCTCTGCACCACTCCTTGTTTGGGAATGGGCATGAGTACATTCGATTTTTTCTAAATTAGTAGGGTTAGGGTACTTTGGGATAAAATAAGCTGAGGATACCGTAATTATTTTTGCTGTGTCAGAATGCTACTACCTTATGCTTGTTAGTGGCTCCGTGGCAATGGTTTTGCAGAGTATTATATAGCATTTTGTGTCAATTTTTTTTCAAAAAATTTTCTGAATCATTGAATTTATTTGATATGTTTTATTACTTTAGTTATCAATATTTTACAACTAATATTTCAGATTTATTTTTTGAAATATACAGTATAGCTGCAACATGAAGCGTAGAGCTGACATTGACATTGTAGCAAGTAGCTGTACAGATCGGTATTTTAATAACATTTGTGACGTCATTCATGAGGTCACAATTGTGATGTACGTCATCGCCCATGACAACAGTGTGACTTACCACAATGTGCATTCACTGCTAACCTAAAGTACTCCAAGATGCGTAATAGTGAAAAAAACATAATATGATGCGAAAAAGTGAAGGTTATAAAAATAATACCGTCTGAGTGGCATAGTAAGCTTAAAAAAAACCGTCGCAAAGTGGTTAAACTTCACCATGACTGAGTTATTGAGCACTTGGAAAAGGGACTTCATATGGAAAATTTCCCTGCTTGTGATTGAAATGCTCCGTGTTAGCATAACTGGTAACTCCAAAGCTTATCTTAACATGATATTCAGGCATAACCGGTAACATGTTTTCCTTACACCACAGGATAAAACAATATGATAAAAAAACTTCAAAATCTTTTAATACCTCAACCTATACCTAAATTTGCAATAGTAAAAAACATCATAATAAAAGGCAACATTGGGTTCATTTCATGGGGATTTAAATTAAAGGCCATGACATCATATGATTTGCTGTTTCCACATAAAGCTGATTTTTGAGCATTTAATACATTTCTGTAAGTTAATCATTATTGTGCATATTTCTCAAGTGTAGTAAAAAACAGAGTTGATCTTTTGAAACACCAAAAATCAAACAAACAACATAACTATTACTTTTCTTGTTTATTATAAACATGTGCTACAATGCAGATCTACAACAGCCAATTGGTGTCATAAAGAATGTTAAAACATCAGCACATTTTAAACAGAGTAATCATTTTAACACATTTCAGTATCCCAACTAATGCTTTACCTCAAGCTTTTACAGCAGTTAAAGATAACATTACATAATTGATTATTAATGATTATTACAATCTTGCCACTGTTAAAAACAGGCTACCTAAAAGGGGCATTCAAAAAATACGTGGAATTTTTCAATTCATATTGATTTCTATTTACAAGGAATTAATTTTGCAACATAACCTCCGTCACGGTCGATGCACTTCCCCAGGCAGTGTTTCCATCCATTTACACCATTTTTGAAAAATTCTGCAGACTGATTTCTAAGCCATGTTTTTGTTGCATGTTTTGCTTCATCAGTGCTATTAAAACGGACTCCTTTCAGATGTTCTTTTGAGTCTTAAGAATAGCAAAAAATCAGATGGGGCTAGATCTGGGCTATAAGGTGGATGTGGCAGCAATTCCCATCAAAATTCTCTCAAAATTTCCTTTGTCACCCTTGCAGGATGCGCTGGAGCATTGTCATAATGGAAGAGAAATCCTCGGTGAAGCTTTCAATAGCACTGATGAAGCAAGACATGGCTTCAAAATCAGTCTGCAGAATTTTTCAAAAATGGTATAAATGGATGGAAACACCACCTGGGAAGTGCATTGATGATGTTGTTGGTTACTCGACCCCTTCCGAGGGATGGGGGTATGGCGGAAGACCATGGAGCCCCAGAAGCCGGGCAACTCCCCAGGGCTTGGACTAGAGGTCGTACAGAGACAGAGAGTCACCAAAGAGTGAGCTGCGCAAAGAGTCCGTAGCTGGACAGTGCAGAATGAAATGAGAGCTGTCCTGGGACGAGTGTCCACAGGCGCTGCAGGAAGGATTCTCGATTTTGCCAATCCTAGAGAGATAAGAACCTAAAAGAAAGCTGTGTCTGTTGCAGCGAAAACCAGAGAGGACACAGCGATCATGACAAGGGAGCACAAGTTCCTCGGTGGAAATCGATGGAACCTGTGTGTCAAAATACTTCAATGAGACAGTATGCCTCCAGTCTGAGATAAGACGAGAGTAGATACGAGAGATAAAAGGAGACTACAAGGGATTGCAGAAGGCACAAGCAGCGCTCCCCATCTGGCTAGCTCATCAGCTGCATTGTTACCCGAGAGAAATGAGTGTCTGGGGACCCATTGTAGCCTGATAGAACAGCATGAGAGAGAAGACAGTTCCTGCCAGATCTGACACAGAGTTTGAGATAAGACGAAAGATGGAGGAGAGGACAGGTTGGCAATGACAGGCGGAGAGTCAAATAGTAGGAGAAGAGAAGAGAAATGGCAGACTTGTTGGTGCTGTCGAGACCAGCAAAGAGCGTGCAGAATGGCGCAGGCTTCATTGGAAAAACTTGAACATACTGGGCCTGCTGAAACGGAAAGAGTGGCCTCAGTGCCACAGAGGGAGCAGTTGGCAAGAATGCTGGAGCCGCTTTTGCCAAAAGAAAAAGGAACAGAGCCGTCTGTCCAGAGTACCAGATCATGAGGGGGGAGAGAGTCAAGATGGGTGAGAGCCACACCTTGGCAAGAGTGAGGGGGATCAGAGCGAGAGCATGGAGGAAAGAGTGGACTCCACAATGAGCGAGGGCAGATTCCATGGAGGAAAGTTAGGGCAGGCAAGAAGAGCCTCTCTAGAACAAGTAGAACGAAGCATGAGCGGGTGAGTGGACGCAAAAGCTCTCCAGGACGATCTGCAGAGTCTTGGTTTCATTCCAAATCTGGCCAAACCTGAAATAGGAAAGGAGGTTGGGAGACCAAGAACCTGCTCATAAGAAAAAAAGAGTGAAGTGAATCAGAGTGACTCGTAGGGGAGGTAGAGAAGCCTCGATGAGTAGTAAAGGGATAGGGGAGGATGAGAGGCAGCTGGTGATGGCGCAACTGGCCGCTCAGTGGAGGCATTCCTGCACCAATCAACAGCCGCCTCAACGTGGTGGTGCGGTCCCCGACCTCATTTGGGTTGGGTCAAAATGGCTGTTGGCCTTCCCGAGGGTCCCAGTTACCCTGGGCACTCCCCTTCAAGTGCATCAATCGTGATGGAGGTTATGTTGATAGATAAATTTATTGTAAATAGAAATTAATAAAAAACTGAAAAGTTCTGCATATTTTTTGAATGCCCCTCGTAGTTCATTGGAACATTTCCAAAAATTGTCCATTTTGTCAAACAAGCTAAATTATGTAGGCATGCGTTGGTAAATTTTACAACAGGAAGCCAATACTTTTTGCATACTATTGTGCAATGAATCATTCTTCAATCAGCTCAAAATACTTTCTTTATCCATGAGTAACATGAACACCTTTTGGACAGCTGTACGTGAACCTAGTTGAATCATAGTTACTTTTACACAATGGCACAAAAAGCTTTAGTGAAATTTTTACAGAATTACTTTGACCAGTGTAAAGTATGAAAGCAATGAAATTTGGTCTGTTTGAAATGCAAATCACGCTTTCAACAGTTACACTTATAGCCTCTCCATAGACCGAAACGCCATGCTGGTTCATTAATAGCTACAAACAGCTCCAAAAGTTCCAACACTCACAGTTAATTAACTTTCACGGTACTGCAATATGTCAGCAGCATCAGGTATAAATCCTCGGTCCACTTCTACTGTACTAGGTTGATAGGCTTACTGAGAAATTGTTCTATGCTTCATTTTATCACACTGCTTATGTAGCCATTTTTGTCAAATTCCTTTGAGTAGTAAAGGCTAGGTCTACTGACAGTCAAGACTAGAAGAAATTTTTTTATCGTGAGGTAGCTTTCCAAGTTTAGTTGCATTCAAAAAATAAAAGTCATTTAACCTTGCCTTCACAATGCTGCAAGACAGCTGAAAGTACAAGCTGAATGAATGATAAAATACCGTATTTTATCAGGAAACTTGCATTAGTCAAGTGAGTTGTACAATCGACGTGGGCTTGGATGAGCTTGAAAATCGCTTTTTTGAGCGTGGACCAAGCTCGCTCAAACCAAAACGAAGCTCATTCAACCGCAAATTATAAACAAACAAAAGCCAAGCTCAATCCACGCCTGAATCCACTCCTAGTGTAGATCAGCCTGAAGATAGATGGTCATTTACGGTACCTTTCAAAGCATTCGATTCTTTTCAGCTTGTTTGGTCGCAACATAGATCTGGCGACAAAACAAACTATGCTGGATGCTTTGCAGGGCATTGAAACAGAAGAACCACTGCCCCGAGCTTTAGATCAACAAAGACAAAGCACTATAAGATTTTGTTATCAAAGCAATGGGAAATTGTTTTGTAATCTGGGCAAGGCCTGGCAGCTTTCTTGAAATAGACCCAGAAAGTTGAAATGAAAGTGAATAGATTAAAATTGCTGGTGATGTTCTTTGCTGTCTTGTATCCACCAACAATCCTACCAAGAGGGTATGGCTTTAATACAGCACATGGCTTAATTGAGTCGTTTCAGAAATAAAGAACCACAGTATGCTTAGCAGATTGCAGAACAGAGCCAGGCAAATGTTCTGAACAGGAAGAAATCGACTCAAATGCAGCAATAACTTTTCTGTATACACGACTGTCATACTACTTGAGTTTGTGCATTGAGTATTCATTATTATGCCGATTTTGAGGCCTCTGCACCATCTTTAAAAAACAAAACTTACCTATAAAATTTTGCGTGAAGAGTTTTTAGTAAAATGGAACCTGTTAAGAAGGTCAAACATATGAAAACAGGAATTACAAAATTTAGTCCCAAATAAGGACCCTGCCAACCCTGAGGTTTTCTAACCACCATGCCACTGTCTTTACTCGTAGATAACAAAACAGACAAAAGAGCTTGACGCAAGCTCAAAAACTTTACTTTTAACATAAAAAGCATGCTAACACTCAGTGGCAATCTTGTCCTAATTGTAAATAACACAAGGTCACATTCAACTTAAGCCTTCATGGGTCTAGGAAACTGGCGTAATTCTATCTTCAAATTATGTCATAACAACCGTAACGTTACTTTATTTCCCCCAAATACTAACTTAGCAAGATTAAAGTATAAAATCAAAGTCACTAAGTCATGGTTAAAAAACGATCTTTCTCTGAAAAAACACTGAAGTAAATACATAAAAAACAAAAGCCTTTTTTTCATTTCTGTACTGTGAAACATGTTGTAACACAATCTGCCAAGGCTTTTTGCAAGAATCTGTTCTTAGCCTTTTCAGTTTTCTTTTCATTAAGGCTTTGCCTACTTCTCTACCTCTTACAGCAAGCTGCTCTCTTTATAGTGATAATTAGACCACCCAGTGTTTTTCTACCTCTGTCCCTGTTGCGGCAGAGGCCATACAAAAAGCACCTGCAAACTAAAAGTTCTGGTCTCATAATTTATGCCTCATTATCATGCCACAAAGTGTGAAACTCCCTTCTTTTAGACTGGGGCTCCCAAAAGGCCAATCTTCAGGTTTACCTTTCCTACTTATGCTCTTTGCCTCAACCCTATTCCCACTTTTCTTTGAAACATTTTTGATCACACACTATTTACTTCAAAATACATATCTTTGTAGATACCAAATTTTTACCTAGTATCGATAGCTTATCCTGCATTTTGACTTTCCTATGGGTGCCGCCTAATCAGACTCTAACTATCAAATCACAGCTAGTTGGAGTATCATTACTGAGTAGCCAATCATGCCATCACCAGCAAGTCTATTGTCTTTTCCAGTTCCTCTCCTATCTGAGATTTCTTTGCATTCTTTCCACATCACTCGGACCTATTTCTCCCACTCCCCCACTGAGAGGCTCTTTGTCTACCATTCTCGTTTCTATTTCAAAACTGGCTAGGAACAAAAGAAATCAAAACTTACCAGGAATTCCTAGAAGACATTCTACATCTATCCACCTACTCAAGCTCTCTTTTTCCTTTCAAACAAAAAGTTTTGCTCTTTACCGAATCATCCTACAAGGACAACTCCGTTGAACTCCTCAGACTTTTGTGTTTCTAAACAAATCAATGCTCTTGTCCCCTCGACTCACTACCACATCATCATCATGTGGTTTGGATTCAGTGCATTATCTTTTCTCTATTTGGCAAAAATGGCTTTGGCATACTTGCAAACTGCTTGCTCCGTTGCTCTAAAATCACCTTTTTCATTTTGGCTGGTCCAATTGGCACCAAAGTTTGTGCTGAAACTTGCGATATTCTACAAGCTCTTTTCTAGTCTCAACAGCACCAACAGTCTGCTAATTTTCTTTCTTTTCCCAGTTTCTTGCTCAGCCAATCCTTGGCTACTTTTATTCTTTCGCACTTTTTGGCATCTCCAGCACAAATTTTTCACCTTCTTTTTTACCAATATACCCTGGCATTGATCAGAGAGAGAGAGAGAGAGAGAGAGAGACAAAACATCACCTTTGGTTGCCTTCGCCCTCCACTTCCAGCCAATCCTCTTCAGCCTATATCACCATTATTTTTGTCAAAACATGCCCATACCATTACATTGGCCAGCCCATCCAACGTCTCTTCCAAACCCAGCAAATCTGTAAGTTCTTGGTTTCTAATTTTATCAATCATCTTAACTTTACACAATGTTCTCATTGTCGTGAGTTCGTTATTTTTTTTTAATTTCACACTAAACCAATGCTTGTCCTCACTTGGAACAAAAACTGCTTCTTTTATTGTGACAACGATCAAACAATATATTAAGCGGGCAAAGCGGCAACAAAATGAGCGAAGTGGATACATGACCAGCAGTAATCATCATATAAGTAGGCAATGCAAATAAATATATATTATTATGAGCATGAATCACGTGACAAGGCAAGGCAGCACTGATAAGGCAAGGCAATTTTCTATATCAAAGGTCAATATTAATATTGACACTCGATATTACCACCACATTTCTTTTTCAGTTCCTCTCAAAATTGCCACTTCATTTTCCCTCGAGACGCCATGACTCACTACTGTACAGCACGGCTGACCATACACAACGCTAATAAATTCTTTCATCTTTAGTGAAAACGTTTTTCCATCAAGCAACTTTACACATTCTTTAAATTTTATCCATCCAACACTTGTTTTTACTGTCACTGCTGCTTCACTTCCACCACTGGCATTCACTCTGTTCCCCAAGTTACAAAAACCCTTTACAAACTCCACCTAATCACAAAATGATATTTTATGTAGTTTCACATTTCCTTTTATTGTCTTCATTCTTTGTATGGAGGGGCATCCATTTACCGATAAGATCAGATGCTGACTGTGGTGGTATTAAGCCAGCATTGAGTATCAATATCAAAACCCTCAGACACCCTTCTATTGTCTCAACACCCCCTCAACAAACAAAACCGTTTGCCAGAGTTAAAGTCACTATCTTCATTTTCATGCATCTACCACGCACTGATTTACCGCATTTTGTGCAGATCACCGAATTTTCCATTACTTCCTTGTCGCACTTAGCACATGAATTAATTTTACTCTTGATTATTTCTTTCAAATAACTCACCATCACTTTAGTCTTATTAAGATTAACCTTCAGGCCCTTGCTCTCAATCGCCTCTTTTCATTTCTAAAACTTTTCTTTCAAGTTCTCTATACTTTTACTCATTAATACCCAGTCATCTGCATACAAAATTCATTAATTAAATCTTCTCTTGTATACTCCGTGATTACATCCACTGCAATCGCAAAAAGCAGTGGTGACAACTCGTATCCCTGATATATACCAACTTGCACCCCAAATTCTACAGATAACTCAGATTCCAATGTAATTTTCGTGATATAGGCTCATCACCACTCAAACCTTTTTTTTGTTGCCCACTCTATTACCTTTGTTGGACCTCGATCAAATGCATTCTCAAGATCCACAAAACGCATCTAAAGCTTTTTCTTCTTATCCCTATATTCCTCTTGCATTCTTCTCGCAACAAACAATGCATTTCTGGTTCCTTTGCCAAGTATAAGACAAATCGCATTGCACCTCCATTCACTAATTCTCAAATCCTTCTTTCCAGCACTATTTCAATGACCTTCATAGCATGCTCGAACAGTGCTTCTTTCCTATTTACATCAAGATCTTTTTTTCTTGAAAATTGGCATCAGCACACTTGTTTGCCGATCATCTGACTTGCTCCAACATTATTATTGATCTGGCATTCTACTATCACACTAATCACTACTTCCCCACTGGTAGATGTCATCTCTGCACATTCTTACGAGTATCCAGCCACCTTTCCTGACTTCATTACTTTTATTGCTATTG
This sequence comes from Trididemnum clinides, assembly GCA_963675345.1. Lineage (NCBI taxonomy): Eukaryota > Metazoa > Chordata > Ascidiacea > Aplousobranchia > Didemnidae > Trididemnum > Trididemnum clinides. Next base: position 37,454,446 of record OY776292.1, on the reverse strand, counting down.
CCATTTCTTTATGAGCAACCTTTTCACTGGGTTCCTCTACCATTCTAGCTGCTGTCATGTAGCAATCCTTCTTTCCTGTCTTTTTCACCAAAAGCTAACTTTGCGTCTTTTCCTTTCCTGCATCTTTCTTCTTCAATACCTTTGCTATCTTTCCTCCTGACCTTCTTTAGTGGAAAAATGTTATTTGGTTTTGGGTTTAATCTTGCTAACTCTTTCTCGGCTTCTTTCAACATAGAATTGCAACAACTTTCTTGGTTTGAATTTTCATATTCTCATATCTAGTCTTGTACTTCTTTGATCGAATTTTGCATATCTTTTTTCATGCCACCTTCTTTTGTCGTTTGCTTCCATCACCTCATCATTCCACCACCACATATCCCCACTGATTGTTCCTACCTTTCTTCTTTTCACATATTTCATCACAGAGCAGACGAAGCGTAGGCAGACAGTTCGAGTACAAACTACCTTGGTTTCGGGAAACATTCAGGCCAACAGAGCCTACAAACGGGTATCGTATCACAGCGGAGATAGAAGTCTGCGCTTTGCAAGCACAAAAATCGGCGCATATTATGAATACAAAAGCCACAACAAATTAAACGCTTTTACATACCTGCGTAAACTTTATGCAACTCTACAATAAATAACTATTAAACCAGCACGTTATTCACTAGCGTATCTAAATAATAGCGTATGTAAACAACATCACAATCTGATTAATACAATATCACTTCAATAAATTCTTATTCCACTACAACAATTCACCTTTATGACTATTTGTATACACAATTGCAAAACGCTCTTACAAAGTCTGCTTGCTAAAGCCCTCGAGTAACGTAACAAAAAAGGCAAGTTTTGCAAACATGATAATTAATCATACAAATGAAACAAAGTTCAACTAATGTAAAAAGGAAACAAAAAAAAGTTCATATCGGATTTACAACAGAAGTGAACGGGAATTTTTACATTGTATGCTATTTTCCTCTGCTGTCTTTCCAAACCATGTATTTGCCACACATAACTCCTTTTCATAGCAAAACTCGAGCTGCCTTCTTCCCTCAAAAATTTTTTTGCAGATTTGATTTCCACCATGCACACTCAAAACCATCAATCTGTCTCCCATCATGTCCGTTGAAGTTATCCAAACAAAGAATTATTTCACAAGAATTTTGCAAATCCCATTCACATGCCATTTTATTACAAAATTTATCTTTCTTGCAGTCTGATCTTTTTACCTGTAGAGCATACGCAGATATGACTTTCTTCAAAAACCAGCACTATTACAAACACTCTGTCACTTTTTCTTGGAACTTCTAGAACATCCTCGCATAATTTATGTTTCACTAAAATTCCAACACCTTCTATTCCATCATTATTTTCCGACCACAGGTTATATCTCCTACCTTTGATACCAACAAATCGAGCTTCTTGCTCTCTACATCCTACTTCCTGTAAATAGATCTTTTTCTCTTTCTTAATGCTCACACGCTTCCGTATCTCTTCCACAAAAACTTCGAACATTCCAACTTCCAAATCTTACCTCAAATTTCTGTAATCCAAGATTCTTTGCACCCATGCCCATTCAAGAGCTGCCACGGACTGGGGGCCAATTTTTTGACAAACTTTCTCTAGAGAAAAGTTTTTGGAGCATTTTTCTTTTACGGAGAGCACACCTTTGCTTACCTTTAACCTCAGGTTTTTGACATGAAGGCTCTCCAACCTTAGTCAAAAAACATAAGCTGGTACCCAAAAGTCTCCTATTACGACAAGCTGGATAAACTGCCTCACTATGCTTATTCTACCTTGCTGAAGCACGAAATAAATCTTTTGTAATTCCCTCCTTTTGGACAGTGACACCACAGCTTACAAAGACACGGCATATGAACTGTCAGATAAAGTGCGTTGCTCCAACCATCCACAGAGTCTTTAAGCCTCACACTTCTGGTATTACTCACCTCTTCTCTTGAAAGAAGGCATTTTTGACACACGAGATTCTCAAACTATACTAAAAAGCTTAGCCTTTTTTCTGACCTTCAGTGCAACAGACACAGTTTTCTTTTCAGAGAATTATCTCTCAACAATTGGCAAAACTGAGAGACCTTTAATCAGTCATTTGGGGGTACCCAACTCCGAACACCTCACATCATATTCAGTCTGGTCCTGCAATAACCTCTAACAAAACTCTCCATAGAAAATGTTCTCTTTATGACCACTGATCTAGGCCATGGCTAGTTGCCGAGCTTTTGGAGCTCGATGATCACACAGCCTTTCACCATTCACAGAACCAACAATATAATTTAAGTAAAAATTTGTTTTATATTTTGAACAATAAATCTTATTTGTTCTTTATAGTAATAGGTTCAAACAGATTATAAATTTTGTTTAAAACTTAACTAATTTCAAGTTTTAGTGAAAACCCATCAAAACTCGTTGGATGAGAAGAAAAATAACTAACGTCTAATTCAATCTATAAAACTGGGCACTTTCCCAGAATTGCAGGTAAGTGATACCCCACAACTTACAGTAGCTGAATGCACTGAGACGATTTATGATTCCACGGCATTTGGTCCAATTTAGTAGTACTTCCCATTGATCTACAGTATCCAAGCGCATGGTGCAGTATTTATATTCAAACTGGTATGGATCATTCAGTTTCAGTTTTAATGAAAGCCTGTATTCATCGAATCTGAAACAAAATAAACTTCAATAAGAACAAGTTTACAATGATAACATATCTTTTAAATAACTGATAAGATTGATGTCCAAAAATTATCATACTTTTTTGTTCATGCTCTTATAAGCTCATGCTTTGTTTGATAGTGTTTGGTCAGACTGCATCACCCCGCATGCAGCAGAGTGCTTAGGCACAAGGCACCGCTACATGGGTCATTTATTTCATTTGCCTATAAAACCCAGGATATCATTCCGAATCCCAAAATTCAACCAGTTTTTTGCTGCAACGCCTCCATTTAGCTTTATCTTGAGCATCTTCAAAGTGTCAAATTTCTTCCCATCAAGGCAAGCTGCACAGTCTCCTCCCGCGCATTCTTTAATCCTTCTCTTTTTACATTGTCACCAATTGTTTTTCTCGCAATCTTCTTTTTAATGTTTCCAGATGCATTTGCTAAATATAACCCAACCATTTCATGCGTTGTCTTATTAATATCCCTAACGTTCATTTTCTTGTGACACTGCTGGCAATTTTGTCCTAAAGTGTCTTGTATTGCAAGCTCCAAATCATCTCATTTCTGCCGTTAGCAATTCCCTGATTATGCGCTGTTTTCAATGGCCAACATTCAGCCCCATAGCACATCACACATGCCCACTATCACGTCTGAACAACTAAAACAGTAAAAGGGCCACATTAAGCCAATATTTTACGCACCGCCGCATGCCAAGATTCTCAACTTTTTCAAAGTGATGTCCCAATTTCAACATGATCTTTTTTGTTCTTTTTGGAGGTTAACTTATGTGGTTAGACCCAGGCTGGCCAGCCGCAACAAGGTTCTTTTGAGCAAAATGATGCGCAGGCCTGCTTTAGATTATATATTCTTTAGTCTCTGAAAGAGCATTCTACCACAAAGTGCACCCAGCAATACTTAAACTTTCTCCATCCAGCACATATCCTTGACGTCACAGCCTTGCCAGTGCAATCATATTTACCAACTAATCTCCCAGGTAACAAAGCTATAGGGCAAGAATTTGTTGTGAGCAGTTGTTCCTATAAATGCATAATTTGGATCTATGTTGAACCAAAAAATTGCATATGTGTTGTTTAAAATACAGGGTGGGCCAATCAAATGTTACCACTTTTTAAACTCTTGCCTTTTCCTAACCAAAAATTTCTTTTCAATTTTCTGGTATGTCATCAACATAGCGCTATATTTTTATCCAACGAAACGGAAAGAGGTATTGTGGTAGAGAGAGAATAAGGATTGTGGAAACATATTTCAAACCAAAATCGGTAATTAATACCCAGCGACAATTGAAGATTCACTTTTTGGAAAAATTCCAGGATGGTGACTCACAGTCAAGCGTCTTATATAAAAGTTTAGAAAAACAGGACGTGTGGAAACTGCAAATGAAAGGCATAGAGGTCGGCTAAGGTCTGGAAGGATAGCACTCAATTCTTGAGTCCGTGAGGCAACGTTTGGGAAAGCAATCACCTAAAAAACTAACCACCTATCTGTCAATATTTCGTAGACATTTTGGTTCTTAATATGCTACAGCAATTCTTTTTCTTTTAACAGGGTATTGTTTTAGATCTAGTGGGATGAAAATTTAGTGCTTTGTTAATGATATAATAAAAATTAAAAAGGACTCTTTGTTATTTTCAAAACGGGGTTATCTTTTATTGGCCCACTCTGTTTTTTGCGGGCTGTAAGCACAGGTATATGATAAGTTAAAGCTTCTCCCTGTCAAGTCAACCTCCTTCTCCTTGTAGCACAGTCTACTTTAAAAAATGGGACTCTGGCTTAGGGAAAATGCTCTGCGACTTAAGATAACTAGCCGTTCAAACTACTGCCTTCCAGGACTGTTTCTTCAAACAAAAGCTAGGCCCACAGCTTATAATAGTGGGAGGCGACAGGAAGGGCATGCGGCAGCAAAATCTATTTGCTAAACCAATAAATTTTGCAGTCATATCATGCAGTATCGGATAAAAGTACCTCATGGATAAAAGCCCCTACGATAAGGCCAGCAAACCCAGAGGTAACGCGTGCAAAATTTCGCTGGCACGGCGCTAATCTCTATTAAAGAAATTTTGACTTTATGAATACCATTAGTCATTCTTAGTATGTGCAAAGTAACAGCAGGCACTCATCTAGAATACAGAATGGCATATACAATGATCTTAATTTTCTGTACTTGCTTGCCATCGGGCAGTTATTTTTTGTTTTGGCTTGATTACAAGATTGTCTTAACAGTTGCAGCCTCTTACATTCTTGCAATTAGTTAAGAGCTGATGACAGAACAATTCGTCTGAGTAAAGCGAATTCAAACTTCATGAAAATTTCTCGCAGACCACAGTGGTCACTCTACTCTTAGCGCAAACCTATTTTGCGTTCTGTTTGTATTCGGATCAACCGAATTTTGTTAGTCGTCTAAAGTATGAAACATATGAAACAGCGGACTTCACGATGTTATCTCCAGGCGCTGCAGCCATTGGACTGTGGTTTCATCAGGTGCTGTGAGATTCACGTTGCCAACTTGGGATCAGTGGATTGGGCAGTGATAAACGAGGCGTTCTGCAGTTTGAGGTTCAGGTCTGCAGTTGCAAAATGGTGATTTGACGAGACCCCAACGAAACATATTGTTATTAAAACGGCCTACCTCGGTTCTTAGGCAGTAAAGTTTTACCCATTCTTTCGAGAGTAGTGTTGAACCGGGTAAGGGTTCTGTGTTGGGTTGGACCGTGAACTGGTCAGATGTTGGAGTTTTATCCCAGTTGCTTCTTCAGGATTCCAGGATGCTGAAGTTAGATTCTGGAAGGGCTGCGGCATGGCGAGGAAAGGGTGGCGAGATTTTAGCCTTTGACGCTTACCAGGTTGCGCCTCAGTGACCAACTAGTTTATGGTATGGTTTTCATTCAACACAACTTGTTGAGCAAGACGGTGGGTAGTTTTTTCCGTCAGTGATGCTTTCGAACACACTGCTGCAGAAAATCTCAATTACGAAATAACAATGCAATAGCAACCAGTTTGGATGGGGCACAACCTGCTAAAGGTTTTAATATACAACCTAGACCTAAAGACTTTTTTATCGCAGACCATAGCCTAAAACTGACAGGATGTTGGATCAGCGAGGAAGGTGTTGAGCAACTTGGGGCAGTGAAAGCAAATTATAAATTTTTGACGGTGTCCTTACTGGCTCAAAACAATAATCACGATGGGAAAAAATGCCGAGAATTTACATAAAATCAAAGCCGCTCACATCAGGCCTAACTTCTGATGTGAATGAAGTAAAAAAAGTTTGATATGTAGTTAGCAGCAAACTGGGCAGTTATGCTTATAAAAAAGATACAAACAAAACTGGAGGCGAAAGTATTGAAGCTGCTATTCCGACAGAGCTGCAATTTGGAATCGCGAGCTTCATAAAACGTACTCTAACAGACGGAATCACAATAGTCGCAGGTATATATGACTTTTATTGACGGTATTTTCATCTCAAAACAAAATTGAAAACCTTTTTTTAAATCAACTTTTGGAAAAAACATTTTCGTCTCAAAACGAAGTCGAAGATCATTTTTTTGGTGATCAACTTTTCGAAATTGATTATTTGCCCATTTTAAAAAAGTTATAGCAAGCTGGGCGAATGCCAATATGCTGAAGGCTGCAGCTTCTCCTGCTGTTACACCTATACCGGAATGTCATTAGTGCTTCACAATCACGTTGATTATTCCTTCAATTAAATAAAACGTAATTGCTACTGCGAAAAAGCGTTTACAGTTCAAGAAAACTTTATTCGATTTCATGAAAAGAGATACCGGGACCCTCAACAAGCACAATAAACTAAGTAAAAGGGAAATCCAAAACGAAATGGTAATTAAGGCAAAAAAAGAAATGCATGATGCGGTCAGGTGATTACAAAGCAAAATTTAAAAACAAATCCGTCTAAATCGCGTTAGGCTTTAGGCAAGGGTTAAGCAAGCAATACGGTAAAATCTACCTATTAACCTTTCTAGTTACTGCTAACATCACTATACGCTTGTTTAATAATCTAAAATGCAATTAGATCGTTACGAACATCGGAATGTTTTCAACGTTCGCAAATTTTCACGAACATTCTGTCGATTTTTCCAAAGAGTTTTTGTTCTTGTTGGAAACAAGCAAGCATGGAATAGCACCCTTTGAAAATCTTCACGACAGTTTCGATTCACCAACATTTTTGCTCGAAGAACATGTAATGAGACACCACAATGATCTCGAGCAAATGTATTTGCTAGTGGTTTGCGCTGATACTATATAGCACCGGTGCAAATTTTAGAACCAGATCACAAAAATAAAAAAATTAGGTAAATATATGGTACTTTCTTAGAGTTATATTTTGGGCAAGGTGCATTATCTATTGTCATTAAAAAAATAGTACCAGAGCAGTGTGCTAACTGTGTAATAGAATCAGTCTACCAAAGATTTTACACAGTAATCAGACTGGGGATTACAGTTTACTAAAACTTTGTATAAATTTTAAGATAAACTGAGATGTGTCCAGTGAAATTAAAAAGCAAAAGTTTGTATCATCCAGCAGTCACGTGTTCCAAAGTTGGTGAACCAGAGTGTGGTATGATTAGCAGTAACGATAAAGCAGTGTATGTTTTGTGTTCTAACGCAACTGTATGCAGGACATCATCAGTATGCAGGGCATCATCAGTAAAACAGCATTTCGAAGCAAACCATAAATTCCTACTAGATAACTAGCCGTTCAACTGAAAAGCGTTGAACAGAAAGAAGCGTGAGCACTAGGCATGAATAGAAAAAAGCCCTTTCTTTGACAAATAACAAAGAAAAAAGTCACCATTTTAAAGAAATTTATTGGCAGTTGCTCAAATGTTGTTGCAGCCAGTTATACCGCTTCCAAACATGAAAAGGCCTTTAGGGATGGAAAACAAATTAAAAAGTATGGGTTAAATATGCATTTCTTGATCTTTTTATTTGCCTAAAAAATTAGCAATTACAAGGCTAAGTCTTCGTATTGAAGTGAATTGTTGTTTTCTCAAATTAACTTAGATCAAAACAATTTGAAAAGCAGAAAGATTGATGAATTTTCGTCTGCGTGTGTATGACTTGGTGACACTATGAATCGCATATAAATCGCTTAGCACCTCAACTACAGCTCAAAATTCTCATTATTATACTCTATATCTATATTTAAAATTAGGGAAATGAATTCATGCCATGGTTGGTTTGCGTATTTTTCAGAAGTAGCACGGTAATAACTTGATAAATACTATTGGTAAGATTTTGGCAAGTTTGCTGAAAAAGATTTGCTACACCCGCCTCAGATTGATGAGAGCTGGTAAGGTCACTTGGATGAAGGTGAAACCAAAAACGAGTAAATTAAGCATAAAGCCCAAGACTAGAGAACACTTGCAAGAAAACTTGACATACAACTCTCCAGCAAGCGACATACACAAAAGAAGGAACAAGGCTTGCATGAGGAGGAGAGTTCTAATATGAACTGTACTGCACAGGAGAAAAAACTGATCGCAGCGGTGTTGAGATAATCGTAAAAAATTGACAAAGCGAGCGATAGAGGTAGAGAGTTTCTTCCAGGTTATTGTGTTGGATAAACTAGATAAGAATGAGAACATCATCTTTGTGATTTCGCGGTACGATTTGGAATGTGGCAGAAGTAAATAAGAAGAAGTGCTTTTTGTAATAAATTAAATGCTGTAGTAACGCCAAAGATGGAAAATGCATTACTATGAGCGATTCAAAGGACTTGTAGGAAAAACGGCTGATGGTTATGTTTAAGTTACAAATGGAAAAAAAGGGATAGAGATGGTGGAAGGCTTCCTGAATTAGCTGACAGTTTTTATATAATTATCGGAAATACGTTTTTAAGATGGTGAAAATTTAATATCCCACACATCCAGCGAACAATCAACAGTAATATTTTATGTGCTTGTCCAAAAGAATGCATTGAAGAGGATCAGAGAAGTAAATAAAATGTTTTACACAACACAGACTACTAGTTATGGACGTACAATTGACAAGAGTGGTTTATTCAAAAAGTGTGGTAAAAAGACAAATTAAGCCATGGAGGCCGAAGAATTAGAGAAAAAAATTAGGTATGGGCCAATTAAGCCTACATTAAGTGGAACCTTGGAACGAATGGGGTACAAAATAATGGAGATCGTAGCAAAAAAATGTAAAATGACAAACAAATACTCAGAGAAAAACATCTTACAGATGGAATGAACAAGAGCAGAAACAGTCCAAGAAAATGGCTATTTAATAAGAGATGGCAAAAAACAAAAGGACAGGAGATCAAAGCAAGAGTTACATTTTCAATATTACCGATATATGTGTTTATGGACAACAGAGCAAACTTGTTCCTTTTCATAATCGTTGCAATCCAACTGCACGTGATTTGCCCTTCAATTTTCAGTATTTAAATGCCACAAGAAGGTATATCTCGATAAGTGCCTTTCCCAAAAACACAAGCAAATTTGCCAGCTTTTTCTTCACACTATCTGTTTCGTGCAGAGCGTCAAGCAAGGAAGCCGAAAATAATATTTAAAACAACAGAAGTGAATGAAAGAGAAAGAAGTGAAACGCATTGTAGCTGCAGGAAAAGTAGCAAAAATCTAGCGGATGAGATAGAGACTGTTATCACAAAAAAAGGACTCGAAGAATCCGCAAAATGGCTAAAGAAGCAACGAAAGACAAAACAGATATTGCAGGTTTACCATGCACTCGTGGAAAAGATGGGCATTTAAGCATGTCTTTGAAGGATAAATTTGAAGTATGAAGAGTATATGAAAACACAGCTAAATACAGAAAAACAATGTGGAAAACTGGCTTCAAGGAAAAAAATGCACTATGTCGCTTAAAGGGTGTACAGACATTTCATCACCTAACATTTAATCACCCGACTGTTAATCACGGACATTTAATCAATAGACGTGTAATCACGTAGACGTATTAAAACTACGGCAGTTAATCACTTGGATATTTTATCACCACACAGATAATCACGTGGACATGTAAGCACGTGTGCATTTAATCACTTAATCAAAAGAGCGTTGGTGCTTAAAGCCATTTTCAAACTCTGTACCTGCAAGCAGCTTGAGTTTTATTAGTATTCAGTAAATTGCAGAAGTAAACAGCCTAAAATGAGTGGAAAGAAAGTTACTTTTGGAGTTACATCAAAAGGAAAACCTATGGTAATTCATAAACAATATCAATTTGTTAAACACCGAAAATATGCAAGTGGCAATATTCAGTGGCGTTGCAAGCTTTACCAAAGTAGTAAATGTCAAGCAAGATTAACGACCAAAAACCATGAGATTGTAAGCAACTGTGATCCGGAGTATAACCATTCTGGTAACAAAATGGTTATGCCGCTTAAACGGACTTTAAATAGAAAGCGTCAGAAGCTACAGAGCGATTCGGGTGCAAATCTGCCTCCCCTTCCAATAGATATGTCATTTACTTTTCCAGACCAATTTCAGGATCTCATACTTTATGACTCCGGTTCAGGCAGTGATAGGTTAGTTTTATTAGGCAAACGTGAGCTATTAGATGGATTGGCTAGAGCTAAATTGTGGCTAGCGGATGGAACTTTTAAGGTGATACCATCTTTGTTTTTTCAACTATACACCATACACTTCGAATTAGTTCCTGGTATAAACTCTGCCGCTGTTTATTGCCTTGTACAAAACAAAACACAAGCTGTATATGTTCGCATCTTGGATGAAATTAAAAGATTGATTCCATTGGCAAATCCTGAGAAAATACTGCTCGATTTTGAGAAGGCAGCAATTAATGCGTTTACAGCAGCTTATCCTAATGCTAGAATCTTGGGTTGCTACTTCCATCTGACGCAAAGTATTCTCAGAAAAGTCAGTGACATCGGCATGAAATCAGACTACGAAAGTGATGACAACTTACGAATTGCTGTGCGCTGTTTACCTGCATTAGCTATGGTTCCATCAACAGACGTTGCTGAAGCGTTTTGGATACTAGCTGACTACATGCCAGAACATGAAAAGATGCCAGAGCTCCTAACGTATTTCGAACATACATATATTCGAGGTCGTAGACGTCCAGAGCGCAATGAATGTTATCGATCTGCAATCTATCCCATAGAAACATGGAATCATTTTGATAGTGCATCGGAAGGAATTGCTAGAACTACAAACTCAGTCGAAGGTTGGCATTACGGACTGCAAGCACTATTTCAGTGTCATCACCCAACCCTATGGACTTTTATCAAAGGACTGGAAAAAGACATGCAAATGCAACACGCAACATTTCTGCAAGGCGTTTCTGGATTGCAGCCATTTGTCCCAAATCGATATCAATCGGTGAAACTGCGTGTTGCAAATGCAATAGCTCGATATTCGCGCAGTGAGATTTTAGTGTATTTGCGTGGTATTGCGTATTTATCACATAAATAAAAACTTATTTTTGATGTTTTTACATTACGACTTTTTTCTTGAGACACTTGAGAGCGTGATAAAGTGTCTTGCTGATTAAATGCACACGTGCTTACATGTCCACGTGATTATCTGTGTGGTGATAAAATATCCAAGTGATTAACTGCCGTAGTGTTAATACGTCTACGTGATTACACGTCTAGTGATTAAATGTCCGTGATTAACAGTCGGGTGATTAAATGTTAGGTGATGAAATGTGGGTAAACCCGCTTAAAGACAGGAAAGGCAGCAATTCCCTAAAGGGACAACTACTGATTTATGTAAACTCATGGGACAAGATAGTGTCAACAGACTAGGTCGCAAACCACTACCCCTTAATTCATTTGAATTTCACAGCAACGCCTTAACACTGGTCGTTGGTTGCTAATAGACCGTATAACAAATTCTATGTTAGATTACAACAGCAAGCGTTGCAGGCAACTTTTGCGCAAACTTTATGGAGGGCCTGGGAATCGCAACGGCTGGCAACAGGCAATGACTGGAGGGCCTAAAAATGCCAGATAGTGCGAGAAAAAAAGAACTAGCACTATTTTATAAGGAAAAGATGACACCAAACCGTGTGTAAACTACAAAAGTGTCAAAGTGTTAGAACATCGAATCAAGACGACTGAAAATAATATTTGAGAAACGACTAAGAAAAACGCACTTTATTGTACGAGATGTATCTGTTAATTCTCCATATTCTCCTGAAAAGCTATTTATACCAGTATGCTTATTGAGTATGCTCAAGTTTTTCTGCTGAAGCCTGCGCCATTCTGCACGCTCTCCGCTGGTCTCGGCAGCACCAATAAGTCTGTCATTTCTCTTCTCTCTTGCCTGCCTCTGACTCTCGTTCTGTCCTCACCACTCTGTCTTCTCCATCTTTCCTTTTATCTCAATCTCTCTGGCAGATCTGGCAGGAACTGTCTTCTCTTTCCTCCTATTATTCATTTCTCCCTGGGAATGACATGGCTGATGAGTTGGCCAGATGGGGAGCGCTTCTCGTGCCCTCCGCAATCCCTTGTAGTCTCTCTCCTCTTATCTCTCGTATGGACTTTTCTCTTTTCTCGGACTGGAGGCATACTGTCTGATCTAAATTCTTTGACACACAGGTTCCATCGATTTCCACTGAGAAACTTGTGCTTTCTCGTCATGCTCGCTGTGTTCTCTCTCGTCTTCACTGCAATGGACACAGCTTATTGTTGAGCTCTTATCTCTCTAGAATTGACAAAATTAAGAATCCTTCTTGCAGCGCCTGCGGACACCCGTCCCAGGACACCTCTCATCTCATTATGCACTGTCCAGCTACGGACTCTTTGCGCCGCTCCCTCCTTGGCGACTCTCCATTTCCCTACAACCCTTGGTCCAAGCCCTGGGGAGTTGACCGGCTTCTGAGGCTCCATGGTTTTCTGCCATGCCTCCATCCCTCGGAAGGGGTCGGGTAACAACAACAAAAATGTGATTGACCGTTTCATGTTAAACCTTCCTTCCAACGTCCAACAATGCGTTCAAATCCTCTTTTTAACTGCTCCCAGAATAGCATCTCCACATAAAATCATTATCTAACCTTTTCCTATATTCCCACTCCCTGCATAAAGTTGTAAACCAACTCTGCATTGTTTACTGACAGATTTGGCACTGATACAAAAAATGGCGTACCAAACTTTTGAAGTCAATTCGTATTCTAAACTCAAATATTGATTACCCTTCCTTTTCTGCTCCATTGTAGTCTACCAGCATACTTGTTCTTGTGACAATCCAGGACACATAAATTGGTACGCAACTATGCGCAAGAATTGATAATCCTTTTCCCCTTTTCAAGAGTCCTTGAACTGGGCCAACAAATCCCATCACAAGTAGTGCAAAACTTGCAGAAAAAGTACGCCAAAAAAATAGTGTTATACCAAAAATTAAAATTTTTGTGGGTATTACAATAAAATGATCCTAATGGTCAAATATAAATAATGCAACTAAAATAAAATGCACTTGTTATCATATTAGCCACCAATAAAAAACAGCTACATCATACTCACTCAAGATGATATTGCATCGGATAAATTTCACCTCTACCTTCTGCGTAAATGTAAACTCCAAGAGCAATGTTTTCATGTAACGCTTCTTGAAAACTTGCAATTTTTGCTCGAAATTCCACGAGATAGTATCCTGCAAAAACCCACAAATATAAATTCTTCGACGTAATTCCAATGAAGGTGTGGCGCTAAAGCAGGCATCTCATTGTGATCTAATCGTGTGTGTGTGTGTGTGTGTGTGTGTGTGTGTGTGTGTGTGCGCGTGCACGTGCGTGCGTGTGTGCATTCATTTGGTATACATACACACAAAATTACAACCGAGATATATACGGTACTTCAAACTACCGATAAGAAAGTGCCAAACAATGTGCATACAGAATAAAAAGTCATTTATCAAAGGTAGTCGCAACTTTGCTGTTATTTCACTGCTACTGTGCGAAATAAACCTGACTGCAACGAAATTTCAGAGGCAAAACTCTGCGTCAACATCTAATTGATTTCTCAATTAGACTTCAATAAAAGCTAAAGTTGAAAAACAGTGAAAACTTTTTCTTGCCTAAGTAACTGGTTGAATTTGATTTGATTGCTATCTGATTTTTCACAATTTGATTGTGACTGAGGGACCAATATGTTGTATGTCGACTGGAAAAACCCCAACATAAAAGACAGTGTTTCTTTTATATCGCTGGACAACAAGGTAGTATCAACACACAATTCAATTTATCTTTTCTCACGGAAATTAAGGTCGCATGTGTTAACATCTTTGATAAAAGAACTGCTAATCCAAAGGTTTTGGTGTTATGGATGTTTTTGTTCAGGAAAATAAAATGTTGACTTGTGATGCTCAAATAGCTTTTCAGCTTAATCATCACCAATTAATAAGAAGTCTTTGAAGTTGAAAACATTTGTTTCGTACTTTTGCAAACGGCTATCTCAAAGAAGTGCCACCTTTATGGTAAACGCGTGTGTCTTGTTTCTCAGCACAAAAATGTTAATGCCAAACCTCTGCAGACATATATCAGGGCCTTTCACATGAGCAAATACATTTCCTTAAAACGCTTGCTTACCACTACAGCATCTCGAGAATGAATGGCGCTTTCTATGAAATGCTAAGCAGTGATCTTAACTGGTTAGAATGATTTTGTATTACAATAATCCCTAACTAGTCGCAAAAGCATAACGACACAATCATAATAGCCCGCGAGTGTTCGGTCACCTGAATAGATCTGCAGAAAGATTAATACTAATTATTAATTTTACTACATCAACAAAGCCATGATACGCAAATTTTACTGCATTTAAATGTTACAAATAATGCTTCGATGAAAAATCAGTTTTATAACTAAGGCATACAATCAAATTAGGATATTTTGGGGAGCAGGAAAAATTTAATGCGGACCGGCAGTTAAGAATCACTGTGTTATAGAGATGATACGAGCTTGCACTGTTGAGAAAATTGACTATAAACCTATCAGGAAGTATTTTAATTTATATTGCTTATGCAAGTTAAAGTGCTTTTCTGTTCTTCAGAGTAGATTTGTTTTTAATTATGTGCAGAATTGTACAATTTAAACCGGAATTGTATATACGGTGAAATATTAAAAATATTTACTAGTGCAAAAGTGCAAATACATAACGAATAAGTCGTGAAAAACATGAAAACTTTGTACAAAAAATCGGAAATGCAGCTGTATCAATTTTTCGATAAATTTATCGCATTCAAAAAGGCAAAAAAAGATTTGTCTTGCTTTTACTGTTGCCGGTTTTTTGAAAAAACTTTATTTATTAAATGCTCTTTTCATTACTTATTTCACGATAACCTAAAATAAACTGGTTAAGCACTTACAAAACTTTCCGATATTTTACTATGTGTACGATTCCCAGTTTATTCAATACTGCACACATTTAAACATAGCAATTAATTTCAAAACACAAAACTACACTTTGCACTGTAAAACCATTTGAATAAATACCATTAATTAAGTTACTTAAAGCTTCCACAATCTAATTAATTTAACAGCAAGTTTGTTATATAATGATATCTCTTATTCTTCCCACTTGACGCCGATATAACGACTTTGCTTCCCCTTTCCTCCCCCCCTAAAAGCGTGATATAATATTCAAACGACCCCTAACTGGATTTCTGAAATAATTCACATGAAAAGTCGCTCATTTATTTGACTTTGCAACATTCTACTTTAACAGGAAGTTACCGAAAAAGGTTTTTAATCGCGTTGCTACAGTATGTAGCTTTTAAGAAAACAAAGTAAATGTAAAATCCAGCTTGGATAGTGACGTCATCTTACACCCCATAAGCGTTGCGGTAACGTCAGAGAGAAGAATATATTGGTTCAGGCGGCTGCGCCAACTTCATCCAATAAGCAACTCTAAGAAAAGCAATTCTATAGTGTCGGCAATGGCTTTTTAGCTGTCAACCCTAAAATTGCAGTCAACAAAAGTAATCTTCCGAAATTCAATGAACTGTTTTTTGGAAAGGAATTCAGTATAAAAACATTATGGGGCGTTGCCATATTTTTTAGTTGCTATTATTGCTATATTTTACATAAAGACCTTGTTGTCCCTGGCAATTGAAACAGCCAATAATTTTACCCACTTCTATGCGTTCTGCTTTAACTGGCAGCTGCCGAAAAAACTTAATGACGGATCTACAGTAAACAGTTTCCGAAAAAATATAAAAAAGAAAATGTGCAATCCAGTGTTGACTGTGATGTCCACCTTACATTCCAAACATATGCAGTAACGTCTGGGTGAAAAATATATCGGTTCACGCAACTGCACTGGCTTCATACCATAAGTAGTTCTAAGTAATGGAATCTAGCCATAGAAAGTTATTTTTTTTGACATATTCAAGTGCATTTTTTTAAATAGGTACCAATTTTCGATTAATAAACATTCTTTTTCAAAAAAACTTCATAGGGACTGAACTTTCTTGCAACTGAAACACAAAAGAATTTGACAGACTATTATCTGCTCATGTGATTGAGCATATAAACTATTTTCCTTAGTTTGGAAATGTGGAAGACACTTGTGCTAGTAAGCAATTTTGATGCAAAAACCGGAAATGTCTGCCACTGCCATATGGTGCGATCTGACACAGCGACGTTGTCTTTTGATTACGCCTTATGTTCCATGCTTTCTTTTCCCTCCCTGCATAGGCGCACCCATGGCAATGACAAGGGAGGAACCATGCTATTACCCAAAGGAGGTTCTGTAACTCCTGCATGGTTATTCTAGAGGTAATTATCTTAGTTTATTACCTATACAAAGCATGATTTTACAAATTATCATTTGTACTTTCACAAAGTGTACGGTTGGGGGGAGAACGCAGTCAAAACTGAAGGTTGCACCAAAATATTGGTGTTTCGAAAATTAAAGAATGAGAAGTGCAGTCATAGGCCTACCTCACAATTTGGTGCGCTCTCTTTGGTATTTGTATTTGAGATAGAAAGTTATTTGGCTTGAGAAAAATTAAGACTTACATTTTAGTCACATCTAATGGTTAAGATGTGTAATATATTTCTGTTGAACGGCTACAAGTTAAGATCTTTAGTTGAGTTGGCACAGCGAGTTGAAAAACAAGGTTTACTCGCCGGCTGACAGTGCTAAATAAAATCGACAACAGCATATCGAACAAAAAAAACATGCTTAGAATACTTTAAATGATGGCCAATAAAATAATCTCTGCGTGCAGCGTGAATTCAGCTCAAATCATTATATGTTTTGTATTATGGAGAGTACCTGGTTGCTAACTTTCGAAAAAACTTGTAACTGCGTTTCTTCGATGAGGTGTTTTTGAGAAAACGAATACACAAAATGTGCAGTCAAGCGTTGATTGGGACGTCATTTTTCCCTATATAAGTAAAATTTTCCTTAATTCATTTTTATTCCTAAATAAGTAAAAATGATGCCACGGACAGAACGATGTGGCGTAATAGTGTAATCGAACTTTCTAAAAACATGAGGTAAATCCGGTCACGTCTGTTAACGAGGACAATACCGGATTTTAAAAAAGTGCATCTCTCCCTATCTCCCCCCATACTCCAACTTACAGGCTACAAATTTCTTTTTAGGTAGCCAACCGGTTCATCTTCGGCAGTCACTAATATAGAGCAAATTAGAACACTGACCAGGCGACATGTTTTGAAGCTGTTCCAAAGTGAACCCTTCGTCTACAATATTTTTTGTGCATATTTGAATTTGGTTCGTCGAATCAATTTTTTCTTGTTTCGCGGCAACAACATTACCTGGTAAATACAATTAAGAACATGCCAATGCAGATTAGTGGTGATTTGCATTCAAGATTATATTGTAAGCTATTGATACGTATGGTAAATTAGGTACAAAAGTAAGCACATTATCAAATAAAAACATCGAAAATCTACTAATATTCACCAAAACAAAGATTTCTTTATTTTTAGTGGGAGCTGGAGAGTTAATGAAACGGTGGCATATTTTTTTGTAACTTTAAACAAAGCATTCCCGTTGAAGGCTTTCACGCGGGTTAAAAGACATTTTCATTTCGGCTATGATCGATTGGTCGTGTGTTGAAGCCTCACAACGGCTCTTTGTGCCAGTACAAAGATTTTCAGCGCTTAAGAGTGCTTACAAACACTAAATTTATCAAAATGTGAAACAACAAAAGTGAACGCTAAAACGTTGAATTACGCTTAGCTCAGCTCCATAGTGGCTATGCTGCAAGTCTGAGAAAGCAAATACAAAATAACAAAAAGATCATATACCACACCTTGTTCGGCAGGTCCGGCGTTCAAAACGGTCCACCCTTCTTTGTCATTCTGTTTAATACAAACGTTGAAATGGCTTTCAAGCATTCAATAACTTATAACTAAATATCTGGCTGAAATCAATTTTTAATGTTTAAATGCATTTTTGCCTTTGAAATAAATTAACATTACTAATAACAAAACGTGTTTCAAAAATCCAATTTTATTTCAACTGGTGTTGCTCAACCAAACAGTGTAACTTTCAAGTATTGAAAAGCTAACATAATATTAGGTTAGTCTATACTAAATTTTCAAAAGCTTATTCAATAATCAAATTTGCCAACAGGACACCTTCAGAAGATGTTATTGTTGTTGTTGTTTACCCGACCCCTTCCGAGGGATGGAAGCATGGCGGAAAACCATGGAGCCCCAGAAGCCGGTCAACTCCCCAGGGTCTGGACCAGAGGTCGTAAAGAGACAGAGAGTCGCCAAAGAGTGAGCGGCGCAAACAGTCCGTAGCTAGACAGTGCAGAATGAGATGAGTGATGTCCTGGGACAGATATCCACAGGCGCTGCAGGAAGGATTCTCAATTCTGCCAATCCTAGAGAGATAGGAACTTAATAGATTGTGTCCGTTGCAGCGTAGACGAGAGAGGACACAGCGATCATGACGAGGGAGCACAAGTTCCTCGGTGGAAATCGAGGAAACCTGCATGTCGAAGAATTTAGATGAGACAGTACACCTCCAGTCTGAGATAAGACAAGAGCGGATGCGAGAGATAAGAGAAGAGAGACTACAAGGATTTGCGGAGGGAGCAAGAAGCGCTCCCCATCTGGCCAGCTCATCAGCCGTGTCATTTCCCGAGAAAAACGAGTGTCCAAGGACCCATTGTAGTCTGATAGAACAGCAGGAGAGAGAAGACAGTTCCTGCCAGATCTGACACAGAGTTTGAGATAAGAGGAAAGACGGAGAAGAGAACAGGGTGGTGAGGACAGAACGAGAGTCAGATAGTAGAAGAGAAGAGAAATGGCAGACTTGTTGGTGCTGTCGAGACCAGCAAAGAGCGTGCAGAAAGGTGCAGGCTTCAGCGGAAAGACTTGAGCAAACTGGGCCTGCTGAAAAGGAAAGAGTGGCCTCAGTGCCACAGAGAGAGCAGTTGGCAAGTACGCCGGAGCCGCCCTTGCCAAAAGGAACAACAACAGAGCTGTCTGTCCAGAGTACCAGATTGTGAAGGGCAAGAGAGAGGAGGATCTTAGCGAGAAAGAGGGGGATCAGAGCAGGTGCATGGAGAGGAAAGGGTGGACTCCACGATGAAAAAAGGCAGATTCCAAGGACAGGGAGGGCAAGCAAGAAGAGCCTCCCTAGAACAAGTACAAGGAGGTATGAGCGGGTGAGTGGACGTAAAAGCTCTCCAGGACGATTTCCAGAGTCTTGGTTTCACTCCTAGTCTGGCCAATTCTGAAATAGGAAAACAGGTTGGGAGACAAAGAGCCCGCTTACAAGAGAAAAGAGTGAAATGAGTCAGGGTGACTCATAGGGGAAGAAGAGAGGCCTCAGAGAGAAGCAGAAGGATAGGGGAGGACGAGAGACAGTCGGTGATGGCGCCACTGACTGCTTGATGGAGGCGTTCCAATTTGGTAA
This sequence comes from Trididemnum clinides, assembly GCA_963675345.1. Classification (NCBI taxonomy): domain Eukaryota; kingdom Metazoa; phylum Chordata; class Ascidiacea; order Aplousobranchia; family Didemnidae; genus Trididemnum; species Trididemnum clinides. The sequence continues at coordinate 37,434,895 of OY776292.1, read as the reverse complement.
GATTGGTAGCGCTTAGGAAAGGAAACCATTCAGGTGAAGCATAAGTGAAAAGGGATCGAAGAAAAGATTTATACAGAAGAGAGAGAGACTCCTTAGAGGGGCCCTCATGAGGAAGCAGAGACACAGCATAAGGCCTTGAGACGTGGGAAAAACTTGGCCTTCAGCAAAGATACATGTTTTGAAAAGGAAAAAGTGCAGTCGAAGGTGACCCCAAGAAAAGTTGGAGTGGGATTGAAATGGAGGCGGGAGCCGAGTAGGAGGAGGTTGGGCTGGAGGTTAGCTTGGTGGGGATCTATTGAGAAGAAGGAGGCTCCACATTTGGTCGGATTGAGAGGAAAACACCAGTACTCATACCAGCGCTCCAGTCAAAACAGAGCTACTTGTGTGGCCTCCACCACAATGGGGACCGAAGGGGAGGAAGACCAAATGGCCAGGTCATCAGCGTAGAGAGCAGCTGAGGAAAGAAGCATTCCTCTGCGGAAGGACAGTGAGAATCAAAGTACAGGGCAATGTCATCCCAGCAAGCTTTCTGATAATTGAAGGAAGGGGGATGCTCGTTGGTGCAAAAGACTGGGGAGAGAGGGATAGATAGAAGAATTGGTAGATGGTCAGAACCCAGGTCCTAAAGCACCTCCCAAGAGCAAGAAAGAGCAAGAGATGGGGAGCAAAGGAGATGTCAGGGCAGGAGCAACTGCCAGAGGAGCGATGGAGAAAGGTGGGTGTGCCAGGGTCATTGAGGGGAAGGAGGTCAGAGAAGATGACCCAGTCAAATACTTCCTCCCCTCTTGAATCCCAGAGGGAATGATGGCAATTGAAGTCCCCCAGAATGAAGAGATTTCTGGAGGAAGTAAGAATGGAGGGAGAGAAGGATTCAGATCTGCCATCTGTCAGAGTGGAGCGAATAGAGGGGGCATACACATTAGGAAATACCAGCGAGGAAGAGTTGTTAAGAGAGATGTTGATCCCTACATAATCAGAGTAGGGATCAAGCGAAGAAAGAGAGGAGGTAGAAAATTCAGAGACAGATAGGCCCTGTCTGACGAAAATGACAACACCCCCGCTAGCGTGCGTGGTATCACGAGAGATAATGCCAGACCGGGAGTGGGTGTGATGAGAATGCAGAACAGAGAATCCAGGGATCCGGAAAGAGGAAGATGAGTTAAGATTGGCTTCCTGGATACATATAAGGTCAACAGGATGGGATGAGAGAAAGTGAAGCAGTTCAGTGGTTGTGGCTTGAAGACCTCCAGCATTAGCAGACGAAGAGCTAGATTGTACAGTGGAGGTATACATGTCGGAAGACTCCGAGGAGGAAGTCACAGTGTTACAAGTAGGGGCACAGCAGGGGGGGCAGTTCCAAGAGTGAGAGCAGTCAAGAGTTCTAAACTTGGAAAGAGAAAGTCGTGAGCACCTTAGATGGGCCCATTTGGAGCAAGCGCAGCATTGTACTGACTTGCCCTGCCAGGTCACATTTCCAGCGCACACAGAGCAGGGAAAGATGGGGCAAGGGTTGGGATGAACGTTACCGCTCATCAAGAGGAGAAGAATAAGGAGACCAAGACGGGCAAGAGGGAGGCAGGAGAAAAGAGAAAACAGGTGACCGATTTTAAGGAAGCTGTGTGCTGCCTTTCTGCGGTCGTTCAGAGAGCAGCATATGAAAATGAAGGGGAGAGCCCAGGGTAACTGGGACCCTCGAGAAGTACAACTGCCATTTCGACCCAACCCAATCGGGGTCGGGGATTGCACCACCACGTTGAGGCGGCTGTTGATTGGTGCAGTCTTTGGTGCAGCCTTGAGAAGATGCCAAATATCATCTCTAAAGACTAAGTCAAAATTTTATAAATCAATGTCCTATGCCCATATTTCCAACAACCGTTTAATTAAAGAGATCGGTTTGCAGCTCACACCAAAAAAGTAACCTACTCGTTTAGTAAAATTGGCACTCCTGCAGATTTGATAAAGTTCTAAAAAATGATTGGTTGAGCATGAGAGGCAGTTAAAAAGGCTTTATAGTAAGTGCAAAAAAGCTTCTTTTAACTTAAAGAAAAGTCGTAGCAATTTCTGTTTGTTTGGTTTGATGACCTAGACAGCTATCAGTAAAGCAACTGAGCATATTTTAAGAATTCATTTGATGGTTTTTTCATGCAAGCCAGTAAGACCATCATTCGCAGTGGATTAAAAAACTTTTTCTAATATGTTAATAATGAAATGTCTTTTGTTATTTTGGCGTAATGCTTTATGCTGAGAAATAAGCATCATGTAAAGTATGAATCAAAAATCGCATAACGTGAACGAGGCTAGAAAATAATCACAACAGAACAAATACAGAAAACTAAGCCACAAAGTTTAAACGTTAAATTACTACTTGACTTTTGACCATAAACTGGTAATCATTAACTGAAGGCAAGTACATCCTTATGATTAGATTCCAGCGCTTTAAACTGTTAATATGCTGATGCAAACCCTTCGTTAATCGCTGCAAAATCGTTTACAAATAGCAAATACAAAATAAAACTGAATAGGTAATGAAAAGAATAAAGGATAAAATAGAAACAATTTATCAGCTATCCTAGTTTACGTAAAACCTTCTTGTTAGTCTCTACCTTATGTTTTGACAAGCAGCACTGTTTGTGATGTACCAACAGCCGACCAAGACTTACTCATTTATTGAATTAGTCTTATCATCACAGGTAAAAAGTTTGAAAAAAGGTGTACATTTAGTAAGGAGCGACTTTAAAAATATGAAAAAATAAAGTATTGAAAAAGGAATTTGACTTTGAATGCCGTCAAAGCCAAGTTAAGTTGAACAGGCGCTTTGCTAAAGAATGTAGGCTTGCTCTGTCGTGATTTTACACACAGAGCATATAATTCTGAACTTGCAGAGAGCAGGAGTGTAGCGCTTTACCAACCACAATCTAATTTTACAAACTGCTTGATACAATAGCGAATAGCTTACCAAATCTGATTGACTGCTTTGCACAGCAGGTGCGGTTTGAGCAAGATGTTCAGTACTAATGCCCCGTTCGTAATTGGTTTTTAGCAATCTTGTTCGACTCTTAAGAAAAACAAAACATCTCATTCAGCACCAATAAGTACTACAAGAAAAACGTGACGAGTAAAAATGGAAAGCCTATCACGACAACTTAAAGTAAAGGCCAGCTTAAAAAAATTTACAATAATCCAATTTAGTATGTGGCTTTATGAATAAACATTTTCCCAAAATATTATAAAAACATAAACACAAGAAGAACCTAGAGGACAGCTTGGGAGACTGCAAATTAACCTCATCGTTTTTGAGTCAAGAGTCACCCATATATATCATTGTGGTCGGCGCATCTTAATAGTTTGAACTTCAAACGTAAACTTTTAATGATAACACCACGTTCACTCAGCCATGCCGCATGCCATGACCCGTGTGAGAGAGCAACCAATAGTTGAAGCCCAACACTCCGACTATTGCGCTACCCTGCCAACAATACATAAATTCATTAAATAATTTCAATAACTTGCTTTAAACATAGCAAGTTGTGCCGCATTAAACCAACTTCGTCCATGTGAATAAACAGAGCGACAGTAGCGCACGGTTGAGATAATTCAGGTGTGTGCATCTACGCATTTGATCGACGTTACTGAACTGTAACGTTTCAAGGTGAAGCTCAGAACAAAACACTTTGACACAATATTGTTTAAACAAATCTACATAACTTCAGCTCGTTAACACAAAGAAAGCATATCAGTGTGCTTAGCAACACAATCAAACAAAAGCTAGCATAATGAAGGGGTGAGACCAATACTAAATGTTGGTAAACAATCCTACAAAAATCAAAACCAGCTTGATTTGTAAATACTAAAGTCGTACTCGAGTTACAGGACCATCGACTTCCATTGGTATTTCGGTATTTGTTTCGATTTCTTCTTCTCTGTTGTAAGCGGGGCCGCCAGACGCCTGATTTAAAACAGCGCATAAAACATTAGGTATTATAAAAGAAGCAATTCATTGTACTCAGGACAACAATTATAAGTTTCTTGTGTATTAATAAATATTAAGGCTGAAAGGAAAATATACACTCAAAAAAAAGAATCATAAAAGTTTAGACATATTTGAGTTGTAGGACGTACCGGATTCATTTCCACTTCAGTTTTTCTTTTGATGCGTGGATATGGCTCAGGACAATCAGACTCCTGATGTAAATACACCAAATAATTGCCAAAAGATAGTTAGGACTAAACATCAACAAAATATACGTAAAAAAATCAAAAAAAATAAGTGCCCAATAGAATTTGATGGAAACAGACCGGCATTTAACGCAGAAGTTGAAAATATAGTAAACATTGTCATCAAGCAAACTATGTAAACCAAAAATGAAATGCAATACAGAGAATTATATAAAAAAAAAACTCAAACGAGATCTGATCAGCTTTACCTTTGCTCTAGTGTTGGCTTGACCTGTTTTGGTCTGCGCGCAATCAGTTTCTTCAACAGCTGATTTCATCACATCCACCATCAATTGATTCAACTTATCATCACCTTGTTCTGAAGCACTTGAAATTATTCGCAAAACGCAATCACTCGGAGGACTCTTACTGAAATGTAAATCAAACGCTGTTACAAGATAATAAGTTGGCACATTGCACTTACAATAAATAGTTACATTGCTTCTTCCTTGAAATAGCGCCAATATGACACATGGTTATTAGTTATCACGTGTGCAAATGATAAGGTAAGAAAAGGCAAACTGCAGCTTTTGGAACATTTTTGTGAATTTTCTTGTTGCACAATAGGTTGTTTATATAACCACTAACGATGAGCGAATTAGTTTCCCGAGAGTTTCGCAACTAGACAAAATTTTCGTAGCAACCGATAATTTTTTTTCTAAAACAGAAAGCGCTTGCTCTATTTTCAAATGTTCAAGTTCATTAGCTCAATGAATATTGCAACGAACAGCTGTTATTGTCAGATCACAATTGGGCTGTGTTTACAGTTGGAGAAATCAATTATTAATTGAAATGTAAATTACGTATCCAAGCAAAAAGATGAATTAATTGACATCGAGATAATCCCAACTATCAGTATTTGTTCGCTACGTTTCCACAGGTAAGAATGGCTTGACTTGGTGCCATTGAAAAAACAATTAGTGGGGTTGATATTAATAATGTGCTGCACAAAACCTTTGAAGTTGCTTTGTTCCATTTAATAAATTTGTCAGCATTGCAACACATGGCGCTTTGGAAATGATTTGCAAAAGTGTCGGGTTAATTGCACTCATGAAGAGTGATTGTCACTTTCCACAATTCCTCCCGGTACACTGCATAATTCATTATCAACATTTAATAGCCTAGGATTTCCAGCGACGTATTGGATAGGTTGTGGATTTGTTGGAGTGGATTACCAGCAACATATTGATTTGTTGGGGCTGATAGCTCATATTGTTAAAGAAAATGATGCATAAACGCGAGGTCGTAGATGTTTATCTCTTATAGTACAAACCATCTAGAAACGTACAACTTGGTGCTCCTGAGTAAAAACAAGAAAACTGGTGACTAGATCGGACGTTTTTCAGTTTTGCAACAAAATCAAGATTTGTCAAAATGACATCCCGTAAAGAACTTGTGGTCGTTTTCCAAATTTTAAAAGTAGAGAGATGCAAGTTCCAAAAATGAAACAAAAGACCACAAGCTGGAAGAATGAAAACTGCAAAAGCTACCAGATACTTTCGAAACTAAATTTCAAGATTTGCTCAAGATAAAGTCATACTTTGCTTTTCTTGTAAATCCAACAGACATTACCGTAATTTGTGACGTTTGATCAGTCCGCCAAACTTTTGCAGCAGACATAACTGTCTTAAAAATGAAAGTGGTTGAATTACAAGATTTTGCTTTAAAGTCGTTCCATAAATGCCAATATATTGCAGAATTTTGCAAATTAGTTCCACAGTGCAAATACCCTCAACTGAACCAAACAAGCGCACAACTCCTTTCAGTTCTCAGCACCACATACCGTGGTGAATCGTTATTCTTAGGGAAGTTTGCAAGTCAAGACATCGTGCTATTTCAACAAATAAACAATCAGCTGAATTTACTTTCACAGTTTTGATCACACACTGTTTAGATTTTTAAAAACTGGCTAATCAGATGGACCCCAAAATGTGATGGCGATATAAAGAATATACACACATCTATAAATTTATTTTATTTCAAGTTTTCGCACTGCTGTTAAATGTTGTGTCAGAAAATTATGTGGCTGATCAGCATTCCTATTTTTTTTAAGTGGCTATTATAATGACCACTTTGCCCACCCTGCAATAGGGTGACATAACTTTTTATCAGTAACTTGCCTTTGTGGCTTAGCTATTTGTGTGTTTTACCAATTTCAAATTGGCTAATCACAGTTTATGTAGAAGACACATGCACGATTCTTTCGTTTCTTTTAAAACATAAATTGTTTTGGGAGTTCTGCAAATACATTATGCGCACCAAGCTACACCTGAAAGTTTATATTTATCGTAAGTGGTCTTCATTGAAGTCCACTTCAAAGTGAAGAATGTCAAATATTTTGAGTTGAGAGCCGTATCGCTGAGTTCGCCGAATTCCAGTGCTCATGCAAGTGAATACAAAATAAAAAACAGAATAGGAAAGTTTCAATTTCTTACCCATTAAGTAAAGCGCTTTGTGGGAAACGTACAATGATTACATCAAACTTACATCTGCAAGCAAATACTATGCTTGTGAGCTTGCTCCAACAACTTCTCTTTTCTTTCTTCCAAAAGATCCCAATTGGACACAACCAAATTCAAATTCTTGCTTGATTTCATAAAATAGAACCGAAGGAATTTGTTCAAGAGTTTATTTTCTAATAAAATGTACTTGATCAATCTTAAATCGCGATAGCTTGAAATTTAAAACCATTAACAATTTTTGGTCACTTACGCTTTTCAATCCCATAAAGAAACACTTCTTTCCAATCTTCCTTTGAATCTTTTTTTAGTAATTCGATAAGAACTAACAAACGCTGTGAAGCAGATTCGTCCAATCGTAACATCTTTAATGATTCTATGTAAAACAGATGCATTAAGGCACTTTTTTGCACATTGCACAGTAGAAGTCATACCTTTGGTAAAGTTCTTTTTTTGAAATAAATCCATAGCAATGTTCAAAATACTTTGATCGCTTAGATTTGAATTTAATAGCCGTATCAAAGGCATCAAAGAATCTTCAACATCTTTGGCAATATTTCCGAGGGATGAATCCAAATCTGTTTCCATTGTAACCTGCAACGTGGCCGAGCGGGTATAAGTACCGTTGTCATGGCGAGTGTAATCGCAAAATCATGCGTTCAACTTCATGATGTTATTATTCTTTTAAGAAAGGCACTTTATGACCATTTCCTGTGCCTAGCAAATTTTAACAAGCAGTTCTTTTTTAAAAGTAAGTAATACCAAACAATTCAAGCAGAAAGTTGAACTTGGAAACTTTGAAGCTAATCTGGATAATATGGTCCTGTTCTTTTTGATTTATGCCACTGTCGCTGTTTTGCGAATCTAAAAGACAAGCATACCATATGTAAATAAAATGACGTCATTACTAATGCAATGAACCACAAACTAACTCAAAAATAGTTAAAGCGAAGGTGGTTCTAAACTTCCAAAAAATACATTTTCTTTTGCTTAACAATAGCATGCATACATCTATCCTCCATTATTATTATACCACTTTTAAAATATAGACAACGAAAATTATGCACACGCGGGCAGTACCGAATTTCTTTTCTAGTATCGCTATCAGTGGTAAATTTTGAAAAGAGCGCGGATACATGTAACTCGCTATTTAAACAGTAATAAACGTGAATTAAACTACATAAGCGAAGTAATAACTACCGAACCATTAAAGACCACAGTTACACAAGATAAACAATTTTTGTTTTTATTTTCGCAATAGCTGTTTCGCTCAAAGGCTTATCAGACGTGCACACGATCTTATTTAAATAGAACCTATTCGAATAGCATCTTATGCACGCCTAATGCGATCGTAAATTGGATCTGAATAAGATTGCATGCATGCCTGACGAGATTTCGGGCGAAACAGCTGTTGCAAAAATAAAAATCGTTTATTGTGATCGAGCACTTTTGCCACTGCTACCGAGACTACTGCTTCAAAAACGACCTAATAAGTCTTTTGAGTAGTGGGGCACTACCAAATAACGTTTGTACAACGACACCGCTGCTAAATCCACAATAAAGTGTCAGTGTTGTTTGACCTTTCTTTAGCGAAATCAGCGCCGTTGTTACTGTTTTTTTTTCAATTTTTGGCAACTTTAAGCTACATAACTCCTTGATACAACCAAACTTTATGCTGTTCTTCGTTTGAGCTAGTTCTTACGTTTTGACTCATGTATGTGAGCTTATGATCCCTTTGCTAGTCTTTAGTTAAACTGGGCGACCGCGACAAGTTGACTGCTTGCTCCACCCCACCACGGGTTTGCGACCTAAAGAAAAAGGTAACCCATTATGTGCCTTACCCAAGGGCACAAAGTGAGCTTGCCGGCATTTTCTCCAAAAAGCAAAGTCGATCCACGTGCCAGATGCTGCAACAGATTGATGGTAAAGTCAATATCGCCCGTGAAATTTGGTACAGGAGTGCGACGATGCACGGTAGATGCGTGAAAATGATGAAAGTGTCCTCTACTCAGGTTTTGCTCGTAAAACATGCGTTAAGACAACAAAAAGAATTGCAGAAACAAATGAGAAATCACCATTTATCACCAAGTAGAGTCAGTAAATAGTTTTCCTAATTTGGAAGACAAATTGAATGCCAGTAGTGGAAATGAAGCAGTGGTGACAGTAAGCGCAAAAATTGAATGGATAACATTAAGAGAATATGATGAGCTGCTTCATGGTCGAAAGCTTTCGTTAAAGATAAAAGGAATGATCTACCAGAACTGGGTAAGGTTGGCAAGTTGTATCAATTGAGACGTGGTGTTTAAGGAAAATAACATGGTGATTTTGAGAACTGAGAGAGCAATAATGACAAATGGATGGTGTTACATTGGTAAAGAGAGAGACCCACTTTTTCAAAATACGGTATTGTCCCCATAAACTGACGTAGCCGGATTTACCTCATGTTTTCAGAAAGTTCATATTCACCACTACGCCATATTTTTCTGTCCGTGGCATCTCCCCTTTTAGTCCAATCTGTTCAGTATGTTCTTTCACTTGTCATTTCCACATTATTTTTGGTTGCCTACGCCCTGTTCTTCCAACCACTTCAATATCCAACCTCTTTTCAGCACCATCTTCATTCTCGTCAAAACATGCCCATACCATTGCACTCCACTCGCCCCTGTCAGTCCATCTAACGTCTCTTCCAAACCCAGCAAATTCATAATTCTTAACTACCAATTTTTTCAGTTAACTTAATACCACGCATTGCTCTTATCATTGCTTTTTCAGTTCCTCTCAAATTTGCTATCTCAACCCACGAGACACCTTACGGCATGGCTGATCGTACACAACCCTTGATAAATTCTTCCTTTTATCTTTAACGAAACCTTTCTTTAACAAAGCAATTCCGCACATTCTCTAAATTTTATTTATACGATTTTTGTTCTTGCTGTTGCCGCTGCTTCACTTGCACCACTGGCATTCACTCTGTCCCCCAAATTGCAAAAACCCTCGACAAACGCGACCTGGTTACAAAATAGAAAAAGAACAGCCAAAGACTATGCAAATGGATTTGCTAATTTGAAAAAAGCTGAAGACAGAGTTACCAATGCAAATGGAATGCGATGGTACGGACATGTTATAAGAAAGGACAGCGATGATGAGTCAAAAAGAGAGTATTAGCTCTCATAATGGTTGGAAGAAGAGAGTGAAAGTGACAAAAAATGACAGGGAGAAAGCAGGTAAACAAACAAATTAAACAGACTCCATTAAAAAAATATAAAAATGCTGCAACAAAGCTCTGCAAACAACTATTTTTTAGTGGGAAAAAGCAACTTTTATGACCTTTGTAGCAAAGACGTGAGCGGTGAACTGCAATCATAATGAATTCTGAGCGATTAAAATCGTTGACAAAAACACTTTTTGTTATGCTTGGTAAGAGCTAAATTAGCTGATTGAAGTTACAACTCAGCGGGGAGTGGGTAAGTGAAGAATCAGGCGAGGGAGCTGATCAAGTGGAGAGATATTTCAGAAAGAAATTGGTCTTGTGTGGGGTGAAAGTCAGTAGCATAGTCGATTGTTGAATGCCCAGCCTTCTCCATTAAAATAAAATTTGACAAGTTTCTGAAGCAATATTAGATGATAGCTCGATATTGCGTGATGGGATCGTACGTGCGTCCTCTCTGAGAAATTTAATATTATCAATGTGCGTGAGGTTATCGGGTAGTCGTCAGGCTAAGTTAAGTCAAGAGAGTATAGACGATTGTCGCCAAATACAGTGAGTAACCAGTCCTGTACCTTCATGACAGGTAGATGAATATTCCAAGACTAAAAAATTCGCTCGGTGGAGTTCAACGACTACCTTCTAGGTTTTATCCTTTAGACTGAGGACTTACGCTCGAGAAGCTAAAATTACCAGCCCACTCCTTAACAACACCAACTCTATTGACACACGGTTGTTGAATGTCAATAACCATCGATCACCAACAACTACTTTTTTGCCCTGGCAGCAAATAGCCTCCCTTTCTTATATGCGTCTTGTCTTGCCTTCTAGCTCTTCACTCTTCTCACTAGTCTCTTCCGTTGTCTCTTCTCCCTTTTCTTTTTGCCCTGTTTCCTTTCTCGTATATGTATACCTTCCACGCGTCACGCAAAAAAGAAATAATTTCCGAATACTTCCAGAGTCAGCAATAAAATTGCTAACAAATAAAATAAACCAAAAAAGATTTGTAGACGGGACAATACCGGAAACAATTACAAAAAAAACAATAAAATCGCTTAGAAAATAAACAAGAGTTTGTCTATGAAAAGAATACCGGAAACAATTACCAGTAAACTCGCGCAGGAAATAAAATAATTAAAAGTCTGTAGACGAGCAAATACCGGATTGCACCAATCAACAGCCGCCTCAACGTGGTGGTGCGGTCCCTGACCCCGTTTGGGTTGGGTCGAAATGGCTGTTGGACTTCTCGAGGGTCCCAGTTACCCCGGGCTCTCCCCTTTATTTTTTCGCTATGCTGCTCCCTGAACGACCGCACAAGGGCAGCACACAGCTTCCTTAAAATCGGTCGCCTGTTTTCTCTTTTTCTTTTCTCCTGCCCTCTCTTGCCCTTCTTCGTCTCCTCATTCTCCTTCTCTTGATGAGCGGTAACGTTCATCCCAACCCTTGCCCCATCTTTTCCTGCTCTGTGTGCGCTGGAAATGTGACCTGGCGGGGCAAGTCAGTGCAATGCTGCGCTTGCTCCAAATGGGTCCATCTAAGGTGCTCACAACTTTCTTTATCCAAATTCAGATCTTTTGGCAGCTCTCACTCTTGAATCTTCCCCCCTGCCGTAACACTGTGACTCCCCCCTCCTCCAACACGTATACCTCTACTGTGGAATCTGGCTCCCCCTCTGTTAATGCTGCACTCTCGCCCCATCCTCGTCTCCAAACCTCTTATCCCCATTCTGCCCATTATATATCTCCTCCCTCTGCCCTCCCACCATCATCCCTTGCTCCTGGTTTTCTTCTGCGCCTCCTGCCTCCACTCCCCCCTCTGAGTCTCTCAGGGATTTTCAATGGAATGCTGGAGGTCTTCGAGCCAGGACCACTGAGCTACTCCACTTTCTTTCGTCCCATCCTGTCGACCTTATCTGCATTCAGGAATCCAATCTTAACTCATCTTCCTCTTTCCGGATCCCTGGATCCTCTGCTCTGCGCTCTGATCGCACCCACTCCCAATATGGCATTCTCTTTTCCGATACCACGCACGCTAGCGGCGGCGTTGTCATTTTCGTCAGGCAGGGCCTATCTTTCTCTGAACTTTCCACCACCTCTCTTTCTTTGCTTGATACTTACTCTGATTATGTAGGGATCAACATCTCTCTTAACAACTCCTCCTCACTCTCTTTTCTTAATGTGTATGCTCCCCCCCCCCCTATTCGCTCCTCTCCAATGAATGGCAGAACCGATTCCTTTTTTCTCTCCATCCTTACCTCCTCCAGAAATCTCTTCATTCTTGGGAACTTCAATTGCCATTATCCCCTCTGGGACTCAAGAGGTACTTCCGACCCCCACTGGGAGGAAGTATTCGATTGGGTCATTTCTTCTGACCTCCTCCCCCTCAATGACCCTGACACACCCACCCTTCTCCATCGCTCCTCTGGCAGTCGCTCTTCCCTTGACATCTCTTTTGCTCCCTCCTCTCTTGCTTTTTCTTGCTCCTGGGAGATGCTACAGGACCTGGGTTCTGACCATCTACCAATTCTTCTATCTGTCCCTCTCTCTCCGGTCTTTCACCCCAACGAGCGTCTCCCTTCCTTCAACTTTCAGAAAGCTCGCTGGGATGGCTTTGCCTCTTACTTTGACTCTCACTGTCCTTCAGCAGAGGAATACTCGACCCTTTCTCTTTCCTCTGCTGCTGCTCTCTTTACCTCTATGGCTTTGAATTCGGCCAAATCTTCATTCCTTTCGGGCGCATCAAACGCCATCCTAAAGCCTGGTGGTCTCCTGAGGTGGAAGAAGCGGTTAGTGAAAGACGCAAGGCTTTCGCTGCCGTTCACAGAAGTGATGAAAATCGCCAGCCTTACATCTCCGCTTCTCGACATGCCTCGTCAGACATCGCCAAGGCTAAGGCTGAGGCATGGCAGACGACTCGCTCTTCTCTTTCACCTAAGTCTAATCCTAAATCTGTACACTCTCTTCTTCACTCTATCGCTGGCTCTCCTTCCTTGTCTTCCTCCTCTCCCAACATTGCTAATTGTTCTTCTCCCAAGGAATCGGCTTCGGTCTATGCCGCCTACCTGAGATCCCACTTTTCCGTTTCTCAGCCAAACGCCCTATGTAGCAGAGCCAGAGGCTACCTCTCTGACCTCCACCGTGCCACATGCTCCAAAAAATCTCACTCGTCCTTTTGCTCTTCTTTCTCACTTGCTGAATTTCTTGCAGCTGCCTCCAACCTCTCCTCGTCCACTGCCACTGGCCCACACGAAGTTGCCTATTCCATGCTAAAGCACTTTCCTCGCTCTGGCATGGATTTTCTTCTTCACATCTTCAATCTTTCCTGGACTTTGCATTCCTTTCCTTTCCATCTGGAAGACATCTTCCATTATTCCCATACACAAGATGAGAAAACCTCTCGACTTTCCTGCTTCCTTCCGGCCTATCTCTCTCACCTCCTGCGTATCAAAGCTTTTTGAACGCATCATTCTATTCTATCTCGTCTTCTTTCTGAAGTCTAATTCCATTCTTTCTCCCGCCAGGCCGGTTTCCGCCCTGGACGGTCTACACTTGATCACATTCTGTACCTTTCTCAGTCCATTTCAGATGGCTTTAACAAACCCAGGCCGAGCTCTCGGACGATCCTGTCTACTATCGATTTCTTGAAAGCTTTTGACTCTGTCTGGCATCGCACCCTTTACCACAAACTTATTTCAGCTGGCCTCCCTCCTTGCTTTGCTCGTTGAACTCAATCTTTCCTTTCTGATAGGCACGCTTGTGTGGTCTTTCAAAATCACAAAAGCCGTTCCCTTCAAGTCAATCGAGATGTTTCGCAAGGATCCGTTCTTGGCCCTGTACTTTTCTCTCTCTTCATCAATGATCTTCCAGCCTCTCTGCCTTTTTTCCGTCAGCTGCTCTCTTTACACCGACGACCTGTCCATTTGGTCCTCCTCCCCCTCAGTCCCTACTGCGGTGGAGGCCACACAACAAGCTCTGTTTCAATTGGAGCGCTGGTCTGAGTACTGGTGTCTTCCTTTCAATCCAACCAAATGTGAGGCCTCCTTCTTCTTAGTAGATCCCCAGCAAGCCAACCTCCTCTTACTTGGCTCCCGCCTCCATTTTGATCCCACTCCAACTTTTCTTGGTGTCACCTTCGACTGCACTCATTGCTTTTCCAAGCATGTATCTTCGCTGAAGGCCAAGTTCTTCCCACGTCTCAAGGCTTTACCCTGTATCTCTGCTTCCTCATGGGGCTCCTCTAAGGAGTCCCTCTCTCTTCTGTCTAAATCTTTTTATCGGTCCCTTCTCACTTATGCTTTACCTGGATGGTTTCCTTTCCTAAGTGCTACCAATCTTACCAAATTGCAATGCCTCCACCGAGCGACCAGTCGTGCCATCACCAGCTGCCTCTCGTCCTCCCCTATCCCACTTCTTCTCTCCGAGGCTTCTTTACCTCCCCTACGAGTCACTCTGACTCATTTCACTTTTTTCTCTTGTGAGCGGGCTCTTTGTCTCCCAACCTCCTTTCCTATTTCAGGTTTGGCCAGACTTGGTGTGAAACCAAGACTCTGCAAATCGTCCTGGAGAGCTTTTGCGTCCACTCACCCGCTCATGCTTCGTTCTACTTCTTCTAGAGAGGCTCTTCTTGCTTGCCCTCCCTGTCCTCCATGAAATCTGCCTTCGTTCACGGTAGAGTCCACCCTTTCAACTCCATGCTCTCGTTTTGATCCCCCTCTTTTGCCAAGGTGCGGTTCTCGCCCACCTTGACTCTCTCCTTCCTCATCATCTGGTGCTTTGGACAGACGGCTCTGTTCCTTTTCCTTTTTGGCAAGGGCGGCTCCGGCGTTTTTGTCAACTGCTCTCTCTGTGGCAATGAGGCCACTCTTTCCTTTTCAGCAGGCCCAGTATGTTCAAGTTTTTCCAATGAAGCCTGCACCATTCCGCTGGTCTCGGCAGCACCAACAAGTCTACCATTTCTCTTCTTCTCTCCTACTATCTGACTCTCGTTCTGTTCTCGCCACCCTGTCCTCTCCTCCGTCTTTCCTCTTATCTCAAACTCTGTAGCAGATCTGGCAGGAACTGTCTTTTCTCTCCTGCTGTTCTATCAGACTACAATGGATCCCCGAACATTCGTTTCTCCTGGGGAATGACGCGACCGATGAGCTAGCCAGACAGGGAGCGCTACTTGTGCCCTCCATTATTTCTTGTAGTCTCTCTCCTCTTATCTCTCGTATCTGCTCTTGTCTTATCTCGGACTGGAGGCGTACTGTCTCATCTAAATTCTTTTACACACAGGTTCCCTCGATTTCCACCAAGGAACTTGTGCTCCCTCGTCATGCTCGCTGTGTTCTCTCTGGTCGTTGCTGCAATGGACACAGCTTTCTTTTAAGTTCCTATCTCTCTAAGATTGGCACAATTGAGAATCCTTCCTGCAGCGCCTGTGGACACTCGTCCCAGAACATCTCTCATCTCATTCTGCACTGTCCAGCTACGGACTCTTTGCGCCGCTCACTCTTTGGCGACTCTTTATCTCTTTAAAACCTCTGGTCCAGACCCTGGGGAATTGCCCGGCTTCTGGGACTCCATGGTCTTCCGCCATGCCCCCATCCCTTCAAAGGGGTCGAGTAAACAACAACAACAACAACAACAGGAAATACAGGAAACAATTGTCAAAAACAATAAACTACGTTGAAACAGAATGGCTAAACTTATCCCAAAATTATTATTGCTACAACAATGAAAGTCGTAAGGTCCAGTGAGCAACGAGTGCACGCCTTATGCTACCATTCACGCAATGAAAAGCTTAGATTAACTTTATTGTTCTTCTGATATACAACCGTTAGGTTATTTCTTTAATCTTTTGGGATAATCTACTACTGTAGTAAACGATCCTACACTTTAAAAACGAGCGTTACTTTTTCCACGACAGCGCCTGCAATGTTGTAGGCTAAAATTACCTAGCTGGAGCAATATAACGTCACAAATACAGTAAATGCAAGTCTAGGATGTAAATGAGGCATAAGTTAGTAAATTAGATAGCACTAAATTTGTAACAGAATTTTACATCTTTAGAATCCTTCCACCGGAATTAATGGTACAACATGCTGCAGTTCCTACAATGCATGTTGCACCATTGCTAGATGCTACCAATAGCAGTTGCTGAATCAATTCATACAGCAATATTTTTAATAATAAGCCTATTGAACATTATTATGATTCAATAAAACTGATTCCTCTAGTTTACTTGTCCAATTCATTTAACCAGTAAATCGAATATGTTAACGTGATGTCATGATGCCAAACTGAAATAAAACTATTCTTTCAATTTTTATTTGATGTTTTGACATTCATTAGAGTTCGTTCATTAGCGCTCCTTTAAATAACTCATTTAGTGGTAACCCAGACCAATTATAAGAAAAAAGTGAAAGTTCTAGGCTTGCTAGCTCAGTTGAAAATGCCAAACAACGGGTTAGCAACTTAAAAGTTTTGTTAGTATGTAAACAGTCAAAACTTAACAGTTGTAACCTAAACAGTAGGCTTAAGTACCAAAAAAACGTTAACTCAAGTACCAAAAAACTTAAGTACCAAAAAACGTTTCTCCAGTTAACTCACTGTTGCAAACGTGCCATTGCACTCTCGTAGCAGCTTTGAGTCCTCAGAATTGATAAATATCACTAACGTCGCTTGTTACAAAAACAAAAAATTTTTTTTTAAAACAATGCAAAAATGTGATCTTTTTATCTAATAAAAATCGGAAAAGCATTGCATTGAGTATTGCGTTAGTAATTAGGTATTTTTTTAAAGCAGTTTTATTTGAAGTGTCTGCGCCCACCCTCTGGAATGAGGTATAACAGTATAACATACTTTTTCCGGTCTTTGTGTTAAAATCTGTTGATCTTCAGTAGCATGAGCTGCAAATTCATTGCGCAAATTCACCAAAAAATCATCACCCTTTTGAATGGCAGCAAACATGTAATGCAGTAACCACGGACCAACCGATTGATGTCTAAACGTAATAAGTAATGCAGAAAATCAACAAAAAGTGTTCATTTGATAATACATTATATAAAATATTACTGCATGAAACACACAAACTTACAGCTCGATATTGACTTTATTAGCTTCAAATATGCGGTTAAATGTTTCTTTTTTCTTCAGAAACAAATCCCAGTTGTTACAGAACCACAACACATTTTGCGGTTTATCAAAATAGCATTGCAAAATACCATGTAGTGTCAAGTAACCTGTTAAAATTAAATTAAAAATTTTCTTGTAGTTTCGCATGAGCTACTTAGCCATGAAAACAAAGCAACAAAACCAAGTGCAGTTTTTTACCGTTTACTATTTCAAGGTATGCCAGCATCCAAAACAAGCAAAAAACTGCACGAATAGCAGAATAACACGAACATTGCTCAACTTTATTTGCAAGTCAAAATAAAACTTACCCATGTTCGAAATAGCTTGCAACAGCACATCTTTCCAACTTTCTTGAGGATTAGAAATAAAAAAATTTAGAAAAATTTCAAATGGTTCGTTTTGATCTGATGCAGCAGTATCAATTTTGACAAATGTTTCTACATAAAAGTTTGTAACTCAGATTTCAATCCACACTAACGATTGCATTACAAAATATTTTGTTTTTTTTCATATACAATATGTAGTTCACATAATATTGAAATGCCTTTAAGGAAAGCGTATACGAAGAAATTTGGCTTTTTTGGATTATACTGTATTACACATTATAAGGCTAGCTTCAAAGCAGTAAGTGAGGCTTTATGCTCAGTATGAAAAAAACGATAAACCTTACCGTGCCTTACCGCTTTCAAGAACAGTGAAGCTGTTTACTCGGCATTTCGTAAGAGGCAACTATTGAGTATGTACTAATTGCAGTCTGACTGTTGATGATGGGATTAATTGCTAGGTTGGACCACTCACGTAAAATACTGAGGTGGAGGGTAACCAAGGCCTTCCTCCCGTAAAGAATTTTTCACCAACAAATCCCCATGAGAAAAAATCAACAAATGGCCGCAAGTTTCCAGCAGCTCTAAAATGGGCACGGGGAGCTAAGAATCTCCGGGTTTAAATATAAATGCCATTGAATAAGATTTGAAACTTAAAATGTGGGTAGTGTTTGTGGACGAATAACAGAAATGTGTGAAGACCTAAGAAAGAGAAGAGTTGATGTGTGCTGCATGCAAGAAGTGAAATGGAAAGGCCAAGGAGCTTGTTTAGTGGTGGGTACTCAGAGACGAGGCTGCAAACTGTGATGATCAGGAATGACACAAGAACCCGAAGAGTTGAAATCTTGGTAAAAAAGGATATACCTGGAAACGCCAACAGAACGTTGGCAGTCGCGCTAACTCTAGGGAAGGGAGTGATTCTAACTAAATGTGCACATGGGCTACAAAAGGTAAGACCAAGCCCGGATAAAGTTTGTTTTTATGATGAAATGACGATTAAATGGTGCTTGGGAAGTTCTAGTGAAATCATCTTTTCCCTGGGTATTTCAATGGGCATGTGGGGGAAATGTGTTGAGGGTTTTGTAGATGTGCATGGAAGGAATGGAATTGGGAAGAGAAATGTGGAAGGAAGATTATCAGAGATCTGGGATGAAAAAAACGGGCGTGGCAAACACGTCGTTCTAAAAGGATGAGAAAAGGAAAACAACATATTTTGCAGGTGGAGGTAAAACAAAAATTGATGTTGTGTTTGTGGAGAATAAAAACAAAAAGTGTGTAGGGAGACAACGATGATTTCAAAAAAACTACAGCACAGGCTGGTAGTCGTAGATCTGAAAAATCTATTCTAAATAAAAACTGTGAAAAACTAGTTTATCACAAGAACGTGGAAGTTGAATGAAAACCGAACAATGGTATGATTGAAAAAAAGTAAAAGGACTAATAAGTACAGAAGAGGTTGATTTGTGGAAAACTTTCAAGGATGGAGTGTAAAGGCATGTGACGAAGTGAATGGAAAGAAAAAGTCTTAAAGAGATTGAAGAGACACATGGTGGTGGAATGACAAGGCGAAGAGTACACAATCAAAAAAGAAGGCCTTTTAAGAGCTGTTCAGGTTTCCATCAGAAGATAATCAGACCCAAAACAAACGTATAAGAAATCAAACTTGGCAAGTTGTAGTTAGAACTATGAGAAAACCTAATTAAAGGTGAACAACTTGAGTCAGAATTCCAGCAGTACATTCGGTTTTTTTACGATAATGCAACAAGAAGGAATCTTGAAGAAATCTTGAAGACGGAAGTTAAATTTTATTGACCCTTTGAGAATCATAAGATTCTAATTCATAAAATCTGAAACAGGTCCTTCATTGTTTGGTGACAAAATTTACAATTAATTTCAAAAAAATGGTTAGTACGTCATAATGATATAACAATTAACAATCATGTAACATATGTGTTACATTATCCTTTAAAGGGTTAAAGGAAGAGCAAAAGTTAGAAAGAAACAAATGGAAAAGTGTAAATAATTGGAGCAAAAAATGAGGTAAATCCGGCAAAGGGAACAAAAGCAGACAAAAACTTTACCTGCTACCACCACGTGGTGTTTCAAATTCAATATACTGTATACTTGTAAAAAACACGACTCTGCATTTGCTATCTGTTTGTTTTAACTCCTACAGAGCTACTGGGAGCAGAAACAAAATTTAGCACGATTGATCACCACCACGAGATAAATTCCACATAAGCAACAATAACGTCATAATCAAAGATATTTTTAATCCTTATCTCTTGACCAAGGAAAGCAACAAAAGTTAATGGTATTGCAAAAAGCGATTTCTTTTATGAAGGTAGCATAACATTTTTTCTCAGCGCTTTATTTATAGCAATTTCCTTATGATGCATAAGGATACAATTATCCGATAAACTTAGCAAAAACAGCAATTTCGTTCTCTGTGACTGCATAGATATATTTTATTTATTTATAAACTGAAGTCAGGCGTGTAAATTTGTAATTTTTGTATTTGTTCATATTTATCCTCCATTCACGAGAAAGAGAATTGTATCGCTATATTTTAGACGAGACGTCCGCACTCGTTTGGGAGTTGCCATTTTTGAGGTGTCTGGGCCACCTGTCTTCCACATAAAGACGGGGGTGTCCCGTTAAGTGCCTTGCCCAAGGACACAACAAGCGAACTTGCCGGCTTGTTCTCTACAACCTCACATATATGCCGAGCGCCAAGCAGGAAAGCTGTGGATACCATTTTTTAAAAATCTTTTGGTATGACTCAACAAGGGGAATGAACCCCAGGTCTACCGACTGCGAAGCAAACGCTCTAACCACTACACCACCGCACCGGCTCATTTAATAATGTCCATTATGACAGATTTCGGTATATATAAAGGATGAAAAGTTAATGGTGAATTAAGAGCACAAACATCGCTATAAAAGAAAGTGTAAACAACATTTTTTTATCAAAATTTTTATCACACGTTTATCGAGTGAGAGAGACCGGGTTTAAATTGAAAAATGAGGAGTGAGATCCAGAAAAAAAACTAGAAAAAACATTTAAGAACAATATTTCCTGATATTTTGAGTATTTGTAGATGTTGATGCAATGCAATTAGTTTTGGTGCCTGGCAGAAAGACGACAGACGCAGTGTATTTCGTGAGAAGATGTTCGAGAAAAAAATAAAGTTTCGCAAAAGGTGATAAAGTGGGCAATGATAAAGAAAGTTGTACCAGAAGAAACTGTAAAAACAGCGATGAGTGTCTTTCAAGAAACATAGAGGAACGTTTGAGTGAGATCAGAGTTTAAAGAACTTTGCGTGTAAGTTAAGGATACATTAAGCGTATATGTTATATCAATAGACTTACACGATTACGGTTGTGCATTGCCACAAACAAAGAAATTTGCCTTGTACTAATGGTTTTCATATATGTGTATATTGCTATATTATTTTGTTTGCTCGGCTACTGAGTGAAAAAAAAACTTTTTTCCTTGCAATTGGATTTGTTGTAAGTACGCCTTTCTTACGTCACAATCGTTTATGACATAATAAAATTCCAAATTGATCTAGTAAATCTAGCTTCTTTAAAGAATTTCGTTGGCTGATTACATAACTTAGAAGTGCTTTTTTTCTTTTTTCACATGATTTTGCTCTAACGTTTTCTGGATTGTTTTTTCGAGTTATATGTAAGGCCAAAAGGTTTTTTAGAGAGTAGAGAAGTGTTATAGTGGGGAAAGAGAGATTGTTAACGAAGTAGAAAAAGGCCTACTGTTTTTGTGATAATTTATTGTGGACTCAGTTGACATAGCAAGTATTGAACGGTTACTGGTGCAATTAGTATCGACGGTTTCCTGATTGTATAGTAAAGTGATTAGTTCTGAAATCATCTAGCGAAGAAGCCTGAAGTTGTGAAGTAATATTCTGTGAATACATTATTCTGTTCTTGACGTGGTTTTAAAGTGTTTTTAGTGAAGGCCAATCTTTTCCCAGTTTATAAGTTGCAGCAAGACTTAATTATCTGAGCGATTTTATTCCCTATCCAAATTTGGAGCTCTTGGCAGCTCTCACTCTTGGAGCTGCTCCCCCCTGCCATACCACTGTGACTTCCTCCTCAAACTACTCCGACATGTATACCTCTACTGTACAATCTGACCCCCCTGTGTTAATGCTGCACTCTACCCCCACCCTTGTCTCCAAACCTCTCATCCCCCATCTGCCCGTTTTATATCTTCTCCCTCTGCCCCCTCACCACTGTCCCTTGCTCCTGGCTTTTCTTCTGTGCCTCCTGCCTTCTCTCCCCCGGACTCTCTCAGGGTTCTTCAAAGGAATGCTGGAGGTCTTCGAGCCAGGACCACTGAGCTACTCCACTTTCTTTCATCCCATTCTGTCGACCTTATCTGTATCCAGGATTCCAATCTTAACTCCTCTTTCTGGATCCCTGGATCCTCTGCTCTGCGTTCCGATCACACCCACTCCCAATCTGGCATTCTCTTTCCTGATGCCACGCACACTAGTGGCGGTGTTGTCATTTTTGTCAGACAGGGCCTATCTTTCTCTGAACTTTCTACCACCTCTCTTTCTTTGCTTGATCCCTACTCTGATTATGTAGGGATCAACATCTCTCTTAACAACTCCTCCTCACTCTCTTTTCTTAATGTGTATGCTCCCCCCCTATTCGCTCCTCCCCAACAAATGGCAGAACCGATTCCTTTTCTCCCTCCATTCTCTCCTCCTCCAAAAATTTCTATATTGTGGGGGACACTTCAATTGCCATCATTCCCTCCGGCACTCAAGAGGTACTTCAATCCCCACTGGGAGGAAGTATTCGATTGGGTCATTTCTTCTGACCTCCTCCCCCTCAATGACCCTGACACACCCACCCTTCTCCATCGCTCCTCTGGCAGTGGCTCTTCTCTTAACATCTTCTTTACTCCCTCCTCTCTGGCCCTTTCTTGCTAATGGGAGATGCTACAGAACCTGGGTTCTGACCATCTACCAATTCTTCTTTCTATCCCTCTCTCTCCGACCTATCGCCCCAACAAGCGTTCCCCTTCCTTCAACTTTCAGAAAGCTTGCTGGGATGGCTTTGCCTCTTACTTTGACTCTCACTGTCCTTCAGCAGAGGAATACTCGTCCTTTTCTCTTCCCTCTGCTGCTGCTCTCTTTACCTCTCTGGCACTGAAAGCAGCCAAATTTTCCATTCCTTTCGGGCGCATCAAACGCCATCCTAAAGCCTGGTGGTCTCCTGAGGTGGAAAGTGCAGTTAGTGAAAGACGCAAGGCTTTTGCTGCCACTCACAGAAGTGATGAAGATTGCCAGGCTTACATCTCCGCTTCTCGACATGCCTCGTCAGTCATTGCCAAGGCCAAAGCTGAGGCATGGCAGATTACTTGCTCTTCTCTTTTACCTAAATTTATACACTCTCTTCTTTGCCCTATCGCTGGCTCTCCTTCCTCGTCTCCTAACTTCCTAACTGTTCTTCTACCAGAGAATCGACTTCAATGTTTGCCGCTTACCTGAGATCCCACTTTTCCGTTTCTCAGCCAAAGACCGTGCATAGCAAAGCCAGAGGCTACCTCTCTGAGCTCCGCCGTGCCACATGCCCTAAGGAGTCTCATTTGTCCTTTTGCTCTCCTTTCTCTCCCGCTGAATTTCTTGCAGCTGCCTCTAACCTCTCCTCGTCCACTGCCATTGGCCCACACGAAGTTGCCTATCTTGTGCTAAAGCATCTTCCTTGCTCTGGCATGGATTTTCTTCTTCACATCTTCAATCTTTCCTGGACTTTGCATTCCTTTCCTTTCCATCTGGAAGACATCTTCCATTATTCCCATACACAAGATGAGAAAACCTCTCGACTTTCCTGCTTCCTTCCGGCCTATCTCTCTCACCTCCTGCATATCAAAGCTTTTTGAACGCATCATTCTATTCTATCTCGTCTTCTTTCTGAAGTCTAATTCCATTCTTTCTCCCGCCAGGCCGGTTTCCGCCCTGGACGGTCTACACTTGATCACATTCTGTACCTTTCTCAGTCCATTTCAGATGGCTTTAACAAACTCAGATCGGGCTCTCGGACGATCCTGTCTACTATCGATTTCTTGAAAGCTTTTGACTCTGTCTGGCATCGCACCCTTTACCACAAACTTATTTCAGCTGGCCTCCCTCCTTGCTTTGCTCGCTGGACTCAATCTTTCCTTTCTGATAGGCACGCTTGCGTGGTCTTTCAAAATCACAAAAGTCGTTCTTTTCCAGTCCATCAAGGTGTTTTGCAAGGAATGTACTTTTCTCTTTTTTCATCAATGATCTTTCTGCTTCTCTGCCTTTTTTCCGTCAGCTGCTCTCTTTATGCTGACGATCTGTCCATTTGGTCCTCCTCCCCCTCAGTCCCCATTGTGATGGAGGCCACACAACAAGCTCTCTTTCGATTGAAGCGCTGGTCTGAGTACTGGTGTCTTCCTCTCAATTCGACCAAATGTGAGGCCTCCTTCTTCTCAATGGACCACCACCAAGCTAATTTCAAGCCCAACCTCGCCCTACTTGGCTCCCGCCTCCGTTTCGATCCCACTCCAACTTTTCTTGCAGCCACCTTTGACTGCACTCTTTCCTTTTCAAAACATGTATCTTCGCTGAAGGCCAAGTTTTTCTGATTGTCTCAAGGCTTTACCCTGTATCTCTGCTTCCTCATGGGCCCCTCTAAATAGTCCCTCTCTATGATGTATATAAATCTTTTCTTCAGCTCCTTCTCACTTATGCTTCACCCAGATGGTTTCCTTTCCTAAGCGCTACCAATATTACCAAATTGCAATGCCTCCACCGAGCGACCAGTCGTGCCATCACCAGCTGCCTCTCGTCCTCCCCTATCCCACTTCTTCTCTCCAAGGCTTCTTTACCTCCCCTACGAGTCACCCAGACTCATTTTACTCTATCATCTTATGAGTCGGTTCTTTGTCTCCCAAACTCCTTCCCATTTCAGGTTTGGCCAGACTTGGAGTGAAACCAAGACTCTGCAGATCGTCCTGGAGAGCTTTTGCGTCCACTCACCCGCTCATGCTTCGTTCTACTTGTTCTACAGAGGCTCTTCTCGCTTGCCCTCCTTTTCCTCCATGGATTCTGCCTTTGTTCACAGTGGAGTTCACCCTTTCCTCTCCATGCTCTTGCTCGAATGCCCCTCTCACTCGCCAAGGTGCAGCTCTCACCTACCTTGACTATCTCCCCCCTCATGATCTAGTACTTTGGTCAGACGGCTCTGTTCCTTTTCCTCTTGGCAAGGGCAGCTCCGGCGTTCTTGCCAACTGCTCTCTGTGTGGCACTGAGGCCACTCTTTCCTTTTCAGCAGGCCCAGTATGTTCAAGCTTTTCCAATGAAGCCTGCGCCATTCTGCACACTCTTTGCTGGTGTCGGAAGCACCATAAAGTCTACCATTTCTCTTCTCTTCTCCTTCTATCTGACTCTCAGTCTGTCATTGCCAACCTGTCTTCTCCATCTTTCCTCTTATCTCAAACTCTGTAGCAGATCTGGCAGGAACTGTCTTCTCTCTCCTCATGTTCTATCAGACTACAATGGGTCCTCAGAAACTTGTTTTTTCCAGGGAAATGACGCAGCTGACGAGCTAGCCAGATGAGGAGCGCTACTTGCACCCTCCGCAATCCCTTGTAGTCTCTCTCCTCTTATCTTTTGTATCTGCTCTCGTCTTATCTTAGACTGGAGGCGTACTGTCTCATCAAAATGCTTTGACACACAGGTTCCCTCGATTTCCACCAAGGAACTTGTGCTCCCTCGTCATGCTTGTTGTGTCCTCTCTCGTCTACACTGCAATGGACACAGCTTTCTTTTAAGTTCCTATCTCTCTAGGATCGGCACAATCGAGAATCCTTCCTGCAGCGCCTGTGGACACCCGTCCCAGAACACCTCTCATCTCATTCTGCACTGTCCAGCTATGGACTGTTTGCGCCGCTCAATCTCTGGCAACTCTCTGTCTCTCTACAATCTTTGGTCCAGACCCTGGGGAGTTCCCCGGCTTCTGCGGCTCCATGGTCTTCTGCCATGCCCCCATCCCTCAGAAGGGGTCGAGTAACCAGCAACAACAACATATTATATGTCGCCTCAATTAAAACAAAAAATTAAGATTGAGATAGAATTGAAATTGTATTGCAAAACGCGACATGCATTATCAAGTGTGCAAGAAAATACTAAATGAACCAGATTCTGCATGCACATTACTTGGTTTTGGCCAGTGAAAACATCGACTTTGAGAGAAATTTTGGAAATGGAAAAAGGAATTGAGAAGTGAGGAGATGAAGATTAGCCTCGAGACGACAAAAGTGATAGTGACAAGTTTCAAAAAGACAGATACTTTAAGCTAAGTCAATCCATGTGTCAAGCACAGTAAGTGAATAATGGCAAATTTTGTAGAGAAAAGCAAATCAAGAACAAAGCGTGCGTCTCAAGACTTGTTTTCGTTCAGTGATAGTAGGGGTGTGCAACCATGCTCACAGTGCTTCACCTCTAAACAAATATCCTTGTGACAGATTTTAGAGCAAAATGACAATGACTATCAGAAGGCTAAAATACTTTTGCTGCAACTTCTAAAGTAAAGAGACAAATTTGATACTAAATATAAAATGTGGCAGATGGGTGCGAGGGCAATGCACTAAAAGTGAGTGTCTTCAACTTTGGTAAAATTTTTGCCTCTGAAACAAACGTGAGATAATAGAGGAATAGTGAAACCATACAAAAATTACCATTTTGTGATCAGGTGAAGCAAAAATAGAGCTTTCGTCATTTGGAAGACAGGGTGAAAGCCAATGCTGGAAGTGGAGTAGCAGGGAGAACAAAAATAAAAACAGGTTGGATAAACATGGATAAGATGTGGAAAACTGCTTTATGGAAGTTTCTGCTAAAGATGAAAGAAATGATCTAATGGGATTGTGTGAAACGGATGTTGTTGACTGCAAGCGAGATATGGTGTCTGAAGGAAAACGAAATGCAGATTTTGAGAAAAACAGAGAGAGCAATGATAAAAACGTGTGGTGTTAAATTAAGAAACTGAATAGTAAAAAATCTATGAACATACTGGGTTTAGCACTGCAAATAAATTAGCCAAAGTGTATGGAATGCAATGGCAAGGCCACGTTCTGAAGAGAGATAATAATGATACATTGAGAAGAACAATAAATTGTGAAGTGGAGGACAAGGGCAACCAAAGATAAGGTGAAGGTAGGAGCAAGAAGAAATAGAAAAAATTGAATCAGAGAAAGAAAATGCCATTAACAGAGTGAAGTCATGCACTACTGGTTATAAAATTGCGAGAAGCATGAGGTGAAATCAAACACTTCTGTTAACAGAAAACAAACCAGATTTTAAAAATTTGACTTCTACCTAGGCTTTTGTTTCACTTTTTTCTTATTTACATGTAAATATCGCATCTCAAGTTGCATGAAACAGCTATGACTGCAATTCGTAACTGCTCTTGTAAGAATAAATAATTCTGTTCTCTGATGGTAACGATCTACGGTAAGGTCAATGAAATCTGATGATCAAGGAAAAATCCCAAGAAAACAACACCCCTGTGTGAAATCGCAATAGGTAAAAAAATTCATTTTATTTGAAAATAGCTTAATAGGCCTATCGGGGTGAGATGCAAGAAATTGCAGGGAGATGCGGCTTCTTTTACAAGTATCTTAAACCAAATACACGTTACCAAAAACCAAATGTTTTGGAACCAAAGCATTAAATATAATAAAAAACTAATTATTTATAACAACTTTTTATTGTTACAAGCTCTTAAAGTAATACAAGAGGCCAGCATTCAATTTGAGCAAACTGCGCTAAACCAATGTTCCTTACCGTGGGGCATAAAAAGTTTTGATAGAACATGCAAAATCATGGTGGGGCAAGGAATTAATCAAATACTTCCAAAATAAACCGCTATTGTCTACTTAATGCTTGGTCAAAAGTGCAGAACCCACAGAATCTGGAAACTAGATCTCAAAAAAATGATGTAAAGGGGCTTGATGATAATTGTCTTTCCTGCTACTGAATTTGGAAGATCAAGTTATATTTCAAAAAAATTGATTGGCTATCAGATGTTATCACACTGTATTTAGCAGTGACAAAAAATGTATCTGTTAAACACCCAAAAAAATGAAATATAGGGCTATTTATTTCTGAAGCAAAAGCAAGGACATTTTATTATCAAACTTCCAACTTCTAAGCATGCAACATTCAACTATGAAGAGGTCAAGTTTGTAGCTCAGCTCTTCTAACGTTTTCATGACTTTATATACAATGGGCATAATCAAAAGGATCCAGGGGCCATGACAACCCAATTTTCTTGGACTCAAATTCTATAATAAACCATTTTTTTTAGTAATACAGCAAAAGTTTTTGTTCCCAACTTACCTAGTCAATTGGTCCAGGAACAATGCACTTAACTGACTATCTTGTAGGCATAAGCACAAATCTCAGATGCAGAAAGAGACAATTGTTCATGCAAAAAGTGACGTTTTGCAAGCGGACCAGAGTGACGTTTTGCAAGCTCCACACAGTCAAAATTGAAAAAACTAATATTTTTGTTAATGGTTTTCCTGTTCTTGATGCTGCTAACTTTCCTAAAATTCAAAAATTTGCCATACAGCAATGATCTGTATCTAGGTGTCCCTGCTAGGACATAAAATTCGTGTTCCCATAAATTATCTAAAGTAACCACATATTTTGGCAGTTGATGAATACATTTCTTCAACAGAGAATTGTGAAATGGAGTGAAAAAAATTACGGAACACTAGGCTAAACCTATATTCTTTACCCGAACGTTTGCTGGTTAGAAAGTTTACATAGAAAACAATTTAAGTAAATAGTTTTACCTTCTGTAAAATATCCAGTTATGAGCAACTCCAGCGAAAGATCAACATTTTGTTTCTTTGAAGTGAAACATGATTTGAATAAACAAACCAAAGGATATAAAGAATTTTTAATCTCACTAACAATGTTGCTCAAACGATAAGTATCAGTGTCGTTCTAAACAAATTAAAAAAGTTTAGTAAAAACAACACTTTTCATCATCATGAACTGGGTACAACTGTGCTAGTTTCTAGATAACTGGAATCAATACCTTGGAAAAAATTGCACGACTTGCTTGGAAATGCTTTATGACTATATATTACTGGTTGCCACTACAAAACCGTGTCAAGCCATAGATAAACCTTTAAGTGTTTAACGACACAGGAGTGCAATAAGCAAATTGCTGTCAGTACACTCCTACATCTTTTGTTGTTACTTTGCCGTGTTCCTTTTTTTTGCTATACTACATCAAAAATGAAACTTTGAAACTCTTTCTTACTCTTTCTCCCTCTCTCTCACTCACCCATTATTTCCACTCAGTGACTCACTTCCTTACTTACTCTCTCCATTCAGTGCCTCACTCCATTCCATGAGCTCATTCCACAAGCTCATTCCACTTTCTACACTTCATTCCAAAATATCTTTAAAAATTGCCATGACAATATTTGTACACTCTACTCTTCACATTCCGTTTTGCATTTGTGTAGGGGTCCTTTAACTAAATCAATGTAACAGAACTTAAAGTTCTTGCAAACCTCCGGAAAATGCCTCAAGAATTTCCAATTTTCTACAGATTCTAGCGTAACAATCACTGCTCTAGTACCACAAATAAAAGAGTAATGCAGCAATAAAATAATTTTACAGAAATACAGTTACATTTATCTACTGCAGTGGTTCTCAAACATTTTTGCAATGGAATTGTTATACATTATTCGTAATTTAACAGAACCCCTATTTGAATTAATACTTATTATAATAAACTGATTTCTAACATCTCATGTGCTGCAATCAACATGAAGACCTTTTTTTCAAAAATCAATTGCTTGGTTGCCCCAATAGCGACACACGAGCACACTTTTTTTTGCCAGCACAGCAAAATGACATTTTCTTTCAAAGAACAACTGCTTTTTGACAGGCAATCTTGGGATGTATTCGCAAGATTGGCACTATGTTTGGAATTCATAACAAAATTCTGCACAAATGATGCCAGATGCCCGGACAATGTAATGAACCTAAGTTACAAAACCCTCAGTTTAAAAGAAAAGAATATATTACGTTTTGGTTTAAACCATCATGTTTTACTAAAGAAAGTGAAAAAAGACAAAATCAACTTGAAAAAATTATTCTATTCTCTTAAATGAAATCTGGAAAATCATATAGACACCGAATTTAAAGACAAAACAAAATACTTGTACAAAAAGTTTGTAGATAATAGTAACCAGGCTTCTAATACAAAACAAAGCCAATCGCTTCATACCAAACTCTACGTAACTCAGCACGAGATAATATCATACATGTATATCTCTCATCTCCTGCGTATCAAAGCTTTTTGAACACATCATTCTATCTCATCTACTCTTCTTTCTGAAGTCTAATTCCATTCTCTCTCCCCGCCAGTCCGGTTTCCGCCCTGGACGGTCTACTCTAGATCAAATTCTGTACCTTTCTCAGTCCATTTCGGATGGCTTTAACAAACACAGGCCAAGCTCTCGAACGATCCTCTCTACTATTGATTTCTTGAAAGCTTTTGACTCTATCTGGCACCCCACCTTTTTCCACAATCTCATTTCGGCTGGCCTCCCTCCTTGCTTTGATTGTTGGAATCAATCTTTCCTTTCTGATAGGCACGCCTGTGTGGTTTATCAAAATCACAAAAGTCGTTCCTTTTTAGTCCATCGAGGTGTTCTGCAAGGATCTGTTTTTGGCCCTGTACTTTTCTCTCTTTTCATCAATGATCTTTCTGCTTCTCTGCCTTCTTTTGTCAGCTGCTCTCTTTATGCTGACGATCTGGCCATTTGGTCCTCCTCCTGCTTAGTCCCCACTGCGATGGAGGCCACACAAGGAGCTCTGTTTCGATTGGAGCACTGATCTGAGTACTGGTGTCTTCTTCTTAATCCAAGCAAATGCGAGGCCTCCTTTTTCTCAGTGGATCCCCACCAAGCTAATTTCCAGCCCAACCTCCTCCTACTCAACTCCCGCCTCCATTTCAATCCCACTCCAACTTTTTTTGGAGTCACCTTTGAGCACACTATTTTCTTTTCTAAACATGTACCTTCATTGAAGGCCAAGTTTTTCCCTCGTCTCAAGGCTTTATGCTGTATCTCTGCTTCCTCATGGGGCCCCTCTAACAAGCAACTGTCTCTTCTGTATGAAGCTTTTCTTTGGCCCCTTCTCACTTATGCTTCAATCACAAGGTGTCCTTTCTTAAGCATTACTAATATCACCAAATTGGAATGCCTTCGCCAAGTGGATAGTCATGCCATCACAAGCTGCTTCTTGTCCTCCCCTATCCCACTTCTTCTCTCCAAGGCTTCTCTACCTCCCCTACGAATCACCCAGACTCATTTTACTCTGTATTTTATGAGTGAGCTCTTTGTCTCTCAACCTTCTTCCCCATTTCAGGTTTGGCCAGACTTGGAGTGAAACCAAGACCCTGCAAATCGTACTGGAGAGCTTTTGCATCCACTCACCCGCTCATGCTTCCTTGTACTTGTCCTACAGAGACTCTCCTAGCTTGCCCTCCTTTTCCTCCATGGAATCTGCCTTTGTTCACGGTAGAGTCCACCCTTTCCTCACTGTGCTTTTGCTCTAATGCTCCTCTCACTTGCCAAGGTGCGGCTCTCGCTCACCTCATCTCTCTCCCACCACAGGATCTAGTGCTTTGGATAAATTGCTCTGTTCCTTTTCCTTTTGGCAAAGGCGGCTTGGGCATACTAGCCAACTGCTCTCTCTGTGGCACTGAGGCCACTTTTTCCTTTTCAGCAGGCCCAGTATGCTCAAGTTTTTCTGCTGAAGCCTGCACCATTCTGCAAGCACTTTGCTGGTCTCGGCAGCACAAACAAGTCTGCCACTTTTCTTCTCCTATCTGACTCTCAGTTTGTCATTGCCACCCTGTCCTCTGCTTTGTCTTTTCTTTTACCTTAATCTCTCTGACAGATCTGGCAGGAACTGTTTTCTTTCTCTTGCTTTATGCCAAACTACAATGGGTCCCCGGACACTCGTTTCTCCCGGTAAACGATGCGGCTGACGAGTTGGCCAGATGGGAAGCACTACTCATGCCCTCTGCAATCCCTTGTAGTATCTCTCTTCTTCTTTCTTGTATCCACTTTTCTCAGAGTGAATGCATACTGTCTGGTCAAAATACTTTGACCACACTGGTCCCCTTGATTTTCACCAAGGAACTTGAGCTCCCTCGTCATGCTCGCTGTGTTCTCTCTCATTTTTGCTGCAACAGACACATCCTTTTGTTAAGTTCTTATCTTTCTAGGATTGGCACAATCAAGAACCTTTCTTGCAGCGCTTGTGGAGAACCGTCCCAGGACACCTCTTCATCTCATTCTGCACTGTCCAGCTATGGACTCTTTGCACTGCTCTTTCTTTGGCGACTCTGTCTCTTTACGACTTCTGGACCAGGCCCTAGAGAGTTTCCCAGCTGCTGGGGGTCCATGGTCTTTTGCCATGTCCCCATCCCTAGGAAGGGACTGAGTAACAACAACAACAACAGATAATAGCATAAAAATTGTCAGTTCGATAGAGCAAATGAAGTTGCCATTTTGAATGAACATGATCTTTTTAACAAACTGGATTCAATTATTATGGATACCACAAAATTTGTTGAAGTTCTTGTCACTGAAAAGCACGCTCAGCCAATCATCACAAAGGAAAATTTGGTCAGTTATTGCATTAGAAAATATCTAAAATCCTACGATCGCAATCTGACTAAAACGTAACCCCATCTGGCAGTTCTCCTTCGTAAGTTGTACAGAATGGCTAAAGTACCTAAGTCAACTGTACCTTGGCATCCTGTGGTGTCTATGATAGAAACAGCAGAACATAAGTTAGTTAAATTTTTGGATAATTTAATTAAGCAACATTCACCAGATACATATTGACCGAAGAGCACACACTGACCAAAAATTTTAATTTTTATGGATTTTTTGTTTTCAGCCCATCTTTGACTGAAATTTATCGTAGATTTTAAATCTGCTTTCAGTTTTTAAGCACCTTATTTCCTTTCCAGTAAAAATCATATTTATTGCAACCCTCTCCGAGAATTTTTTATTTTCAGGAAATTTTAAACTACATTTTTAACACCTAATTTTCTTCTAAATAGCTTAAATGGTTTAAATAAATAGCACCAATTATTAGTTATATCGATAGAACTGCATTTCAGTTGTAAATATTGAAATTATTGAGAACATATAAAGTTGTTAGGGAATATTAGAGTCAGATTAAAATGAAATTTTAGTAAATTCAATATCTTTATGGTGAAACTTTGAAGGCGATTTTCTCAAAATGGTGGTTTTTGATACTAAAATTGCTACTACTCAAAAAGTTCTTGTCAGATTTGGCAGAAAGTTTTAAGAAACGTTGTACAGATGTCAAACCATAAATTAATGGAGCATTTTTTGAAAATTTTGTCTTTCAGTGCTTTTACAAGAAAAAGAATAGTCAAAACTTTAAATTTGAAGGTTGCTGCCCCAAATTTCTAATAATTTTTTAATTAAAAATTATAAAAAGGCTCCATTATTTTGTGTGAATAGTGTAGGTCTTGATCCACATTAACTTTGAGCAATGTATTATTCGAGGTTGTGTACTTTGATTTTTTGTAACATTGTTGATACCGGTATAAAAATTTTTTATCAGATTTTTTATAAAGAAAAATGCTTTGCATAGTTGGATTCCTTTTTTCATTTCCTGTCTGGAAATATATAGTTTTTAGGGGCTTGCTTTTTTACTTAAGCACTTAAGTTAACTTGCACCACATGCACTTGAAAATTATGCATACCCAGGTGTGTGCCCTAAAGTCTATACCTCAATTTATGAAGCAAGTGAGGCAATTCAAGTTCAATAAAAAACAAATTAGGGTTAGTTTCAATGTAGTATCGCTTTTTACCAATGTTCCACTATTCAAAGCAATGAAAATAATTGTCAATCGTTTATATCCAGGTGATCCATCGTTAAACCAGCTTTCATTCAAGAAAGAAGTATTCAAGAAACTGATGTTCTGTGCAAGCTAAGGACTTTTTATGTAAAAAGATTTCTTGTACAAGCAAATAGACGGGGAAACAATTGGCTCTCCTCTGAGATTGGCAATTGCAAATTTCTTTTTAAGACATTCACAAGAAAAAATTTTTTCCGATAAGCCAATCTGCTTGTCTAAACTATATTTAAGATACATTGATGACATATTTGCTATTTTTGATAATAATAATGATTGCAATAAATTTTCGAAAGTACTTGACAGCAAAACCACATCAAAGCTACAGTTGAAAAACTACAAACAGCCTTCATTTTATGGACGTTGAGTTTGAAATTACCACACACGGCTTTAGCAGATAAGTTTGGCACAAACCAACTAATACAGACTTGCTACTTCTTTACACAGTAAAAAGTCCTTAAAAATGGAAAACAGGTTTAATTATGTGTTTTTTGAATAGAGCCAAGGTGATTTGCTTTAACAAAGACCTGTTCAAAAGTGGAAATAAGTTACCTCAGTAACCTTTTTCTAAAAAACGGCTATCCTAATTGTTTTTTTGATCAATCTTTAAAAAAATCTGATGATGAAAATAAATCAGATACACAAACACCAAAAGCATATTTTTCTCGCTCAATTAAGGTCCCCTATTATGGCAAATCATCTAACCAATTTGCTAATCGTCTCGTTTGTCTCGTAAAAAGGAAATTTAATGTCAATGTGTCAGTGTACTATACAAGCTTTAAAACCAGTTCATATTTTCAACTCAAGTGCTCTACTCCTGCTGCTTTGATGTCTAATGTGGTGTATAAATTTAATTGCCTGCATGATGCAAACTGCTCATACATCGGTATGACCACAGGCCTCAACGTCACCAGAGCACATGAGCATCTTCACTCCACAATAACAAAAACAGCCATCGCAGAACATCTAAAGGTATGTGATGACTGCAAGAAAAATAGCACCATAAATTCGCTCAACATCATTAGAAAGTGCAACACAAAATACGAGATCAAAATCCATGAAGCTTTACAAATCAATCCATAACTCAACAAACAACTATATGACAATGGTACTTTGTTTTTGCTAAATGCATTTTAAAATTTATAATTGGTTGTACTCTTTAACAACTGTCTCCGTGTGTACTTTTATTTAAGGATCGCCCAAGTTATGGCTCAACGTTAACTGCATTTGTCTATTACTAGGTCATATTTATCTCATTTATGTGCTGTTAATGTGCCATTAGCAATTTTTGTTACATAGATATTCATTTTTAATTTCAAGTTGTAATGTAAAGATGTATTTGATATTTAATAAATTGATAATATTTGAAAACGTTCAGTTATAATATAAAATGTTCAGCATATATTGTCAGCTAATTTTTGGTACTTTGAGGTATAAAAGAGTCTTTTTTTTTGTCAAACTGCCTAGTATTGATTTCATTCAGCACTTTCAGCCAGCAAGTAAGCATGCTATGCTGAAGCACAATCATTTAATCCACTCCTTAAGAACACCTACGTTGGGAATAGGAAAAGTAAGATGTTGCCAGTGACTACAGAAATAAAATTGGCTATGCCAAAAAAGGTGGTGGCTAGAGTGTCAGCACCAGCTTTTTAGCTTTCAACCTTATACTGTTACCTTTAACAAAATATATTTGACACAATTTCTGCAGGGATGCAGTAGCGTAGTGATTAGTGTCACCATGTTCTGCACAGCATGGTCAGAGGTTCGATTCTAGGGCATTTGCTTTTGTCAAGCTGGGATTGGATTATTTGAACGATGCATTGCAGTAATTTTTTTTCATTTTGACTTACATAATGGGAGCATACAGCGCTGGATGGAGGGTAGCTGGGTATTGAAAACGTAATGAGAGTGTAAAGACAAGATTAAATATTTGCACTGAACAATAACATTTGTCAACTAGCAATTTGAAAGCTAAGCTAAAAAGCCAGTGCCGGCACTGTAGCAACTTCCAAATTACATAAATCTGTTCTTAAAACTATTTCTTGAATGAAGCTGGCACGGTTGGCTGCACCAACATATTCTTCACTCAGACCTTGCTGCACTCCTTTGGAATGTAAGATCAGAAAGTAGAGTATTCATTCTCGAAGCTTTGAGAATGAATCGAGAATGAATACTCTACTTTCTGCAATTTTCAAATTCTGTACCACAAATCAACTCTTCAATGTAAGATCACGTCATAATCAATGCTGGATTGCACATTTTTCATTCTTAGTTTTCTCAAAACTACTTAACATAGGAATTTTTTAGAAGCTGCTTTTTAAAGTAGAATGTAGCAGAGTGAAATAAATCAGCAACTTTTGATGTCAATTATTCTGGGAATTCAGTCGGGGCCGGTTCAAATATCAAATGATACTTCTAGAGGGGGGAGGAAAAGCAAAATCATCTTATTTGTGTCATATGGGAGGAATAAGAGATATTGTTATATGACAAACTTGCTGTTTTATTAAAAATATTTAAACTTTTCAATCGTTTGATTAAACGGGTGTTGTAACAAATTTTTATAACTAAAATTTGCAAAGTACTTTTTTATATGATGACACGTCATATCACAAAGGAGGGGATTGACAATAATATGGCTGAAAATAGGAAAAATAACGCATTGCCAGGGACTTACTAAAGTCTTGAAAAAATATAGAGCAGCTATGGACGATGCCCATAATCCTTTTTTACTCTATTTCATTCCACAATATCATACTTATGATTTTGGAATGGTAGCCTTACTTATGTTAGGGTTTGTGCAATGACTAAGCAATATAACACCAGAGGTTTAGGTCACAAAAATAGAACCACAGTTACCAAAGGTCGTAAGGGGTGGACCTAATATTTAATGGTTTGTATCTGTAAAAAACAATCAATTACTTTGGCACCATCCCACAACTTTGAATTAATGCTAACATGCACTCAATGAAATGAACACATAACAGTTAGTCAAATTATTTTCTGTTTCAACAGCAAGCAAGTCCAGTTTCTAAGTACACCTATTCAAAAAATAAGACATGTAAGAAGTTGCCACGGTCTAGAGAAGTTTTAGGACAAGATAGCAGCTATGCACCAATGCAAAAATGCTTATCAACCAAAAAATCTTACCTTTTATTTTGAAAACAAGAACTGGCTACATCAATAAACATCAAGTTTTTATTGCTATTTTTGCAACTACTTATTGGTGAAGCTGGCTGAACCAATACTGCTAATCCCTGCGTTACTGATGGGTGCCTTGTGGGCGACACAGGCAGAGCCAGCTAGCATCATATATAGCAGCCCCACAGTGTATCTGGAGTTTTAAATTCCATAACAACACCATTGGCATTTGTCAGAACGGGTATAAAAAACTTAATGACTGTGCTGCTTCAGCAAAAAGTTGGGTTCAAAAGCAAGTCTTTAGTGGTAGAAAAACACCACGTCAGAGCCTGCAAAAATGCAAATAAACACATAAAATTGACTTATTCGTATGGTTTATCTTTGCAAAGTTATCACAAATACCTTTTCTACATTAGCATGTTCACCATGTGCGGTTGCTGCAGCTCTAGACAGCTCAACACTTTCTCTTTCACTAGAGACTGATTTGGTGAGTGGAGTTTCAGATCGTTTGAGTGAATTTGGATCTAAAAATATAATTGTTTTATTGTGAACAACAAGTTGTTGCACATAATGATCACTACCACCTGCATACACCCTAGGGGGTTGTTTCATGTAGGTACTTGCAAAATTGCCAGACGATTGTTCATGCTCCTCAGTGCTAGCCTGCATTCGGGGAAAGCTAGCTGGGTATTCTGAAACCTTTAAATCTTTTTGCAGCTCATCAGCATCATTTGTCATTTCTTCACTGCAAATAAATGCATTGGCATCAACCGATGCCTCGGGAGCAGTGCTCATTGGGTCATGACCACCCTCAGTTGATGGCTTCAACATAGTGTCAGTTAGTTGTCGATCAGTTCCACTTGATAAGTAAGGCATAGCACCAGATGGGTATTGAACTAAGGAAGGTTTCTGCTGCCCAAGAGGAACATCTCCTTTTATATCACGACATTTGAGATCATCAACAAACTTGAGTAAAACATCATCACCAATTTTTATAAGTTGCTGAACAAAGTGAAGCAACCATACGTTTTCATCACGCTGATCTCTGAAACATAAAATGATCTTTTATGTGTCTTTGATCAATTATGATTTCCTAATACAATATCTTATTTCAAGATCCTGATAATGCCTTATGTCTATCTGCTCTGTTCATTACTGACCCGAACCCAAGGGAACCTTGCGTTTTTCATAGTTTCAAAGTAGGAAGCGCATTTCTGATATTAAGCTATATTAAAGCGAAATAGCAAAAGTGTCTTTTGTATGGTGCGAATTCACTCAGTGACACTGTTTTCTTTTGATTTCCCTTTAAAACTTTCTCAAGTCCTCCCTGGCTTTGCATTATATAGCATGTTCTTTTCTCCCTGAGTGACGGGCCCTGAGGAGTTAAAAGAGTTTTTGCTTTTCCCATACCAATAATATCTTCCAGGTGATGAGATTTAACACAGTGACATTGTCAATTTTGATTTCCTCTCAAACTTTTTCGAGTCTCTGCTGGTTACGCATTATGATTCATATTCGTTTTTCCTTGCTTAGGTATGCTTATAGAAATTAAATGAGTCATTGCTTTTCCCAAATTTTCAGGTTTGATCCCGGTAACTCTATAAAGCTATTATCAAGCAATATAGAATACATGTTTCTCTAAGTATGATGTAATTCTACCCCGGTAGGCATTCTATCACCTGTGCCAAATCCAAACGTATCAATTTAATGCAGCAGCGCCAGCTTCACTGTACAAACATTTGTGAGAGCAACAACAAAATGTTTTAGTAAGTATAAGCCATAGCTCCTGTACATGTAATGGTGATCATGTTGGTCTATTGATCAAGAATGGAAGTATTCATAATGAAAGAATGATGACACAAACTAACATTCGTAATTTTTAAAAGTGTAAGCAGAGGGGATTAAAATATAGTCAAAATTGATGGTATCACCAAAACGGTGGTCGTTCCCACTCATAAAGAAATAAGCTATATAGTGGTAGGCTTATTGGACGATTTGGGGAGCATGCTTTCGTATTAATATTTGTGACATTAAGATTTTTCCCTGCACTGTCTGCTTTAAATCGGCCTTAGCATGAAAAGGGACCATGTCTTTGGCCTAAGTCCTATAACCCATTGCAATAGGTGCCTATTAAGCTCTTTTCAAATAAAAACATTCCCTCTTAATCCAGTGTTACAAATTGATGCTATTACTGTTTAATTTTGATCTTTTCTTAAATTTGGGATTTTATTACATTTAACTTTGCTCCTAATCCAGACCTCCCTACTATTAAATGAACATCAGTGTTTTGTACCAATATCCTGGCAATTACAAATATCAGTAATGGGCTTTACCATTTTTGTTTGCTATCAAAATGATAGTGAATAATTATGCTGCCTGCTGCTGTTTTCACTAAACAGTGGCAAGCATTGAGATGTCATTTAAGATTATGACCTCACAATGCGTTTTAAGCCATTACATATCGGGATCGCTGCTTACCCCTTTTTCATTACTGCAGGCAAATTAATATAAACTAAAGTCTCAAACTGCGTGCATGTTCCTTGGCCCTGGCATAAATGCCACCATGCAAAGAGCAAACTAACCCGAAATGAAGAACTCACAATTAAGCTATAGCAATGGCGAGGGCCCCATTAATAATGTCAAGGTTAAGAATATTAAATCAGCTGGCTGCTACGGCAGCCTCACCCAATTGCAAAAATAATTGCTTCAACATTTAGACCATATGTAGGTCGACACTTACATTTCGTTGCAAATGATAAAAAAGGACTATCTTTACCCTACCGTCTTTTTTCTTGAGTGATCATCAAGTGTTTTGCTTGAAGTAAGCTACACATTAAAATTTGCAGACTTCATTTTTCTATGAATCTTTTTAAATAATTTCATGGATAATGACAAAGATACTTGCTATCAAGAAAGAATTGACAAAGTGTACCAAAGGACTTAGTTTTCTACAAATTGGAATTTGGTGAAATGCAGGCACTAAAATTTAGGTATTTCTAACCGATAGACTAAATTTCATAAACAATTAGAGACTTTAGTTTTTGATGGATCTTTTTGAAAACGTTGACAAATAATGCAAAAGAGCCATCCTTGTGAGGAAAAGTAGTCAAAATGTACCAAAGAACAAACTTTTGTTTAACAATTGCAAGTCTGTTAGGTCAAGTAGAATAATTGTTCAACTAAAAATTAAACATGATGTAGGGCAACCAATTTTTGATCAGCCATTACAAACTAATTCTTAGTTTTAAGTAATTGAAGTCGCATATTGCTGGAAAGCAATATGTTTTAGTGCAATATGCAATAAAGCAATATTTTCTAAGCTTTCAAAGGACAGTAATTGTTAGTACTTTCTTATAACGTTTTTGTGTTAAAATTACCTATTTTTACTGAGCTTATCACTTTTTGGGAGGGGTAGAAAGTTACACCACAGATCTTAAATTTAGTTTTTTCAGTATACAAACAGTACATAACACACACCATTAGAATCGCCTTAAAATAGCCTTTAATTTGTTGCAGAAAGTTTGAAAATCAGTAGAGAAATGAGGTCACAAATCAGTTTTTTTATTAAATTGATTTTGCAAAAAGGCTGCAAGTTTTGAAAACAAGTTTATATTATGATCTGCGGTAGCAAAGATTTGTGTTAATCGTACGAAACATACTATGACATCATAGAGCCAGTTTTAAGCGTGCAAGCAAAATAAAGAAGAAAAATGCTTAGAGGACTTAAAGTGCTTAAATAAATAATTGCTCATAGCATAGTCAAATAAGCTTTAGTTGTTGTTAAGTTGTTTTTATCAAAAGCACCTTATTAATATTTTTTGAAACAGCGTTTCATTGCGTTTCTGCGATCAGTACTCTTTGAGAAAAAACAAAAAACAGATTGTGCAATGAATCGTTGATTATGACGTGATTTTACACCTCAAACAAATGAAAGTTTTTGTAATGTGATAAGTCGGAAGCTGGTTTTCATTTGAGCAAAAAGGGTTGTCCTCTGTCAAGTAATGCAAATTCTAAAAAAAATATTTTTGATTATGAGGTCATCGTGACGCCACAAACCGCCTTATGACACTCACCACAGGGTGATGATCAATTGTGCCAAATTTGATGCTTTGTAGCTCTAGCAGTTTCAGGGTTAAAACAGACACACAGACAGAATTGCGGTTTATAGTACAGATAACATAAATTGCAATAAACAAACCGCTATTTACAAGTCACAAGATGCAGAAAATCATACAATTTCTCAAAATAAACTTGAACTGGAAAAATAAGTCACAACTTACACGTTAATATCTAATTGATGAGTACCGGCGATGTTTAAAATTTCGGATTTTTTACTCTGAAGCCCAGTCCAGTTTTGTAGAATCCACAAAATATTATATGGCTTGTCAAAATAATAGAGAGAAATATCCAGTAGTTCTACATGTTCTAAAAAAGAAATCAAAGTAGTTGAAAGCTTATTGATAACACAAAATCAAAGTTATATTGATACGTCATTGCCCAGCATTTCGTGTTAAACACAATCGAAAAAACAAAGTACAATCCGCAGTTTGCTAAGTGCATCGCTTGCCAAGTGCAGTTTGCTAAGTGCATCGCTAACCTCTTGCATTACTAAAAGTACAATCCATTACCTTCTTCTTCAATCGCATCAACTAAATCCTCCTTCCAACTCTCTCCCACAACTACTTTAAAATACTTTATAAACACTGAAAAAGGATCCTCGGCATTTTCAGACAATGAAGTTTGAGACTGATATTCATCCAAGGAACCTTGAAAACATAGTCAATAACATTGGGCACGGTTTCTAAAACAAATAACACCCAAACGTACCGACTGGTGCACTGTGATTGCACAGTACATTTTTGTAAATCTGAATTGTTTCTTTGTTTGTTAAACAACTGTTGAATAATGGAATTAAAGGACTTAAAATATCTTCAATCATTTTGAAAAACTTGCTATCGCAGTTTTCGTCCTGAAAATACATGACATTAACATTCAGCTACAAGTAATTATAAACAAAAAACACACGCTGAAGTTAATTAATTGTTTCTCCATATCTTGTGATAGCAACTAACATAACAAAACTAAGCTGCCACCTACATCTTGTATTTTAACAAACAGCTTTACTGGAAAGGATTTGTAAGTAGTATGCAGACATTTCCTCGGGCATAATGTGGCTGCAATTCTTTCAAATCATTAAGAGCAGCATCAATACGACGGACACGTTTCAAATTTGTCAGAGAAGCTGCACCAATTAACAACTACCTCAATGAGGCAATGCGATCCCCAACCCCATTGCATCGACCAAAATGGTTGATGGCTTTCACTTACTCTCCCACAACCCATTTTTTTCAAGAAGCTGTCTCTGGATGAAAGCAAAGAGCAGATTGCATTTTCTCTAAAATAGGTCGCTGGTCTCCTTTTTTCTCCAGCCTTTCCATGCTCTTTTGCTTTTTGAGCAAAACGCATCTTTCCTAGTTCTGTGCACAGCGGCAATGCAACCTGGAGGAACAAGTTATTGCAGTGCTCTTTCTGTCTCAGATTGATTCATTTAAAACGTCCTTTACCCTTTCAGGGTTTGACTCTCTACGCTATCATTCCTGCCCTTTGCTCTATGTTAATCATTTTTGGGGGTGCCCTCATACCTACCTCAACTCTGTAACTTGTGCTTCTGGGTCCCCAAGCACAGGTAACTACACTGTGAACTGTTGCTCAGTCAATACTACTTTTCCCAGGAAGTTCTTCCTCCTTATCTTCATATGATGCAACTTACCCTTTTTTGGCCCAGTCACTAACGCCTCCTGCAAAAACTTCTCCTTCCACTTTCACCCAAAGCACTTCTTTTTCATTTCCTATTTTCTCCCTGTCACCTAACAAGCGGAGGGTCTTTCAATGAAAATCAAAATCTTTGCCCCACACGAATAGGAAAATTTTTCCACTTTGTTTCTCTTTTCTCTGTCGATCTGAACTGATCCCAAGAGTCCAACTGCAGCTTCCTATCCAGGATTCCTAAATATGTGGCTCTGCGATCTGATTGCCCCACTCCCAGTCTGGATCTCTCTCTCTTTTGATGACCAGCACTGCCTGTCCACTTCCATCCTCTTTGTGGACATTATTCTAAATATGTGAGGATCAACATCTATCGTCAAAACTATCCTCCACTCTCCTGTATCAACGTTTGTGCTCCACCTATTTTCTCCTCCTCTCATGACAATAGATTTGACTCTTTTTCTCTTTTCTGTACTTTTTCTCCAAAAATCTTTCCATGTTGAGGGACTCTAACCGCCACCAACCATCTCTGGGACTCAAAACATATCCCAGACTATCGAAAGGATGAGGTATTCAATTGGGTCCTCTTTTCGAATCAGCTCCTCTTTGAATAACCCTAAAACCCCATTCTACTTCGTTGCTCCTCTGGTAGAGGCTCGTCTCAAAGCATTACTCTTTCTATCTAGTTTCCTGCCCTTGAGAGGTAATTAACGACTTGGTTTCTGACAATCGTTTTTTTCTCAATCCCCCTTCTACCTTTTTTCAGAAATTTTGTTGGGATTACTTGCTGTCTATTTCAACTCTCATTGTCTTGAAAATTACTCTTTCTCTCTCTCTCTTTTTAGCGCCAAGTAAGTAATAAGTGGAAGAAGCGTCAATTAAAAGACTAAAGGTTTTAGCAAACTTTCCGCTGGTCTTGGCATCAGCAACCTGTCACTTCTCTTCGTCTCTCAGACTCTTGCTCTCTCCTTACTGTGCTTTTC
Source organism: Trididemnum clinides (assembly GCA_963675345.1). NCBI lineage: Eukaryota > Metazoa > Chordata > Ascidiacea > Aplousobranchia > Didemnidae > Trididemnum > Trididemnum clinides. The sequence continues at coordinate 37,391,689 of OY776292.1, read as the reverse complement.
TCTTCTCAGTCTTTTCTTTTTTCTTACACTTTCTGAAACACCTAGCCTTTTCCCTTGTATTACTTTCAGGATGTAATGGGTCCCTGGTCACTCCTTTTTTCCAAGTAATGACACCGTCAATAAATTGATCAGATAAGGCGCACTGCTTCAGCCACCTACAGTACCTTGTAGTGTCTCTCTTCTTACCTCCCATAGCCACTTATGTCTTCTTTTGGACTGGAGTCATACTGTTTTGTAAAAATGTTCCAAAAAGAACACAGCTTTCTTTTAAATTTTATCTCTTCAGAATAATCGAAAGTCCTTCGTGCAGCACCTATGGTCACTAGATTAACCACAGTTTAATCTCATTCTCGGTTGAATGAAATAATACTACATCTTGTTGCATAGCCGTTTTGGTGTGAAACAGTGATGGGAAGGTTGCTGATATAAATGCTAAGAAGTATTGGAGATATCATGGCGCAACTGTGGTACTCCATTTTCAATTTAGTAAAGACGGCACATTTGTCCTGCACTAGTCTTTGCTAAAAGCTGCCGTTGGACAAGATATCAGTAATGAAGCGCACAAGGTGGCTTCCTGGAATAGTTTAGAAAAGCTTTAAAGCCAAAAATTGATACCAGACGATATCGTAGACAGCTATCAAAGCCACCAGGACAAGCCTAGCTGTGTGTCCTTGTTTGAAACTCTCTTCAATAACACTTGCACGTTTGAGGATTTGTGATACAGTAAAACACCCTTTCTTAAAGCTGGCCTGTTCTTTTGGTAGCAGGGGATCCATTAAGGGGTCAAGTCTAGCCAGCAGGAGTCTTTTGAAGACCACGCAAAGAAAGCAAAGTAGAGAAATGGATTAATAGCACTTTGTTGGGCTTGAAAATAGCCACGACAGTAGCTCAACGCCAGATCTTTATTATACTCAAACAAGAGCTGGATAATAGTGGAAATGACAAAATCTAGGGAGATAAAAAACCGAGCAAATTTTCCAGCAACCTGAACACTCAAGCTAAGTACAAAAAACACAAATCAACTCTCTTCCATCTAAACTATCAGGAAGCACAGCACCAACTAAACATCAAGGTCCATGGAAATACCCTCCCAGTGTCAAATCTGAACATAAAGTGAAACCAAGTGGGCAGTCAAAACCACACAAAAAACCTATGTAGAAAAATTTTTGCTCAAGACTGACACCTGGCAGGTTCAACCTAGTGTGTGAATGCCACCACCCTTTGCACTGTCGCTGTTAGCACTGTAGTGCAGACTGCCCCAAATGGGGCCAAAGCACCCGTACCGATACATTATAGGTTGAATGATTCATTGGAGGTAACTGCTTGCACAAAGCCCACCCTTATGCATCTTGTGCTGGTGCAAGCAGGAATTGCTCCAGCCAAGGTGGGAGAGGAAAAAAACTAAAAACAAAATATTGAGCAAACTTAAAGGTTTCTTTGTTCTTTCTTCAGCCACTCAGCAATATTTAATAGCCCAAAGGAAATATGCCGTGCTCTTTCTACGAACAAAAATACTAGTGCTTGTGGCTAATTTGCATCCTTCAAATTTATGCGCAACTCTCTCAAAAATGTTTGTGCTATATAATTACGAACGCAGATATGAAGGTTTGTAGTGGATATGCTAGGGTTTGTTTGTATTTTGTCATTTTAATATAGCTTTGAACAAAAGCTCTTTTAGACATATGCGTTTGGTGACGCTCTCATCAGTGGCGATATCGCATCAAAAAATAGAAGAGCTGTAGTGAGTAAGTTGCTTTATATCATTAATTTGGACCATAGCCAATCAAGACAAGCTATAATAGTGCTAGCATAATGATGAGTGCCTAAGAAAGAGATTTTGCAACAGTGTAATGCTAGAGAAAGCGCAGCAAGAGGCCAAATAAAAATGCCTTTAATGATTAAAACAGTTTGAGAGTGTAAACTATCCCTTTCTGTCTGCAAAACACCGGGCGCTGAGTCTTGATATAAACAGCTTTAAATAGATCAGGGTGGAAAAAACAACGCGCTGTGGCAAGGATTGACAATCGCTGGATGTCATAGTTGAATCCACCTTGTTCATTTTCGAAAAAATGCTCATCAATGGCAGTGTCGCTTCCGGTTTAGTGTCGTTTGTTGTTGTTGTTGGTTACTCGACCCCTTCCGAGGGATAGGGGCATGGCGGAAGACCATGTAGTCCCAGAAGCCGAGCAACTCCCCAGGGTCTGGACCAGAGGTCGTACAGAGACAAAGAGTTGCCAAAGAGTGAGCGGCGTAAAGAGTCCGTAGTTGGACAGTGCAGAATGAGATGAGAGATGTCCTGGGACGAGTGTCCACAGGCGCTGCAGGAAGGATTCTCAATTGTGCCAATCCTAGAGAGATAAGAACCTAAAAAAAGGCTGTGTCCATTGCAGCGAAGACGAGAGAGCACACAGTGAGCATGACGAGGGAGCACAAGTTCCTCGGTGGAAATCGATGAAACCTGTGTGTCAAAATACTTCAAGGAGATAGTACGCCTCCAGTCCAAGATAAGACAAGAGTGGATACGAGAGATAAGAGGAGAGAGACTACAACAAATAATGGAGGGTGCAAGTAGCGCTCCCCGTCTGGCTAGCTCATCAGCCACGTCGTTCCCCAGGAGAAACGAGTGTCCGGGGACCCATTGTAGTCTGATAGAACAGGAGGAGAAAAAAGACAGTTCCTGTCAGATCTGCCACAGAGTTTGAGATAACAGGAAAGATGGAGGAGAGCACAGGGTGGCGAGGACAGGACGAGAGTCAGACAGGAGGAGAAGATAAGAAAAATGGTAGACTTGTTGGTGCTGCCGAGACCAGCAAAGAGCGTGCAGAATGGCACAGGCTTCAGCGGAAAAACTTAAACACACTGGGCCAGCTGAAAAGAAGAGTGGCCTCAGTGCCACATAAACAGCAGTTGGCAAGAACGCCAGAGCTGCCCTTGCCAAAAGGAACAGAGCCGTCTGTCCAAAGCACCAGATCATGAGGGGGGAGAGAGTCAAGATGGGCAAGAGATGCACCTTGGCGAGAGTGAGGGGGATCAGAGCAAGAGCATGGAGAGGAAAGGGTGGACCTCACAGTGAACAAGGGCAGATTCCATGGAGGACAGGGAGAACAAGCAAGAAGAGCCTCCCAAGAACAAGTAGAAGGAAGCATGAGCGAGTGAGTGGACGCAAAAGCTCTCCAGGATGATCTGCAGAGTCTTGGTCTTACTCCTAGTCTGGCCAAACCTGAAATAGAAAAGGTGGTTGGGAGACGAAGAGCCCGCTCATAAAAAAAAAAAGTGAAGTGAGTCAAAGTGACTCGTAGGGAAGGTAGAGAAACCTCAGTGAGTAGTAGAAAGATAGGGGAGGACGAGAGGCAGTTGGTGATGGCGCGGCTGGCCGCTCGGTGGAGGCATTCCAATTTGGTGATATTGGGAGTGCTTAGGTAAGGAAACCATCCAAGTGAAGCATGAGAAGGGACCAAAGAAAAGATTTATACAGAACAGAGAGGGACTCCTTAGAGGGGCCCCATGAGGAAGCAGAGATACAGTGTAAGGCCTTGAGACGTGGGAAGAACTTGGCCTTCAGCCAAGATACATGTTTAGCAAAGGAAAGAGTGCGGTCGAAGGTGACCCCAAGAAAAGTTGGAGTTGGATTAAAACGAAGGTGGGAGCCAAGTATGAGGAAGGTGAGTTGAAAGTTAGCTTAACCCATTAATGCCGAGAATTATTTAAAAGAAAAATTGAGCATTTTTTTATGTAACTAACTGCACCAACTATCTCGGACTACTATGAGGGACTGACTGCAAAAATCGTTCTGAAACGTTTGCTGTACATGTATTAAACATAAATCTCATCATCAATGTCGTCAAAAAGATGAAAATGCTGTAAACAAATATTTTATAGGCAATTTTTTTTATGGGCACATATGTTCCCAATCGGCATTAATGGGTTAATGGGGATCCACTGAGAAGAAGGAGGCCTCACATTTGCTCGGATTGAGAGGAAGACACCAGTACTCAGACCAGCGATCCAATTAAAACAGAGCTCCTTGTGTGGCCTCCACCGCAGTAGGGACTGAGGGGGAGGACGACCAAATGGCCAGATCGTCAGCGTAAAGAGAGCAGCTGACGGAAAAAAGGCAGAGAGGCTGGAAGATCATTGATGAAGAGAGAGAAAAGTACGTGGCCAAGAACAGATCCTTGCAAAACACCTCAATGGACTTGAAAGAAACGGCTTTTGTGATTTTGAAAGACCACAGAAGCGCGCCTATCAGAAAGGAAAGATTGAGTCCAACAATCAAAGCAAGGAGGGAGGCAAGCCGAAATAAGTTTGTGGTAAAGGGTGCGATGCCAGACAGAGTCAAAAGCTTTCAAGAAATCGATAGTAGAGAGGATCATGCGAGAGCCCGGCCTGGGTTTGTTAAACCCATCCGAAATGGACTGAGAAAGGTACAGAATTTGATTGAGTGTAGACCGTCCAGGGTGAGAACCGGCCTGGCGGGGAGAAAAAATGGAATCAGATTTCAGAAAGAAGAGTAGACGGAATAGAATGATGTGTTCAAACAGCTTTGATATACAGAAAGTGAGAGAAATAGGCCTGAAGGAAGCAGGAGAGTCGAGAGGCTTTCCCATCTTGTGTATGGGAATAATAGAAGATGTCTTCCAGATGGAAAGAAAAGAATGTGAAGATCAGGAGAGATTGAAGATGTGAAGAAGAAAATCCATGCCAGAGCGAGGAAGGTGCTTTAGCGTGGGATAGACAACTTTGTGTGGGTCAGTGGCGGTGGACGAGGAGAGGTTGGAGGCAGCTACAAGAAATTTAGCAAGTGAGAAAGGAGAGCAAAAGGACGAGTGAGACTTTTTGGAGCACATGGCACGGTGGAGGTCAGAGAGGTAGCCTCTGGCTCTGCTACATAGGGCGTTTGGCTGAAAAACGGAATAGTGGGATCTCAGATAGGCGGCATAGACCGAAGCCGATTCCCTGGGAGAAGAACAATTAGCAATGTTGGGAGAGGAGGAAGACGAGGAAGGAGAGCCAGCAATAGAGCGAAGAAGAGAGTGTACAGATTTAGGGTTAGATTTAGATGAGAGAGAAGAGCAAGTCGTCTGCCATGCCTCAGCCTTGGCGATGACTGGCGAGGTGCGTCGAGAAGCGGAGATGTAAGCCTGGCAATCTTCATCATTTCTGTGAGTGGCAGCGAAAGCCTTGCGTCTTTCACTAACCGCTTGTTCACCTCAGCAGACCACCAGGCTTTAGGAGGGCGTTTGATGCGGCCAAAAGGAATGGAAAATTTGGCCGCATTTAGTGCCAGAGAGGTAAAGAGAGCAGCTGCAGAGGAAAGAGAAAGGGACGAGTATTCCTCTGCTGAAGGACAGTGAGAGTCAAAGCAGGAGGCAAAGCCATCACCGCAAGCTTTCTGAAAGTTGAAGGAAGGAGGACGCTCGTTGGGGCAATAGACCAGAGAGAGAAGGACAGATAGAAGAATTGGTAGATGGTCAGAACAAAGGTTCTGTAGCACCTCCCAGGAGCAAGAAAGGGCAAGAGTAGAAGGAGCAAAGGAGATGTCAGGAGAGGAGCGACTGCCAGAGGAGCGATGGAGAAGGGTGGCTGTGTCAGGGTCATTGAGGGGGAGGAAGTCAGAAGAGATGACCTAGTTGAATACTTCCTCCCTGTGGGGGTCAGAAGTACCTCTCGAGTCCAAGAGGGGGTGATGGCAATTGAAGTCCCCCAGAATGAAGAAATTTCTGGAGGAGGGAAGAGTAGAGGAAGTGAAGGAGTCGGTTCTGCCATCTGTTGGGGAGGAGCAAATAGGGGTGGCATACACATTAAGAAATGACACCAAGGAGGAGTTGTTATGACAGACATTGACCCATACATAATCAGAGTAAGGATCAAGCGAAGAAAGAGTGGAGGTAGAAAATTCAGAAAAAAATAGGCCCTGCCTAACGAAAATGACAACACCGCCACTGGCATGTGTGGCATCACAAGAGAGAACGCCAGACTGGGAGTAGGTGCAATCAGAACGCAGAGCAGAGAATCCAGGAACCAAAAAAGAGGAAGATGAGTTAAGATTGGATTCCTGGATGCAGATAAGATCGACAGGAATAGAAGAAAGAAAGCGGAGTAGTTCAGTTCTCCTGGCTCGGAGACCTCCAGCATTTCATTGAAGAACCCTGAGAGAGTCGTGGGGGAGGAGAGCAGGCAGGAGGCATAGAAAGACGACCAGGAGCAAGGGACAGTGGTGAAGGAACAGAGGAAGGAGATATAAAATGAGCAGATGGGGATAGCAGGTTTGGAGACGAGGGTGGGATGAGAGTGCAGCATCAGTGGAGGGAGGGCCAGATTGTACAGTGGAGGTATGCATGTCGGAAGAGTCCGAGGAGGGAGTCACAGTGTTACGGCAGGGGGGTAGCTCCAAGAGTGAGAGCTGCCAAAAGCTCTAATTTTGGAGGGAAAAGTTGTGAACACCTTAGATGGACCCATTTGGAGAAGGTGCAGCATTTACTGACTTGCTCCGCCAGGTCACATTTCCAGCGCACATAGAGCAGAGAAAGATGGGGCCAGGGTTGGGATGAACGTCACCGCTCATCAAGAGAAGAAGAAGAATGAGGAGACGAAGAAGGGCAAGAGTAGGGCAAGAGAAAAGAAAGAGTGAAAACAGGCGACCAATTTTGTAGATGCTGTGTGCTGTCCTTCTGTGGTTGTTCAGGGGACAGCATAGCGAAAAAATGAAGGAGAGTGCCTGGAGTAACTGGGACCCTACCACCACGTTGAGACGACTGTTGATTGGTGCAGTTCCAAACGTTTTCATTCTAATTGACTATATGCTAACTGGTACCAGTAAGCAAGATTTAAGACTATAAATATATCCATGAAAATCTACTAACATTTTTGATTAACACAACCGTTTGCAAAAATGTTCAGAAAATTTTTGAGTATAAAAAAAACATAGCAAACGTTGCAAAAAGTTTCTCTTTGTCAATTGTATGTTCTATTGGTAACTAATTGTAATTTTCAAAAAACTAATTGTATTTTCAAAATCAGCGCCCCCAAATTAGCCAAAATCACTATTTCATTAGTTACGTAACAAAAAAAATTTTTTTTGTTGACCAGTGTTTTACAAACATTAGTTCGTATAAAAACCATAGCATATCCTCCTGATTACGACATTACAGAGATGTAAAAAGAAAAGTGGGCCTGAGCTATTTACTTAGCCAGCCAATGGTTGATTCTGTAGTGAATACGTGCGTATTTGGTTTTGCTTTACTTTGTGTTGACCGTAATTTAATTTGTATTTGGCTTCATTTTTAATATCACAATCAGTGTTTCCTATACCCAGTGTTAAATATCAATGTTAGCATTTGGTATAGGGAATTGTATTGCTTTCACACCAACCTTATTAAAACTCCATTGCTTCGTCGTGTCACGTGGTTCGTGTGCATACATATGTTCATATCCCCGGATTTAACCATTCTGTTCTATTTTTGTTCTGTTAATATATTTATTGACTGTCATATCAAATGAGGAATTTATCGAAGAATAATACTGTATAATAGACTAATGAACTCACGACAATTGGAGAATATTACCCACTAGCAATAACGAACTCACGACATTGATGCCCCAAGTGAAGATCAAACTCACGACCTTGAGATTATGAGAATGTCATGAGTTCGTTAGTTTATTATACAGTATTATTCCTCAATGAATTTCTAACTCGACGCACCAATGTCGTGAGTTCGTTATTGCTAGTGGGTAATATTCTTCAATTGCCGTGAGTTTGTTAGTCTTTTATACAGTATTATTCCTCGATAAATTCCTCACTCGGTATGATAGTCAATAAATATATTAACAGAACAAAAATAGAACAGAATAGAGCAGAATGGTTAAATCCGGGGATATGAACATATGTATGCACACGAACCACGTGACACGACAAAGCAATGGAGTTTTGATTAGGTTGGTGTGAAAGCAATGCGATTTCCTATACCAAATGCTAACATTGATATTTAACACTGGGTATAGGAAACACTGATTGTGATATTAAAAATGAAGCCAAATACAAATTAAATTACGGTCAACACAAAGTAAAGCAAAACCAAATATGCACGTATCCATTACAATCATATACCACAGCACTACTAGGTGCTGAACTAATCCTACTTGAAAACCGTTGGTAGCATTAAATCATGTCAGAACTGAAACGGGTTGTTTTGGCACTGACATGCATCAATGGGGGTAATATCATCAGCATCATAAAAGTGTAGAGCAGGAGCCCAGACCACAAACTATATCTTATGTGACGGTAGCATTCTTCCCTCTCCTAACTCTGTACACAACTTTGCAAACCTAGGCGATGGAATGAATGGCTACAAGATCTGGCAAATAGATAGTGGATGATAAGCTTAATTCAAACGCACAAAGATCTTATTCTGTTCTGTTGTGCTGCAAACTCTCTATGCCCCACACTCTCTGCCAACTCTTTCACTATTATTGACCTTAGGTTTAGGCCGTAGAAAGAAGCCCAGCTTCTGAGGTTCAACAATGTTATCATGATGTTTCATAAGACAAGCGCTCTTACATCTCATTCCGTCAATCTGAGCAATAAGTTTTGCAACAAACCTTTATTAATTCATTATTTTCAGGACTTTCTTCAACTTTAAAAGCATCTACCAATCGTTGTAATGCATCATCACCAGCTTCCAGTGTGTGATGGATATAATACAAAAGCCAGGAGTTAGACTTTTCATTTCTAAATGAAAATATTCATAATTATTGGTTTTAACTGTTGGCCGTCCTAAGATAAAAGTTAACTCGAATTTACGCCTTTTTTCCCGTGATTCGTAGGCTCAGACGTGTTGATTCAATGTATGTCTGCCACTGCACACTCACTTTCTAGCCAGACGTTTGGCTGGAGCAACGTAACGCTTTTAAATTCTGGATGCCCTTCCTGACAAATACTAATGGTGTTTTTATAGAATTTTGAACTCTGAAATACAGGATGGTTCAAAAAAATAAGGCACCATTTTGCAATCTAATAACTTTGCCATTTCCAGTTCAAATGACTTTTAAATTTGCACAGCTTGAGTAGAAACCGGCCAAAATTTTGTGTTTAATGTTTGATATGTTTATCTTTGCAGGGATAGATATTTTTGACTGATACATTATTCATAGTGTGTTTAAAGCTGTGTGTTAAAATGGTATTCACAAGCAGAGAAAAGGCGTTTGTGTATTGGAGTATGCTAGAACAAACTCGGAAGATTGGGCAGCGTACATTTGTGAAAAAGTTCTCTAAAAAGTCACCAACAGCAAATTTGGAGTGGGCAAGAAAAATTTGTATGGGAGATGGTTATGCAAGATATGCAGCTGCATGTTTGGGAGGAGCTATGCTATCAACTTGACTTGTGCCATGTAGCAAGTGGTGAGCACATCAAATATTTGTGTGATCTTTCATGGAATTGATGCACCTTTAAACTAATTCAAATTTACAGGAATAAATCTTGATTTGGTCAACATCAAGCCTGTGTGCTTCATTTGATTTGATTACGTAGTTTCTGTGATATTTACATGTCAAATGATGTCAAATTTTTTGAAACACCCTGTATATCTCAAATCAAGCTTGCCTATACAGCATCAAAGTTGAAACCCTACAATAATTCCCATATCAGAAGGAAAAACAAGTACACAAGATAGCGAGTTGTGATATTAGAAAACTATCTATAAATACAATTATACAAAAGAAAGACTTTTTAAACAAAGCAGTCGCATGTTGAGAGTAAATGCAAAAAAATTGTAGTTTTCTTGCCTCTTACACCAAGTAGTAATAATACTATAAATGGGAAAAGAAAAAACCTAAAAGACATTATCTCAAAACATTAGTACCAACAACAAAATTTTAAAATGAAAACCAAACAATAAAATTGAAAACAGTCAAAATGTTGACTAACTAAATCAAAGAGCAAATCAACTTGAATAGGGTTAACATTTGGCAGTGACTTCCAGCTAGATTATTTCATCAGAGTTTGTTAAACGGAATTTTGAACTACTGACACATTTTTTAGAATGCACCTGTTCCACGTGACCCTTTGTGGACTGTGCATTTACATTTTACAAAAAACAACATATTTAACAGGATTGTAGTAAATGAATTTAAGTACAACCAAACGATTCAAAAACCACCAAAAACAAAATTAAGAGAACACCAAAAATTCGAAAAACCAGCCAGTTTTGGTTCCATAATATCTACAATGCACAAAATAGATTTAAACTACAACAAAATGGGGAATTCCTTGTGATCTATGTTTGCAGTCTCGAATCTCGTTCATCAGGGCCACAATGTTCTATCACGACGAGATGCGAATTAAAAAATATAATTTTTGGATTCTGAAAAGTTTCAGGTCTAGAGCCCAAATAACTAAACTGTTTTGCTAATATCATTGGTCACCTGTGAAACTGTAGAATAAGCCTACCCAGTAAATAACGTTCCATTTTGGAATCCAGCACTATTTTTTGTTTCAAGCAAAGCACAGGAAATGTTGCAGGCTAAGCAATGACATCACAAAGTCTGTAAATGTTGGTCTAGCTTTAGAGTAGGCACAAGCTAATAAATTGGTCAGCTCTAGATTTGCAACAGGAATTTAATGATATATCTAATCCTTCAACCTAAATTAACTCTGCAACATGTTGTAGCCTAGATTCTGCATCTATCAGTTACTAAATAAATTTATCTAGCACTATCTTTAATGGTAAGCCTATCAAACACTATAATAAATCAAATAGGTAATTTCACTAGCTCATTAGTTTAATTGGTTTAACCCAGGGGTTCTCAACCTTTTTGTGTCAGTGGCCCAATAGTGATCTGCAAAACATTTTGTGGTCTACTTCTCAAATTTTTTGTTCAAATCTACTGCAAAGACCTTTTTGTGGAGATCGATTTTTTGTAAGCCTAAATTTTAGCATAATCAATCCCAATTGAAAACAATCATTTTCGGGGGGATTGAAATCCTTGGCCTCTGCATGTTTCACATATTGAAAACTACTGTTTCAAGTAATCAAAATTAAAGCCATGGCTGAATTTGTGCCATGGCCCACTAGTTGGCTATAAACCGCTTGAGAAACTCTGGTTTAATAAGTTTAAAATGAGAGCAGCAAACTTGTAATTGCAAGACAGTGAGTTGAGCTCTTTAAGCATTTTGCTGCATGCAGTATGACCAAGTAAAACCGGCGTTTTGCTTCAAGAATACGTAATGAGCTACAACTTTGGCTTGTGATAACTGCAATGCTATGTGTGAGTGACTCACAAATGCAAACTCAATGGTTGTAGGGTCGAACTGCAGTCTTCCAATCTATGTTCATCTTGTATTTGATTAATTAAATTAACTTCTCTTTTTAGTAAATCGAACTAAGTATTAGCTGAAGACAAATTTAGATATACAGAGTTAACATGGCTCATGCAAAATTATAACCGTGACAACTAAGTTTCTGAAAACTGGGATCATGTGACTTATTAACAATTCTAACACCCCACATTCTCTTTATTGCAGGTACCATAAAGCATGAAACCAAAATAGAATTGTTCCTAAAATTTCTATTTGCTGTTTTGACATCCATTGAAGTTCGCTCTTTAGCACCCTTTAAAATAAAAGTTGCTAATCCATCAAATGCCACTGACGTCTACACCAGTTATAATTAGGGCCTTAAGACAAAAGTTATAAAACTAATTTATTTGAAAATCTTACTAGTATATTATATTTACATTGCTTCTCCAAAATTTTCTTTCTTTGCAAATGATAAAACATTGTCTTTCCTGCATTGAAGTAAACTCCAGTTTTTAATTAGCCAGCATAAATGTGAGTTAGTTCCATCAAAAAAGTGTTTAATCACATCGTGCAAAGGACCAGGAACTAAAGCAATACCACAGAGTTAAAGCTCCAGTAAAATCACGATCAAAAATATACCAAAATCTTTGCTAAACCTATTTAATGTAAGAATTTGCACTTGTTTTTAGTAAAATATTCAATTCAATAAGTTATTTCCTCATCATAAGCCTAAGCACATTCTCAGAATACACTGGCATATAAAAGGTGGCTGTACACAGCACACGTTTTAGTCCAGTTTTGTAAGTTTTATTCTCTCAGATATTTATGTATGAAAATTTCGTTATAATGGATATTTATATAATATTTCACAGTAAATGTTGTTGTCTGAGCATCTGAGTTTGTCCACAAAAAACGTACCAAAAGCGCATATGCACTTGCAGATGAAAACATGCAAATCAACCAGCGCAATGGTGTAGTGATTGGAGCATCTGCTTTGTAGTCGATAGACCTGGGATTTATTCCCCAGGTCAATTCATACCAAGACTTTAAAAAATGGTATTTACAGCTTCCCTGCCTGGTGCTCAGCATAAAAAAGGGGTAGTGAGGAGAACAACTCGACAAGCTTGCTTGTGTCCTTGGGCAAGGCACTTAATGGGACACCTCCGCCTTTATGTGGCAGACAGGTGGCCTACTCGTACTTCACCGAATTACAATTGTGATGTTGCTCACCCAGTGTGTCGTAAAAAGGCAACTCTTGGACTCTTGGGTACCCACCAAAGGCAGTCCACCTTGTTGGTGGTGGGGCTCCCAGTCACTCATGACTGGTTCAAAATGGGCTGCCATCTTTCCCCTAGCCCAATTTCAATTAGGTTGACGGCATAAACCTGAATTGCCATTTGTGCCGTACCTCCATCCTGAGGAAGAGGAGGGGTAATCACAACAACAACAAAACATGCAAATATCTTTTAACACATACTTTGTTGACAAAACTAGACATTCACACAAGGTACGTATATTGTGTAACATTAAACAAATATCAAAGTAAATAAAAACTTTTGTGCAAAAATGCATTAGAGCAAAAAATGCTCAAAACGGGACAAAAATGAACAAAAGCATATATTGTATACAGTAGAGTGTAGCAGTAGCACCGACTATCATGGATTTTATTATACCATTTTTTAATACGATGGTTTGATCAGTTGATCATCAATGTAAATTTTCATGATATTTTGTTGACATTCAACTCCCTCGCTGAGACCATTTTAAGACACAATTTGCAAAAAATCACTAGAGGGCAGCACACGCAACTTATGCTATAGCACTTGTCTTTAAAAAATGCTCCTTCTCATTCTGCACCATTTGAAAAAAGTTATCAAGTGGCCTGAATTTAATCATCAAATCTAAAGATATGAAAATTTTAATGCTCATTTTTTACTCATTACTGGCCAGACGCAAATGCATGTTGTCATATCTCAAGAAGTAGTTATTCAATTGATCAGAAACCCACATTTATCTCACCATTTTTAGGGTTGAGGAATTAAATTTTGGTATTACTGTTGTAAAATATTGCAACTGAAGACATTAACCCCATTTTTTTTTCTATTTATTATTTTTGTAAGTCTAGTTTTAATTTTAGTACAATTTGCTGAGCTTAAAAATGCTTAAATATATTTCTTATAGACTGTTTATTATATATTGATTGTTGACATCAAAGTTCTGGCTGGGCATGTCAAAAATGACTAGCTTAGGTCTAATTGATGTTTTGCATCTGCACAAGAATATTCGGCAGTAGTGACCTTAATTCATCTATTTCATCTAAAACTCCAGAATCTGAGGGTACGAAAATCCAAAACCAACTGCCCTGTTTTAAGCAAATTCTTCTTTGCTTTATGGCAAACTAGGAAGAACTGAGAAAGTATAAAACTAAGCAAAATAAATCAATCAGACTTTGTGCAAATGTGGTAGTTTTGGAAGTTTTAAATCATTACAGATAACCACATATTTTAACCATTCATGAAAACAAAATGGCTAAAAAATCATGCAGCTGCATTTTGATTATCAAAATCTATTTCAAATATTATCAGAAAAAAGGCAAGAACATCCAAAAATAACAGAATTGCAAGAAAAGTCTAAACAATACAATGCCTTTTTGGTGAAGAGATGTTAAAAATAGGATAGAAGACTGCATGAAAAGAAAAACAAAACTTTAGAAATAGGCTTTTCATAAAGATATTTTTGTTTGTTGAAAAGCATGAAGCCAGATCACAAAGCTCAGTATGCCACTAAGGACACACATACAACAAAGGTTGATGATATCAGAAAAACTTGGCAACTAATGAAAAAACTACTTTGTCAAAAGAAAGGCCACAAGATACTACTTTGAATTTGGAGCAGTCATGTGATAGTGCACCAGAAAAATAAAATCAAAAACTAAAAATTTAGCTTCGTTGCATTCACATACACGTGGGGTTAAAAAAGATACAATATTTATGCCAAATGATGTGCTAAAAACCCACCCATCGTTTCCTCCAACGCCAGCAATAAGCTCACTGCACTGCTGTTGCCAGTACACTAGATATGCTGCTAATTGTTTGTGATGATGATCCTAGTGCAGAAGTTCTTAAACTGGGGGGTGCACCCCCCTTGGAGGGCGTGAAAGGTTTTGCAAAGGGGGTGCAAGTATGACAGTGACTTATCAATACAAAGTATTAAATGCATGCTTTTATCATTAAGCACCAAAGTGTTTTAGTTAATTTCTGGCTTGAAAGCACTGTTATAGATTTATGTAAGATATTGGTAGTTGGAAGAACTGGACGTACAAGTACCATACCCATAGTTTTGCTATTGCAATTACTTTTGCGGGTACTTTGTTACTTAATAATTTTTGCAGTTACCCCGTTTTACAGTCAAACAATGTCTTGAATTTGATTTGTCTAACCAGGTCTATGGTCTAACTAGCAGTCACGCTTACATTTAAGAAAACATGTTTTGAAAACAATACGTCTTTGTCACGCATTTTACTAGACAGTAGCCAGAAAGTATAAGCTGCAAATATCAAGTATAAAACAAGCGCAAATTATTTTATGCAAGGTTTCAATATTTTTAATGTGATGAGTTGCATATAAAGTTTATCTTCTGACCAGAAAAATTGCATAATTTATAAATTTCAGGTCTACAAATAGTATTTAATCCAGTTACATTGACAAAAACGAGTGTAAAAAAGAGAAAATACAATGAAGATTATCTGCAATATGGTTTTACTAATGCAATAGTCAATGGTCAAATTGTACCACAGTGCATTATACTGTATGTTATGAAAAGTTGAGCAATGACGCTATGAGGCTAAGTCGCCTGAAACGCCATCTTGAAACAAAGCATCCCAGTCACCAAAAAAAATTCTTGTCTTTCTTCCAAAGCAAGAATTCTTTTAAAAAATGAAAATTTTGAGTGCAGATAGTTTTTGCCAATCGTCATCTGCAGAAGTGGTGGAAGCATCTTTTGAAATTGCTCTAATCATAGCTCAAGCAAAGAAACCTCATAATATTGGTGAAACGTTGATAAAACCATGTATGTTGAAAGCAACTAGCCTAGTTTGGGGGGAAACAAACAGCAAGAAGTTAGCAAAGGTTTCTCTTTTGAATTCCACTCTAAAGACACGCATTGTTGAGCTAGCAAATGACATTGATTGTAAAGTTCTTCAAAAGATGCAAGTATCACCTTTTTTTGCCATCCAGCACGATGAAACAACTGACGTAGCTCAAATATCACATTTGTTGGTTTATGTTCATTTTGTTGGATCTACTACAAGTGAGGAAGAAATGCTGTTTTGCAGACTACTTGAAACAACCACCAAGGCAGAAGATGTGCTCAAACTTGTTGAAGCATACTTTCACGAAAAAGACATGAAATGGGAGAGACTTGTTGGTGTCTGCACTGATGGTGCTCAAGCTATGCTTTGATGTTGGAGTGGATTTATTGCCAAGATAAAGGAGAAGAATCCAGATGTATCAAAACTCATTGCATAATCCATCAAGAGGCTTTAGCCTCCAAAACTTTACCTGCTGCAATGAAAAACAAGCTTGCCATAATAACACGAATTGTGAATTTTATCAAAGTAAGTGCTGTCAATTCTCAATTGTTTGCCAAGCTATGTTAAGGCATGAATTCCAATCATATAAATCTATTGTTTTGTACAAGTGTTTGATGGCTATCAAAAAGTAATATGTTTGCACGCGTTTATGATCTGAAAGATGAAGCGAGTATATTTCTTGAATCTCAGGGGCAACAACATCTCCTGTTACCATTCCACTCAGAAGAGTATCAACTAGCAATGACATACCTTGTTGACATTTTCAAAGCTCTTAATCGCCTCAATCTACTTTTACAAGGTAAAAATACCTAACCCAAGAATGACTACAATGCAGTACATGCATTCATAGAAAAGCTGGGGTTGTGGCATCGCTGAGTTCAAAAGGAAATCGCAGCCTCATTTCCTTTCTTGGATACAGCCCTTGAGAAAAGCAAAGCCAAACTGGAAGATGAATTCAAGACCAAAGTGGAATCCCACCTCCAAATTTTGAAAGAGGAATATGACCATTATTTTACAGATTTGGGTAACGTTGAATCTGTAGATTGGAAGATGACTAAAAATCCCTTTCACATCAATGCGGATATCTGTTCGAATAATCTGCAAGAAGAGTTCTTGAAGATGAAGTGCAACTCCACTGCTAAAGATGACTTTGAAGCAATGTCTCTCAACAATTTCTGAGCAAAACATTTGCCTGTTTACAAGAATGTGGGCAGCGTGGCAATACCTACCCTTCTTCCATTTTCATCCACATAATAATGTAAAAGTGGATTTCAACACTTGTGAGTGTGAAGACAAAATCTTGGAACAAACTGGTATGTGAAGCCGATCTGTAATATGCAATGTCTTCAACAAAATCTCATTAAACTGCTAGTTTCCCAAAAACAATTGCATCCTTCCCACTAAGTAGGATAATGGCATATAAATTATCGTTCTATTATTTGTTTTTTGATTTTGAGGTTCGGTGGGGCGTGAGCCTCAATGACTAATGCCAAAGGAGACGTGACTAAAAAAGTTTAAGAACCTCTGTTCTAGTGCAATGAACCTACCTTATTCCACAGCCAATAAGTTTTGTTTTTGGGCTACATGTAAAGTAATGAAATTTCACGATTGAATTGCAAATAATATTCAAGAGAGAGCTGTTTTATTTAAGGTCTAATTTACATTTAGAAATTAGGTCAACCTTGGGGTTTATTTCAAATGTTGAGTGATAACATAAGACTTTAAAAAATGATATTTACAACTCCATGCTTGGAGCTTAGCACAAAAGTATAGTATGGAGAGCAAGCCAGCAAGCTTGCTTGTTTTGTCCTTGGGCAAAGGCTTATCCAAAAAAAAAGATCTTGCCCATACAAATAAGAGTAGAAATATCAGCTAAAATTCCGAAAGTTGCTAAACAAAGATGGATCCCTCCGAATCCAGCTGGTACACACTGGGACAGAAAAGTTATGCAAGCATAAAGCAACCAATATAAAATTGAACATAGATTACCTATTTTGGTATAGGTCAGTGAAAATGTACAATTATTGTATCTCAACAGATACTACTATATCTAGTAATTATATCAATTACGTAATTTGTTGCATGTCATAACTGTTTATTGACATGATCATCCAAGAGTTATAAAATTGACAATTATCTTTTCTTTGGCTCAAATTGAGTGAAGCTTATCAGAGCTCCAGCGTGTAGTTCTGAGTCATCTGGTAATTCAACCACACATGCAATCACATCTTTGCTTTAAGACTAGTATAGTGCAGATAACATATCATCGATGGTTTTTGACACATTATCAAACACCGGCACGTAATGCTTAATTTGTAACAAAATTTCAAAGTATAAGTAAACCCTGTAACAATTGTATTAAGCATTTTATTTCTTGAATTCCTCATGTACATATTTGTCTTTGTTTTTACAGGTCTTCTGTTTGCAGCATTCATAACCTTGCAAAGCAAATTAAGTATACCACTTCTCTGGCTCGCTCGCAGGATACACATAAGTGAGGCATCTCTAAGTCATGTATAGAGCCCTTAAAATTGAAGCCGCAAGGTATACAGACATTGAACTGTTTAAAAGATTTCAGAATAAAGGGCACGATCCTACCCCACATGCAATAGCAACACTACATGCCACAGATCCACAACAGCTCCAAAAATTCTTAAGTCCCAAATCAAAAAGTTGGAAGTACTAACAGATGGTGAATGGAAAGTGTAGGCTTACTTCAGAGGAGACTACAAAGAACTTTTGAACTTGATGGGGGTCTACATTGGGACCACCAATTGACCATAACAATTTTTGAAGTAGGGTGTCAACCATCGTGCAAGATGAATGGCAAAACAACAGCATTGCTACAAAATAGTGCTGCTGCCAGACTTCTTCGACAAGGAATTGCTTTCAGATCTCAAATTCAGAAAGTAAAAATATTTGTTGTCTAATGATGGTGGTTCGAGTGTCCCCTGGCAGCATCAGCACCTTACAAAGATTTGAAACTAATAACATCAATACCTATGCCGAAGTAGACAATGTCTTAAGTGCTGCGGATTCTACAGACTTTTCAAGGCGTTAGTGGTATCCAACTGAAGAGTTGGTGCCTTTAGCCTGGTGGGATGAAGAAATTTCTGAGACACAAAAGAAAACTTTGGCTGGCTCATTTTTTGAATTTGACAGTGTCTAAAAAGTATTGGTACTAAATTTGGAAAGCCAGCACTACCTGAGGTCAAGACGAAAGTATTGTTTCAGTACGTCATTCACAATAGCATAATGTTTTTTCAACTTACGCATATCCTTAGAATATTTCTTGAATAAGCCTATTAAGGAGTGAAAAAAGGAAATGAGCATGTTTTGGTAGTGACATCAAAAGCACCTTCAAAGTCTGCACTGACTCAGCAGAAAAAAGAGTAAAGTTCATGGCAGATTTTCTTTACTTGGCCAAGAAGAAAATTTTCAAAACTATATCAAAGTGACGGAAAAAAACAAAGAAAAGTGCCTAATCTTAGAAAACAAAGTCTGCCAACTGAGTAGAGTTTAGCAAACTGCTTTTGAAATTAAAAATTGTAATTTAAGCGCTGCAGTTGATTGTACTAACTTGTGCAATGAGTGTTAACACAAGTCCAGAAATAAAATAAATCCTTTGCTAAATTGCCTATAACCAACACAGTTATCATATGACTATCTTGTGATTTTCCATTTTCAATGCTTTATTAACAAAATAATAGATTATCATTCTCTAGTGGCAATATTTTACAAAAGCAATACCAAAATTCAATTTTTCAACCTTGACAATGGTGAGATATATGCAAGTTTCTGACCAATTGGATAACTACTTCTTGAAATGTAGCAACATACAGTATATTTGTGTCTCTAGGGGCAGTAATGACTAAAAAACAATTACCATATCTACTCATTTTGTAGCCCAGGCCCTTATTTTTTCAACCAAACTCACTACCGAGCCCTTATTCAAGCACGGGCGCTTGTTATTTTCAAAGTAAAATTATGCACAAAAATTATCGTTGAAGACAAATATTTCACAACATTAATCCTTTTTCCATGTCAATTTATTCACGTCAAACATAAATTATTGACGTCTTTAGAGTAATTCCCTCATATTAGTTTATACTATTAATAAGAAATAACAAATCAAAATTTATATTTATTCAGCAAGTGGTATGTTGTTCTCCTCATCAAAGCCATCATCCTCATCAACACCAAGCTCGTTTTCTGCTGTAGCCTCAATATCTTCTTCCTCAGTGGGTACAGTCTCAGTAATGTTAGACAAGTCACCTTTAGCCTCTGTGAGCTTTTGTAGTTTGGAAAGAATATCGTCACGTGAAGCATACAAAATCCCATCTGGTTTCAACACATTGATATCTTTATCCTCACTATTGTCTATTGCATTGGATACACCACAGACAAGAAAGGATTTTTTGATGAGTTCTGTGGGGACCTTATCCCATGCTGCCTTTACCCAAGTCGCAAGCTGAACACGAGTAGGAGGTTTCATGTTGCCACCCTTTGTTGTTGCCTTTTCACCATCATTCAACCAGTCCTCATAGATTTCACGGTAGCATGTTTTAAATGGTTTATTCCAAGACTCATCAGGGGCTTGTAGAAGGCTTGTGCAGCCACCGGGGATGACAGCAGCATCTGTATTGAGTTTGGACAGAAGTTGCTTGGTTGAGTCTTGGATATGACATTGGTATGCATTCCAGCACAACAGGCAGCGAGAAAATGCCAATGTCCCCCAAACTTTGTTAAGCCATGTGTGTGTCAAGTCCTCGTTCATCTAACCATTTGCACTGTAAGCACACACAACGCCGATTACTTTCTGAAGGCCTTTATCCACACGTTTACCCTTGAATACTATGAAAGGTGGGAGCTTGCTACCATTGGCCTTGGCAGCTAGTACAACAGTCACTCTTGATTTCTCATGGCCAGTGGTCTTGATAGGGACTGATTTGTTGCCAACAAAAGTCAACGGTGCTGTCTGCAGCCATGTCAAGCCAGATGGGTGTTTCATCCATCGCTTCCATATTCTGCAGTGTAAAGTTGAATTTCAGCTGTTTACTACACATACAGTAGGTAGGAGCTAACTTTGGGGGCAAGGACATCTGGAAGCTTCTGGCAAACAGTCGTCTTTTGTCCTAGGGTGATCCTGTGACGATTGAAGAAATTTCTCAACCAGCCATTACAGGCAATGAACTCAGGGTTGCTATCATAGTCTTGACCATCTTCATTGGAGAAAATCTTTGATGCTTCTCTTTTCACCATTTTCCTGGTCACACGCAGCCTTCTGGAATGCATGCTCTCTATCCATTCATACACTCTCTCTTCCAGTGTGTCTAACAATGGTCTGCGACCTCAGTCATCAAGTCTTTTGCATTGACTTAGACTGGAATGGGATGCCATGGCCTTCAGTTTCTCTTCTTGCTTGCACCATTCCCAAATTCTTTTTGGAGCAACACCAAATTTTCTAGCAGTTGCCTCTTTTGATTTGCCTTTTTTCACTTCACCGATAGCATTCAATTTAAATTCATGTGTATGACTGTGCAGTTTGCGCCTTTTGTTATCATCATCAACTGGTGATAGGTCATGCTTTCTTCTTCTGTCATCAGCCATCATGTGGGGTTCAATATTCTGAATGAATGACCAGTAGACAAATGGGAGCCTTTTATACTATCAGTTCTTTGCTTTTGGCAGGAAAGTCTGCTATCTGTTATGTAATCAATGTATACATAATCAATGGTATCTGTTATGCAATTGGATGCCTAAGGCTTGAGTGTTATCTACCAGCGCTTAAAACTCAACAGCGTCGTGACACAAGTGCTTCTTAGCTGCTTCCTATTTCCTATTGTTCTCTACCACTGAAAAATCAGCATTTACATCAAGCGGGTATTCAAGCACAAACCGTTATTTATTTTTATGTTCTGTTCACACGAGCGGCTATTCAAACGAGCCCTTAATCAAGATCGGGCAGTAAAACGAGTATATACGGTAGTAACATTTCCACATCTTTAGATTTGGTAATCCAATTATGAATTAATTTATATTTAAATTTACAGGCAACTGACTAACCTTTTTCAAATGATCCAGAATGAGGAGCATTTTTCAAAAGCAAGTGCAACAACACAAATTGCATGTGCTGCCTTCTAGTGGCCTTGCCAAAATTAAAATGACCTCGCCAAACAAATATCTAGAGCAGTACTTTATTAAACATATTGGAATTAACACAACAAAGCCAACATAAACAAACGCATAAGGTTTTTGTCCCCTTTTGGGGACTTGATCAAGGCAAAATAAATCTGTAAATTCAAAGATAAATTTAACGTTACAGTACTGAACACTATTGATGAAAGTAGTATTGTTTTAACAGTGCACCTTCAAACACCATACTTGTTTCATTGAAAGGTTCAGTGCTAAAACAATACTACTCTCGTCAATAGTGTCCAGTACCATTAAATTTACCTTTGAATTTACAGATTTATTTTGCCCTGAGGAAGTCCCCAAGAGGGGACAAAAAGCATCAGCATTTTTGTTTATATCAATTTTATTGTGTTAATTCCAATATGTTTAATAAAGTACTGCTCTGGATATTCGTTTGGCCCACTAAATGATGTGAGAAAAGTTCCCCCCTATCTGAAATCTAAAATGGTCTTGGTGGAAGAGCTAAACATCAATGAAAATTTATATTAATAGTCTGCTGATCAAACCATAGTGCAAGAAAATAATTCAGTATGATTGGAAAAAATTTAAATTGCATGGAGTGCCTGCAACACTTTAGTATAAAGCCACCTTAACAATATATCAGCACTCAGCAATGATTTACACAAGTCAATTCAATACATGTAAAGCGGCTAACATTAAATTTTAAGGGTCTACAAAATAAAAGTATGTGGCATCACAAGCAAATAAAGCAGAGGCCTACAATGCACAAGTTTCACAAACCTGCTTCTTTAAGCGCATTTGCTAAATCACTTTTCCAGCCTTCCCGTGCATCTGATTTTATACCATTCACAAGCAGCAACAAACTTTCCTCTGTTTTTGCTTTTTTGTTGAGCTTTATTTGATCCAATGAAGCTAAAAATAGTAGTTAAGTATTCTTTAAAAAATTATTAGATAAAAGAATTCCAACAATAAGTAATCCAAAAACTATCAACCCAAAAGATCCAATTAAATAAAAAAGATTCAAATAAAGATTTTATGTAACAAGAGAATAAACAATTGGTCTTATAATTTGCAGCATGTCAAAAGCAATGCTGAAAGTGGGATTCAAGCATACTTCTTTACCAACCATTAAGGTATGGTGATGGCTCACAGGTGTAAAACATGACTTAACTATAGCCATCTCCTGAACCAATTTAATCACCCTAGCTCAGCATTTAATGACAAAAGTTCTACTGCATGAATAAACCTTGACTGACATGTAGGCTTTTTGACATGTTTAGCTATTATGAAAGGGATGCTAGTATATATCAAATAACGAAACACAGGGTTTCTGTAGCCTGTGCTACAAGCTGTTACAGAATCAGTCGGTCAGGCGATTTATCTTGAATTTTGAGAAATAATCACAACTAATCCATACATACCAATAGGGATGGGCAATTCAGAATACCGAATCCAAAACGCCAATTCAAACCGAATAATAGGATTCGGTTCATTAATATATCTTTCATACAAGCTTTGTCACGTTGCTTGGTCACAGATTTTCTTTTTGTAAAAGTATTAATGACATGCAATGATTCAAAAACTAACTCGCACACACAGGCAAACATGTAAAAAGCTTAAATCTATTGCACTGCAATAAACTCGTTCTCTGATTGTGCTTTTGTTGTTGTAAACTTGTAATAAATGCTTTCATGTTGATTAAGCTAATTGCAAAAAAAGGATTGGGGTTCGGGATTCAATTTAACTATTCTAGAATATTCTAAAAAGGTATATTATTCTGAATTGCCCACCCCTACATACCAACAGTATAAATAATTAGATCTACCTGCTAGGCTCTAATAACTTTCAATCTATAAAAAAACAGTGCTGGGAGTAGGATTCAAACCAACATCAACACCACCCCTCCAACAATGGTCACGAATTATAGGTGTAGATCCAATTACTTCATCTCTTGGAAAATTTCATTACCATGTGACATGGATTAATTGTGACCACTTTTAAAATTTAAGGCATATCGCCACACCAGTTGATTCAGCAACAGCTTGTAGCTTAGAATACAGCAAACTGTAAACTGTTAAAAATATATAAATAATTTTGGGACATTCCCTGTCAGTTGATCTGAAAAATGGTGAAATTTCACCAACCTTTTTAAATTTTGATGAAACTTGATAAGCCAATAAAACTTTTGCTCCTGATCACAGCAAACTAAATTGTTTTAAAATCTGTCAACAATAGCTTTAGTTACAGCATTCGAAAAATTGGAGTTTTTGTGATCAATTTAGCAGAACAAAAGCTTTTCAATTCTCAACTCAAATTTTAATGCCTCATGTTTTCAATATTTTCACAGTTATTGCTTTGGCTTTTTGATATGTTGGCAATTAAGGAGTGCTGATTTCTGTTGATGTGATCTCTCTAGCCCCATGCCATGATCTTTGACCTAAAATTTAACTGGTGGGTGTGAAAATCATTCAAGCGTAACATAATTTTTGTCATCAAATATATCAAGGTGCCCAAATAGCAACATCACAAATGACACGTCTTATGAACGGTCTTGATCAAGAGAATTTAATTAAACAATATGATTAATGGCTTATTGGTTTCTAATAAAGGAAATGGTGTGTGTTTTACACTGTAACTACAAAGAATAATAAGATAGAGTGGCTATTGAGCTCATAATTCGAAAATTTGTGATTGTGCATTTTACTACAAATATGAATGACTGGATTAATATGGCTCATAACAATTGTCTTAGAATCAATAAAAAGTATAACTCAAGCTACATCAAGGACAGTGTGTTGCCTCAGATGATGAACAAGCTGAATTACCAGTACCTAACTGTTTCAAAACAAATATATGACTGACCAGTACACCTTCAATCAACATTCTTGTTTCAAGTTAGCAACACTGCTTGGATACAGCTTAGTGTTCCACTAGAGTGTGGTTAGTTTTCTTCTCTATGACTACAAACAATATGGTTAGTTTTCTTCTCTACGATTACTAATAACATAATTTTATTTTGCAAGTACTGGCATTACACTACTACATGACTAGTTTAGCTGTAAAAATAAACAAGCAACTGAAAGCAGTTTTTTAAATGTTAGAAACCATGAAAATACTGCTGTGTATAGTATTGCTATTGTGTTATAGAACAACTATTCTGAAATTGCTATTTCACAACGACTTAATGTAGCTATGACAGATAGTCTTCACTATATTGGCTCGTTTGACACCAAGAAACAATGCTTAGAACGCTGGTATAAGAATCCGATGGTTTTGAGTCTAGTGAATGAATATGTGCTCACAGGGTTCTCCTGCCACCTTGAATTGTCAGAAACAAACCAAGTTGGAATATCTATTGCCATTTTTCAAATCATTTAACTGAGCTTTGAACATCACTGTGATGATGTATCTAAAACAGCCTAGTCCTTTGCACCAAAAATAATAGCAAAGCGTGAATGTTACAGCAACTTGCGCAGTATCACTTCACACAAAGTGCGCAACCAAAAAGTGCATTTGGTATTTCAACAGTCTTTGCAGTGGGACAATATTAGTTTTAGAGTCTTTAATTTACATCTACGAGGGTCAGTCAATAAGTAATGAGACTTTCTCAATAACTCAAGTTTGCAATGACTGGTAATCAAAAAATGCTTTTTTATTTTTCAACATAGTCTCCCTCCTTTGCAACACACTTGTTCCATCTTGATATTAAATTGTCTATTCCTTTGGCATAGAATTCCGTGGACTGGGTCCTCAGCCAGTTGCTCACAGCAGCCTTCACTTCTTCGTCAGTCTGGAAGTGAATTCCTTTCATACTCTCTTTGAGTGGGCCGAAGAGGTGAAAATCAGATGGTGCAAGGTCTGGGCTGTAGGGTGGGTGTGTTAGAAGTTTCCAGCCTAAATCTTCAATTTTGGCTAGGGTTCTTGCTGCTGTGTGGGGCCTTGCATTATCCTGAAGAAGAATCACACCTCTTGATTGAAGTCCCCTCCGTTTGTTCTTAATGTCTTTTTTCACTTGAGTTAGCAGCTCACAGTAGTTCTCTGAGTTCACAGTATTGCCCCTTTCCAAGAAACTGATAGTGATCGGCCCATTTCTGTCCCAGAACACAGTGAGCATGACTTTCCTTAAATTTTTCTGAGATTTGAATTTTTTCTTCACTGGGGAAGAAACATGCTTCCACTCCATTGATCGTCGTTTCGATTCAGGTTCATAATGAAAAACCCAGGTCTCATCAGTTGTCACTATTCTCGACAGAAATGCATCTCCCTCCTTTTTGTATCTGCGTAGTGATGCTTTGGAAGCCATCAGGCGTTGCATTTTGTGATCATCCGTTAACATCTTGGGAACCCAGCGACAGCTGACTTTTGAAAAATGCAGCAGCTTCTCACGCAATTGCATACACTGTGCCATGGGAGATGTCCAATTTTGTAGCAATTTCATCTAAAGTGACCCTTCTATCAGATTTGATCAAGTCTTCAACTGCCTGTACTGCTTCTGGGGTAGAGACATCCACAGGTCTTCCACTTCTCAGATCATCAGTAATGCTTTCGCGTCCATCTTTGAATGCTTGCACCCATTTGTAGAAGTTTGCTCTAGACATACAGAAAGGACCATATTGTCTTTGCATTCTAGACAGAATCTCACATGATTTTACACTCTCTGCCAACAGAAATCTGATAACTCCTCTTTGTTCCAACGATGAGCTGTTTGCTAGCCTAGTAGTCATTTCAATTTATCATCACACCTACAGTAATCTGAAAATAAACAAGTTTTGTTGTAAATGAGATGACAACTCCATTCATAATCATCACATAAAATTTGAGTTCCTTAGCTACAAAAACACAAAAGCAATTGAGAAAGTCTCATTACTTATTGACTGACCCTCGTAGATGACACAACTTTTTGATTGATTAATGCTACTTGTGACTACACAAAAACAATTTATATTGCAAGGTATTATAGTTTTTTAACTAATTTTATTTTATTTTTGGTTGTGTTGATATGACTATCTACATTGTTGGAGCAGCTTTGCATGAAAACCCAAAACACTACAATTATCAAAAACAAGACATGCTGGCAATGCAAAGTTTTACTAAAAAAAAAAAAAAACTTCTACAAGTTAGAGCAAAGGCAGAAACTAATAATAATTTCCAATAGCAAAATGTGTGTGTGTTTCACAAACACAAATTTCTTGACGCTTACTCTGGTTCTTTCAAAAGTTGTAGCAACATTTTTCAAATTTATCAAAATCCGATATGCAATACAAGTCTCCACAGTATCAATTTTTAGTGGTACCAAAAGTTTAGTAATGATCAAAATGCTCTTGGTATTGTACCAGGTGGAAAGCTTTGCTCTCATTGTAGAACAAAAGTTGAAAATTCCTCTCATCTTCAAGCAAACATGTCTTCAAGCACTAGTGAGTGTGAAAAAGTTCAAACTGTTATTGAGGCTGAAGAGCCACAGTTTGTCTGCTTAAATGAAACCCAGCAAAGCTTGGTTGAATTACCCACTAAACTCCATTCAGTCTTTTCACAAGGCAAAGAAAATTACAGAAAATGAAAATTGCACCAGATTAATGACAGACATCAAACAAAGCTTACAAAACTTATAAAAATAAATGACACAGCTGAAATCCAACAAGTGAAACATAATGATTTAGATGAGATAGCTCTTGACAACACAATTTGAAAAAATAAAGAGAAAGACTGATAATGATAAATCGAGTCAAAAAAATTAGAGTTCTGACAATGGTTCCAGAAAATTGGTCAACAAGAAAAGTAATGGAAGTATTTGAAGTAAGTGACATAATGTTAAGAGAAGCTAACGAATTAGAAAAAATAAGAGTCTGCTCACTACCACCACCACATCAAGGAAATGCATTATCTGATGAAACCAAACAAGTCACAAGTTTTTTTCAAAACAACAAGTGTAGTCGAATCACACCAGGGATGAAAGGTCGGGTGAGTGATCAGAAAAATGCGTATGAGCAAAAAAGCTAATCTTTGTGTACTCTGAAGAACTGTACGCATGTTCAAGCAACAAAACCCTTAAGTGAAAATAGGATTTCCCAAATTCTGCACTCCTAGGTCAAAATGGTGTGTGAGTGCAGAATTTTCAGGCACACATGCTGCTGTGTGTGTTTGTGTCATACATCAAAATGTTATCCTTCTGTTGCATGGAGCCCAAATAGAAGATTACAAACAGCTCCTTGAAATGGCATTGAGTGATATGACCAAAAGTAACTACATGTTTCACTGCTGCCTAAACTGTACTGGATATGAACCAATCAGAGATTTATTGAGCAAAAAAATTTGAAAATCATAATGAAGACATATCACTAAAGTAATGAGTATCTATGGATCGAACAAAATTGATCTCAAGGACAGTGTCTATATCGCAATATAATGTACTGACTTAGTTTTGGCTGAACTACAGAAACTAACCCCACACCATTTCATATCTCATTCACAGGCTTAGTGCTGAAAAAGGTCAAAAAGAAAGTATGGATCATTAAATTGCACTGATTTTTTATTAATAATATGCTTTGCTGAATAACTTGTTTCACATTCAAGATGAAGCATAAGGATATCACCTGACACACCACAGCTGCACCATTCACCTTGTTGTCTGTTTTTACTAGTCCAACAGAAAGTTATTGCATGTGAGTCTGTGTTTTTGTGTAAATATTTGCAGCACGATGTTCAAACGGTATGTTTGATTTAAATCCTTAATAGTATAATTCCAAATCTAATGAGAGTGGAATATCTCAGGGACGGTTGTGCTGCACAGTACAAAAATATAAAATCATTTTAAACCTTTATAAGTGCAGTACTAATTTTGGTATAAATACTGCTTGGTCACTTTTTCCCATGAGTCATGTCAAGTCTCCATGTAATACAGTTGGTGGAACAGTGAAGCATGTGACATCAATGGAAAGTTTGACACGACCCTTCAGCAAAAAAATTTTAAATGTTGAAGCCATAAAAGTGTATTGCAAATCAAGTTTGCCAAGCATTGAATGCATCAATCTAAAACATGATGTATTAGCTGACATAGCAACCTTTTTAGAACCCAGATTTAGACAAGCAACTATAATTTGAGGAACTAGAGCATTTCATTATTTTGTATCTCTATCACTGACAAGATTGGGTAAGAAGCATATAAGTGCAGACATTAAATTTTCACCACAGATTGAATTGGATGAACCTGCACTGACCAGTGCTTTTCAAGGATTAAACCCAAACCAATTTACCTGTTTGGTGCAGCATGACCTACAATGGTACATAGAAATTATCAAACAAATAGACACTGCAAACAGCAATGTTTTGGTTATCTAGTTCGTTTTATTGGCCAAGCAACAAGGCAAAGGCTATATGCCAATTCAGCATATTTTGTGCCCTATTGATGCACCTTAAGCAGTAAGGTGGGTTTTACTGCTTACAAGATGTAGCTAAAAAAATTAGAAATTGCTTGTCTCAGTTCTTATTTTAAACAATAATTTTGCATGCAGAAACCAGCCTCGATATTTGCAAAAACATCAAATTCTTTTCACCAATATTTTGGTTTGGAAGCTACTGTAAATAGAAAATTTGCCATTTCATAAAATTTGATTTAAGCCAAATCAAAATATTTATCACTATTTGGTACTAGCGTGCAATGCCTTTTAAAGCAAAGTTACAATTTTAAGGCTGCTCTCCTTATAATATGCTTGTAGAATGAAGATATTTTTAAAACTGCCAGGTGTTGATCTCAAAGCTTCTTCAACATTGTTCACTTACCACAAGCTAACAGTGTTTGCCTTTTAATTAGATTCGTTACAAATGATACACTACAACTTATGTGCATTTTGTCAATAAACACACAAATATGAAAAATTAAAGACTGCATTTTTGTTGTCATATTGAACTTTTAATCTACAAAATTGTTGTCCCTTTTTTTAAACTAATTGCTGTGATGTAGTTTTTATTACTTTTGGAATCACCTCCGAAAGAGCCGCCTTAAGTAAAAGAGACTGTTAAGGTATTTTTTGCTTGAATATATTTCATTTTATTATACAGGGGTAGGCATAAGTTACTCAACAATTTGGATGAGTACAATATTTTGTTAAAGAGTACAAAACGAACAACCAAGAACTGGTGGCACAACTGTTCGTAGAGAATCCCCAAACTTCTGCAGTATCTGCATCACGACAACTTGACATTGATCAAAGAAGTTTATGATGCATCATGGGCAGTATTGGACTGAAGGTCTACATTCCACAACTGGTTTATGGTCTGCTTGAAGACGATGGTGACCGACGTTTCCAGTTTTGTGAATGGTTTCATAATCAACTTGATGACATACCTGAACTTCTTGATCACATCATTTAGTCTGACAAATCAACCTTCAAATTATCTGGCCATATGAACAGACACAATAATGTTTATTACAATACAAGTAATCCACACATTTCCATTCAAAAGCATCTCAACCAACCTAATGTGTTTGTTTGGGGAAGACTTTCTTCCAATGGAGTCATCAATCCAATTTTCATTGACGGAACATTGACTGGGGCCAAGTACTTGACTCTCTTACAGAGAGATGTTCTCCCCATAAAGAGTGCAAAGATTTCAATGATCTGTGGTTCCAGCACAATGGGCACCGCCCCATGTTGCAAAGTGCATACGTGATTTTCTTGATCAAACATTTCCAGGATGATGGCTCGAGAGGTGTAAATGTGTACAATGGCCACCATGTTCCCCTGACCTAATGCTGCTTGATTTCTTCTTTTGGGGAGCGGCAAAAGAATATGTCTACAAAGAGCAGTTGACTGATGTAGAAGATATGAAGAGAAGAATCACAGATTTTTTTGTTCTTGTAAATAACAGTCCAAATCTTTGTCAAAAAGTTTGCAGAAGTGTGCATAATCGATGTGTCGATGCTGGTAGTCTACACTTTGAGCATTTGTAAGAGACTAATAGACCTTTATTTGATATTTGCTATGTTTGTCTCATTACATGTATAGTTAGTTGATAAAATAAATGATATGCGATTTTGGAAAACATTGTATTCTCATTAAAAAAATGAAAGATGGGTAGACGGGTGACTTATGCCCACCCCTGTATTTTATATAATAATGGGTCCCATGGTCTGTCAGTTCCTGACAGGACCATGGTGTCTTGGCTGCTAGACAGGTGCCCAAACATACAATCAGAAGCCATAAAAAAGACCATCTACACAAGACAAAAATTAATGCTGGTACAAATTGGCCCTTTCCTGAAGTTTGTTCATCAATGTAATAGCATCTTAACTCTGAACTGCTGGTGTGAAGCTATGACTTATGAAATACCTATGAATGAAGAAATTCTTTGACATAACTCACTAGAGATATCACATCAACAGAAATCAGCACTCCTTAATTGTCAACATATCAAAAAGCCAAAGCAATAACTGTGAAAATATTGAAAACATGAGGCACTAAAATTTGGGTTGAGAATTGAAAAGCTTTTGTTCTGCTGAAGTGAACACAAAAACTCCAATTTTTCGAATGCTATAACTAAAGCTATTGTTGACAGATTTTAAAACAATTTAGTTTGCTGTGATCAGGAGCAAAAGTTTTATTGGCTTATCAAGTTTCATCAAAATTTAAAAGGGTGGGTGAAATTTCACCATTTTTTGGATCAATTGACGGGGAATGACTCTTTTTGCAAATACACCGCGCTCACAATCACAATTGAATATACTTACGATTGAACTACTTTTACTTACTTTTTGACAAATGTGGGGGGTTTTTAAGATACATTTCTTTTGCTATCTTTAAAATTAACGAAGAGCTAAGGCAGGAGCAGAAAACAGGAAACAAATATTCCAAAGAACTTTCCACGTCACAAAATATGAATGAGCTATCTTCAAGAGTATCAGCCTGCAAAAAAACCTTATTAAAGAAGTTTTTGTTTAATTTAACGGCATTGGCGTTTTGCTGTCGTATTGTGATACAATGGTACTTGGTTATGCACCACAAATAGGACAATTTCCTTGCCCTGTGCTGCAGAAAGACCAGAAAGCTCTAGTTTGACAAATTTTGTATTATCTAGTTCTAGGTTCAATGTTACTGACCACATAAATAGCACAAAAGTATCTGTCTTTCCTTTCTTAACCTAATTTAGCAGAATAAGCGAGGCTTATCAAGCTAACATCAATAAAGATCTTTCCTCCAATGCAATAATGCTAATAACCATCTTTACATCTGAAGTCTTTAACAATTAATTTAGATTAAAGTAAATGTAACCATTCTGTTTCAGCATCTCTGTTAATCTAGTCATACTGCTAGTTTCACAATTCCTAGAAGCTTTGACATTTTTGTAAAACAAATATAGTTCCCTCTATGTTTTGGCGTATATGGCAACCTTTTAGCCCCCAAATTCACCCTCCAAAATTGGTGGTCGTCATATAGGACAAGTACAATAGGTTACCCTTGAAAACTTTTTGCAAGATCAGTAGTGGTATCAATAATTGTTTACGTTGGAACTTAGAAAAATGAATGGCAAGTTGCTGCCCCATTTAAGACATCTTTTATGATGAAATAATTAAGTAAAGGTAATTTTATTACAATATTGGTAATGATTCCAATAAATATTGTTATTTTTGGTAGCCTAACGTTTCATACAGGCAGTATTGGGCAAAACCAGAAAATCTAGCAAAAATTTGTAGGCTGCACCTTTACAGGTTGTTTTATATCACCAATATCTGACTATACAACAAAAATTAGCCTAGTTTTGGGGGTCATCTTATCAATAGATTGCTCTATGTGCTGAAATATACAGTATATAACATTGAAATTTTAAAGCAACGTGGCCAAAAAGTTTGATAAATTTGAAATAATGTGTTATACATACTCTATGGAAATTTTTAGTAATTAACATTTTTAACTTATGCTCTTTTTCAGTTTGTGTAGTCATTGATGCAAATAGAGAAATTCTTAGTAAAGCGACGAGATGCATATGCTTTTTCAGATCACTTTAGGTGGCCTACAGAGCAAGGCTTTTCTCTGTGCAATTTTGCTTTAGCAGCTCCAAAGAAAAAGAAAAAGATTAGGACCATGCAGAAATTACTCAACTACTGCCTGCAAGATACAAATTCCGTTTCAAAGTAATGTGTGAAATCGGACATTAGTTTCATGTGCTTTGTGGGTGTATGGGGAGTTGCATCATCCTGTTAAAACCACAAAATTTCTTCTAGTGTGGTGTCCAGAGTCAGTGAAGGTCCTCATATATGCGATCCAGCATTTTCCTGTAGCACTCTCTATCGACTATGAGCTTTTCCCTTTTGTCTTCAAACCAGTATTGTTAAAACACATTTTTCTTAGCATTCAGTCAACAGAGAGCAGCCTTTTTGGGGCCTCAAAGCACTTTTCACTGACCTCTTAAAGTTTCTCAGGCTTTACCAATATACAAAACGTTGTCAAGCCAATTTGGGTGCCCATCTATACAGGGTGCCACTGTGCTACATATTTCAATGCACCTCTGCTTTTCTAAGTCAGTGAGTTTATGACACGTGGCGATAATGCATGGAAATTCACTCAGGTTCTTTAAAAATTGTGCTGAAGCCTTGTATTTGACATCTCAAGCAATCGGCTTCTTTGTCTGATTAACTTTTTGGACTCTGCTGTAACAAAACCAAACTCTGTCCACGTTTTCAGAAGATCTCACAATGGTTGGCGGATTAACTTTCCCCTTTCAGCAATTTTGT
Source organism: Trididemnum clinides (assembly GCA_963675345.1). Taxonomy (NCBI): domain Eukaryota; kingdom Metazoa; phylum Chordata; class Ascidiacea; order Aplousobranchia; family Didemnidae; genus Trididemnum; species Trididemnum clinides. Next base: position 37,358,424 of record OY776292.1, on the reverse strand, counting down.
ATCTTTAGCCAAGAACTTTTGTAAAATATACTTAATGAATAAAATTTTCCTTTGGAGCTCACAAGTCTTTTGTAAGAACTTGTAAGCAACATTTGAAAAAATGAGTTTATTGAGATGTTTGCTGTTTTTAGAAATAGCTGCTGCATTTTAGTGAAAGTTTGGCTGTCAAAACAAAAGTTGCCATGAGGATCTAAAGGCATCAAAAAACCTAGTAACTACACCCATAGCAATAAAATTAATACCAGCTTAGCATGTTGTAAGAGACTACTAGTATGTTTTCAACATGATCACGTGACAACAAAATAAAGCAATACCAATGCAGTTATCCCCAAAAGCATTCTTCAACCAAACAAATTTTATAGGTTGAATTCAGCAAGTACTAGAAAGCATATCAAAGTTGTGGGAGAACATCAAGATAATTCATACGTATTTTTAGGATTAAGCTATTAATTAGGACCACTACTAACTTTTTCATAATTCTAGGCATATTTCTATGAGCTAACGCCTCTAGCTGCACACATGTTGTGTGGTCCTGACATAAATGCAGCCATACAAAAAGCAAATTAACCTGAAGTGAAGCAATCACAGTTAACTTATGGCAATAGCAGTTTACTCATTAATAATGTCAAAGTCAAAAGCATCAAATCAGCTGCCTGCAACGGCTTTACTCAAATTGCAAAGAAAATTGCTTCAACATGTAAATGATATGTAGCTCCGCACTAACATTTTGTTGCAAAAGATAAAACAGAACCATCTTTACCTCCTTCCTCTTTTCCTAGAACGATCACCAACTTTTTTGCTAAAGTGGGCTACTTATCAAAATTTTTAGATGCATGTTTTTAAATATTTTAATAGATAATGCCAAAGAGTCGTTTTATCAAGAATAGTGAAAATCTACTAAAGGACTTAGCTTTTTACAAAATTGCAATTTTGTAAAATGCAGGCACAAAATTGTGAGTGTTTTTAATAAGTAGGCTGCATTTCATAAATAATTAAATACTTCATTTTTTGAAAATTCTCTTTGAAAATTCAGACAGATAATTCCAAAGAACCATGCTTGCAAGGAAAAGCAATCAAAATGTACAAAAGAATGAACTTTTTCTAAAAATTGCAACATTCTTAGATCAAGTAGAAAAATTGTTCAGCAAAAAACAGAACATGATGTATTTCAACCAATTTTTGATCAGCCCCTATAAACTAATTCTTAGCCCTAAGTAATTACAGTTACATACTGCTGGAAAACAAATTTCCTAAGCTTTCATGTAGAGGAATAATGGAAGGAATGGTGAATTCAATTGAGAAGTTATGCAATAAAGTGAAGACAGTGAATGGATTTTGTTACTTGGGAGACAGACTAACTCTGAGTGGTGGTTGTGAAGCAGCGTCAAAGAGAGTAACAATTGGTTGGGTGAGATCCAGGGAATGTGGAGAGATACTGTATGGAAATAGATTTTCTCTGAGGATGAAAGGTAAAGTTTACATTGTTGCGTAAAATCAGCAATACTAAACAAAAGTGAAGCATGCTGTTTAAAAGAAAATACAAAAGCAATTTTAAGAACAACAGTGAGAGCTATGATGAGAACCAAGTGCGGTAGGAAAGTTATAAACAAAAAGATGACTGAAGAACAGATGGACATGCTGGGATTGAAGAAAACCAGACCAGTTATCAACAGCAAATGGAATTAGATGATATGGACGTGTGCTGTGGAAAGATGACGATAGTATTTTGGGGATTGCTCTGAATCTTGAAGTGAGGGGCAAGAAAAAGTGAAGACGACCAAAGAAAACCAGGAAGAGGAGACAGAGATTGGCTTGAAGGATGCCCTGAATCAAACAAAACAGAGAGATGAAGTGTGAGCAATCGCAGAAGGAACGAGGTGAATCCGGCCATCTTTGCCAAGGAGACAATAACAGATAAAAACTGAATAACTACTACCACTACTCAAATGGCACTAATTTTTAGTACATTATTTTAACGTTTTTGTATTAAACCTATCTGTTTCTTCTCAGCTTACTACTTTCTGAGAGGGGTAAAAAGTTCCACTGCAGGTGTGAAGTTAAACTTTTTTTTAAATCACAACAAATAGTAACAGCACATGTCATATATTAACGAAATTGCATTGAAATACCCTGTAATTGATTAAAACAATTGCAAAAATTGATTGAGAAATTAGATTACGTATCAGTTTTAAAGTTAAGTGATTTCATAAAAATGTTGCAATTTTAGAAAAATTGAGCATATTATGATCTCCAGTAGCAAAAGATTGTGTTTATCATACCAGCCATATTATCACCTAACAGAGCGAGTGTGAACCAAGCAATAAAAAAAAAGAACCATGCTTTAAAGGCTTAAAATTCTTATAGAAAAAATTGCTCATTGCATCATTAAATAAGCCTTAATTGTTGTTAAGTTGTTTCTATTGAAAGCATCTAAATAATATCTCCAGAAAAACCATGTAATCACAATTCTACCATCAGTATTTATTGAGAAAACACAATGAACAGAGTGCACAATCAAGAGTTGATTTTGACGTCATTTTAAACCTTAAAAAGATGAAGTTTTTGTAAGTTGATAAATTGGACACTGGCTTGCCTTAGAGCAAAATATGTTGTCGTCTGTCAAGAAATGTAAACTTTAAAATAATTATTTTTGACTATGACGTCATCATGACGCCACCAACCAAGTTATGACACTCATCCCGGGTTGGTGATTAATCATGCAAAGCTGGATGTTTGTACATCCAGAAGTTTCAGAGTAGTTATAACGTACATATGTACAGACAGAATTGCACTTTATATATTCTGAATCCAGAGATTTTGCTAAACTTCAAAGAATTGTCGAACACCCTATACAGCAGCACCCATTTATTAAGTCCACCTCACAACCGGACGAGTTTGGGCTTATTAACACGTGGACAAATTTTTGCCACTCTCATGTGCATAAATAAGTATGGATGAATGTACTATGGCTAAAAGTTGCTAAAAATAAAATCTACAGTGCATCGATTGTTTTGCTAATTGATTATGGCACAAATAAACGATCTGGGAAGAAACAGTTAATTTTAGAATTAGGTCAGCAACATACCGAAATGTAAAACTGGCAAAAGCAAGACAAAGAAGTGTGAGTTGTAACATTTTTTCACCCAATTTCAAGCATACATGTTCAAAAATTGGGCTTATTAAGCAGAGTTTTGGGTGTATAAAATAAATTTTTTATTACGGGAATAAATGGACCTATTACCTGTGGGCTTAATAAGTGGTTAGTAAGTAATAAATGGCAACTACTCTGTTTGAAGTGACTTGTTTCAGTAAAATGTTTGTTTCAGTAAAATGTCGATTACCTTAGAGATATTCAATTGCCTAATACCTTGGTCTGATCATGTAGAGATGCTTCTTTTTGATCCTGACATGCTTTATCATTTAGTGTGTGCAACATTATTGAACTTTTGTGATCATATGACATACTGTTTCTTAACTCTGCAACATCCTGGATGCCGCCAACTACTCGTTCTTTTTCCTGTAAAAGATGTGATATTTTATGATCATAAAATAATAGAGCTTCACGATACTCACATGTTCAGGGTAAAGTCACCACCACAAATTAATATCAATCAATGATCATAAAAATACTGTTCAAACAATGGGACTGTGAATAAAAATTTTACCAATCAGTACTTCTTTTTCTGAAATCGATATAACTTGCAAAATGACATTTTAGAAACCAATTGATCTTTTGATTGGTCGTAATAAAGTCAATATTACAATACAAACGGATGAATTCTAATTAAAATAAAAAACAGCCGTTTGGTAAAAGATTAGATCAGTGATCTTTGACCTTTTCCTGCATCAAATTCTACTTTTATGTTGGCATTGTAATCACAGACTGGCTTTCAAGGCAGGAAAATTTTTGCAGCATTTGGCAATGGAACAATTTGGCCTCAACTTCGTGGCTCAAATACCAGGTTTGTTTCTAGAAAAAGGTCATTGTCTTAAAGTGCAAAAAAAATTTTAGTCCAAGTTGATCTCCAAAGAAAACAAATGCACCTAAAATAGTGAAAACAAACCTTTGTCAAAAATAGTGTGACGACCTGGTAGCAAATGCCTCATCCACTGGACCAGGCCGCAAACCAGTGATTGGAGATCATAAAATGACCAGATGACAGTATAACTATGTTCATTTTTTTTAGCTCTTCTGGTAATGCAACATTTATTTAAGTTGATACAAGTTCTTATCAAGCATGCAAAAAACTTTAATATCCGTCAACGTTTCGAACAGCTATACAGCTGTTCTTCATCAGGACTAATAATAAATGAAAGCACGAGTGAGGCAATATAAATAGTTTGCTATGCAATCGAAAGAAAAAGGCAAAACAAAAGGTTTAAAGGCGAATAATAACTAACTGTAGATTACGTCAAATTATCATAAATTTCAGAATAAAAACAATTTTCTTTATTATTGATTGAATTTTCAGAATTATGAATAAAAAAAGATTCAAGAAATCGGTGTTTGGTAAAATCTATTTCAAAGGTTAAAATTTTGCTATGATCCCAGTCAACTCGGTGATCTTTGGTGATGACATGCTTGACTAATGCCGTTTTTTTATTAAAATTGCTGTCATCAACTTTTGCCAGATTTGCTGGCTTTAAATCCCTTTTATGCTCAGCCAATCTTGTTTTGTAAGCCCGTCCAGTTTCCCCAATGTAGATACCAGTGCAATCTCGACAAGGAATCTGGTAAACTACACCAGGTCTAGACGACCTTTCAACCGAGTCTTTTGCCTTTGGTAACATGTCTTTTAAAGTTAAATGCGGTTTGCTACTAACCAAAATTCCCATGTTTCTTAAAATTTTTGACAAAGCCTCAAAGTATCTAGGAACATAAGGCAGCACAACACGTGTTTTAATTTCCTTTTTATCTGCTAAAGATAAATTTGTTTTTGTTTTTAAACTTCTAACTGTGCGTTTTAGAAACCATTTGGGATAATCATTCTTTTTCAAAGCTTCCATAATTTTTGAAGTTTCTAATGTTTTATTTGCCCGCTTGGAATTTAATTGTGATTGAGCTCTTTTTAAAAGACACTTTACCAGTCCTTGCTTCTGACTCATAGAATGCGCTGAGTTGAAATTTAGATATCTGTTAGTGTGCGTTGGCTTTTTATAAATCTTTGTCATTAACCCCCCACTAGCTTCTCGAGTAACACAGACATCCAAAAAAGGTATGGAATTGTTGGTCTCATGTTCTGTGGTAAATTTTATACTGGCTTCAATGTTATTAACATGATTGTGAAATTCATCAACCTCTGTTTTTTTAATAATAACAAACGTGTCATCAACATATCTCCTCCAAAATTTGGGTGGGTTTAAAAAGGTTGACATTGCTTCTTCCTCTACATTTTCCATCACTAAATTTGCGATTATGACGGAAACAGGTGAACCCATCGCGACACCAAATATTTGACGATAAAATTTACCACGAAAATAAAGATACGTGTTATCAAGACACAAATTTAATGCAATCATAATATCAGTCAGGGAAGGTCAGATCTATCATCAAGGGTGTCATCCTATTTTAATCGTTCTAATACAACGGTTTTGGCCACATCAACTGGTATTTTAGTAAACAAAGAAATGACATCAAACGAAACCATGCATTCATCATGATTAATTGTCAAATATTTTAGCTGTTCTACAAATTCATAAGAATTCTTCACAGTAAAACCATTAGCGCCGACTAGCGGTGTCAATAAAACAGCAATGAATTTGGACAAATTATAAAGCGGTGAATTTATAAAGGAAACAATAGGTCTTGACACCGCTAGTCGGCGCTAATGGTTTTACTGTGAAGAATTCTTATGAATTTGTAGAACAACTAAAATATTTGACAATTAATCATGATGAATGCATGGTTTCGTTTGATGTCATTTCTTTGTTTACTAAAATACCAGTTGATGTGGCCAAAACCGTTGTATTAGAACGATTAAAATAGGATGACACCCTTGATGATAGATCTGACCTTACCCTGACTGATATTATGACTGCATTAAATTTGTGTCTTGATAACACGTATCTTTATTTTCGTGGTAAATTTTATCGTCAAATATTTGGTGTCGCGATGGGTTCACCTGTTTCCGTCATAATTGGAAATTTAGTGATGGAAAATGTAGAGGAAGAAGCAATGTCAACCTTTTTAAACCCACCCAAATTTTGGAGGAGATATGTTGATGACACGTTTGTTATTATTAAAAAAACAGAGGTTGATGAATTTCACAATCATGTTAATAACATTGAAGCCAGTATAAAATTTACCACAGAACATGAGACCAACAATTCCATACCTTTTTTGGATGTCTGTGTTACTCGAGAAGCTAGTGGGGGGTTAATGACAAAGATTTATAAAAAGCCAACGCACACTAACAGATATCTAAATTTCAACTCAGCGCATTCTATGAGTCAGAAGCAAGGACTGGTAAAGTGTCTTTTAAAAAGAGCTCAATCACAATTAAATTCCAAGCGGGCAAATAAAACATTAGAAACTTCAAAAATTATGGAAGCTTTGAAAAAGAATGATTATCCCAAATGGTTTCTAAAACGCACAGTTAGAAGTTTAAAAACAAAAACAAATTTATCTTTAGCAGATAAAAAGGAAATTAAAACACGTGTTGTGCTGCCTTATGTTCCTAGATACTTTGAGGCTTTGTCAAAAATTTTAAGAAACATGGGAATTTTGGTTAGTAGCAAACCGCATTTAACTTTAAAAGACATGTTACCAAAGGCAAAAGACTCGGTTGAAAGGTCGTCTAGACCTGGTGTAGTTTACCAGATTCCTTGTCGAGATTGCACTGGTATCTACATTGGGGAAACTGGACGGGCTTACAAAACAAGATTGGCTGAGCATAAAAGGGATTTAAAGCCAGCAAATCTGGCAAAAGTTGATGACAACAATTTTAATAAAAAAACGGCATTAGTCAAGCATGTCATCACCAAAGATCACCGAGTTGACTGGGATCATAGCAAAATTTTAACCTTTGAAATAGATTTTACCAAACACCGATTTCTTGAATCTTTTTTTATTCATAATTCTGAAAATTCAATCAATGATAAAGAAAATTGTTTTTATTCTGAAATTTATGATAATTTGACGTAATCTACAGTTAGTTATTATTCGCCTTTAAACCTTTTGTTTTGCCTTTTTCTTTCGATTGCGTAGCAAACTATTTATATTGCCTCACTCGTGCTTTCATTTATTATTAGTCCTGATGAAGAACAGCTGTATAGCTGTTCGAAACGTTGACGGATATTAAAGTTTTTTGCATGATCGATAAGAACTTGTATCAACTTAAATAAACGTTACATTACCAGAAGAACTAAATAAAATGACACTGTTTCGACCTATCAGGTCTCTTCAGTGCAGTTGGTGACCGACAAGAAGCTAGAGGCTTTTAATAAAGCATAGCTTAGACCACCACACTTGCGGGATCTATACTAGATCCACTTGGTGGATGGTCTGTCAGTACTCTAGTATAACTATGTGTCGCAATAAATCAAATTTACTGCAATCAAACACTATTGTAATTGAACACAACTCATTTCCATTAGCATGAGGTTTAACACTAGAAGGACGGAACGCGTCAATTGACGCATTTTTCACCTTTGCGCATTTATAATTTTCGAAATGTGCGGATTACCACGCTCATATTCCCAGACTTTTTCTAATTTGGCCAAGCCCACATGCTCTCAAAATTTCTTGTTTCTATCTTATCTGTGAAGCGAAATGGAATGGCAACTACCTAGAAGGCCGACGTGCGTCAATTGACGCAATACTGGTTTACAATGGTAGCCTTACATTAAAGCGCATCGCCGCCTGTTACAGATTATATCCAACAGTGGAGAACAAAAGATAAACAGCTGCTGTCTGCACTTCTAAGCAGGGGAAAATCATTTTCGGTCTAAAAAAGGAGTGTAAAATACTGTACTTACTGTAACTTCAATGCAGCTTACACTTACTGCAGAACAAGGGAGAAGTTTCGTATAGGCATATTGCAAGAAAGGTTCAGTAGTTTATCTAAAATGTTTTAGTGTTTTTTTTATATTGTATCAATTTTTAGGAATTAATTTCGGAATTAGTATCAAATTAATCAATTTTCAATTCTTCTGCTAACCATAAACTGCTAAAAATGTCTAGACGAAGAATTGCAGCAAGGCGTGCTTTAGAAATCATGCAAAATCTTCCCTCAGACTGCTCTGATGACGATGGCTCTGACAGTGAAATTATCGACCCAGCTGTAAATACAGCATTGGCCAGTGTACCGTCGATTGAATCTGACGAATCAGATAGCGACGAAGAAGATGATGACCAAGTTACACATTCCGTCGTGCAAGGCCAAGGTGTACCAGGCATGATTCAAGGTAGGGATGGGTCAAGGTGGCAAAAGATTGGTGTGTCATCTGCTGCTCAGGGCCGTTTACAATCTCAGAATATCCTGCGGTTTCAGCCTGGGCCTACATCATATTCAACAAGACGTGTTGATAGTGACAGTCCGGTTTCTTCGTTCCGGATACTATTTGATGAACCAATGTTGAGAAACATAAAAAAATGCACAGTTGAAGAAGGATGAAGGCAAACTGGAGATCAGACTTGGGATGTGACATTGCACGAATTAGATCAATTTATTGGGTTGGTGGTTGCTCGTGGCGTGATTGGAGGACGTAACTTCCCTCTTAAAAGCCTTTGGGGAAAGTTGTGGGGTTGTCAAATGTTTTCACAAACCATGTCACGAGATAGGTTTGTTGAAATTATGAGATTTCTTTGCTTTGACCTAAAGACGGAAAGACGTAGAAACCTTCTGCATGATAAATTTGCTCTCGCTTCCCAACTCTGGAATAGCTTCATATCAAACTGCCAAAAAGCATTCATCCCACAATGGAACATCACTGTCGATGAACAGCTGCTGCCATGTAAGGCAAGATGCAAATTCATCCAGTACATGGCTAATAAACCTGACAAATTTGGCCTAAAATTTTGGCTTGCAGTTGATGTTGAAAATAAATACTTATTCAGCGGCTTTCCTTATGTGGGAAAAGACGATACGAGGAGCAGTGACTTGAGTGTACCTACAGATGTTGTACTGAAGCTCATGGCCCCGCTTTCCCAGCAGGGTTACAATGTCACGTGCGATAATTATTTTACCTCACTTGGTCTTGCTTTGAAACTGGCAGAGAAAAAATGCAGTCTTGTGGGCACATTGTGCCAGAATAGAAGAGATGTCCCTGAGGAGTGCAAGAAGAAAAAGGAACTGCATGAAACCGAAGTGTTTAGGTATGAAGGCCAAACCGCGATCACACTGACATCCTACCAGTGCAAAGCAGCAAAAAACGTGGCAGTTTTGAGCAGCTTGCACCCGGATATTCTACTTTCAAGGAACGAAAACCCAAAAAAGAAGCCAGGTTCAGTGTTGTACTACAACAAAACAAAAGTGGGAGTGGACGTTTACGACCAAATGACAAGACTATATTCGGTGAAAGCAGCAAGTAGGCGGTGGCCTGTGCATGTTTTTTACAACGTAGTGGACATGGCTCTTATTAACAGCTGGATTATTTATAAGCAGGTTTGCCAAAGCAGTATCAGTCGTAGAGAATTCATCCAAAGGGTAGCAGAAGAACTAACTGGAAGTGCGACGAAGGTGTCTTGTAAACGGAGTGCAAACAAAGATTGCAGTCCCAATGACGCAAACGCTGGGCCTATTGTAAAACGTCGCCTTACCTGCTCCACTTCAAAGTGCAGAAACCGCACCACTGACATGTGCCAAGCATGTAACAAACCAGTGTGTGGGAGATGTGCAACCAAAAAGTGTAAACTGTGTGCATAAGTACAGTCATGGGTTGAAGCAAGCATCCACTGGTTATTAAAAACGAGCCATTATTATTTGAATGTGATTGCATTAATTCAATAAAACATCAAAACAATCTTTGATTAAAAAAATTTTTAAGAGTTGAAGTGCCTTTTTACGTGCGACATGATAGTTTGGCAGCTTTGAAAATTTTGCGTCAATTGACGCATTCCGCCCTTCTAGGTAGTTGAAAATTGCCGTCCTTCTAGTGTTAAGTATAAGTACATTCAAAAAAATCTTTTTCTAAATTAACACGCATAAGTCCACTTAAATGTAACAAAATAATAAATGTTTCTGATTGCACTAGAACAGGGGTTCCCAAACTGGGGTACATGTACCCCCAGGGGTACATTTTGACTTTTCAAGGGGTACATTAGATAAAGTAAAAGGATGTTCTTTCCAGAACTTCTACTCTGCCTTAAAATATTTTTAATCACTTGATGTTAATAATTTGAAGACTGAGTTTAATAGCTCCTTAGGACGTGATATTTTCACCTTAGTAAAAGCTTCAACTAGAACTATAGTAACTACCAAGTACACTTTGGTACTTCACATGACTTATTTTGTCCAATCACAGCATGGAAAGCAAAACAGCTTCATTGTGCTGTTGCTAATATTTCACCTGGTATTGATTAATAAGCTTGCTGCTAAAAAGCAGGCTCATCCATCACATTAGTTAGGATTGCTGGGCTTATTCAGCTGATATACTGTTAGTTTGATTGTGGCGTTTGTTAAAGCTTGGATTACATTGCTGCGAATAACACTGTGTGCTTTGGTTAGTTATCGTTAGTATTAATTACGCAGCTTTTTCATATTAAACTAAAATAATCAATTTTAAAGTTTTTAGCAAACTTAGAAAGAATGTAATGGGTTGTCTAGCTATAAAAAATAAGTTGTGCATCAGAGCAAGTTGAGCTTCGCAGCCAAAAATATGAGAAAATTTTGGGGGTACACGAACGAATCTATAAATTGTCCAGAGGGTACCGATGACCTGAAAGTTTGGGAAACCCTGCACTAGAACATCATGTGAACGACAACAAAAATTTAGGTTAGTCATTACTTTGATACTGGATTCAGCAGGTGGTACTTCAGTAGATAGCATTTTCTCAGAGAACGATGACAATTCAGAAGATTGGTCAACAGCATTACCATCAACCTTAGAATTTCAAAACGATTACAAACATATAAAAATATACCATAAACAAATATAATCATTCTTTTAACAATGTTTTTGGAAATTTGATGTTTTGCTTCCTTTAGCAACCAGGAAGCTTCTACACAATATGGTAAATGTTATTACTAGTGTAACCCTAATATACAAATATCGAGACAACCAGTATTACCGAACACTAAAAGTTATTACTGACTAGGCAGGCAATTATGTAACATCAACAACATTATTGCATCATAGAACCAGGGGTGGGCACAATTACAAGGTGTTATAAGGTACATAAGACATTATTTATTGGTGATACACACACCTTAGACAGCAGGAAAATTAATACCATCATTACGATTAATCACATTTAATAAACAAGCCTTTTGATTTATCAAAAAACTTATGCATGCCTATATGCATGTGACTCTGACTTCAGTATTTTGACATTATCCCAATCTATTCTATGATCAAAATCCATAACATGTTGCCTCAGTGCTGACTTTTTGATGTTAAAAGTCTTAGCCAAATCAACATGTTTCCGTTTTCTAGTTTTAACACTACGTCTTGTTTCACCTACATACACAACATTGCAATCTTGGCAAGAGATTCGATACACCAAACCACATTTTTGTTCAAAATTAATAACATCTTTAGGTTTAAGAAGCAACACCACATCATTTTATTTCATTTCAAATTCATAAACTACGGTATTTACTTTAAAAAGCAAAAAGAAAGTTTAGATAAACTAACTGCATTAATTTTGATGGATTTTTCTGAAAACTTTTCTTTTAACATACAAGATGAAGCACAAGGCACACAACGGTTGTTCCATGCACCCTGTCATTTGTTACTACAAAAACAGTGTTGGAAAATTGATAACTACCATTCTGGCACTGTTATAATTTATCTAGTTCAGTGCAAAACCACGCATTTTTTAAAGGACTTGATACAAGAACTAAAGTTTGTTGAATATTTTAGTGATGGATGTGCAACCCCACATAAAAACAAAAAAATGCTTTTATAACCTATACCTACATGCAAAAGAGTTTGGTGTGAAAGCAGCAAGATCAATTTTTGCCACCACTCAGAACAAGTCTGCATGTGATGGTATCAGCTGGACAGTGAAGAGATTTACTGCAATGAAAAGTCTTTGGTGTCCATTCCATAATCAAATTCTCGGTGTTGATGCAATGATGACATATTGCTCAAGTCATCTTACCAAAACTACATTATTTGAATTGTTCTCAAAAAAAGTTAAATCTGAACAAAAATTTAAAAAGATTTTGATAATCAAATGAACTCTTGCGTTTTACTATTTCAAACCCGTTGGTGCAACCAGCCTAGAAATGAAAAGCATTAGTGATAACAACCACTTTTCACTAAAAGCTGATATCATCCCATCACTAGAAGAAATACCTAGACAAAACATCAACATCGGACAGTATGTTTCAGTCTTATATGATGATAATTGGTACATAGGTATAGTACAGCATGTTGACAAAACTAATGAAGAAGTTTTCCTACAATTTATGCATCCCAAAGGACCATTACATTATTTTTAGTGGCTTGAAAGTGAAGATGTTTGCGTGGTACTATTTCAGCATATTCTTTGTGCAGTCATTGAACTAAAACTTGCAAACTCGCAAGGACAGTAACAATTATGGAGACATTCAACAAAAAGAATAAGCAGTACTCTTTTATTTCGTAATAAAAAGAAACTTATGAATGCTTAAGCTTACCTTTAAAGACAAAATATGATGTTTCAAATAAAGCGTTGCATAGTTACAAGTGCATATATTTTAATTTATAGGCATTGCATGTACTGTATCTGTATTAAAGTATTATTTTCATATGATTTTTGCTTTTAAAATACGATTAAATTATATAATACACAGCCTATGCATGATTCAGTAGATAAATAAATACTGTCTGGGAAACCCACATATGCTTAATCGCAATTTTTTACGGGATGATGTCATTTTGAAGATATTTACCATACAGGAATTTTATTATAGTGGAAAATGCCTATTATTTTTTACTGGCTGGTATGTGATGAAGCTCCATCTTGCTGAAAAACGTCTACTTCATAGAGACAAAAACTACTAAGGTTAACTCTGAATGTTACATGAAATTACTGGATGAGGAACTTCTATCCAACTGTCGCAGAATGTACCCAAATGAGGATTATGCTTTTCAGCACAATGGAGCCACATCACGTACCAGCCAGGCCACTCAGAGCTATCTGAAAGACAGTACTCAAAGTTTCATTAAAAAAGATAAATGGCCTCCCCAATCTCCAGATTGCAATCCCATGGTTTGCAGTGTATGGGGCTCACTTTTCAGAGAAAGTTTAAAGCGGAAAGACAACTGTTTTTCAAGAGAAACAAAAGAACATAATCAGACAGAAATGGAGAGAAATACCTCAGCATAAAGTTCTAAAGGCAATTTGTCTTGAAAAAAAACGGTTGCAAGCAATTTGCAATGAAAGTGGAGGCCACATCAATCATCTGCTCAATTAGCCAGAATATGTTAATGGCATTGTAATGATTTTCGGCACTGCATTTTCTGGCAACTAATTTTAAAAGTGATGGCGTTCCTTTGTCTTTTTACCAACAAAACTGAAATTTTCAACAAAAGTGTTAAATGTCTCTGTCATGGTGTATACCAAATACAAGAACCATAGCTTTAATAGTTTTTGAAAAATTCTAAAATGAAGAGTGTTATCGTTTTTTTTTTTGCACCACCCAATATATCAATGCATGTAGGCGGTAAGCTACAATTTGTCAAATGACTGCAGTAAAGTACACTATGATGTCTGCGATTCATAGCCTACATAGACTGAACGTTAAACCCTTATTTAGTACTTTAGCATCATTTTTTATATAAAGATTAATAGACAAAACTCACATTACACTTTGTAAAGTATGCTAGTTGCACATGACAAACAGAGTAGTAAAAGATGAAGTTGCCCGATGCACTTAGAAAGTTTTAACCTAGAAGTCATGCCGTAGCTTGACTGCTGTACTGTAGGGCATCAGCTAAGTCTGTGCAAACACAGTGTCTCTTTTTCTCTCTGTACCTTACATTACAAGACTACACTGCGACTATCAAAGTGCAGTAGCTATCCAGTCCACAGCCTGATTGAGATTCTAAAATTCTCCGGTAGTTTCTAATTTTATCTGCTAGCCAAATCAAAGTGTTGCCAATTCAGATTTGAGCAATCTTTGTAAAATATTTAAGTTCTTATTTTTCAAACAGTTTTTACAGCTTTTCTACAATTCTCATTTTGTAATTTCCCAAACTATTTTTCTACATAATTTTCTCTGATTCTAGGAACCTAATTTTCATTTTTTGGGACCACAATCGGGTCCCCAAAACACCTTAAAAAACCCAGCACTTGATGTAGAATGACCCAAAAGTTAGTATGGCTTGTACATTATTTTCCAGAGATAATAAAATTACACCTAATTCGAAAAAAGGCTGAAAAATTCCATCACATAACAAAAACTTTGAAGAACAATGAATTTCCTAGTAACAAATGCAGCTTCAAAAAGTACTTGGATCACATCTAAAAAAGGAAAAAGGTGAGAAAATTCCATCACATAACAAAAACTTTGAAGAACAATAGATTTCCTAGTGACAAACGAAGCTTCAAAAGTACTTGGATCACATCTAATAAGAAAAAAAGGTGGAAAAATTCCGTCACATAACAAAAACTTTAAACAATAGATTTCCTAGTGGCAAATGCAGCTTCAAAAAGTACTTCAAAAATCACACTATCAAAACAGAAACACTGAAACAGTACACTTTGATTCTCAATGAGCAAGGTGTCTTTTAAAACGTTTGACAAAATTTTGGCTTAAGTTACCTAAAGATGCTATTAATTTTGAACAAAAACGTGGTTTGGTGTATCGAATCTCTTGCCAAGATTGCAATGCTGTGTATGTAGGTGAAACAGGACGTAGTGTTAGAACCACAAAATGGAAACATGTTGATACGGCTAAACTTCTAACATCAAAAAGTCAGCACTGAGGCAACATGTTATGGATTTCAATCACGCATAGATTTTAATCATCATGTTATAGATTTCAACAACATGTTATGGATTTCAACATGTCAACATGGTATGGGATTCACCAATAAATGATCTCTTATGTACCTTATAACACCTTGTAATTGTGCCCACCCCTGGTTCTATGATGCAATAATGTTGTTGATGTTGTTGCATAATTGCCTGCCTAGTTAGTAATAACTTTTAGTGTTCAGTAATACTCGTTGTCTCGATATTTGTACGAGTATGTTATGTTACACTAGTAATAACATTTGCCATATTGTGTAGAAGCTTCCTGGTTGCTAAAGGAAGCAAAACATCAAATTTCCAAAAACATTGTTAAAAGAATGACTATATCTGTTTAGGATATCAATATACACCAACAAAAAGTACCTTAAAATGGACATCCATTTAAAATAAATATCAAAAACTATAGAATATTGCGTAGAATTTACAAACTGTATTTACTCTTCAAATAATTACGATCATGATTCAAACAAAATGTCAAGGACTATGTGAAATAATATTCTCAGTAAAGCTATTATAAAAAGTTTTAAAAATATTCGATTTCTGTCTATGTTTAGGTATGTAGGCTACAAATCATGCAATACAATTATAAACTAATATTTTCAATACTGAAGCTAGGGATGTCCATTACAGAACCTCAAATCTTTAAGAACCGGCTTCGATTTTATATTAAACTGAATTTCAAAATCGATTTCAAGTTTATTAACTTATAATGATCGGTTTGTTTCAAAAAATCACAAGCACACACACACATGGGACAGCAATGTCATGAAAATAAGCAAGTAATTTGGTATGATACCAAAGCTACCATACTGCACAAGGCCAACACGCAACTTTGCAAAATGATCTTGCCAAGTTATTTATTTTTCATGGGTGTTAAACCTGAGAGCAGTGGTGAAGATTTGCTTGATAAGAAAATAACGCAGATTGAGATCACAGTGTATCACAAGAAAAAAGGTACAAGTAAACCAACCAATCAAGTAAATCATGCTTCGCTGGAGATATTTGAAAAAAGAAAGTTATCCTGCACTGTATGTTTTGTGTTTAAAATACATGCACATTCCGGCTTTTTCTGCTGCCTCAGAAAGAACTTTTCAAGTGCCCGACTTACTGCAACTTGCTTGAGATCCTGCTGAACCACGTTTTACTTGGAGGCAATAAATATTCTACAATGTAATCAACAATTACTGCAATAGTGATTTTATTGAACTGGTTATTCAACTCTTCTTTTAGCACTATGTTGACGCTTGCATGTGTGAAAAAAGTACATACATAGAAATAATACAAAATTAGAATTTACTGTGCTTATTCCCAGGTAAGTCACAACTATTAAAATAGGATTTCAAATTCTGAAAAAATTCTAGAATCAATATTGGTTTCAAAAAGGACATCCCTAACTGAAGCTTAAAGCTTAGCACATTGCAATATGATTTTTAAAAAAGACTGGTATATTACCATGGTTGTGCAGTGGCTAAAGCATGCGCTTACCAGTCAGTGGGCTTTGGTTAAATTTCTTTGTTGCAACACATCCACAACTTTGAAAATGGTATTAACAAATCTCCTGCTTGGCAATCTGCAGTAGAAGTAATGTAAAGAGTGAAATAAGAAACCAAGTTTACTCAGCCAAGACTACAAAAATGCAATAGCCTGGGAGTGTAGCCACTGTTGGTGCCTGAACAACAACAACGTCACCAACCACATTTAGTTTGCAGCCAATAATGTATGCATAGATAGAGAAAACATAAACAAAAAGTTCTATAACCTAACCACAAATTTTCTGTTTTGACCTACCAATTCAAAACTATGCAAAACGTCAAATGTTGTAAAACTTTCAGTGTCAGAGAATGCAGATTGTAAAGTATCGATGACTTTAGTTGATAATGTTTCTTCTGCACAAGCAATCATGTAACAAAATTCAAATAACCAAGGTTCGGTTAGTGTTCTAAAAATGAAAGACAATGAATCAAAAGCTGTAAAATAAATTCCTTTCTATGACCTAAAATTTTCTTGTTTGCTCTCAGCAAAGAAAAGATAATTTAGGCCATACAATAAGACAACTGAATTAAACTAAATTATCAAAGTGCAGCTGAACTTCAAACTGGAGGTTAATTACTTTTATTGGTCACAAAGAGTAAACTAATTTTATGCAAAGTACTACATCCTCCAAGAGCAGTGGTTTCCAAAGTGGGCGTTGGCAAGATTTAGGGGGGCGGTAAGAAGAAAGGGGGCAGTAAGAAGAAAAGGGGCAATAGAAAACAATGAAAAAAAAATAGATGAAGGACGGTTTGTGACTTTCTATAGATAATCTTACTGGGTGCTAAAAATTGGAAACTTAAACACTTTTATTTTCGATTTTTAAGTTAATTTTAAAAAACAGAAATCTTTAAAAATAATTCCTTTTGAAAAAAGAAAAATTTAGCTTCATTTTTCCAATCTAGGCCAGGGGTTCTTAACTGGGGGTACAAAGCACTGAAGCAGGGAGTACGAGATGAGGCGTCAGAATAATGGTTATTTTAAACTATTTTCTAAAAATTCATTTTCAATATTATTTGAAATAAAAAAAACATTTTTCGAAGCCTTTTTTAACATCTGCATTTCTGAATGACTTTTGTCATAAGAAAGAGTTACTGAGGCCTAATAAATAGCTTCTTGTTTGTTCCGACAGAATTGGTTTTGAATTAGTTTTGTTGTAAAGAATATTATGGTTAATATATAAACACAGGTAACATGCTACATTGTGTGTTATTTCATTGTTAGATGGTATATTTACCGGTAATTTTGTAGATGTTTGTTCAATAGGTCTAGGGGTACAAAAACATTTTACAAAATTTTAAGGAGTATGAGTGCCAAAAAGGTTTAGAAACGCTTAGGATCTAGGTGCATCATTGTTTTCAATATAACATTACCAGTCATTTGAGCTGAGTTGCTAGCAGCGATCAGAGCACTTAAAACGAGGTGAGTAAATAATATCATTTAATTATATTGTATTGAAATTTTTAAAGCATTAAAACAAAAACAAAATTTTATATTACTGTCTGACATTGTTTTGACTTTTTGTTTTATAATCACTCTTTTAGACAACCCGAAATTATTAGCCTGTTTTTGATATTGTTGTTAAGAGTTTTTCATATATAGAAACACCGCAACTTTTTATTAAAAGGAAAGAAAGTATTTTAAAGTTAGCTTTGTAATGTTACTAGGAGGAAAATTAGATTTTGGCCTTAAAACAAATATATTTGACCTAACCCTTAAAAAAATTTGATTTTTGGAACTAAAAAATATAAATTACTTTTGTAGTTAGAAAAAATAGTGATTAAAACTAATTACAAAATATAGACATTGCTAGTATCTCATTAGCACTTTTCAAGGCAATCTCCTATTAACAGAGATCTGCCTCCTGCATCACACTAAGGTAAAATAGATTATACTCTTATGGTATTGGTTCTGCTATATCATATTGTTTTGTATTGCATCTTTTTTTGGCACTTAATGGCAAATTTGTCCTTTTTTAGCATGTTTATTGTTGTTTTTTACATCCGCCTGATGAAACCCAATAAGACCAAAACCGGTTGCGGGTTATTTATGTGATGCAATAGAGTGGTGTATGGTACCGTATGATGTTGGTGATCACTTTTGAGCAAAATTTTCTATTTTACCTTAATGTAAGCCTGGAGACAGATCCCTCTTAATAGGAGATCGCCTTGAAAATTGCTTATTGGCAACTAGCAACTTCTACATTTTGTAAAATGATAAAGTCTTACCAATAATCCTGCACCCCTATTAGGCTTACCGATGTGACTTGTTGCCATTTCATGTGTGTGTGCGTTCTTAGATGAGACCCCCATGATATTAGCATTGCTGTATCATATTGCTTTGTATTGTACCTTTTTTTGGCACCCTATGGCAAATTTGTTCTTTTTCAGCATGTTTATTGTTGAGTGTACACCCACCTGATGAGACCCAATAAGGTCAAAGCCGGTTTCGGGTTATGGACATGATGAAATAAATTGCTGTATGGTACCATATGATGTTGGTGATCATTTTTGAGCAAAATTTTTTATTAAAATTAGTAACATTGAAAACATCAAATTAATGCACAGTACTTTCAATATAAAAACTACATCACTAATTGCCCTTGCCTAAAAATATATTGCCTAAATTTAATATATTTTTATCATTAACAACCCTGTCTGTGAGTAAAAAATGAGAATTTTAACATTCTGTTATAAAATACACATGCAAACGCACACACACACACACCCAAATAAAATTTTTTAATTTTAGTTTTAATCAATGTAAGTTTTTGTTTTTGTAGGGGTTTATGTCAAGTTTTGGTATAACTTCAGATCAAAAGAAGAAGAAGTGAAGACAGTATAGAGTGGAATATCTGAAATATGGATTTGTACAAGCTCCCCAAAGTCAGCAGCAACTGATGTGTTTACTCTGTGAGAAAACTCTTTCTAATGAAGCCATGAAACCTTCAAGGCTTTTGGATCATCTTAAGAAGATTCATCCTCACAAAAAAGACAATAGTTTAGCCTACTTCTTATCACTTTGTGATAGAATGCAAAATCAGAAAACAGTTACTAGCATGTTTTCTAATAGTTCCAAACAAGCTCCCGATGGTTTACGAGCTTCTTGCAACATCTCTTTGTTAATTGCTCAATCAGGCAAGCCTCACACGATTGGGAAAATACTAATTCTCCCTGCCGTTAGTGAAGTCTTACGCACAATCTTGCATAAGTCACCTGAACAAGTTATTAACCTGTAGAGCGTCACTTATGTAGAAGCAGGTGCATTCCAAAACGTCACATGTTTTTTGGAGAAAATCAACTTTTTTGTAAAATTTATTTTTAATTGCTTTTTGTGATTTTTTACTGACTATTTATATTATGAATTGCTAAATATATAGTAAATAGTAATTTAAGACAATAATATCTCATTTTTACTTACACTTATGTGAAACATTTTAAAACGACATATGTCGTTGCTGACGCTCTACAGGTTAAATGGATTCCTCTCAGTAACAATACAGTCCAGAGAAGAGCGGATGAAATGTCTGACAATATTGAGGAACAGTTGTGCATGATCTTTAAAACAACAAAATTCAGCTTGCAGTTAGATGAGTCAACTCTACCAGACAAGAAATTGTTGCTTCTTACCTATGTTCATTCTGTTAAAGATGAAAATTTAATGGAAGAATTTCTGTTCGCTAAAGAACTAGAAACACATACAACAGGTGAGTTAGTTTTCCAATTAGGTGTGGGCTTTTTCAATGAGAAAGAAATCTCACTCACAAATATCGTATCTTGTGCAACTGATGGAGCACCATCTATGTTGGGTCATCATCGAGGATTTATCAAATATCTGAAGGAGGCAGTGCCTGGCGTGTTGACAGTACATTGTGTAATACACAGACAAAATCTGGTTGCAAAGAATATCAGTGGTCACCTTCATCATTCATTAAGCACAGCTATAAGAGCAGTCAATACAATTTAACCACGTGCTCTCAATTCTAGGCTATTCTGACAACTATGTGCTGAGAATGATGAGAAATTTGAGCAATTACAACTGCACTCAGAAGTTAGATGGCTGTCCAAGAGAAACTGCTTGAGGCGTTTCTATTCACTTTTTAGCACTGCTGTGGAATAGCATCAGCCTTGAATTAATCAGCATCAAGGCTGACTGACATTGCCTATCTGTTGGACATTTTCATGAAGTTTAATGAGGTAAATCTATAACTGCAGGGAAGCCTTGTTATTCTGATCAAAGTGAAGTCAACTGTACTGGCATTCATATTCAAGCTGAAACTTCACGAGCGCAACTTAGGCCATCATGAGCTTTTTCAATTTCCAAGCCTGGCTGACCTTGACAAAGAAAGCACCGTACTAAATGATGACCCGCAAGAATACTGCTCACACTTAGATCAGCTCCACAAAAATATGACCAGCAGATTTCAAGACATTTTTTCCTTGGAGATGCCTGATTGGGTGATAGATCCACAGCATGAGTCGAGTCTGGAAGGGCAGGTGTCTTAGAAAAAGAACTAATATCACTCCGACATGATATTGAACTGAGACCAAAGCTTTCAAACTTCTACCAGGATTTCTGACTGCAGAAAACTGTCCATGAACGGTACCCAGCAGTGTGGAACAAAGTGAAGCTGTACTTTATTGCTTTTCCAACATCCTATCTGGTTGAGAAAGGGTTCGTGCAGTTTCTCAGGTTCTTTGCAAGTAAAGGAGTAGACTAGCTGTCGCAGATCGGGGCAACCTAAGGCTTTTCCTCACTGCACTGAAGCCAGAAACTAACAAGTTGGTATTATCGCACCAGGCACACCCATCTCATTAAAATGTGAGAACATCATATTTTGATTATGTATGCTAACAGAATAAATACATTTTTGTGTTTCATGTGTGCTTGTTATTTACATGTAAGTTGAGTAAATTTATTATATATATCAAATGCTATAGTAAAGCATAACTGTGTGCCCAAGATAGGGGGCGTTATCAAATTTTTGGCGACACTACATGGGCAGTTGATGGATAAAGTTTGGGAAACACTGTCCTAGAGTAATAATACCAATAAATTACTGAATCAGCAAGCAATATACTTATGCAAAAGTGATTAGAATCCATCCTTATCACCTGCTACATCAGCAGAATTTAATAATAAAATCAATGACCAGATGATACAATTTCAAGCATGTTAGTGACAACGCTGGAAGTGAGCCAACATCTACATCAACCAATTGAACAATAATCATTTGCTTTTTGTTACAGTATCATATAGACCAGGGCTTCTTAAACTATGGGTTGCGATCCCATTTGGGGTCGCACGATTTAGTTTTGGGATCGTGAAACAAATTTAAACAAATTGGTTGTATTCATCAGAATTAAAAGCTTTTGCAACCTTCACAAAATAATTAAAAAGTAGATCCTGCAGTAAAATGATTTTGTGTTGTATTTTTAGAGGTAATTCCATCTTTACGCTGTCAGTTGTTTACTACAATGTCTGCCTGAGCTTTCAAGTAAAAATGATCAAAGAACTGCAACAAGTTATTCATTGTTACTTTCTGTTTGTTGTTGCATACTGACCGATATCGACCTTGTTGACACACAGCTTCAACTTGGAAGAAAATTTCCTTATTTGAGAAAACTTTCTAATTTGATAAAATTTGGCTTTAAAAGTCAGAGAAAGGGAAACTACGCAAAAATGATCAAGATAAAAAAATCGGGAGAAAATAAGAAAATTTGCAACAATATATGTTTACAAAAAATATAAGTTTTTTTACAAAAATATGTTTACAATAAAAAAAGTTTTAACATGCCATGTAAAAATACAGAAATTGTGGAAAAAACGCTGCAGAACTTAATTTTTTGTGGTCCAAACATTGTTAAGGAAAAAAAAAATGTTTATGCCTTATTTGACAGCTTTCGACTACTAATATTTGATGGCTTGGAAATGTTGGTATGTTTAAGCAGAGCCAAATGAAAGCCAATGAAAAAGTGCATAAGATATGCTAGCTTTTGACTACTGATATTTGATAGCTTGGAAATGTTGGTATGTTTAAGCAGAGCCAAACAGAAGCCATTAAAAAATGCATAAGATATGCAAGTTGTTTACCATAACAGTAGCATATTTTGAAAAAGTGTCATGTTTCCTTGCTTGGGCCTTTACACGAGAATTCAAAAACTAATTGTGTTACCTAGATTTGCGTCAATTCTTGACTTTTTTCAATATGCATCTAAAGACATTATTTCAAAAGCAAACAGTTCCAACCTATCAGTTCATTTCTTTCATAAATCATCATGCGCAATATTCATCCCATTAAATGTGCTTGATAAATTTTATAAAATTCTTTTTCTTTTTGTAAGTTTTTGTTTGCTTTACTATTTCTATTATGTATTTTTTTGTTACCGTATAGTTACTTTTGTGATTGTGTGCATTTGCATGATTCCACCCTAGAAAAAAATACTTGAGATTTGTGATCAGTGGTGCAATTATGGTGGGGAAACAAGAGATAGCCCCCAAAGGATATGACAGAAGCAACAAATGCAAAAGTACAGTTTTTTGTGACCAAAATATGCAAAATTCTTGCTTTTGCAAAGATTTCTTTATTTAATGCTTTGCCCTCTGAAAGGAGACTGAGTTCATGTAATATAAATAATTGCTTGGTAATAAGATTAAACTTACTTAATGCTTTGCTCCCTGCTCCCCTCAAAACAAAATTGTTTCAATATGCACCAGTGCCTGGTATGGAACGTTTATTGCTTAAATATCAATAATGTGTAGGCTACCCATCTAAGGGTCGCTTAGAATTTTCTTTTCCAAAATGGGGTGTAGAACAAAAAAGTTTGAGAAGGCCTGATATAGACCAATTCTTTTCAACTTTTTTCAGCTCACGACCCACTTCCACCACAAAAGACTTATGGCTAACTTTTGAGAAACAAAAAGTTATTCACAACTAATCAAATCTCCAAAATAGGCCTTACTCAACTCCAAAAAAAAATTCAGCTGCTTAAGATTTTTCTGGGCAACACGACCATAGCTGGGTGATGTAGAGAATATGGATGCATCAAATCTAATACAATGACTGCTAGGAAAGTTTTAGAAACTACCAATAGAGAGCAACCAAAAGAGACTGGAAAAATTGTACAGATATGAGAAAAACCCTAAACATTGAGAATGCAAAAGTGAAGAGAAAATGGAAACGTCACTGCCACCTGGTTAACCTTCACTAGTAGGTTTCAAGATCTTCTCCTGCAAAATGGAATATAATGATGAAAGTGAAACCCCAACCATCTAAGATTGGGGTTTCATCATTATACTCTAATAGGTTGGGGTTGAAATTGAACTTAAAAATAAAGTTATGACAGACTTCTATACAACTTTATACATGGTTAACCTGGATGTAAAAGACACTCAATGATTTTTCATGTACCTTTTTAATAACCTCACACATGCACAAAAAAATTAGTAGTAGAATATACTTACTTTACAGCCAGCATCCAAACCACTTGTTTAACTTTTTTTTCCTCTTTTATCAAATCCATCCAACATCGAAGAATCCACAAAACATTTTCACTCTTTTTAGAATGAAGGCAGCATTTTATAATTTCAACTACTTTTTGTTTTTCTGGAACAGAATTTTATCAGCTATTTATATGCATATACAAAACGTTTACTGAAATACAACCAAAGTAGCAACTGCATTTAAAAGCAATGCAAATAGAATATTATAGTCATTAATTAGAGCTTATAAATTTTGCTCCATCTCCCAAACTAATAAGCTGGCTACACCTCAGGCTCATGCTACAGTAAATGCTAAATATCATCATGAAGCACAAATAACCTTGGTCTCATTTAGTTGCTTCACGTTTTAACGACCTCTAACCAGTAACAAGCATTCTATTAAAAGCACAACACAGCCACCAAAATGTATAATCAAATTAACTTACAGAAAAAAGCGTTAGTTACTTGAACAAATTGTAATGACATGTCTGTACGATACTATATACCAAATGTGTCAAACTCATTTAGTATTGTGGGTCACATTTTCATGAATAAACTAATGCAAGCCTGACTATTTTAATCAAACCTTTATTCCTAGATATTTAGCACCACGGCTAAAACAATTTGATATTTTTTGGTGTCTACAAGCATGTCAGCATCTGGTACCAAAGACTGCGCAGTAGGATGCCCACATTTTTGTTTTTCTCCAATTGCTTAGTTTATATGATTTTTGGGGGATAAATCAGCACTGAAATGCAATGCAAAAATTTTTTTAATAAATTTTGTTATCTTTATACTGTAGAAAGCACAAAAGACGTTTCAGGGGGCAAAAACCACTAATTTATTGTATCTTGATAAATACAGCATACAATAACATTTTTGTACCAACTGATTTAAAAACACATGTTTCCTATCTGTTTGTAATACATCATAGTGTTCTAAATTGCTTAGTTTTGGAGTTATTTGCAGAAAGCTAAAAAAAAACACTCATTTGATATTTCCATTTTTTATAAACATTGAAAAATATACATACTGGCTATCAGTTAGCACCACAACTATTACAAACAAACGTTTTCCCTTCTAATGTTTGCACCCATGGCAAATAAACCCCCTAATTTTCATATCCTTTTGGTCTTTGTCCAGTGAGGTCTTAAAATCCTTCACTCTTCTACCATACGTACACCATGACATTGTATCACTGGCACAATCGACTGTTGTTATCAATAGCATTCCTAAACTTATTATAGCCAAATTTGATGCATGATGAAATTTACTTAAGAAAGTAAAGTAGGACTTCAGGAGCACTCTTTTGCATCTTAATTGCGAAGTAATAACTTCACCTGGTAAATACTGATGTACATTTCTCAAATGTTTCAACTAAAAAGCAGGATTTTTGAAATAAACATTCAGGAAAACATTGGTGGAGTTCATCTATGTGCAAAAGTGTTTCGTGAACACTTTTTTTAGCTTTGCTTTACTAGGTCTTCATCTTTGTAACTAAAATCTAGCAATAGATTTTGTAAGAACAGCATATTTGATAGACCTTCTCGTGCACGTAGGTTAAGATTAAAAAAACACTGGCATATACACTGACACAACATAAGCATATACACTGATGACACAACATACAAGGTTATCCGTAGTAACTTGGCTTTTTTATCCTCACTCATATATATGCCAAACAACAATAGTTTCTGGTAACCATTCACTTTTGTAAGCCCCTTATATAAAAACATGGGATTAATAGTGCTCAACAGCATTTCCGACATCATGCTATGTACCCAGCAAAATCAAATAGTTTCCTACTTGTAGTACAAAATTTTTTTATACTTTCCTGAAACCTTATCCTCAATCAAGCTACATTATAAAACTAGAAGACAAGTCATGTCATCTTGAAAATCTTCATCCAAATATACACGGATCAATTAAATCAGCTCAAAATTGAAGTTCTCTTTTGACGAACTCACCATAACTGTCAACATTACAAAACCATTAAAGAGCACTTCTAATACTGTTCACTACTCTTTCGTGTAACAAGCAGACTAGGATAAAGTTCACCATCTATTTTAATTACTTAGTCTGGCTTGAGCAACTTGATAAAACTGTAAACAGATTCTGGTGACATTCAATCGGGAGTTGTGGGCTTACTCTAAATGTATTTTATAAAGTGGCTCAACAAAATCTGGCATTGGCATGAAATTGGCATTTTGACACATGCCTTTGATGACCAACTATTTGATTACAATAAGTAGCTAGGCCTTATCAATTTCTTTGTAATTTCCAGTATTGATGCTTATTGCGATGGAATAAATTTTTCTCAGTGTTCTTGGTTTATGCTATGCATTGCAATTGAAAATGCCACATCAGCTGTAACTGACTGACTCTCCTCAAATGAGCTCGTATTGATGAGGTCTTCGTCTGGAATGAAAAGTCTTGTTTTTTTAGATTAGGTCCGTGTTGCCAGGAATTTTTTTTTGTCAAAATAATGAAACACAGACAGATATCTTTGCTAGAATCATTTCTACTAGCTAGGCTTTGCATATGAATCAGCTTGTTGACTTACATGCCAGTTTAGCTAGCAGAGGTTGCTGCAAACTACCTGTCTACCTTGTCTGATGAATTACGCATTCACTTCGTCATATTTTTAGGTCATGCCGCAGCATAAACTGACTTTTGAACACATGTGCTAAATAAATGTAAGTTTACCCATTTGTACATATTAAAATTCTCAAAATAAATTTCTATGTCCTTCCGATTAGGAGTAGCATCTTTTACTTTACTGTTAATACACTTGTGCACTACCCAGTACATAAATTTTGCATCTTCTTCCTCATGTTTTCACAAGCTTAGACATGCTAATTTTGTGTATGTCTACCACCACACACTTGATTTTAAAAAGCCTTTTTCTTGGAGCAACACGCACTTAAAATTCTGGATGCCCCTCCTAATGAATATCAATGTCCTTCTTATGGAGTTTCAAATTCCAGGCTTTTTATTCCGAAGTCTGAAACAATTATTGCTACATCATAGTATCAATTGGCTCACAATCATAATGCTTATCCAAAATTAATTTCAATCTAAACCAGTGATTCTCAACCTCTGGTCCACTGACCAGTACTTGTCAGCATTAATTTTTGTTTCAGTTCACAAGAAAAAGTTATTTCTAATCAACAACTTAATAATTAGACCTATATCCTAAAACATCATTTCTATAACAACTTTGACCCAGGTTGCCAAAAGAACATGAAGACCTTTTCTTGGAGATCAACCATGAGAATTTCTCATTTTTGGTCTCAAAACCAACAAGAAAGTACTATTGATATAACAGCTTAAATTGTATTAAAACTTTAAAATAAAATATATAAATTTTGCTAAAATTGCATCTTGAGTGCTGCAAAAGAATTAAAATAATTCAACTTGAACAAGCATTCAGTAAGCTGACAACCCTACCCTGCATCACTTACACCAGAACAGTTACTATGTGTCTACAGGCCACATCATCCAAATCGATTTCATAGTACAAGTTGACCGTTGCTAATCTGGAATCATTGGAACCTGGAGGGTGCCAGATTAGCCATTCATTATCTCAGAATACACAAACCCAGTTGCCCACCACCCTATCATAAAATTAAAATATCCTCTAAATCAGTAAAAGTTGGTTAACAAAGAAAGAAAACGTTAATGAAATACACATAAAAGATTTGGCACTGTACAGTACAAAATTAATTCAGTTTAATATAGCTTTGACAAAAAGCTGTTTAAGCCATAAGCTTTTCATGACACTCTCATCAGTGGCAATATCGCATCAAAAGGCAATATAGTGAGTAAGTGTTTTATGTTTTAGTGTTCGTTTGGTGTTTTCAGTTTTTTTTGGTGTTTTTGTTTTAGTGATCATTTTGGTGTTTTAGTATTTGTGTGTTTGTTTTAGTGTAAGTCTTTTATTGTTCGAAGCAAAGTGCATGCTGCCTGTGGCCCACAACGATGATTTACCTACCACTCAGAAAAGTTCAGTCATACATGAATATAAGTGCCACTGTGATAGTCGATATTTAGGGCAAACATCTTAATGGCTACAGGATTGCATCAAGCAACATCTTCCACAATGGTTGAGACAACAATTGACCTGTCCACACTGATCTCAACCACACAGATCGTGCAAACGAAGACAACAAACCAAATTGTGATTCTGCCATTGGTCAACATCTTTTAGAAAATGATCAATGTGCATTTAAACTATAACAAGCAGTTTTAAATCCTCACCACATCATGAAGCTCTTTCCACCTTAATCTCTTGGAGGCTGCTTATATCAAGACCTAACGCCTGGCTTTATGCATATAGAAAGAGTTTGTTGACGCTCTCAAACTCTTTTGATAATTATGGCACTTGGCCTCCTGCTGCACTTTTGCTATTGCAAAATCTATCTTTGGCGTACTTTACAGTTCTAGTGCTACTATTGGCTCGTCTTGATTGCCTTTGTCCAAATTACCTACATAAAACACTTACTCACTCTAGATCTTCCCTTTTGATGCGATATTGCCACTGATGAGAGTGTCACAAAAAGCTTATAGCTCAAACAGCTTTTTTCAAAGCTATATTAAAAGTCCGTACAACCAACAAGATTTTTGCATGCTTTTGCCTTTGGTACACTAAACAGCAAATAGCTGTTTTAAACAATGTGGTGAGGATTAGAGGAAAAATCAGAACTCAAAAAGAGAAAAAATCAGGCCTGTATATCTAAAAGAGCTGTCCCTGAATACATTGTGGCTCAATATTAAACGATTGCAAGCCAGGCACAGCCCAGAGATGGAACGCACTTTTTCAACAGATGGTGTTGGAAAGCTAACAGACCAATCAAAAAACTATGAACAGTTCACCAATCACATTTGCAGGCAGCCTACGAATTTCTAACATTCTTCAACCCAATCAGTTTCTGCAGATGCCTGGCATACTCGTACTTGATAGGAGAACGAAATCAAAATTCAAGATCAAAAATGAGCGACTGCTTTTTTCACTCAGACGTGACCATTTTGGTAATGCTCTCAGTGATACTATAAGGTATATTTGAATCTTTCAGATTATGACTTATCTGACACTGAGTTTCATGCTGTTGAATGGTTTCAACTTTGGGTTGCCACCAAGATATCTGTGCAAAGAAGAAATCTTTGCCGAATTTGAGTCATTGTGGGCAGAGCTTTTACATCATAGTGCCAGTTCTGTTGAACAACGCACTGGTTTAAAAATTCAACTCTCTGACTTTGCAGATTTGTATTGTGACAGCATGATAGATTCACATTACTTCACAATGCACAAAGAGTGCTTTCATGCAATCAACAGGTTATGAAAGAATAATGATATCGTTATCACTGAATCTGACAAAGGCTCCAGCATTGTCCTTTTAAATAAGCAATCACATCGATAAAATGAACAAGATTTTTGATGACCAACCAAAATTCAAAAGACTTTGTCCAGTCTCCAGCAATGACAGCACAGCCAGCATTGAATCACGATTGCTTGACTTGGTCAAAGCCAATCTTATGCCAAAGTGGATATATGATGCAATATGACCAATTGGATCGCAAAGACCTCAAATGTATGGTTTGCCAAAAACACACAAAGGCACTCCACTTGATGCCATTCACAAAGATTCTGATTTACAACCATTCATTCCAAAGGACATGTTTGTTGAATTGATGAAGAGCACTACATGATCAGTTGAGTTCAGCTTCAACAACACTATGTACAAGCAAACAGACGGAGTAGCTATGGGATCACCACTTGGTCTGGCTTTAGCTAACATTTTTGCTGGATATAATGAAGAAAAGTTCTTTTCTTAAATGCAAAAGCCTCCGACATACTTCAGATATGTTGATGACACGTTTGCCAGATATGTTAATGACACGTTTGCCGTTGATCACAAAACTAAAGCAGATGAATTCCTGACCAAACTCCTGCCTTCATCCATCCCTCGAATTCACTTTTGAAAAAGAAAAAAATGTGTATCGTTTCTTGATGTTCATGTCGAAAGAACAGATATTGGCTTTGAAACCAGTGTAAACAAGAAACCCATTTTCACCAGCCGGTATTTACATTGGGAGTCTTTTAGTTCTCTCAAACGTAAAATAAGTCTAATATCTACATTAGTGCATCAAGCCCTAATGATTTGCACCAAGCAGACTCAATAGAGAAATAAAACAGATCAAGAAAATATTACTGGACAATGGCTATCCCAAAAACGTCATCAACACTTAAATCACCAAGAAAATCACTGTTTTCCACCCTTAAACGATTCAGCCCAGAAAAGTGCCCAGTGTACCTGAAGATCCCTTGGATTGGTAAGCCCTCCACAAACTTGGAAAAAGAAATCAAAACTGCAGTGAAAAGCTGCTACGATTCCGTCAGCACCCACTTGGTCTTTACATCAAAGCACATGCTGCCTGTGGCCCACAACAATGATCTACCTACCACTCAGAAAAGTTCAGTCATACATGAATATAAGTGCCACTGTGATAGTCGATATTTAGGGCAAACATCTTAATGGCTACAGGATTGCATCAAGCAACATCTTCCACAATGTTTGAGACACCAATTGACCCGTCCATGTAGATCTCAACCACACAGATCGTGCAAACAAAAAGACAACAAACCAAATTGTGATTCTGCCATTGATCAATATCTTTTAGAAAATGATCAATGTGCATTTAAACTATGATCATTGTTCCCTTTAAACGCAAAAAAGTGCAAATTTGCAAAATTATGTCTGGCAGATTCGCAGTTAAAATTCAACAGTGCATAAAAAATGTCCAACGGTTATTGGTAACTTTTTCACTTTGTTCAAAATTTTGCAATTTTGTTACCAAAATCTTCAACCAATTGTTAAATGCGTGGTAGACAGTGAAAAGAAATCCAAGTTATGACAAACGCTTTTTTAGAGCAGTGCAACGTATTGCCCAAAGATCATGCGGCTGTGACGCAACAGCCAGTGAAGGCAACTTAAAATATCGCGCACGCCATTGCCACATTTTTTTTCTATTACAAATTTGATCTCCAGCAATCAACCTAAGGTAAAATCAATTTTTTTTTTGTTTACTTTTTTCCAGCCGATTTCAAGCATTGTTAAAGAGCAATAATAGCAAGCAGCTCTCAAACTTCAGTTTTAACACAAGACATCATTTTTCGAGGGAAGTTTGAAACTAGACTTGCTTAAAATCTTTATGTTTTCTTTACCTTTCAATGCCAACTTTAATCATGCTAGTTAAGATAATAAAGCACATAGTCCTTGCTTTCAGTTAGGCACAAAAAACACCATTTTTGAGGGAATGGTTCAGTTTTTGTATGTTACAAATATAGAGCCTTCATTTATTTGCCATTTATAAACACTAAAAATAAAAAAGAATATGACTTCTAACCAATTTTAGTTTTCAATTCCCTTCAGAAATTACTTTTCTAAAAAAAAGTAGCTGACAGATATGTGCTGCTACAACTTAGCAGTCATGATTGAAATACACCTTAAAACGTGAAAAAAAATGTAAATCGTAGTTTTGATTTTTTTAAAAACATTCTATGTTGAAATTTAGCCATTTTTATTTTAGTTGCCTAAAGGGTAATTTGTAGTACAGTAAAATTTGACTATCACGTTATGGAATTTTTAAAAAATACCAGAGTGTGAGCAATTGCAGAAGGAATGGGGTAAATCTGGCCATCTCTACTAAGGGGTCAACACCAGATGAAAACTGAACTACTACTACTACCGTTCACAATTGACCATTTCAAAACTGTCTTTTGATTTAACATTAAGGTATATTATCCAATCTAGTTTACCAGTGTAAAGAAAAATTACTAAAAAATCGAAACTGACAGAAATTCGTGCATTGTGTAAAAAAAGCTTTTGCTAAAGTGTAATTGTGCACGTGTGGCTATTACAGTCCATCTACTTGTACACATTGGCGCTGGGTAAAGTAGGCGGGATCCCACCAAAATTTTTTCTGAAGAGTGCAGCCTCCTTGCAAAAGCAGTAAAACTACGTGATTCTAAATAAATAGACCTTAATATTTTTTGCAGTCAGCGCCTCTCAGTGAAATCTTGTAGTTTTATGTGTAGTTACAAATATCAGCATTTTAATTTTTTTACAACACTTAAAAGCTGTGTTTACCAAATTTGCGAATATTCGCGTCTACGAATTTCTCTTTTTCCTTTGGTCAATTTTCAAACACTTTGCACAAAAATAAAATTTCACCTATCAAATATTTGCGACCTTTTTCACAGATTCAGTAAATGGTTAATTAAAACTCAATAAGAACGAAAAAATATTTAGCTAACTATGTTACCACAACTCAAAGTAGGTTTTTTAAACAAGCTTTACAAATGCTTCAAACCTACCAATACTTTCACCACAATACAATATTGATTACCAGTAACTACAATTCACTGTTTTTTCGCATCCGGGACAAAACATTCTAAAATTCAACCCATTTATTTTCTGCGTGGTTTGTGAAATTAGTTGACAAAACTCTGGTAAAATTCGTTATCACTCATCAATGACACTGCTCTCTAAGATACGCTTTACGAAGAAAACAAGACGCATATTCTACTATTGTACCTGTTTGTGAACATTTTGGAGCTGACGTATCATGCTAATTATTACATCACCGAAGCGCATTGTCACAGTTTTACCTTTCCTTTCCTTTCCCTGCAAATTTGTCCGGCAGTTTTTGTACATTTGCGAACAATTTCGCACTTGTGCCAGCGGTTATGCACTTACTAAAATATTAGAGGGAACACTGACTATGATAACAAACGGTTTTCAATCCTTGCCACAGCATGCAGCTCTTTCCACCTTAATCTCTTGGAGGCTGCTTATATCAAGACCCAGCACCTGGCTTTATGCAGACAGAGTTTGTTGATGCTCTCAAACTCTTTCGATAATCATGGCATTTGGCCTCCTGTTGTACTTTCTCTAACTTTCACTATTGTAAAATCTTTTTTTGGCATACTTTACAATACTAGCATTACCATTGGCTCGTCTTGATGCCTACATCTAAATTAACCACATAAAATACTTACTCACTCTAGATCTTCTCTTTTGACACGATACTGCCACTGATAAGAGTGTCACGAAAATCTTTTTTCAAAGCTATATTAAAAGTCTGTACCACCAACAAGATTTTTATGTAATTCAATTTACTTACATCAGAAAGATTATGGTTTACTTACACAAATTACAGTACAGAGTATTGGTACTGTTTTCTAGGTCAAATTAGTGCTGAATAACTGATTGCCAAATTAGTGATGGTCAGCCGGTATACTAACAAGGCTGTAAACTGTGATGATAGCACAGATTAATAGATTAGAGAGCAATATAGCAACAGTTTTCCTTGTGGTATTTAAATGCGTAATACAAAATTGCTATTTAGTTTACAAACAGTCTGCTTTTTATCACAACAGCTTGCTGCCTTGAGGTTATACTATGAAGTCAATTTGTATGACATGGCCTGTAGAAATGTAGTAACTGTACTGGTGCATTTGATGAAGAGTAGAATTGTTGGCATACCAAAATGCTTCGTTCCTTATGTTTAGTTCTTTTGATTCTTTTACAGCAGTGAAGATGTAATTTTAGCAAAATGCATTTGCATATTTCATTTTAAAGTTTTAATACAATTTGAGCATAGGTGCATCAATAGTGCTTTAATAAGTTCTTAGAAAAAGCAATGGAATTGCTCAAATATGTCAGCATTGGATAGGTTGCATATCTCTTTAACAAAATCAACAAACCACTAAAAGAACATGAAGATCTTTTTCTTTTCTTTTAGAGGTCAAACTTACTGAAAGTAAGAATTTTCTTTAAAAAAAGATTGTACTGAAACATTTCTTGCCTCCCTTCAACAACCCATCTGCAAGGTGTATGCGACCTACATTTCTGTCATGACCAATGGTTTTAGGAATGCTGCCCTAATGAAATAAACTAATTTAAACAAGTTAAAACCCTCTATTTACCCCGTCGGTTTTTTCTAGCCAATTTTACTTGTTTTTTAGCTACCATGCATTAAAAAAATCTATTGATTTTTAGCAGTACTAAAGAATAAAAAAGTTGAGAAACACTAAACTAACAACCTTATGGTTTTGAAACAAATTAAGTGAAAACTGATAAATTACAACGTGATGGTCATAATGAGCTTTTTCAAAACTTGAAAATACTATAAATTAGTTATTCACTTGGCTTCACAGCTAGCACAAAACCAGC
Source organism: Trididemnum clinides (assembly GCA_963675345.1). Classification (NCBI taxonomy): domain Eukaryota; kingdom Metazoa; phylum Chordata; class Ascidiacea; order Aplousobranchia; family Didemnidae; genus Trididemnum; species Trididemnum clinides. The sequence continues at coordinate 37,324,047 of OY776292.1, read as the reverse complement.
ACGACAAGGGTCAAAGAAGAGGCATTGAGGAACAGATTTGATGCATGGGCCACCAGTTTCACTCTTCTTTTGGCTCAACACTTATATTTTAGATACATAATAAAACTGCTAATGAAATCATTTTTTACAATAACTACCAAAGTACAGTAGTTAAATCTTGAACAACTGTTTTGCTTTTATTCAAATAAAATTATTGATAATGCTTTTTTACTTTAACTTGAATAATCTTTTAAGTCAGTAACAACACTATTACTGGAATCAGATAATAACTTTAATATCGGTAAAGTGGCTGAGTGTGTTGGAGAACTGTGTTTTGGTGACAACGATTGTGTGGACATGCATTGAAACCTCAAAACAACTGCAGTATCGTTTCCTTAGGAAAAATACTTACAAGCAATTTTGCAAATTAAGGGGAGAAACAGATGTCGGGATTACCACAATGAGTCAAATTGTTCTCAATCTTTAAGTAAAGATTTTCCACAAAAGATAAGTCAAGAACATCATTATCTAAAACAAGGAACTCCCTATTCTCATCCGAACTTGTTGGGCAAAATTAGATAAATGACTATGCAATGGATGCAAAAAGTATTTTGCACACTTTGTCCTAGCTTAAATTAAGTTGCACAAGCCCCTGCACCATGTTAACATCTTTCGTGTAGATGCAGACACTCCGCTTGATGTTTGTTTGTAAGACTTATCTGTGGATATTCATTCAAGAATTTTTTACCTAATTCTTCTAGATGCAACAGCAATGAGTTTTCCACACCAGGTTTAATAGCTTTAGTTAAAGCATGACAAAAAATGGAAATGCATTCTTCTGTTTTGATGGAACGTTGTGATGGGAGATTATCTAAAGTGTAAACAAATAATGTTAAGCTAGAGCATAAAATCAGCAGAATTTATGTTATTTATGATAAACACGTTCCTTGCATACTTGGCAGTTGGCACTCGTTCTTTGCCCAAGTTGCTTGATAGGATTCTAGTGCTAAATATTAAGAGTCATCTAAATCTACTTAGAGTTTCTAATTTTTTTGTTTTTTACCAGCATAGACTTGACATTGCTTTCTATAAACTACCTGCTGGTTGAAATTTATGAAGCAGAAGCTATTCTCAAAGTGACTCGTCAAACACCCATCGCAGCAATTGCCAAAAAGTACAGATGAAATGGCAGGTAAGGTTAATCAAACCCACTCTAAATTGGGAATCTACCATTCTACTTAACTACCTTGCTGAACAATAATACACCCATGGTTATTTTGACATAAATTATGTCTACAGTATACCGGCTACTAGGAGTTGCTAAGCATTAGTATATTTTAGCTGTATCATAAGGAAAAGATAAACACTACTCAGCCAAAGTTACACATTTTGCTAAATAGCATGTGTAATAAATGTGTAAGCCTACCTTCAGATATGAAGCCATCTGTACGCAATGCAGAAGCTAAATAGTCAACATTCTCCTTGGTCAAGGTACATACAAAAAGAGGTTCAAGAATTCTAAATAATTCTTCAAAACTACTGCTCATTATTATTATATCACATGATAAAGGCCTATTCAATATCAGATGGTAATTATAGTACAGTAGCTGTAGAATATATAAATCAATTGTATTGTTATGTGACAGAAAGCATTTAAAACATTGTCCTGGAAACGAGGCCATATCACTTCTTTAATGCATTATGCTAATTCATTTTCATCAAACAACTTATAAAAAACTGAAATCAACTTCAGTAACTTTTTTAATGGTACAGATACCAAACATCTTCTGTTTTAAAACATTGTCCTGGAAACGAGGCCATATCACTTCTTTAATGCATTATGCTAATTCATTTTCATCAAACAACTTATAAAAAACTGAAATCAACTTCAGTAACTTTTTTAATGGTACAGATACCAAACATCTTCTGTTTTAAGTGATTGGCTGGTTTGGGAACAAATTCAATAATTATCGCCAACAATCTCCCACTGGCTCTCATAAAAATGCATACCTCTTCCTTAAAACCTTACTTCATTCTCTCATACATTGGTACTCTATCTACTAAACTAGGCAACCCTTTACTGCATTCATTTTTGACAGATTGGGCACTGATACAAAATAGCCAACCAAATTTTTAATATAATTTTGCATTTCAGCCTTAAATTTTCTCTACCAACTCTTTTCTGCTCCAGTGTTGTCTATCAATACAGATGTTCTTGTGACAAGAACATGTCATATTGATGTATGACATTATGTTACTGTGACAAGAACACATTATGTTCATTTTATTTAGCTCTTCTGGTAATGATAACGTTCATTTAAGTTAATACAAGTTCTTGCCATGCAAAAAACTTCAATATTTGTCAGCGTTTTGAACAGTACAGCTGTTCTTTATCAGGACTAACAATAAAAGAAAACACGAGTGAAGCAATATAAATAGTGTGCTATGCAATCGAAAGAAAAAGGCAAATAAAAAGATGAAAAACAACTATTAACTAACTGTAGATTGCACCAAATTATCATAAATTTCAGAATAAAAGCAATTTTCTTTATTATTGATTGCATTTTCAGAATTATGAATAAAAAAAGATTCAAGAAATCGGCGTTTGGTTAAATCTGTTAAGATTTTAAAAGACAACTTTTACCAAAAACCAATTTCTTGAATCTTTTTCATTTACAATTTTGAAAATGCAATCAATCATAAAAAAAATTGATTTTATGCTGAAATTTATAATTTAGTGTAATCTACAGTTAGTTATTATTTGTTTTCAAACTTTTTGTTTTGGCTTTTTCTTTCGATTGCATAGCACACTATTTATATTTGAATGGTTAATTTGTGGTACAGAATTTGAAAATTGCAGGAAGTAGAGTATTCATTCTCGAAGCTTTTCATCTGACACTTTTCAAGAGAATCCATCAGAAATAGAGTGAAAAAGATGAAGTGAGTCACTTATATAGAGACACAGTTGACAAAAAAAAAAAAAGGAAAAAGCTCTGTCGTGATTGGTGGAAGGAGCAACCAACAGAAGGAGCGAAAACTAATGTGTGATTTTTAAACCATACACGAATTCCTTTTGCTTGCATAAATTTGGTTTGGATGTTTTGATGTAAGTGGCTTCAAGAGTGGAAAGATGAAAAGAAGTACAGCCATGGGCAAGAATGGAAAAATTGTTATCATTATATTCACATGCGCATGTAGGATTTTGTAAGAGATGTTGTCCTGTGTCACAAAAAAAAGTTTCAGCTGCAAAGCTTCTGATTAGCCTGCAAGAGCAGGCCAATGTGTTTTGGTCCTGATAAATATGTCCCTGAAGAATGGTTTTAGGCATGTGCTGCTTGATCCTCTGTTGTAGCCTTTGAGAAGTATGACCCATGTACTGACTATCACAGTGGTACAGGAATTGATAAACAATATTGCTTTGATGTAAAGCAAGTAGTACGTCCTTTTGGGCTGCAGGCAGAAGTTGTCTGGTGGTGTAGACAATGCATGGTCCAACTGCAAAGTAACAGTGCTTGACAGCTGTTTTAATTTGCATTTCGTACCTCATCAAAACATTGCCCAGCCATGGCAAGTGAAAGAAAACTGGGCATTTCTTCAGACCTAATTCCGTTGGTCTGCAAAACTGATTGATTTTCTTGGTTATAACAGTGTTGATTACAGCTATAGGGTAACCGTTGTTGATAAGGATTGTACAAATGTAGGAAAGTTTATTTTGAAGATTAGATTTTGAACAGATGACTAGAGCTCTGTGGACTAGAGTTAAAATCAAATTGGTCTTCCATTTCAAGGGGCAAAAAGAGTTCCAATAAATGGACTGGTCAGTGAAAGTCGGCTTTCTGTAGATAGATGTAACAAATTTGTGATCATTCTTTTCTACCAGGATGTCAAGAAAGGGCAAAATCCGATTGCATTTCTTTTTAAAAGTATAACAAAGCAATGATGGAGAGAATTTAGATGGGAGAAAAACTTATTACATTCGTCTTCGTTGTTAAAGGCTGCAAAGGTATCATCGATGTATCAATAATATGTCAGAGGTTTGTTGACTCTTGTGAAAAGCAAAGCTTCATAATATCCAACAAAATTGTTGGCAGGAGATGGGCCAAGAGGTGAACCCATAGCAATGTGATCAATCTGTCAGTGCATTATATTATTGAAACTGAATTCAATAGAGGAAGTAGCTGTTTGCATCAGCTCAACAAAAACTGCACAAGAAAAAGGAGGAGTAAGCTCGCCATCATACAGAGCATCAGTGCAGATTTCCATGGTTCCTGCAAGTGGAACATTAGTAAAAAGGCCAAAGACGTCATTGGAGCAAAGAAAGACAGATGGAGGAAAGTTGAAAGTTCTGACCTTGTCAGCAAAAGTAAAGGAATCGGAAATACAGTGGGTAGAGTAAAGTGAAAGAACACCATCAATAACTGACATAAGTCATTGCACTAATTGATGCTGTGCTGAGCCAGTCATTGACGATATAGGGTGTAAGGGTACATCATGCTTGTTAATTTTTGGCAAACCATACTTTTGGGGCTGTTGAGAACCAGTTGGTCAAATCCATGTCTATGTCACTAAACCTGACAAGGGTAGAATTCATGTCCATGTCACTAGACCTGAAAAAATTCTGAGATTGTCATGATGAATAAAAGTGATTACATTTCAAAAATGCATTTTATTTTACAAGACAGCTCTAAATTTGAAAATCTTGGCCCTTCTTCTGAAACTGACAACACTGCAAAGATTGAAGCTCACATTCAAAGACGGTTGCTTTAACTCAAAAAAGAAGCCTTTTTCCATCCAAGATTTACAGCACAATTCAATCAACTGGTTCTCAATGGGCCCCAAAAGTATGATTTGCAGAAAATTCACAAGCATGATGTACCCTTACGTCCCTATATTGTCAATGACTGGCTCAGCACAGCATCAATTAGCGCAATGGCTTACTTTGGCCTTTTTACTAATGTTCCACTTGCAGGAACCATGGAAATCTGCACTGATGCTCTGTATGATGGCGAGCTTACTCCTCCTTTTTCTTGTGCAGTTTTTGTTGAGCTGATGCAAACAGCTACTTCCTCTATTGAATTCAGTTTCAATAATATAATGCACTGACAGATTGATCACATTGCTATGGGTTCACCTCTTGGCCCATCTCCTGCCAACAATTTTGTTGAATATTATGAAGCTTTACTTTTCACAAGAGTCAACAAACCTCTGACATATTATTGATACATCGATGATACCTTTGCAGCCTTTAACAACGAAGACGAATGTAATAAGTTTTTCTCCTATCTAAATTCTCTCCATCCATTGCTTTGTTGTACTTTTAAAAAGGAATGCAATCAGATTTTGCCCTTTCTTGACATCCTGGTAGAAAAGGTTTCACAGTACTTTATGAATTCATTTATTGCCATTATAACCTCACTTTATTTGTGACTAGGTACCTTTACCTAAATTCAAATCAACCTTCAAAATATTACAACACATTTATGAAGCAGTAGAACTTCCTTAAGGCGCCTAAGCAATTGACAGAATGAAAAAGGCAGTGGTCATTTGCCATCAATGGCATTTTACCATTGGAGGCTATTTTGCCCTGAGACATTTGTTATTGATCAATTTTAATGACATATTGAACATGTGACTTTTGGTCATTTTTGATTGATCAATTTCAACAATGAATTTAAAAAATTTGCATTCCCAGTCTACATTCACCCACACTGTGGACTCCCTCATACTGTACATTACCTTGTACATTCACATATCACACCCCTCACCCCAGTGTATGCTGCCTTTACCTAAGTACACTGCCAGAGAAGACTCCAACCTGTAACCATTGCATTTTGAGGCAGCTGCACCATCCACTACACCACAGCAACATTGCCATTGTTATAGCAATTATGGGTATTTAAACACACATAAATGATGATGGCAAAATAGCTCCCAAGGGTAAAATGCCATCAATGATAAAATAGCAACTTCCAATAGCAAAACAGACAAGTAGTAGCTATTCAGTTTTTATTCGATGTTGTCCCCTCAGCAGAGATGGCCAGATTCACCCTATTCCTTCTGCAATTGCTTGCACTCCATCTCTTTACTTTGCTCGACTCAGGGCATCCTTCTTCTTTAAACCAATCTTCTCTGTCTCCTCCTCCACTTGCTTCTTCCAGGTCTTTTTTTGGTTGTCCTTGCTTTCTTTTGCCACTCACTTAAAGATCCAGAGCAACCCTCAAAACACTAACACCATCTCTCCTCAGCACATGTCCATATGATCTAACTCTATGCCTGTACAATCTAACTCCATTCACTGTTGCAAACTGGTCTATAGTTTTCCTCTCAAACCAACATGTTCATCTGTTCTTCAGTTGTCTTTCTGTTGACAGCTTTCTGACTGCACATGACTCTCACCATAGCTCTCTTCATTCTCCTTGAAATTGCTTTCATTCTCTTTTAAACAACATGTCTTGCTTCCATACAGTATTGCGGATCCTACACAACAATGATAAACTTTGCCTTTCATCCTCAGAGGAAACCTATTTCTAAGCATAACTCTTCACATTCCCTGAATCTTACTCAATCGATTCTTATTCTTGCTGTAACTGCCGCTTCACAACCACCACTAGAATTTAGTCTGTCTCCTAAATACCAAAATCCATTCATTGTCTCCACTTCATTGCAAACTTTTCAATCGAATCCACCATTCCTTCCATTATTCCCTTACATTTTGAGCAAATAAAATGCATTGCCAACCTAAAAATAGCTCTCTTTGTTTTGGGATATCTGCCATTAACCCAGTTTCCACATTTTGCGCACAGCACTGAATTGGCCATGACTCTCCTCCCACAAACTCCACATGGATCTATCTTGCTTTTGAACAGTTCTCCTTCCCACCCACTCACCATCACTTTTGTTTTCTAATGTTGACCTTCAAACCCTTACTTTCCAGTGCATCCTTGCAATTCCAAAATCTTTCCTTTAAGTCTTCCATGATTTCAGTCATGAGAACAAGGTCACCTGCATACAGTAATTCATTAACCACACCCCTTCTTGCAATTTTCTGTAATAACCTCCACAGCTATTGCAAGCAATAGTGGCGACAGCACAGATCCTTAATGTACACCAACTTTTACTTTGAATTCCTGTGAATATGCAGATCCCACCCTCACTCTTACCTTTGCACCATCATACAAGCTCATAACTGCCCCAACCATTACTTTTGATAAACCTTTCTTTCTCATGGCCCACTCCATCACTTTTCTTGGCACTCTATTAAAAGCTTTTTCCATGTCAACAAAACACATATGCAACTTCTTTTCCTTCTGTTGATATTTTTCATGCATTCTTCTCATAATGAATATTGCATCCATTGTTCTTTTTCCTGGCAAAAATCCAAATTGCATTTTATTCAAACTGACTAGTGTTTGTATTCGCCTCTCTAGTACCCTTTCAACAATTTTCATGGCACTTATTTCAGATGATCCAGTTGTCTTTCTTGATTTCATCTTTTGCATTGCTTTCACGATTTCACTGAGAGCCACTTTTTCCACTGGTCCTTCTACTACATCAGTTTCCAACATCTGGTCCCATTCATTCTCTTCATTCATGATCTTTCCATGAGTTCCTTCATAGCTCTAACGACAATTTTTCCCATTTGTTTTCTTAAATATTTGTATTGAGTCTTATTTTATTCTGATGGAAACCTACCCAGTTCTTTAAATGCATCTTTCTTTCTTTACCTCTTTATTCCACCACCACGGGTCCTCAATTTCTCCTAAACTTCTTTCCACACAATTCATCACATGCTGTTACAACACCATTCTTGAAAGTTTTCCACAAAATCAGGTGAATCTGTGCCTACCAGTTCTTTTACTCTTTTTTCAAATCTTACTCTTGTTTGATTTTTATTCCACTTCCAAATCTTTCTTCTTATGATCCGTTGCTTTAACACAATCTTTTTTAGAACTGTTTTATTCAGATCTACAACCACTAACTTGTGCTGAAGTTCCCATGCAATCACTTCTATATCCCTTACATACATTCTGTATTTTTCTCCCACAACACAAAATTAAATTCTGTTTCACATCCACCAGCACCATAAGTGATTTTCTTTTTCTCTGCTTCATAAAACCAAGTACACACAACTCTTTTTCATCACAGAACCCCAGCAATCTTCTTCCTTCAGCATTTCTTTTCCAAATACCATTCCCCTTGTGTACACCTTCAAAACCCTCAGGGCATTTTCCCACATGTTTATAGAAATCCCCTAAAGAAACAATGATTTTATTAGAATTTTCCAAGTCCCACCCACTCTCCATTTCATCATAAAAACAAACTTTCTTTGTGTCTGGTCTTCCACTTTGTTGCCCATACACACATATTATTTACAGCACTTCTCTACCTAAAGTTAGCACAATTGCAATTATTCTGTAGCTTTTTCTTTTAACTTCCACAACGTTTCCAAATATTTTCTCTTTTACCAAAATTCCAACCCGTCCAAATCCTGCATCATTTTCTGACCAACACAGTTTATACCTTTGTCCTGAAGTAGCCACAAAACGAGCTCCTTGGCCTATCCATCTTACTTCATGCATGTGGCACACATCAACTGTTCTCTTCCTCAGTTCTTCACACACTTCTGTTTTCCTTCATCAAGACTTCCCACATTTAACCTACTAAATCTTATCCCATGATATTCAGGTCTAAAATCAGAGATTTCTTGCACCCCCTGACCATTTAAGAGCTGCAGGAGACTGGGAGCCATTTGCTCATTTTTTCTTGTGGTGGGGATTTGTTGGAGCAAAAATCTTCTATGGGAAAGCATGCCCATACTTACCCTCAACCTCAGTTTTCTGACATGAATGGTCCAACCAAGCAATTAAGCTGGCAACCCCATCATCAACAGTTAGACTGCAATTGATAGGTACCCAATAGTCACCTCTTATAACACACTGGGTAAACAGCTTCACTATTCTTTAAAACCAGTGAAGCATGGTAAAAAGCAGAAACAAAATTTGCCTCTGTAATCAACTTAGCTGCAGTTAAAAATTTAACACAAATAAAGTGATAGTAAGTGGTCAAAAGAAAAACTGCTCAAAAGCAAGATAGATCCATGTGGAGTTTGAGGGAGGAGAGTCATGGCCAATTCAGTGCTGTGCACAAAATGTGGAAACTGGGTTTATAACAGATGTGTAAAAATAAAGAAAGTTAATGGTAGGTTGGCAAAGCATTTTATTTGCTTGAAAAATAGAGGAATCATGGAAGGAACAGTGAATTCAATTGAGAAGTTGTGGAATAAGGTGGAGACAGTAAATAGATTTTGTTGTTTGGGAGACAGACTAACTTTGAGTAGCGATTAGAATTGTCAAACAGCAGTCACAGCAAGATGAAGAATTGGTTAGGTAAGACTCAGGAAATGTGAAGAGCTACTGCTTGGAAATAGGTTTCTCCTGAGAATGAAAGTTAAAGTTTAACATTGTTGCATAAGATCAGCAATACTGTACAAAAGCAAGGCATGGTGTTGCAACTTTGAATTCTTCTTTACTATTTTTCAAACATTAAAAAAAGTTTGTTAAAAATTTTGCTAGCGAATTGGGCAACACTAAAATACAAAATAAACACTATTCTAAAAGTGAAAATTGCAAAAATTTGGATGACTAAACTTTAGACTAAATTAAAAATAAAATAGCAAGATATATAGTTAACAAAACTTAGTTGACAACAGTAAAATACATCCACAGATTATTTTTTTATACAAGATTAGTGTGTCTTTATTTATGCAGCTTTGCAATGTCAAATTTAGAACTGCAGTGGCATAATAAGAAAGATCACTGCATTTGAACACCATGGTTAAAAGATCAAGTCTTCATTTCTTTTGTTTTGAAATTGGATTCTCTGGAGAATGTATAGCAGTAAAATTTGTTTTCTGTCTCTTTAATTACATAACAGCAGTGTACACTGAAGGGGGCAGGTATACAAAACACAAGGGGGGGGGGGGTGTGCAATAAGGATTAAATTTTTCTCAAGTCATGTTTTCAATATATCATAGAAATTGACTAATCACAAACAATCAGTGGCAAAATTGATTCCAAAGATAAAATAAGGTCAACGGCAAAATAGACACTGCTAAAATAGTACAAAAAAACCACCAAACATTTTTCACATAGCTAAAATTTAATGGCAAATTTACTAAATATTTTTTCACAAATTCACGTATTTTGTGCCTGAATAGAACAAAGCATGATTCTTCCATGGCACCATAACTCATTCTAGAATAGGGAAAAAATTAGCACTTGAGACTATTTTACAGAAAGTCTCAAAATTCAAAAACATTTTGCTTTAACCCTATTATTTTCTTCTCTAATCTGTTAAAGCAAACTCCCAGCTCTGCTGCAGTTTAATAACTTACTTCAAAAACGGAATTCTTGTTTTGACAGTAGTCAATAGATAAAAAGCTCCTGTCAACTGGGGTAACAATAACTTTGCAGCTAATTATGACAGAATTAATAGATTGGAAAGATTGTGAATATTGCAAAAGGCAGTACCATAAATGGTGCCTATGACAAATAGGGGTCATTTTAGTAAAAAAATACTGTGACTGTTTTGACATTTAATCTGTTTATATATTCTATTTTTAATTGAATTTGTTCTTTGACTGAAAAACTTGCTATATTGCTATTATTTTATTATTTTCATGGAATTTTATTTCACGATTGTATTTGATCCAGCATTATGTATGACTTTGGTAGTTTTAGTGACCATCTTACATTGATCGTGTGCTAATATTTTTGCCATCACTGCCACAATTTCTATTGTGATTGCTGCTGCTTAATATTTATGGTACTCCAATCAGTGTCTATATTTTTCTATTTTAATTACATGCTAGTCAGTGTTCTGCTTAGTCACAACTTTATGTGTAGATCTTGCCAAATTACTTACTATCACTGCGGTGCTTTAGTAGTCATTATCACACTGCTGAGCGTTTCGTTTCTCTGAATGTTGCTGAGTGTTTCCAATTTCTCACTTCCTATCCTGCTATATTGTGACCCATTTGCAGTGTCTTAGAAATCATTGAACATTATATCAAAGTGTACCACTTACGTTTATTTAAGGCAGTGGCTATTTCACCGTCGATGGCAATTTGCCCTTGGAATCTATTTTACCGTAATCATTTACATGTGTTTATATAGCCATATTTGCTATAATTACATCAGTGACATTGTGGTGTAGTGGATAGTGCGCTGGTCTTGAGATACCATAGTTGCAGGTTCGAATCTCAGCTGGCAGGGCATTAGAAAAAGACAGTGGCTATTTTGCCATTGACAGCAATTTGCCCTTGGAATCTATTTTGCCGTAATCATTCACGTGTGTTTATATAGCCAAATTTGCTATTATTATGCCAGTGACACTGTGATGTAGTGGATAGAGTGCTGGTCTTGAGATACCATGGTTGTGGGTTCGAATCTCAGCTGGCAGGGCTTTAAAAGAAAAGCAGTGTACACTGAAGGGGCAGGTCTGGTATGTAAATGTATGGGGCAGTGTACACTGGAAGGGAGTGTACATGGTGGGGGATAGAGAACTGAGGGTACAAAATTTTTTTAATTGGTTTTTAAAATTGACCAATCAGAAACGACCAAAAGTCACATGTTTGGTACATCATTAAGATTGACCAATCACAAATAACTCACAGCAAAATAGTCTCTGAGGGTAAATTGCCGTTGACGGCAAAATAGCCACTGCCTTAAAAAGAAAGGCAGTGTACACCAGAGAGGCAGGCCCAGTATGTAAATGTACAAGGCAGTGTACACTGGAAGGGAGTGTACAAGGTGAGAGATAGAAACCTGGGGGTGCAAAATTTTTTTAATTGGTTTTTAAAAATGACCAATCAGAAACGACCAAAAGTCACATGTTTAGTAGTCATTAAGATTGACCAATCACAAATAACTCAAGGCAAAATAGTCTCTGAGGGTAAATTACCATCGACAGCAAAATAGCCACTGCCTTTATTTAACTGCCATATTTGAATTTTCATCCAAGTTCTTTTTTCAAAAAGCACCTTTAGCTACCATTCTTGCCCCAATAGAACATAAAATAATAAACTATTACTTTCTTGACAAGTATCATTGTTACCCTACTTTTACGGAAAACTATGATAATTTTTTCACCTTATAAAAAATTAGAAAAGAACAGAAAAAACAAATTTATTTATTGTTTACTATGAAATACCATTAATATATATTCCAAGACCCAAACAAAATAGAATTGCACAGTATTACATGAAAATAATTTTAAAAATGCACTAAAAACTATTATTGTTACCCCAGTTGATAGTAAGTCGCAATCTTCTGCTAGTGGGACTACACTATGAAGAGTAACAAAGAACCTCTTTTTAAAACTTATCAGGGCGTTTTGAAGCAGGTACGGTATACTTAAAGTAAAAACTAGGGGTGGTATCAGAGTTAACATGTAAAGATTACACATTTCAGTGTTTCTAGTTTGTATCGTGATGTAAACTTTTGCATTACAACATTGAGTCACAGTAGCCCTTCACTTTAGTTTACTCATTTTAGCATGTAACATTCTAACACAATACAAAGAATGATAGGCTACAGCATAATCCACTTGACAAGCAGCAAGACCACAAGTCATTTAGTTAGCTTCCACTTCAACTATCTGAAACTTTGGTAACAAACAAAAATTATGATAAACACAGACAAATATAACCAGTACAGACTGCAAGGACTGATTTCATATTCAAATGACTCCTAACAGTCTAGTCTGCAATGCCTACCTGTCGTGCATAAGCTGATAAGTGCACTTCTTCACCTTTCACCACTTATTTGCGATCTCATTTGTTAAGGAAGTGGCCATTTTGCCATTGACGGTATTTTACCCTTGGAGGCTATTTTGCTGTCACCATTCATGTGTTTATATAACTATAATTGCAACTATAGTGGCAGTGACACTGTGGCCTGTAAGTAGAGTAGCTGCCTTAAAATGCAATGGTTATCAATTTATATGTTTAAATCTTCACTGGCAGGGCACTTAATCAAAGGCAGTGTACACTGGAAGGAGGGACCCCAGTATGTGGATGTACAGGGTAGTGTACACAGAGAGGGGTGCACAGTGGGGGTGAGTGTATATTGGAGGTGCAAATTCTTTTTATTCATCTTTGAAATTGACCAATCAGAAACGACCAAAAGTCACATACGTCATTAAAATCGACCAGTTACAAATGTTTCATCGCAAATAAAATGTCATTGATGGCAAAATAGCCACTCCCTCATTATAAAACTTAATTATTTAAATTCTGAACATCATTATGCAATTATCTTCCATTTAGAACAGTAGAATTTAAACAAATACGTGTAATGTACTGATGCTGCAATATATTTCAACTACTTGGAGGAGAAAGCGCGCCTCTTAACCAAAATTCCACTCACAACCTCCAAACTGCTGAACAGTAAATCCCTTGATGGCAAGAAAAAAAAGGCCAACACCAAAACTTTTCCTCATTGGCTGGTTTTCAACAAATACAAGAAAACAGTTTGGTCCCTGGGAAATTCCCTAGGTTGTTTCTAAAACAGTTTCTTCAATTTTTTGACTTTCAAAACATTCAGATAGCTATCAGAGGTGATCGGAGTCCTCAATTTTAGAGTCCACGTCCAAGTCTAATCCATTCAGCTTCTGCTATGCACAAAATACTGAATCCTAATCCTGGTCTTACTCACAAAAGATCTTTAAAATTTTTTCGAAGCTATGTTTAACACTTACATACAGTTCGAGTATAATCGCCAGTAGTAGAAGTTTTCACTACTGATGCATACATGATCCTGATAGTCTTGAATAATTGCGCTACTGATCCGACCTTGGATCCGATTTTTTTTCTGGAACCATGCAGGATTTAATTTCTGAAATCTTGACCTGGCAATTTCTGCCTTAGTTTTGGGGCAAATGAACAGTAGAGTAGGGTCACTATATCAAATGAGGCAAAATTCCAGACACTACCGTTCGCTCTTTTAAGTGTTGGCAGCTGGGTTGGCAGAGTTGTAACTTATGGTAAAAAAGTTGTTACCCTATGTTGGCAAGTTTGAAAGCTGTTACTTTGGCTACGATGCTAACGTTTGAAGATGTTGGAGCTCGTGTTGTATTACCCCAAATTTTTTTTTTATTTGCCATATTTATTCTTCATTCACGAAAAAGAGAATTGTATCGCTATATCGTGGATGGGACTTCCGCACTCGCTTGGGAGTTGCCATTTCCGAGGTGTCTGAGCCACCTATCTTCCACATAAAGGTGGGGGCGTCCAGTTAAATGCCTTGCCCAAGGACACAACAAGCGAATTTGCCGGCTTGTTCTCCACAACCTCCCATAAATGCCGAGCGTCAAGCAGGGAAGCTGTGTATACCATTTTTTAAAGTCTTGTGGTATGACTTAACAAGGAAATTGAACCCCAAGTCTACCAAATGCGAAGCGGACGCTCTAACCACTACGCCATCGCGTCGGTTCGATGAAATAAAGGTGTTCTCCAAAAAGAAAGGTCATCATTTGTCTTGCTAATTGATTGAAAACATCTTTTTGTATTATTTTTTGTCAGTTTGCTCTATTTGTCAGAATGCTGTGTTTTTTCATAACCGCTGTAGCAATCTCAACTACTGCAAACAAAAAACAGAAAGTCACCAACAGCAATCTCAACTTATAAACCGAACGGAATCTACGAAAGTAGCTATCATGATAGAAGTGACTAGTCGCCACATGGAGTGCACTCATTTTAATTCGGACTACAGTCGGATGCTTACCGTTGCGCTACAATGGTGACTCCGACGTGATGAAGCTACGTCTTCTTCCCTAACGTCAAGACCGCCTTCCAATTAAAGTCTTGGCGGAAATCTCACTTACTTCGGCCGGCAAACCTCACTCTCTCAACGTTGGCGGGGAAGGCATGTTGCGACCTCAGCAACTTCTTCAGTCCTTACGCACGTCTCTGCTAGCTGAGCGTGCTTGAAGGGGGGAGTTGTGTAGCAACCTCAACTACTACAAACCACAAACAGAAAGTCACCGACAGTAATCTCAACCTATAAACCGAACGGAATCTACGAAAGTAGCTATCATGATAGAAGTGACTAGTTGCCACTTGGATTGCACTTATTTTAACTTGGACTACAGTCAGTTGCCTGCCGTTGCGCTACACCGCTTTTATGTCATCTGGCATTAAATGCTAATCAAATCATTTTATTTGTTGTGTTTTGGAGTCTGTAAATCAGTGTTTTGTTGTTGATACATGAGGAAGAAGTACGGTATTGAAAGTGACTTAAAATCAAGCTGTAATAGAGCAATTGAAGTGATTTGAGATTAAGATAAGGTTTTACTTTTTGTATTATGCCACGGTCAGCTCTCATTTTTTACAGCAGCAATTTCATGTAAGATTTCCAGATTAGATGCTCGTGAATAGTTGCACTTGAAAATCTAATGGATGTTACCAGGTCTGTTGCATTGCCGTTTAGCTTGATTTCAAGATTGGATGGAACTGAAAGACAACGAGTTTTAAAAGTCATGGCCTTAGCTTTTTTTGTGTTTAAAGAGAGCTTGTTTGCAGTATACCAGAAATCAGCTTCATGCAATTCCTTGTTTGCCTTTTCGAATAGTTAGTATATGAATTACTATTAAAGAATAAGTTTGTATCATCTGCAGACATGATAGTTTGACAAGAATTAAGACATTTCGGAAAATCATTCAAATTTACCAAGAATAATAACAGACCAAAAATTAACCCTTGCTCGACACCCAACTTAATCAATGTAAAAGGTGAAACATTTCTATTAATTTCTGTTTGCAAAGATTGATTACTGGAATAATACGTTTTAAACTGTGGGAACCACTTCCTTGGATTTTTTGTTTGTTAATTTATAGGATGTTTTGTTTAACTCTTTTGCTCCCGCGTGAAAAGCGAAAAATAATGTCCGTAAGGTGGCAGCGCGAAAAACTGTCATAATCAATCATAATTAATCATAATTATGTATCTCAAGTTTGTTTGTAAATCATTACTCAGCTGTCTACTTCTACATTAAGTGTGATATATCGTTGAAATCTCTATTTCTTGAGGATTTCAAATAGAAAAAAAAACATTTTTTTTTAATATGCAAATTTTATGCAAATTAACCCCCCCAACTGAGGGGTAGTTGTCTTCAAAATTAAAGAGGTACCCTCACCTCAAAGATCACTACAGATTTAATTTTGTACCAATTTTTTTAGAAATGGTCGCTAGATGATGCTAAGGAAATAAGCTTTCAAGGTACATCAATCAGAACTTACCTAAAAGCCTAGATTTTCTACAATTTGCAATTTTCTGAGGCACATGACTTATTTTTTGACCGGTACCGACCGGTACCAAATTTTGGTTGTTAAATTTAGTACCTAAAATATGATCAGTTATTATCTGCTAGAGGTTAGCCCAAACCATGTAACATTATGTATTTTTGAACAGGGAATTTCTTCAAGATTCAGAAAATATTAACTTTAAATAGAATATGCTGTCACTGATAATGAAACAGCCGCTTGTTTACACCCTTCCCATTTCTTGAGAAACAAGGGGGATACAGCAAACTTTGATTTAGAGAAGCCAAACTTCTGTTAGCTTTTAAACTTGTATTTCGCTTCTTGTCTCCTTGGAAATTTGATAGAAAATGACGACTTTAGTGGTGAAACATTTGCAATTTATTTTATCTTTTTATAGGGTGTAGTTTTTGTAAAAATCATAATTTAGTGAAGGTAAGTCAAAAAATTTTGGGGGTTTTGAACTGACATGATGTACACTACTCATGTTTGATCAGTAAATATCATATACCTCTTAATCTAAACTATTTAAAGTTATATATTGCTGGAAAGCAAATTTCCTAAGCTTTCAAATGAGACCGGTATTTAGCAACATATTATATACTTTACGCACTAAATTTACTTTTATCTACTTACCATTCAAATTTGTTTGGGGGGGTTTTGAGACCCCTAAAAAATTTGGAAATTTAAAAAAGTAAAATTTATCATTATTGCTTGAAATTTTGTGAAATGATGCCCCAAAAGAGTAGTTTTCAGACTGTGTTAATGATAAAGGGTTTGGTTATGTGGTAAAGATGTAATATCAATTTGATTTTAGTGTAGTTGGCACGTGCTGAGAATTTGGCCGATTTTGTCGTCTGCAACTGGGTTCTTGGTGTTTTCAACCGTTTTTGGGTATAAAAATCCAAGAGTTAGGGCACAAATTATATATTTTTCGATGCGTGAGGAAATAAGCGTGATGTTTTGAAAATTTTATGAAAATTGGATAAAAAATAAAGTCACAAATCGATTTTTTAGTAAACTAACTTTGTAACTCAATTTAAAAAAATTTGAGGTAAACACTGAAAACACGAGATCATTAATCGATGATCGCGGGAGCGAAAGAGTTAAGCTTATTCATGCGTTAATTTTGTAGTTTACTTTTAAGTTGCGTAACGTCACCTCATTTTAATTTACTTTGTTGTTTATTTTGCCTTTTTAATCACTTCGTAGTTTTTGTGCACCGTGGGCAAATTAGTAGGTGATGTAGTTTAGTTTTGCATTTTTTTAATCAATTGGAGATTTGCGTCTTTTGAGTTTGGAAATAATTTTGGAGTTCAATAAAAATTGTTTTAAGACTAATTTTGAATAAGCTATTCGGAGTCTTAAGATACTGAACCGCTACATATATTTTGGTGAAAATCCCGACGTGATTGAAAAACAGAAGGTGACGTGATTGAAAATCAGAAGGAGACGTGATTTGAAAATCAAACATTCTGACAAGTGAACGTTAAAAATCTGCCGCTCAACAAATTGTGAAACTTTTAATTCGCTTAATCGCTTGGAACTGGATCTGAATTATATTAAAATTAAAAATTATTATAGCTTGATTAATATTAACGTAGTATTCTATTATGTCGTTTTTTAAGCGTGATAATTCAGGTAGGCTTGGTAAGCTTTCCCGCCAACAATCAAAAGAAATTGTAAGTTCTCCTAAATCGTTATTAGACAGGGCTCTACCACTGGCGACTGTACAACATACATCATCGCCTTTTTTGTCCAGCACTAATCATACGAGCACTTATTCTTGTTCTACTTTAACTACAGGTACATCGAACAAACGATATGTGCCACTGAAAGATTCCACACCGTCATGCTCACGTGTCTATCTTTCCACTCCACTTTCAAACAGCTACATAAACAGGTATGAACAGCCACAGAGCGCAACTTGTCAAACTAATTCTCATCCTTGTCAATCCAATCTTACAACAAGTAAGTATAATTCAGAAGTTCCAAAGAGTCATCTAGATCCTTCTGGAGGATTAACGTCTTTTCAAGGTTTTGCTAACTCTAGTATTCTACTAAACTCTGTCCCTACGTTTTCTCAAGAGAGTCCTGAGCTATGGTTTAAAGTCTTAGAAGCTTCTTTTGAAGAACAAAAAATTTTTTGTGAAATAACTCGCTTTAGATGTACTTTAATTAAACTAAAACCTTCGCATCTTGAAGTTGTTGCAGTGCTTTTACATATGGACCATCCACAACCATATACCGAGATGAAGAAACTATTGATTCAAAATTTTGGTGCTTCTGATCAAGAACGATACGTTGCAGTGACTAGAATGAAACTTGGTAATGACAAGCGATCGGAACTGTTACGGAAAATGAAATCTTCATTTTACGGGAAACCGTTAGATGGCGTTCTGATCGAACTCTTACATAGCCTATTTTTGCAAGCTTTACCATCCGAAATAAGGTTGTATCTAATTGGTGATGATATTTCTTTAAACGATATTGCACAAAAAGCTGATGCAATTTATGCGGAATTAAAATATAATTCCCAATCGACCTGTGCATCTGATATGAAATCGCCTAAATTACAATTTTATGAAACGTACCTGATCAGGAATCGAACTTGTATTCCTGTGATGTGGGCCATTCCACAGCAAGTTATGGGAATGTAAGAAAACCCAACGACAGCACTTATTATCCAAACAATACTCATTACTGGAGGCGACCTGACAATTACTATTCACGTAATAGTGATTGTAGTCCTTTCAATCCCAAAGACGTTCCCGAGTTGTGCTGGTACCACTATAAGTATGGTCCTGTCAAAGCTAGGAAATGCCATGGAAAACCTTGTCCTATGTTCCCGTGTTTAAATAAATCAAAAAACGTGTAAGCTGGCTTGCGACCATCACGAGTCGTAAGCCATTTTCGTCTTCTAACTTAATTTTTGTGAAGGATTCTCTATCTGACATGGAATTTTTAATCGACTCTGGCTCCACTGTAAGTATTATTCCCTTGTCTTATGTGGATAATGAAGAACCTGCTACGTCTCGCAATCTATTTGCCTTAAATCAGACTGAAGTGAAGACTTACGGTAAGCGTAATTTAACAATTGATATAGGCCTTAGTCAAAAAGAAATGAAATGGAACTTTATTGTCGCGGACACTGCCACTGCTATTATAGGCGCAGACTTCTTATCCTATTACAAGCTTGCTATTGACGTTGGCGCTAAACGTCTAATAGAAACCGAAAAGCCTAACGTGCTTGAACTTGCTGAGTCTAAATCTGAAGTGTCACATAAACTCCCTTGTCAAGCATTGATTGCCAAAGAGCAATGCGTTAATGTTGAAGTCTACAAACAAATGGTAATCAACGACTTTCCGTCCTTATTGCTTTTCCAACCACCCACTAATATCGAAAGTGATATTTGTCATGTCATCAAAACTAACGGTCAACCTATCCGCAGCAAAGTTCGCAGGTAAGGTCTTGAGATGACAAAAATTGCAAAAGAAGAAATCGACAAATTATTAGATGCGAAGATTTTTCGACCCGAAACCAGCCGGTGAAGATCACCCATACACATGGTCAAAAAGAAGCAACCAGGTAAGTATCGTTTAACTGTTGACTTTCGTGCTCTCAATGCTGTTACAGAGCATGACTCTTATCCATTGCCGATATTAAACGATTTTGTCAATTCTCTACATGGCTGCAAAATATTTTCCTTAATTGATTTTAAAAGTGCCTTTCATCAGATTCCGATGCACCCGGACTCTGTGAACAAAACTTGTACCATCACTCCTTTTGGTTCTTTTGTTTGGGATTATTTGCCTTTCGGACTTAGAAACTCGGCCCAGTGTTTCCAAAGATTTATCAATCGAGTTACATCGGATTTTGATTTCGTCTTCGTTTACTTAGATGATGTTCTTATTTTTAGCCCAGATCATGACACTCACTTAACTCATTTGCGAAAACTATTGGAAAGGTTTTCTGAGTACTCGCTAATCATTAACTTGGATAAATGCAAATTTGGTGTTTCGTCCTTAAATTATTTAGGTCATCACATTGATGCCACTGGAATAAAACCTATTGCTGACAAGGTTCAGGCCATCGTAAATTTTCCTAAACCTTTGAATATGCGACAGTTACGACGTTTAATTGGTATGATTGCATTTTACAAAAAGTTTATTCCCAATTGTTCAGAAATTACTAGACCTAATTTTGGCTTTGCTTTCACCTCATAAATATTCAAAGAAGGCAATCGAATGGACTAAAGACGCGGATGATGCTTTCCAAGAAGTGTTGAACAAACTTTGCTCTCCAGTCACTCTGGCCTTTCCAGTCGAGAATGCTCCAACATATCTTGTTACTGATGCTTCTAATGTCGCTGCTGGAGCTGTATTACATCAAAAGATCGACGGTGAGTTACGACCATTAGCATTTTTCAGCCGAGCATTTAACAAGGCGCAGCTTAAATACAGCATTTTTGATAAAGAACTGACTGCGATGTATATGGCTGTGAAACATTTCAAGTATTTTCTTGAAGGACGTTCATTCAAGATTGTCACTGACCAGAAAAGTATCACAAGTGCTATCTTGGCACCTTCTACTAATCTTTCGCCACGTCAAAGTAGGTATATTGATTTTATTGCGCAGTATTCTACTGACGTCATTTATATTTCAGGTTCAAAGAATGTTGTTGCAGATTGCTTGTCCCGTACTCAATGCAATGCTTTGTTTGAAGAACTTCCTCCAGTATCCTTGCACGAGATGGCGGCTAAACAACAAGCCGATGCAAGCATTTCAAACTTGATGAATTCAGATACTACCACTCTTTCTATTGAAACCCGAACATTATCTGACAGTAACAAAAACATCGTTGGTGATGTTTACACAGGATCTTTTCGGCCGATCGTTCCCGAATCCATGCGTAAACAGGTATTTGATGTTTTTCATTCCCTTTCTCATCCTGGAATATGGGCTACTCGATCTATAATTAAAGAGCGCTTTGTGTGGCCCCGGATGAATTCTGAAATTAAAGATTGGGTTACAACTTGCATCCCCTGTCAAACTGCCAAAGTACAGCGTCACAACAAAGCCCCAATAAAAACTTTTCTTGCTCCAGACGATAGATTTAGCCATATTCACATTGATTTGATTGGTCCTCTAAATGAATCCCACGGCTATTACTATGCTTTAACTATTGTTGATAGGTTCACTCGTTGGTGCGAAGCTATTCCTCTTCGTAACATTGAAACCGAAACCATCGTTAACGCATTTCTTTTGCACTGGGTTGCTAGTTTTGGTTGCCCTTCAATCATCACCTGTGATCGTGGAAGACAATTCACGTCTAATCTTTGGCATTCGCTTTGTGAGTTCTTGGGATGCAAACTTTCTCATACATGTTCATACCATCCTGCCGCTAACGGCATGTGCGAGAGATTCAACAAGCAGTTAAAAACTTCTCTAAAAACTCATGCTAACGTTGACTGGATTTCTCACCTTCCCTGGGTTCTGTTAGGAATTTGATCTTCATTAAAAGAAGATCTTGGTTGTTCATCTGTACAATTAGTCCTTGGTTCAAGTGTACGTCTCCCTGGTCAATATTTTGAGTTTTGTAAATATCAAATTAATTCCTATTTTGAGTATTTTCATCGACTAAACAAATTTATTTATTCACTTCGTGCAATTCCTCCTCGGTTAGTTACTTCTAATGCATCCTTCATTGACCCACAACTACATAATGCAGACTATGTTTTTGTGCGAAAAGATGCTTCGCGATCTCCGTTGGAAAAAACATATTTTGGACCATTTAAAGTGATTTGTAAAGCTGATAAGTACTTCACTTTGTTACAGAATGGAGTACTTAACAATGTTTCCATTAACCGTTTAAAAACTGCACACTTGCCTCTTTTCCAAACAGATGAATCCTTACAATCTTCAACCTGCGAGGCTACAGAATCTACTGAAAATGATCAATTATCTTCTGACGACTCCTCTTCTTCACAATCACCTCAACTTCCGCACTTGGATCCCGTTTTCAGACGCAGTCGAGTGGGGCATCTCATCAGACCTCCTGCTATTCTTGATTTTTAGTTTACATTAGGCGAAGCTTTGGTCACCTAAGACCCCCCTAGTTTATTCGTCCATCATTTGGTAATCAACCATTCAGAGGCCTTACTTGCTGTTTTCTCTCGACCTACTAATCTGCTTTACTCTTGCTAGCCGGCTCCCTCCAATGGAAATTTGTCACATATACCTTGGCAATTTAGTAACGGTAAGTGAGCTCTACTGACGTCATATTATATCCGCTCATTCCTTGCTGAAGATTATCTTCCTTGGTAAGACAAGATTATTCTTTTGGCTCGTTATTTACTTGTTCATTTTTGTATTACAGGTCTTCTGGTTCGTGGTACATACTTCCTATGGTGCTAGTGGTGGTATCGTGGCTTATATGTCTCTTATGCTCTCTTGATTGTTGGCGAGACGGCTTATTAAACTGCCAAAGTTATTCGTTTAGATTTTTAGTTTACCATGTATTAAGTTTTATGTATTGATATTTTTTTGAGTTTCAGATTATTTTCTCCGACACTGAATTGACCTTGTCGATGTAGATCTCCAATCGCCATCTTGGGGGAAGCTTATGTGGGAACCACTTCCTTGGATTTTTTGTTTGTTAATTTATAGGATGTTTTGTTTAAGCTTATTCATGCGTTAATTTTGTAGTTTACTTTTAAGTTGCGTAACGTCACCTCATTTTAATTTACTTTGTTGATTATTTTGCCTTTTTAATCACTTCGTAGTTTTTGTGCACCGTGGGCAAATTAGTAGGTGATGTAGTTTAGTTTTGCATTTTTTTAATCAATTGGAGATTTGCGTCTTTTGAGTTTGGAAATAATTTTGGAGTTCAATAAAAATTGTTTTAAGACTAATTTTGAATAAGCTATTCGGAGTCTTAAGATACTGAACCGCTACAAAACCATTCGTATGATAATCCCTTAACTCCATAGTGATATAATTTGTAAAGTAAGATTGTATGGTTAATCGTGTCAAAAGCCATTGAAAGATCCAAGAAAACACCCAATCTTTATTTTATTTCTTCACATTCTATTGTAGCATTTTTTATCATAACGGTGAGAGCATTATTTTTGTAGTGCTTTTTTTGTGAAATCAACTAGGTACCGGGTATTGATGGAGTAAATCTGTTTGGTTTAAAAATAAATAGAGCCTTTTGCAGACAATTCTTTCCAAAATGTTGGACATTACAAATAATAAGCTGATTGGTCGGCAGTTGTTTACATCAGTTTTAGATCTTTTTTTTGTGCATTTGAATTACTTTTGGCCTTTTTAAAAGCATTAATAAATTTACCTTGTCCCAATAAAAGATTAAAAATATGGCGCAATTTTAACATCTGGTTTTACATTAATTTTAGAATTGATATTGAGATTTCATTTCAACCACAACTGTTTTTTTGTGGCATGCCAGATGAAACAATTTTAATTTCTGAGACACAAGTGGAGTTTACATACATACAGTGCGGGTATGACGAACCAAGGCAATTATCAAATTTAGCACTAGTGAGATATAGGCTATATTTTTTTCTAAGTCACTACCAATCGTTGCAAAGTATTTATTGAAGTGTTTAACTATTTCTGCATTATTGATAGATAATTCTCCACGAATACTTGAGGAAGTGCAGCTCTGGTTTTTAGTTTTCCTATAAGAGAGTTGATAGTCTGCCATGTTTTTTATATCGTGCTTTTGTTTTTCAGGAACTGGTGCAAAGTAAATATTTTTTTTCTTGAAAGTTATGAAAGTATTTATTTTTAGATTCTTTGCTTTTGGCTTTGGCTGTAATAGGCCTACTCTTTTAGACAATATATTGTTCCAACAACTTATATCTTTCCTTCATTAGATTTAAGAAATCTTCATCACACCAGTTTTTTTTCCAAAAAATCTTATTTTAACCAGAGGGGCACAGCAATCAAAAATTAGCAGCGTATTCGCTTATAAACATTAAAAAGGCTGTATTGGGATCAGCTTATTGCAAAATCAAATTCATACATATTTTTTGTTGAAATTCTTTAATGTTTATTTGATTACAAATTTTGATTTGTTGCTTTGCTTATGCTTTATTTGATTAGTGTAATATCAAGTAGCTACAGGTGGAAAATGGAATGGAAAAACACTTCTGTTTTGATGCTATTAGAATATAAATTTGTCCACATGTGACCTAAAATAGTTACACTGGTGTCTGTAATGCGAGTAGGTTTGTTTGTCAATCAACAAAAAGAGTTATCTAACATATTGTTTAGTAAATTATTAACCATGTTATTATCATGTGCAAAAAAGTCGTAATTAGGATCACCAAATATAAAGCATTTGTAGTTGGTCTTTATAGATTCAAGAGTTTCTTTTACTTTGTCATTAAAAATCTGATCATGGGGTAAAGACCTATAGATTGTTCCACAGATAATGCTTTCATTTCTTATATCTGATTTAATAAAGATAGATCCAAATAGCTTTTCATGCATAGTGGTAAGTTCAGTCAAAACATGAAATCTGATTGTGTTTTTGACATAGAGTGCTACTCTTCTTCTTTTCAAGCATTGATTCGAAAATACGTTGCTTGCTTTATGATTCGATGTGCAAATTCTTGTAATATCTGGATTTCCTCACTGATAAATTCGGATGATTTCCTAACCAGCCAGTTTTATAAACGCTTTCTTCTCTTTCATGACCGTTAGGCTTTTGCCTTCTTAGGGATTTCAAACATCTCTGCAACTCTGTGTTTGTTTGTTTGTTTGTTGTCTATGCCCTGTGTTTGTCTGCTCTCGTTGAGCTATTCTAGTGTGACTTATGCTGGACTAATGTTGACTTTGCTGAAAGTTAACGGGTCTGTTAAATAAATACAAGATTTTTGAATAAAGCCTAGAGTTGCGAACAAACTTGTAACCTGCTAAATTTAACCCTTTAAGGATCATAAGATTCTAATTGATAACATTTGAAACAATTCTATAATAGTTAGTAACAACGGGAAAATAATGGATTTCAGAAAAGTGGTTATTACATCATTATGGCGTAACAATTAACAAGGGTAGTTATAAATAGGCATAGTAGGCATAGTACAGGCATAGTAGGCATAGTACAGGCATAGTAGGCATAGTACAGGCATAGTAGGCATAGTACAGGCATAGTAGGCATAGTAGGCATAGTACAGGCATAGTACAGGCATAGTAGGCATAGTACAGGCATAGTACAGGCATAGTAGGCATAGTACAGGCATAGTAGGCATAGTACAGGCATAGTAGGCATAGTACAGGCATAGTACAGGCATAGTACAGGCATAGTAGGCATAGTACAGGCATAGTAGGCATAGTACGATGTGGCGATGATTTTTAGTTGTTGGAGTCCGCCTACTACTAAACGTAAAGGACAAAATTTGAACTTTACATTACATGCTTAAGTAGTTCACCAAGCAATGAAATGAAAACGGCTGCTTGCGGGACCTAGGAAACAGATGTTTGGGGATCTTTGCAACACTGTGTTGCAAAATAAAATTTAACAATCGTACGTGGACATGATGTTTTCCAAAAAAAAAGGTCATCTCCCTTGCTTCGGGCGGAAAATGCGTCTATGAAGACTGTCGAGCACTCATGTCACATCGCTCCCATCTCCAAACTTCCACATTTGCATTTGAATGAGGTGGTATCAATCCTTGTTTAGGACAATTCATGAGATCTAAAAATGGATTCTCTCCAGAAGCATTTTTGAAATCCTCCACTTCAGCCCAAAATTTCTCTGTTCTGTGTTTTCAGCCCAACATTATGTTTGAAAAATATTAGATAAACTCACTAATACAACATTAGCCTAACAATATTGCATAACCTAGAACAAAAAAGTAAAGGAAAACAAGTTAATCTCCCTCCTTCACTATTCTTTATGACATTACTCGACTTAAAGATTTCCCTCTAGATAATATCTAGTACGTTAAAAAAATATCTAGACTTTCTAGCCATCATCTAGTTTCCCAATTATACCTCTAGGCCTTACAAAAAATATCTAGATTTAGCTATAAAACATCTAGAGTGGCAGCCCTAATCGGATCCCTCTTAATAGGAGATCGGCTTGAAAATGCTAATTAGCAAGTAGCAACTTCTATATTTTATAAAAGTAAAAATTAATTTTTTTTGAAAGGAAAGAAGGCTTTGTCACATTTGTGCGACTGGTTTTCGATCGCACACCTCTCCTACTATGCCTACTATGCCTGTACTATGCCTACTATGCCTGTACTATGCCTACTATGCCTGTACTATGCCTGTACTATGCCTACTATGCCTGTACTATGCCTACTATGCCTGTACTATGCCTACTATGCCTGTACTATGCCTACTATGCCTGTACTATGCCTACTATGCCTGTACTATGCCTACTATGCCTGTACTATGCCTATTATGCCTACTATGCCTATTTATAACTACCGCAATTAACAATTGTGTGACATATATGACCTAGTATCCGTCAAAGGGTTAAGAAAGGATCTGAGCTTGGAGGGGTGATTCAAGTTTCTAAAACAGAGAAAATGTCTGATTTGTATGTCATGAATGAAAACAGCGCTTCTAGCTTGCTGAAATTGGCATTATCGACTAATAATCTCATGTTTAGTTCAAATAGACGCTATAAGTAGATAGCATTTGACGTCAAACATTTGGTGAGAAAAAGTGTTTGGTCAAAAGCTGTAATTTATGCTGGAAAGGTATAAGACGAAAATTAACTTTTGGGGTTATTTTGAAAACTAACAAGAAATTAATTTAAAATTGGAATTAACTATTGCTAGTTTGCTACACAGAAACAAAGAAATTTAATCAAAAGCGATTTGACTGGTATTAGGCCTTTCAGTTTGACAGTCTAAGCTGAGTACTGTGTGCCAACTTGCCAAAAAATCTGCCTTATGAGAAGTGCCATCTTATTACCATTGGCTCCTCTGTAAAAAATAATTTAATACCCATAGGTGCATCAGCCAATACAACTATTATCTGATCATTACTACTGGTACCGTAAGTTTTTGAATTACCCTGGGTCTAGCATCCGATGCAATAACCCAAAAAATTGTTTATAAAATAACTAAGGTCACAAAATTACATTTGATATATCAATACCAATGGCAAAGTCCTGGCCAGTTTGTTTGTAAGCGTAATATAGTGGCTCCACTTGACTTTGCGAAAGTTCCATCGCTTTACAGGCTTGCTTTGTGCAGGACAAGCAAACCTGGGTGGAGTAATAAGCGAGTGTCGATGTTGAGATCTTGGAAACTTTTCTAAGACATGTCTCTCAGGTAAACAACTGTCCGAAGTGATTCTGACGAATGCAAGATCCGGGTTGGTGCTTGTATTTCAGCAGCCAGAATGGAAGCTGGCGGCATCCTTTGGGTTATGAAGTAGGGCATGATTTTTGGTATTTGCCCAGCCAACCAGGCATTCTCTATCTGCCCTGTTGGCATCATAACCCCAACGAGCACACTGGCAATTAAAGTCGTCAGCATAGAGACAGAGATGTGAGAATACTGGGAGACCAGATACTTGCAAACGAATCGGTGGAGGTTTGTAAACGTTGACTGTCTTATATCCATCAACGTCGACGTACAACCGCTCAGTCTCCAATGTAGATGGAGATTGGTCGAAAAGGGTCCACTTCTGTCGTTCATGGAGAAAAGTAGCAAGGTCATGCTTCCTGCTTAAGGAGAACCCAACTAGTTGGTAGTTCGGTGGAACTAAACTCTGTGCAAAGATGCAGTGGGTCTCCTGGAGTAGGATGACGAGTTCGTCACGCCGTGCAGCAAGATGGTAAATCTCTTGCAGCAAGGCTTTGGATGCTCAGCTGAAGGATGGCAGGCCTTTGGAACTTGTTGACAATGCGTTTTGATGCATCGCCCAGCTCTGAAAAGGGCGTTTGCCACTTACAAGGTGTTGCGAAAACATCGGTAACAATAGATGCCTTACCGTTTAAGCAGATTTGGTTTTAGTCTGACATACGAACTCAAAAGACAGGCGTACTCACGGACCGGACTACGAAAAAGCATCTGCCATCCAGTTCAATTTCAAAATGAGAGGAAATCAAATGCGCTGTCTGCGCCAGCCTCGCTCAATTGCAAAAATAATTGCTTCAACATTTACATCATATGTAGCTCGACACTTACATTTCGTTACAAACGATAAGAAAGGACCACCTTTACCCTATAATCTTTTTCCTGGGTGATCACCAAGTGTTTAGCTTGGAGTTGGCCACATATAAAAATTTGTAGACTTCATTTTTCTATAAATCTTTTTGAATAATTTGATGGATAATGTCAAAGATCCATGCTATCGAGCAAAAATAGCCAAAATGTGCCAAAAGACTTAATTTTTCTAGAAATTGTAGTTTTGTGAAATGCAAGCACCAAAATTTAGGTGTTTCTAACCGGTAGACTAAATTTTATAAACGATTAGAGACTTCAGTTTTTAATGGATCTTTTTGAAAGCGTCGACAGATAATGCAAAAAAAACATGCTTGGAAGGAAAAGTAGTTAGTGCCTTACTATTACGTTATTGTATTAAAATTACCTGTCTTTACTTAGCTTACCACTTTTTGAGAGGGTAGAAAGTCACACCCCATGTCTCAAAGTTAAGTTTTTTCAGTATAAAAACTAATATTAATTGTTCATATTATACGTTATCGAAATTGCATTGAAATAACCACTAATTTGTCGAAAAAAGTTTGAAAATCAGTTGAGAAATTAAGTCACAAATCATTTTTTTGATAAACTGATTTTGCAAAAAGGTTGCAGTTTTTGAATACATCTTCATATCATGATCTGTGGAAGCAAACGATTTGTGTTAATTGTACGAGACATATTATGACATTGTAGCGACATTTCTGTTCCCAGTCAATTATTAAAAATAATTAATTAAAATTAAATAAAATATGGATATCATCCTAATGTTTAATTTTTCTAAAAACAACGTGATTATTATTTTTTTATCTCTCTTCGAAAATAGACTTCGTGAAATATGGTGGTAGTTTTTAGTAATAAAGTAACTGATGTTTAGAATGTTGTGTTATGTCCCTGTAGAGGTGTCAGGTATGGGCTTTCTGACGGAAAAAGGAGAATTCACAGCGAGCATGAACTCACAACGAGAGAATTTATTTTGAAACTCTACATTGGTGAAACTCTACAACATCATAGAGCCAGTTTTATGCGTGCAAGCAAAATAAAGAAGAAAAATAACTATTGGGCTTACAGTGCTTAAATAAAGAATTGCTTGTAGCATAGTCAAATAAGCTTTAATTGTTGTAAAATTGTTTTGTCAAAAGCACCTTACTAACAGCTTTTGAAAAAAAGGTTTAATCGCGTTTGCGTGATCAATAGTTTTTGAGAAAGAACAAAAAACAGATTGTGCAATAAAGCGTTGATTTTGACCTGATTTTAGACCCAAAACAAATGGAAGTTTTTGAAATATGGTAAGTCGGAAGCTGGTTTTCGTTTGAGCAAAACGCAGTTATCCTTTGTCAAGAAATGCAAATTAAAAAAAACTGATTATGACGTCATCGTGACGTCCCCAACACTCTTGCAACATTCACCACAGGGTAATGATTAATCGTGCCAAGTTTGATGCTTGCACCTCTAGAAGTTTTAGAGAAGTTAAAACAGATAGACAGAATCGCGCTTTATATATTAGACTATCCGGCTTTGCTGTGCCCGGCAGGGGCCTCCATCAGTAATGTCCCAGTTTTGTATTTCAGTTTAACCGGCTGCGTCGGTTTCACCCATCGGGCTTTTGTGTGAGCACCAGCGAAAAGTTAATGAATTTTATGCACTTTCACCATTCTTGAACACAAAATTGTGAGCATCATATTCTCTTAATTATGACTGGCAATGCTCACAAAGAATCTTGCCATAAATTATTGTTAATACTTGTGAGGGAGCAGTGATTGAAACATAATTAAAACTATTGTAGCGGCAAAATGGTGGTTGCTTTCATAATTATAGAAATAAACTATTTAATGGTAAGCCTCTTTTGCGATGTGGTGTTGCCTCTTTACCATTTAAATTTGTGATATTAAGTTTCTAATATGGCAGCACTATTGGTCTTGTTTCCGGCATAGCAACAAAAGCTGCTATTGTTCTCTCTATATTCTGTTTGAAGTAATATTTATTTCATCAGAATGCTTTTAACGCACCTGTTGCTCGTTCTTTGAGGTATAAGATTTATTGTCTTTTATTCAATTGCCTGCTAAATCATTTCCTGCAAAAAGTAAAACCACTAATCTTATTTAGAACTCATTTTTATCTCGACACGTGCAGATAGAATCTAAATTTTTCTATGAGCTAAGTCATCCGTTACATCTTGTCTTACGTCACAATGATTTTATTTTTTCTCTCTGTATTATATAAATGCCTGTTACCACGAATTTGCCCCTTTTACCAGTGTTGCCAGATTGGGCTACTTTTGATCTTGATTGGCAACTAGCAATTTTTTCGGGTAATTTCAAGAACATCTTGACAATCTTAATTTGATAAAAATTGGCTACTTGGGAAAAATCTTTTTGAAAAAAATTGCCTTCATGATTGAATAGTGACTACATGTTTTTATGATCATAATACTTGCAACTCTGCGCTGTATCCGTCGTCATCACAATCTGAACCTATAGAGTTATGTCATGCTGCTGTTAAATGTTGTTCATTTTCACCGCCACATGCCACCAATCATCAAGGGAAACAATCGAAATGCACTGTATGCAAAATGGGAAGGTTTCTTGCTAGTTGAACCATCGAAGATAGCTAACTTAGTTTGAGCATGGTTTCAGCGATTTGAGATAACGATATTGTGTGACATGCTATGAAATTTGCAAGGTTGTTGACAGTATCCTTCATGAGTCAAGCTAGTCTTATAGAAACCTGTTGAATCAAAACTGTGCCTGGTAATAAGCTTTGATTAGGATTTTGAGAACCAGGTTTTATATTTAGCCCAGGTTACCAATACCTGCGCAAGTTGTGAAGATGTACGATTAACGTTGGCATGAAGTTTAGGTCTAATGAGAGTAATTTAGTTCTTTGATTTGACATGAACTTGACCGACGCGATGGCGTAGTGGTTAGAGCGTCTGCTTCGCATTTGGTAGACTTGGGGTTCAATTTCCTTGTTAAGTCATACCACAAGACTTTAAAAAATGGTATACACAGCTTCCCTGCTTGACGCTCGGCATTTATGGGAGGTTGTGGAGAACAAGCCGGCAAATTCGCTTGTTGTGTCCTTGGGCAAGGCATTTAACTGGACGCCCCCACCTTTATGTGGAAGACAGGTGGCTCAGACACCTCGGAAATGGCAACTCCCAAGCGAGTGCGGAAGTCCCATCCACGATATAGCGATACAATTCTCTTTCTCGTGAATGAAGAATAAATATGGAAAAAAAATTTGATTCGCTGTCTTTGATGGCAGCTGCTTGCAATGAGACATGTTAGACCTAGTCATAGTTTTTGCTTTTTATTTTAGTAATTATATTAATGCCATATATTTTAAATCATGTAACAATAATTGGACAAGGGATCTGGCTTTTAAACTGTTTAATTGAAAAAGAAGATGGCAAACAAGTTCATTGTAACACGTGGAAAGTTTTTTTTTTATTTGCGATATTTATCCTCCATTCACGAGAAAGAGAATTGTATCGCTATATTTTAGACGAGACGTCCGCACTCGCTTGGGAGTTGCCATTTCCGAGATGTCTGGGCCACCTGTCTTTCAGATAAAGGCGTAAGCATCCCGTTAAGTGCCTTGCCCAAGGACACAACAAGCGAACTTTCCGGCATGTTCTCCACAACCTCCTATTAATGCCGATCGTCAAGCAGTGGATACCATTTTTTTATGCTTTTTGGTATGACTCGACAAGGGAATTGAACCCCAAGTCTACCAACTGCGAAGTGGACGCTCTAACCACTACATTAATTAAAGAGCTTACAAATCAGATCTACTGAAAAATGCAGGTACATCAAACACAGAACACCTATGAGTGCAGCAGCATAAAAAGAATAGTGTCACATTTCAAGGTTTTTCTCACCTATAGTAATCACCTAGCTGAACTGGAAATTAGTTTAGCTTTTTTTTATTGCGGGCCATTCTTCCATCAATTCAGTCAATCTTCCAACAGATCTTTTGAAAGAAGAAATTGCTGGTTATTCAAAGAAAAGCTCTATGCGCTTACCAAATGCACGACACTAATAACAGAAGTAATAGCCCTTGTGCTGCCGGATGAGCTGATTGATGATGCTTTGAAAAATTGTAAAACAGAATTCTCATTGTTTCGACCTATCATGTCTCTTCAGTGCAGTTGGTGACCAATTGAGAAGCTAGAGGCTTTTTTGATTGTGGATGAATGAACAGATCTTGCGTGTGCAAAGCATTTGTGTATACGCGTGAGGCATTTTAGTTTAGCATCAACTAAACTTAATAGTAAATTTTTTGGTTTAATACCTTTGACAGACACTTATGCTTCTGCATTGTTTTCACATTAAAAACATTTTTTGATGATAAGAGGATTCACCTGGGAAAGTACTTTTTCCTTGCCACAGATGAGGCTTCTAGCATGTGTGGCAAACACAATTCTCTTTACGCTTTGTTAAAAAGAGACATTACAGATTTGATTCCAGTAAAATGCGTTTTCCATTCTTTGCATTTAGTCTGCTCCCGTGCATCGGATCAACTTCCTTCAAATATTGATTATTTACTGCCAAAAACACATATCTGGTTTTAGCAATCTGCTTTGCCAAAGGAAGCGTGTATGCAAATTTGCCAAATAAAAAACGGAAAACCTCCTTTGAAGTTAATTTCTTTGTCTGGGACTCGCTGGCTTGCAAGAAGCATCAGTGTGCAAAGAATTTTATGGCAATGGCATGAATTAAAAGCCGTTTTCAAGCTGCTTCTACCACCTGTGACAAATACGTGGCTAGAGAGCTACATGCAGGGCCGTTTTAAGCAATGAGCAAACTGGGCGGTTGTCTTGGGCCCCGCGCTTTTACTAATTTTTAGCGCTATTAACTATTGAACTGAATTGAAATAAATTTATAGCTTTATAACCTACATTACCCGCAAACTTGAACAAAAAAATCAAAATATTTACATACCGGTACAGTTATAACCTGTACGAAAAAAATTTAAAAGATTTTCAATGACAAAGTAACTGCAACGTCACAATAGAGACTGGTATAATACAGTAGACACCGCTTAATATGACCACCTTGGGACCAGACCATTTTGGTCACAATATCCGAATGGTCATAAAAACCGAAGCCGCCACAACAGCACCTGAATCGACGCCGTAAGCCACAAGAAGTCCAAATACCGTCAAATTCATCGTTTAACCGAAGTAACAGTGTAACGTTGGCAGTAAAACAAAGTACAGTATTGTAACAGTACAAGTGACGGTTAAACTAAGTACAGTGTGTAACAATATGTTGGAAAGACGAAGTTACAAGTGCGTGGCGGGAAAAATACTGTACTATAATAAGACAGATGGAGAAAATGTTGGTCATATTATCCGAAATTCGGTCATAATAAACGGAGAATTTTAAATGGAGAAATTCCGGACCGTCCCAAATTGGTCATAATAAGCGGCGCCTACTGTAGCATTCAAATAAATAGCTGCGAACGACTGTCAAGTGTTAGAGCGGTTATAAGAAATCTTAGGCCTTCAGGTCTATATCTTGCAGCGAGCAGACAAACATAAGTCTGTGGAAATTTACAAGCAATTTCATTTCAAAAGTGTTAAATGAATAGGTAGGACACTAAGAGTCGCAAGAAACTTAATAAGCTATAGGCGAGAAAATATAAATAAGTAGGATATTAGAAAATTTGACTGATAAATTTAGAGGATTTGGGGTATTGGATCTTCGCCATTACCTCAAAATTAGCCAAATTTTTTGAATTACAGAAACTTACCGATTTACAGAAACTTGTAATTCAATATACTTATAGCAATACTTTTAGTTAAATTGAAGAAATTAAGTTGGTTGAGTTTCCGTGACCACTGCAGAGTGTTTCATATTTAAAGTGCTCTTAGGTTGAAAATATGAGAGTGGAAGTCAAAAACGTAAAAGAAAGAGGAAAGAGAGACAAAATCAAAACAAGTTGAAAGCAAGTGTAAGAAAATAAGTAAGTTCTTTCCTAATGTAAACGAGCAGTTAGCTAATCCTCCATCAATTCAATATTTGAGTAACGATAGTCAAGCTGTAGAAGCTATGAATCTAGAGAGTACAGCAGAGCAAACTTTTGACACAGCTTTAGATACTGAATCTGAAAATAAAAGTGTGAATGATGTAAATGAAAGCATGTAAACATCTACCAATGTAACTGAAAACAATAGAGATGATCCAGCTTTGTGGAAAAATATTGATGATGATTTTCGCCTATTTATCCTTGAAAATGGACTCAACCTGAAAACAACTATCAGTTTTACTGATTCCAAAAGAACATGTGTTGATGGCATTAACCGTTATCTTAAAAAAGAACATTTCTACAGAGTTTTAACAAATGGAGAAACTATCAAACGTAACTGGATGCTGTACTCGGAAACCATTAGAATGGCGTATTGTTCTGTATGTAAGCCATTTGCTGATCGTGAAACACATTTTACCAGTGAATTTAATGACTGGAAGCATATTAATCGGCTGCATTAACATAAAAACAGCGAGTCACACAGGAATGCTAGTCTATCTACTGCTTCTTTCAAGACTAAGAACGCACGAGTGGATCATAGCTACTTGGTGCAGATTGATAAAGAAAAAGTATACTGGATAGCAGTGTTAAAAAGAGTTGTGACCGTCGTCAAGTTCCTGTGCGAAAGAGGTTTGCCGTTGCGTGGGGGAAATGAAGTATTTGGATCTTTTCAAAACGGAAACTTTCTGGGACTGCTTGAATTGCTAGCGCAATTTGACGTTTTTGTAGCTGATTACAATCGCCGATTTGGTAATTTTGGTAGAGGTGTGCCTTCCTACACTGTTAAAAAAATTCCCTGTAAGTTTTACGAAGTCTGGCAGCATTTTGCCGGCGCCATTGTAATTCAAACTACTGGTGATCGTTAAAGTTTTTACGATGTTTTCTGTACTTTTTACACTGCATTTTATAACAGTAAAAGTTTTAACAGTTTTTTTCCGTACTAAGTTTTGACTGTTTTTTCTGCAACACCAATTTACGTTCTCCTTAAGTAAATATTTAACATCTTCTCGCCGTACTAAACTTCAACAGTTTTTTTCTGTAGCATCCAATTACGATTTCTTCAATTAACGTATTTAACAATTTCTTTCTGTACAAGGTCTTACAACTTCATCTTTACTGTCGATACGTTAAAAACGACAGTAATCTATCTTACAAATGGTCTGGCAGCAATTAGACTTTTGATACGTATCAGGCATAGCATGAAATTTGCTGTTGTTTTATTAACACAGTAACAGCTGCACTGAAATAATCCATTTTGATTTGAGAAGTCTTCATGCTTCGCACGTATTTTTCGCCCGAAATTACAACCTCGCGACTCCATTCCTTTTTTGCTTTCTGCTCTTGTCTCCCTTTGGTTGATCTTCGCAAAACACCTGCAAAAATCACTTCTAAGCTCAGTCAAAAATTCACCTATTAGACTATAAATATAACCAACAGTCTTAGAAAGGAAGATAAAATTGCCCTGCACTCATAAATGGTTAATACCAATCTGCATGAAATTTACTCAAATCCAAAACTTTGGCATCAGTTTCGACAACATTAGCATCTGTAGAGGTCATCTCAACGGAGAGTGGGGCATACTAAAAGTACCTAAGTATGTGGAAGAAGCAAGTGGTGGAGGAGACAGAGAAGATTGGTTTGAAGAAGGAGGATGCTCTTTAGACGAGCAAAGTGGAGAGACGGAGTGCGAGCAATTGCAGAAGGAATGGGGTGAATCTGGCCATCTCTGCTAAGGGGACAACACCGGTTAAAAACTGGAAAACTACTACTAAATTAAATGGTAATACACTGCACAATTCTCTAATGTTCACAAAATTTTAGAGGAATG
Source organism: Trididemnum clinides (assembly GCA_963675345.1). Lineage (NCBI taxonomy): Eukaryota > Metazoa > Chordata > Ascidiacea > Aplousobranchia > Didemnidae > Trididemnum > Trididemnum clinides. Next base: position 37,287,695 of record OY776292.1, on the reverse strand, counting down.
TGTCTTAAAAACCAGTCTTTCCCACCGTTTTTCTAACTCCAGTTTTGGGAAACTATGACTATGACCAATACGAGCAAATTTGCGTAAGACGAGGACTACGACTAAAAAGACCTCTCTTTTGGAAATGAAGAAAGCTTTTTTGAAGATCAATTACATGAAACGCATTTTAAAATGACTAAAAATTTATGTTTGTAAATATCAACTTTATTATTTTGATAGGGAGCTCAGCAAGAAATCTATATTGCGTTTCGTGATCGCATGACGTAATAATAAACGGAAATAAAGCCAAATTTTATATGACGTATGTAAATTAATATACGTTAAGTGAGCGCAATATTATTAGCCAATAGTTTATTAATTAATCAATAGTTTTTTATTCATAGTCAAAACGAGGCCAATATTGGCTCAAGGTCAGTCGTTTAGCTATATGTAGTATACAAATACACAATTTATGCACTGGCAAATTGTCAGCTATATATTTGACTAAAATTTAAAAAATCAAAATCTCAATTGTTTCTTAATCACTATGAATTGTTTAATATTCAATGTAAGTTTAAATAGATACCAGAGTCCAGATCTATTTCTACATCACTGCAACAGCATTACTGATAGAGCACTGTGTTTGCCATTACACAACCTATACTACCACTTCATCATAAAATACGAATTACAAACCATACAAAATAAACTATTATGTTAATGGTGTGCACTATCATATAGGCAGTGAGAAAAATTATTAGAAAAAATCTTACCGTTGGAAAAACTCCACTGTGTAAGCAGCTTTTGCAGGATATTCCATAATAAATACATAAAAAGAAGCGAATAGATAAACCAACGCATGCGTGTAATGCTTCAGTTCCACAAGAACCTTCTTTTCGATGGGGACGAAAATTTTTTTTGACGAAGTCAAGCGGTCGCCTAGTGGTAAAATAAATATGGCATTGTGTGAATAAAAATTATATTGTAATCTAAATAAAAATTTTGCATAACAATAAATTATTTGTAATAATTTTGATATCACGCTAATGAAAATAAGAACGTCTAATACAGCTTCAAATCATTTTTTATCGAGACACCACGTGACCTACGAAAATATATTCAGTTTACTTTGATATTGCTTTTTTGCATTGTCCAAATCCATGGTGAGCAAACTGTGGCTCTTCGGGTTCAAAATGTTTTTATGAGCAGCGATGTAGCCTTTAATAATAAATAAGTAAAGTTTTTCGACATTAATTTGTATGGAAAATGTCAACAACCTGTAACCGAGAATTGCGTTGCGGCTATTTCACTCTAGGCACCATCGCTTTTGGCTCTTCTGTGAGGCAAGTGTGCCCACCCCGGATCACAATTATTATAACTAACTGCGAGGTAGAAGCTCTAAGAACCAGCACGCCACCCAACAGTTAAACGCTCGAACCACTTTAAAAACTAAGCCATATACTCACCTAAAACAATTACAAATGGCGTTACTGGTATAGATTGCTGCAAGACTTCCTCAAGCGTTTTTTCCTAAAACAAAATATTCATAAAATAACCAAATTACTAACTTGCTATTCTTTCATTACCCGTGAAACCGAGGTCTAATTATTCTACCAACGATTAGCTCACGCCAGCTTGGTTGTTCTATTTCTTACTATTGCTGCTTGTCAGAATTAACAAGCCAAAAAGGGTAATCAATTGCCTTTCTTCTTGGTTTGAGCGTATTTTCATTGAGCAATATCAAACGAAGATAAAGGCACACACACTGCGCGTGCGCTCATGCTCTGTTTGCGAATCTTCAGTTAGACTGGGCCACCACGACCGGTAGAATGCATGACCCCACCAACTGTCTGCCGCATGGAGATGGAGGCGTCCTGTTAAGTGCCTTGCCCACTTGTTCTCCATACTATCCCTTTCGTGCTGAGCACCAAGCTGGGAAGTTGTGGTTACCATTTTTTGACGTCTTTCTCGACGACGGGAATAAACCCCAGGTCTATTGACTGCAAAGAGGACGCTAGAAAATACTTGATACTCTCTTGGACTCAAAAGCAAATTGTTTGAATCAGGTAATGTTAACAGTATTTTTAATTTCAATTCCACTGCACTTAACTTTAGGTTATAGTGCTGTCGGGTTCCAAATCTACAACACGAATCAGATATTATGTAAGACAGCCAACAACACCAAGAGAAACAAAATAATCACTCACTGGGTATAGCTGGTACATAGCATCTGAATTCTCATCAAAATACTTGGCCACTAGCTCAAAACATCTCAGCGCCTTTGCACTATTGTTTCCTAGAGCAACGGTTTCCTCTTTAATGTCCTAAACGATATGCTTCTGTTCTCACCTAAAACAATATGCTTAATGTCCTGAACGATATTCTACACCAATCAACAGCCGCCTCAACGTGGTGGTGCGGTCCCCGGCCCCGTTTGGGTTTGGTCTAAATGGCTGTTGGATTTCCCAAGGGTCCCAGTTACCCAGGGAACTCCCCTTTATTTTTTCGCTTTGCTGCTCCCTGAACGACCGCAGAAGGGCAGCACACAGCTGCTATAAAATCGGTCGCCTGTTTTCTCTTTTTCTTTTCTCCTGCCCTTCTTTGTCTCCTCATTCTCCTTCTCTTGATGAGCGGCAACGTTCATCCCAACCCTGGCCCCATCTTTCCTTGCTCTGTGTGCGCTGGAAATGTGACCTGACGGGGCAAGTCAGTGCAATGCTGCGCTTGCTCCAAATGGGTCCATCTAAGGGGCTCACAACTTTCTTTATCCAAATTCAGAGCTCTTGACAGCTCTCACTCTTGGAGCTGCCCCCTCTGCCGTAACACTGTGACTCCCCCCTCGGACTCCTCCAACACGTATACCTCCACTGTGGAATCTAGCCCCCCTCTGCTATTGCTGCACTCTCGCCCCATCCTCGTCTCCAAACCTCTTATCCCCCTTCTGCCCATTATATATCTCCTCCCTCTGCCTCCCACCACCGTCCCTTGCTCCTGGCTATCCTTCTGCACCTCCTGCCTTCTCTCCTCCCCCAGACTCCCTCAGGGTTCGTCAATGGAATGCTGGAGGTCTTCGAGCCAGGAGCACCGAACTACTTCACTTTCTTTTGTCCGATCCTGTCGACCTTATCTGTATTCAGGAATCCAATCTTAACTCCTCTTCCTCTTTCCGGATTCCTGGATTCTCTGCTCTGCATTGTGATCGCACCCACCCCCAGTCTGGCATTCTCTCCTCCGATACCACGCACGCTAGCGGCGGCGTTGTCATTTTCGTCAGGCAGGGCCTATCCTTTTCTGAACTTTCTATCTCCTCTCTTCGCTTGATTCCTACTCTGATTATGTAGGGATCAACATCTCTCTTAATAACTTCTCCTCGCTCTCTTTTCTCAATGTGTATGCCCCTCTATTTGTTCCTCCCCAATGGATGGCAGAACTGACTCCTTTTCTCCCTCAATTTTCCCCCCTTCCAGAAATCTCTTCATTCTTGGGGGACTTCAATTGCCATCACCCGCTTTGGGACTCAAGAGGTACTTCCGACCCCCGCGGGGAGGAAGTATTTGACTGGGTTATTTCTTCTGACCTCCTCCCCCTCAATGAGCCTGACACACCCACCCTTCTCCATCGCTCCTCTGGCAGTCGCTCTTCCCCTGACATCTCCTTTGCTCCCTCCTCTCTTGCCCTTTCCTGCTCATGGGAGGTGCTACAGGACCTGGGTTCTGACCATCTACCAATTCTTCTATCTATCACTCTCTCTGCGGTTTTTCGCTCCAACGAGCATCCCCCTTCCTTCAATTTTTAGAAAGCTCGCTGGGATGGCTTTGCCTCTTATTTTGACTCTCACTGTCCATCTGCGGAGGAATACTCGTCTCTTTCTCTTTCCTCTGCTGCTGCTCTCTTTACCTCTTTGACTTTGAATGCGGCCAAATCTTCCGTTCCTTTCGGCCGCATTAAACGCCCTCCTAAAGCCTGGTGGTCTGCTGAGGTGGAACAAGCGGTTAGTGAAAGACGCAAAGGCTTTTGCTGCCGCTCACAGAAGTGATGAAGATCGCCAGACTTACATCTCCGCTTCTCGACGCGCCTCGTCAGTCATCGCCAAGGCCAAGACTGAGGCATGGCAGACGACTTGCTCTTCTCTTTCACCTAAGTCTAACCCTAAATCTGTACACTCTCTTCTTCGCTCTATTGCTGGCTCTCCTTCCTCGTCTTCCTTCTCTCCTAACTTTCCCAACTGTTCTTCTCCCAGGGAATCGGCTTCGGTTTATGCCGCTTACCTGAGATCCCACTTTTCCGTTTCTCAGCCAAAGGCTCTGCGTAGCAGAGCCAGAAACTACCTCTCTGAGCTCCGCCGAGCCACGTGCCCTGAGGAGTCTCACTCGTCCTTTTGCTCTCCTTTCTCACTCGCTGAATTTCTTGTGGCTGCCTCCAGCCTCTCCTCGTCCACCGCAACTGGTCCAAACAAAGTTGCCTATCCCATACTAAAGCACCTTCCTCGCTCTGGCATGGATTTTTCTTCTTCACATCTTCAATCTCTCCTGGTCTTCACATTCCTTTCCTTCCATCTGAAAGACATCTTCCATTATTCCCATACACAAGATGGGAAAGCCTCTTGACTCTCCTGCTTCCTTCCGGCCTATCTCTCTCACCTCCTGCGTATCAAAGCTGTTTGAACGCATCATTCTATCCCGGCTCGTCTTCTTTCTGGAATCTAATTTCATTCTCTCTCCCCATCAGGCCGGTTTCCGCCCTGGACGGTCTACACTTGATCACATTCTGTACCTTTCTCAGTCCATTTCGGATGGGTTTAACAAACCCAGGCCGGGCTCTCGGACGATCCTGTCTACTATCGATTTCTGTAAAGCTTTTGACTCTGTCTGGCATCCCGCCCTTTTCCACAAACTCATTTCGGCTGGCCTCCCTCCTTGCTTTGCTCGTTGGACTCAATCTTTCCTTTCTGATAGGCGCGCTTCTGTGGTGTATCAAAATCACAATAGTCGTCCCTTTCGAGTCGGTTGAGGTGTTCCGCAAGGATCCGTTCTTGGCCCTGTACTTTTCTCCTTATTTATTAATGATCTTTCGGCCTCTCTGCCTTCTTCCGTCAGCTGCTCTCTTTACGCTGACGATCTGGCCATTTGGTCCTCTTCCCCCTCGGTTCCCACTGCGGTGGAGGCCACACAAGGAGCTCTGTTTCGATTGAAGCGCTGGTCTGAGTACTGGTGTCTTCCTCTCAATCCGAGCAAATGTGAGGCCTCCTTCTTCTCAGTAGATCCCCAGCAAGCTAACCTCCAGCCTAACCTCCTCTTACTTGGCTCCCGCCTCCATTTCAATCCTACTCCGACTTTTCTTGGCGTCACCTTCGACCGCACTCTTTCCTTTTCTAAGCATGTATCTTCGCTGAAGGCCAAGTTTTTCTCACGTCTCAAGGCCTTACGCTGTATCTCTGCTTCCTCATGGGGCTCCTCTAAGGAGTCCCTCTCTCTTCTGTATAAATCTTTTCTTCAGTCCCTTCTCACTTATGCTTCACCTGGATGGTTTTCGTTCCTAAGCGCTACCAATCTTACCAAATTGGAACGCCTCCACCGAGCGGCCAGTCGCGCCATCACCGGCTGCCTCTCCTCGTCCCCTATCCCATTTCTTCTCTCTGAGGTTTCTCTACCTCCCCTACGAGTCACCCTGACTCATTTCAGTCTTTTTTCTTATGAGCGGGCTCTTCGTCTCCCAACCTCCTTTCTTATTTCAGGTTTGGCTAGACTTGGAGTGAAACCAAGACTCTGCAGATCACCCTGGAGAGCTCTTGCATCCACTCACTCGCTCATGCTTCGTTCTACTTCTTCTGGGGAGGCTCTTCTTGCTTGCCCTCTCTGTCCTCCTTGGAATCTGCCTTTCCTCACGGTGGAGTCCACCCTTTCCTCTCCATGCTCTCGCTCTGATCCCCATCTTTCTCGCCAAGGTGCAGCTCTCACCCACCTCGACTCTCTCCCCTTCATGATCTGGTGCTTTGGACAGACGGCTCTGTTCCTTTTCCTTATGGCAAGGGCGGCTCCGGCGTTCTTGCCAACTGCTCTCTCTGTGGCACCGAGGCCACTCTTTCCTTTTCGGCAGGCCCAGTATGTTCAAGTTTTTCCAGTGAAGCCTGTGCCATTCTGCACGCTCTTTGCTGGTCTCGGCAGCACCAACAAGTCTGCCATTTCTCTTCTCTTCTCCTATTATCTGACTCTCGTTATGTCCTCGCCACCCTGTGCTCTCCTCCATCTTTCCTGTTATCTCAAACTCTGTGGCAGATCTGGCAGGAGCTGTCCTCTCTCTCCTCCTGTTCTATCAGGCTACAATGGGTCCCCGGACACTCATTTCTACCGGGGAACGACGCAGCTGATGGGCTAGCCAGACGGGGAGCGCTACTTGCATTTTCTGCAATCCCTTGTAGTCTTTCTCCTCTTATCTCGGACTGGAGGCATACTGTCTCATCAAAATTCTTTGACACACAGGTTCCCTCGATTTCCACCAAGGAACTGGTGCTCTCTCGTCATGCTCGCTGTGTCCTCTCTCGTCTTCGCTGCAACGGACACAGCCTTCTCTTAGGTTCTTATCTTTTTAGGATTGAGAATCCTTCATGCAGCGCCTGTGCACACTCGTCCCAGGACACCTCTCATCTCATTCTGCACTGTCCTGCTACGAACTCTGCGCCGCTCACTCTTTGGCGACTCTATCTCTTTACGAGCTGTGGTCCAGACCCTGGAGAGTTGCCCAGCTTCTGGGACTCCATGGTCTTCCGCCATGCCCCCATCCCTCAGAAGGGGTCGGGTAAACAACAACAACAACAACAACAATATATGCTTCGATTTTAGATGCGATTTCAAAAATCTGCAAATAACAATAGTTGTTTTAAAATACAGACAGTTCACCTGACCTGACCCATTGCGATTTTTTTCTCTGGGGTTATATGAAAAGCTTGGTTTATGTCCCCCTTTTCCTATAAGTGTAAATGAGCTCAAAAAATCGCTACCGCACTGCAGGGTGTTACGCAAGATATGCTGCAGTGTGTTTGGGAAGAGCAAGATTACCGACTTGACGTGTGTTGTGTAACAGGCAATGGGGCACATTTAACATTTGTGAAATCTTTCATGGATTTTACGTGCCTTTAATCTTCTTACACAAATTTACAGAAATAAATCTTATTTTGGTCACCATGCAGCCTGTTTAGTCTTATTTGATTTTACTATGTAGTTTTTGTGATTTTTACATGTCAAACTTTTTGAAACACCTTGTATTTACCAAGTTTAACAACTAAATTCATGAGATATCATCAGCAATTAATCTCAAATAAGCAAAATTAGATTTGAAACCTTACTTATAAATATAAAAAGATTTACGCTCAATTTCTTCATATGATATATTATGTAGTTTTCCTGTTAGAAGAGTAAGATGGCTAAGCAAAAGTTGCTCACTGAACAAAAAAGGCCAATTTTTCTTGATGCTTTCTATTGAAACATGCTTGTTAATGAACTCTCTTTGCTGTGGATAGGTTTCTTTCATCCATGAGCTTACTTTCAATAAATCTGGCTCAACTTTTTGAAATTCTTTCAACAAACTACTTTTCTTATCATTATCTACATCCGAGTTCAGTGTTGGAGACCAAGCGATACATCTGTATGCAATAGCATCATTGCATTTCCTTTTACTTTTTTGATTCGTAGGTCGTACTAAAAATCGTTTAGCACTTCTTTTGACATTGTCTACTCGATACACAAGCTGCTGTGTAAAGGAAGAATGTCAAACACCAACAGACATGCCATCTATTTGATCTTTAAATGAACTGGGATACTTTTTGACAACAGTAAAGGCTATTTTTTCTAAACATTTTTGCTTGGCTTCTGTGTGTACTTAAAGATGTCACCTACAATGATGCGGACCACTTCAGCTCGCAAATTTGGTTTCGGCTCAATTTCTAATTTAACTGCTTCAAGCAGAGCAGGAAAAAAATTTATTTCACGGAATCTCAAATGAATAAATCCAATCTGAACATGTAGTCACGCTAACATCACTATTGAACAATACTTCTGAAACTGGAGCACTGCTGGAGGCTAAAGTACTGCTACAAGGATCTGCAAGACAAAAGGTAATGATAGTTTTGTCAATACATAAAGAAGATATATTGTGTCATTCTTTATAACAAAAATATGAAATATTTAACGCCTAAAAACCTGCTATCCGGAAACTTGTTTCCGCAAACACTGCATATATTAACTTGTGATATCAACCACAACATTCTTTACTGCCACACTCAATACAAGAAATACAGTATAAACCTGACCCATTCTCCATCCAAGTTGGCCCATAAATTTTTTTTCTTTAAAAGTATGTGCAATTAACTGGAGTAACACGCCAGTATCGAAAAAAAATACAAATTTTTAAAAGAAGTATTCAACATTATTATAATTTTTTAAATAATTATGTTAATGCAAGTGTTTTGACTTTTGTTTTGTAGGCTGGGTGCAATGAGGGCTGCATAATGCCTATCTTAACAAACCAAAACATTTTGAGTGATCTCGTCAAGCCATTCAACAAATCACAGTTACATGCAACGAGCAGAGGTGAGATCGATGTTGACAGCACCCAATACTGATACAAAGTATTTTAGTGAGTGCTGAAAGGTACATACATCACAATTGGCAGTTAATTAAAGCAAGCCACAATACTAAGATAACTGAAAACAAAAACGATGAAATATGAAAGACATAAAACACGTAAATTTTAGACGCATTGAATAAAGGATATGTTTAAGTCAACATGCCATCCATCAAAAAAGGTGTTACTTTACCTGGTGCCATTCAGCCAAAACATTAACCATACATGGGTCAACATAATAAAAAACCAGTAATTTGTATAAGCAATGCTAAAGTTTAGTGCTAAATTTTTTAAACTGCATCAAAACCATATTATAAGGGATGAAACCAAACTGGTATTTAAGCATTATCGTCTTTTTTTCACGCACTAGCAAAAGGAATGAAACTGTAAGTAACACATTTGATTTAAATTAATTTTCTTTTCCTTCACAAATCTTTTCAATGGCAGCTTCGAGCTAACTGAGTAGTATCTTGGTATATTGCCCATAGTGGCTCCAATAAAACTAGGAGCATAAAAATGGAACTTTATTTTTAATTGTTAGGCCTAATAAAGAATAAAGTCAAAACATTTTGTAAGTATATTGGTAAGTATTTTGCTTGGAATATTTAGGTTTTACACTAAAAGCATCATTAGTTATATAAATAGATACCAATTTACCTTTGGTAACTCTATATTTAACTGATGACGCTTTTAGTGCAAAGCAAAATCTTTTACTAAAAATGAAATTACTAAAAATGACACATTGCTCCGAATAATAAGATATACCTCTGTACACAAGATTTTTTATGAATAAAATTCTTTCAGTGTCTACTCCCAAAGTATGCAAAATTTCAAACATTTCACGTGAGCAAGTAGTTGAAGTCAAATCATATAAAGTTTCTGAGCTGGTCAAACTGGAGCTCAACAGCAGAGATTGAAGCATTTGATGATTATATGCTAAAGTTTTTGGTACATTAATAAAGTTTTTGCACTACGGACAACATTTTTGAAATATGAGTGTTTCTCTCAAATAGCATTGTCCACACTCTAATAAGTGGTCCAAATTTAAAAATCAAACCAGGGTAGTGCAACAAAAAATGATGTTTTGCCTTGAGTGGAACATGACTAAACACTGTTTTTCGATTTTCAATGTAAAATTTTATCAAAGTTTTTAAATAAGGAATATCAGCAATATTTACCATTGGGGAACACACAATTTCGACTATTTCCTTTAGTTTCAGGAAAAGGGACCATACCACATCATCTGGGCACTTGATTTTAGAAAAAACTAGCAATGAAAAAAAACGTAAAAACACCAGTTTTGACTGGCCTTACCAGGCAACTTAAAACATCTTTGAGGTATCAATGGGGGCTTACTTGCTGCATCCTCACGTAGCAACTTCAAAGTCTTAAGTCGATAATTTATAAAAGTAGTATCAAACCAATTATGCTTTGCAAAATAACTGAAAAATAAAGAAAAATCCAGTTGTAACACACCTTCAAATATGTCATGCCCAATACATGGAGGCAACCATGGTTAACAAACATGAAAAAATTCAATTCATTAAACATGGAGTCCTATTTTATATCTTGAACATGTTTTCCTGGAGATTGATCCAACTATTGCAATGCAGCTTTGTATGAGGCCACTGTTCTTACATCACCAGTAGAGAATCGATCACGAAGAAACTCGTTTCTGGATACATGGCAGTATCGACAGAAGTGAAATGATGACGAAAAATTGCATACAAATCCACCAAGCCAATGGCTACCAAGATTGTCTCCTGATATATAAGCAACAGTACCACAAACTGATTTACCAATACCAACGTTTATTCCTTCCGATTCCAGTTTTTCATATCCCTGATTAATGGAGAAAACAAAGATTTGTATGATGAAATAGAAGTTGGATGTTTTTCTTCACACAATAAAACTAATTGAATAATATTCACTTTTGATCGAAGATAAGCAAATAGATTGCCTAAAGTGCAATAAACAGCACGGATTTTGTGCTTTTTTTGGCTGAACATAAAGGATTAACTACTTCAAATGAGTTTTGATAAAGAATGAACTTAAGTGCGAAAGTATTAGATTGAAAAAAAAACAGTTGATTTATAAGCTTGTCCATCACAAAAGTCTTCTAGCAAACTTGCTGATCGTGAAGAATTATTAAGATAGCCATGTTTGATAGCTGCAACTCTAAATAATAATGAAATGATTTGCAAAATTGGCATGTACTGAAATATGGGAGAAGAATCATCTGTAACTTCTAAGTTTAATTTTAAGGTCATTGGAACATGTGAGCAAAGTTGTTGAGAAAAAACTGTTTTTGTTGATATGTCGTTTTTAATGGCATATGAATATACTGTAGAGAAGGCACTTCACTAAACTTTGACAGTATTTCATCAATTTTATTATGATCAATGCAATTTTTAATCAAAATTTTTTTCAAAATTTCAGCTCTACAGAATTGCTCATATTTAGTGGTTATTTTACCAATTTTTTCAATAACTTCACTAACTGTGCTGTCTGGAATCAAAAGCTGATACTGCATTTTCATGTAAATAAAAGCATATTGGGCTTGTGTCAATGTAATCATGTCTGATTTATCATAATCTAGCACAGAAATACCAGTACCCAATGCAGCTTGAACATTCTCATCCACAGCGTTTCTGGATTTATAGTGTCTTGGTTGGCCACCTCCAAATTAATTATAGGCCAATCAATGCAACTATGCTTTCGACATATGTGTGCAGAGAATGAAGATATGATTGAATACTGGCAAGCACATGCAGTAAATGGACACTTTATAGTTAAGCCATTGGAAATATGCAGTTTTAAATGTGAAATTAAACGTTGCAGTGGGTAGAATTTACACTTGTAATGAACTACATTGCAAGTGAGATCCGTTTGTTGAACACTAGTTACAAATATATCAAACAATAAAAATACAGTTTCTAAGGATGCTACACATTGTTTCAAGCTGTAGCAAAAATTAAAACTGCAATTTACATTTAGGGCTAATTGTCAGCAAGTTGGCTACTGTCATTATTAAAGATCACACATTTTTCTATTCAAATAAGATTATATAGATGCATAATCAGCTTTAAGGCAAAACATTTTTTGAGTGATGAAACTTAAAATGCTTTAAATGTATGATCTATAACAATGATAGCAAACTACCTTTAATGAAGCAACATAGGATATATCATTGATTACTCTTGCGTAATTTCCAAAATCAAACTATATTTTCCAGCTTATTGTTTTCTGTTATTTATGCAGAACAGGCAATTCTAACTTGTAACCATTTAAAAAAAGTTTTTAGTTTAAACGTTTATAGTACCCATGCATTGCAATAACTATCAGTGATATAATAAGGAGTTTTACAATTTAACAGCCAGAAATACTGGCTTTCTAGCTTATTGCTACACTTTTACGATACTCAGTATACACTGGTTTGAGTCCAGGCTAGACAGACAACATTTTTTATTTAAAATAGGACCCTATATCATTAAAATTGACCAATTTGCATCTCTGATCCTCCATCAAAGTATCTAAGCAGTTTGCTTACTTAACACTATACTGTTAGGCATAATTCCATCAGCTTAACTTAAATAGGGCGCAAAACATTTTTTATATTTTGTTTTTGGATTCATCTACATCTGGAAGTAAGTGAGATAGGCTAGCTAATTAGTTTTTAATGCCACAAAATTTATATTTTTGTGCAGAAAATTAAACTTTTGTAACTACAGTTGTTGGTTAAATTTTAAAGGACTGTACCATAACGTCGTAATTAAAAACAATCTTTTTGTACTCTATACACAGATACACATCAAATATTGACAGCCTATCAGTATTACCTCAATCAATTTCTAAGTCTTCTAGCGCCAGATCAACTTCAAACATTATCTTTATAGTTCAACTTTATACTAAACAATACCGACGGCTTTTATACTTCACTTCTCCCTAATTATTTCCATACCTCACCTTTACAGATCACAGTAGACATACAAGGCTACAAAACAAGTGCATCTATGAATCTGATCTACAGGTTTCAAAATCGAAAGAACAAAATCTTAAGCTGATTGGTTGTTTGAACATCAAATGATTGCGAAAACGCTTTCGATCTGTAAAATTTACAAGATTGTCTAGTTTAATTTCAATAAAAGTTAATTGCGTTTTTTAAAGGGGCTTAACTTTCAAATATTCTAGATGAAGTTACATATTTTGAAAAGAGCCCAAAAATTATAAAAATTTCGTGTCAAATTAGCTGTTGTCTCATTATGTAAACTTGTTGGATCACAGGTCTGATAAACCGAAAGTAGCCTACAGGGAATGCTGATAATTCTATAGGCTGCATGACACACATTTAAAACAGATAAAGCACCCGATATACATCACAGCGTAAATGAGTTAGTCTACTTCCAAATTCTTTTTAAAACAACTACAGTGTCGCTAAGTAGTACATTTACCATTGTTGTAGGCTAAATTTAAATGAAAAAATAGCTCTTTTTGACCATAAAAAGAACTATAGTCCCTCAAATTGTTACAGTTCTATATGGCCGCAGCTTTATTTTTTGTTTTCGTTTGAATCTATCGTTAAAATATTTCTTAATATGGCTAGTTTGTATCGAAAGCTCTGGGTGAATAATCTTCTAAAAATTTGTATTGGTTTCTGCGCCGACGTAATGTCACCTCCAATCCTAATCGCTCAGGCACAGCCGGTATTTTCTAAAAGGGGGCCAAGCTTTTTTTACTTTCCACATAACTTCCCAAGTATAGCCTCGTAAATTTCAATGTCAGTCAAATTTTCTGATGTGTTTTTTACAGAAAAATAACAGAAATTGTGTTTTATATTCATCAAACTGTTATGGTACTGCAGTCAAAATTTTTTTCTATAATTTCAAGTGCAGCTAATTACTGCTCGCAAAGTTTGATGGTAATTGCTTTTTTGTAAAGCATGTGCATTTTTCACAGAATAAAGTTCTATATATATTTATGATTACAAGTGTATTATTTTTGCTTTAAATTTTACTATAATTTAGATGTGGTATTGATTGAAAAGTACTATTGCGCTTGTTTTTATCAAACGCACATATTTCTTTCACAGCCAAAAATTGTTAATGAAATTAATATGTGCGTTTGATAAAAATAAAGACAATAACACTATTGAAGTAATAGTACTTAAGAAATCATAGTAATGTTTACTGTAAAAATATTATACTTGTAATCATAAATATACATACAAGTTTATTCTGTGAAAGATACAAATGCTGTACTTAAAAACAATTAGACTTCCAACAAACTATGCTGGCCATAATACATTCAAATTTGTAGTAAATTTTACTGTAAAAATATCCCACTTGTAATCATAAATATGTAAATTATGTACTTCATGCAGTAAAAGTTACAAATACTTTATGTAAAAATGGTTACCATAAAATTGTATAAACTGCAATACATCTAAAATTAAGGCAACTAATACATAAAAATATTACACTTGAAATTTCAAATATAAATACAACTTTGTGTTGTGAAAGTTACCAATACTTACATAAAAACAATTATCATCACATTTTGTAAATTGCAATACATGTAAAATTATATTACATTTTTCACTAAAAATTTTCTTTTGTAACCATTACAAAAACAGATTTATGCTCTGAAAGTTACAAAGGCTGTATGTAAAACAATTACCATCAAAACTTGTAAGCAATAATACATTTGAAATTATAGTAAAATTTACAAGAAAAGCATTACACTTGTAATCGTAAATAGATATAGGACTTTATACTGTGAAAGGAATAAACTTTTTATGTAAAAACAATTACCATTACGTTTTGTAAACTCTAACACATTTAATTTATTGTAAATTTTACTATAAAAATATCACATTTGTAATGGTAAATATGTATAGAAATTTTTGCTGTGAAAATCACAAATGCTTTTTGTAAAAACAATTATCATCAAATTTTGTCTAAAATAACACGTCTAAAATGAAAGTAAAATTTACTAAAAAATAGTAATTTTAAAAATATGATAATTTTTCACAACGTTTTCAAGTAAAAATAACTTGCATTTTTGTTAAAATATTTACAACACCTTTTGTACCCAATTTTACATTATTTTTTATTGTTAATTTAACCAAAAACAAAGTATTTTGACTTTGGTAAAAATTTTTACCTATTTTTTTATAGAACAATCTACAAAAATTTTAACAGTGTATCTTTCTTTTACTATATGCAACGAATTTGTGCAACTTATGGCAAAGGAAGTTACAACCAAACTTGCGAATGAGGTAAAAAAGCGAAATATTATAGTATACCTGTAGATTCTACTCCTGATGTGACCCATGTAGACCAGTTGACTTTTATCATCACATATGTGCAGAACGATGGCACTATCGTGGAAAGGTTTTTGAAGTTTATAGATAGCAATGGACAACATGATGCTGAGTCAATAACTAACCACATTTTACGTACTCTTACAGAATACGACATTAATTTGGATAATTGTGTGGTCAAAGTTACGATAATGCGAGCAATTTATTAGGAAAATATACTGGAGTGCAAGCTAGACTCAAAGCATTAAATCAACTAATTCATTATATTCCTTGCTCCGCACATTTATTAAATTTAATTGGATCGTGTGCTGCAGAAAGCTGTATTAATGCTGTTTTATTTTTTGGTTTTCTTCAGAATTTTGATAAATTTTTCTCTGCATCAACAAAACGTTGGGCTAAAATGAAATCAGCCATCAAAGGAAAAACAGTGAAACCTTTATTCAACACAAGATGGTCAGCGAGATCAGACGCGACTACAGCCCTCAAGGAAAATTTTGTTGAGTTGAGACAACTGTTACAAGATTTTACGTCGAACAACAATGAAACAAATAGAACCAAATCAGATTCATCGTACTTGAAAAAGAGTATGGATGCCTTAGAAACAGCCATATTATGTGATGTATGGTACAAAATCGTTCAAAGGTTTCACAGTACAAGCAAAAGTCTACAGCGTGCTGACATGTCTTTAGGAAGTTGCGTAGCATTTTACAATGGAATCGAGAGTTTTTGCCAGCATTTATGGGATGAATTTGATACAATTGAAAAGGATAGTTTGAAACTCACAATCGGTATACAGAAAACCTATGCGTCTCAAAACAAACGCAAGCGAAAAACAAAGAAGACTTATGGTTATGAAGGAGAGAATAATGGATGCACTAGAGCTTTGAAAGATGCTCATGAATCCTTTTGTATTGGAACTTACCTTCCAGTCATTGATTCCTTAATTGCAAAAGTAAGAAGACGAAAATCTGTGTACTGTATATTGCAACAGAATTTTAATTTTTTACTGAATCTAAACACTTGGGCTATCAGTAATACAGAAAACGCTGCAAGTAAGTTGTTGAAGTATACGCAAGCGATTTGGATAGCGACCTTCCTTTAGAAGTTGTGCACTTTGCTTTTCATTTACGTTCATCTCCTGATCTTGGCTCGAAGACAAATACTGCGCAAGCACAGCTGTCATATTTGAAAAGAACTGCTTAATTGAAATTTTTTTAAACGTCGCTATTATTCTTCGTATATATCTGACCTTGCCTGTCGCAAATACGGAAGGTAAACGTTCTTTTTCGGCATTGAAAAGAGTGAAAAACAACCTGCACTCATCCATGACGTAGAATCACGTCTGTGATTTTTGTATTATGGCCATCAAAAAGAGTTTCACAAAATCTACAAGCTTTAAGGATATTATTGATAAATTTGCTGCAGAAAAATGCTGAAAACACCAGTTGTAACACATTATTTGCCTTAGCTTTTTTTGTGTTGCACTCTCTGTGTTATTTATATTTGCCCCGTAAATGAAACAGTGCAAAAATTTTATTCTATAATCTTTCAAAGTAAATTTTAAACAAAATTAATAAAACATACCTTTTTTAATAAATCAAAATAACAACTTAGACTCAACCTCTTTGATTAAATCAAATAATAATCAAAAAAAATTTGTTTTTTATTGAAATTTCTATCACACATAAACACAAATAACGCAAAAAATCAATTTTTAGTTTAAAATAAATACTGTACAGTTGAATCAACCCATTTATACTTACCATTTTATATGCCAAGGATTACCTCAGGGACACCTTATTTCCGGAAGGTAAGAGCTTATTATACTATTATTAAGATCTACTAAATCAAGGGCTCCCAAACTTTTTTGAGCGCGACCCAAATCTGAGTTAGTTGTTTTCGCGTTCCATAATTTAGGGGCTCTGCACTCTTATCTGCTCCGGACCCCGCGATCTCTTAATCCGCCCCTGGCTACATGCTATGTTTTGCTCTATCTTACATTTTTAAAATCAATTTTGCTTGACTTTGAAGTATTAAATCCCTTGTTTCAAAAGTAAGATGCAGACGATTGTGATTTGTTCTGTGAATTAGAGGACTTTATATTGTTCAAGCTCCAAGGGGTTGTTTTCCATCAAAATTCAGGTATGGATGTAAACACGAAGTTTGAATCTATTTCGCTTCCTTTGGGAAAGGTAGATTTTGTATATAAATTTTCTGGATTGGTAGCCATGCAAAGATGTCAATGCCTGATGAAGCTGAATTAATTGTAAAAGAAAGATGTCAAAAGTTTTTAATAAAATCCTGCGAAAAATTTCTTCTGCGAGTCTTCCCAAACAAGGCTTCAATGATAAAAGGAAAAAATTTGTCCCCAGCTGTTTGTCTCAGCTATCCGAGGCCACTATTTTCAGAACTTCCATTGGAGCTGGCTTACAAAAACAAATTGTCTGAAATCAAAGCTCAATGGCAAAGATAGATTGGTTGTCACTTTAACATAGCTTTGAAGAAAGCTGTTTGAACCATAAGCTTTTTGCGATGCTCTCATCAATTGCGGTATCGCCTCAAAAGGGAAGATCTA
Organism: Trididemnum clinides; assembly: GCA_963675345.1. NCBI lineage: Eukaryota > Metazoa > Chordata > Ascidiacea > Aplousobranchia > Didemnidae > Trididemnum > Trididemnum clinides. The sequence goes on along the minus strand of OY776292.1, from coordinate 37,270,200 downwards.
GAGTGAGTAAGTGTTTTACGTGATTAATTTGGACGTTAGGCAAACAAGACAAGCTAATGATAGTGCTAATATTGTAAAGCGCGTCAAAGATATATTTCACAATAGCGAAATGCTAAACAAAGCGCAGCAAGAGGCCAAATAGGAACGATTTTAAGAGTGTAGACAACTGGTTTGGTGCCGTTGTGACTTGCTAACCGGACCGTGACCCTGCCATTGGTTATCATCTTTTAGAAAATGAATAGTATGCATTAAACTATGACAACAAGCGGTTTTCAATCCTTGCCACAGCACGTAGCTCTTTCCAGCTTAATCTCGTAGAGGCTGCTTATTTCAAGACTCATCGCCCTGTGTTGTGTAGATAGAAGGAGTTTGTTTACACTTTCAAACTTTTTCGATAGTCGCGGCGTTCTTATTTGATCTATTGCTGCGCTTTGTCCAGCATTTCGCTATTGCGAAATCTATCTTTGGCGCGCTTTACAATACTACCGCTGTCATTGGCTTGTCTTGGTTTGCAACGTCCAAATTAATTACATGAAACACTTACTCACTTTAGCTATTCTCTTTTGGGGCGATACCGCCACTGATGAGAGCGTCACGAAAAGCTTATGGCTCAAACAGCTTTTTTCAAAGCTGTATTCAAATTCTATATCACCAATAAGATTGTTGTGTACTTTCGCTTTCGGTACACTAAACAGCAAATAGCTGTTTCAAACAATATGGTGATAACAAGAGAAAAAACAATAACTTTGAAGTTCTCTGCAGCCTTTCTCAAGGCTTGCATACCTCAAAGAGTTGCCCCTAAGTACATCGTGGCTCGTATTGAACGATCACGAGCCAGGCACAGCCCAGTGATGGAACGCGCTTTTTAACAGATGATGTTAAAAACAGTTTACCAATCACATTGGCGGGCGGCCCGTGAATTTCTAACATTCTTTGACACAATCAAAATCTGCAGATACCTGGATTACTCGATGAAAGAACGAAATCATAATCAAAAACGAGCGATTGCTTGTTTCATTCAGACGTGACCATTTCGGCAATGCTCTCAGTGATACTACAAGGTATATTCTGAATCTTTCAGATTATGACTTATCTGACACTGAGAGTTTCGTGCTGTCGCATGGTCTCAACTTTGGGTTGCCACCAAGGTATTTGTGCAAAGAAGAAATCTTCGGCGAATTTGAGTCACTGAGAGCACAGCTTTTACATCATAGCGCCAGATCTGTTTAACAACGCACTGCTTTAAAAGCCCAACTCGCCGATCTTGCACATTTGTACTATGATAGCACGATAGATTTACGTGGCTTTACAATGCGCAAAGAATGCTTTATGCAATCAACAGCTCACGAAAGAATAATGATATCATCATCACTAAATACAAAGGCTTCAGCGTTGTCTTTGTGAAAGTCAACTGTGTTGTCTTTTTGAACACAAGCGACGTTGTCTTTTTGAAGGCTCAGGCGTTGTCTTTTTGAACACAAGCGACTACGATATAATGAACGAGATACTTGATGATCAATCGAAATTTAAAAGACTTGGTTCTGTCTCCAGCAATGACAACACAACCAGCATTGAATCGCACCTTCAAAAGCAGTTGTTTGACTTGTGAAAGCCGATCTTATGCCGAAGTGGATAGATGACGCAATACGACCAATTGAATCACAAAGACCTCGAATGTATGGTTTGCCGAAAACACACAGAGAAGGCGCTCCCCTTCGCCCTATACTGTCTATTACAACCTGTGTTGGAGCGATTTTCATCACAATGCATAACAGGTTTGTTTACGTTTGTTGAGACCATGCAAAATCTTGACATCGACCTTAATGTCTTCATGTGTTATTTTGATGTGTCCAGTTTGTTCACCAACTTTCTCCTTGATGAAACCATCATAATCTGTTCAGAAGCCTTTATGACTAGTTTTACGAAAGGGTTTTGGGCAAAGACAGCAACTTTTAGGAATAATGCTATAGAATGCAGATGGAAGATTTTGCAAATTTTGCTCTAAAAGTATGCTCTTTACCAATAAGCAATGCTGTGGTGGAAAAAGTGTTTTCCAAGTGACAGCTGAAAAACTAAACACAGAAACAGAAGGGTTTGAACCGTTGAGCAGCATACTAAGAATAAAAGCTCAATTGATCAAAAAGAAATGTGTTGTTCTATGTACTAAACTCCAAAAGCTATGCTGCTGTATGACTCCTCGATCTATGCGAACGAGACTTGTGAAAAAGAAGCAAATGACTTGTTTATTGTAATGGCCTCAATATGAATTTTGCTCGTATGTCAATTTTTCATAATTGTGGATAATGGATGAGCAAACAAAATAGGTGGTGCCAGTATGCTCATTATAAAGATGTGATGACAATGTTTTTGACTCTGCATTTCTTGCGATTTCTGTAAGGCAAGTACGCCTAGTACGGTACATCTCATGAGCAGAAAATTTTATTTATCATCTGCTGTAGCTTATAATTTATGCTTGCTGTGAATAATGGTCTAGTTTTTTGGTTGTGTAGCTCATCAACTATAGCCTAATTTTGGGCAAGTTTTTAGGGGAATAGTGTAGTACAGTGGTTCTCAATCTTTTTATGTTTGTGGTCCATTTTTGAAATCTAAATTATGTGGTGGTCAACTCTGTTATTTAAATCAAATCAAAAGTAAAGACCTTTTTGCATTGGATCTACTATCGACTTATTGTTCGAAGTCTAATTTTGTCGTGACCTCTTTCTTTAATTTTTGGATCAGGAATCAAATACTGTAGAAAATCAAGATCTTGTTTTGGAGATTCACTGTTGATTTATGGTTTTAAAGTCTTAAGTTTTCACATTTTTGGTTTTAAAAAGATCTTTTTTTGTTTGAGATCGTTTTTTAAATTCTGTTTTTTGCATACTGGAAACCAAGCTGTTGCCCTCCGGTTAAGAAACGATGATTTAGCCTATACAGTGGACGCCGCTTAATGTAATCACGGATAATGTTATTAATCGGTTAATATTATCGGAATTCCTGATCACCGCCCGAACGTACAATATGCATTACAAATATGCCGCTTACTGTAATCAGTACATCGGTTATTGTTATCAATTTTTTCCCAAACGTAGGGACTAATTTTATTAACTTCCAGCGTAAATGTCCAGTTCTGATGATTGGCGGCCTGAGAAAGCTATAAATATCAGTGCAAAATAAATCTTCTGAATTTGAACAGCATTATGAGTATGAGTCCTTTATAAATGATTTGCTGCGAGAAGACATGAAGCAGACAATGCTGGACGATTTCCTAAATAAATAATGTATTGTACTGTGTCTATTGTAAGTTATATTGTTTATTAAATATTTTATTTATTTAATTTTATTTTTTCGACACCTAATGAACGATAAATTGGCAATTTTCATTTTTTCGGTTAATGTTATCAATCGGTTATTGTTATCATTTTTGGTGTTAACAAAAGTGATCATATTAAGCGGCGTCCACTGTATTTTACTTTCTGATATAACTCATGAAGAATGATTTATCAACTGCGTCCTGATTTGAAGCATAATTTTTTTTGAACTATTGCTCTTGCGGGATTTGACATTGACTTTTTTTGTAATTATTATAAATAGCTCTAATCTGATACTGTGATCAGACTCCCTAACAGTAAACATTAGTTCAATAGCTTAACACGTGACTGGCTTAAAAGTGATTGTGTAATAGATCACTGCATCGATTGTAAGGAGAAACAATTGTTCGTGAGTAAATTATGATGTGTTCATTTTAAGTGGAATTGCAGTCCTTTTCTTCCAAAAATTAAATGGATTAGTACGTATAGTAGTAATTCGAGATTGTGGTATGATACAGTACCCTTTGTAGCATACTTAGAATAGTGCTGCGATTTTTTGACTGTGCGAGTGCTTTCAGCAATTTGCACACTATTGTGCATAATATCTTCACTGTGAACGTAGTTATCAACGTGTACAGTACGACTACGATTCTCAAAAATTCTTACCACTAAGAACACAAGACTGGTTTTATTTGCATTGTTGCTTTTGTATGTTTTTGTTTTTCCTGTGATTTTGTTCTTTGCGGATTATTCATCCAATTGCCTTGGTTTTTTTCAAGGTTTTAAGTACTACGAAATGATTATCTATTGTATCGCGATATTTTAAACATGAGAGATGGTGATAAAAACCAATAAACCACAGTTATTTGCATGAAAGTTATTTGAGGAAGTGTGCAGTAAATTCGGTAATAAATGCTGTAAGCATCAACAAAGAACACATAAGTATCAGTACTAAAACAGTCTGCACTGAAACTAACATAGCCTATGATGCTTACAAAAAAAAAACACTAAAACACATTGGTATATTTTCTTTGAAAATACTAAAATTTTGCTCTTGTTTTAATAAAATAAAAAGCGGCATCCAAGTACATGCGTAATGTGTTTTTAAAAGTTTTGTCTCAGGTGAATAAGTTTACTTGAAATCATAATTATTAAAATTTGGTTACGTAACTTGAATTTGTAGTTACAAAGCCTGTGTCAAATAAATTTGAACTACTTTCAGATTGAATTAGCCACTTTTTGGCTACTTACTGTGAAAATATTTTGACAACTCTGCCTTTTGCCACCAAGAATGTGCATTGGACGTCGGACAACAATTCTGCTACGCACAAAAAAATTATACAATGACAGTTTTTTGTGATTGGAATGTTACATAGTAAAGCAATTTGCTTCTCCACAAATGAACGCGGTACCAGATTTGGGTTACTGATATTTCTGACTGAAACACTAAAAATAAGCTTAGGCTACGGCCGAACCTTACTCTCAGAAGCCAATTCTAACAATCAACAACCGGACTTAGGCTTAACATCTAATGCAAAATGTCTCGATAACCACCTCGCTTTATTGAGAAGTCTAAATGCAATAGCTTCATTTTCAGATGCCTTAGCAGTTTCTTCGATTCAGCTTTTTTTACTATGGAACCAGAAAAGAGTGTGTAAACTGTTCTCATTAATGTATCAATGTTTCTCATTAATTTTGTTTTCCTTCCACGTATCACAGAGCCCCAGATTTTCACGATGAGCCACACAGTGTTGCTGTATGAGATGGGAAGCTTCTAATTTAAGTGCAGCAACGCCATCGACTTTTCCTAGCATTACTGACGCTCCATCAGAGGTAAACATAAACAATTTTCGAAGATCAAGTTTCGTTTCTCGATAAAACTGTTTCATGACTAACACTATGGAGAAGGCATCACAAGCTCGCAGCTGCATTATTCCGCTAAATATGCCTTATATTCATTACAATCTTTCGGCCTATGTTTAATATAGAGAACAAAACATTTGTTAACAATTATATTAGGGCTTTCATTAATGGCTAAGGTAAGAAAATTTGCAGAGAAGATTTGCTTGAACATGTCATTTTCAACAACCAAGTTGATAGTTACCAGAAATTCAAACGCATAATTTTTACTTCCCCAACTGTCTGGAAGTTTAACATGCTTTTTCTTAAATTCGTTGATATACTGAACTGAAAGTAAAGGGTAATTTATTTTAATAACTAATAAGATACTGTCAATAAGACCTTTAATCTGGTCAGGTTTCGCTTGTTTTCGCTCTTTGTCTGAATTTTGCTGCAGCATAGCCGGTACTATCGTTGGTGGCAATAAATGATTTGGTTGCCTTGGTTTGAGCGCAGCATAAACGTGCATTTTACCAGTCAAATGGCATTTCAAAAATTCCAACTTCCAAGTAGTATCAAACTTCTTATCATTTAAAAAATCCCCAGGAAACTTTGTGTTTTGGCAAAAAATACAAACAACTCCAGTTGAAGGATCATATTTCATGCAGCTTAGGGTTTATCAATTCTTGAGCTTTTGGCGTAGCAATGCTACAACATGTATTTCAGCAAGCCATCTGTAGAAGTTTGAAGCTGCTTGCAGTATCGTTTTTGCTTTGCATCCTTAAAACTTGACATGGCTCAACCGTTTTTTTGTAATTCTTATTGCAAAAGATTTTTTAAACTTTGCATATTTACAAATCTACAAAAGAAAAATTGCAAATCTCATAAAATTGATAAAATAAATATAGAGGAAGGGAAGGATAGTTGATACGCGAGGTTAGTTGATAAACCGGCTTTTCCAGTTAGCAGAAATTACTTTTAATTCAAATAGCGCCACCAATCAAAACACGAGGCTGATGCCTATCTGTTGTAAAAATTCAGTGGGAATCTTAGGTTGTTAAGGGTACGAAATTTTGAAAAATGTTAAAAATTGAAGAGTGGATTTATGGTACAGAATTTGAAAATTGCAGAAAGTATAGAGAATTCATTCTCGAAGCTTTTCGTCTGACACTTTTCAAGAGAATCCGTCACAAATAGAGTGAAAAGGTGAAGTGAGTCACTTATATAGAGACATGATATTTAGAGACATTTGTCTCTATATAAGTGACTCACTTCACCTTTTTACTCTATTTCTGACGGATTCTCTTGAAAAGTGTCAGAAGAAAAGCTTCGAGAATGAATACTCTACTTTGTGTTAAAAATTGACACATTTTCTATTTTTGAGCAGTTGTGCATATTGATTTATTTTGAATCCCAGAAAACTCGGTTGAGATCGAATTGTGGTCCAGTGGTAGCCTATGGAATTAGGTCTTAACCGGTGTGTAAGATTTTTTATCACATTATTGAATGGCATGCTAAGGGGCACGTTTTTTGAAAAATATGCTTTGCAGGATAGTTGATACAATCTAGTGTGGGATAGTTGATACACTGTATCAAGTGATCTGCAAACCTCTATAGAATGAAATGTTGGAAGATCTAGGCCAAATTGAGTGCTTGACTGGACTTTAGGACTTATGAAAGTCAAGTCAAGATCTAATTGATACCTCAATCTGTCCAAGCTGAAAAATTGCATTTAAATTTGAGTTTAGGATTGAGATTAATAAAATTAAAATAGCTCTTAATACTGTAGGCCCACCAATTGATACCAGCTTTGTTTTCTTTTGAAATATTTTTTATTTCCTAACCTGACACATTGAACTTGTTTGTTCTCAAACCTGAATCTTGATCAAAACGGCAAACCCTAAATTTTCGTCCATAAATCTGTGGGGTCTTAAACTTCATTAGTAGATTGACTTTAGGTTAAGCTATCACTCATTTTTTTGTTGACAGACTGTCATACTAGTAGCAGAAAAATAAAACTTGTCTCTATTAACTAGCCCTAGATCAAGGTTATATCACTGCTGCTGACCTGATTTCAAGCATGTCACAATTCTATGAAGGAAAAACGGAGAGATCTTCAAAAGAAACACTATTGCTGGCTGACAAAGAGTGTGAAAAAGGGCAGTCAGTTCGGAAAGCTGCTTCATTGTTTAATATGGACAAAATGACCCTTTATTGGTACATAAAAAAACAAAACAATTTGGAGCTAGAGGAGAAAATCTCTGTTAACTTGGGGGATTTTGTAATTGCGAAGATAAGTAGGTTTACCGTTAGGCTTTGTATTAATTATCATTTAGTATTTAGTTAGGTTAGTTTACAAAGGTCTTATCCAATCTAAAAGTTGGTTTTGTACTCAGTATACACAGGGACATCTGATTTAAATCTTGCATTAGCAAAGTGCTGGTAGGCCCACGCCAAAACAAGTAACAAGTTACTAGGAAGCTCATTTTTGTGCAACACAACTTTTACAAAATGCCACTGTTACATGATTGATGTTCTTTTGGAGGCATTGCCAGTCAAATGTGACTGAAAATCGTAAAATCCAAGACCTTTTACAGGACAATGGGAAATAATTATTTGACTTATTTCACTTACACAGGTTGCTGGAAAGTCACGCAGCTTGAGATACGTGGCTTGCATTAATAGATATGATTCTGCAGATGATGACTACGAAGACGTTTTTTGGAAAAGGTGCCTACTAGACAGAGGTGGGCACTTCCACAAATTGCGGACTCAAGTTTCTATTTGCGGATTTGCGAACCTAATTTCCTACCGCAAATATTTGCGGATTTGCAGTGAAAAATTGAAATTTACCGCAAATCCGCAAAGCAATAGGCAGTGTTGCCTGACCCGCGGTTAAACCGCTTGGAAAAAGTGGACGCTCTTATTTTCTGGGTTGGAGGTTAACGTCCGGGAGTTGATGACCCTTTTTTTTTTTGGAGGTCAACGTCTGGTCGATGGCAAAATTTGACCTTCAAAAATAAAAAAGGTCATCACGAAGACAAAATAACAGTAAAATGTGGTCTAAGTTCTAACAAAGCCAATGAACATGCATTTGGTTGTGCTTAATTTTCTGTAGTCATAACTGTCAAAAATACCGTAAAAAGTGGCCCAAATTAGGCTGATAACTATATGTATCAAGTAACCTGCTCTGGGGTGTTCATGTTTGAAGACATACCACAAGAATACCAGACAGAGTAGGATCTTATAACCTTGTAATAAAATAGCCCAGAAACTGACCTTTTATTTGCACCATTAAGTACTCTTTAATATCAATTAGTTTTTGAATTTTGCAAATTTAAGTAAAACCAGTATCAACTATCCTGCCCTTCCCTTAATAATAAAACAACTCATTTTACTAGGCCCACATCGTTTCCTAAAATATGCTCCTTCAGTTAATTGCATACAGGCAATCATTCAGCTTCAAAGGAAAATATATTTCAACTATTTAATAGTCATCATCAGCTCCTGGCAACAGCATAAAAAGAATTAAGTGAAAAACTCTGCATGGCGAGCATAATACTGGTTTAATATCTCTACGTATAGCAAAATCTTACTAATAGCAGTAAATCGAGTAGTTGTATTAATATAATTAAACAGAGAATGGATGTAAATGCGAATAAAGAACAAATGCGAATAAAGAACAAAATAAAAACTGCCTCAGTCTATAAATATCAACAATAGTTAACCCTTTAGCGCTTATAGTAGCAAATTTGCAACAATAATTTTGGGTAGTGAGCTTGAAATGAAAAAAATAATTTTTCATTTTTCAACCAGTACCTTATAGCCCAGTGCTGCAAATATGCAACGTACTGCGCTATTGCTTATTGTATACGTTGAGAACAGTTCATCATCAAAATGACTTTGGTCATAAAGCCTGAAATTGTTCAACAGCCTTTCCTTACGCCTCATGCATCACAAAGATAACATAAGTAATTAACTGGAAAGGTATTACTGTTGATTTAGTACCGTTTCAAGCAGAAATGGACCACTTCATACGCCAAAATTTGGGAAAAAGTTTTTGACCGACAACCTGTATGTATTGATGTTACAAATATGCAACTATGAGTCAAATGCTGTCTATATACAAGACTGAACTTAAGAAGAAAGGTATTTATACAATCCCAAAAGAATTAAAAAATGAAATTACCAACCATTTTCAATTTAAAAATTAATAAATAGCACCATTTAGTGCTCATATTGTAATCACTATTGTGATCAAAGCAACAAAAAAGATTCGAAGAAATACACTTAAAAAAGCACTATGAACCTCCCGAAACGATATTTACATGTAATCCATAAGATTTTCCACAAACTGTAGGTGCATCTTTGAACTATTTTCAGTAATTTCTCAACTCGGATATGCTTCAGTATCTAGCTGAAAATACCAACGTACTGTATATATCCTACAAAAGACAGGAAAGCCAATGGGCCTGTCAGAAAAAGAAGTTGAACAAGTTATTGGAAATTTTGCAAGGATGGGGCTTGTTGGAATGCCATTTAGCAGGATGTATTGGGAAACTGAAACTCGATATGCACCTCTTGCAGACATAATGAGCAAGAACAGATTTTTGAATAATATTGCTCATCTGCATTTTGTGGACAGTCTAACTGTACCCGAGGAGTAAAAGTGTGAAAAGCTGTGGAAAATCAGGCCTTGGCTTACTGACTTCCGCAAAAACTGCTCAAAACTTGTGCTTGAGGGATATAATTCCATTGACAAGCAAATGGTTTCTTTGAAAGGAAAATTTAGCGGAATAAAACAATATATAAAAAACAAGCTACGTAAATGGGGATTCAAGATATAATGTAGGTGCGAAATCTCTGGGCAGTTGTATGATTTCCATGTTTACCAAGGAAAGAGTAAAGGCTCTAATGCACAGCAAGGTATTGGTATTACAGGGGACGTGGCGGTCAAACTGTGTTCAACTCTTCCAGAGGCAAAGAACTACAAAGCAATGACTCACAATTTTTTTACAAGCATGTTATTAATAATGACGTTGAAAGAACGCCGTAGCAGTGTAGGATGATTCATTTGGCGTCAATTGTGGGGGAGCTGGAGGCGGTCCTTGTCGCTAACCCTAACCCTAACCCTATTCCTAACTCTAACTCTATGTAAAGGAGCTAGCCTTAGGCCTATTAATTTTTTGTTGGGGAGCTAACCCTAGGTCTGAGGGTGCTAACTCTAGGTGTGAGGATATTAATTTTTTGTTAGAGAGCTAACCGTAGTTCTAATGGAGCTAACCCTAGGTCTAAGAAAATTAATTTTTTGTGAGAGAGCTAACCATAGATCTGAGGTTGAGAATACTACATGAGGGAGCTAATTCTAGTTCTAACATGGCGTATATATCATTACGTTGTAGAATATTTTAAAGAATTTGATGCAAAACTCGCCACCCTAGTATTTGACTTGTCCTACTTACGAGCGTATTGCGCAATTGCATAGTGGTTTTCGGGGTGTGATTCCTGCATCCTCATTTCAATGTTTTAATCATGACGTAATCGATTCTATTTTAAGCAAAAGAAAATGAGCTGGAGCCAAATTCGTTTTTCTACACTTCTCTGCGTGGGAATTTCTGTTAAAACAAATATTTTTTTTGCATTTTTGGGAAAAGATCTCATGTACCACTTGGAAAGCTTCCGCGTACCACTGGTTGGGAACCCCTGAGCTAGACTGTTTGATTGAAATGGGCTTGAAAACCGTCGATTACTATTTCGCTGTTCTTTAAAACAAAATACCTGAAACAACATGAGCTTGTAGCTACGTTGAACAAATTTATTCCAAAGCTGTTTTATTTCAGGTCCTTAGTTTTTAAGCTACGTCATATCAGCATCGAATATAGTTATAACATTAGACCAAAAATACCAAACTCGTAATCTTCAACAGCTTTATTAACTTTTAGATACCATAAAGTCAGATTTATGATTTAGTCGTGCATTAAAATATTCGTCTTTACCAAAAATCAAACGCACACAACCTTGAGGCAAACTTACACAAAACATACAAACTTAAAATCTTGCTGGATTCATGCTTAAAGCTTGCATCAAACACGGCATTTGAAAACCATTACCGTATAACGTGCGCTCAATAAAACAAAACCTCAAGCTGTTTTTCAATTCTAAGACTTCAGTTATCACACCATAATATTGACACTGTCGGACTCTCAGCGCGAGTATCATGTGACATCGACACAGCAAATGTCGAAAGTTGCGTGAAAACCAACGTTGAGAGGTTTTTGAGGGTTTATTGATATTATAGTTACTAGGTGGTGAATCAAAAAAATTGATTTCGCTAAACCAACAAATTATTTTAGAAATTGTGCTTTGGTAACATCGCTCCCCCAACTACACAACTCTAATTAATTATAATTATTAATGCAATTTAAAATATTTTTACGCTTGTACTTGTAAAATATTGATAACTCGCTTTATTCCAGATGATTTTCACGCAACCTTCGACACTTGCTGTGTCGTTGTCACGCTTTTGATAGAAGTTGGCGTTTTTTTTGGCAAATTGCAGAAAATATTGTTTTGTTGATAACATTGGTATTATTGGTAAAAATTCTCAGTTTTTCAGAAAATGTTTTGGTAAAGAATATTCGTTTGCTGCAAAAAGATTGTTGTTAATGGGAAAATTTGAGAGAAAATATTTGTTTGCTACAAAAATGCTGTTGTTAATGGAAAAATTTTGATAGATAATATTTGTTTGCTTGCAATTGTTGGTGGGAATTCTCAGCGTTTCAGGAAAAACTTTTGCAGAGATATTAGTTTGCCGCAAAAAATGCTATTGTTGGTGGAAATTTTCAGCTTTCCAGCCACGGTCGTGAATCATCTGCTAGATCTTGAATGACATCATCTTTTTTTGTTTTAAAAACACGATCAGAACTTAGAGATTTGTGTTTTGAAACAAATTTTATATATGATTTCAAAACCTGTAAAACATCTTGCTGTACAACTAGAAAATTGTTGAAATATATTATAATCTATAGATTTTTAAATGGTGACGTAGCGTGATTCTATAATAGACACAACAAACTTTTTCATTATATTTTATTACAGATCAAGTAAAATAGTGGGGATTTCATCATCCGATACAAGTTTTGGATTGAAAAGAATTCCATTCTTTTTATGTTGTTTGCATGAAAAAACGGTAATTTTGAGTTCTAAAGTTACAGCTTGTGATCTCTAAGGGTGTTGTTCTGTAAAATCTTTAAATACAGGTCAAAAAAGAACCAGGTGCCGGAAAATCGTGAATGTCAAAAAACCTCAATTTTATAATGTTGATATATAAATAGTTATTAGTTTTTTTAATTACAAAATCAATCTTGCTCAACAGCAGTTCAATCAGGGTTGCTTTGATTAAATTCAAGTAGTACGATGCAGAATTAAACCCGATAACAATTAATTCATGGCAGTAGGCTTCAAATTCTTTGGTTAAATTTTCTCTTTTACCATTTTTATTACTTTTCAATGCTTAAATTGCATAATTAAATTTTCTCTTCATAATCTCGTAGGCAGCATTTGATGCATCTTCCAAATGTATTAACGTGTTTTCCACCAAATCCTTTTCGTCGCCGTTGGTGACAATGTACACTATGCCCTCAAAGTTTGACACGTTGGTGCCGATGCCTACACTCAACGACACGTGATATGCTTCAAAGCTTAATTTCCAGGTAATTTTTCTTGAGAGAAATAGGCATCAAAATCATAACAAGCAAAATAAGGGGAAAATGTTTCGTTTGGAGGAACACAAATACCGGTTTCTTCAAGTTTTTCTAATATTGTGTGTGGGTTTTTATGAATACCCCCTGGAAAAAGATCACAAACTGTAGTTTTACAAGTTTTGGTATGTCTATAACAGTGGTTCTCAAACTGTGGAACGCGAGAGTTTTTTAAGTGGTACGCGAAGATATTGGCCGACAGTATTTACAATGCCTGGTGACCAAGATGTGACAATAATTTCAGCTGCGCATTTTGTTTTTAAATTACTCGGGAGCAATTACACATTGGTATTATTAAGTCACAAATGTACAATAAAGAAAACAATTGCGTTTTCTGTGTGCTTGTCAGATCAATTGTGCCCGACGGAAGGTTAAAGCAAATTTATCAGTAAGTTAGCAAGATAATTTTTAGCCATGTCAAAATGAAAGTATAATCCTAGATGATATTGGGTGCACAGTGACTTTCTGTTTGTTGTTCTAAACAATAAACTGGTTATTTTAAACTTGTAGTTATGGATTTCCAAAGGACAGACTATTGTTTATGCATTGGGATTACAGGTGCACAGTGACTTCCTGATTACACTGTATATGCATAGTTGTCGTAATTTGTCGTTTTTTTTTGCCGTGATTATTTTATTTCTAAATTTGAATTGTCTTAAGCCCTATACTTGCTTTTTATATTTCGGCTGTTTTCGAAAAAGACCTTTTTTGTAGTAATGCAAGAGGCTAGTGATGCACTGAGCAAACTGCAGACAGTGACACTGTTTCGGTCTATCAGGTCTCTTCAGTGCAGTTGGTGACCAACAAGAAGCTAGAAACTTTTAATGAAGCTTAGCTTAGACCGCCACACTCGTGGATCTATACTAGATCCACTGTTGTGGATGGTCTGTCAGTACTCTTCGAAGTCGTATCACTCGTGAATGAGTGGCTGTTGTCGCAGGTGCACTAAGTCTAGCAGCTGCTAGAACAATAGTGCTGTCACAGCCTAGTGGTCACAAGCCCTTATAGTAATGCAAGAGGCTAGTGATCCACTTAGCAAACTGCAGACAGTGACACTGTTTCGACCTATCAGGTCTCTTCAGTGCAGTTGGTGACCGACAAGAAGCTAGAGGCTTTTAATAAGATATAGCTTAGACCGCCACACTTGTGGGATCTATACTAGATCCACTGTGGTGGAGATTTGTAACTCACACGCCTCTTCTTACGTCACAATGGTTGACTATCTGACTAAGTTCCAGAGTATTAGAGTGAATCTTGCTTCTTCTCAAAGATTTTTTTTGATTGCCAATTGCGTAATTTACTAACGGTGTTTTTTTCTTTGTCACGTAATGTTGTTCTGGCATTTTCTGGAACGCCGTCCAGTTAAAAGGCGGCGAGATTTTTACGCATTCAGTAGAGCAGTAAAGTGTGGAGAGAGTAAAAGTGTATAGAGGCTGAAGGAAAAAAGGCGTTGCTCTGTGATGATTTATAGTGGATTTCTATTAGTGTGACAAGTAATTGGTGGATTTAGTTAATTCAATGTTTCAAGGCATTTTATGAATATAGTTGTTCTGTTCATGACCAACAAGTGCGTGATTCAAAGTATCTTAGTAGAAGCCAATCTTTACTTAGCTGTTAAGTTGCAGCCAGACTTAATTATTCAAGCGGTACTATAAGTCGCCTTAATTTTAAAAATAAAATTAAGGTTGAAATAGAACCAAAACTCAATTAAAGGCAACAGTACGCTTTCAGTAGAGCCCAATGATAAATTATCTCAAGAAATTGAGGGTCACCTCTAGCTGCTCCGAACGGAATTGATGAATTGCTTTCCAGATGTATTAAGTTGCCCCTACACGGTCAATCCATTCTGCATCGATCCAGCTCTTCTACGCGTAGGAACCGAAGAACAAGAAGAGATTATTGATATTCAAGTTGACGACACAGCTAAAGCAAAGAAGAAGAAATGCTCTCCCATAGATTTCTGCCTAATCATGGGTTCCTCTTATCCAACGTTAACCCGAAATGCTGTTCGTCAACTACTGGTTTTCCCTTTACATGGGAATGTGAGCAAGGGTTCTCTACCTTAATAGCCTTAAGTCCAAGAGCCGAAATCGTCTAACTGAACCTGGACGTGATTTCAGATGCGCTGTTAGTAAGGATATGCCCCAAATAGACCAGCTTGTGCAGAAGAAACAGTTGCATCTATCGCATTAAATTGTGTTGTTTGTTGTGTATTGGTGTTACAGTATAGTAAATACTGGTAGATTTGAGTAAAATAAGTTATTCCGGAGCCAGTTGGTACGCAGTGAAGTAAAAAAGAAATGGGTGGCACGCAATCGGAAAAAGTTTGAGAAACACTGAGCTATAATGACAACGCTATACTCCATCACATAAGTAATTATCTATCGGGGTATCAACACAAATAATTTCATTACGTTGTATTCAAGTGCTACTCACAAGAGAGCAGACCATTATGATCAAAAAAATAAGGTCAAAACGCAGACGGTAGACTACATATCAGTGTAGTAAAAAGCATTTAAACTCAGTGAGCAAATAGTACCAGGTTTATATTCGCGGTAAAATCATTTTATTAATAATTGTTTAGCATTGAGTATGCGCAACCATTTGGTTTCATAGAAGTTTAAGTTTTCAAATTCAGGTTTGACGATAAAGATAACAAAAAAGACTGAGCTATATCAGGTTTGTCAGAAAAGATTTTGCCTTATGATGTTTGTCATAATGTCTAAGTAAAGCCGAATTATCATTATTTTTAAAGTAGCAAAATCTGTTCCACAGTACTTGATGTTTAATCTAACGTTGTGAAAAAGATGTCGTTGTTTGACCAAGATAGTAATTATTACAGTTTTTACGACATGCCGCATAAATACCATAATCTTTGCAGTTTAATTTTTGTGACAAACGACCTTCTCCATTACATATGCGGATATGTTTTATCAGTAGAACCACAAAATTAAGTGAGCCATGATTACCACATAGTGCACATCTACAACAGGGCCCAGATATGGGCCCATCCATGCCTTCATGAGGACCAAACGAAAGCTTTTCTTAACATGTGACCAGATTGCTCAATGTCTGTGGGCGCTCGCATGCAAACATTACATGTGGGCGTTTTTCCATCTGGCTGGGTTGCAGTAGTTTCGGAAACTACAGTAGGTAAACCTTACGATTTTTTTTATTGCTTTCTTTTAAATCGTTATTGTTGACAGGATGAAATCTATCCCCCAAGAATTGGCCTGGTCAATTATCTTCGATGTAAGAATTTCAGGAAATTTAAATTTGAAACATTTGTTTTTTAGATGCTCCTGACTAGCATGATAATCAGTTTTGTCTTTACATATACAGTACGCCACATGCGAATTGCTTTAGATACCACACCACATTACATTGAAATACCCATACGCAGGGCCGTTGAGAGAACAGTCCCGGCCCGGTACCAACATTAAAACCGGGCTCTCTTTAACAAGGATCTGTTAAATTGGAGTTGCCAGGTTCTATTTAATTGCAAATGGATGAGTGCTTGGCATAATTGATAAGAAATGGCTTTTCTTTCTACGCTTTTTTTCTTTTTTTAGCTCCACTCTGACACGAATAAGACATTGCTCTCTTGCTGCTTCACTATTTAAACAATCAAATTTCTGTACGTGGGATAATAAATCAAGCACAGTTATAATACTATGTTTATGGAATAATACAAGGCTAAACGTAAGTCAAAAAACAATATGTGAATAACATGCAATGCATCATTATCAGGCAACATTAATCGGTATGTAAAATGCAATCTTCCTGTTTAATAGAGACAACAAAACATAACAGAATTGATGAAAAGTGATTTTGTAAAATCTGAACATAAACAAATCGATTGATCCATAAGGGATATCTCGGTTTAAGATTTAGAGGTTTGGGGCTTAAAATTACATTATGATTAGAAAGTTACGTGCTTTCAGAATTACAGGAACTAGACTTTATTTTTCTGGCCACGGGGCCAGGAAGTATTGTGGGGGACCAGAATTTTTTAAAAAAGAAGTATTCAGGCAAATTTTTTGTGGCCCAAATGAAGAAAACATTAGTCATCATGTCACAAAAATTATTATATAGGTTATGCATTTGTTAACATAAAAGTTAAAAAGCTTAGGCCTAATTTATTGTTACATGTAATATTGCTTGCGACGTTTTCAAAAATCCGGGCCCCCAAAAAATATCCGGGTCCGGTACCAAAGGTACCCCCTGGCACCCCTTGTCAACGCTCCTACCCATTTGGGGTGGTACGAAGTTCCATTAATGAAAGTCCTGTCGATGGCAGCATTTTTGACATAATTACTCGTGACAAATTTAAAAGGTGAGTCCGATGAGTGTTTGTTGCGAATGTCTGAAAATTTAACTTCTTGATCTGTGCATTTGATAGTGAACAATTTGGCGGTGATTTGAAGTCCAACATTTTCAAGGCTATTTTCCATTGCTTTGATTATACCGTGCGATTCACATATTCATCTATTTTACGTTGAGTTTTCCTCAATTGCAATAAAAATGATGTCGTCTATGAATCTTTTATAAATAACTGCTTTTTTTAGAGTAGGAAACGCCGGAGTTGTAGCAAAATGCATTGGTATGATAGCTAGTGAGACTGAATGGTTGTCACCAGTATTAATGTCATTGGGTTGTTTGCAGAAATTCTGTCCATGTTGCATAATTACAGATTTCAGAGTGAGCATGATTAATTTCACAAAAAACCTTTGACCCAGTTTGTTGAGCCTGATATAGCTCAGTCTTTTTTGTTATCCTTATCGTCAAACCTGAATTTGAAAACTTAAACTTCTATGAAACCAAATGGTTGCGCATACTCAATGCTAAACAATTATTAATAAAATGATTTTACCGCGAATATAAACCTGGTACTATTTGCTCACTGAGTTTAAATGCTTTTTACTACACTGATATGTAGTCTACCGTCTGCGTTTTGACCTTATTTTTTTGATCATAATGGTCTGCTCTCTTGTGAGTAGCACTTGAATACAACGCAATGAAATTATTTGTGTTGATACCCCGATAGATAATTACTTATGTGATGGAGTACAGCGTTGTCAGTATAGTCAATTGCTTGGTTCCTCATATTTAACTGTTTTTATTCTTTTACAGTACTGAAGGTGCTGATTTAGCGAAATGCATTTGTTTTGGTGCATTTTAAAATTTTAACAAAATTTGAGCTGATTTAGTTATTCCAGTCACATCACTTTTATCTTGGTCGCAAAAACTGACTTTTTGATAATCAAGATTTAACCGAAAAGTGTCTCAAATTGTCTCATCTTTTTATAATATTTATTGAAAACGTGGATACCGATCTGATTTTGATTAAATAAGTGTGATGACGAACTGAAATATTGCTCGCGCAATATATGCTTCTGAGCGCGTGTGTAGAGGTTCCCTCTATCACCTAATAGGTATTTGCAAGATATCAAGTGGCAACACTGACCACGTTAGAAACAGGATAAACAAGTAGAGACAAAAAAAGGATAGTTGTGTATTGTGTATTTTTCAGCAAAGTTAATCGTCATTGTAAAAGCAATAACTTTGATAATTGATAACTGAACCTCAAATACGAAGAAATTCTACATAGACATTGGATTCCATAGACTGCTATTCATCAAATGTCAACGATTAGGTGGTAAGTTCTGATTATACTCAAATTAATTTGCTGTGCGAGGCCGCAGTCCTCCACACGTGTGCGTCAACGTGCTTATTTCTGTGACGCTACTATGATTGTGGAAAGTAAGCATTGGAATGTGTTGTTTTCGTTTTTTGACAATGCGAGATCGCGTGATTTTTTTGGTAGTTAGAGTTGTTTTTTGGGCAGCGGCGTGCGAGTAGAACTTTTTTCTTTTTTCTGAAGGATTTTTTTTGCCACAATAAGTAAATTATTTAATAACATAAATTATATAGAAAATAAAAAAAATGAAAACTGTCATCTCTTTACACCGTAGCATTTACAAATCACGTTACACAATAAAATATAAAAATATAATCACGAACACTAAGTTCCTACGCTACAATTTTTCAACTGACACTTTAAAATAATGGTTACAATCGCTACTGTATATTGTTGCAAATCGTATGCCTATTACGGACGAACGTACCAATCCAGGCAGCCCGGCCAGAAAAAAAGCAAGTGTTACATTGGTCATTTTCATTTGCACATTAATTTTTTCAATGCCAGTTGGCACTTGGCAACCCGCATGGCGCTATCGGTCGCTAAGCCTAGTGTATTACTCCTAAGAGTTCTGACATTGATAAATCTTTAACACCATAAAAGTTTGTGAGCGCACATTTTAGCAAAGTTTAAGAAGGAACATTGGTCATGGACTGCACCACTACGTTGAGGTGGCTGCTTATTGGTGCAGATCTATTTCCTTTGGTAAATACTTCGACGAAAAAAAGAACTGTCTACTGTTACTAGGTTTACTGGTGGTTCATGTTCACTGTTTTCTGTAACGTGGGCTTGGTAGTAATCGCTGTTTTCACTACTAGATAAGTTGTCATCGCAGTCAGTGTCGGAATGAAATGATGTTGCCAGATCGTTATTACCATCGCTTCTGGAAGATCACGGCAAATTAGGTGGACAGCAGCAAGTTTGCTTTTTTGGATGAGTTGGATAATTTTTTATGAAGTTCTTTATTTTTCCGGGGTGTCAGTAATGATTGCAATTTTGGGTTTTACCCTGTTGGTTTGTTTCAGTGACATTTACATAAAATAGACATCAACAAAGTTTTATCTGCATTTTCAACGTTACCGGTAGTTGATCGCCTATTAATGACAACTGAAGGCAAAAAAGAGATCTATAAAATTTCAAAATTTATCTGACATATTTCTGTTGCTTTGCAGGAGATAATGTTTTCAATGGTGAAGGTCCTCTTAAATGAATGCTTGTCCTGAAAGTTCGAAAATTTTATAGATAGTTATAGGATTTTACCATGCCGGCTCAACCACGAGTGGAGGTCAAAGAATTATAGGTTTTTTAAATGGCTGAAAACACAAACATTCGGTGGATGCAACATGTAGCTACAGTGTGGTGTAAAAGTCAGCTAAGATAATTTAATTATTTTCTTTAGCAATGTCAATTGCATCAAGAGAAATATTGTTTGTCACTGAAAATCAATGGTTGTTTTGAGAAATATTTTAACGCTCAATAAAGTGGCATAAAGCTTGAGAAAATAATTTCCTGCCTATCCAACCATAAAAACGTGCGAGTCCGAAGGTACCAGAAAAAGAACCTTTCAACATGTGTTCTTTGAAATGAACCCTTGGAAAGAAGCAGGCAAAGAGCACATCGTTACTTGTCCTATAGCGCTAATACAACAGCACATCGTTACACTGACGCCTCGTTTAGCAGAAGAGACTCGATTAATCTGCTTTGTTTTTTCGTAGCCAGATCGTTACCAGAGCTCCTCTGGTCGACATTCCAATTTTGTCTTAGTTATAAATATATTGGGATCGGACTGGTCGAAAACCACGAAACAAGAACACTTTGACCTTTCCAAAACACAGCAACAACTCGGTTGAAACTCACTGTTGGCTTGCTGATTTAGGATGAAGACTAATGCTTTCAGCTCTTCATCTGAAACACTAAAGCCAATCTCCACCGGCAGCTTGACGAGTCTACAAACTTTTAGAAAGTGCAATATTTTCCTTAGTGCAAATTAAAAAGCTGTTTGGTTTTGAGTCTGTAGAACATCTTCATAGATAGAATGTTGCATTTTAGCAACGTTTTCTCTTTTTTATCAGTGGAAATTTTAACGCACTAACATTGATGTTAAGATTCAGTTAGGCAATACATTTCTTTTTTTAACAGTACGATACCAGTCAATGTCCAATTTATTTACCATGCTTTTCTTAGAAATATTTTCTGCACTAAGCTTTCTTATGCTTGCTTAATGTAGCCTACGTGAAGAGAGTTGTTTGGGCAAAACTTCTACAGCATCTGTGGGAGTTTGACGCTTTTAAGGCTGGTTTCAATCAGGCGTAAATTGCAGGCGTAGCGTGAAAAATTCTTTGTTTCTCTATTTTGTTTTATGGCGCTCACGCCCATAAAACTAAATAAGAGAAACAAAGAAACTTTCACGATACGCCTGCAATTTACGCCTAATGGAAAACAGCCTTTACAGTTAGCTCTCGCTGCTCTTCAGTAAACAATCTTCTCATATTCTTGCATTTTGGGAAAGTTGACATTATTGAAAAATAATTGAAATGGCATAAAGCAATTTTTTTATTGATATCTAAGCAGAGAAAAAAATCCTTAATCAAATTGGGAAACCTGTGGGTCAACGATCCATAGGTACTACCCACTTTTAGGTTGTGCCATAGGGCCCATTTTAAATTCTATCTTCAATTTATCAGTTAAGATTAGACTGGCGCTTACAATCTTAGCAGTCTCTACAAAGAGCTAAGCTTTCCACAAAGCTATGAAAATTTTCTAAACTTTTTTGCAACAATACTAAATTTATTCGCCATTTTTTTTACTTTCAGGTAATAAAAACGTATTTTTTCCGTCGCACTTATTGTGTCCATAGCTGCTCTCCAAACTAACAGGTGAAAAAAGTTTCGGTTTCGCAACTAAAATTGCGAAACCTAAACTACACTAGGCGGCTGACTATACTAATGGCTACATAGGTTATCTCGCTCACTCTTTCACCTTAAAGACATTCTGATCACGTGCAGGAAAGTATAACAAAATGCAGTTTAATGTGATATCTTGAAAAATTTAGAAAAAATATCCTTTTTCAGCCCAAAAAGCTGGTCGACGAGCTAACAACTTACACCATAACCCACTGTTTTTTAAACAACAGCACTGTGCGCTATATGGTGGACTTTGGGCCGGGATAATTCTTCCTCCACTAGCCGTGTTTATGCCGGAAGCAAATTCATTCCCGAAAACACACCAATCTCTTCAGCGTCCTTCCAAAACTCTGAATGTATGCCCCAATGCACTTAGTCAAACGAACGCATGAAAGTTTGTGAAATTATTAGCTGATTGCAAATAAGCAGTTTCAATCAATAAGTTTGAGAAACGAATAAATAAATTATGCCCAGGAGAGTTGGGGAACTATTTCATCATCACCATCAAACGATTTGTTTAATAGCCTGTATTGAAGAAGAGACAGTGACAAACGACACACATAATTGTAAGTGACAACTCAAAAAGTTGGTACCGATGCAGATACTGATAAAGACAAAAAAATCTTACACTAGTCCATGAGCGAAATCAATGCCAAGTAATTTCGTAAGTTCATTGCCATCTGATACATGGTGTTATGGTTACTGGTTATAGCGTCCGCTTCGCAGTCGGTAGACCTGGGGCTCATTTTCCAAGTCGAGTCATACCAAAAGACTTTAAAACATGGTATTCACAGCTTCCCTACTTGTCGCTGAGCACAAAAAGATAGTGTGGAGAACAAGCCGGCAAGCTTGCTTGTGTCCTTGGGCAGGACACTTAACGGGATGCCTCCATCTTCATGTGGCAGGCAGGTGACGGGGCCAAGCGGCTTACCCGTCGTGTTGGCCCAGTCCAACCAAAGACTAGCAAAGCTCATGACCTGAGAAGATACTCCAAAAGTCAACGAAAAGACAAGATAAGTCAAGAGGCATCTTGGAATGGCAACTCCCAAGCGAGTGCGGACATCCCACCCAAAAGATAGCGATACAATCCGCTTTCTGGTGAAGCGAGGATAAACATGCCAATCAAAATCAAATCAAAAAACATTATCATGAACAGCTCATTACCACCTGATGCAGTGCCAATCGCGACTACGCTTAGTGGTGGAAGCATAATGGTTAGATCGTCCGCTTGGCAGTCGGTAGATCTGGACTTAACTTCCTTGTTAAATCATAACACAAACTTTACAAAACGGCGTGCGCAGCTTCACTACTTGACAATTAGCACAAACGAATAATGCGGAGAAAAAGCCGGCAAGTTCGCTAGCGCTCTTTGGGTGGAGACACTTAATTGGATGCCATCATCTTTATGTGTCAGACAGGTAAAGATCTTTATGTATCAGATGGTCTAACACTCCATCCGCATTGGTTACTCAATGCGACGAAAGACCAGTAAACAGAGCAAATGGTATATATGAGCTCAAAAAGCAAGTTTTCTTAAATAGCTCAAATAGAGACGATGATTATGCAAATACCGATCGAAATACTGTCTCGTATTTCAATTTCCGGCCACGGGAAAAACTTTGACGGCTATAGATTCAAAAGATCACTGGATTCAAACCAGCCACGAAGTCACCTGTTCTGCTGGCAGAGTGCATTACTACCACGTTCAGTACAACCAAGCTGAGAAAATTTCCGCACGGTGCCCAACTCGAAGTGCGCAGCATGGCCATAGAGAGACTTAAACAAACAATCATTGACACCATAAACGTTGTAAGTTAGTAGCACACATTTTTTTTCTTAAGGTTATTAAATAGGGCTTGATAATTAGAATATATATGGTTAGGACTTGTGAAACGTAAAATGTCAATATTAAAATACTTGTTGAAACATATATAAAATAAACTGTATGACGTTTAGATGCGAAACGTCTACATATTAAAAATCTTTTAGTCGCTTGGAGTAAGAATTAGATTAGCAGGTAGTTCTCAGTTGAGTGATATACTTACACAGTGGTTCTTTAACTGTTTGCCCGAAGCGTCGCAGGGGGCCAGGATCTGATGATGTACCCCGAAAGAGAGAACTAAATTCAATTTTGTAAAATGGATTACCAAAGCAAGACTTTCAACTCCTGTGAAAGTTTGAAAACATTGATTTCAACAAGTGACTACAAAACTTTTTGTTAAGAAAAAGAATGCAAACACGCGAGCAAAAACCTCAACGTGAGTGCGTCGCGTCGCGAACGGAGCTGTTTTTGTCAAATGCATTGCATCGAAAAAAGTTTTGAGAACCACTGCACTTACACATCATCTTCCAACAACTGTCAACGTGCATTTGAATTCAGAGCAAGACATAATATTTACGTTCGCAAACGTTTTGTCTTCACTCATGAAGTACTGCTTCTCAATAAAACGTTTAAAACATTTTTGGCTCAGTTACCTCGAATTAACGTATATTTATCAAAATCAACTACAGATCTTGGAAATAAACCTTCCAAAACAACTTGTTTGAAAAAAACATTTGCAACTAAATTCAAATACAGCCACAGCCAACAGCATTTGATGTGAAGGCCAACTGCCAAGGAATTTTTTTTATAATATATTTTTGTTCCTAAACTTTGAAACACTAAGCAATAAGTGACAGCGGTGCTTCTTAACCAGTAGGCCGCGAAATATCTCGTTAAACAGCAAAATATTATTAAAATTCAAAAAACAGTTACAGTTTACCGGCGTTTTAAAGAATGCCTTTCATAAACACCAGAGCGTTGCCCTGAAAACTCTTCGGCAGATGAACTATTTTTGGAAAATATCCAGTTGTGGGGGCCTTTTGCTCCTGTATCAAAAAGGATGACCTTTTTTGGAGATTCTCGAATCGTGGAAAACTTTTTGATTCTTAAAAGAGCGAGGTACAACAGGTTAAGAAGCACTAAGCGATAGGAAATGTCTTCGTGTGAGGCAATGCTTTTATGTGGGCGAACATAAACCAAAATTTTGTTTCAAGCCGCTAAACTTCACGGTTAACAACACATGCGTTTGCAGAATAAAATGCCACAATTGCACACTTATGAAGATCGTAAGACATTACGTACTCAATATACAAATTGAAACAACGCGTGTACATATAAAAGTGACAAACTCTATGATTACCAAAACACTCAGGCAAGAAAAAATGAACAACTTCCAGAAGGACACTCCTGAATAACCTGCGAACAGACAAATCATTAGATAAACATCGCTTCTACACTAAAATTGGTAAAGTTATACTCCACAAACTCCCGCAGCCTCAACGTGGTGGTGCGGTCCCCGACCCCGTTTGGGTTGGGTCGAAATGGCTCTTGGACTTCCCGAGGATCCCAGTCACCCTGGGCACTCCCCTCATAAAACCATTTTTTCGCCGTGCTGCCCACTAAATGACCACAAAAGGGCAGCACTCAGTCACTCTAAAATCGGCCACCTGTTTTTTCTCCTCTTCTCCTGCCTCTCTCTCCCCTGCAGTCTCATTCCCCTTCTTCTTTTGATGAACGGCAACGTTCATCCTAACCTTATCCCCGTCTTTTTCTGTTCAGTGTGCGCTGGTAATGTAACCTGTAGGGGTAGGTCGGTGCAATGGTGCACCTGCTGCAAATGGGTCCATTTAAGGTGCTCACAACTCTACTTCTCCAGATTCAATGCTCTAGGTAGCTCTCACTCTCGGAGCTGTCCTCTTTGCTGTGCCCCTACTTCTCCTGGGGGTCCCATATCTTTCAACACTGTAACCTCCTCTTCGGGCTTCTCTAGCTTGTATACTTCCACTGCGCAACCTGGTCCATCTGGCCCCCCTCTGCCAATGCAGCGCTCCTGCCCCACTCTTGCCCCCAAACATCCCACCCTCTTTTTACCCATTTCGCATCTCCTCTCTCTGCACCCTTCTCACCCCCACATGTTTCTAGCTGTTCTACTATACCTCCTACTTGCTTTTACTCTCCCAATCCGCTCAGGATTCTTCAGTGGAATGCTGGATGTCTTTGAGCCAGAAGCGCCGAACTTCTCCACTTCATCCTGTAGATCTTACCTGTATCCAGGAATTTAATCTTAATTCGTCTTCCTCTTTCCAGATCCCTGGATGCCCTGCTCTGCAATCTGATCGCACTCACTCCTGGTCTGACATTCTTTCTCCTGATGATCCACACGCTAGCGATGGGGTCATCATTTTTGTCAGGCAGGGGCTACTATTCTCTGAACTTTCCATCTCCTCTCTCTTTTCGCTTGACCCCTACTCTTGACTACGCAGGGGTCAACATCTCACAAAACAACTTCTCCTCGCCTTCTTTTTTTAACGTTTATGCTTTCCCTATTTGTTCTTCTTTAACAGATAGCAGAGCCGACTCTTTTTCCCACTCCATTCTTCCCTCCTCCAGAAATCTCTTCATTCTGGGGGACTTCAACTGCCATCACTTCCACCAAAACTCAAAAAGTACCTTTGCGGGGAGGAAGTATTCAATTGGGTCATCTCCGTAGACCTCCTTCCTCTTAATGACCCCGACACCCCACCCTTATCCATTGCTTCTCTGATGGTTGCTCCTCTCCTGATATCTCATTTGCTCTTCTCTTGCTCCTGGGAGTTACTTCAGGGCTTAGGCTTTGGTCGCCTACCAATTCTACCTTTTTTTTATGCTCTTCCGCCCCAACAAACGACCCCCTTCGTACAATTTTGAGAAAGCTCATAGGGATGACTTTGCTTTTTACTTCGACTCTCACTGTCTTCTGCAAAGGAATACTCCTCTCTTTTTCTTTCCTCTGCTGTGGCTCTTTTAACCTCTCTGGCACTGAATGCAGCCAAATTTTACATTTATATTCAATAGTAGTGATGAAGATCATCAGGCATACATCTCCACTTCCCGACATTCTCGATGCTCACCTCTCCCTCCTAAATCTGACCCCAAATCAGTCAATTCTCTCTTTCGTTCTGTTGCTAGCTCTCCTAACTTCACCAACTGTTCTTCTCCTAGGGAGTCAGCTTCGGTCTTTGCCGACTACCTGAGATCCCACTTTTCTGTTTCCTAGCCTGGCCTTACATAGTAGAGCCAAAGGCTAACTGTCTGAGCTCCTCCGAGCCATATGCCCCGAGGAGTCTCATTTGTCTTTCAGCTCTCCCTTCTCTCTCGCTAAATTTCTCTCGCCTGCCACAAACCTCTCCTCGTCCACTTCCACTGGCCCAGACAAAAGTCGCCTATCCGAGGCTAAAGCACATTCCTGGCTGTGGCATGGATTTTCTCCTACACATTTTCAATCTTTGCTGGTCTTTACCTTCCTTTTCTTCCATGTGGAAGACATCTTCTATTATTCGCATCCATAAGATGGGAAAGCCTTTCAACTCTCCTGCTTCCTTTCAACCTACTTCTCTCACCTCCTGAGTCTCAAAGCTTTTTGAACGTATCATTCTATTGCATTAACTCTTCTTTTGGAGCATAAAGCCATTTTCTGCCCCAAACGATCTACTCTCAATCAAATTCTTTATTTTTTTCAGTCCATTTCAGATGAATATAACACACCCAGACTGGGCTTTCAGACTATTCTTGTGACGATCGACTTCTCTAATGCTTTCGACTCTGTCTGGCATTCCGCCCTTTTTCATAAACTTATTTCGACTGGCCTCCCCCCTTGCTTTGATAGTTGGACTCAATCTTTCCTTTCTGATAGGTGCGCTGGAGTGGTTTTTCAAAATCAAAAAAGACGCTCTGTCGAGTCTGTTGAGGTGTTCCGCAAGGATTTATTCTTGGCCCTGTACTTTTCCCTCTTTTGATCAATGATCTTCCGGCTTCTCTTTCTTCTTCCGTCAGCTGATTTGACTGGAGCGCTGGTCTGAGTACTGGTGTCTTCCTCTCAATCCAAGCAAATGTGACGCCTCCTTCTTCTCAGTGTATCCACACCAAGCTAACCTCCAGCCCCATCTCTAATTATTCAACTCCTCTCCTCTTCAATTCCACCACAACTTTTCTTGGGGGGCACCTTCGACTGCACTTTCCTTTTCTGCATGTGTATCTTTGCTGAAGGCCAAGTTTTCCCCTCGTCTCAAAGCCTTGCGCAGTGTCTCTGCTTCCTCATGGGGCCCTTCTCTCTTTTGTAGAAAGCTTTTCTTCAGCCCCTTTCACTTATGCTTCACCCAGATAATTTCCTTGTCTTAGTGTTACCAACAAAACCAAATTAGAACGCCTTGACTAAGCAGCTAGTTGCCGCATCACCGGCTGCCTCTCGTCCTCTCCTATTCTCCTTCTCCTCTCTAAAGGCATCTCTACCTCCCCTATGAGTCGCCCCGACTCATTTCATCCTATCTTCTTATGAGCGGGCCTTTCGTCTTCCAATCTTCTTTCCTGTTTCAGGTTTGGCCAGACTTGGAGTAAAACCAACACTCTCCAGACCTTTTGGGAGAGTTTTTGCACCCACTCACACTTCAAGCTACCTCCTACTTCTCCTAGGAAAACTCTTTTGCTTGCCCTCTCTCTCCTGCCTGGAACCCACTTTCCGTCCCTGTCAAGCTCACCATTTCCCCTTCATGCTCCCGCTATGACCCTTCTCTTTTTTTCCAAGATACAGCTTTCGCTTATCTTGACTCTCTCCCATCTTACGATCTGATGATCCAACTTAATGGTCCTTTTCTTTTTGGCAAAGGTGGCTCTGGCGTACTCGCCAACTGCTCACTTTGTGGTTCTGACACCACTCTTTCCTTTTCGGCAGGCCCAGTTTGTCTAAGTCTTTCTGCTGAAGCCTGCGCCATTTTGCAAGCTCTCGTCTGGTGTCGGCAGAACTAACAAGCCTGCCATTTCTCTTCTTTTCTCCTCCTCTTCAACTCTCGTCCTGTCCTTTCTCTTACCTCAAACTCTCTGGTACATCTGACAGGAATATTCTTTTCTCTCCTCTTTCATTATCAGGCTACAGTGGGTCCCCGGGGATTCATTTCTTCCGGGCAACGATGCAACTGATGAGTTGGCCAGGAGGGATGCGCTACTCCTGCCCTCTGCATTCCCTTGTAGCCTCTCTCCTTCTACCTCTCATTTCCACTCTTGTTTTCTCGGACTGGAGGCGTACTGTCTCATCTAAATTCATTGACACAAAGGTTTCCTCGGTTTTCACAGAGAAACTTGCGCTTCCTCGTCATGCTCTTTGTGTTCTCTCTCGTCCTTGCTGCAACAGATGCCGCCTTCTATAAAACTCTTACCTCTATAAAATCGATAGAATGGAGAATCCTTCATGCATTGCCTGCTGTAATTCGACCCAGGACAACTCTCATCTCATTCTGTACTGTCCAGCAACGGACTCTTCACGCCGCTCAGCCTTTGTCTCTCTATGACTTCTGGTCCAGGCCCTGGAAAGTTGCCCAACTTCTGGGGCTCCATGGTCATCCGCCATGCCTTCATCCTTCAGAAGGGGTCGGGTAACAACAACTGCAAAGTTATAATATATTTCCCAGACGGTACTTACTGGTTGGTTACACATCGGTGGGCTGTATTTTTTTAATCAATAAATAATTGTGAATAATAAGGTAACTGATGCATGGCCTCAATATTTCTTGCTTTTAATGCTTACTACAGTACAGTAAGAATTGCACGAAGAGGAAGAGATTGCAAGATATCTTACAAATGAAGACTGAATCACGGCTAGTTCTGTATGCTCAAGGTAGATTATTTCTTTGCCCATGTAGTTCATGTCATGCTGATGCCAATAAATACTGAAGCAACCTAATGTAGAGCGTGAATGACTTACCAAGACTAAAAGTAAGCCTGTGTAGTGTGTACTCGTAAATTATTTGAAAGCACAAACTCAAACCAAAAACTTACCAAAACATAAAATCAGTAAATTGGCTTTGATTCGAAAACAGTATAGTCATCTTCCGAATCAGAATTAAGTGCATTTAATTCTAAATGTTCACCACCACTAGAAGACAGCAAGCCATAACTTTTGCTTTTTCTTTTTCGAGATCTATATGCAAACGTGTAGTAATGATATACGGTCGGGACTAGGCAAATTGTTTTAAAGCTTGGCGTCAGTTGGCACCAGGCATTAGTGGGCTAAATCACCATCACAAGGGACATGATCAAATGATTAATTGATGAAGCGTTGAAATCTCATAAAACTCCGATGTGAAAGCCACTTTAAGATGATTTTGTTTGGCAAATTCTAATAAGCAGTGAATATACTCGAAGCAAGAATTTCGGTAAAAAGATGCTTTTCTTTTTTTAAATCGTTTAAGATGCATACCATTTTATTTATCATTAAAATAAAAATTTTTGATTTATTAAAACTTCTATGCGTCTTAACTATCATAGGAAGCAATACCAAGCAATTAAAAAGGAATGCTGAAATTTAGAAATTCAAAAGCAGGCCAAGGCGGTAGACCTATGGTTGACTTCACTTTCGCTGTCCTGTCAGCCTAATGAATCAAATGCAACCAATAAACAAATATAAAAAGTGTAAGGGACTTCATACGTTGCAAAGCTACTGATGGGCAAACAGTATGATTTGCTTATTTACCACAAAATACACCGAAAAAATGCATAGGTTAGCATTTTCACCGATGCCAGTCGCATACAAAAACGTCGAGTTTGACAAAGGCACAATATATGGGCCTGACAAATATCAAACGAATCAGACACAAACAATTTGAAACATCAAGCACAAAGGAAGGCTGTGAAGTGAACTTGAGTTTTAAACTAATCACCAGAGCCAGGTAAAAGTGCGCAACTTTCAGAGAAGCGGTGGCTCTACTATCTTTTCGTAGCGCAGTGTTGCTTCTTTGTAATAATTTGTGTAAATTACTTTCCAACCGTTAATTATTTTTTCCTGACTCGTAAAAAAGAAAGCAGAAAGCTGAATGACTTTAAGACCCAAACAATCGCCATCATCACGACTTCTTTCAACATTAGAAACATTGTTTTAAGAAACAACAAACGCTAAAGCTTTTTGAAAACTACTTCATTTTTCAGGGGACTTAGCACAGTTAGTAAACAAACAAAGTAGAAATCAGAATTTGTAAAGCAAACAAAGGGAATAGCACCGTCATTCTAGACAAAACTGATTATGACTAAAAAATGTTAAGTTTAATGAATGACGAATTTACTTACAAAATTTTTAACAGAGATTTAACAAAATGCATTGAAAGACGTTTGAACAGCTTTATTTACATTTTATTTAAGTCACAACGCATTACGCAAACGCAATACTATCAATTACGGAGCACGGATGCCACAGCACCCCGGTTGTACGGTTTACTCAAAAATCACAAAAAAGGTATTCCCATGCGTCCCATTGTGTCGTTTATAAATTCTCCATTATACAATTTGTCCAAATTTTTATGCAAATTGTTATCTCCATTAGTTAACAATACTGAATTTACAGTGAAGAATTTATACGAGTTTGTTCAATTTTAAAATTCCATTGTATTAAAAAAGAATGAATGTATGGTTTTTTGATGTCGTTTCACTCTATACTAATATTCCAGTGGAATTCGCCAAAAAAGTTACCTTTAGATTTGTTAAATGAAGATGATACATTATGTAATCGTACCGATTTGACAATGGATGATATTGAAATCGCTTTAAATTTTGGCTTGAATAACACTTATTTCACATTTTCAGGAATACATTATTTGCAGATATTTGGCGTACCTATGGAGTCCCCCATTTCTGCGGTAATTGCAAACTTGGTAATGGAATATGTCAAACAGAAAGCAATCTTTTCATTCAGTTCATCGCCTAAATTAAGGAAACGATTTGTCGACGACACATTTGTGATCATGCAAATTAATGGAGTAGATTTTTTGATCATTTGAATAACGTGGACTCTAACATAAATTTTACAATTGAACTAGAGCAAGATGACAAATTGGCATTTTTAGATGTCCTAGTCAGGCAAACGCAGGATGGAAAATTGGCCACTAAAGTACATCGAAAAAAATCCACACCAATCGATATTTGAATTAGTGATGTACTGATACTTTAGCATTAGTATCGGCTTATTTTTATGGTATTGGGTAGTAATATCGGTATCGGTTAAATATAGCCGATATCTACTGATACTTATTAAGCACAAAATAAATATTAAAAATTTTGTTATACTTTTTTATAAAATAAATTTTTGTTCCCCCATGGAACTGGATTGCATTTGTAACATAATTAACGATTTGTAGTATATCAATAATGACCAGAAAGAGGGCGGTCTTCCACACAGGACCCAAACATCGTGTAACACTAAATATTGTGTTTATATAAATATACACATTAAAAGTGTTTGTAGTCGGTCAATTTGGCAGTAGAGAGCTCAATGATAGAATCAGAGCAATAAAATAAAATGAAATTTTGATAGAATCAGAAATGACGACTTTAAGTGGTAAAATATTTGCAATTTATTTTATGTTTTTATAGGGTGTATTTTATAATTATAATTTAGTGAAGGTAAGTCAAAAAATGTTTGGGGGTCTTGAATTGATATGATGTACAGTACCCATTTTTGATCAGTAAATATCATATACCGCCTAGCCTAAACGATTTAAAGTTATATATTGCTGGAAAGCAAATTTCCCAAGCTTTTAAATGAGACTGGTATTTAGCAACACATCATATCTTTTAAAAACTAAATCTACTTTTTTCTACTTACCATACAAATTTGTTTGGGGGGTTTTGAGACCCCTAAAAAATTTGGAAATTTTATTAGGTAAATTTTATGATAATTGCTTGAAATTTTGTCAAATGATGCCCCAAAGGAGTAGTTTTTAGACTGTGTTAATGATAAAGGGTTTGGTTTTGTGGTAAACATGTAATCTCAACTTGATTTTACGGTAGTTTGCTCTTGCTGAGAATTTGGCAGGTTTTGTCGTCTGCAACTGGGCTCTAGGTCTTTTTAACCCTTTTTAGGTATGAAAATCCAAGAGTTAGGGCAAAAATTTACATCGTCTGATGAGTGAGGAATTAAGCGTGATCTTTTGAAAATCTTATGACAATCGATCGAGAAATAAAGTCACAAATCCATATCTTAGTAAACTAATTTTGTAACTCAATTAGAAAAAATTTGAGGGAAACACTGAAAACACGAGATCATCAATTGATGATCGCAGGAGCGAAAGAGTTAAAAAAGAAAAACTGCACTGGTGAAACGCGTTTGCTTAAATGGACACCGGGTTGATCGGGAAAGCTCTGCAATTTTAGCTATTAAAAGTGACTATAAGAAAAGACGGTTTTTAGAATCATTTTTTATACATAAAATTGATTTTTCTTTTAACGATAAAATTAGCAGTTTTTATACCGAATTGTACAAATTTATAAATTTTTGACCACCAGTTGTCGCTGCTGCACTTGTTTATTGCCATAACTTTCTTTTTCTCCTTTTCGTTCTGTTGATTACGTAACCTTTGGCTGTGTTTGAACTTTAGCCACTCCTGACGAAGAAAAACTGATTCTAGTTTTTCGAAATGTTGAGTTTTTATGAATTTTATGTAGATTTTAAATGTAAATAAAGATCATTTTAACTTTCAATTACACCAGAAAAACTTAATTGAGAAATTAGAAGATGCCTGGTGACATAAGCAAAATAAACAAAGTAGTACCTAAACATTTCAAAAACCAAAAATCTATGAAGATTGA
Organism: Trididemnum clinides; assembly: GCA_963675345.1. Taxonomy (NCBI): domain Eukaryota; kingdom Metazoa; phylum Chordata; class Ascidiacea; order Aplousobranchia; family Didemnidae; genus Trididemnum; species Trididemnum clinides. The sequence continues at coordinate 37,237,039 of OY776292.1, read as the reverse complement.
TGTTTATCGGTGCAACAAATACCAGCTCTTTCGCGATCTTTACTGTGAGTATCAACAATCATCCACAAAAACGAGAAACAGAAGTTGTCATAGCCAATTGCAAAGACGATATTAAGGCTGACAAAATGCGTACCTGACAACTGGACACAAACAAACTAGGCGCATGCACTAGGGGCAAGACAAATTCGGGGCCGAAAAACCAGGCTCCAATGACTTCAAAAGTTACCAACTAAAAAACTAGCTAAGCAAAGCAAGCCTGTACCTAAGGTTTTAGAATGGATACCACTAGGCTCATAGAGCTTTGGATGTGCAAACATAAAAAGACAGTTAAAATTAGTTGCTATCCTAGATTTTAATTGACTTTACCATCCAACTAAAAAGTCAAAAAAATGTAAACATTACACAAACCCTGTTTCGACAGCATGAGCGGCAACAAAGATAGATTTATTGATGCTAATTAAGTAGCTGCTGATATACTTTGCACAGAGATTATGAGGCTGCAAAAAAACGCCATGGTACACAACATGATGAACAGGAATAAAAAAGTTTGACGCTTGCGATTCCATTTAGACGGCAATATCTTTGACAAGATGTTGATTGTGGTTGTGACTTTTGCAAAGAGGCTCTCTGTGACCAGAGCGGCAAATAAAAATGATTTTACGCCTCCTTCATTACACTGATCTAAGGATGAAAATTTACAAATATGGGTTACCCTTTAGGGCTTTGATTCAGTCTTCAGTCCGGAGACTGAAACTGACAAAGACTGCTTGTCTCCACTTACCCAGGGGCTGTTGATAAGTGTGTTTTATAAAGAACGCAACAACTTACGTTAATGCTGAATTTGGACATTTTACTAGCAGCCAGCAACCATTTGATTGCCTAGACGAGTGACCACTTTCGTAAGTGAATATCTCTTAAGCCTCACATATCTTTTAATACAAGGCTCTAAATTAAAAAAAATCAGGTAGCATTCCAATTTTTGCACCAAAACCTCTTGATCTGATCGAACACGTCTCTGATGCAGCAGCAGATTAAATGCAAAATGTAGTGAATAGGGTTATAGCAAGATTAATTTAAATGACGTAAATCTTTCGGCCAATACCTAAAAACAGGATATCTATATAAAAAATTAAACTGATTCGGTATTCGTTTTTGTACTGGTACGCCTCTATGCCCTATGCATCACTCTAACATACATTTTCTTGCTTTGTAATGAAAGCAAACGCAAAGAAAACGTTGAATGGAAGTGCGTAATTAAATAGACAATTAGGTTTACGTAGTTGTAATCAAAAAGCTACCATATTGCATGTTTGAATAAGATAGTATGTGCAAATGCTAATGCCAACTTAAACTAAATTATAAACACAAGCCTGAAAAACCCCATACATTAAAAATTTTAGTTCATTTCACACTAAATTTGTCTGGCGTTCAGTTTGTGTGACGCCTTGTTTATTTGCGTCCATTTGCGCTGGATAAACGAAACACGACCTTTTAAGGCAGACATCTGTTGTTACAAGGCTGGCAACAATCAGGATTCTGCAACTGAATGTCTAATGTATCTTAACTAGTAATCTAAAAATCATACCTTAATATAAGAAACTAACAGTAAATCACCTCAAAAACTACGAGTAACCAACGCACATACCCAGCACCAAACACGGCCTTGCCGCCTTTGTCAATGCGATGTGTAATGGGGGCTAAAGGGCTGTTCTAGTTAAAACAACTTCGAGTTGAAATGGATCCACAATTGCATAAAAATTTCTTCCATCGAAATCTGCAAGCCCCCTACCTCAGAACTAACAGCATCACTTTGTACTGTTCCTCTTTCCTGTATATCCATGGATAATTAAAACTGTTAATACACTATATAGAGTTACACCAATTTTTCCAATGGAAAGCACCTCATCAAGCCGGCCGGCAATAATGGCCTAACACTGCTATACAATCCAAAGAAAGCACCCACTTTTCACTCATCCTACTGGAACTCTAGAACAAAGCAAAATCCAACCCTTGCGTTAATAAAAAACTCTATGCATATATCTAATTGACAAGTTCTCAACAACTTTCAAAGGACACAACATAAGCCTTTTGATATTGGAATAGTCGATAACCTAGCACCTGTCCCAAGTAGACCTGTTAAAAGATGAAGTTTTCGCAAGGCAGACTGGGAAAACTTTCAGAAGGGTACTGAAAACGGAGCAGAATATCTTCCTTCCCTCTAACTGAAGTTAATATTGCATACCAGAAGCTCAGCAACTTTCTTCTGATGGCACCAAAAACGTATACCCCACATAGATATTGCAAAGTAGGGAGATTTTTTTATAGATACGTATTTGCCTTGTTGGGACAGAAAATGCGACACTTAGTACAAAGCTTTTTACAATACGCTAGTAGGACCAACAACACAGGGGGCAGCTACGACTCAGCTGAAAAATCTGGACCACAAGCTAAACCACTGGGAAAAAGTAGCAGTTAATAGAATGCAGTTACTTCCGCCCAAAAACAGGAAAAATCACCAATACACTGATTAACAGAAACACAAAATAACTTGGAAAATGGCCAATACTTGCAACCTATGCAGCTACTCATCCACTACAAACAGCTCTTTCAAAACCAAAAACAAATCTGTCACAGAGAAGATCAAAGTACCTTGGAGACCAAAAAACAGTTACTAGTATCTTTTTGTAGACCTTACATATGCCGAGCTTGCAGCTGTACTAAAACACACAAACAATGACAAAGTCGCAGGCAAAAGTAAGATCTGCAACGAAATTAGAAAGGACTGGAAGCTACTGATAATTGAGTTGTTTACCCAATGCCTATGCACACTGAATACAACCAAGACCTGAAAAAGTCACTTTTACTACTATCTCAAAACCCAAAAAACACCAGAAGAACCAAAGAGTTACAGGCCCATTTCATGGCTCTGGGTCCTCTTCAAGGCATTTGAGTCCTGATTCACAAAAAGATCGAACCCATTATTGATTTTCTGCTGCCAACACAACAGCGTAATTTACAAGAAAAAAGATCTACTTCCAAACTAATTTAAAATGTTGAAGACTGCTTTGAAGAGAAGGCTGGCGTTGTCTTCCTAGACTTCACGGCCACCTAAGACTAAGTCTCAAGGTTAGTGACCATCCATGACAGGCACATGGTCTCCATAACCACAAAATCGCTCTCTAATTGCAGCATTATTCTCACCCTCATCGCACTGAGAAGTAAGCCAAAAAGACTCAAAAATGATGTTACCCAAGGATCAATGCTCGCTTCAGCGTTGTTTAATACCTACATCAGTGATCTGCCAAGGACTATACATTAACAGTGTCGTTTTGCATATAGATCAAAAATGGCACACTGGAAAGAACCCTTTCAGCAAACATGACAATTATAGCTATCTATCTACAGAAGTTAAGGCAATAGGTTAAAGAACCAAATACTAACATGCAAACACCATGAAGAAAACCAAACTGCTTATCATGCAATATCTTGGTGTGCGCTTTATAAATCCCCAGGAAATAACCGGACTCACCAACTCCAATGACAGCCCATGAACCTGGTTGAAGAAAAACTACTAGGACACCTAAAAACACCAAATCATACAAAAGGAAAAGACATCAATAAACTGCAATCTGAATAAATACATTTTTAAAAGGATAAATTGACTCTCAAACGCTCAACTCTTCAACTGCTGCCGACTAGACGAAAAAAACAAACTAAAAAAATAAATGTTGATAATGTAATAAAAGCCAACAAACTGCTTCAATTTTCCTAAAGAATGTACCATATTTGACAACAAATAAAACAAACCTTCTCCCAAAATTTTTGGGCAAAAAACTTCCCTGCACCTAATATGCAAAGTTGAGACCTGCCCATGGCTAACCTTCTTCCTGACAATTATTAACCTAGCTTATGATCAGTACTTGTACCTAACCCAACTCCATGCATCATTGTTTTATTACTGATGTCATTACTAATTACTAGCAAAACGAAGTTTTATCATAAAAATGAAAGCAACTTAACCTGCAAGGCTGTGATGCATGATGCCATCAGACAGTGAGGAGTAAAACTATGGAATACTTATAATCATTACTTCTACCTACTCCAACTCTTTGCATCATTACTTTATTGCTGGTATTATTATGCTAAACTTGCTTTTATGCAGCAATGTTTCCTACTTGTGTAATGTGCTACTGAACTGCTTTTAAGATATGCTTCAATTCACTAAAAACTTTTTTCTGAATCTGACCTGCTGGGAGTGCGTCTTATATGCCAATGTGTTCTAAATTCCATTAGGTTTTTGTTGGTCAAATTTCGATAAAAAATATTTTCCAATGTTGTAAACACAGTTTTGTCCCTAGCAAAAAATTTATGTCTTCACACTATTTGTTGTGTTTAATTATTTCGCTCGAACCAAATAAAGAACATGTTGCACCCTGCAATTTTACCTTCCAAATGAACAAACATAGTGACAGCAGAATGTGAGGATACGATTTCAGCACCAATTCACTGTGTTTTAGTGGATCAAAGCAAAGGCTTAAATCTTAATGCTTTGAACCTTGAGCATTATTGGATACTGAAAACGAAGATCACACTACTATTCTCATTGAATTTTATGCGTTTTTATTCTCATTGAATTTTATGCGTTTTTACTCTGCTGATAATAACATTGGCAACTCATCACAACAGCATGAAAATAATAATTAACATAATAATTAAAACATTAGAAAAGAAACAGGCAATAAAATAAGGCTATGTTTCACTAAGGGCATTAATACTGCATAGAAATCAGCTAATGCTGAGAACTCGAATTTCTTTTGTGATGAAAAATGCCTAATGGTGCAGAGGTCCAATGCATTGACTTTAGCCAGAAGCATACTCAAGAGCAGAAGGCACTGCGGTTGTTTCAACCACATACAAATAATTGATGAAGTAATTACAACAAGTATAGAATCAAAACTCACCCCAGCCTTTATTTTTATGGTTACTGGACCAGTCTGGATAAATCATACACTGATATAATATTTTGGATTGTCATTAAATAAACTGACTACCAGTATGTAGGATTGGTATCACACAGAATTGACAAACAGCAAAGAAAAAAAAGTTTTAATTAAAAACAAAACAAGTAAAGATAGCAGTTATTTTTGTCAATCATATCTACAAACCTGTAGGTACGGATTCCCAAATATAGAGCAACTACTGCAGTAATGCCAATTATTACATACAAAGCTCTTTTTACTGCACCCATATGATCAGAAAAGTAATCAGTGATCGATTGCATGTCTTCTGTGGTAACGACTCCAATGGTGGAATTTGGCACAACAGATACTGTTTTGTTAATCTTGTCATCTTTACAAACAGAAGTGCTACAAATCAATGCAACAGTAAACAACATTAAACTTAAACTAACCTTCATTTTGGAAAACCTGAAATGCAAAAAAATATTTTTCTTAAAATGGCAAAACCATTTTAAGAAAGTCTACCAAACATACAAACACTAACATGTGATTACTGCCACTTATGCTAAAGCAGTGGTCCCTAGCCTTTTTCAAAGTTACCCAAATTATCTAAAAATCTAATTTTTGTAAAATCTCACAATCTAAGGATATAGTTAAATAATAAATGTAGGGAAACTTTTCATGACAAAAGATTGATGCTGTCAAGTATTTTTGCTGCAATACTTTCCAATAATTATCATCATGAAAGGGCTATTCAGAACAAAATTTACTGGGATAATTTTTCCAGAAATGCATCAATAGTTTAGAGGAAAGTTTGACCAAACTTATTCTAATCCATGTTTGTTTAGACTACATTTTGCACATAAAGTTACATTAAATGACTTCAACAGCAACCAATATTAATTAATTTTGTATACACAAATTTAGTAGTCTCATTTTATTCTGTAGTGAGGACAAATTAAAAAAAAAGTTAATACAATAGTGTAATGATTATTAATTTTCATTTTTCGGTCATGAAAAAATATTTGCTATAATTGATATAATATGTTGTCTTCGAGTCTGCTTTAGCATTGTACAGAGTCTACCATAACTAACTATATATTTTCTCTCGTTTGTAAATTTGTTTATACATGATCAATTTTTTAAAGTAACATGTCATTTAAAAGCTTAAATCTTATAATTTTATATATCAGATATGTAACTTATATTTTATATAAACTGTTTCATCCCTTATGCCTACCTGATTAACAAAAGAGCAAAAGATTGCAGGTTTTGGAAATCATAGAGTGTGACATTCGTTTAACAAGAATTTCGAAGGCAATCTTTAAACTCAACGGATGCATCAATTGTCATAACTGTGTCTACTGGGCATTTGAGAACCTGAAGTTCACAACTGATGCCCACATAAACCCTATGAGTGTTTGTGTTTGGTGCACCATTTCAAGTGAAGGGATCCTTGGCCCCTTTTTTTTTGACAGAACAGTGACTGCACAAAGTTATCTGGCTATGCTACAGCACCAGCTTTTGCCATTATTAAAACAGCAGGATGAAGCAGAGTCTGTACTTTTATCAGGATGAGGCACCGGTCCATTATGCTATGCTTGTGCAAGACTGGCTGGATGCCAACCTGCCTGGTCGATGGATTAGCAGGCGAGGACCACTTGAGCAGCCATCTCGTTCACCAGATTTGACCCCATCTGACTTTTTTCTGTGGAGTGTTCTCAAAGATAAAGTCTACTCAGCAAAGCTCCGTAACATTGCTGAACTTAAGGAACCAATTCAAACTGCTATTGCCCAAGTGCCATTGAAGCTGTGCACTAAAGTATGCTGGTCAGTCCCTGAAAGATTAGCAAAGTGCATTGAGCTCCATGGAGAGCACACAGAGCTTAAATAAATATATGTTTTATGTTGCAACAAACTTTAGCGCACCCTTTGTTTCTTTCTCTATTGATATACCTTATTTCTTGTATATACTATTTATCTCGTTGAAATAAAAATATATAGTTACTTATGGTAGACCCTGTATGTAACCTACCGCTGACATTGCATTGCAAACATCTACCACAAGCCTGCAACCACAACAGGAAATTGGTATGAAGTGCATTTCTCAAGAGCACAATGCAAAGTTAATGCAGGCATAAACTTGCAACCTCACAATTACAAACCCAAGCTTTATCACAGTAAGCTAGCTGCAAACTAAATCTAGAGTTTAACTGACGAATTGAAAAATTATAGTGCCCTGGTTGAAAATCTTTTACTATTACTTTGATGCTAGACCAGTGCAATGATGATTGTAGTAGTAAGGGTGTCCACATGGCAGTTATTGAGAGCAGATTCAACTGTCTTGGGATATCTCCAGTGGTGGGGTTTAAAAATAATAATAGTTTTTTCACAAATAGCAGTAAGAACTAGCATACAAATGTTAATTATGATGTATTACGGCTTCCATAAGCCTACGTTTTAACAGGTTTGCCAAGATCATAGAATTCTAACAACAGATCTACACAAACTGGTTGAATCTCACCACTGGATGTCTTTATCTTTGTGTGGGAGACAGATGGTGGCATCAAGCAGTTTACCCGTTGCAGAGGCCTAGCTTTACAAAGCATTTGCACACAGAGTTTAAGCTCAAATGCATGAATGAATGAACTTTATTACTGGGATAAGTTCAAAATAATCTAGAGAAAGTCATGGTCTTTTTTGCCCCTCTTTTCTTTTCTGGCTGAAAGCCTGTGCACAATAGTTAGATACCAAATTAAATGAAATGAACAATACCAAAAAACAACAACATTAACTCTATGCTTTTTTTACACAAGCAAGTGAATCAACATTTTAGGTACCATAGTTGGGGAGCCAATGCACTAAACCACAGGTTGATATTGTATTTTTGGTCAAGGCACCTATAATTTTACATGTGTTGTGCAATGATACAATACTGATAATCAACTGTGAATCATACATCACAACTTTTGCTACATGTGTTATAAATCTTCACACCCTCAAATGGTTATAATGCAAAATCAGCTATTTTGGTAATTTACCATGGCTGTTACATTTATTTTGCCATGTCAAGATCAATTGATTTTTGAAACAACAATTTTTGCATTAAGCAAAAAATCACATTATATTTTTGTTTCTTGTACTGGTATTTACTATTCTGGAAATTGCATTTCGAGTAGGTACTGATATCTTTTCCAATGTCATTCTTGCTATGAATGCAAGTGGAATACCCACATATGACATCACATCTTTGGCAAAGTGGCACAATGAACTGATTGTGGTACTTGTTGGAGAAAGGTTGTGAGTTGAACACTTAAAGCATCTTATCATTAATACAGGAGCCGCTAGTAGCTAGTTAGCAATTTTCAAGGGATCTGCCTCCAGCATCAAAGTACAATAGAAATATTTGCTCAAAAATGATCACCAGCATCATACGGTACCATACAGCAATCTATTACATCATGTCAATAACCCGCGACCGGTTTTGATCTTATTAGATGTCATCAGATGGATGTAAAAAACACTCAATAATAAACATGCTGAGAAAACAAATTTGCCATTGGGTGCAAAAAATGCAATACAAAACTATATGATACAGCAATACCTACATCATGGGTGTCACATTGAAGGACACACACACACACACACACACACACATACACACGACATGGACAACAATTAGGGCATGTGTCCTTGAATGTGACACCCATGATGTAGGTATTGCTGTATCATATTGTTTTGTATTGCATTTTTTGCACCCAATGGCAAATTTGTTTTCTCAACATGTTTACTATTGAGTGTTTTTTACATCCATCTGATGAGATCCAATAAGGTCAAAACCGGTCGCAGGTTATTGACATGATGTAATAGATTGCGGTATGGTACTGTGTGATGCTGGCGATCATTTTTGAGCAAATATTTCTACTGTACTTTGATGCTGGAGGCAGATCCCTTTTAATAGGTGATCGCCTTGAAAATTGCTAACTAGCAACTCCTTTATTAGTGATAAGTCTTGACAATGATCCTGCACTCCTATTAGGGCATACCAATGTGACTTGTTGTCCATGTCATGTGTGTGTGTGTCCTTAAATGTGACACCCATGATGTAGGTATTGCTGTATTATATTGTTTTGTATTGCATTCAATGGCAAATTTGTTTTCTCAGTATGTTTATTATTGAGTGTTTTTTACATCCACCTGATGAGACCCAATAAGGTTGAAACCGGTCACAGGTTATTGACATGATGTAATAGATTGCTGTATGGTACCATATGATGCTGGTGATCATTTTTGAGCAAATATTTCTATTGTACTTAAAGCATCTTGTTACATGAAACATGCTTAAGTGTTTACATCAAAATTCATGATTTTGGTTCAAATTATAACTTGTACCAACTTCAAAAACATGAATGGGTGACTGCTGACTCAGAAGTAATTTTGTAGTCTACCAAATTCTCCATTCTTTTAAATATGGTTGCACTACATGAAAAACTTCTAGCATTATAACATTAAGTTCAAAATTGCAAGAGTAACTGCTAATCACAAAAAAAATTTGTAGGAAGACAATCTTGCATTTAAACTGGCTTTAAACTAAACTGAACAAGATGAACAGAAGTCAACCAGGAAAAACTAAAACAACTATGGAGTATCATAAGTATTAGACAGTGGCAATTTTTTCATTAACGTCATTTTACTTTTGGAATCTATTTTGGTGTCAAACATTTGTGATTGCTCAATTTTGATGTCATATTAAAAAGGACAACCTTAAGAATTGAAAGAATTACAAAATTCTTCCTGAAATATGGAAAAACCATCAATTAAATTAAGGATATTGCAGAAATAGGCCTCTGCAAAATTATGGAAATGTTGTTTAACTGAACTCAAATATCTAATTTTACCCAATTAGGTGGTTATATTTTTGTTTTTATTGACTTCTGTAAATTTCTGTATTTCCACAATTTCCTTACTTCTTTAGTTAGAAAAGTAACAAAACAGAAGGCTTCAGTATCTCATATTTTGTTAGTTTTCTTAGGTTAGAGCGTTTCTTAGGTTTTCTTAGGTTAGGTTAAACCGACGCGATGGCGTAGTGGTTAGAGCATCCGCTTCACAGTCGGTAGACCTGGGATTTATTCCCCTTGTCGAGTCATACCAAAAGACTTTAAAAAATGGTATTCACAGCTTCCCTGCTTGGCGCTTGGCATTTAGGGGAGGTTGTGGAGAACAAGCCGGCAAGTTCGCTTGTTGTGTCCTTGGGCAAGGCACTTAACGGGACGCCCCACCTTTATGTGGAAGACAGGTGACCCATAAACCTCGAAAAAGGCAACTCCCAAGCGAGTGCGGACATACCATCCAAAGTATAACGATACAATTCGGTTTCTTGTGAATGGAGGATAAATATGGCAAATAAAACAAAAAAAGGTTATTGTGGTTATGCTTAATAAACTACTGCAATGGATCTCTGTTTGGTTTCTCAAATCTTTGAAAGTTCCTCCCTATCTGAAATCTATTTAGTTAGTAACAGTAGATTTTCTATATATCCTTTTCTAAAATGAATTTTTGTATTTCTGTGATTCAGTAGACTATCACCAAACGCAGCAGCATTATCACTACACCACAGCATCACTACATGCATTATGGCAAATGTGCTGCAACTTAAAGACAAAGAGTGCAAAATAGATTGGAATGGTAAAAACAGATTGGAATGGTAAAATACCATCAATGGCAAAATAGTCACTTTTTAAATTTGGAAAATTATTGAAGAAACAAAATTCTGGCAGTAACATAGCAAAAAAAAGATTTCTTGTGATTGCTAAGCTGAAATAAAAAGACAGCATTAAAGCTACTGGTAGCAGGGTACCGGTAGTGAGTCACAAAAAAATTTGTTGTCTCCTGTTTACATATATTTTTCATAAGCCAACCTGCTCAGCGTCTGCATAATTTTAACCACAGCTTCACTGCTCCAAACCGTACTGCAACTAATTTAAAGCGATAATATGCATTCTAGAATATGGGTCATTTTCATGCACAATGTACCAGTACCCAGTGCGATATTGGTTGGGCTGACAGCTCTGTCAATTTACCTTTAAAGTTTCCACCTATAACACATAATGGTATTTAATCAAAATCATCATACAAGCACCTCTAAGCTCCTCATTACAAGTTTTACCAAATATTTTAGATGTGAATTTACTAATTAATTTGACAAATCCCAATATAGCTAAGAATGATACTTCAGAGTTGATAATTTAGGATACTACCAAAACGCAGGAATTTCGCTAACTATTTCTAAACCTATCTGTAATACTAAACCCAACCCATTGATATCCTAACTCTAACCAACTCCAATCAACCTTTACCCTCACTCTGACGTGAACGCCAAACAAACGCTGATCTGTGATGGGGGTTTCCCAGTTTCAGTAAAATCCAAAGCTGTGAAAAACTTTCCGCGAATTTCCGCGTTTTAGCATAGTCCTTACGTTACCTTGTCTGAAAACTCAATACGAAGGTTTCACGCACGTGACCAAACGTATTCAATATGCCCTTTCGAAAAAAAGTGGCTGACAAGTTTCAGTGCTTTTGCATTGAATTGAATGTGAGTGATATTGCTTTTTGCAAATTAAATGGATACACTAGACAGTTATTAAATCAAAGTTAAATACGCTGTTATACTGATGTCATGGAATGAATCTAAGGTCAAAGTACCGTAGGAAGTGTTAAGGTTTATTTGTTATTGCTACTAGTTAACCTAGTAGCTAACATGCAGACTTGTTTGTAGTCAGCTCCTGATAAGATTTAATATTCAAATAATCAGCGTATCTGAGAATGCTGAGTTTAAGTTAATAGGAAGGTTGCACGCATGTGATCATATGTCATCAATATGCGCTTTTGAAAAAAGTGGCTGACCAGTTTCATTGTTTTCGCATTGAATTGATTGCGAGTGATATCGGTTTTTGCAAATTAAATGGATAAACTAGACAGTTGTTAAATCAACGTTAAATATGTTGTTTTACTGATGCTATGGAATGGATCTAAAGACAAAGTAAGCTAAGAATTGTCAAGGTTTATTAGTTATTTTATTGCATTCAATGGCAAGTTTAGTGTTTTCTTTCAGTTTTTGGCATGTTGGAGAGTGCCCAAAACATTTGCAATGAGTAAAAATGTGGTGCGTCCAACTATACGATGCTTACCCTAAAAACTACAGCTAATTTTTACTCCCAAGATCGCCTTAGACTATTGAAAGAAATTTTAACTTTTGCCATATTAACATTAGCTTCACCACACAGTTTCAGAAAACCAACTACCTTTTACTGCAAGAAAATATTTGCCTTGACATAAACTTAGCATGCGCCCAAATAATTTGTAAGTTAGGTAAACAAAACTTTGCTATAGCCATTGTCATCCATCATTAGCACCAGAGTTGCTTACTGGTGGATGGTAGATTAGTCACATTTAAGCACATAATATCTACCAGACGACCGATCAATCAATCAATCAATCAATTTTATTTTATTTTTGTCCAAATCAGCGTACATAGAAATAAATTACACAGCAGTGGACAAAAAAAGGAGACGATGGCAAAACGATATACGTTAATACATGCACATGAATAGAATTTAGATTAAATGTGAAGATAATGGCATGGCCATCGCACCTGTAAGATACTAGGTAAAATAAAAAACACACACGAAGAAAAGCATATACAGTATGTACAAAGTGTCGCTAGAGACAGTAAAAATAAAAACTGTCAAGTTGTAACCCTAACAGGGGAGGCTATCAGGTGCTACACCTTGCCCAAGGGTGAAGAAAAGTCGATGGCGGCAACTGCGAAACGGCCTCCCTTAAGGCAGTGTTTTAGCCCGGTTGTTGTATAACATCTACACCAACGATCAACCTACGGACAAAAAAGCATCTTGTATTATTTATGCAGACGATCTGTGCATTACATCCCAAGAAAGTTCCTTTGAAGCTGTTGAATATTATCTAACAGACTCTCTTACTCTGCTGACTGATTACTATGCAAAAAACCATCTGAAACCAAATGCATCAAAGACTCAGGTGTGTGCATTCCATCTCAGAAATAGAGAAGCAAACCGACCACTCATAGTTACCGGTACTTGGTCCGGAACACCGCTAGAATACCACCAAACCCTTTATATCTGGGAGTCAAACTGGATCGCACACTCAGCTATAGAAGTCATATTCTGAGCACTAAGGCCAAGGTCAACACCAGGAACAATATTTTGAGGAAATTGACCAACTCAAAATGGGGATGCACGCCTCATATCCTCAGAACATTAACCCTGGCCTTGTGCTATACAACCGCTGAATATGCATGCCCTGTATGGTCAAGATCCGTACATGCCAGCAAATTAGATCCAGCCCTAAACAATGCTTGTCGGACCATCACAGGCTGTTTCAACACCAGCAACCTACACCTACGTGCTGGTATCACACAACCCGAAATTAGAAGAAAGACAACCAGCAGAGCGGAAAGACTAAGCCAATCTACTGACCCAAGGCACCCACTATTTGGATCTGAGCCAGCACCGACGAGGTTGAAATCAAAAAGATCTTTTCTGAGCCATGTCCAGCCCAAAGCGGAGGCAAACATGAAACGATGGATCGATAAGTTAAAATCAAACCCACTCTCTGTCGATGTGGGAATTCAACCATCTGAGAGTCTTTCTCCAGGAAGCAATGCACCCTGGCCAAAATGGAAAACTCTCAATCTAGCGTAGACCGTACCAAGGCAAATTTAATCTAATGGAGATACTATACCGGTGACCCCTTGTATAATTGTGGCACAGAAACACAAACGATGGAACACCTACTGCAATGCCCACTGCTCAAAACACCCTGCTGTTGTGACGATTTGAGCAATTTTTAACAACACCGCACAGAAATGCATGAAATTGTGGCAATCAACCATCTGAAGACACGATACAGAGCTCATAATTGGACAGTAAGTTTCGAGTAAATTGCGGCTTTTCTGGTGCAGTTGAATTATAGCCTGGTCCTGATTGTAATCCATCATAAGCATACTGGCTATTTGCAGCATTAACTTATGACACTCTTGCCACAATATTATCTTTAGGTCTCTGGGCTTGTAATTGTGTAACCAACACATTTTTTGTCACAAAAATTTGAAAAAATCATTGCCGATAGTTTCTTTGCTACATTTGATGGAGCGGCAGATATGGCATAAATATTGTGATGCATCAACGAATTACAGTTGTGTTTTTATTCAGTCTATTGGTAGCTGTTGGTTTAATTTATGGGGAGCTCTTTTATTTCATCTATTTTTTTGCCTGCTCAAACATATTGTACTGAATGTTACACTGCCGTAGTTTGTAATTTCTTTTAATTGGGTTAATTTTATTACTTACAATACATATTTTTTATTGATGAAAGTGGATGTTCTATCGGTCGTTTTGCTGCTTTTTAGTAATTGGTGCACAATTGTACAAAAATGTTTTATCCTATTGTATTTTTCTGTATCAATTGTGTCAGCACTTGAATAATAGATTCCAGAAATGGCTTTAGCAAATTCCCGAATACAAGGCGGCGATGCGCAAAATCAAATACACTGGAGGGCTTCAGTATATTGACATGCCCGGCTAGCGTAAGAGAAAAAGGAAATGAAACATTGTGTGGCTTAATTCTCCACACAGCAAGCATGTAAAAACTAACATCGAACACGAGTTCCTCCGACTGCTCACAAAACGTTTCCCTTTCTAACCATTGTAAAAATTTCCGTTCGCTTTTGTTGTAGATGCGATTCGTGTGCAAATAATTAACTCGTGTGCAAAACTTAGGTTTTTGTAACTTAACTAGATAACCGTGGGCTTTAGCCAGAGCTGGGCACCGCAAATTTAAACTCAATTCCGCAACCGCAAATTCCGCAAAACTGCAAGAGGTGTTCCGCAACCGCAAATCCGCAAGTTTGCGATAGGTTTGCGGTGACTTTTCGCACTTCCGCAACCGCAAATGCACATAGCACTTCCGCAAACTTAGACCGCAATATTTACTGTGATTTTATCTTCGTGATGACCTTTTTCATTTTTTAAGGTCAAATTTTGCCATCGACCAGACGCTGACCTCCAAAAAAAAAAAAAAAAAAAGGTCATCAACTCCCGGTCGTCAACCTCCAACCCAGAAAATAAGAGCACCCACTTTTTCCGAGCGGTTTTACCGCGGATCAGGCAACACTGCCTATTGGTTTGCGGATTTGCGGTAAATTTCAATTTTTCACCGCAAATCCGCAAATATTTGCGGTAGGAAATTAGGTTCGCTAATCCGCAAATAGAAACTTGAGTCCGCAATTTGCGGATTTGTGGAAGTGCCCACCTCTGGCTTTAGCCGACATACTTGTAGAGCGTTTTGCAGTTGTGTGTGCAAATAGTTGAAGATGGATGTTAGTAATGAAATAAGAATTTAATTGAAAATGATATTTTGTTAATCAGTCTTAGTGTTACTTATTGTTATTATTTAAAAACTATAATGAGTTAACTAGGTGTTTAATTGTTTATTGTGAAGTTGGTAAAAATTTGCATAGGTACGTAAGTGTTTAATTGTTGTAGCTCGTATATTATTGTGTGTCCTTTTGTGCTTGCTGAGTGCAGGCTTTACTCCCGTGACATTACCCGTTTGTAAGCTCCGTTGTGCTGAATAACCCGTGCCCGATGTAATTGATATCGAACTGTCTGCCTGCGCCAAAGTCCCGCGCTCGTGTTATTTGGGCTTGGTTTTTTATAGTTTGTTGAGTTTGGCGCATAATATTGAAATTAAACTGGTTTTTATTTAAAATTATGTATTTATAGGAAACCGCTTCGCTGTACACTTATATTCGTCGTCAACAACATTCATCTTTCTCTATCTCAAATAAATTATATTTCGTCAATCAACATCATCGTGTTGGAAGTTGTTATTTTGAGTTGCCAGCGAGCGAGTAATCCAACGTAAACCATCTTGTAACGTTAGCGAGTGTCCAGTCCCACTCGTTAGGCTGACGTTGCACCCACGTCTGCATAAAATCTGCAATAAAAAACAACGTCAAAGTGAGCTAAAGCTGTGAGCCTAATATGGCTTTAATTACATCTAGGCACAACAAAATCCTGCTAGATAACAGAGCAGAGCCCAATTGCATTATACCACTGTATAATTGCAGGAATAAAAGCAAATTACCCACTGGAAGGAAGGTGATGCCAAAATCTATCGTGTATAAAGCAGCAACAACATCAGGAGGTGCTGCAAAGCATTATTATGGTGGTAGCGAGACGGAGTTCAAAGTCCGCTTCTACAACCATAATCAAAGCTTTAAATACGGCCACAAAAGTAACTCGACCGATCTGTCGAAAACTGTTTGGCAAGCGAAAGATGCTGGTAAAGACCCCAGCATTAAATAGAGCATTATGGTACACCATGCACAATACCAACCCGGCGCAAAAACCTGCAACCTCTGCCTCACAAAAAAGCTTCACATTCTTCAAGCGAATTCCTCAACAATGCTCAATTAACAATCAAAACTCAACAGCAAATGTCGACACACAAATAAGTTCAAATTGAAAAATTTGTCTCAAGGCCGTATTTCAAATTACATTAAATTAAATTCTACTGTTCATGTAACCGTTAGTTAACCTGTTTTAATTTCGCACCCACTTTACCTTTGACCTGTCACTTTGCTGTTGTTGCAAGTTGTTTCCACCGTTGTAGACCCCCGCACTTGATTCAGGTGCTATCAACGGTGGCAATCTTCTTTCCCTAATAAATTGTTTACGACCGTCTGTAGTTAGCTTTTTATTCCACCTTGTTAAGACCTCATTTGTCGAGCAGCTAGTAATTATTATCTGGCTTGTATTTGGATCCATCGGCAGTTATGCACTGTTTAGACATTTATGTTTTATATTTTATTGTCATTTCAGTTGCTACCAGATGAGCTGCTTGGCGAAACAGCTGTTGTGGTTTTATTTTATTTTTACCTGACGTGTAGTGTTTAAAATTAAATACGTAAAGCTCTAACCTTGGTTATATCTAACACTGTACCAGCAACAGGAGACTTTCTCTTCCTGATATATATATATATATATATATATATACACACACACACACACACACACACACACACACACACATATATACATACATACGATCACTAATCACGTGGCTAGGCATGGCAAGGCCATAGTGATAAGGTAAGGCAGGCAATATTGATATTGAATATTGATTAGCCATACACAAAATTTACCACCACAAAATCAAACAGTTTGATTTTTAAGGAAAAAATATTGCAGCCACAGCACTTTTTAATCTAAAAGTAAGCTCAACCACGGGGGCCTACAAACGAAACAATGAAATCTTGATGAAGCATCAGCAATTTTATGGTTTGGCGGTGATGTGGCCTGTGCTAGCAATGGCAGTGCAAACGAAACAAAGAAATTTGCTGTTGCAAGATAAACAAAGACTGCAGTGGTAGCTTATGAATTTGTTGGAATCAATTACTGGGATGTTAAAAGCATTTAATCGAGAAATAGAAGCTAGTCAATGGGATGATTAAAATTATTCAATACAGAACCAAAATAATGTCATGAGACGACTGAAATTATTTTATCCATCAATATCAATTACAGCCGGACGTATGCCGTTGCGGAACAATAGGCAGCCGGCTGCAATCCAGGTTAAAATGGCGCCCAGTCACTTCTATCATGATAGCAACTAGCGTAGACGGCGATCCATATATAAAGCCAAGTGTTGTTGTCGGCTTTCTTTTTGTGGTTTGTAGTTGAAGTTGCTGAGGTTGCAACACATGTTGGCGACTTTCTGCTTGTTGTTTGTTCAACTACAAACTGCAAACAGAAAGTCACCAACAACACTTGGCCTTATATATAAAACGCCATGTGCTTTCAGTAGCTATCATATTACAAGTAAAGAGTCGACACATGGAGTGCACCTATTTTAACCCGGATCTACAGTCGGATGCCTGCCGTTGCACTACAATAGTGACTCCAACAAAGAAGTTACATCTCCAATGTAGTTGGATGGCAGCGTTTTCATTCAAGCAGCACAAGCCATCGTCGGGTTGCCGAGCCCTAACGTCAAGACCGCCTTCCAATTGAAGTCTTGGCGGGAATCTCACTTACTTCGACCGGCAAGCCTCACTCTTTCAACGTTAACGGAGAAGGCATGTTGCAACCTCAGCAGCTTCCTCTGTCCTCGCGCACGTCTCTGGTAGCTGCGCGTGCTAAAGAAGGGGAATTGTGTAGCAACCTCAACTACAAACCGCAAACAGAAAGTCACCAACAACACTCGGTGCTATATATGAAACGCTATCTACTTTCAGTAGTTATCATGATAGAAGTGACCAGTCGTCACATGGAGTGCGCTCATTCTAACCTGGACTACAGACGGATGCCGGCCGTTGAGCTACAACGCCATCTAACTTGTTACTGACAATTCCTAAAACAAACAAACAAAAGTAACAAAACTTTATCAAGATATAAAGCATGCCTAAGTATCACTATAATATATTCTACGGTTACATCCATAGTAGCATTCCAGTCCTTTCGTAATCGTGAAATCAGGTAAGGAAAAACTATGGCAAAATTGTACCTCTCCAAAAGAAAGCCATTGCATGTGTAGCTATATCCTGAGAGAAGTGTGATGTATTCGTAAGCGACTCATTGCTGTAGTTGACGTATTCAACTACATTCCCCGATGCAGCACAAAGAGCAAGTCTTTCTGCCAAATGTGTTAAAAATTTGTTTTTTATACAATACAAAAAATGAACTAAAGGAAATATCTGTTGCTTAAAATGTTTTAAAAATACAGTGTAAAGATATGGATTTACTATTTGGGTGGCAAACATTAACAGTAGTCTGACAACAAGTAAACTCTGAATTTAATGGGTATTTAAAACCGAACTAGTCCAGCACACTTCTGGTGAAACGTGTTGAAATTTTTTATTTGGATGATCCTTTTAATCGTCTGCTTAATGACTTGAAACAACACAGGTGTTTAAATACAGTACCACAATGAAGTCTTTGTTGTTTCATAAAAAAAATATTCATTCATGGCGGAACAAGGTAGGGCATTACCATGCTCGCAAGCTTGAAACAAATCAAGCATTATGTTGTAACAGGATTTATTTAGCACCAGTATTTCCAAAAGCTTGGAAAAACAGCAAAAAAATCTTTTGTTGTCATTTCATCAAATATCAAGATTTCCATTCGAATCGGATTATGCAATGCATGGTTGAACAGCACTTTAAACTCGCTCAAGAACATGTGGCTGAATACCAACTTTTTCACCCTCACTGTTGTTATCTTCCTGTCGTTGCAATCTTTCCAAAGGAACAACCGAAACCTGTTGCAGTATTTCATTAGCAGCAGCTGAATTTGCATGCAACCTCAAACAAACCCAGAAAAATACTTTTATAAAAATAGAAATGCTTTTGTGCTCATGATGATTTCTCAGTCAATGACAATGTGCTAAGCAACTAGTATTAACTTTTGGATTGTAAGTGATGTTTTATTATTTATTAAAAGTGATTAATGCTGTTTTCATTAACATAATTAAGAAACTAAACTTAATGGTAATTTGAGCATTGTACTGTAGCGGTTTACTATCTTATGACTCCGAGTAGATAGAAAACCACAAAATTTGTTTTAAAACAATTTTTTCTACTCTTCGCTAACTACAAACTTTAAAAAAACTTGAATGTCCAAAATTGTTTCCAAGCTCAAACGACGCAAATCTCCAATTGATTAAAAAAATGCAAAACTAAACTACATCACCTACTAATTTGCCGACGGTGCACAAAAACTACGAGGTGATTAAAAAGGCAAAATAATCAGCAAAGTAAATTAAAATGAGGTGATGTAAAGCAACTTAAAGGTAAAATACAAAATTAATGCATGAATAAATTTAAACAAAACATCGGATAAATTATTAACGAACAAAAAATCCAAGAAAGTGGTTCCGACAGTACTAAGCGCCATTTGTGCTCTGGAGTGATTTGATCATACTATTTATAACTTGATCAAATTCCTGTTTCGACCAAGAATAGACCGAATTTGGGCAATGAGAAATGTCCCCCTTTTGGGAGTTTAACGTGACAATGTTTCAATAAAGAAATGAATGGTATTTTTCACACGGTTTTTCAAATACGTGCGAGCAGCAACAAATGTAATATCAACGTGGTTGAATCACAATGTCAATCAATTTTACCCATTACATTGCAAGTAACAATTTCCATATTACATGCAAACAAACGTAGCAAAATGACTATTGAAACAAATATATACAGATTATCTATAGGAAGGTTGCACGCACGTGATCAAACGTCATCAATATGCGCTTTCGAAAAAGTGGCTGACCAGTTTCATTGTTTTCGCATTGAATTGAATGCGAGTGATATCGGTTTTTCCAAATTAAATGGATAAACTAGACAGTTGTTAAATCAACGTTGAATATGTTGTTGTACTGCTGCTATGGAATGGATCTAAAGATAAAGTAAGCTAAGAATTGTCAAGGTTTATTAGTTATTGTCACCACTTAAGCTAATTTTATGGGCTAAACATGCAGGCTCATTTGTAGCCACCTAGTGGTAAAGTTTCAAGTTCGATTAATCAGCGTCTTTGGGAACGATGAGTTCAAGTTAATTGTAATGTGCAACTTATACAACATGTTTAATTGCATAAGCTCACTAAAAAGTTGTAAACCTAAATTACACTGTTGCCTAAACGACAGGGCAGACTTCTGTATCGTTTGTGATATGATGGATTAGATATTAATGGATAAAATCAGTAATTCTTTGAAATGTTTCGTCAATAATGCTTGCAGACCAGTTATATTGATATATCACTGTATCAGATGTAATTTTGTGACCTTAGTTATTTTTTAAACATTTGTTTGAGCTATTGCCAAGGCTGCTAGACCAAGATTATTAAAAACTTAGGTAACTGGTAGTAATGATCAGATAATGGTTGTTTTTGCTAAAGTACCCTCGAGTATTTAATTAGCATGGAGTTATTTTTGACTGAGGAGCAAATGATATATAGGTGGTATTTCTCTTTGGAAAGATGTTGTGGCACATTGGCACACAGTACAAGCTTAATTAGACTAACCAACTAAAAGACCCAATCTCAAACAAATTGCTTGTAATTAAATTTCTTTGTTTCCAAGTAGCAAACTAGCAATAATTCATTCCAATTTTTAATCGATTTCTCATTAGTTTTCAGGATAACCCCAAAACTTGGTGTTTGCCCTATACCTTTCCAGCATAAATTACAGCTTTTGGTCAGCCACTTTTTTCATGCCAAATGTGTGACGACATATGCAACCTTTCTACTTAATCAATGAAAAATAGAGATATCCCCTAATCACTTCCAATGTGAACAAACACAATACACCAAGAATTAGGTCAGACTAATGAAATTATTTGATGTCAAGAGTTGGATAACGATGTCCAAACTTGCTGTCTTTTGACTCTGTGACTGCAGGGCTTTTCTTCAAAATTAAGTTTTGTTTGGTTGGACCAAATCTTTGGCTCATAGCCATTTTTGGGCAGATGGCAGCTTTGAAAAAACTTAGTTTGAACACTGCCAGTAATCACACAATAATCATGATCACGCCATGACAAAGCTTATCAGCCTATAAATGCTAGGCACCAGTAGATACTGATAGCATACTGGTATAAAATTGGTAATTGAATTGCTATCTACTTGGTCTACTTACATTTAGGATACAGTATTTTGGTATGGGTTAATACAGTTTATGCTTAGGTTGTATAGAGATATTGTAGCTCTCGTCCATCTGTCGAACACATGTCGAATTCCCCAACAGTTTATACAAGAACAGTTCAATTTACATAAAGAAAAACGACAGTTTTTGTAATTTAACATAAGCTAAGCTAGCATATTCACACACATAAACAAATACAAGCTAACTTACCAACTGTTTATCAACGAAAGACAAGACACTTTGAATGCCTCAAATTCTTTAATGCTGCAAGTTTACAAAAGGGATAGCAAGTGCATGGAAAAAAAAAGAAGTTTGAAGAAATGCAAACTCAAAGCTGAGACAACAATTAGGGTCAGCAAATGACTGGCCAAAACAGCATAAAGCGAAATTAGCTGAGATAGCAATTAAGGTCAGCAACAGAGCAAATGATTGGCCCAAACACATAAAGCGAAATTACTCCCAAACCAAAGAAGCTTTTGGTCGTAAAATAAAAGCAAGCAATGCAGAGTTAAATCCAGCTGCAACAGATGTAATAGATTGGCTTTTTGCCATTTAGTCCTAGATTACGGTATTCATCTTTTGCGACTGGCCACTGTACACCAGTGCTAGTAGGATTCCTATCCTCATCTTTTTACGGGTGTGTAATGGGTTGAAACTAATTTTATGCGTTCAGTTCAAATTTTATCATGGTTGCAGGTTCTTTTCAAGAAATGGCAACTAAGCTAAGAGAGCTGTCAATTAACCAGTTCACCAATCTAAAGGTCTACCAATTAAAAAGTTTGATCATACCCACTAGGTACAGTAGATGCTTTAGGCTGGAGGTATCACTACCAAAAACGCGTAAATATGTTTTTTAGAACCTGAAATCATAGTTTTTAAACAGTTTTTCATTAGATTTAATAACTTTATAACCACTTTTTCTTTACAACCCGTCCCTATTATCAGCAAAACGACGGAACTTCCATTGGTTTTTGCTGGGATTAAGGTAATTGTGTACATCCACTACTAGATTGTGCTATTTTGGATAACATTTCTATTGAACCTTCCATACTAAATACTGTAATCAAAGAATTATACTACCATCTTCTTAAAATCATTCAGTTTGAATGAGTTTCATTATAGCAGTCATTTATTGGCTTTAGCTTTGTGCTGAGCAGCCCTTTGAAGCAGGTAACCTAAAGCGTGCAGAAGTTGTCAAGCGTGACTGTGTAATAAGGAAAGAAACAAAATTAGGAGCTGCATAATTACGAAAGAAAACTATGGTTTAACTCCATTTTTGTTGCGGTGAGCATTTGCACCTTCTCCTATGAAAGGGCAGGAGATCAAGTGACTGCCATATTTTAGTTTTCCTGGATAAGTTTAAAAATATGTACCGGTTATAAATATTTCATTAAAATATTAATAAACAATAAAGTGTTTTTGTATTATCTATATTTTTAGTTGGATTTTGGTTAAGGTGTGTCCTTGAAGTTTTGAGGTTTATAAGGTGTGTGGTGAGTGAAAAAAGTTGTGGAAGAATTTTTTAAATGGTTAAACAAATATTCCAAATTGTACAATACCAGTACATCACTTTGGTGCAAAACTCTTGCATTAGCTTTCTGTGCATCTGTTGCACTCTGTGTTATTTTTTTGCTGCTAAATCTTAAAAAGTAAGTTTGCTGGTACTGTACCATAATTATGTTGTCAACGTTTTAAGGAGTGAAAAACCTTTAAATGTTGGGCTGTATTCAGAATACAAGAATATTTGATGTGTTAGATCACAAGTAGGTTTTATTTTATTGTAAAATTTACATGTTAATTTATTTTCATTGCTGACTTGCTGAATTGTTACTGGTACAAAATGCCTAAGCATGAAACACTAACTTCTAGTGATTCTGACTCTGAAAATGAACGCAAAATAAAGGCAAAGCTTCGAAAAGAACAATCTCGAAAACGCAAAGTTGAAAATCCCCCGGATTTATCTTCTGCCAAAAAAGCATCAGCTCCCACTCGACCTGCTGTCCAAACCTCAGTTACTTCTGACGGTGAAGAAAAAATATATCTTGGCAAGATGAAGTATGTCACTGTTAGACCATTTAAAAATATGATTCTAATTGACATACGAGAACATTATGAAAAGGATGGAGATATAAAACCAGGAAAAAAAGGGATTAGCTTGCAAGCTGAACAGTGGCAACGTCTAAAAGAAAACATTGATCTTATTGATGAAAAAATTCAAAAATTATGTTAATCATGATGCTCAAGGTTTTTAGAGCTTGTTGTTAATGAGTCACAAAAATCCTGCAAATGTTTTTGTGTATTAACTATTTAATGTTGTTTACTGAATCCTGGAGTTGTTTTGCTTTGGATTGGAATACTTTGTGTTAACTCAAATAAAAATTCTACTTTACTTTGAATTATTATCAAAAAAAGGTGCATGTCAATTGCAAATGATTGATTGAAATGCATCACATTCTTTTTCTCTAAGAAAATCTTTATTGGTGACTGCTGTAATCAATTTGAGCATTCTTTATTTGGCTATGTCTTACTATTTGTGGTTGCATTACTGTTTTACGTATACTTTGTTTACCACAAGCTGTACTAATAATGGTCACATCAAAAATCAAGTTTAAAATAATTTTTAGAAATTTTTGGTTATCAATAGTGTCAAATTTGTTTTTATTTGTCAAGTCATTTAAATTTGCTGTCAAATTTCTTATTTTTTTTCTAAAGTAGGGTATCATATATGCTTGGTGATTAGTTGGAAAATGGTCACTGTATGTCAAAAGATTGTTCAATTTTCTAATTCAATATGGTGTAAACAATATCCTCTTTTGTTTGCAACTTTTTCCAGAAATTACAGTCAAGATGGTAAGTTTATTTATGTGACTAAGTTTATATCTTTATGTGTTAAACCTTTAATTAGTGGTCATAATTTGTACTTTCAAAATTACTTTGGTATTTGCTTTCAAAGTAACTAGAAACTAGCACTCAGTACTTACTTTACAAGGTACTGTACTGAATCACTAGCAGAATACATGGTGCTGGTACCTAATCAATTTTCAACAAATAAAAAAGACATAATTTTAAACCATTGAATGCAATTATTTAAGCTGTAAAGCAGAGCTTTAGTAATCATCTGTCCATCACAGTTGAAACTGAAACGTAGCATCTGTTAAACAGTTTGGTTGAAGTGGTTGCACACCAAACAATACCGGCGCGGTGGTGTAGTGGTTAGAGCGTCCGCTTCGCAGTCGGTAGACTTGGGGTTCATTTCCCTTGTTGAGTCATACCAAAAGACTTTAAAAAATGGTATTCACCGCTTCCCTGCTTGGCGCTCAGCACATAAGGGATAGTGTGAAGAACAAGCCAGCAAGCTTGCTTGTTGTGTCCTTGGGCAAGGCACTTAACGGGATGCCTCCGTCTTTATGTGGCAGACAGATGGTGGGGCCAAGCAGTCTACCCGTCGTGGTGGCCCAGTCTGACAAAAGACATGCAAACCGAGCATGGGCTCATACACGTGAATGAACACCAAACAATGCCATAAGCTTTTTTATTGCTCTGGGCAGAAGTGAATCAAAATTTAAATTTGCCATGTTTTAAAGGATCCAATAGGTTGCAAAATATATTCACACACTTAATTTGATCAGACTGGCAGGTAAAGAAGCCCTCTAGTCAGTTGTAATCATAATAGCTGCTTTTGCTGCCTTCACCTCACGAATGTAGATTTGGTGTGATTGGTCTGTTTTGCTTTTTTGAGTGGAAACCAGTTGTTGTAAGCAATCAGAATTGGTTGTGGATGCTATTTGGGTTTGTCAGAAGGGGGCAATGATTGCACTATGTGTGATTTCAGCCAAGCATTAAGAAAGAGTTTTAACTAAATTACCACCTCTGTGGTTTAGACCAAATTCTCCAATAAGCAATCTAACTGACCTCCTTAATCAATTTAATATATGGATCCTCTGACTGACCAATTGTAAAGCCAACCATTCATGATGGTGCTTCCAACTTCCTTCTTGTGACTAGTTTCTTGCTCAGATTAATCTTTCAATCAGGACTTTCTGACACATTAATTTGCTAAACAAAGCTTTTCTTACTAACCAATGTTTTGAATAGCTACCCCGGTAACTCTCTGTTTAGTTACTTGTCTTACCTCACCTAAACTTCTTAACTAATTTCCAATATGTCATGCTTCTGTAGTAATGAATAACTTCCTCAGAGTCAAACACTATTGGTGTAAAAGTTCCCAGACAAACTCTAGATTAGTGTAGTCCAACTTAATTTTATTGTGGGCCATCAGAAACTAAGAATTTATTCCACAGGCCACGGTTTAAACTAGGAATGTGTTACCCCAAATAAAGGTGTTCCCCAAAAAAAGTCATCACCTACATTTGAGCAAGTTTTCGGACAGCCATATTATTTCTGGAATTTTTGGGACGCATGGCAACCCTATCGTAATCATGCTAATCACTGTAATTATTTGCAGACCAAAAAAATTAGTTCATGGGCCAAAATTGGCCTGCGGACCTGCAGTTGGACCACGCTGCTCTAAGATTACTTCCCAATTGATTTGCTTGATGATTTTTCCTTTTCACAAGTGATTGATCCAATTAACCTTTCTCTACTTTGTGACTGATGCCCAACCAGATTGCCAGCTGACTTTATGACCAAATGCTTAGAGACTATTTTCCCCTCATAGCGATCTAATTTTTGAAATTTACCTCACCGTTTGCTTGAAACCTCTGCCCAGCTATTGCCCCTGACCGGCAGTGAACTCAACTTTCATGACTGACTTATCTGTCAGACAAAGGTTTGATTGAACTGAGTCACACAGGTGCCCCTTCAGGTAATTTCCTGACAAAACCCCATTGCCAGCAGTCTTGACCATCTTGCACAACCTATTGGCTAGATATGACCTGTTACTTGGCACCAATTAGATGGCCTGTAACCATTTTCATGTGTGAATTCTGTAATAAGAAGACGAAGTAATTGAAGAGGTTCATAACCATTAAAGGAAACTGAATTGCTTGTAGAGTGAGAGTATTTCTTTTTTCACATTGCTTTGGTTCATGTAATTCCTTATACTTTATTTAAGAAGAAGTTCAGCTGATCTAGGGTCGAGCTACTACATCTTCATTAGATATTGTTGCAAAAAAAAATTTTAAAAACCCAAATCATTTTAGTAATCTGCTAAAAAAGTTTTTTGATCATTGTTTTGAACCTCCTCAAATTCGGAAAAAATTTGTTTTAGAAGCAAATTATTGGGTCAGTCCTGTCAGAAATTTATGGATCTGTCAGATGCCATTTCAATGAGTTATGTTGCCAAAATAAATGAACGGATTTGCTAAAAAGTACTAATTTTGCTTTATAACCAAAAGTAATTTAATACTGGAGCACTTTTTCAAAGTTGGCATTGGTACCAGTATTGGTAATGCACAATAAGTAGTTCGGTACTACTCATCTCAGTCTGTAATCCACAACTGAAGGTAGAAATTAACCAGGCCCCGACTCTGGTTGGGGATGCCATTTTTTCCCCTGATTGACCTTTGCTGGATCAAACTTCAAAGGTAGCCAAATTAGGGGTGTTGACCTCTGCCATTGTTGTGCTGACATTACATGCTTATGGTGCGATAGAAATATGTGTAGCTGACGATGTATGCATGCTCCTACTGGCATGGGGCATGATAACGACTGCTTGAAAGCTGGTGAACGATGAGAACAGTCACCTTGCACAACGGAATTGACGATGCGAAGAGTTCAACTTTGCAGGGCGGCATGCCACACGTACTTAAGTCCAAACGAAGCTTTTAATACATTGTGCATGCACACACACACACACACACGTGAATATTGAGTTCTGGCCCCATCCCAGGCCACGGCTTGCGTTGGCATGGAAATTTGGCCCCAGCCAATGTTGCCCCAGTTGTTAATTGATTGAAGATGAAGTATATAACCTTAATCAAATATGTTACAGCATTTAGCCATTGTATTTGTGATAAGAACTGACTTCCTATTAATATCTAAGTTCAATTTTAAATTGTTTTGCTTTTTGATTGACATGGCCTTAATTGATATTTACAAATGTACGTTGGGTTTTGTGTAGTTTTGCTATGCATTGACTAGTCTGTTTTGCATTAAAAGAAATCGTGATAACTTGGCATTGCTGCTGCTGGTCAGTGCGGTGCTAATTAGGAAGCAAAAAGTTGGCAATTTGACGTAAGTCATAACACGTAAATAATTTATTTTGTAGATAATATACACAGACAAGTTACTAATGTGAGTACACATTAAAGTATGAAAAGCAAACGACTATTGTAATGCTTATTAATATTGGCTTTAAGTATGCACTATTGCGTTGTGTTCAACTTATGTTTCATATATCACCCACCTCTTGAATTCCAGGAATTTGCACAGAATGATTTCTTTGCTGCCTTGTAATTTCCTCTTTATTGTATAACATGGTTATTTCAGCTGCTTTTTGTAAAACATTCAATTAAGGCGAAAATAATCTTGTATTTGTTTTCGGTTTTTCATGGATTGATCTAGTCTTTTTGTTTAAGATTTCTGATGTATCTTTGGATGATTTGATGAGTGCTGATGATAAAGTTTCACTTGGCAGAATGCGATACGTCAATGTGAATCATTTCATGAACCGGCTACTGATTGATATCCGAGAATACTATGAAAAAGATGGGGTTGCAAAACCGGGAGCTAAAGGAATTTCGCTGCGATATTATGAATGGAAACAATTAAAAGACAACGTGAACTTGATTGATGAAAAAGTGGAACGATTAAGACAAGAATTGGGAGGGGTCTGATGAAACCTTACAGTTTTGAAATTGAACGTTAATGTTATTTTTATGTTTTCACTGCCTGAAAATCAGCTTTAATTGCTTTTGCTAGACATTCTTTTACGTTAATGCAATATCACCCACTGCAATCATTTTCAAATTTTGGTTAGAGATTATTATAAACTGGAAGGAATGATTCTCTTATCTGTTGCCTTTTGTACTGTAACTGCTTTGAAAGGTGCTGTATCATTTAATTTTGTAAAAGTTAAAGACCCAAGTTTTTTTATTGCAAAATTGTTAATCGACCGAGCTATAAAACTGGAATTGCGAATCATTAATGACGCTTATATTCGCTGTAAGGTCAAGAGAAAAACTTCAGTAGCTAAACAAAGCTATATAGGAATTTTTACCCACGTTAACACCATATTTGATCAGTTTTTTTCATCTTCCACATCAACACATGTAATTGGTTTCTACTCCGGGGTGCATAACACTGGTATACGGTTACGAAGAGATAGTCTAGTTGTAACCTGCGTTGATATGATACAAACTTGCGTGCTTTTTTATTTTCTGCATATGTGATCAACAATATGCATATGAACCGAATTGATGAACTGCATTGTATACGATTAAACGCATTACTTAAGTATACATTTGATTTGTGATGTTCAGCTTCCCAGGTGTTCATTGATACAATAACTGCCTCCTCTGGTGTTACTTTTATAGCGTTGGAATCAAATGTGGTAGATTGGTGGTTTAAACCTCGACCTGTTCATACCAAAAACTAAAAAGTGGTATTCTCAACTTCCCTGTTTGATGGGTAGCACCGAAAAGGAAAATGTTGAGAAAAAGCCTGCTACATCGCTTGGGAAGTCCTTTAACGGGATTCTTCGATCTTTATGTGGCGAGCAAGTGGCGGAATCGAGCAGCCTATCTGTCGTGGTAGTTTAGTCTTGACTAAAAACCTGCGAACAAAGCTTGAACTCACACGCGTAAATAAGTGCTTTCAATCTGTGTTTTTCAGCTCGATAACCATGAATATTTGTTCTAATTTTAGTCGTAAATTATTTATTTTATCAAACCTGCTGTCAAATCCACGATCCGCACTTCCATGTTCACCAGTAATTCAAATTGCAAGGAACTATCGGGAAAGTGAGTTATGATTATGCTGTTGCGTGACGGACGTATTCATACAAATATAAAAATCAACTTGTGTAGTTGGGGCGATGCGCTGAGCGTCGAACTTGCAATGTAAGTGCTACGAGTTCCGTGCACTACTTGTAACGCTGCTTAAGCCAACCACACTGAAGCCAAGTGCGGTTTAACTTTGTTATTTTGGCTCCCGTGCGGCTTGCGGTTAAGCCGAAATAAAGCAACAAAGAGTTAAGCCGCACTTTGGTCCAGTGTAGAGCAGCCTATTGCATTAAATTGCTGTTTGAACCACGGCGAAATGAATGCTTTCAAGCTCATGTTTTAACACTTGCGCTGACCCAACGATAAGAACCGCATTATGGCGATGGCTGTTGGCCTGCATGATCATGACGTCATTTCGCATTACACGTTTATTCTATGTTTGTCTAGTTGAATGAGTTATTATTTTATTGCAGTTCAAGCTTTTGAGGACGGAAACGTTACCACCGTGAGTATTCGAATTAAAAGTTTTTGCCCTTTATCAAACACTGTTGTGTTTTGTAAGTCATGTTGTCTGCATCAGAGTTATGGAGCCGGAGTTGAAAATGTTGGCGTTTGAGCCGCTATACATGTGTTCGACTTATCAAAATTTTCGTACAAAACTTCTTAAAAAAAAGCCCAAAATAGTTTTATTAAGGTGAATTGCTGATTAATGCATTACGCTTATTACTAAAGCGTGTGCACATTGAACTACCGGGGCAGCAAATTTGGCCGCGGCTGGGTTTCCATGCCAACCCCAGTCAGGCCAGAGCTCAATACGCACGTGAGTGTGCGTGCACGCGCGATGTATCAAGAACTTTGCTTGAACCTTGCAGGTCTGACATGCCGCTCTGCAAAGTAGAACTTGGTTTTTCGTCGTCAATTCTGTTGTGCAAGGCGATCTTTCTCAACGTTCACCTGCTTTCTAACAGTCGCTACTTCGCTGCATGCGAAGCGAGCTTACATACATCGTCAGATACATTGCTTTCGCTTCATAGGCACTTAATGTCGGCACAGCAACCGCAATGGGCGACGCCCCTGATGCGGCTATCTTTAAGTTTGGTCTGGCTGAGGGGGGTCCGGGGTAACAATGGCACCCCCCTGTCGATTCCTAGTGGGAATTATGGAAGAAAACTTGTAAGCGTCAAAATTGCAGCTCAATTTGCCAACTTTAACTCTTTACCACTCAACCAATAAACATGATTATGTTAAAATAACAGAAAAGTTGCTTTATTGTAAACATAACTTTAAACGCAGTAAGTTTTAGACCTATGGGCAATTGCTAGTATGATAAAGAACAGTAGCGATGGTTTGCTTCGGCTCCGCAACCCTGGCCTCTACTTACATCAATTGGATCGGAAGAGTGGGAAGAATATAAACGACTGCTGTGCAGAATTTCGGTTACAAGAACAACTTTACTCTTATGCAAAGAATAACTTTTATCCGACCTGCTTCAAAGTTCGTAGTGGTGCTGGGACAGCACACCTCTGCCACGAACCAGGAGACCAAACAAAAGAAATGAATATTATTTCTCAAAGTAATTAAAAGTAAAAATGCATAAATCTCTGAAATGTTGAACTCGCAATCGTAGGCAGCTGGCGTCTTTCGCGTTCACCCAACCGTTTTACGTTACATTTGGTTTCCAGATCAAAGGAGTTGGACATTCTGACGATAAAACTAACATCGCACGCCGTTTAGATCCCGATGATCATTGTCCCATCAGGAGCAGAGGATTGCAAATCACTCCTGAGGTACTCATTAGAATCCTTTAAGGCTGTGTTTGTAAAGTAAATGTTTGCTAGCAAAAGAGACCTGGTATTAGCAGAGGAAAGAAAGAATAAGGTGTTTCTATGTTTAGGATTATTTTAATTAAGTAGTTAATGTGCTTTATGTGATATCTTTAGGATGTTTTGATTCTTCGTCAATTCATTTCTAGCACAGGAGAGGTGCTGAGGCGAGACGAGACCGGCTTGTGTCAACACGAATATTTCAAAGTAATCGCCTGCGTTAAAATGGCACAAAGATCAAGTAAGTATTTGATGAAATGTTTTTGTGAATGATTGTGCGGCAGGATATCCATTTGTTACTTCATAATGACGACAAATCTATGCATGGGTGGTTTTTCAGTTGTTTTGCCTTCAAAAGGTATTCTTAACAACTTTGTTATTGGCAAATTACTGGCAGCACTGGTGACTGAAACGAGATGTATTTCGCGTAGCCGTTTAAGCTTCTCTGTGACTTGGGGTAAAATTATAGAACTCTGGTGAGGATTTTAGATTCAATATTTTTCTTCTTGTAGTTGAGTTGTATATTTTACCGTGATACGCGATGTTATGTAAAGCATGTGTAAGAGGCGTGATGTGCTTTGGTGCTGAGCGTTGGGGATTGAAGACGGCAGATATCATGGGAATGCAACCGACAGAGATAGAATGGTTCGGATGATGTGTGGCTACGCACTTTTGAAAAAAATTGCCAGATAGTGTTGTGAGGGAATGAACTGATATTGGGATAGCACGGTCTGAGATGGTTGGGTCATATTGGTAGGGAATGGAATGGCAGGGAATGGATGTACAGAGTGACGAGAAAAATGCGAGAAAAGGCAATTGCTGAAAGTGTGGAGAAGAGAAAGAACAAAGAAAACGTGGGAGGAGACCCTGAAGAATGAAATGAAGAGAAGAACTTTGGCACTTCAAAATGCTCAGGATAGAGATAAGCGGGGACGTCGCTGCAGACAACTGGTCGACCCTGGTGATTTAGGATGAGTGCCAAGTCTTAGAAGTAGAGCTCGACTGTTATGTGATTTTCAGGCCTATACCGATATATCAACTACAAATTTTTTGTTACAAATAAAATTGTCAAACATGACAGAAGCAGTCCAAGAAAGTTTTTGCATTGCTATAAGGAAAAATCATTATCAAAGCAACAGTAATACCCCCCAAAAAAACGCTACACTAATAACAAAAAGCTTTATTATTTACCAAATTAGCAACAACAAACAAATGGCAGTCAAAAGCAAGCAGTACTGTTTACTGTTCAATAACTAAAGTTCAACGGTTTCAAATTGTATTTTAAAAAGCATAAGTTTTTCATCATGCCAAACTGAGAACAATGTTCTCAGAACATCTTTTTTCGTCATAAATGAGTCCAACAGTGCAAAGCATTCATTTACTGGGTGCAGAAATAGAAGGTGTTTCCAGATAGCTTCTCGCAAGCTTGGTTAGTATAGGGAATTTTGTGCCATTGATTGCCCACCAAGCCTACGGGTTTGATCGTTTTCGTTCGCATGCAGGTTCCTGTAAATAGTGATCAAGTTCACACGCATTTTTATCTTGTGTTTCTGGATGCTTCACTGGAATGAAGCATAGCAGCATACATTTTGCCCAGTGAGCTAGCGCTAACAGCAACATTAGATAAAGTTATAGGTTCTTTAATAATTTTCTTCTCATCATCACCCATTCTTATTTTTTCCTTCAGTTTATTCACTGTGACAGAATTGGCGTTGAATGACCAAAACGGACGAACCTTGTATCTTGGATATAACAAACAGGTTATGCCAGAGTCGAACAAGCTTCAATATTTGCCAATCTTTTATCAATGTTGCTCAGCGTAGTCTTTATCCATAGTTTAGATTCCCGGTGTGAGATAGTCATCGCAACTCCATGACAGTTCCAGCACTGACACAATGGGAATGATGGAAGAAACTGTACCATCGGCTTTGCTGATTTCTAAAGTGATTTCTTGGAATGGCTTCAGAGTGGTAACCAAATTTTCCATTAGTTGCCGTTGATCATTGCTGGGTATATTGTCTTGAATTCCTCCATTCTCACTTGTATAAAGGGCCCGGTATTTCAGCTACTTGGGACTGATTGGAATATTGTGTGCTTATTCCGAAGTCTTTGCTTAGCAAGTACTGATAGATTGAAATGACATGCGAATTTGCCAGTTTTTGCTACCGTATCAGTGACAGCTCGTTGTGCTGATAAGCCTATCTTTAGCAATCAATTGTAAAGTGTGAGCGAAGCAGCTTAAATTTGGAATTTCCATCAAATTTATTTTTTTATTATGTTGGTGCCACACTCTGAGGATATCTGCCATTTTTCTAACATTGCTGTGAAAATTGAAGCAAAGTATTCACGTGTATGAGAACCTTCCAATGCTTTAACGTTCAATCTATCGTTTTTTTCCGATTTATTGTTTATGACGTGGGTAGTGAGACTCATCATTGATTCTATGGTGTCCGACCAGCAGTCGGTGGTGAAACTGATGGACAGCGTAATTCTTGAAAGAAGTTTCTTTATTTTTTCGCATGTCTTCATCAGTTGTAAGAAATAGTTTCGTTCGATACATTTTTTCAGATTTAATTTCATACAGTGGTTAATTTCAAGCTTTTATATCGGCCGATATATATCGACTGCCCCAAAGATTGGTTGAGCTCTATTTGAAAGGGCAAATGGAGACGAATGTAGCCGTTACACCTTACTAGAACAACGTTGTGTTCAGGTCTGATTTACAGTTGCCGGTGCTGCTTGCGAGGGTCGAACCACGAGCTATGCAACCAAGTAGGAAACATTCCCTTGAACCCCATAAAGGATTAACCCGAATATATTCGTTTGTCGATTGCTGCAAGAGCTGAGACTTGCTTGGCAAAAGGATGTGGTCGAATGATGTCAAAACATTAAAAGCGCTCATAGCTTAATTTGTGAGAGATTAGAACTTCAGGTCGTAATCATCATTACAGTTTTTACTATTGTTTACTTAATAAAAATATTAGTTGCAGAATAGATATAAATTTCCAAAATATATAATGCTTTAAGACAGGGGTGTCAAACTCATTCAGTACTGTGGGCCACATTTACATACCTAGATTTCATACGGGCCAGACTCTGTTGAAAAAAAATTTAAGCCAACCAGACAGTATGTCACTGGTCCCCAAAATTTTTGTCTGCCACCACAGGAAACCAGCTGATCAAATCTCACGGCACACCAGTCACACAAATCTATTTCCATTGATGGCGAGCAACATAATTTGGAGATCACCACTTCTCGGGGCAACGATCTCTGGAAATCGTATGATGTAGCCCGAAATGGTGCTGATCTTCAAAAAAAAGGTCATTGCCTTTCTCGCCGCATCCTGTAATGCTACCCGCGACTTGTAGCTGGCCTCAACCGTTACTTCATGGCAGCATTTTTTCAATTTTGGCAGAAAATTTGTATTCAGTATTACTCACTTTAAAAAGACTCGCGGCGCACAGTCTAAGAAACATTGCTGTATATATTTCTTTTACGGCGACTAATGCTTTTAATAGAGATTTTCTCGCATTTTTCTCTCAATAGCTACTTGAACTTTTTTTGAAAATAAGTCTCATCACGGCGAAGGTCGCTATTTTCACGTAATTTTAACTTAAAAGATTCTTTTCTTTTGGAGAACCATTTTTCGAACACCAAATTCGGAGGCTAGGCATTTGCATTGTGCCACAAAATCCTTACGCGCCCCGCAAAATGTTAGGTCGCGGGCCGTCAGTTTGACACCTCTGCTTTAAGAGGTTAAGCAGGGCTTCTTAAACAGGTCGTGAAAGGTTTACAAGAAGGGCCTCTAAAGTGCATGAGGGGGCGCGGGCCACGATGCTATGGCCCCACATTTCGTCCAAGTTGCACTAAAATTTGTCAAAATCAGCGCTTTGAAGAAGATAATATCCGAAAAGAAGGTTTACATGTAGTTTAGGAGACCTACAGTGATAATATGACCGCTTTGGAAAAAGTTGATCTCCAAAAAACGCCTTAACTTATTAAGGGGTAAAGCACGAATTTTTGTTGATATTGTCAAGGAGGCGCTTCTCAAAAAATGAAATAACCCTTGAAGCGTTTCCGAAGGGCACAACTTTGCCGTGGTGAGGCTTGAACGCACAACAGTTGCCTCCTTAGATGGCTGTCCAACCTACTCGACCACATTGCTAGCTGTGACATCACTTCCTTTTGTAATTGTAGATATGCTGCCCGGCCCCGAGAACACCACCGCTTCTGAGGATGGTACCACACTAAACCGGTTCCTCACAAGATATCCGATTGGTACCCGAAGTCCGATAAAAGGACGCGGTTTGTGGTACAGACGGAATTATTTCCGTGTTGGCGACGCAAGGTTGGTTCGAGATGCTCCTGTTGTTGGCCGGCGGAGAGTGATACAATTGCACTGATGACGTGTTATCACCGGCCTGATGGGCATGTCATGGTAAAAGATGGCGATTGAGGAAAAGAGTTCGCAACAATGTCAGGAATAGAATTATAAGGCATTTGCGATTAAGCATCAAAAATACTTCTTCGTTATGTGTGATCACAATATGTATTTGATAGCCTGCTTTTAAAATATTTTTCTGTTTGTTTTTTGGTTGTAAAAGCTTAAATTATTGAAATATATTTACTGTCGTCGTAATTGATAAATCTTTTGGTACCAGTTTTGTGCAGAAAAAAATTTTGAAACTCATTGTGTTGCGCGTAATTTTATGTCCCTTGAGATGGCGCTGTGGAGTCGATGCAACCAGTTTACCAATAGAGTTCGAAGTTACTCGACTGTTCAAATTTGATGTACGTACCTATTGTAACAAATTGTTGCCGTGCTCAACAGTTTGTTGATTGCAATTAGAAGTCGAGTAAGTTCAAGTTAACTCGAAAAAATCCGTAAGGTGGCAGAGCGAAAAACTGTCATAATCAATCATAATTAATCATAATTATGTACCTCAAGTTTGTTTGTAAATCATTACTCAGCTGTCTACTTCTACATTAAGTGTGATATATCGTTGAAATCTACATTTCTTGAGAATTTCAAATAGAAAAAAAAACATTTTTTTTGAATATGCAAATTTTATGCAAATTAACCCCCCCAACTGGGGGGTAGTTGTCTTCAAAATTAAAGTAGTACCCTCACCTCAAAGATCACTACAGATTTAATTTTCTACCAATTTTTTTAGAAATGGTCCCAAAAGGATGCTAAGGAAATAAGCTTTCAAGATACATCAATCAAAACTTACCTAAAAGCCTAGGTTTTCTACAATTTGCAATTTTCTGAGGCACATGACCTTTTTTTTGACCGGTACCGACCGGTACCAAATTTTGGTAGTTAAATTTAGTACCTAAAATATGATCAGTTATTATCTGCTAGAGGTTAGCCTAAACCATGTAACATTATGTATTTTTGAAGAGGGAATTTCTTCAAGATTCAGAAAATATCAAGTTAGAGTAGAATATGCTGTCACTGATAATGAAACAGCCGCTTGTTTACACCCTTCCTATTTCTTGAGAAACAAGAGGGATACAGCAAACTTTGATTTAGAGAAGCCAAACTTCTGTTAGCTTTTAAACTTGTATTTCGCTTCTCGTCTCCTTGGAAACTTGATACAAAACGACGATTTTATTAGTGAAACATTTGCAATTTATTTTATCTTTTTATAGGATGTAGTTTTTCTAAAAATTATAATTTAGTGAAGGTAAGTCAAAAATTGTTTGGGGGTTTTGAACTGACACGATGTACAGTACTCATTTTTGATCAGTAAATATCATATACCACTTAGTCTAAACTATTTAAAGTTATATATTGCTGGAAAGCAAATTTCCTAAGCTTTCAAATGTAACCGATATTTAGCAACATATCATATTTTTTACGCACTAAATTTACTTTTATCTACTTATCACTCAAATTTGTTTGGGGGGTTTTATGACCCCTAAAAAATTTGGAAATTCAAAAACGTAAAATTTATTATTATCGCTTGAAATTTTGTCAAATGATGCCCCAAAATAGTAGTTTTCAGACTGTGTCAATGATAAAGGGTTTGGTATTGTGGTAAAGATGTAATCTCAATTTGATTTTAGCGTAGTTGGCACCTGCTGAGAATTTGCCGATTTTGTCGTCTGCAACTGGGTTCTTGGTCTTTTTAACCGTTTTTGGGTATAAAAATCCAAGAATTAGGGCACAAATTATACATCATCCAATGCGTGAGGAAATAAGCGTGATCTTTTGAAAATTTTATGAAAATCGGATAAAAAATAAAGTCAGAAATCGATTTTTTAGTAAACTAATTTTGTAACTCAATTTTAAAAAATTTGAGGTAAACACTGAAAACACGAGATTATCAATCGATGATCGCGGGAGCGAAAGAGTTAAGTCACGCAAAACTAAAGAAGATGGTCAATAAATCAAATAGCGAGGCAAAATAACTTCCTGCTGAGTTAAGGAGATTTTTAGGTCTCTTATTAAACCTTGACAACAAATCTGCTTAAATCGCGATTGAAAGTGATTCCTATACGCTTTTTCACCTTAATTTTACACTGAAAAGCCTATTGTTGACAACATCCTTTGTGACCCCTAAACAGTTTTTATTCGGATAAAGATTTTGAGCAGTGGGCATTGCAGTAGGTGTTCCATTGTTAGTGTCTCTGTGCCTCAATTACACGAGGGGTCGCCGGTATGGTATCCCCATTGGATTAAATTTCTCTTGGTACGATTTGCCTTAGTTAGATGGTATGGACATGTACTGAGGAGGGATGACGATAGTGTTTTGAGGGTTGCTCTGAATCTTGAAGTGACTGGCAAGAGAAAGCGAGGACGACCGAAGAAGACCTGGAAGAAGTAAGTGGAAGAGGAGACAGAGAAAGTTGGTTCGAAGAAGGAGGATGCTCGGAGACGAGATAAGTGGAGGGACGGAGTGCGAGAAATTGCAGAAGAAATGGGGTAAATCCGGCCATCTCTGCTAAAGGGAAAACACCGGATAAAAACTGAATAACTACTACTACTACGGCCTACGCTAGATCTAAGCCGATTGAGTGTTTTCTATGTTGGCCAGGGTGCATTGCTTCCTGGAGAAAGACTCTCAGATGGTTGAATTCCCATATCGACAGAGGGTGGGTTTGATTTTAACTTATCAATCCATCGTTCCATATTTGTCTCCGCTTTAGGATGGGCAAGGGGCTGGACATGGCTCAGAAAAGATCTTGATTTCAACATCGTCCGTGCTGGCTCAGATCCAAATAGTGGGTGCCTTGGGTCAGTAGATTGGCGTAATCTTTCCGCTCTGCTGGCTGTCTCT
Organism: Trididemnum clinides; assembly: GCA_963675345.1. NCBI lineage: Eukaryota > Metazoa > Chordata > Ascidiacea > Aplousobranchia > Didemnidae > Trididemnum > Trididemnum clinides. The sequence goes on along the minus strand of OY776292.1, from coordinate 37,198,330 downwards.
CTTCTAATTTCGGGTGGTGTGATACCAGCACGTAGGTGTAGGTTGCTGGTGTTGGTAGGTTTGAGACAGCCTGTGACAATCCGACAAGCATTGTTTAGGGCTGGATCTAATTTGCTGGCATGTACGGATCTTGACCATACAGAACATGCATATTCAGCAGCTGTATAGCACAAGGCCAGGGTTAATGTTCTGAGGATATGAGGCGTGCATCCCCATTTTGAGTTGGTCAATTTCCTCAAAATGTTGTTCCTGGTGTTAACCTTGGCCTTAGTGCTCAGAATATGACTTCTATAGCTAAGTGTGCGATCCAGTTTGACTCCCAGATATAAAGAGTTTGGTGGTATTCTAGCGGTGTTCCGGACCAAGTACCGGTAACTATGAGTGGTCGGTTTGCTTCTCTATTTCTGAGATGGAATGCACACACCTGAGTCTTTGATGCATTTGGTTTCAGATGTTTTTTTGCATAGTACTCAGTCAGCAGAATAAGAGAGTCTGTTAGATTTTGTTCAACAGCTTCAAAGGAACTTTCTTGGGATGTAATACACAAATCGTCTGCACAAATAAAACAAGGTGTTCTTTTGTCCGTAGGTTGATCATTAGTGCAGATGTTATACAACAACGAGGCTAAAACACTGCCCTGAGGGAGGCCGTTTCGAAGTTGCCGCAATCGACTTTTCTTTTGATTCAGAGCCACATAAAACATCCTGTTCTTTAGAAGAGTACCAAAGACTGTTGTCATTGCTTTATCATCGGTCATCTGGTAGATTTTAGTCATCAAGATACGATGATTCACTGTATCGTATGCAGCAGATAGGTCGACGAAAATAGCACCCGTCACTAATCTCTTCTCGAAACCATCTTCAATACGCTGCGTGAGGTCAAGCAATTGGCCAGTTGTCGATTTATCTTCATGAAAACCAGCCCGTTGTGGAATGATCTCAGGTTCCACAACTGGGTTAAGCCTTCCAAGCAATAGCCTTTCGAACAGCTTATACGGGTGGCACAGTAGGAAGATCGGTCTGAAGGTCTTTGCCTGGGTTTGGGAGAGCAATAACGCTTAATTTCCGCCATGGGGATCATAGCAGAAGCGTTCACGTCGCGATCCCTGTCAGCTTTGCTGCGAATTCTGCTTGCACTTCAAGCTTCAAGGACTGGTAGTAATAAACACCAAGAAGTCACTTATTGGAGCCAGGCAAACGTCTCCTTCAAATAGTGACAATCAACAATTCGACTCGCCATCGAAAAGCTAGGAGTAGAGCGCGCAGAGTTAAGCACGGATACAGTGTAGCCGAGCGCTATCGTCGATTGCGTAAAAGCTCGGGTTAAGAAAATGACTGCGTCGACGGCAACAACGTATGGGTGAGTGTTGACTCTTAAGGTCCTGAGTTTATTTCTCAGTCTCCCAAACTCTACTTTCACCTGAATTCGACGAGTCGAATAAAGATCTTATGTATTTCATTTCCAATCAGCTAAAAATTTCTGGTCTGTTTTCCTATCGTTAAATTTTTTTATGATAAAACTTGAAGTGGTTGCTTTAATTTCGTTGGAAATTCTGAATCTATAAAGCGGGATGCATTTAAGCTTCAGCTTTCTTTTGTTGATAACGCGTCATTCAATTGCAGCGTCACGAGCTGTTGGTAACAGAACTGCTTGCCAGACATTCTTGAAAACGAAGCCTTGTAATAAAAATTTTTGTTTGTTCAAGCAAAGCAATTGAAAGCATTCCGCGGAGAAGCGTGACTCTTTTAATAGCAGTTTACTTCCTGCGAGCTCAAGACAAACGTGTAAAAATTTTGAAGATTAAAAAGCCTGATGCGCGAGGGAAAAGCAATTAAACTTATGTAGTGGATTGCTCCCCTACATATTATTACCAACTTCATAATAACTATAATTAGTGGCAACATTGCCAGAAAATGTGCTTCGCCTGGTAGTGAAATGACTTGAGGTTTTACTTTTTCCGTGTCGCAGGTTACGCAAGCTTGCACTGTATATTAATAAAACTTTTATTGCGGTTAACATCTAGAATTCTGGAACAAGTTGGAAATAAGGAAGAATCAACTTAAGATTTATCAGAACCATCAAGGTGTTCTACACTTGTCTTTCGACTAATGTTCATCAATATGTCAATGCGGTGTTGCTATTGTGGTGCAGCAGTTACTTGAGAAACCCTTGTTGGCTTGCTATCGCTTCCAACAATTTTATAAAAAATGGCAACAGGTACACAGATTGTGTTTTGTAATCGAAAAGTTTTTTAACTAAATTTGTAAAATGTTAACGTGATCTATGTGCCCTGCCATTGGTTTAATTGTTTTTGTCCTTTAATAAGGTGACTGTTATTGTTCTTGCTATCATAAGTGTTTGGAAGTTCGTTCGCCTTTTAAGCTATTGTGTTTGCCGCATCATTTACTACCGGTACATCGTCTTTAGTTAGTACATTAAGTGGAGAATAGAAATGTTTTGTAGGATGTTACTAATAATTAATAACTGATGAAGTTGTTTTCATATTTCACAAATTGTTTTCAATTACTTTCTATCCTGAACGGAAAGAAACCGTAAATTAAGTAAATAATGAGGCGAATAGTTTTCCCTTTGCCTAACGCGTTTCTCTTAATCGATTTCTATGTCACTCTCGTTTTTTTGTTGATCGTAATTTGGCAATTTGCTGGTTGATCTCATATCCATTTGTTGTCTTAAATAGGCTTGGTGGCTGTTTATGAGCTCACTCTGCTTTTGCAGACGTTGACATGGCTGTGTTCAGTGTGGGCTGGTGGCTGGTCGAAAAGAAAATCTAATGTTTCATCACCAATTTAATGCGAGTGGCGAGTTGTTAATGTATTTTTAACAGCGCTTGTCTGTGTCATAGCTCAACCGGGAAACAGTGAACGGCTGGGCCCTTCATACTGTCAGCTAATGCTAGCCTTGATTCTACGCAATTCAATAAAGTACGCTTGCTTCGCTGTGATCAGTTCTTTGTTTGCATGGATTGTATTTTAGAAGGTTTTTCAGCAGTCTTTAATATCTTGCGAAAATTAGAGCCAGATACGCCTAGCATGCGTGATTGATGCATGTGGTACAGCAAACTAAGTTTCTGTCTTCTGCTTAATTGATGTTCTGCAAGTTGGTGTGTGCTCGTGCGTTGGAGACCTCTAGAGAGCAAGGTATTCAGAGACAGGATCTCCCAAATAGAAGCGACGATGAAACGGCTATTATAGCGGTTCCACGCTGAACATAAGGCTTGTAATGATTGTTGAATGCAATGCTTTTTATTTGGACTACCAATGGTGTGTCATCTGGTCATATCTAATACATAAAGCAGAGTTCCATCTGTTCGTACGTTCACTTTAACCCCTCCGTAACTACTGGGGGTACAAATATGAAACTTGACACGATTAATTACCGATACCAGATGAGTGTCATAAGGGGGTTGGTGACATCATTAACAAAGAATAATTTTTATTAAATTTACCGTTCTTGACGAAGGAAAATTGTTTTTGTCTCAAACAAAGCCAGACCGCAACTGATCAACTTGCAAAAATTTTGCTTTTTTAGGAGCTAACTGCCTTTCTTTTCTCAAAAATGATGGCCGCAAGAATGCGCTTAAAGATTTTTTTGGGGGATATTAACAAGTTACTTCCGATAAAAAACAATATACAATTTAAACTTTTTTGAAAAGCAAGAAGCAATTCTTTTTTAAGGTTTTTTAATTTTAAGCATTCTTTTCTCCATTTTTTCTTGAACGCTTCAAAAAGCCTCGCGGACTTCGTAATGCTGTCTACTACAATTTCAACAAAAAGAGCAGCAGGCAGCAGCTGTACTTATCATCCACTTTCATCATGAAAGCAAACGCAAAGTGCCGAGATGTCTATTAAAAAAGAACGATATATTACACTGCTAACATGCCGGTAAAATCTGCTTTTTTGATAGTGCACGAACAAGTACAAAAATCGCGATAACTGAACTGGAGGAGACTACCTTTGCATAGTCGTATCTCGCGCGTAACCAAACTTAACTATAGAGGCAGAGGTTTGCAGCCGGGGTGCGAGATGAAGCTGAAAAAATTTGACACTACCCCCACCGCCGGTGCCGCCTCCGCCGCCATCACCGCCACCTCTCACAAAATTTCATGCATATTCAGGCTTACTTAGCCGACAATTTTTTCTGGTATGAATAATTCTGAGTATGCTTCTGCTGGGAAAAGAAATTAATATTTGTTAATGCTGTGAAGAGTTTAAAGCTTTTAAAGTAAAGGTAGTTTTGTGGCGTTAACGGGTAGAAATAGGTAATCTTTCAAATTTTTCATCACTTGAACAAACAAGTGATGACAATGGACCAATGATTTCTATTGTGCGCGAAGAAATTGTGGTTTATTTAGAAATGCTCTGAAATGCGTTTGATGGATATTTCACAGCTGGGGAACTAAAGATTTCGGAAGAATGGATCATAAATCCATGTTCTTACAGTTTTTATAATATGCCTGATGATTAAGAACTGAAAGAAGATCTTAATGTTCTGCGGACAAATTGTACTCCTAAAATGCAATTTGAAAGCATGACTTTGCAAGGGTATTGGTGTTCTGCACTACACATGTTTCCTAGACTTTCGAAAAAAGCACCAAGAGTTCTTATTCCATTTGCGGCAACTTACTTGTGTGAGTGTGGGTTCAGTATTCTATTATCAATCAAAACTAAATCAAGAAATAGGTAGATCCCACAAGCACACTTGCTGATCGTTTTCAGCCTACAAACACCACTTTTGCGAAATTAATGACCAAACATCAGGGATAAAAAAGTTTTAAATGGTTTTTGTAATACTTTTAGTTTTGAAAAAAATATTTCTGTGAAATGCAGTTGAAATTTATTGATCAGTTATCACAACAGCTGGTTGTCTATTAAAAAACACTGCTTTGTGAATAAGAATACTTCAAACTTTGAAACAAGAGATCGGCATTTGGGGCACTTTGGCCCCCACCAACAATTTCAAATCACTTTTCACCCCCCCCCCCACTTAAGTAAAGCAGTGGATGAATATTTTTAATTGACGGGCTGTTTGCACTTAGACTAATAGTAATTTAAAAATTTTGTCAAAAAGCTCATTTTGACTCGATAACTTTTGAATGGAATTGATTTAGGAGCGACAATTGGATAAGCAGAAAAACAATAACTTTCTGTTAATGTTCTCACAACCACGTGTCGCGTTTCAATAGAAATTTTTTTTAAAATTTACTTCTTAAAATTGAAGCGACGTATAGTATCGCTCGGATAATTAAGTCTGGTTGCAAATTAATAGCTAGGTGAAGATTGGCTTCCACTAAGATACTTTAACTCACGCACTTCTCGATCAAGAACAGAACTAACATATTCACAAATCACTCTATAACTTCGAATTCCTTCGCTTGTCAAATACAGAAACTAAAGCACTTTAATATATAAATCTCAGACCAACCAAAACTAAAATCACCAAAATAATCGCTTGATTCCTGTCACAAAAATCACCACAAAACAATGCCTTTTTACTACACTCTACTGAACTACACTCTGAGCCTGAATGAATAAAAAATCTCACCGCTTTATACATACCACTGGAAAATAATCTAGAAATTGCTAGAACTTCACGTGACACAGGAAAAATACCGTTAATAAATTACGTAATCGGTAATAATAAAAAAAAAGAAAAATCTTCGAGAAACAAGAATCACTAGAATACACTGGAATCTGTCACGGAGTCAATCATTGTGACGTCAGAAAGTCGTGTGAGTTACAAATCGATTGATAAATGCGAAAAAAAAGGTTTTTTTTTCGAAAACAGTTTAGCAAGTTTAGGGCTTCAGACAATTCAGATTTACAATTTAAATGATCACTACAAAATAAAACAACAGATTACAATAACTACACATATGTAAAAACTATTCTTTTAACGCAAATTTACTTATTCGTGGCACACACCTATTGGATAAAGCCGGCTGAACCGATACGCTTGACAGCGACGTAACTTACAGATGCCAGGCAAGCGACGCCAGAAGAACCGGTTAGTAGCCAACATATTTTGAAACAACAGTTGTCCTAATGTCGCGTAATAAAAGCAAATAGGGTTACCAACGGGAATCTGTAAAGTAGGCCTAATCGAGTGAGTTAAATGTATCGCAAAGTAGCGCAAGAGCTATTCCTTTTAAGTTGGTTATTAAAGACAATTTACTAATTTACTGTGACTAAATTAAATGCCACAGATGCAAAAGATCAACATAATTGTGCTGGTTGAAGCATGTCTTTATCTAGTTTGTCATGATATATGAACGCCCCAAGGCTAAATTACATCGATGGTTCACAAATAAACCGTTGTTAACACATTTTATGTGGAATTACCAGGGATTCCGTGTGCAAAATACTTCATGTCAAGTACTGCGAAATATTCAAGCAACTCACTTCAGGCAACACGTTTCAATGATTTTGGCAAGACTCAAATTTTTTATTGCTCTGTTTGTGGTAATTTTTGAAGATATAAACTTACATTGTGACAGAAAGTCATTCCCTGAGGTTGGTTTGTGTTTTGCAGCCAACCACGTACTCGCAAGCAATTCAGTTTTAATTACCTCAATTGAGGAAACTCTACGCCTATGCCAATTAAGCAGATCGATAATGTATAGTAAAGGAAGTACCCCTGTTTGCGGCGGTATTAGAGGAAGCACCCTTGTCTGCGGCGGTGTTAGAGAAAGCACCCCTGTTTGCGAACGGAATAACGTTGCATGATCTCATCCCAGGCTTTCGGTGATAAAATCTTCAATCACCCGATTAAGTGTTGCTGTTTTGCTCAAAGAATTAGCCGGCTGCGCCAGGTAGGACTTACCATCAATTACAAAGGGGTAAAAAAATGTTGGTTCTGGCGGTTTTACTCAGAAAGATGTGAGAAAAGTAGGCTATTTAAAGGCTTAATTTGACCGTTTTTGCGCGAGCGAATTCAGGGGTTTGCTGTTCGGCGACATCCTCCAGTCAGATGCTTACGCAAAAAATGAAACTTTAAAATTGGTTTGATGACACTCCAAAAGTGGGATGAAAAATCTTTTTTGATTTTGGAAATATCCTACACATATACGAGGTGAAGAATCAGTTTTGGAGTTCCACTCAAATGAGCTGCTTAAAAATTAGTACAGACGTTAAAACTTCACAATCCGCCTGTGCATTCTTGCGATTGATGAGTTATTGACCTAACTCCAAACACTCTGGTACAAATTTGTGAACTATTCCAATAAAGATTCCTACATGTACCATTCTCTAATATGGCCAAGTGTTCTATAGGCTACCGGTACTATATTTCCCTGGTCTCGCTTCTGAATTGAAGTCTTGACCGGCGCGATGGCGTAGTGGTTAAAAGGTACGCTTCGCGCTTGGTAGACCTGGGGTTCGTTTCCCAAGGCGCGCCATACCAAACGACTTTAAAAAATGATTTCCGCAGCTTCCCTGCTCGGCACTCAGCACAAAAAAAATAATGTGAAGAATAAGCTAGCAAGCTTGCTTGCTGTGTCCTTGGGCAAGGCACGTAAGGGGGTGCTTCCATCCCAATGCGGCGATGGGGCCGAGCAGTCTAGCTGTCGTGGTGGCCCAGTCTAACTGAAGACTCGCACAACGGGCTAATAAGAAGCTCATAATCTGAGAATCTTTTCCCAAAATAAAAGACCTCGTCCAAACAAAGAAGCTTACAGCTCGCTTCCTGTCTCATTGCTCCGGCTGTACGTGATGGGGAGCTCGCTTTATCTTCATTTTGCGGCGTCGGCACAAATGCGGCTTCATAGTCTTTAAACTCAAGGACGCCCACCCACTATAATTACACTGATACCCAGTGGCGTAGCTTTGGAGTACTTTGCATAAGGGCATTGCCTTGTTTGCATCCCACCACTTAAGATAGCTACAAGTCAATTCATTATCAAGCGTTGGTTAGGCTATTTTGTGAAGAAATTTAAATAATTTCTATTCCAACAAATAGCCGAAACGATCTCTAAAAATTAATACAGCAGCTGGTGATTTTTTTAATTCCTTTAAACCATTTTATTTTAATTTGCTAAATGCTTTCCCCCCCTTTAACCATCTCAACAAGCTATAACTGCTGTTTCAAAAGACAGATTTAATTTTCTCACTTATAATTTTCCTTATATTAAGCTAAAAAGTTTTTAAAAATTCAATCAACTTAGATAAAATACCGTAGTTGCCGTAAATTCTAATTAAGTTTTCAGCAAAGTCAAACTCTGATTCCACTACTTATATTAACTTATTTCTAAAATCATTCTTCCCTTTTACTTTGTGCCGCCTACATTCTTTCTTTCGGCAACGGCAATAATTGCCGGCGTTGTTTTCAAGTTTGAAGTCAATGAAAAAAACAAAAACTGCAAAAGACCGTTAACGTCGTCTTTTTGGTAATAAACTACTTTCAAGCAAAATAACATAACTTTTTCTCATCCAAGGCGCTACGTCTCACTAATAGGTTGTTTTCTTTTGATTTTCCATCAAATTTGATATCATTAGTTTTCCTTTTTCGTTGTCAGCAATGAACGAAGCGATTGGCATAAAAATAATAACAAATTGCAATCGACGCCATTTAATGCAACCTGTGGTGCGCAATTCACCAGAGTTTTTAGATCCCATTTCCATCCACTTAATTGGAGGCTGATTTACTAAAAGAAGGCCGTGTTGACTGTTGGATAATATTCCACACCCTCCCTCACGTGACTCTACTGGCTACTGGCTTTTCATTTACTGTTTTTCTCTAAAAGCTGCCTTAACATTACTAAACAAAACTGCCGACTTGAATTAAGCCTCTTGGCAATTAATGACCATTTAGGTTTTATACCGAAGTGGAAAAGAAAAAGTTAGCTGTTTCCGCTAAGACGGCGCGAGAATCGAGACAGTAAGATGACAAGACAATTGAAGTATTTTACAAATAAGCCTGCATGAAAAGCGAATCGCTAATTTCGATTAAAAAATTTAGAATCGGAAGCAGTTCTTTAATATTTCCGTATAAGCTTTGATCCGCATTTACTACTATCCAAGGTTTATTATGACGTCACTTACCCCTAGAGAGGCGTAGTATTTTGCACAAAAATGAGTCGGTTGCTGGCTTTCGATTAAAATCGCTTCTTCGTCAAAGGAACAGGAGTTTGGAAAATTCATTTCTGACGATTGCCATCAAACGCCTTGTCTATAATAGGGTTGCCATACGTCCGTAATTTGCTCAAACGTCCTGAATTTTGCTCAAAAGTCCGAAATATTTGTAATTAAGCAACAAAAAACGGTTAACAAAAGATTTTCAATGCCGCGAGTGGCACAAATGGTAGCTAGACAGGTGATGACCTTTTTTTTTGTTTTTGGAGAACACGTTGTATTTGGGGTAACACAACACAAGCTCCAAGATCTCCCACTGTTATCGTCGTATTAAAAGCAACGGATTTGAAACTTGCTAGCAAAGGGTAACAACTTTTTTACCAAAAGTTACAGCCCTGCCAACCAAGGCTACCAGTGCTAGGTTTGTAAACCAAGATCTTGGTTTTATACCCAAGGCTAGACTCTTAAACCTAGATCTTGTTTTTTTACCTAAGGCTAGGTTTCTTTGTTTTTTTTCACAAATTTATTGAAATCTTGATTTTTTATGGTAATGGAGTAAAGACAGAAACAACTTCATAATTTGTGAAGAAGAAGGTAGTTTAGTGTCATCTAAATGTTACCCTGTGGGACGAAGAAGGCTTCTGGCTACGAACTCCTGGGACATACGCTGCACAATCACAGGCGATGACCTTTTTTTGAAGACCAGCTCCAAATAGCCAACAAAATTATGATGGTGGCAGCAAAAACATGCTGACACCTCATAAATATGCTGAACCACACAAAAATCGTGGGTTGTTAAGGAGTCAAAAGTGAGTGAATAATATTGGTGTAGCCTTTTGGAAATCTTGGTTTTTCAAATTATAGTCGCTGACAGCACTGCAGCCAAAACTTTAAAGGGTGAACAATTGTGTCCCAAATTTTGTCTCATCAGATATGGTAGCCCTTGTCGATAATCAATCTCTGTCACCAAACCAAGAGTTTTGGAAACGTTACACTAAACATACGGATGACAGAATTCTACCATTTATTAGATCTACTCTGCAGTGCAGCACTCCATCCGTTACGATTACAAGTTAAAAAATACCGATTCAGCGCAAAAGTGCTGTCCTTTCTCGAACGTCAGGGATCTCAACTGAAAATAAGCCATGATGATCACTGAGCAACACGTTTTATTGAGCGATTGCGACTCAACACGATGCAAGCTTGCTAGCTGGCAATTAGCGCTGACACGAAGATTTGTGATGCTAGTAATACTGCTTCATGCAAAAACGCGCTCATCACATCGACTATGCAAATACATTATTGATAAAGACAAAATTACGTTAGTCTACTGAAATAGGAAAAAAACCTACATCAGTAAAATTACTGAAATGTGGCAACGTTTTCAAATTATGAAGAAGTAATTTAGTAGGAAATTTCAATTTCTTTGCAAAAATAAATTTACGGCGCTTAAAAGATATAGACTTGTTTTTACCGGTCAATTAACCGTGTACCGGTACAAAATAAGTTTCACGTTACCGCAGAATTATTTTCTTACACCATACAATGACAATGCATTAATACAAACAAATGCTTAATTATGAAAAGAGGTGCAATGTGTCACAATTACGTACGTATATGATCAATGTAATTCAACAAAAGTCACATAAAAAATTGCAATTAAATATTGACTATGTACAAAGTAAGAACATACCAAAGCAAAACATTTAAATAAAAGTCTTGAGGTCACTGGAAAAGTAATCACTATGATGCTAACAAAGTTGTCAACATCTGTTGGCAGCGAGATAATCAGACACCTGATTCTAAATAAAATTGCACTTAGAGCTAGAATCTTACTCCGATCAACAAAAACCGCCGGAAGCAAAAAGTTACGATTTTCCTTAAATCAAGTTCACAATAATTGGAGTCATTTATACTTGAATTTCTAAAGTAACCAAAGGCTAAATCGATTTCATTATTATTTAATTTGTACCATGAAAACTAGCTCGCATTTCATAATCACTGGTTTCTTATGTCGCCATTAGCACGAACTTACAGCGTAATTAAAGCGTCCTCGATTAGTTTCGATGTCGAAAAAAGCACTCAGTGCTTCTGTTTGCATTTCGTCATAATGAAACAAACAAAGAATACTTCTGATTACGACAGAACATCATACTATTGGATACAAGTCTTCAGCAGAAGCATAGCTCAATGCGCAGCTCTCAATATCTAACCTGCTGGTGTATCCCACGCAAAGCAGATAAAAGGTTTGTTTGTTCACAATAACAGATGTTTACTCGCTTTCATGATCAAATAGTAACTGAACAACTTAAATTCTTGCGTACACCAAAACAAATTGCTGCAAACTTTTGCAAAATATTATCGGTAAACATCAAAAGAAACGGGAAGATTACTTAATTTAAATGAGGCATGTTTCTATGCTAGATTGTTGTTCCAAAGAAAGCGCAAAATATTCCCGTAAAAATCCATATTTCGCTTAAATATTGGCTTGCAGGTATTCATGAGCGGTTCACTAGTGATTAGCAAAATCACTTGAAAGAAAGTTACACACTACATTGCACAATAGTGGCATTCAGTAGCAGGAAAACACTCATTACCATTACGTATGACGCGATAAGCACTTTTTAGCCGTTATTTGCAAAAAACGTGCCAAGAACGGAACCATAACCAACAAACAATGACAACACTTTAGCGAGCCGATTTCCATGGGATTCAAATTCCTTGACAAGTACCTCGAAAAAAGTTATGTATAGAAAAGTACCAGTAGCAATTGCTTGCAGTATGGAGTTTATGAGAGTCGTCACACTGTCATCTCCGCCACTAGACTTTATTATAAGTCCAATTGCTATCCCAATTGGCGATGCAAATGCAAATATACAAGCAGCAGCAACAACTTTTTTACCTGCTTGATCAGCGTGAACTAGGTTGGTTCCCATACTAAACGCCATCAAGCATTTGTGAAACAGGACGGCGACAAATATAGTGACAGCATTTTGAACTCCATCTTGTAGACCAATCGCTACACCTTCCAATAGAGAATGCAAGGACAAAGTTGCTACCAATATAAGCGAACGAATGGCGGAATGGTCATGATCAGGATGTGCTCCATCATCCGCACCCAACAAGGGTCCACTTCTATCTCCCCCGGACGAATTTCTTTGTTCTGATCCATACCCCAATTCTGTCATGCGCAACTCCATCTGTGACTCTTCTCGTTTGATCGCCTTCTTTTTTTGCCGGTAATGGTTCCACGCGTGGGACGCTTGTTCTACAATGGCAGAGATATTGTAAATCACCACTCATGCATTGTTAATGTTCTTTAAGCCACACAGCTCATAAAAAATGCAATTTATATGCTGCTACGAACAGATTATCAACTGCATCATCGTAGAAGGTAACAATAGTTTATTTGCAAAGTAACTGTGTCTCGTACGTATGTTTAAAAAAATTTACAGTAACATACACCTTACAAATAAACTCGCTTCATAGCCATTAGTATTAACTGAAAGAATTGATACTTGTCCACTACTACCAGATTGAACAATGGCAATGGAACTCAACAACCAGCTATGCGTTAACTGCGAGGGAGAAGCTGCTTAACCAGCTCGCCGTAAGAAGCCACCATCGGCTACCTAACAATGTCAGTCAGCATTGTTGGTAGTGGGGTTGCAGTCTGCGTTCCCAGCCACTTTCCCTTAACGCAGAGATGCACAACCCATTCACTAATGCAGGCCGCATCACAGGCTTTATTTTACGTACCGCCGCTAGTGAAACAAAATTACATTTTATAAATTACCTGTCACTGAATTGAAGAACTTGTGCTCATACTAAGGTTTTTTAGTTTATGTAAAAGCGTAGACCTTTTTTCATTATATTTTGGAGATTACTCTTAGGAAAGTAAATTTTTCTAAGTCTGAGTAAAATTTGGGTTTTTTGTTGTAGAGGCGATGACCTGTCTCTTTGGGAACTTTTTAAAATAGTAGTCAGAAACTTTGGCCCTATTGATACTTTCAATGGGCCGTACACAGCTTGAAATTGTTGGCCGCGTGGTGTTAAGAAGCAAAGATCGTCCGCTTAAAAAATTAAACAATTTTTTAAAAGTTGCTTTCCAAAAAAAGATTGTCACCTTTCACAAGAAGCAAAAAACATTGATTTAAACAAACATATTACTCTAAATTAAGAAAATTCGCTTTAAAAATGTTTATCTCTAAAAAGAATGACGAAGTTTGGTCAATGTTAGAAGTTTGTCTTAAATTTTTGTTTTCATTAGTCTCCCACAATGCTGAATGGGCTTTCAGCATTGCATGAACGATAGATTTTGGACATTACAACGAAATTTTGCAGACCATCAGTTTAGAACATCATTGAATCTTTCGAGGGCATAATCAATGCACGGCCGCATGAGATATCAACTGCGGCCACAGATCGTGCACTTCTGCATTAACCTGATCAGCATGCCCACTTGCTTGATTGAGCTTGCAATGTGAGGTCTGAATGTTCAATTTCACATTGTACCTTCATCCAAAAGAGTAAAAAATATCAAGACTGCGAGCAATTAAACGACACCTACATGCTCGAACTTACCGACACAGAGAATAAAGAATAATCCTCCCACGACCACTATTTCAGCGATGGGCATAGGGGCTTGCTCTTCGAGCTCGTTTCCAGCAGTACTATTTACCATTTTGTTGCCGCTACAATGAATACATTTTGATTACTAAATAAAAATTACTATACGGCGTGATCCCAATATGTTGAACATGTGCTGCTAAATGATGTAGACAGAGAGTGTGAGTTCTTCCGAGAACTTGCTGTGATTTTCAGCAGTCTACACATTATATAACAAACCTCCCCACGATTGGTAACAATGTGATTCTCCACTAAATTAGTAGAGCATAATTACCTTATAAATATACTGTACATTACTATCGAGATTAAAAACAGATTGCAAATATAAGTAAACGCCCATGTCATTCTTAAAGCAATTATACATCTGTGGACCCATCAACATCCATTCCTTTGAGAAGACTTATCCAGATATTTCTGCTGCAGTTGCAATTTACAAAAGCACCGCATATTTACGCATTTGAAAATTATCAAATCCTCGCCTCAGCGATTTATAATTTTTTGTGAAACATGAAGTTATTGATGACATTACTCTCACAAAAACTCAACTCAAAGTTTCCAAATTTACTAACACCTCAACCGGTTTGTTTTGTCAACTGTACAAAGATAATTTTGTCAAACTTTAGAGAGAATTATTCACTTAGAATTTGCAGTCAAACGCAGTTGCAACATTGCAAGCGTCCTTATGATTAATGACATCATAGTTTCCTTCCAAGTTAGTCAGCTTGTAACTGCTGACGTCAAAGCATATGTGACCTTTTCAGAGCAAATCTTTATTAAGCTATGAGGACAAAACGATCAAGAGTAAAAAACAGCCAAACAGAGTCATACGATTGTCAATTGTTCATCAATGCCTACGTCATAAGAAAATCGATGCAAAATATTAATCGTCACCAAGCTGATGGCTACATCTTATATTGTACTAGGCGGTTCTGCCAGCGTCGCTCAAAGGGCCCCATCAGTAACGTTTGGGTTAAGAATATCGGTTCAAACGCGAAATCAAGGGGGCCTTGCGTTTTCCTTAGCTTGGAAGTAAGAAACACATTTATGATATAAAGATATTTTAAAGAAAAATAGCAAATGTGTCTTCCATGTGCTGCGATTTCATACCGGAATGTTTTCTTTCGATTTCCCCTCAAACTTTCTCAGGTCCTTGCTGACTACGGCTTATGTTGTATGTTCGTTTCCCCGTGCTCAGGCGAGTTAAAAAGATCCTTGATTTCAAAATTTTCAGGTTTGATCCGGGTACCTCAATCAAGCCATTATCAACCAAAATAGAAAAATGTTTGTCTTAAGTAGGCTTACCTTACATCCCGTTTTTTAAGGCGTTGTCCCGGTCTGATAATCTAAAGTCCCGTTTTTTGCACTAAGTCAGCCAGCATGAGACCTACCATGAATCTTAATTTAAACGTACGTGCACAGCCCGACGATGATTTGGACCGAGAGTCACACAAGAGCTGCAGTAATACTGGTGTTGACCTTTTTATTTTTCGGAGGACACCTTGATTTAGGGTAAATTTTACCTCTTTTTTTATTGGATATCTATACATCCCACCGGAATTGGAAGTGTCCTCCAAAAAAAAAAGTCAACACCTGATCTGCTACCGCTAAGTCCGCACCTTATCTGGTCAGCTATAGCAAAAGGTCTGTTGTTCTGGAACGTCCCGTTTTTCAATCACCAAAATATGGTAAGCCTAGTCTTAAGTATGGTGCGATTTTACCCCGGCAGGGCATGCCATCATCTGTGCCGAGAAACGCATCAAGTAATGCAGCTGCGCTGGCTTCACAGTACAAACATTTGTGAGATCCGAAAAATTTTACTAAATATAGGCCATAGTTTCTATATACGTACTGGTGATCATCTTGATCTATCAATCAAGACTGGTAAGACCCCCCAAAAAAGTCACAAACTATCATTCATACTTTTTAAAAAGTGTAAGAAAAGGGAGGGGGGGGGGGGGGGGTGATAAAATAGTCAAAAATGATGGCGGCACTCAAATAGTGTTTTTTTGACAATTGAACAACTACGCTTTTAAGTGGTAGGCATATTCGACGATTTGGTGCACCCACTTTCGTGTTGATATTCTGACATTAGTTATTTGGCTCTGAGATATTCTTTGATAGTTCTTTGGCTGCACTGTTTGCTTGAATTCTGCCATAACATCAAAAGGGGTCATGCCTTTCCCCAAAGTCATACACCCTATTTCATTAGGCTCCTACTAAGCCATGTTTAAGCAAAACATTTCCTCTTAATTCAGTGTTATAGATTGATGCTATTATTGCTTAATTTTGATCTTTTCTTAAATTTGGGATTTTATCACATTTAACTTTTCCCTAATCCCGATGCACCTACTCTTAAATGAAGATTAGTCTTACGTTCCGGTAAAACCAACCTATCAATTACAAATATCAGAAATGGGCTTTACCGTTTATGTTCGCTCTCAAAATGATAGTAGATAATTTTGCTGCCTGCTGCTATTCTCACTACACAGTGGTAAGCATTGTGATGTCATTTAAGATAATCATGTAACAGTGATCTGGAAAAAATTCAAGACGGAGAAAAGCAACCCTAAAAAGCACTTAAATGAATGATTGCTTGTTTTACCTTGATACAACGCCAGATGTTAGAGAATTACTTTTGGCGCAGGCACCTTGTTAATAGCTTACAAAATGCTTTCCACCACGTTTCGGTGGTACTGTTTGAGAAGTGAAGAAAACAAAATTTAGAATCAACACTTACGACCTGATATTAGTTCGTAAAAATATAAAATTTGTTGAAGTTGGCGAGCTGGACCCTGGCTTATGTTTAAGCCAAAAATCGCTTCTCTCCACCAAAAAACGTAATTTTTAAACAATGCGAGTGCCTTCAATTGTGGCGTCACCAACGTCTTCATCATTCTAACCTTGGTGTGATGATAAATGATGCCAAGTTTAAAGTTTGTAAGTCCAGAGTTTCAGAAGAGTCACGTTTAAAAAGCAGTCAAATACAAAAGGCTGGTTGCGTCGTCAATAATCCTTAAGTTTAAAAATACTCTGCTTTCGGAATCATGTTGTTGATGTCTACCAGAAAGAGTCATCAACTGCGTTTCTATGGTCAGTATTATTGAAGAAATTAAGAAAAACCATTTTACCTATTAGCTGGTAATTATAACATCACCATCGACCGTAAAAAAGTGAAATTTTTTTGAAGTTGGCTGGTCGAGTTCTGGTTTTTATTTAAGCTCAAAATGACTTTCCTCTGTCAAAAAATTCGATGTTTGAAAAAATTATCTTTGATTGTGACGTCATGAAACCGCCTATGACACTCACCCAGGTTGGTAATCAATTGTAACATGTTTCATGCTGATACACGCAGTAATTTCGGAGGAGTTAAAGCGCACGTACATACGCATAATTAAATCTCTGACGTATACATGGAGATGTGACGTCGTCATGACGTCACCAATCACTCCGTTGTGGTCATCAATCGCGCCCAGTTTGATGTTTGTACGCCCAGCAGTTTTCAATCGGTTAACAAAAATAAACAAAAGAAAAAACCCATGGTTTATATATATACAGGGCGGAGCAAAAGTCTGGACCTATTGGAAATTTATTATATAAAATTGAAAGTTTATACATAAAGATTACTGATGAAAATTCTAACATAAAATAATTTAATGTTTGCGATAAGTGTTCAAACTATTTTCCACCTTCTTGCAAGCACTTTCTTTTTCGAGATACACATGATCTTTGCACGTCTCTAATCAGAGTTATTCTCGCTTGTTCGGGTACTTAGCATTAAAAGTATCTGCGACCAAACACGCAGCTAGCACCTTGCTTCGCATACAGTAGAACATGTTCTGCTCTTCCTGCAGTTGTTAAATTTACTGACGTGGCTACTAATCTGAAAAATAATAAACAAAATTACCAATAAATAATACACTACAAAATAGCTTAAAGTAAATTTTCAACTTTTTATGATAAATTTCCAATGGGTCCAGACTTTTGCTCTCCCCTGTATACAGATAAATTTTAACATAATAAATTATTAAACGGGTCAAAGAAGATCACATTTCTCTTTCAATGAAGACCTCCAGGAAAGATTGTTCGATGTGCAACAACCAGAGACGTAGCAGCCGCCCCCCAAACCCCCAATTGGGGGGGCCCAGGCCAACTTTGGGGGCCCAAGTTAGTCTGAAATTGCTTTTTGGCTACGTGACTATTTTCAGTTCAGCAGACTTGTTTACAACCGATTTAAACTGTAGGAAGAAATTGGCTTGTGACATCATAAGTGAATGCTACGTCATTTTATCTCGCAGAATCTAGAATATTTCGATTGATTTTCTGGTAGAATCTTGAATATTCGATTGACGTAACAATGCCGTTGTTACGCAACAATCATAGAATGGTCTGGAATTCTGTTTGGCTATAAATACCGGGACAATATATATACACTGCAGAGTGCAGATAAAGTATTTTATTGACATTGTATAGAATGAAACGTTCAAAAAGTGGTGCTCAAAAGAGAAAAGAAGCAGCCACTGCTCGAGATGCTGTAGCGAAATTGCCCAAGATGACAGATTTTTTCAAGATTACTGAGCAGAGTAGACCTGGCACTAGTACCGAGAGGGATGAAGAAAACTATAGTGTACAAGAAAAAGAAGACTATGACGATCAGCATCAAAGTGATTGTGAATTTCCAGAAAATGTAAGTTGTGATTTACCTGCCAATACGCAACCTTCAATATCAAAAATAACTGAATCTCAATTTACCCCTATCCCTGATGACCCATGTAAATGGCCTGAAAGTATTTCTGATGCTCAACGATGTGATATAGTAAAGCGTGGACCACATCAACTAATAATGAATTTTCCATATAATAACACAACTCCAAGGCGACGTTTTTCCTCCAACCATTATAAACGTGTGTTACCTAATGGTGAAAGTGTTTCACGGTCGTGGCTAGTTTATTCTGGGGAATCAGATCAAATTTTTTGCTTTTGTTGTAAGCTATTTGGAAAAACACTAAGCCCCTTTTGTAGTGGTATAAATACATGGGAGGGTTTTTCGAAAAAACTGAAAGACCATGAAAACGGCATTTCCCACCAAGAATGCTGCAGTCAATGGATGTTGCTAGCTGAAGGGATAAGAAATTCATCCACTATCGACAAACGCGAGATGAATATTTTTTTCAATGAAAGACGTTTTTGGAGAAATGTTTTAGAGAGACTTATCGACATTGCCTTGTTTCTATCGGAAAGGAATCTTGCTTTTAGAGGATCTGAAGAAGTCTTAGGATCTCCTCACAATGGAAATTTTCTGGGTATATTTGAGCTTTTGGCAAGAAGAGATCCGATCCTAAAAGAGCTTCAAGACAGAATCAAGAATAAAAACACTAAAGATCACTATTTGAGTCCTACCATACAAAATGAACTAATTGAATTGCTAGCGACAGAAGTTGAAAAAGAAAATTTACAGCAATTGAAATTAGCAAAATATTTTTCTATAATTTTGGACTGCACTCCAGATATGTCACATCGTGAACAAATGTCTGTCATTCTCCGTTATGTACTATGTAATGAAGAAGCTGCTGTTGTTAAAGAAACATTTTTTGGCTACTTGAGAATAAGTGACAGTACTGGGAAAGGCTTGTTGGACGCTTTCTTAGAAAAAGCGACCGAACTGCAACTCGAATTGTCTGATTGTCGAGGTCAGTCATATGATAATGGTGCTAACATGAAAGGAAAACATTCTGGGGTCCAAGCAAGAATGCTAGACATCAATCCCAAAGCTGTTTACGTGCCCTGTGCAAACCATACCCTTAACTTAGTTGTTGTTGACAGTGCTAATTCATCGACGGAAGCATTGACATTTTTTGGAGTACTTACAAGGTTGTATGTGCTGTTTTCTTCCTCTGCTCAGCGTTGGGAAATTTTGAAGAAACATGTGGAGCTGTCCATAAAGTCACAATCTGATACTCGTTGGGAAAGCAGAATTAAATGCATCAAACCTCTTCGATACAATTTAAAAGAGGTGTTGCTGGCACTGAAAAACTTGGAAGCCATTTCCATAGAAAGAAAAGATGGAAGAGCTGCCTCAGAAACAAAATCGTTGATAGCTCATTTATCAAAATGGAGTTTTCTTTTGTCGGTGTTTATTTGGTATGGTATCCTATTCCAAGTCAATAAAGCAAGCAAGATTCTTCAATCGTATGGAGTCTCCCTTCATACAATGGCCAGGCAACTGAAAAGTTTTTTGCAAAACTATCGCACAATGGGTTATGACAGTGCCGCAACATCTGCTGTTGAAATAGCACAGGAATTGGATATTGATCCTTCTTTTCCTCCGTCAAGAAGTGGAAAGAAAAGAAGATTGTTTGATTACCAAGGTGAAGAGGAACAACGAGCTACTCCTGAAATGAAATTTAAAAGCAACTTTTTCTATCCATTAGTAGACCAAGCTATTATGTCAATAAAGGAGCGCTTTAATTTGTTACGTGAGGTTTCTTCCGCCTTTTCGTTTTTGTACACACGAGACAAACTTTTGCTTGTGCAACAAGAAAATGCTCTTCTTACTTGCTGTAAAGAGTTCCAAAAAAAGTTCGGTGACATTGATTCTGATGAAATGAGCGCTGAGCTACAGCGGTTTGTTTTAATTTTACAAAAAAAACGCAATCTCAATACGGCTCAAGACTTTCTGAACTATCTTCTAAAGACTCATTTATTTGAATTGTATCCGAATGTGTACATCGCACTTCGAATCTTACTAACTTGCCCCGTAACTGTTGCCAGCGCTGAAAGAAGCTTGAGCAAATTGAAACTGATCAAAACTTTTAATAGAACGTCTATGACAGACAGTAGACTATCTTCATTAGCCATGTTGTCAATCGAAAATGACTGCGCCCGATCTCTTGATTATGACAATGTCATAACAGCATTTGCGAACAAAAAGGTTCGCTCCATACTATTTAAATGATACTGTGTTTTTATAACTTTTTCATGTTTTTCAGTGTCATTGCTTTCGTTTCGCAGTGTCTGCATAAATGTCCTACTGAACTCTGGCATCGGTGCCGAATTTTTTATGACTTGCACCTTCGGTATCGGCATGCTTTATTCTGACATTAGCCTGTTTACTTATGTACAAATTGTGGTGTATTTTCTTAATGCAGCTTTTCAATTTTACACCTCTAAAGTGATATGACCTGTGCGCAGGGGCTCTTGCGCTTACTTTGGGGGGGGCCCGAAGTTGGAGTGCTACGGGACTGGCAACAACATTTCCCTAACGATGAAGTTTAAATATCAATGCAGTGAAATAATGTTTATCACCTATCCTTTATAGGCTGGGCATGTTGTCTACATCATTATTATCGTACAGTTCAGATTTTCTTGACCACGAAAGTATCCATAGCTACCAAAAGCTCTTACACACCACCGTTCAGTTATTTTTTTTTGTTTTAGGACTAACTTGTCAAACGTCTATTCATAGAAAAAAATTAATTTTTTTTTATTTAAAAATATTTCTGCAGAATATAAATTTTTCTCGGAACTTGTAGCTTTACGATTTAAGTTTTAATGCATAGAAAGAACTTTATTGATCATTTGAAGCTGACAGCCGCATAGAGACCAAATATTTAAGCTATATCGTGTTGCAACTAATGCCTCAACTATTAAACAAAAATGGTATTTATTTGATTTTTCAGGAGTTGTAGCGTGCATGCCTTTATGTGATATAGCTGAAAGGAGCTTCAATCCTCTTAACCTCCTTGGCTACATTTGACTATTACTTACACCAGGCAGTATTGGTCCCCCAAATCAGTTTTTTAGAGTCTTGCATTTTTATAACATCTAATGAATCTTTTTACGAGAAAGGCTTTGCTTGTTCGTGGAGATGCCGCTCTCTTTTAAACCAATTTTGAAATACATAATGATTTTTATCGTCCAATTACTTAAACACTAGTTTCCTGCAGGCATATTTAGCGTTAAAAATCTTCCAACATCACCAACATAATTACAACTAGCTGCAGAATAGTGTAGACCAAAGTGGTCCAAAACTGTGAGCATGAGGGGCAACATTAAGCGTTGAGGTATACTTTGCAGGTGGCCGAAGGAGAAACTCAATAGCCACAAAAAACTGATTTTGCTCTTCTAATTAATGAAATACTTTGCTGCATGCCAAATGCACTTTCAGTGTTTCCTGGTTATTTGTCATCAAAAAAAGTAATTTAGTGCCATTAAAGAAGATCACGACATATCAATATATTTGCAAAACAAGTTATTGTTATGCGTTTTTGGCTATCATAGCAATGTTTGCTTCGATTTTGATTGCCCGCAGACGTAAGTAGGCAGCACCTACTCTAACGTTTTGCCACATATTCTGCTTTGCGTGTCGCTTTTCAGCTATTTTAAAATCGAGAAGTTGATTTGCAAGCGCATGCATTGCCAAACATGAAGCGCATCTTTAATGCAGTATCGTAAGAGTTGAAACTTGTTCTTGCTTACAAGCTGACTTCCACAATGTCCCACAGGCATAACCATAGGAAAGCACAACCCATCACATCTTTTTTAAACCTGAGCAAGGATTGAAGGTATTTTGAGATGTAACAACTTCAAAACGTCGATGTTCAGAAAAAAGCACCTAACTAATTTTAGATAGCAAAATTCAGGGTGGAAACGCGATCTTCAAAAAAATAAAAGGTTATCTAACAAAATTGATAAATACGATCAAAAACTTTGTCTCCCCCCTCTCCTTAAAATTTGCTTCTGGCCGTGCAAATTCAATTCACATCAGCTAACTTGCAGTTTAATCAAAAAGCCTGTGCTTGCAGCAAAGTGGAAAAATTGACGCATGTCTGTGTCATCAACGAGCATGAAAAAGCATTGTCACACGACACTAGTTACATATCGACTTGCATTTGATGATATGCAACTTACCTAGAGCTGTTGTCAACACAAAGCAGTTTTTGAAAGGTAGATCTATTTTAAAACCTAAGCACTTTGCATTGAAAGATATAAAATACATTAAGGGTTCTTCGGCCGCAAAAAATCGGCCAGGATTTACACAATAAACTGGTGCAATGCTAATTTTTGCTAGGCATCATTTACCTGCTGTACAAGGTAGGCCATCTGATATCAAATGTTTCAAATTTCTCACGAATTTCCGGCAGTAATCCAATGAAACTGGTACCAAGAAAAATACCACCGGCAAAGCAGTTTAAGATACTAATTATCATATTTTTTCTTGATTTCTTTCGTCGGTTTTGAGACACAGTTGTTCCAATACTTCCATTTCGAACCATAGCTTTTGATTCTTGGTACTGATGGTCGCTTTGATAATTAATGCACCAATCAAAGCCACAAACAACTCTTTGTTTTGTCTTACGCTTGTGCTTTGTTGTTAATTTCAAGCACAATAAGGGCAACAATGCAGCTAGAAGCGTTAAAAATAGCAACCCAAACATTATGAGAATTTTGGCCACAAGAGGTTCCATCTTTGTTTACAGTGTTTTCACTTGCAACATAAATTGTAACTAGCAGAATTACAGCACATTCAAATGCAATTAAAAACTAAATTGCTGTGTAAATAAGATATGCATCAACATCTGTTTACAGACAAAATTACTGAAAAAGTCAAGTTGCTAACATTCTGATGCTTGTTTGGTTAAACCAGAGCTCATTAACTGAATATTTCAGTCAAGGACACGCAGGCTATATCAATGGTTCTCAAGCTTTTTTGATGCAATGCACTTGAAAAACTTGCAAGAGTTTGCATTGCACCAGGCAGCATCTGAAGGTTTTAGTAGGCCATGAGGCAAGATAGTTGTGACCCTCTTCTTTCTTGTTTTTGTTCAATTTACAACTGATTGCTGTTATTTATTTTGCGCCACTTAATTCAAAATTGCGCGACTTGATTCTTGACTAACAAACAAGTCAATAATTACAACAGTGTATTTACAACACTTTTGTAAAAGTACAGTTGATTGCGAATGTTAAAAAAGATAAGGAATTTATATTCAGAGCTCTTTTGACAGAACAAAAGCTGGAGTTATTGGCACAAAACCAAATTATTGTGCAACACCTCTCCTCGTTCACTGCCACTGGCCCAGGCAAAGTTGCCAATCCCATATTAAAGCACCTTCCTCGCTCTGGCATGGATTTTCTCCTACACATTTTCAATCTTTCCTGGTCTTTGCATTCCTTTCCTTTCATCTGGAAGACATCTTTGGTTATTCCTATCCATAAGATGGAAAAGCTTCTCGACTCTCCTGCTTCTTTCCAGCCTATCTCTCTCACCTCCACCGTCTCAAAGCTTTTTGAACGTATCATTCTATTGCATTTACTCTTTTTTCTGGAGTCTAATTCCATTCTCTCTCTACCCCGCTAGGTCGGTTTTCGCCCTGGGTGGTCTACTCTGGATCAAATTCTGTTCCTCTCTTAGTCCATTTAGGATGGGTTTAACAAACCCAGGCCAGGTTTTTGGACGATCATCGCTACTATCGACTTCTCGAAAGCTTTCACCTCTGTCTGGCGTTCCGCTCTTTTAAACAAACTTATTTCGGCTGGTTTCCCTCCTGGCTTTGCTAGTTGGACTTTCCTTTCTGATAGGCATGCTTGGGTGGTTTGGTTTGCTGCTTTCAAGCCTGTCGAGGTGTTCCACAAGGATCCGTTCTTGGCCCTGTACTTTTCTCTCTTTTCATCAATGATCTTCCTGCTTTTCTACCTTTTCCCGTCAGCTGCTTTGTTTATGCTGACGAATTGGTCATTTGGTCCTCCTCCCCCCTTGGTGCCTGGTGTGGTGGAGGCCACACAAGGAGCTCTATTTTGACTGGAGCGCTGGTCTCAGTAGTGGTGTCTTCCTCTCAATCCGACCAAATGTGAGGCCTCCTTCTTCTCAGTGGATCCTCACCAAGTCCACCTCCAGCCCAACCTCTTGTTATTCAACTCCCACCTCCATTTCAATCCCACTCCAACTTTCCTTGGGGTCACCTTCGACCGCACTCTTTCTTTTTCTATCATGAATTTTCGCTGAAAGCCAAGTTTTTTCCTCATCTCAAGACCTAACACTGTATCTCTGCCTCCTCATGGGGCCCCTCTAAGGAGTCCCTTTCTCTTCTGTATAAAGCTTTTCTTCGATTCCTTCTCACTTATGCTTCACCCGGATGGTTTCCTTGTCTTTGCATTACCAATATTACCAAATTGGAATGCCTTCACTAAGCAGCTAGTTGCCGCATTACCGGCTGCCTCTTGTCCTCCCCTATCCTACTTCTCCCCTTTAAGGCGTCTCTACCTCCCCTACGAGTCACCCCGATTCATTTTTCTCTGTCTTCTTATGAGCGAGCTCTTCGTCTCCCAACCTCTTTCCACATTTCAGGTTTGGCCAGGCTTGGAGTGAAACCAAGGGTCTGCACATCGTCTTGGAGAGCTTTTGCATCCACTCACCCGCTCATGCTTCCTTATACTTATTCTAGGAAAATGCTCTTTGCTTGCCCTCACCTCCTTGGAACCTGTCCTCCTTCACTGTGGAGTCTACTCTTTCCTCTCCGTGCTCCCAGTTTGATCCCCCTCTCTTTCGCCAAGGTGCAGCTCTCGCTCACCTTGACTCTTCCATCCAACAATCTGGTGCTCTGGACTGATGGCCGGTTTCTTTTCCTTTTGGCAAAAGCGGCTCTGGCGTCCTCGCCAACTGCTCTCTCTGTGGCACTGAGGCCACTCTGTCCTTTTTGGCAGATCTAGTATGTTCAAATTTTTCCGCTGAAGCCTGCGCCATTCTGCAAGCTCTTTGCTCGTCTAGGAAGCACCATCAAGTCTGCCACTTCTCTTCTCATCTCCTCCTCTCTGACTCTTGCTCTGTCCTCAACACCATGTTTTCTCCTCAATCTTTCCTTTTACCTCAATCTCTCTGGCAGATTTATCTTCTTTCTTCTCCTGTTCTATCAGGCTACAATGGGTCCCCGTACACTCGTTTCTCCCAGGGAACGATGCGGCTAATGAGCTGGCCAGACCGGTAGTGCTACTCGTGCCCTCTAAAATTTTTTGTAGTCTCCTCTTTTCTCTCATATCTACTCTTGTTTTTTTTTGGTCTGGAGGCATAGTGTCTCATCGAAATTCTTTGACACACAGGCTCCCTCGATCTCCCCTGAGGAACTTGTACTCCCTCGTCATGCTCGCTGTGTGCTCTCTCGTTTTCGCTGCAATGGACACAGCCTACTGTATAACTCTAAGATTGGCAGAATAACTTTCTAAGATTGGCAGAATCGAGAATCCTTGCAGCGCGTGCGGACACCTGTCCCAGGACATCTCCTATCTCATTCTGCACTGTCCAGCTACGGACTCTTTGTGCCGCTTGCTCTTTGGCTACTCTCTGTCTCTCTACGACCTCTGGTCCAGGCCCTGGGGAGTTGCCCAGTTTCTGGGGCTCAATGGTCTTTGGCCATGTCCCTGTCCCTCGGAAGGGTTCGAGTAGCAACAACAACAACAATCTACTTAAATCGCGTTTGAAAGTGATTTCTATATGCGACTTCACTTTAATTTTACACTGACATGTTTATTAACGGTTTAATTTTGATAAAGAGTTTATTTAAAAAGATTGCCTATACCAGTCTTGCATCTTAAAATTCTCTATGCTTTGACTATAATAAAATCTACGGTTTGTTTCTTCGAACACACAGGCAGTATATCAGACTGCACGACTTAAAACAGGAAAAGGTTCACAACAACCTCCTATTTCTTCCGCGGGCCGCATGCTGGGTATGCTTCTCACAGCTTATGAATGCATTTTCATGGTTGTGCCTTATGCTTTACTTGGGTAGATATGCAATAACATGGTATATTTCAGCACAGAGATTGATTCTCTCATCTGGGGCTTATACTTTACTTTGGTCTGAATGCAAAAATGTTACGTATTTTATTATGAATTTTATTTTCTCAGTGGGGGCTTATATTTAATTAGGGTCTACATTCATAAACATTCAGTTTCTTTGTTAAAGGCTTATACTACAGAACAATCTACGTGCAATAACATTGCGTAACTCAGTATCAAGGTGCTTTTTTGCTAAGGGCTTATACTTTGGTAGCGCCAAAATTTAATAAAACTTTTTTTTGTTTGGGTTATACTTTAATAGGGCCGATATGCAATAACATGGTGTACATTCTCAAAATATTGTATTGTTCTGTTGGGGGCTCATAATTTAGTGTGATCAATATGTAGTTCCGTAGTATACAGGTAGTTAAGCATCAAGTCCCATTTATTTGTTGGGGGCTTATACTTTATTTGGGTCTGTATATAATAGCGTTGTGCATTTCAACATCAAACTGCCTTTCTCAGATGGGACATATGCTTAAAAAGGGTTGTTATGCCACAAGCTTGTTTTTGCATTACATAAATTTCGTATTTGTGGTGGTGCTAATTTGATTGGAACATTAGGTTGTCTTTACACCAAAACCAAAAAGATTATAACACATAACCAGTGAAGATTATAACGCAAAACCACTGCATTTCAAGGCAGCTGCGCTATCCACGTACCACAGCATGACAGCCCAGAATTGTAGCAGTTATGGCTATACGAACATACATGAATTGTTACAGCAAAATAGCCTCCAATGCCATCGACGGCAAAATAGCCATTTCCAAAGTTCAAATTTGTGTTGTTGGTTGTCAACTTGCTAAATTAAACAATTTATGCACTCAACCGCTGAATCATGGGCTTGTGATAAGCTCTAAGCTAGCAAGGCTACATTTAATAACATTGAATAAGCAGGTGCTATCCAACTTTTGACAAACACTTTTTAATACAAACTTGATGTTAAATGCAAACATCACACTAACCAAGACACCGTCTTTGTAGCAGAGGCTACGTGTCATGTTCAATTTTAACATTACATTGCTATCTTTAGTTTATTTATGGTCAGTGAAGACTTCACGCCTCACCACGCTTCATCAACCTGGCTTAAGTAATCAACCTTTTATCAGAAATATGAATATCGCTTTCCTTGTTCTGTTTACCAACACTGTGCGGTGAAGTTCACCAAATCAACGAATGTCAAGGTTCATTGACTTCTGAGCAATCTCACGCCAATTCACAGACGTACAAAAAACGCTGTTCTTCATTAGAGGTAGTCAATGTAGCTTAAAAATCTACTTAGTAAAAAATGCTACTTACCCAATAACATACTCAAGTAAAAGTATCAATAAGTATTTTTATTTTTCCCTTTAAAGGTATGATGTTTATGCCACTATCTTTAAATACAATCAACTTCATTCCATGGGCACGTTTTTGATGTAGGCTACATCGTTTTGCCATCGCCTCCTTTTTTGTCTACTGTTATCAAAGTTTTTTCACGTTGACTTGGGCAAAAATAAAATGAAAAAGAATGAATTTGCGTATAAGTAAAGAGTAATGAAGGCTGAACTACTTAAATAGCAAAAGCAGAAAGTATTTTCATTTTTTTGGCAGTTTTATCCTGTATCACTCTAAACTAGTGGTTCTCATTCGGGGTGTTCGCAGCTTCTCATTTGGAGGTCTTATTGGTGGGTGCGAGAATAGATTTTTTGAAGGCGCAAACTTTTCATCCAATTTGTAGTTTAATTTATATTTCCAACCACGTGAAAGGTTTACATGTACTGTCAGTGTTCCCTTTAAACGCAAAAAAGTGCGAATTTGCGTAATTATGTCCGGCGGATTCGCAGTTAAAATTCAACAGTGCGTAAAAAAAGTCCGGCGGTTTTTGGTAACTTTTTCATTTTGCTAAAATTTTTGCAATTTTGTTAGGAAAATCTTAGCCAACTGTTAAATGCATGGGAGACAGTGAAAAGAAATCCAAGTTAGGACAGATGCTTTTTCAGAGTAGTGCAACCTCTCACCCAAACATCGCACGGCTGTGACACAACAGCTAATGACGGCGACTTAAATATCGCGCACGCCTTTGCCTCACTTTTTTGCGTAACAAATTATCTCTCCAGCAATTAACCTGAAGTAAAATCAATTTTTTTGTTTACTTTTTCCCAGCCGATTTCAGTCGTAGCTAAAGAACAGTAATAGCAAGCAGCTCTCAAACTTCAGTTTTAACTCAAGACATCATTTTTCGAGGGAAGTTTGAAACTTAACTTGCTTAAAATCTTTACGTTTCAACGCTAACTTTCAATCGTGCTTGTTAAGATTAAAAAGTACATAGTTCTCGCTTTCAGTTAAGCACAAAAAACACCATTTATTGAGGGATTGCTTCAGTTTTTGTACGTTACAAATAAATAACCTTCTTTTACTTGCCATTTATAAACACTAAAAATAAAAAAGAATACAACTTCTAACCAATTTGGTTTTGAATTCCCTTCAAATACTTTCCGAACTGAGATGAAAGTTTGCTTGCAATTGCAAAAACCTGCTGTTTAATTGATTACGATAAAGAAATGTAAGTTGTCTAATTATTTACCGTAATCAAGCAACAGTTAAAGTTCACAAGTAATTTTTGTTGTGTCATAGTCATAATAATCTACCTAACATCGCATTACTTCATAAAAGTTCTAGTTCTCATGCTCATGTCGGGCGTCGGCAAAGGATTCATTTTATTTACGCGCAATGTTAACCTGTCATTCCAAAGTGCTTACGAATCGCTGTTGCAAAGGCTGTAAAGTTTGAGACCAAATTTAACCACAACTAACTTACTGAAGAAAAATAGCCAGATATTTCGCCGCCGTCTTATAACAACCGATAGGCTACCTGTTTGTGAACATTTTGGGGCTGACATAGCCACGGTAATTATTACGTCACGGAAGCGCACTGTCACAGTTTTGACTTTCCTTTCCCTGCAAATTTGTCCGGCGGTTTTCGTACATTTGCTAGCAATTTCGCACTTGTGCCGGCGGTTACGCACTCACTAAAATCTTAGAGGGAACACTGTGTACTGTACAGGCAATTGCGGCACTATAAAAATTTGGTCTGCTCCAGAAGACGTTGTGCTAGGGAGTGACTCTGTTTACAGAAGGCTTTGAAATGGGTGGCCTCTAGATTGATGATTTTTTCTTTTGAAGAACGCTGTGTCACGATAGATTGAAAAGGATTCTAGTAATTACACCTCTTATGTAGGTTGAGTTGATTATATCTTTGATTTTTGTTTTATGTTTTTGATATAACGTTCGTTATTGCTTAAAAGTCGTTGAAACGTGGAGTGACATGATGAGAGCAATGTTCTTTTACTCTAAAATAAAAAAAAAATTATTTAGATATTTATTTAAGACATGATAGTTATTATGTTTGAGAGTTAGGGTAAAAAAAACTAGAACCAAATGATGTAGTCAACTAAAGATTGCCAAGGGTGGAGGGGAAAAGTTTTTTCTTAAATCACGTTTTTAGTCCTGATTTTGTTGATTATTATTAAGACCTCACAGAATTTTGATAAGAACCAATGGTATTAAGGAAAGTTTAAAGATATTTGCTAAGGTAAAGCTTTTATAATAACTTTTTTAGAGGGCACTAGAGAATTCAGACCAAAATTTGTTGATATATCTTTTGGGAGGACAATTGCATCCCCTTCCCCTCTGGCCACTCCTTTGACGAGAGCAGCAGTTGGTTTGTAAACAAACTAATGTATGCTTGGAAAGATAAAACGAACTGCAAAAAATTAAACCCTACACAATATTTGAATTTACTTATGGAGCAAAAAACTTTTCAAAATCAAAAAATGTAACAGAATGGCTACTCATGACGACTCGGCGCCCGTTGCTTGTTTAGTAAACAGTAGCACGTTGCAGTAAACAGTAGCAGGTCTGTCAGGTGGTTTTCAGAGTTCGAACCAAAAGTGGCCTAGGCTACTTCATGGAGGATTAGCATAAAATACGAACTTGAATTCACAGCTGTATTTTATGCTATCATACTGCATGCGATTCGCAAAAATCAAACTTTTAGCATTTAGTTCAGTAAAACTGTAACAACTAAAGTACCGGTAACGTTACTTCCTGTGGTACTTAATTACTCAAGCAAAAGCAGTGAAAACTGAAACTACTTAAGCGAGTAGCTGGTTACCAAAAAACCTACTTTAGAACTACTTTGCTATTAACTTCTCTGCATTTCACCGCTGGTGTCGAATAACGCACTTCTTTCACTTATCCCACTTTGCTAACAACCATCTTTACTCAACTGAATTAAAGTGCTTAATGTGAACGATCTTTGCACTGCGTTGATTTGAAAGCAAATTAATGACGTACAGAGAAAAAAGAAATCACAGCATGTCGGATCATTGCTTGACCAAACTAATGGCAGCTTAAACGAGACCCCTAGCGTAAAGTTGACAACTGCTACGACACCGCTAGAACAGAACATTACCACTACCACTGGCGGATCCAGAAACTTCTGGAGAGGTATCAATTATTTTGCATATTGTAATAAGGTGCTAAGCAAGCTGTTAATGTGCAATTTGTAATGAGAAACAAGCAGTACGGTGTTACTGGCGACAGGGAGCTATGATCCCGTTGACGTCTGTTTGTCCCCTTGTTTGGAGCGACACTGAATTTTTTGTTTTACCTTGAGCACCACGTTACAACATGGCAATACCTAAGTATTAATAAAATTAATGTTCTATCTGCAAAATCAATAGCGAATGGATACAAACGTACAACCCTGTGAGGCAATTCTTTTCTTGATCAACCGTAATTCTTTTCTTCTTCAACCTTGTCGATCTTTTGCGCAGTTGCGGCGCAATTAACTAACGTGACGCGATAAATGTAACACAGTAAACGCTTTATCGACAGCACAGTATACACTTTCTTATTGCTCTTCATTATGATATTTCAACATGCAAAATGAATTTAAAAGAATGGTTACACAGTTGTGTGAAAGTTCTGTGTATTTGCCAGTGGTGGATATTCGGTGAGGCGAATGAGGCATCCGCCTTGGGATCCCCCTTTTTGGAGTTGTCGAGGGGCCCCCTTTCAAAATGGCATGTCTAGTTTTAGGATATTTTATGGCATTTTGAAATTGGCCCTTGGTCTCAACAACCGTGGAAGTGATAATTAAAAATGGCTATTTTGCCTTTGACAGCATTTTATACTTGCAATCTATTTTGCCGTTCAACGTTTGTGTGTCTTCAAAACTGGCTTATTTGCTGCAGTGCTCATAGTATTGTTTTGGAGTTATGGATAGTGATGCTAACTACAAATAAAATGGTTAGAAGTTTGAATCTTTACAGGCAATCTACTTAAACAGAGGCAGTATACATAAAGGACGGAATGGCAGTTTGTGGATATAAGTGTAAGTGTAAGCTAAAAGCTCCATTTTTGTCAAATCACTTTTTTGTCACTTTTGTCAATTTTAATACATCATAGAGATTGACTAATCACAAACCACTAAGAGTCACGTTTTTAATATGTCTCAGCAATTGACCAATCACAAACATTCAAAGGAAAATATAGTGCAAGGGTAAAATGTCATTGGCGGCAAAATAGCCACTGCCTAAAAAAAAAACAAAAACTAAAATTTATTTTTTCTATTACTATTTTGGGCTGAAGGCTTTCCAGTTCTTTTGACAGAAACTGTTGTTACAATGTGGGTGTAACATATTTTTTAGGGTGGAACCTCATTTTGCTGATGTGATCACAACAACTTATATTTTTAGCTGTTTGTGCAGACCAGATTTTGCCTGTGAACTGTGATAATTTGTTTATGAATTCGGTCCAGTTTTCAGTTGTATCAAAACGTGAATTAATTAATTTATCTTTATATGAGCAGTTTTGTGATGTTAGTGAGATACTGGTAAAAGCAGTGTAGCGCAACGACAGGCATCCGACTGTAGTCCGAATTAAAATGAGTGCACTCCGTGTGGCGACTAGTCACTTCTATCATGATAGCTACTTTTCGTAGATTCCGTTCGGTTTATAACTTTAGATTGCTGTTGGTGACTTTCTGTTTGTGGTTTGTAGTAGTTGGGGTTGCTACACAACTCCCCCCTTCAAGCACGCGCAGCTAGCGGAGAAGTGCGTAAGGACGGAGGAAGTTGCTGAGGTCGCAACATGCCTTCCCTGCCAAAGTTGAGAGAGTGAGGTTTGCCGGCCGAAGTAAGTGAGATTCCCGCCAAGACTTCAATTGGAAGGCGGTCTTGACGTTAGGGCTCGGCGACTCGACGATGGCTTGTGCTGCTTGACTGAAGATGCTTCCATCCAACTACATTGTAGAAGATGTAGCTTCCTTGTCGGGGTCACCATTGTAGCGCAACGACAGGCATCCGACTGTATTCCAAGATAAAATGAGTGCACTCCATACGGCGAATAGTCACTTCTAGAGTGTGTAGCAACCTTGAAGTCTTGGCGGGAATCTCATTGATCTCACTTACTTCGGCCGGCAAACCTCACTCTCTCAACTTTGGCAGGGAAGGCATGTTGCGACCTTAGCAACTTCCTCCGTCCTTACGCACTTCTCCGCTAGCTGCGCGTGCTTGAAGGGGGGGAGTTGTGTAGCAACCCCAACCACTACAAACTACAAACAGAAAGTCACCAACAGCAATCTAAAGTTATAAACCGAACGGAATCTACGAATAGAAGCTATCATGATAGAAGTGACTAGTCGCCGTATGGAGTGCACTCATTTTATCTTGGAATACAGTCGGATGCCTGTCGTTGCGCTACTAGCGCCAGACAAAAATGAAAAGTATTGCATTTTTGTATCGGTCAGTTGCGTTTGTGGTGCAAAATAGTCGTAATATTAGAGGTACGCAAGCACAAAAAGTATGAAAAGTATTGCATCAAAATGAAAAAAGTAGGAACATTGATGATGCAAAAGTCTAATGGGCAGATTTATTGTAATAAACAGCCCTACTACAACAGAACTGAGAGATAAAAAGTGCGTTTTTAAGCATCCAAGTTATATGTATTAATGAAACAGAAAATGATACCAGTAGGGGAAAGGAGGGTGATTTGATACGGGAGGTGATTTGATACAGCACCCCTACGGAATTCCATAAAATAAATTTTAGTTAATTAACGCTACCACGTGAAAGAAAGTGTCGAAAAACTTCATTCAGTTTATAGGAAAAGCTGGTTTAAATGAATTTGAAATAAATGAAGAAGAGAAGTTATTTTTGTAAAGTTTTTGTAAAATTTCGTTTCCAAACTTCTGCTTGACTGCAGAATTAAAAAAAGGGTTAATAAAGCTGCCAATATAGTGGAGTAATTGTTGCTAGATTAGGTTGTTATCTAGTGCAGTTGTTTTTTCCAATTACTTTTCCTAGGATGTTAGTTGTCGAATTTCTATTCGAAGTGCTGGAAAGGAGATTCGATACAATGCATTGAAGATGATTTGATAGTGAATCAAATCATCTTTCATATTATAACAACATGGTATGATCATTTCATGAAACTTTTTGGTGTCTTGGAGCATGGAAGACAATTAAAAAAGCACAGAGCACCTAATCAGTAGTTACGTTGCCTACAAAAAGATTTATTAACCAGTTTCGTATTCTGATATAACTGCACAGTAATTATTGTAGGCTATGGTGCTGGTAGCACCTACAAGTTAGCAATTACTCTTATTTCAGATATTTTGTATTTGAATAGAACTTTTATTCTATTTAAACTTGCTTTACAGTAATTGCACGACTAAACAGTATGCCGTTTAAATATGAAAGAAAAACTAATCGATGTTTTCGATCACCGCCGGATGTGTTGAAAAGAGCAGCTAAATGTGTCACCGAAGAAGGTATGTCTTATTGAAAGGCTGCTGCCAATTTTAATGTCGACAAAATGACTCTAATGCGGTATATGAAAAAGAAGGAGGCAAATCCCACTTGTACTATTGGTTATCAAGCTACCATTTCAAACAATCAAATTTTTTCGCCGGAGATGGAACAACAGTTATCGTCTCACATTGTGCACCTGGCTGATATGCTTTTTGGACTGTCAGTTGAAAAATGCAGAGAACTTGCATTTCAATTTCCTGCTGCAAACAAATTATCTATTCCACATTCTTGGGAAGTAAATAAGAAAGCTGGAAAAGAGTGGTGGAAAGGGTTCAAAGAGAGGCACCAACTTTCAATAAGGACTCCTGAAGCCACATCAATTGCCCGCGCATCAGCTTTCAATCATCACAATGTAAAAGAATATTTTGACAATCTTGGCATTGTGTTAGATAAGCATCAGCTTACTCCAGATCGAATTTTTAATTTAGATGAAACTGGTGTAACTACCGTTCAAAATTCAAAAAGGTTGTAACTGCGACTGGAACAAAAAGTATGGGTTCTATAACATCTGGAGCAAGAGGCGAGCTTGTCACTGTTCTTTATGCAGTGTGCTGCAGGGCATGCTTTGGCTCCTATGCTGATCTTCTCACGAGTGCGATACAGGGAACACTTTATTCGTGGCGGTCCACCTGGATGTATTGGAAGAGCAACCAGATCTCGTTGGATCAATGCAGATCTTTTTGTTGATTTTTTGCTGCACATTAGTGAGCTTACTGGCTGCTCACCAGATCGCAAGATTTTAGTGCTCATGGACAATCATGAATCACATCTGTCTATTGCTGCAATTGACAAGGCAAGAGATTATATTGTTCTTTTAACAATACCTCCAAAAAACATCCCATAAATTACAGCCTTTGGATGTATCTGTTTATGAGCCATTTAAAACTGGATACAACATAGCAATGGACAATTGGATGAAAACTAACCCAGGAAAGAATGTGGCAATTTATGAGGTTTCGTCGTTAGTTAAGGAAGCCCAAATGGTTGCAATGACTCCACGAAATATAACGTCAGGATTTTGTTCGACAGGTAACTGGCAATATAACCCTCAAATTTTTGACGAAACTGATTTTGCCCCTGCTTTTGTTACTGATCGTGACATTATTCAAGATTCTGGGAGCAGTTCTGCAGATCCTCAAGCTTTTCAAGGTAAATTGGGCAATGAACAAGCCTGCAATTCTTCTTTGGATAGGCCTACTAGTCACCGCGACAATGCTTCAGGTGATGTTGATCAGTTAGCTAATTTTCTCGAAAAAGCAACTCCCACTTCATCAAGTCTTGACACGGCTTCTAATTTCGTATCTCCTGAAGATGTTTTACCTCTTCCCAAAGCGGCATCAAAAAAAAAAATTCTATTAGAAGAAGAGGTAAAACAAGAATATATACCGACACTTAACCGGCGCGATGGTGTGGTGGTTAGAGCGTCCGCTTCGCAGTCGGTAGACTAGGGGTTCTTTCCCCTTGTTGAGTCCTACCAAAAGACTTTAAACAATGGTATCCACAGCTTCCCTGCTTGGCGCTCGGCATTTAGGGAAGGCTGTGGAGAACAAGCCGGCAAGTTCGCTTGTTGTGTCCTTGGGTAAGGCACTTAATGGGACGCCCCACCTTTATGTGGAAAACAGGTGACCCATAAACCTCGAAAATGGCAACTCCCAAGCGAGTGCGGATGTCCCGTCCAAAATATAGCGATACAATTCGCTTTCTCGTGAATGGAGGATAAATATGAACAAATACAAAATACAAAAAATACTCCTGTTCGTCATGAAGTAGAAAAAAGGCAAACGCAGAAACTACCTAAAAAGTCAACTGATCGTGGAAAAAGTACTAAAAGAAAATTGTTTTCCAAAAAAAAGCACCATTAGTGATCAGGTCATCTTTTACTGATGAGGAAGACGTGGAACTTATATACAATGATGATAGTGACTGCGAGTTGGGGAGAAAATTGAAGTTAAGTTGGGTGATTATGCAATTGTATTGGTGGCTGGAAAATCAAGGTCATTAAAATTTATAGCTCGGATCGACAAATATGATAGGGATGATTGTGAATATGAAAGAGTGTTTCTCCAAAAAGTCAATAGCAAAATTGACTCTGGGATGGGAGATAAAGGACAAACTTTTATTGTAAATGAAAAAGATGCTCCTTCATTTTCCCCTGATGACATTGTGCTTATACTTCCTGCTCCAGTTGCTGTTGGTGGGTCAGAAAGAAGAAGTAATCAATTGCGGTTTAATTTTGACTTTAGCAAATTAGACCTAGCTTGAAGTTTCACAAGCCTGTGCCAGTAATTTCAATTATGAGCAGAATCTATTTGTAAATGCTAAAAGAGCAAACATTTTCCTAATACCACACAAAACTGCTATTATGCTAATTCTTTGAAATTTGTTTGGATTTTTCAACTTGGTCGCTTGTACTCGTTTATTTTTTTGACATGTTTCATTTTTGGTGTACATGTTAGAATCAAAATACAATATGATTCGACTTTCACATGCATTAGTGTTGATGCTTTTAGTTTAGCATACAATTCTTGTAGTAAAAACTTGACTAACTAAGGTTGGAATTGAGCCACTATTTGATGATTCACTCAAAATAATAATTAATACAATATTGAAAAATTATTCAACTATAGCTTATTAAAGTGTAAAAGCACATTGAAGCAGTGAAACCTCAAAAAATGAGCTTTCTCAAGCATACCGTATCAACTCACCTTCCACTGTATCAAATCACATTCTTGGCGTATCAACTCACCCTCTCAGGAAGGAGAGTTGATACATTTGGGTACCACTTTTTAACTAGTAGTTGAGTAAAAAGTACTCAGTTTAAAACATCGTAGTTTTTCCGAAGACTGAGCAAAGAAGCCTAGTTTTATTTGTGCCATCAACCAAATATCTATCACAAGCCGTTTGGAATTGAAAGACAAAAATGTAAAAAGTGTCTCAAATCACCTTCCCTTCCTCTAGCCCTATGTGATGAAGTGTTAATGAATTCAAAGATAATAATGTAGAGGATATTGTTATTGGTGAATTGATTGCTGACCTGTGCTCAGCAAAAAAACAAGGCAACAACCATTGTAACTAAACTTCCTGGTTTTTTTTCAATAGACCTTGTAGCGATCATGTTATCTTTGCCCTTAGGCCTACCCCGCGCGTGTTTGTTTTCGTGTATCGCAGGGCTTCTCAACTGGGGGTCCATGGTGAACTATCGAAGGGGTCCACATGATTTTCTTAAGAAATAATACATGCGTTGCTGACCAGCGATAAAGATCCTGTTGTTTAAAGAACCCATTTGAACAGCGACTATATCCACTTCGCTGCTGGTCAATGGAGCAAGTTGCAATGACATAAATAGCCATCACAGTTATTACAATGATGTCTATGTGATGTCACAGGAGTGATTTAGTGATTATAGCAAGTTAGGAATTATCGTTAGTTAGGAACGCAAGGCTACTGTTAGGATGCTGACAAGTATCTGCGAGATTAGTTAAAAGATAATGTTGATTAAATTAAGCTGCTGAGGGAAAATTTTGACAGCCTAATTTTAGTTATTTCAGGACAAACTTGAATAAATTTTATATAAAGATTTGTACAATTAAATATTAAATTTTCATGGCCAAAAAGCGTACGTATTTGGAAACCTACATTCAATACGGCTTCACTTGTCAAAAAAAAGATGACGTTGATTTACCGCAATGCGTTATTTGCTGCAAGGTTTTGGGGAAATGACTCACTAAAACCTGCTAAGCTTAAGCTTCATCTTAGCAAGTGTCACCCCACTTTGGTATAAAAGTTATTTTGAGCGGCATTTATCTTCGTTTAAACGGCAACGTCTCGACTCATTTGGTACCTACCATGAGAGGACCACCAATGCAGTTTGTGCTTCATACATTGTTGCGTGCAAGGTAGCTCAGGCCAAAAAACCTCACACTATTGTCGAACAATTGTTACTACCATGTGCAAAAGAAATGGTTAGGCTTGTTGTCGGTGAGGATGCAGCTCGGAAACTTGATGATATATCCGTATCTAATGACACTGTATCAAGACGTATAAATGAAATCTCACTGAACATTAAGGAGCAAGTTGTGGATGAAATAAAAAAATCTCTTTTTGCCATACAGTTGGACGAATCAACTAATACTAACTACTAACTACTAAATCAACACAGAGAGGCATTGGCATCAAAAACACTTCCGGATCAACTAAACACTGTTTTCAAAGTTTTAGTGAAAATAGTTAATTACGTAAAATAATCGGCATTGAACACCAGGCTGTTTCGGAAAATATGTCAGAACATGGAGTCCGACTTTGAGGTGTTGCTGTTTCACACTCCAGTAAGGTGGTTGTCAGCTGGGAAGATACTCAACAGAATTTTTTCTCTGAAAGAGGAGTTGATGGAATTTCTCCAGTGCAAAGGAAAATATGATTTCAAAAATATTCTTGCTGAATCGGAATTGGAACTTGCATACCTCGTCAACATTTTTTCAATTTTGAATAAGTTGAATCTTCAGTTGCAAGGAAAAGGCGTGAATTTGTTTACTCACCAAGGGATAATCAAAGCTTTTGTTGAAAAATTACAACTCTGGATTAATAGAGTGGACAATAACAACTTTGTTCAATTCCCATGTGTAAATGGTACGGTTGGGGATAAGCAAAACATTTGGGTGCAAGTCCTTGAACATTTGTCAAAGTTGGAAGATGAATTTCAACGGTATTTTCCAGAAGTGGACATGACGAGAGATGATTTATCTTTTCTAAGGGATCCATCTACTGCTGAGGTTCATACTGTTCCACTGGACTTTCAAGAAGAAATCTTAGAACTGAAAAATGACTTGTCGGTTAAGGATTTGTATAAACAATCCACATTAGAAAAGTTTTGGAGTGGTATGTTAAGTGCCTACCCAGATGTATCATCATATGCAATCAGTCGACTTTTGCCATTTGCATCAACTTATTCGTGTGAGTGTGGTTTTTCGTCTCTGTTAAACATCAAGTCCAAACAGAGGAATTGTCTTGAAGCAGTAGAAAGTGATCTACGTAGTGCCTTATCTAAGACCACTTCTAACATCGAAAAGCTTGTTAGCAATAAACGCATCCAAAAGTCTGGAAGCACATCTACAGTAGCATAAACTAATATACTGGTAAAATTGTGTATTAAATGCAATGTGTAAATTGATTTTTGTGTCTTTGTAATTTTTTGTTATCTGCTGGGGTCCACAGAGTTATCTGAATAGGCATGGTGGTCCAAGGAGGAAAATGAGTTGAGAAGCCCGGTGTATCGCTTCCTCGTGTTTATTTTCATTTTCGTAAAAACGTGAGCTATGCATTCCTTTGTCTTTCTAAAGTGATTATGTAACCTTTGCCCTCACCTCACCTATGCGCTTCTATTTCAAATGTTGTTGTTTTGCGTTTCGTTATGTTTGCTTAGAAATGTGAGCCATGCGTTCCTTCGCGTTTCGGAACATTAATCCTCGTGCGTCATTTTATTTTTTTGTAGAAACATGACTCATACATCGCCCCGTCTTCACCCCACGAAAAATTATTCCTCGTGCGTTTTTTTTTGAGATATAAATATCTCTTGGTCTTTGGATAAAACAACAGATCACAGATCAACATATCAGAAATCATAAAACGGAAAACAGAATTAACTTTTGGACTGAGGATGCTGCTAAATTTTGAAGTTGTACAATAACTTTTGGTAAAAGATTTAATAAACAAAACAGAGAAAATTTCATGTCAATTGAAAACTTAAGGATAATTCGATGTCAAAGAACTCCCGTAAATTTAAGTAATTAAATGTAGGTCAGTAGGCTCACGGTACAGTACGCCACGCCTCTGTCGCTACAACCTAATGCAATTATCCAGCGCCAGCATTTAAAATTTCAGATAACTCCTATCTCAACGTATTACGATTAAATTCAATGGTTTTTTTTACTGACATAGCGTTTATAGGCATGTGAAGACTGATATTTTTGGGAAGTTTAAGCTTTGTCTAGCAGTACGCTAGCTAAGCATAATGTCAGCCCTTGTCTCACAGTAGGTGGTAGCATTGTAAGAATTGTTAGTTTTTGATGCGTTTATTGGCGTATTTGTTTGTCAATTTTTACCATCGCGGTGAGTTGTAATCCATATGATCACTGCACAATAGATCTATGTGGTTTGAGATGTTTTGATAAAAAAAATGGCCTATGTGGCTGCTGCATAACATCTGATTATTCTGCACAATTCTGTTTTGGGTGTGTTTCATGGCAATTAAGTCACACCAAGTTTTTAAGGCACTTGTGCTGCTGCAAATCATTTGAATATTCCCTACAGCTGTGTTGTTATTGTAATGCTTTCGAGAGCAAATTACTCCAATTTTTTTTGAAGAGTGATTAACTGTGAAATGCGGTAACTAGTTACTGGAAAAGAACGTTTCAACATTTCTAACGTATGGTTTTGATTATGAATATATTCTATATATTCTAACTCTGAATCAATTTTTGCAACAATCTATAGCCTACCCTGTAGCGTTGTAGAAGGTGGCGTTGTTTGATTGCAATTATTTATAGCTACATCAATTTTTCGGGACCCCTTATTAGAATTTTGCCTCAGGCTCCCAGTTTTGAATATCCATCACTGGTGTTTGCACGGTCTCAGATGATCATCTAGCGACACTGCACCTGCAACTGCTGCAAGTAGGCCTTCGAGCAAAGCAAAATCTGCAGATGCTAGTGATTTTCGGGTTGATGACCCAAAACAAGTTAGGCTGCATGGTCACCCTCTAAGCGTGTTTCGGGCAAAAGAAAAGGTGCTTCAATGCTGCAGGACGTCGGAGGTGGGATTCATTCAAATATTCTGTTTGGCAGCTTTTTTTTGCTTGCCGCATTTTTGATACTTAAACTAATAAAGATTCTTGAGGAATATGTTGTGAATTAGCCTCTACAACTGATGGCTAGCATAGTTGGAAACATATGCTAATGAAATGAATAGATGATTTTGCAAGCATGTTGCCTCCGAAGGATGCTTAGCGTGCTATTTTACCTGGAAAAAAATCAAACTATCTAAAATGGATAAAGAAATTGGCTCATTGGTCAGCATAGAAGCTATTGAAAAAGATCGCTACTACTTTTTGACACTAAAGGATATATAACTTTCGTTGCCGCCAATCAGTTGGGTTTCAGGGGCAAAATGGCCTCATTCAAAAACGAAGACATCGGGGAAATGGACTTATTTTAAGTTTGCTTAATTACACCTTGAAAAAGATTCGCGTTTGTGGGCAATCATTAAAAATATCTTACTTATTGTAAAGCATAAGATCCCCGACATGTAAAATGAGCTTATTGATAAAGGTGGTCAAAAAATCTTCTTGATTAAAAGTATTGCTACCTATGCAAAAAATACTCAAGTAAAGGAAGAAAGCAATAATCAGCAACTTTACTTCAAAAAAAAAATAGTTAAGACTTAAACTGCTTAAGCAGCAAAAATAAAGAGTAATTTCATTTTTTTAGCAGTTTTGTCCAGTGGCTCTCTACCCCGGAGTTCCCAACTTATATGAATTTCTGACGGACTAATCAAATCTATAAAATCAAACGACGCACTCCATCAGTTGATCTAAAAAAAAACAAAGAAAAATCATCAAGACAAAAATAGGGGCAAAAAAGCCCTCTACATAAGTTTACCTACAAAAAACAGTGGTCATCAAGTCAGCGATGAAGAAAAAAGACTCTCAACGCTAGTTGATTACACAAAAAAGTCATCAAGAATGTAAACTTCTGACGCCCTTACTTTTCCCAAACGACGCCCCAGTTGGGAACCTTTGCTCTACACCAGTGGTTCTCAACCGGTAGGCTATGGCCCATTAGTGGGCCACAGCGCGTAAGTTTTTTTTTTGAGATTTACATAAGCATAAGATATCACTGTCATGATATCTTATGCTTATCCCAGTCACAGAGCAACAATCACGTCAAAAGTTCTTATGAAAGTGGGCCACAACACGAAAAAGGTTGAGAAACTGCTCTACACCAATGGTTGAGGTGGTACAGGTATATTGTGAAGATCTGAAGGAGATTGAGAAGTGCTGAAGGTTTCCTAAAATGAGTGTAAAAGAGTTAATGAAAGTGAGGGAGTTTGTTCAAGAAATAAAGGGTTAGAAATTGCCTATCAAACTGATGGCTTGGACACAACTATTACCATATGAATTCTTTGATGATAAAATAAATATATCTAAAGAAACGACCACCCTTCAACATCTGCAAGAAAGAGGTTGTGAGTTTAATTGGCAAAATGTGGAGGAAAAGATGCTTGCCGACAACCACTACGCCATCGCGTCGAATAAATTAAAGATGTAAAGACGATAAAGCTCAACAAC
The DNA here is from genome assembly GCA_963675345.1 of Trididemnum clinides. Classification (NCBI taxonomy): domain Eukaryota; kingdom Metazoa; phylum Chordata; class Ascidiacea; order Aplousobranchia; family Didemnidae; genus Trididemnum; species Trididemnum clinides. The sequence goes on along the minus strand of OY776292.1, from coordinate 37,155,583 downwards.
GTAAATATGTGACTCGCTTTAGGCTTCCGGGCATTATCCTATGTACTCATGACTTCTTAGGTAGATGGTTGCATATCAACTTCCGGTCTGTTACTTGAGAATGCTTGGAAAAACTTACGATTAATTAGAGGGGTTTATGCAACACGTGGACTTCACAATATCAAAGCTAATCAAATTAATAAAAACGTATATTTTATTCGAAAGGATGATTATGTGGGTTGTGAAATGTTTGCTCACCAGAATGTTGCAAACTAGTCACTTCATCATAACTTGAGAGCAGTATTGGAGTGGTAAAGCCGGTAATTGTTTGTTGCTCCTAAATAAAACAAAATCATTTTTTCGAAAAATTGGTAATACCGAGACGGATATAAGCGGACTTTCGATCGGTTTTTGAGGCGGATCCTGGATAATACAAACCTACGGTCTAAGAAACATTCAAATTTATGAAATAGTTTTACAGCAAAAACGCTTATATAGGGGGCTGCGCTTTCCATCCACGCTAAATCCACTAGTGCTGCAAGTGGGAGGCTGAGAGATGAAGCCCTCCATGAAGTTGTGTTAGGGCGCTAGGTTCTTTCACATTTTCAGTAACCGATCAGGTTCGCGAAAAAACGTTCCTAAATGTAGGCTACCTTAAAATATCATTTTTAAACTACTTTTATCAAATAATATTAAATTATGCGATCAGGAAAGTTAGATAGGATCACGAGCTTAGCAAGCTAATACGTAGTGTCGCTATCTTGTCATCTGCTGTAACCAACAACTTCAATAATTCGTTTTACTTTGTGATTTGAGAATGGTCTGTTACGTCTTAAATCTCTACAGGTTTGATAGTACCAGCACTCAATTATTGCTCAACGAGGTTATTACTTCAAAGTTTTGACTTCTGTCTGCTACTGTGTGCTTTGTGTAGTTATGCAGCTCTGTATCAGCGAGCTGCGCTAAAATTTAGAGGAGCTTATCGAAACAATACAAGAGGCCAGCGATACAGTTTGAGCAAATTGCATACAGTAACACTGTTTGTCACCAATTGAACTGAAGAGACCTGATAGGTCGAAACAGTGTCAATATCTGCAGTTTTATCGAAACATATTTATCGAAAATTATAAGAAACCGGCTTACTGAAATTGGGGTTTTGACAAAAGAACAGGAATAAGAAAAGAATAAAAAGGTTGTTGAAGAACTGTACCCCCCTAAAAAACTTTAACGACACTAATATTTTGAGTTTTTCCTGATCGAAAGTTGTTGGCGAGCAGCTCGCTAGATCCTCCCTGAATTGATGGTAGAAATAGAGACTATTATCCAAACGACTACGATCTCATGAACATTGAACTAAGTGTACGGGAACATGGCTGGAAAAAGCTGGTGGGGATGCATATCCCACAGCTCCCTCGATGAATCACCAATCAGCGGTGTATAATTTTATTTTGCTCTGGCCCATAACAACACTAAATGAGAAACAATAAAACAATAGCCGACGAAAGAGGACAATGGGAAAAACGACATACGTTAAATTATGCATATCAAAACTTGATAGAAAAAAAATAGTTGACAACAGCGTTCCCATCGCGACAGAAATTAATTAATTCGGAACAAAAACAGTACGGTACAGTTTTATTTGGCTGTGTATGCAAAGACGTATCAATGGAAAACGAGCACGGGGCCGCCATAAGTACAATTGTTAGAATCAATTAAAAACATACACAAAGCTTAATACAGAATAACTGCTGCATTTTGTCAAAGATAGAAGAAAATGGAGAGACATTTGGATCAACGCCACCGAGGCCTGGAACAGGCATGGCACTTAATGGATGAATATGCTACCAAAAGCCACATAAACATGAAGAATGATAGACCGTCACAAATATAATCAATGTGGTAAACGTAAGCAGGGAGACTTTCAGATTCCACAGCTAGCCCAAGGGTGACTTATGAGTAAGTATGCTACAAGATAGCTCTTTTACATCTCAAGGCAGAGAACTGCGTCGCCGATCGCAGTTTCAACTTGTGCACCTAGTACCAGTATTTGGAAGTTTTTTGATAGTCACTATTATCCTTAAGCAAACCAAGTCATGTGACATGCCAATGATCAAACTTCACAACCCTCAATCAAGCAGCATTATTTTCAAATAAGCGAAGCAGCTACTCTGCCGGCAAAGCAACTAATCAACGGAGTTCCTTTGCAGAAGCAATTGGCAAATTCTTTCTGTGTGTGAGTGTGTGTGTGTTTTAACTCCTCCAAAACCACTGGGCGGGCAAACATCAAGCTTGGCCAGATTCATCACCTTCCGTGCGGTGTGTCATAGGGGAGTTCGTGATATCCTGATGACCTCATAATCAAAACAAATTTGCATTCCCCGACACAGGAAAACGGTTTTTTGCTCAAACAAGCCAGCACCCAACTTACCAACTCATAAAAATTTTATCCCTGTATGACATAAGATGACGTCGCAGCTAACGCGTGATTGCATAATTTCTTTTCTCTATTTTCTTAAAAACTACTCATCGTAGAAACGAGATTAAAAGCTTTTTCGGAAAATATTAACAAGGCGGCTTTGATGAAAAAAGTTCTACAACAATTTAAGCTGAGTTGATGATGCAGCAACAAATTTTTTAAGCATTTTAAGCATTCTTTATCTCTTTTTTTTCTTGCACGCTTTAAGCTCTCGCTCTATGACGTCATAATGTCATGATAACGTACAGTGAAAAAAACAGTTGGCGTCACTCCCTGTCAAAGAAAAATGATATATTACTGCATTATCACAGGGTTGGACAAAACCTACAGCTCTTTTGTAACGTAATAGCAAGTTACAATACTTTGTACAGTCGTGTTGCAAACCTCACAGATCTTAACCTCAACGACATAGGCTATTATTCAAATCTAGCAAAATTGAAGAAATTGGCATTTTTTTATGCGAAATCTTTCAGAAATCCCATTAGTTATTATTTCAGAAATCATGTATTCGCACAAAAACCTGGTTGATGGATTATACTTTTAAACCATGACTTAAACTTTTAAGTTAACTGTAAGTGCTTGATTTTGGGTCAGCTTGCACTACCCCCAACTGCGATTTTTCCAGGATTTAGGCTAGTAATATACGAGCAGCCAGAAATCTTGGGTCATACACAGTGGCATAGGCATGGGGAAGGGGCTGGGGGTCAAAAACCCATGAATAATGATGCTATAAATGTTTCAACTTAATAAAAACAATTATTTAAGTTAATAAAAAATCCACGCAACCATTAACCTAAAACTACTTCTAGAAAGCAAGAAAACACTTAAATTTTTTCTGGGGAATATGTCACCGGACTCCCTAGAATAATTGTGCCTTCGCCTTCGGCATTCTCAATGACAGAAATCAAATCCCTCCATCACCAATTTTAGCGTACTTCACTGATCATGCAAATAGGCATGTAATGACGAAAAAGTTCGTAAGTACATGTACTTGCCAAATAGGCCTATTTAATCGCTTATTTTTAAATATACACAAAAATCTTTTTAGGGCTTCCCTCTCCTACTGATTGACATTTATGCTTTGTGCAAGTACTGAAATAAACGGATGAAAGTGTGTGAAATAATTGATTGGTTTAATCGTAAGCAAGTCCAGTTCCTAAGTACATGTTCCTAACAGTGCAAATAATTATTAAAATATCTTTGCTAGGGATTTCAAAAAAGTTGGCAGAAATATAGCGGCTCTGCACAACTCCCTTAAGTTTTCCTGCTCGATTCCCTTAATAAACACAGTCCTTCTGATTTTGTAACCAGAATTGGCTGTCAATAACATATTAACTTTTTATTACTGACTCGACCATGCATTGGGCAACGCTTGCGTAGCTGGCTCGACATTACTGAAGGGGGCGCTGCAACTGCCATTTCTTAACTGTAAGTGCTTTACTTTGGGTTAGCTTGCTCTTTGCCTGGCTGCCTTTATACCAGGACCGAGCAACATGCGCGCAGTCAGAGGCTTTAGGTGGTACGAATAGGCATACAATTACGAAAAATTGTTAGTAGTAGACCTAACATTTAGTAGATTATTCCTGATTATGGGGAAAGATGGGGTAGATTGGAACACAAAAAGTTTTTTTTTAGTTTGAGAGTATCTTTGCACCGAAAATGTTCACACTGAATTTTGTGAAAAGTAAGTACCGGTACTTGCTAAAAAATTTAGTTTTAAATTGTATCTGTTGGTTACAGGTTGCGGTCGAAATGATCTTAAAAATTGCTCTTCCAATTTTCCCCATGATTTTTGGTTAATGACAACTGATGTTATGCGATGCTATATCATTGATATTAGGAAAGTAAAACTCTTGGTCATTGAATTTTCGGCGCATGTATTTTTCTTTAACATCACCATCTTCATATTCTGACTTAGTTATTGATGCAACAAAAAATTACTTCGGTTTTGTTTGAAATTCAACAAGGACTTAATCATCAATGTCCGGAAATTTTGACAACATGGAAAACTCTTCATACGTGAACACATCTCCTGGCCGATCATCAGATAAATGATCAGTCAGATTTGGCATTTCTTCATTTTCTGGATTGCCACTGTGCACAGACTTTTCCAACTTTCATATTTTTGCGTTTTCGCCTCATATCTGTAGATTTTGAAGTCTTTTTTTGCTTCTGCTATTTTGATTTGCCTTTTTGCTTCACTAAGCTCTCCAAATAGTTTTTTTGTGGTGTATTGATCAACACCATGCTGCAACCAGCATGTCTTTTTCTAACGTTTTTTCTTGGCTTAGCTTGAGGCAAACCATACGTTTGCAATGGACTGATACAAGCAGTATGGGGATGGCCGAATGCACGAATGTTGACTTACGATGTACTTTTGAATCGAATGAATAAAATACAAATTTTAACGTTAATGCCTCTTTTTATATGCTTCTTTACTAGGTCACTCTGCCGTACGTCCGACGAAACTACACCTGGCCATACGGCTTAGTACTCACCCAGTATTATTACATTATAACAAGAGAGCGGATATTATTCATGATATGTAGCTATGCATATTCTTTTATAATCAATTTTTAGGCCAATGAATGATTTTGGTATTGAGGTCAACGAATGATTTCATACAATAACGAGCGCGCGAACAGCGTTAGAATGTTTATGAGTCACCCACAATGTTTGATTTCAGGAAAACATCGATGATCCAGAGCTTGCATCTCGTAAGGTCGCCATAGCAGTACCTGAGTCAATAGTATTTCCGGCGTTGGTTACCTGTAGCAAGTGTTGGTGAGAAGTAGGAGATTCATTGGCAAAAAAAATTGAAACCATCCAGTGACGTTTTTTTTCTGTAGTGCCACAAAGAACCGTATCTGAATCAAGCAATTGCCGAGGTACGATTGCCGGAGCTTCTAAAAATCCTGGCTCTAACGCTAATGCGTCATGTTGTTGTTGTTGGTTACCCGACTTCTTCCGAGGGATGGGGGCATGGCAGAAGACCATGGAGCCCCAGAAGCCGGGCAACTACCTAAGGTCAGGACCAGAGGTCGTAGAGAGACAGAGAGTCGCCGAAGAGTGAGTGGCGCAAAGAGTCCATAGCTGGACAGTGCAGAATGAGATGAGAGGTGTCCTGGGACGAGTGTCCACAGGCACTGCAGGAAGGATTCTCGATTCTGCCAATCCTAGAGAGATAAGAACCTAAAAGAAGGCTGTGTCCGTTGCAGCGAAGACGAGAGAGGACACAGTAAGCATGACGAGGGAGCACAAATTCCTCGGTAGAAATTGAGGGAACCTGTGTGTCAAAGAATTTAGATGAGACAGTACGCCTTCAATCCGAGATAAGAGAACAGTGAATACGAGAGGTTAGAGGAGAGAGGCTACAAGGGATTGTGGAGGGCGCAAATAGCGCTCCCCGTCTGGCCATCTCGTCAGCCGCGTCGTTTTCCGGGAGAAACGAGTGTCCGGGGATCCATTGTAGTCTGATAGAATAGGAAGAGAGAGAAGACAGTTCCTGCCAGATCTGCCTCAGAGTTTGAGGTAAAAGAAAAGATGGAGGAGAGGACAGAGCGAGAGTCAGATAGTAAGAGAAGAGAAGAAAAATGGCAGACTTGTTGGTGCTACCGAGACCAGCAAAGAGCGTGCAGAATGGCGCAGGCTTCAGCCAAAAAACTTGAGCATACTGGGCCTGCCGAGAAGGAAAGAGTGGCCTCAGTGCCACAAAAAGAGCAGTTGGCAAGAACGCCGCAGCCGTCTTTACCAAAAGGAAAAGGAACAGAGCCGTCTGTCCAGAGTACCAGATCATGAGAGGGGAGAGAGTCAAGGTGGGCGAGAGCCGCACCTTGGCGAGAGCCGCACCTTGGCGAGAGTGAGGGGGATCAGAGCGAGAGCATGGAGAGGAAAGAGTGAACTCAACCGTGAACAAAGGCAGATTTCAAGGAGGAAAAGGAGAGCATGCAAGAAGAGCCTCTTTAGAAGAAGTAAAAGGAAGCATGAGCGGGTGAGTGAACGCAAAGGCTCTCCAGGACGATCTGCAGAGTCTTGGTTTCACTCCAAGTCTGACCAAACCTGAAATGGAAAAGGAGGTTGGGAGACAAAGAGCCCGCTCATAAGATAAAAGGGTGAAGTGAGTCAGGGTGACTCGCAGGGAGGTAAAGAAGCCTCGGAGAGAAGAAGAGGGACAGGGGAAGACGAGAGGCAGCCGGGAATGGCGCGACTGGCCGCTCGGTGGAGGCGTTCCAATTTGGTGAAATTGGTAGCGCTTAGGAAAGGAAACCATCCGGGTGAAGCGTAAGTGAGAAGGGGCCGAAGAAAAGGTCTACACAGAAGAGAGAGGGATTACTTAGAGGGGCCCCATGAGGAAGCAGAGATACAGCGTAAGGCCTTGAGACATCGGAAGAATTTGACCTTCAGCCAAGATACATGTTTAGAAAAGGAAAAAGTGCGGTCGAAGATGACCCCAAGAAAAGTTGGAGTGGGATTGAAACGAAGGCGGGAGCCGAGTAGGAGGAGGTTGGGCTGGAGGTTAGCTTGGTGGCGATCCACCGAAAAGAAAGAGGCCTCACATTTGCTCGGATGGAGAGGAAGACACCAGTACTCAGAGCAGCGCTCCAATCGAAACAGAGCTCTTTGTGTGGCCTCCACCGAAGTGGGGACCGAAGGGGAGGAGGACCAAATGGCCAGATCATCAGCGTAAAGAGAGCAGCTGACGGAAGAACACAGAGAAACAGGAAGATCATTAATGAAGAGAGAGAAAAGAACAGGGCCAAGAACGAATCCTTGTAGAACACCTCGACGGACTCGAAAGGAGCGGCTTTTGTGATTTTGAAAAACCACACAAGCGCCCTGTCAGAAAGGAAAGATTGAGTCCAACGAGCAAAGCAAGGAGGGAGGCCAGCCGAAATGAGTTTATGGAAAAGGGCGGGATGCCAGACAGAGTCAAAAGCGTTAGAGAAATCAATAGTAGACAGGATCGTCCGAGAGCCCGGCCTGGGTTTGTTAAACCTATCCGAAATGAACGGAGAAAGGTACAGAATTTGATCGAGAGTAGACCGTCCAGGGCGGAAACCGCCCTGGCGGGGAGAGAGAATGGAATTAGATTTCAGAAAGAAGAGTAGACGGGATAGAATGATGCGTTCAAACAGCTTTGAGACGCAGGAGGTGAGAGAGATTGGCCGGAAGGAAGCAGGAAAGTCAAGAGGCTTTCCCATCTTGTGGATGGGAATAATAGAGAGATGTCTTCCAGATGGAAGGAAAGGAATGCAAAGACCAAGAAAAATTGAAGATGTGAAGAAGAAAATTCATGCCAGAGCGAGGAAAGTGCTTTAGCATGGAATAGGCAACTTTGTCTGGGCCAGTGGCAGTGGATGAGGAGAAGTTGGAGGCAGCCGCATGAAATTCAGCGAGAGAGAAAGGAGACCAAAAAGACGAGTGAGACTCCTCCGGGCACGTGGCTCGGCGGAGTTCAGAGAGGTATCCTCTGGCTCTGCTACGCAGTGCCTTTGGCTGAGAAACGGAAAAGTGGGATCGCAGGTAAGCGGCATAGACCCAAGCAGATTTCCTGGGAGAAGAACAGTTGGGAAAATTAGGAGAGGAGGAAGACGAGCCAGCGATAGAGCGAAGAAGAGAATGCACAGATTTAGGGTAGATTTAGGTGAGAGAGAAGAGCAAGTCGTCTGCCATGCCTCAGTCTTGGCCTTGGCGATGACTGACGAGGCGCGTCGAGAGGCGGAGATGTAAACCTGGCGATCTTCATCACTTTTGTGAGCGGTAGCGAAAGTCTTGCGTCTTACACTAACCGCACCTTCTACCTTAGCAGACCACCAGGCTTTAGGAGGGCGTTTGATGCGGCCAAAAGGAATGGAAGATTTGGCCGTATTCAGTGCCAGAGAAGTGAAAAAAGCAGCAGCAGAGGAAAGAGACGAGTATTCCTCTGCATAAGGACAGTGAGAGTCAAAGTAGGAGGCAAAGCCATCCCAGCGAGCTCTCTGAAAGTTGAAAGAAGGAGGACGTTCGTTGGGGCGATAGGCCAGAGAGAGAGGGACAGATAGAAAAATTGGTAGATGGTCAAAGCCCACGTTCTGAAGCACCTCCCAGGAGCAAGAAAGGGCAAAAGAAGATGGAGCACAGGAGATGTCAGGAGAGGAGTGACTGCCAGAGGAACGATGGAGAAGGGTGGGTGTGTCAGGGTCATTGAGGGGAGGAGGTCAGAAGAGATGACCCAGTCGAATACTTCCTCCCCGCGCGCGTCGGAAGTACCTCTTGAGTCCCAGAGGGGGTGATGGCAATTGAAGTCCCCCAAAATGAAGAGATTTCTGGAGGAGGAAAGAATGGAGGGAGAAAAGGAGTCGGTTCTGCCATCCGTTTGGGAGGAGCGAATAGGGGGGGCATACACATTAAGAAAAGAGAGCGAGGAGGAGTTGTTGATCCCTACATAATCAGAGTAGGGATCAAGCGAAGAAAGAGAGGAGGTAGAAAGTTCAGAAAAGGATATGCCCTGCCTGACGAAAATGACAACGCCGCCGCTAGCGTCTGTGGCATCAAGAGAGAGAATGCCAGGCCGGGAGTGGGTGCGATCAGAGCGCAGAGCTCCAGCATTCCATTGATGAACCCTGAGATAGTCAGGGGGGAGAGGAGGCAGGAGGCGCAGAAGGACAGTCAGGAACAGGGGACGGAGGTGAGGGGGCAGAGGGAGGAGATACAAAATGGGCAGATGGGGGATAGGAGGTTTGGAGACGAGGGTGGGGCGGGAGTGCAGCATTAGCAGAGGGGGGCCAGATTGTACAGTGGAGGAATACATGTTGGAGGAGTCCGAAGAGGGAGTCACAATGTTACGGCAGGGGGGGGGGCAGCTCCAAGAGTGAGAGCTGCCAAAAGCTCCGAATTTGGAGAGAAAAAGTTGTGAGCACCTTAGAGGGACCCACTTGAAGCAAGTGCAGCATTGCACTGACTTGCTCCGCCAGGTCACATTTCCAGCGCACACAGAGCAAGGAAAGAGGGGGCCAGGGTTGGGATGAACGTTACCGCTCATCAAGAGAAGGAGAAGAATGTGGAGACGAAGAAGGGCAGGAGAAAAGAAAAAGTAGGCGACCGATTTTGAGGAAGCTGTATGCTGCTTTTCTGCGATCGTTCAGGTGGCAGCATAGCGAAAAAATGAAGGGGAGTGCCCGGGGTAACTGGGACCCTCGGGAAGGTCAACAGCCATTTCGACCCAACCCAAACGGGGTTGGGGACCGCACCACCACCTTGAGGCGGCTGTTGATTGGTGCAGCTAATGCGTCATCGTGCATTGCATTTATTTCTTCTTCAGCTGCAACGGTTATGTCTTCTGCCTGATCTTCCGGTATTTTTGGCCGATCTGTTACAGCACTTTCAAAAAACTCATGCTCTTCAAAAATGTTTTCTTCAAATGGAGAAGTTCCTGTATGACAAAATCCAGATTTTACTGCAAGTCGTCGCTCTATCATGGGCAAGATTTGTTTTGTTATAATTTGAGTTTTTCTGTTTATATAAGAGTAATTTTTAAAAATCCATTCTTTTTCATTGAATTCCCTAACTTAAAGTTATATCGGTACCAAATTAAATCATGACTGATACAACCCTTATAAGGCGTAAAAGAAATTGTACTCTCTTCAGCTACTGCGGGATGTCGCCTAGGAATATTTCAGGTATTGTGGGTGTAAGTCATGCTGAATTATTCGTTGGTTTGAAGAAACTGGTACGTCCTCTTCCCCCCCAAAAAAGAGGCCGAAAGTCTAAAACTTCTGCTAGAGAGAATAAGATGTATTATAGGCTGAGTATAGCTTATTCCCAAGAACAGCAGCTGAGGCATGATGGTCTTCATCTAAACAATTTTTCAATTAAAAGACGTCTCACTAAAGCTTAGAAGAGCTGCCTGAAGACAACCAACGAGTAAGCAGCCGCCAACAAACTAAATAAGTAGGCAAAGACTTGCTGATTAAAATACAAATAATGGGATTACGCTGACTGCAATAATGTACGATATTCAGATGAATGCCTTTTTGTCGGAGGCAAACGTTTTGTGAAATGGAGAGTTGGAGAAAGTGTGAAACCTAGCCAGATCAACCAACACGTAAAACACCCTACGAAAATGTTTTAGCTTCAAATGTGTTGGGTCAATACGTTCTGAACAGGGAGTGATAAAAAGCTATAAAAGGTTTATTTTAACCATGCTCTGGTACCATGAAAAAAATCACGTTATCAGTACCTTGGGGTCAATATGACTCCATTAATGAAAATATATTTTGACGTCAGTAGAAAAACTCAGTTTGTTATCAATCCCGGTTTATTGCTTGAAAAATGTAGTGGAGTGCACAATACACGAATATTTTACTTCTGACACTGATTACAGACCATCTTGGTGTGTTCTTCGCAAGTAGTATTATGATATCTGCTACAGGTGAGTCTGTACTTTTTGTCCTTCGATCTCGAACAAAGGAAGCATCTCTTGCGCCTTGATGGACGATGCCGGGTGATGTTTTGAACAGATAGAGGTGCTTGTGGTAAAATCGCACCGCTGAAAATGATTTGTTTCACAATCTGAGGTGTTTGAGGGTTCACCAATCTGCGCTTAGCTTGATGAACAATCAGCAATATGAATAGTTCTTTCATGGGGTCAATATGAACCCAAACAAATAAAATATGAAATTTACAAAAAAGGCAGCATTGAAATTAAGAGTGAATGAATAGAAACAGTTAACAAGAACTTGCAAAGAAAATACAAAGCGAGATGAAAGCTTATAATCTCAGTTTGGAATATTTAGCCTACCAAATAAGCCTGGGGTCATATTGACCCCATGGTACCAGAGCAGGGTTAAACATTCTTTAAGAGCTATTCCATACATGCAAAAGGCATTTTCCACAGATGTTACCAGCAAGTATTAGGTCCAGTGGTATTGTTCAAAAAAGTAAAAAATTTTTGGACATATTTTTTACTCTGAAATGCCTGGAAACGCGCCAGACCTTAATCCAACCGACCATTCGTGGGCGGTGATGAAAAGGAAACTGCAGGAACGTAACTTTACAATCACAACCAAGTTGATTGTGGCGATTTTTCTCTGTGATACAGCATGGGTGTCAAACTCGTGGGCTTCTGGGGGCCACGTTGTCTGTTGTACCGAGGGCCGCATGAAAGTTAGATCAACATCTTTCCGGACAACGATTGCAGTAATGTAGCCCGAAGTGAAGTCGATCACCAAAAAAAAAGCTCATTGACCATCAAGCATGTCAATGCCATTGTCACTACTTGGGGAACCGCTCCCGAGAAGTCGGCTTATACAAATGTGGAGTTGGTTTCCAAAAAAAAGGTCAACACTTTTCCGACGCATCAAAAAAAAGTTGGAGAATCACTAATTTAAACGCATCTGAACTGCTATTTCCACACAGTAAAAGAGTCAACGATTTTATTTAATAAGACCATCTAAAAACGACATGCCACCATCAAATTGTTCATCTGACACCTGTAAAATAAACATGTCATAATGGCTTGAATGCTACAAGTGTGCGACCCGGGTAGAACACCACTTTAACATGCACGGTTTTTTCGTGCAGTGAATTCCCGCCAACTGCAATAAAACAATCGCTATTCAGACAAACCTCTCGTTTCATGTCACTTAATGTTAAACTAACGCTTAATGTAAGGCAACAAACGTCACTCATTTTTTCGGGATTTAATTGCCATCAAACAAAAATTTTGTAATGGCTATAATTAAAAGCCACCAGTGAATGGGAGATCGTGTCAAGAACAAGAATTGATTGGATGAAATTTAAAAAGCGTGTTCAATTACTTCAAGGAAGATCTACTGGAGCTATGCGAGGTATGTGATGCCACATGAAAGCGTAATATGATGAAGGGAAAAGGAGATGATGGTGATGCTGAGAACAACTGGTAGAATAAGTGTGATGTAAAACTAAGGGATAACAAATAACTAGGAATTATTCACAAATATGCAGGGTTTAGACAGCTCTGGCCGCCATCGTTAAAGGGGAAAAAAATTTGATTAAAAGAGATTTCTCTTTTTATTCTACCTAGCTGTAGTGGGACACAAGTATTAAATCCAATCAATCAGCAGACAATTAGTGTTGCGTCTATGAATACTAGTTCGAATATCGTAAAAATGATTGTAATAAAGTAACTTTCTTCACCACTGTTGCAAACATATTTATGGATGGATGTTTAGTTTTATGGATATTCAGTTTTTCTCACGTATCAACGTGCTTCACCAGTTTTAAAGAATAGTGGTTTACCCAACATGTCGTAAGAGGCGACAATTAGGTACCTACCAATTGCAGTGTGACTGTTAATGGTGGGGTTGCCAGCTGAATTGCTTGGTTGGACCACTCACGTCAAAAAACGGAGGTTGGGGGTAATCAAGGGCATGCTCCCCGTAAAAAAATTCTGCTCCAATCCCTATGATCAGAAAAATAAACAAATGGCCCCTAGTCCCCCGCAACTCCTAAATGGGCAAGGAGTGCGAAGAATATCCGGATGTAAATCTAAATGTCATGGGATAAGATTTGGTACATTAAATGTGGGAAGTCTTTGTGGAAGGAAAACAGAAGTGTGTGAAGAACCGAGGAAGAGAAGAGTAGATGTGTGTTGCATCCAGAAAGATGAAAAGGCCAAGGAGCTCGTTTTGTGGCTACTTCAGGACAAAGGTATAAACTGTAGTGGTGAGGAAATGATGCAGGATTTGGAGGGGTTGGAATTTTGGTGAAAGAAGAATATTTGGAAACGTTGCGGAAGTTGGAAAAAAAGGGACAAAGTAATGGCAATTGCGCTAACTCTAGTAGGTAGAGAAGTGATACGAATAATATGTGCGTATGAGCCACGAAGCGGAAGACCAGACACAGAGAAAGTTCATTTTTATGATGAAATGGCGAGTGAGTGGGACTTTGGAAGTTCTAGTAAAATCATCGTTTCTTTGGGAGATTTCAATGGACATGTGGGGAAATGTGTTAAGGGTTTTGAAGGTGTACCCGGGCGGAATGGTATTGGGAAAAGAAATGCAGAAGATTGCTGGAGTTTTGTGATGAAAGAGAGCTGTGCGTGGCAAACACTTGGTTTTATAACAAAAGGAAAATCACTTACAGTGCCGGTGGATGTGAAATAGAAATTGATTTTGTGCTTGGAGAAAAGAAGGGAGAAAAATACAGAAAGTATAAAAGGAATGTGAAAGTGATATCATGGGAACTTCAGCACAGGATGGTGGTTGTAGACCTGGATAAAAAGATTCTAAAAAAGGTTGTGAGAAAGCAACGGATCATAAGAAAGATTGGAAGTTGAACGAAAACCGAACATGAGTAAGATTTGAAAAAAGAGTAAAAAAACTAGTTAGCACAGATGCGCCTGATTTTTGGAAAACTTTCAAGGATGGTGTTCTAAAGGAATGTGATGAAGTGTGTGGAAAGAAGTCTAGGAGAGATCGAGGAGATACATGGTGGTGGAATGAAGAGGTCAAGAATACCATAGCAAGAAAGAAAGCGGCATTTAAAGAGCTGTGCAGATTTCCATCAGAAGAAAATACGACTAAATACAAACGTTTTAGAAATCAAACGAGAAAAATTGTTGCTAGAGCTACGAGAACGGAAGCTAATCAGGAGTTGAATGATTTATATGAGAATTCTAACGGTGTTTTCTACTTACTTAGAAGAATGAAAAAGGAAGGTGCTTAAGAGGAAGCGACGGACAATTAGGTTTTATTGAAAATAGGGCAAAAATTTGAAAATAACACAAGGAAAAGATCTAGAATAAAGAGAACGAATGGGACCACATGGTGGAAACTGACGTAGCAGAAGGACCAGTGGAAAAAGTGACTCGCAATGAAATTGTGGAAGCAATGCAAAAGATGAAATCTGGAAAGGCAACTGGACCATCTGAAATAAGTGTGGAGATGATAGTTGCAAGTGGTGAAATCGGGGTTAAAGAGATGATGGAACTGTGTCAGCGTGTATTGGATGGTATAGGAATGCCTGATGAGTGGAAAACAAGTGTGATTGTGCCTATCTTCAAAGAAAAGGGTGATGTGATGAGCAGTGGATCATAGAGGAATGAAACTGCCAGAACATGCCATGAAAATTGTTGAAAGAGTTCAAGAGAGGCGAATACGAACACTAGGCAATTTGAAGAAATTGGAGTTTGAGTTTAGGTCAGGAAAAGCAACAGTGGATGCAATATTCATAGCGAGGAGAATGCACAAGGAATACCAAAAGGACAAGAAGTTGTACATGTGTTTTGTTGACATCGAAAAAGCTTTTGATGGAGTTCCAAAAAAAAGTGGAGTAGGCCATTAGGGTTTATCAGAAGTAATGGTCCGTTCAGTTATGAGCTTAAATGATGTTGCAAAGACAAGAGTGAGGGTGGGATCTGCATATTCACAGGAATTCGAAGTAATAGTTGGTGTACATCAAGGATCTGTGCTGTCGCCACTATTGTTTGCAATAGTTGTGGACGTTGTTACAAAAAATGCAAGGGGTGCGGTTAGTGAATTACTGTATGCAGATGACCATGTTCTGATGGGCGAAACCATGGAAGACTTAAAAGAAAGATTTTTGAATTGGAAGGATGCACTGGAAAGTAAGATTTTAAGGTCAACACCAAAAAAACAAAAGTGATAGTAAGCGGGTAGGAAGGAAAACTATTCAAAAGCAATATAGATCCATGTGGGAGGAGAGTCATGGCCAATTCAGTGTTTTGCATAAAATGTGGAAACTGGGTTCATGGCAGATGTGCAAAAATAAAGAGTTACCGCTAGGCTGGTAATGCACTTTATTTGCTCGAAATGTAAAGCAATAATGGAAGGAACGGTGGATTCGATCGAGAAGTTGTGCGATGAATTTGAAACAGTACAATGGATTTTGTTATTTGGGAGACAGGCTAAATGCTAGTGGTGGTTGTGAAGCGGCAGTTACAGTAAGAATAAGATTCAGGGAATGTGGAGAATTATTGCTTGGAAATAGATTTCTTCTGAAGATGAAAGGTAAAGTTTATCGTTGTTGCGTAAGATCAGCAATACTGTATGGGAGCGAGGCATGGTGTTTACAAGAAAATGAAAAAGCAATTTTAAGGAGAACAGAGAGAGCTATAGTGAGAGCCATGTGCGGTCAGAAAGTTGTTGACAGAAAGACGACAGAAGAACAGATGGACATGTTGGGGTTGAAGGAAACTATAGACCGGTTAGCAACAGAAAATGGAGTTAGATGGTATGGACATGTGCTGAGGAGGGATGACCATAGTGTTTTGAGGGTTGTTCTGGATCTTGAAGTGAGTGGCAAAAGAAAGCGAGGACGACCGAAGAAGACCTGGAAAAAGCAAGTGGAGGAAAAGACAGAGCAGATTGGTTTGAAGAAGGAGGATGCCCTGAATCGAGACATGTGGAGAGATGGAGTTTGATCAATTGCAGAAGGAATGGGGTGAATCCGGCCAACTCTGCTGGGGGACAACACCGGATAAAACTAAACTACTACATCGTTGCAAAATTTGCTGAAACAACCACCCCGCTATTATGGCAATATGGCAGCAGCTACAAAGGCGACGGTCAGTTACGGGTTTTTGCGTAGGAATCTGATATAAGATATTAACCTTGTGATTGTAGCAAGGAGACATGACCACTACGACTTGCAAAGAGCATCTCAACAAATTTTGATATTCGGGGCATACAACTATAGAAGCAAGAAAACAGCTCTTCCTATTTTGCAGAGTAACGGCAGCCAATTACCTTCGCATCTAATCAAACAATCCGAATCCCATGTCATCATCTGATTCTTCTTCAGATTCCTCTTTCACTTCCTCTTTTTTCTCTGTAAGGAAAAAAAAATTAACCAATCTGCTTTAACTCTACCACAATGTTTCCCAAACTGTCTGCAGCGTTTTTTTTTAAATACTTAACATTTTTTCAAGTTTTCAGCCAAAATTGAGTAAAAGCCGCTATGAAATAATGATCGATAACGTCGGAGATCGTGTTATGTTGCCCCGAAAAGTGATCTTCATAAAAAAAAAGGTCACCACCTTTCTCGCTGTCACCTCTAATGCTACTCGCAATCAATATGAATAGATTCATGTGGCTGGTGTGACGTAATTTGTTTAGCTCTTTTACTCTGCCAATAGACTAAAAAGTTTGGGAAACACGAAACACTGCTCCACCAGATAAAACTCTCCCCACAAAAAGTGGGATAGGATTTGATCCTGGAAGGCACAATACGATGGCAAACATCCACGCTATCACAAAAAAAAGCAAAAAAGTGTTCCACAACTTTTCAAGGTATAGAAATTCTTATATGAACTACATCAAAATTTTAAAGCATATTGATCAGGAAAGTCAGGTAATTATGAACTAACGCATTAACAGGAATAACATGACTCATTCTTTGCAAACTTTCAGCAATTCGCATTTCCAGTGTAAGCTCCATTTTATTTGCGCAGCCATTGGTACGACTTTGTCCACTTTTTTAAGGGGTCTGGTAGATGGGCTTCGTATGAATTAGTTGTTCTGTATCTTGTTAAATGGCACCAACTTCTACACTATTTGCAAGTCTTTACTTAGCCTGAACCAACACAGCAGGCAGGCTGACCCCACCGCATAAAGATGGAGGTATCCCATTAAATTGCCTTGCCCAAGGACACAAGCAAACTTGCCGGCTTTTCCTCCACACTATCCCTTTTATGCTGAGCACAAAAGAGAAATACCGTTTCCAGTCATTGGTACGACTTTAAAGTGGACGCTCAAACCACTCCACAGCGTTTGTGATCTCACAGTAACTGGTGGACCAATCTGCCTTTCTGCAATCATGGATTAAGTCTTTGGACAAAACTTTTGACTAAAAGTACAACCCTTCAGTGCAGGGTAGTGATCCACTAATCACCGTGAGATGACTTCGTTCATTTTGCATTGGAGTTGTATGAAAGCATACTAAAGTTTTTAAGCAAAACGTCAACGAACAGCAGTGTAATATTACTACTCAAACTACCATTAAACCATTGTGATTTTTTGCTCTTAAAAATATACCACGTTTAGTTTATAGCAACGCAACTGCTACAGTATCAAATCACAACACATTTATAATGCAATCCGAAACAGACAAAAACTACAGTAGTAGAATAAAGTTTTTAGAGATTTTTTAAGACTTGAAAGAATTGATTGTTGGGTTGATGGAAGTGTACATCATGGAGAACAGAGATCAAACCTACGGTTTCTAAGAATGGAGGAACACTAAGCAGAATCAAATAAGCTTCCCTAACAAATACTGACTTGCAACCTACACTTTACAGCAAGAAGCAAGTATTTAATGATTTATATTCGCAGCATATTACCTTCAGCAGCAGGAGCATCAGTGGCACCTCCACCACTAGCAGCTACAGCACCGCCGGCTGGAACACTTGCCAACTTCTGGTTTCCTGCAATCATTCAAAACGCATTATTGCTATCATCCTAGTGACGTGGCAACATTTTTAACAGCCAACAACATACACTACTGTTTGATGCCATATAAAAATACGTCTGAAGCCCCAATGTTGCAAACTTTTTTCTGCGATATTTTGTCAGATATACAGGTTGACCATCACTAATCCGGAATCATCGAGACCTTGGGGGCGGCAGATTAGCCATATATTATCTTAGAATACACAAACCCAGTTGATAACCTCATTTTAAAATTAAAATATCCTCTAAATCAGTACAAGTTGGATTATGAAGACAAGTGAAATGTTAAGGAAATACAGGTAAAATAATTGGTACAGGTACAGTACAAAATCGATTCAGTTTACTTACACAAGAAAGATATATCTTTAACACAGCAATTTCTTATAACACATGCCTACATTACATGAAGTGACAAATTTTAATAAAATCATAGGTGCGCTTTTTACCAAAAACCTGTAATGTTTAGTTGGGGGAGTAAGGTATAATCTCTAAGTTGGATATAATCAATTTTTAGTAGATAAATAAAAATTTTGCGCACAAACCACATGCATAAAATGTTGGCAACTAGACAGCATTTTCAAATGCAAGCTGTTTTAAGTTTTTTTTTTACAAATTCAGTTTATGTTGCAGACAATGCTTATTTGCATGCTGATATCCTGGGTGCGGAAAGTTTCCGATTGATCTTTTAAAATTTAATAAAGTCATTATGTATTGAATAAATTTGTTCATTTTTGGCTCATTTTATTTGTAGATGCGTATATTTTTATTTATCAAATTTAAATTTGCTTTGTTTAAAAGGAGTCAACGTGAGGCTATTATCTATCCACATTGCATGGGAAAGACAAACCCAGAAATTGTCAAGCTCTTAAAAGCCCCAAAATCGACAGTTTGAGATGCAGTAAACCGCTACAGGGTGCAAAAGTGAATGCAAACTCATACATCGAGGGCATTTGACTCCTGCTCTTGTTGAAATGAAGCATTTCAGAGATAAGATTTTCACATTTCAACAAGATGGTGTGCTTTCGCACATTGCCAACAAAACCCAAACCTGGTGTGAGCATCACTTTTCAAGGTCCTGGAGGAAGGAACTATGGCCTCCATCGTCACTAGATTTGAACCATCTTGATTTTTGTATCTGGTCCATTTTAGAAAGAGTCATGCGTGACAGAACACACCAATACTGAAGCATTGAAGAAATCTCTTAAACAAGAACTGGCCAAAATTCCTCAACAAACTTTTCGTGCCACAGTGAAGAGTTTCAGAAGACTTGAGCATAATTGAAGCGAAAGGTGGACACATCAAAAATTAGGGGAGCAAATATGCTTTTGGGAGGGGGGTTTGATGTTACTATGAGTACATTTTTGTTTAATTTTGGCTTTTAATAGTTGTTAATTTATATAAGATTGGGAACTTTCTCTGCACCCTGTACAAAATAGTCATAAATTTGTGCTTAAATAAAATGATTCGTTTAATGACAGATGGCGTCATTAATTGGTACACTTCAAAATTCCCAAGCTCTATACAGGGTAAATCGCTTCTTCCATCACATTAAAATGACTATTATTGACTTGATAGCAGAACTGGTCGGATAATCTATACAGACATAACCTGCCTGTTATGCTCACTCAGTACCGCCCCCAATATCCTATGTGAGAACGCATTATGGGAGTTGGTTAGATCAAGCTACTATATAAGTTAGGCTATACCAAACGTGCACATTAATAGGTTTAATAAGTTTTGCTGAGGTTGCTGGCAAGCACTACAGTTAGCTGTTAAAATTAGCTGCCTGTACTATGCCTTTCCTGCCTACTTTGCTTAGATATTTAGCATCTGGTACACACTAGAGTTCACTCAACATGAATGAGTATTGTATAAACAGACTAATTTTTCCGGATCCACTAAAGAATCTGCCACATTGCTGAATATGTGAAGTTGAATACTGCTGAAACATGTAACTAAGGATCACTATTTTAGGATTGCAATTGGGTTAAGTTTAGAGTTAAGATTAGGGTTAAAATTAAAGGGTAAGTGAATGCTGAAACTATGATTAAGGCTAGATCAAGCAATACAGCTGATTTATTAGATCCATTTTGCCATACATGATTAGTGTGTCTTCAAATAAGCACATTTGTTAGCACTCAGTGCAGCAAAACAGTGATGGTTAGCTGTGATTGAATACCATGATTAAGAGTTCGACTCTTTGCAGTAAGTTATTTCTCAAATCGGGGTTGGATTCTTAGGATGTATTACAGTATTTATTTTTCTTGAATTTCAAAACAGCAGTGTACACCAGAAAGGATGTGTATTCAAAACAAAAGAGGGGTGTACACCAAATACCAAATATTAGTTAAATCATGTTTTTGATTTGTCATAATAATTGACTGATCACTAACAACAAAAGTCATTCTTTTAATATGTCACAGAAATTGACCAATCACAAATGATCAATTGCAAAATAGCCTTGAAGTTTATTTTGCCACTAACACTAAAATAGCCACTGCCTTTCATAAAATTATCAATTGACATGAACACAAGTAATTCCTAAATTTTCTGACGTTAGCACACAAATAAGCACTATCCAAGTTTTAACCATTAACCCACAGCAGATTGCTAGATATCTCCTAAACCAACTTACCAGCAGCCAAAACTTCATCAATGCTTTTACCCTTTAATTCTGAAATAACTTTGTCTAATCTTTCATCATCGACATCAATGCCAACACTTCCTAGAATATCTTTGATATCATTTGCTGATGGGTTGCTATTTCCACCCAAAGTTGCAAGCAAATAAGCAGCAACGTAACGCATTCTGAAACACATACATTGCAATGAGTTGATATTCTTTGGCAGGTATATTAGCAAATCATTAATTACAAAACAGATGGATTCTATTCTTACTCAATGTTGCCTCTTAAAATTTTAGCGAGTGCATAACTGCGGGCACAAGTGCAAATTGCTAGCAAATGCACAAAATTTTGCTGAACAAAGAGTTACACCATCTTCAGTAATATATTTTCAAATTGTAAAAAATTTTGGGTATTTTTGGTAGCCAACTGCTGTTTCCATGTATAAAGATTTAATGTCGTTTCTCCTAATTCAAATCTCTGGTTGTTTATCCAAAATTTTTTCTAGAGCGACTAAATATCTTACATAAACATTAGGTGATGGTGAAAAAACAGCAATTCACAGCCAATCCCAAATTGTTATAACCATTTGTCGTACAATTAGTCAAATGATTTCACTTGTGATGTCAATAACTTAGTTTCCCTCAGACCTTGCAGAATTTTAATTTTTAAAAGTTCATGTGCAACATTGGCTCGCATACAACAGCAGCCTTTAATTGCCCCTTAAACGTATTTTTTGGTTTATTATGTCACTCTCGTCTAGTTCAGTGCTTTTCAGTCGTTTTTGCCCAGTGCTCCATTTTTAAACTACACAGAAGCATGTGGCCCCCTTATATATTTTTCTTAATTTAGGGCATTATTTCCGTCATAGTCATCATTATTTTGTAAACCAATAAAGATGCCTGCTTGAGAGTGGTTTCTTGTTTACTTAGCTATGTCTTTTACCATTGGGACTCAAGTTAACTACACATCAAAGCCAATCAAAAAAGCAAGTCCAAAATATTGCACGAGTGTAGAAGCAAGGTTTTAAAATTTTTGTGAGTGGAAAGGCAAGGCTGAAAAACTGAAACTGAAAAAGTACGAAAACCACTGGACTTCTTTTGAATTTTAACTACAAATCTGCCAGACATAATTTTGCCATTTTACAATTTTTGCATTTAAAAGAAACATTGTTCTCACTAGATTGCTTTTAAGTTGCAAACTACAGCTAGGCCTATACACCATTAAACAATTACCAATGATTTTGTACTTTATTTTTTTAGCCTATTTTAATCCTGGGATGAAATGAACTCCAAGTGTAATGATACCATGCAGTTGGTCAAATCTGTCAAGTTTTTATGACTAAATTTTGCACTATTAATGTGGAAATAAATACTACTGAAATGTGGATCAGCAGTTTAGAGTTGAAATCAGTGCTAGAGATCGAGTTGAGAGCTTGGATTCGGGATGGAATTAGTGAGTTAGATTTAGGATTATGGTAAGGGTGAGAGTTAGGTTAGGATTGCTCACAGCAAACAATTACAATATCAGAAGGAAGTGGCTATTTTGCCATTGACGCCATTTTACCTTTGGAGACTCTTTTTCTGTAATCATTTACGTATGTTTATATTGCTATAATTGCTACATTTCTGCCAGTGATGCTGTGGCGTAATGGATAGTGCACTGGTCTTGAAATGGTATGGTTACAGGTTCAAATATCAGCTGGCAGAGGACTGAAAAAAAGGCAGTGTACACTGGAGGGCAGGCATGGTATGTGAATGTACAGAGTAGTGTACACTGGGGTGCATAATTTTTTTAATTGGTTATTAAAATTAGACAATCAGAAACGAATAAGTCTCATGTTTAATACATCATTACGATTGATCAATCACAAATAACTCATGACAAAATAGCCACTGCCTAATTAGAAAGATTCCTACTCAAACACACTAATCTATCCCTAATCATATTTCCACCTATAACTAATCCTAATTTTAAAACATATAAGCAATTCTAAAGAATTTCTGCATTTTAGTAGTATAGGCTACACATTTCTGGAAAGCCATCTGCTGATTTCCACATTATACTAGTAGTATACTGCATAATATACCATATGTAGCCAAATAGCCATAAGGAATACCATCAAAGCAAGTCTTAGGCATTTGGCATCAATTTTACCTCTAGTCAAATCAGTGCATTAAACATCTGTGCACTGGCAAACATTAGAGGATTACATATAGCTTAGAAGAAACAGCTTATATTTTGTTGTCTTCTGATTACTACATACCAGTATTAGTTTGGTATTTTAATATTGTTCTGCTTTCTAGGTCTACAGTATTGCTAACAAATAAACTGAAATAAAGGGGACCTATAAAAAACAAAAAATGCCCAAATCTTATCATAAATTTAAGGCAGTGGCTATTTTGCTGTTGACGGCAATTCACCCTCAGAGACTATTTTGCCGTGAGTTATTTGTGATTGGTCAATTTTAATGACGTACTAAACACGTGACTTTTGGTTGTTTCTGATTGGTCAATTTTAAAAACCAATTTAAAAACTTTTGCACCCCCAGGTCTCTATCCCCCACCCTGTACACTCCGTTGCAGTGTACACTTCCCCATACATTTACATACCGGGCCTGCCCCTTCAGTGTACACTGCCTTTCTTTTGAAGCCCTGGCCAACTGAGATTCGAACTTGCAACCATGGTATCTCAAGACCAGCGCTCTATCCACTACACCACAGAGTCACTGGGTGCAATTATAGCAAATTTGGCTATATAAACACACGTGAATGATCACAGCCCAATAGATTCCAAGGGCAAATTGCCGTCGATGGCAATTTACCCTCAGAGACTATTTTGCCGTGAGTTATTTCTGATTGGTCAATCTTAATGACGTACAAAACATGTGACTTTTGGTCGTTTCTGATTGGTCAATTTTAAAAACCAATTAAAAAAATTTGGCAGTGGCTATTTTGCAATCGACGGCAATTTGCCCTTGGAATCTATTTTGCCGTGATCATTTACGTGTGTTCATATAGCTAAATTTGCTATGAGAACATTAGTGACACTGTGGTGTAGTGGATAGAGCGCTGGTCTTAAGATACCATGGTTGTGGGTTTGAATCTCAGGTGGCCAGGCCTTTAAAAAAAAGGCAGTGTACACTGGAGGGGCAGGCCCGGCATGTAAATGTACGGGGCAGTGTACATGGTGGGGGATAGAGACCTGGGGGTGCAAAATTTTTTTTTTGGTTTTTAAAATTGACCAATCAGAAACAACCAAAAGTCACATGTTTAGTACGTCATTAACATTAACCAATCACAAATAACTCACGGCAAAATAGCCACTGTCAAAAAACTTTTGCACCCCCAGGTCTTTATTCCCCACTCTGTACACTCCCTTCCAGTGTACACTGCCCCATACATCTACATGCCGGGCCTGCCCCTTCAGTGTACACTGCCTTTCTTTTAAAGCCCTGGCCAACTGAGATTCGAACTTGCAACCATGGTATCTCAAGACCAGCGCTCTATCCACTACACCACAGAGTCACTGGGTGCAATTATAGCAAATTTGGCTATATAAACACACGTGAATGATCACGGCACAATAGATTCCAAGGGCAAATTGCCGTCGATGGCAATTTACCCTCAGAGAGCAAATTACACCACAGAGTCACTGGGTGCAATTATAGCAAATTTGGCTATATAAACAAACGTGAATGATTACGGCAAAATAGATTCCAAGGGCAAATTGCAGTCGACGGCGAAATAGCTACTGCCTAAATTTAATGTAATCCAGAGTAGGCTTTTAATGACATTCTGAACTATGAGCTGATACAGGTTATGGCCTATACACTTGATCTGCAGTCCTAAACCATATTTTTTAAAGAAATCATCTTAATTTTAAAAGCTTAACCCTAAAATCTGTAAATAAAATTGTATGCAACTGATTTAAGCCTGTGGCACTAGCAATTGAAAGTCTAAGCAGATTGCTACCAGTGTATGCTGGTCCAGCCTACATCACAAACACTTACACGTACAAATGTAAAAAAATAAAAGGAACTATCCAAAAATCGCAGTTTAATGACGAAGTTTGGCAGCAAAACACAATATAACTTACATTTAAGTCGTTGAAGACACGAAACGTACAACTACTTTAAACAATTATTGAAAAGAAGGATATAGGCAACGTGTGGGATGGAAAATTTCTTGAAAAATATTTTCAACCACTCGAAGCGCTAAGTGTAAAAAACAATTCTTATTTTTTAAAGAATAACTGTACAGTTGGCTATAGGAAGGTTGCACGCACGTGATCAAACGTCATCAAAATGCGCTTTCGAAAAAAGTGGATGACCAAAGTCAGTGTTTTTGCATTGAATTGAATAGGAGTCATATTGTTTTTTGCAAAGCAAATGAAGAAACGTGACAGTTGTTGAATGCACGTTAAATATGTTGTTTTACTGATGTTAAGGAATGAATCTAAGGTCAAAGTAAGATAAAAGGTGCTAAGGTTTGCTTGTTATTGCTAATAGTTGGGCTAATTTTATGGGCTAAACATGCAGGCTTATTTGTAGCCAGCTTCTGTGTGGGTTTCATATTCGATTAATCAGCGTGTTTGGGAATGATAAGTTTAAGTTAATTGTAATGTGTAACTTATACAGTATATTTAGTGGCATAAGCATTCTGAAAAGTTGAAAATTTAAGTTATACTGTAGCCTAAATGACAGGGCAGACTTCTGTATTGTTTGACATATGCTGGATTAGTTATTGTTGGATAAAATCAGTAAGTTTTTGAAATTTTTTGTCAATAGTAATTGCAGGCCAGTCATATTGATATGTCAGATGTAATTGTGTGACCTTAACCACTCTTTAAACAATTGTTTGGGCTATTACCTAGGCTGCTGGACCAAGGGTAATACAAAAATTACGGTACCGATTTATTGATTCATGCGTAGAGCTCATGCTCTGTTTGCATGTCTTTTGTCACACTGGATCACCGCGACGGGAGACTGCTTGGCCCCACCACCTGTTTGCCACATAAAGATGGAGGCATACCGTTAAATGCCTTGCTCATGGAGACAGCAAGTAAGCTTACCGGCAAGCTTACCGTACCGGTAGTAATGATCAAATGATGGTTGTTTTTGCTAATGTACCAACTGGTATCTAATTGTTATTGTTTATTTTTAAGTGACGAGCAAATGGTAGTTAGATGACACTTCTCTTAGGGGCATTTTTAAAAAAATTAGCCCACTATGCTAGGCTTATACTAGCCAACTGAAAGACCAAATCTCAACCAAATTGCTTTTGGTCAAATTAATTTGTTTCCGAGAATCCAACTAGCAATAATTCATTTCAAATTTTAATTAAGTTTTTATTAGTTTTCAAAATAACCCCAAAAGTTGGTGTTCGCCCTATACCTCTCCAGCATAAATTAGAGCTTTTGGTCATCCACTTTTTTTGGCGCGAAATCCGTGACGTCACATGCAACCTTCCTATAGCCTGAGCTACAACTACAAGCTATAAGTGAATTATCCGGTTAAGCAATATGCCTAATGTTTTGAAAATAATCACAATTACTCGGTGTTACATTTCAATGTATCAACAAGCCATGACTATTATTAGGCCTTTGGTATAGATTTGAATTTGTATTCTAGCATAGTTTATAACTCTCTCAGAGTTACAAGTGTAGCAACATCAGCAACTTCAACTACAAACCACAAGCAGAAAGTCAATAACAAGACCGCCTTCCAATCGAAGTCTTGACGGGAATCTCAGTTTCAGTTTATTATTCAGTTTGTCTGTAAAGACGCGAATGCAATACAATACAACGATAAAATAGGAAAAAGCGCACACAAAAAACAAAAGTATTTACAGACCAGGAGATACCGAAAAAAACCGCTAGGTTGTCAAGTCAGGTATCTCCTGAGAATATCTTACAAACGACAAAACCGTCGAAAGACTAAGCCTACGAGCTTGCGAAGAACCGCCTCTGTGGTATCACAACCTGTCTTGGGTCCTCCTTTACGCAACAGTCCCAAACAGGATCTACATTCTCTCTCACCTGCCGACTTTGGTTTTGGTGGCCCTGTTCGCCTACTAGGACAATTTTTTGAACCCCAGGCAGACGCTCCTACACCAACACATGATTTCATAAGCAATTTTTCGAAATATATAGCCAATCTCAGTTACCATCAGCCTAGAGCTACCCACAGCCATTCACATGTAGATCTCACTCTTTTCTCTTCCCGGTGCTCTCACGTGTACATTTGCACAGATACAAGCCACCTTTTGCTCCCCATTACAAAGAGCCATTTCCTGTCATATCCAAAAGCGACAAATTCTTTGTTATGGACTACAGGACCCACAGCGATGTGGTATCGATAGACAAATTAAAGGCAGCCAACTTTTTTTTGATGCCTTGAACAGCCAAGTAACCGCTGGTTACTCTACGTCGCCTCTAGATCACCACTCGATGCCAGCGACTCCACCACTTTCATCATCCCCTGAACATTCTCACCCCATTCAAACTCGCCACAAACCAGATTCACCTTTTCACAACTGCACAAGCCCCTTACACCCTCTTCAACCTTCCTCCGATGGGACTTGTGTCTCCACATATCTGCAACATGGACTACAAATCAGAAGGGGACGTCCGGTTAAGCCCCCAGAACGGTTTCACGATTTGTTCAAATCAGTAAATGACAATGGTGCTTCGTTCATTTTTTTTGTATATATGTGTGTTAATTTCATTGCTGTATACCGTGCTGTTTTGTATTGACAGTGATTCGATGGGTTACGTGAGGGGCCCACTTACGTAGGACATCGGGCACTCCTTTTTTAAAGTCAAACAGGGGGGGATGTCATGTAGCAGTCATTGTTACGTCACTACCACGCCTGTATATAAACGTGTCGCCGCCACATTTTGCTCTCGTTTCGCTACGTGACTTTCATGTAAGCTTGTTGTTGCTATTTGTGTGAGAATTGTCGACCAGCAATAAAATCAAACAACACACCAGGTGGTGAGGATCAACAGCACGCAGGCCATAAGAAGCGCTACAATACTATCGCATCACCCATCGTACTAGTATCTTTTTTTTTTATAAAGAATTCAGTTTATAATTAAAATACCGAAAAAGTTTGAGAATTTCAAAACATTAAGTTGTCTTTCGTACTTGCCAAAGTTGGCGTCAGTAGAGATAATCCTAGTTTTGAAAGTTGATGTTAGATGCAGTTTAGACTTAAGATTCTGCGCAGTCCATACGCAAGGCTGATTACCAGTTTCGGTGCTGCTCAGGCAGACCCTGGCATGCTGTTACCGCAGTTGACAGTGAATGAGCCTTGCCTTTAACATGTTATGCGCCGATTTTCAAGAGCAAGTATGATTTCTCATCAATAGGAGAGCAGTTGTTAATAGGTTTAAAGAACCAGATAGAAATTAGAACCAGGTTTGGATTAAGGAATTACAAAATATGGGATGGTGAGCAGAAAGCACTTGCTTGCATCAGTCCTTTTTAAATTTTTTTTAACCACCCAAGGCTTACAAACCGCTCTTAGCATTACCAAGCCTGCTTCTTAACTGCCTTTCTATTTATTCTACAAAAAAGGAGAGACATCTTTGACACTGTTATCGACCTAAAGTATTCAAGCTGATGAGCTTTTATTAATTATTTAATTGGAGTTAAAAAGCATTCCTGTGGTTAACGATTTTGGTTTTGAAGTTAATGATACCCCTTTAAAAAATAATGCATGTCCAATCAGCTGGAGCAAATATTAGCAACAGAGACTGTGAAAGAGCAATGGCTTTCACTTCAAATAATCTTTAACCAGTTTTTCGTTTAAATATTACATACTTTGGTAAAGAAATAAAATGCGACAGCACTTAGGCGAAAATCAAACTTACTTGCTTCCCTGCAAAAGTGATGTCTCATACATTCCAAACACTTGTAGATATCAGATTCCCGTTAATTCTCTTAAGTGTTGGACAAAATGTGGTATTACCTTAATAAGTTGGATTACGACCAACCGCTTTCGAAAAGTGTTTCTGAATTTATGTCAAAAGTGTGATGGCACTTATTTTACTTTTGCATAGAACGTGTTGAGAAGAATCAATATGTTATGAGCCAGCTGGACTTTATAATTACAAGTGCGGAGTTTAAATAAATTATTTGGTGCTGATCACAAGTGTAGCATCTGCCCTTGTAAACGAACCGAAGATGATGCAAAATTCAACATCGCAGCTTTGTCAACCTTTTTTGTCGTGATGCACCCGATTTCACTTTTTTAAAAGTATCTACACCCCAATGTCGTTTACTTCATATGAATTTGTAAAATGAAGTTTTGAACAGCATGTGTTTTATGCGATGGCTGCTGCCCATTTCGAAAGTGATTTCACCCTTCTTCCCAAAAAAGATGTTTACTTTAAAAACACTTTATTGAGTTTGATTTCAAAAAAAAGATCACTTTAACAATTCTGATCTTTTGAGGTTGATCTCCGAAAAAAATCCTTACTTTGAAAACACAGTCTTTCTGATGTTGATCTTTAAACCAAAAGTGGTCCTGTCTTTAAACTCCAACACGTTGATACCTTTTTGCAAAATTCTGGTAGGTCTACACCAGAGGTGGGCGAACTTTTTGGTCACCGCATTGACCATTCAAGAGTAGGCCGAGGACTGCATTGGCCATTCAAGAGTTGGTCGAGGGCCAGTGCATAAAATCTTGCAATAGCTATATGCAATGCAAGAGCTTGCAATAGCTTAAAATCTTGCAATGACGTATTACAGGGCTTTGATAATGATGGTGTCCGAAAAAAAAGATCATCACCCACTATTTTGAACGGAAAAAGCATCAATTGAAACCAAAAATTACGTAGCGGCTCTTTCAATGACGGCTTCTATCATTTTTGGCTCTTTAGTACGGCAAGTGCGGCCAACCCTGTCCTATTAAATGAAATGCATGGCAGTTTCTAGAAGTGTTGGCGGGTCGCACAAAATGCTCTGGGGGGCCGTAGTTTGCTCACCCCTGGTCTACACCAAGAATGGCAAATCACTAAACCGTCACCAGTATTTGAGTGTCCCACCAGCAGATTCGTCAGCTCACGGTACCACTCTGTTGAAATGTTCAGGGTGAGAACCTTTATTTCAGATTTACCCGAAATATTTGGGCCGAAGTAGAAGTGAAGATCTTTTTTTAGCAATCCAGTCACAATAGTTGGGAGAATCGGACGGAGATACAAGTTAGGACCTTTTTGTTTTTTTAGAGATTTAGCCTTAAAATTGTTGAATCTATGACCGACTGTTGTTAAATGTGATGCCCAACTTGGCAATGACGTATCGTTAAATGCAAGACTCTCTTTTGCTTTTTTACAGATCAAGATTTCATGTGTGACCCATTCAATTAAAATAATTTGCCATCTCTGGTTTACACCTTGAGGTATGCTGTATTCAGTTGACAATCACTGGCCTAGATAATCTAAGCGCTTGAGGAAAAAGCGTCAGTATCGATACAATAAATGCAATTGAGTATCTCGGCAGCATTCTTATTCTTGTGTAGCCTATGCCCTCATGTTTTTGGTTCTCCTACGCATATATTTTTGTGAGAAGGCAGGAAATTGTTTTATGTGCTTTTAATTAAGCTGCGTATGTGTACACAAAAAGCTGTTTAAAGAAATGTGTGGTGTCAAAATTCCCAAAAATTAACCGATTGTTTGGTATTACGTATTTACTAGTTGTAGATTTTTGTTTGCTGTCTTAGGCATTTTTACTTTTTATAACGAAACAGTGTGCTATTGCTTATACCATCAGCATATACTAAATCATCCTGTCTAACGATGTGCCTTATTACGTAGTAGTGATCACATTTAATTAGTGTCACGTATTGCTATATCAAGAGAAATAATAATTGGATCTGTTAATTTTATTATTGTGTCCGTAAAATCTTTTTTCGTCCTACAGCGACCGTTTAGATAAGCTTTATTGACATAGTGCGGTTCGGTCTTTTTTCGGTGGGCGTAATTAGTGGAGGAAAGGGATGCATAGCTAGGAGAGAAGCGATTGCGTTTTGGAAATAGAGTTCGAAGATATTTAGTAATTCTAAGCAGGAATTGTTCATGATGACTGGCTATTTATGAGTAAGTGCCTGCGAAACTTAACGCATTGTCACAACTTTTTTTAAGCTTAACTACTTCAGTCACCGGAGTAATCATCCAACCTGACGTCCTCGCGTGCTTGTGTTCAGCTGGTCTATTCTACTGTAGGCTTTGATTGGGGCGGACTGCTTTGTGTCACCCCTATGCTGTTTGTAAGAGAACGTGAATTCCCTCCCCGAGACAGTAAACTTCGACCTTTCAGCTGCAAGCCTAGACGTGTAGCCTAATTAGGATCACCCAGAATGTCGATTCATCTCTTCAGGCGGTTCCATTGCACGCACACATAGATTAGTGTTGGGCTAGTGACAATTGGCTTTGCCTTCCATGCGGTTGTTTGCACAGACCAACTGCAATTAAATTTCAACCAATCAGAAAACTTCGCGGCGAGCTCTCTAGTGCACTCCTTATGTATCACAATAGTCATTGGCTTATGTAGAACATGGCTTAGTCGGAGTCAGTGCCTAAACCTTTTTGACCATCCAGGTTCATTAGTTGATCGATAGCTACCTGAATCAACGGGTTATCGCTATATGAATCAGCATGTCAAGATCATCTTGATTAGCACGTAACCTTCAAATAATGCAGTAACACTTTTATTTTAAATCGTTTTGATTCAATTTGTGCTGGGTAAACTTTTTTACCATGATTGATTACTAAACTGCGATTAGAATAGTGTCACATCTGGAAGTCGGTGGAGTCCCATTGTGAACAATGGGCATTGTCTTTAATAATAAACCTCAAATCAGCTCAAGGAATTTGCTGTTGTACAGACCCGTATTACAAGGTGCAATGGTCCAAGTTTAATTAGTAAAATATAATTCGAATTATGGGAGCTGGTGTTAGCCTCTTTAGATATTACTTCTAATTTAATGATATTAAGGCATCTCAAAGGCTAACCTACAATGAGCTGATTAAAATACCACTTCTACGACCGGCTTCGTTCCTATTAGAACTCTTTAGGTGGACTCAGGTATTGAACCGTGATCACATGAATTGCTTCATGAGGTTTATACCACATATATATAAATTAGACGTAGTAAAATATAGTATCGGAAGGCAATTTTCGTACACCAGGCATGATCAGCCTTTCATTATATCTAACTAGCCGACTCAGCCAGCGTCATCCTACAGAGTTACATGTCAGTTAGAGCGGGTTTAAAAGATATCGGTTCAGCTAGCTATGCCGGCTTTACCGACAGATAATTGCTGAGGGCGGTGATCAAAGGCTATTACAAATTAGGGTAGGTCATACGTCCGGATTTCGGTGTTAAGATCTGCATCTGGAAATAATTGGCACGCCCACCCCCTCCCTTGACAATGCCAAAAAGCTCAAACGTCTGAAATTTTAGCACATTATAAAATAAGGAATTTTTTCTTCAAAATGAGGTGGGCCTCCAAAAAAAAGGGTCTTAGTGTTTGTTTCGCGACCAAAATTGGGAAAAAACTCTTTGAAGGAGCTTATCACCAAAATGGGCTTCATATTTGTTTTGATTCCAAAATGGTTAATGTTTAAATGACAAATTACCCGCCAGTGCTTTGAAGTGTGAACGTGACCGCCAAAATTGTGTTTGGAATTACACCGTTTGGTACATGGTTCATATTCAGTGGGGTATCGTCGCTAACTTCCAAATCATAATTATCCTGCTCCAAAATTAAGGGTGATCTTACTCAAAAACTGTCTATCATATCCCTAATTTTGTCTGTTCCTTTCAATAAGTATAAGGAACACAAAACAGGTCAAAGGTTGGGTATAGGCACCAAAATGGTGGTCGTCTTACGACTGAAGAAAGAATTATTTCGTGGTTGGTTTATTTCATAACTTGGTGTGACTCCCTCGTAATGGTATTTTTAAATCAGGTTTCTTGGCTGCACCTGTACATCTTGGTCCCAACATGGAACAAAAAGTGGTTTAGAGGAGACCGGGAAGAAATGTTATAAAGGTTGGCTATCACAGTCCTCATGATTTCTTTTAAAAGTAAAATTGATAGAAACGATTAAAAAGAAGTGTTTTTCTGTAGTATTCCCTTTTATCAATTTTTTCACAAATGACTTATTTAGTGATTGGTTGAAAGTTATTAGAAAAAATGTAATTTGAGCCGTTCTTTTAAGATTTTTATGGTTTTTAAAAATTAGATACTAACAAATAGTAGTATGTAAGGTTATTTTGGTTTCAGACTGCAAATTAGTTGTAGTTTTACTAAGCAAAATGTAGAAGCTGCTAGGGGTCAATTTTGTACATAGTTTCATAAAACGTTCAGGCACTCCATCAAAGGTGAAATGTTATACCATGTAACAAGTCGCCTCGTTTTTGGTGTGCCATTTGTTTTATAATCAAAGCTTTGGTTTTCAAGAAAATTTTAATTTTTTTGATCTGTAAATTACTTTGGACTAATTTCCGTATTTTTATTAACCACCGCATAGCTGTGATTCCTACTAATATTGGCAAGTGCGTTGGTTGTTTCCTTGGGAAAGGCATTTAACGGATTTCTTTTGTCTTTATGTGGCAGACAGGTGGCAGTGTTGAGCAGCCTACACGTCGCTGTGGGGCTCCAGGCTAACCCCAGACTAATAGAGCAAAAAACTAACTCAAACAAAGACAGAATTTTTTGATATAAGTTGTGAGATTGCGGAAGCCACCACGTCACGCAAGTGTGCATGTGTCTTGGCATGCTGGCGAGATGAACTTAGCGTTTGACTTGTCATCGAAAAACTCGAGTTGGACGCGCTGAGAGCGTTTCCTTGCTTGCGGTAGGGGGGAGTGGAAAGAGCGGTTTGCATGCATTAAAGCGCACGCTTGAAGTTCTAATACCTTCTTCTACTAAATAATGGTTTGCGCCGACCGCGTGTGTGGGAAACTGCATATTAAAAAATCAAAGGTCACTTAGCTGTCCCACAAAACTATTTTGTTACTCTTGAGTTGCTAAGGGGCGGGGGGAGAGGCACAGGGGCCTTGGTGGTGGTGTCATTCAAAAATTGTAAGAACAGGTTCTATCAGAAAAACAGTGGATATGTGTTCTCACAATACAAGACAAAGACCTTTTTTTCATTTCTTTCGAGACCTAAATTTTCAAAGCGGAAATTCATGCTGAAAACAAGACGAAGGTTTTTGCGGAAAGTAGAATATTCATTCTCGAAGAAATAAAGGTTTTTTTTGAATACGCTTGATGTCACTACGTAAGGACATAAGAGCAACAAACAAAATTAGTGAAACCTAAATTAGGCAATTTTTCCCATATTTTGAAATTTAAAACTATCCGTTCTTTTTATTGAAAAATATAAAAAGCTATGGATTCAAATCGGGGCTGGTTTTTCAATTTAATGACATCAACGGTATTTCGACCATTAGCGCTTCTTTTTGCCTTAGACCAGCGTGGTCCCTAAACTATGGGGCGTGAAAGGTTTATAAGGGGGCACCGCTTTTGTTGGCATTGTCAAGGGAGGGGGTGGGCGTGTCAAAAAGTTTGAGAACCGCT
This sequence comes from Trididemnum clinides, assembly GCA_963675345.1. Classification (NCBI taxonomy): domain Eukaryota; kingdom Metazoa; phylum Chordata; class Ascidiacea; order Aplousobranchia; family Didemnidae; genus Trididemnum; species Trididemnum clinides. Next base: position 37,121,482 of record OY776292.1, on the reverse strand, counting down.
GGGTTTGACAGATTAGACACGTAATTGTTTTTATGCTCTTTATTCCGTCACAATGATCCGTACAGCATGCGCAAAATATAAAAGATTAACGATACACAACAAAACAAAATGCTTTGGAAACAAACGGACTGGCTGCATCATGAAACAAATAACGGATAGGAAAGCAACAAAGTCCAGCTGCCTACAACGCCATACAATTTTGACCGTCAAAACAACATTAAAGGGCAAGCGATTTGAATAAAATACCAACTAAATAATAAGAGCAAAGTAAACGTAGTTTAGTTTAAACACAAATTTTTAATGTTCGTTCACAACAAACTACTAATTTGTGTCACAAACAAGATAATTATGCACCATAAAGCCCTATTTTTATGCGATAAGGCGAAGTGTTGACAATGAGATCCAAATAAGTAAAGAAAAATTAAATAAATAAATAAATACCCCGTCTACGTTTCTACAGTAATATCCAAGTAATGCAGTTGTGAAAAGCATTTTCCTTATCCATCTACAAATAACAAAAAAAAATACAACAAAATACAATTAGCATAATTGCAGAATTTTTCGAAATATAGTTTTGCTTGTAATTATGTCACAGCAAGCAAACAACGAGTCGCGGTTTTTAAAACCAATAAACATCACAACAAGCACATGGCAAATGTATTCAAAACATACAAAAATTTTACAAATACTTTGGTTCATTTTTTACTCATTGTCAGCAACATCACGTAAATGGACATCTGATTATGAAATCACATTTAACAACTCGCAACTGTCAAGTTAAAAACTTTGACCACAGCGTCTTTTGAATGCATCTTTTGGAGCAGAAACTTGTCCAAAATACATTAGAAAACCACTAAGGATCAGGAAAAAGTTTTGAGATATTGCAGAAGTTTTAGATCAATCTATACATCCTGAAATATAAATTGTCAGTTATGTAATATCTCGACAAGTAGACTAAACCCTCACAAATAACCTGATGCAAAAGATGTTAGCTCAATGCCTACAAACGTAGCAAGCATTTACAACATAGAATACCAGAATACTAAAAAGCGAGTAACAACAACGACTACAAGATTACGGTAAAATCATTAAAAAAATCTAAATTTGACAAAGCATGTATTAAACAGCAGACTAACCTTTTTCAAAAATTCGTTTAGCATCTGAATATGGTGTCAGATTGATGTAGTTTGGTCGACAGGTTTCCTGAAGTTTTATAAAATGTTTGGGGTCTTCCATTATTGGCGATCTGTAAAAAATCGGGCGGAGTTTAGCTGTGATACAACAAAGGCATCTGATAAACTTCTTTCTATGATCTTTCTTTTTGATTGTGGGTATTTCCCGGATTCTAAAGCTCAACGCTATCTGAGCCACCGTGAGATCATAAAACGTTGAGGTAAGAGGTGTAATAGCAAATACCAACAGTTGATATGCAACAGCCAATTGTTGAGTCGTGTTCAATACTCGCAAACGCTAAAACCAAAGCTTCATTGATTCATTGTTCGCCTGAACGCGGATTCAAATCCCACATCTTACCTTAGCTTTTTAACGGGTTTGGCGTCATACAGTTTGTACTAATCTAAATATTAACACTTTCGATGGACAAAGGACTAGGACTAGGTCTTAAGCACCATTTTAACCATAGCATGAAAACGGGACATGAAACCAAATTTGAAAGTTATAATTTCATCTTAACGACGTACTTGTACGAGAAGGCAATTACAGCGACTTCAAACTTTTTCCTGCGCTTTCAAATTATTGTCTATAACAGTCTATCACTTACTAAACGCTATTTGCGTGCAGCCTTTTCTACAGTATATATACAACGCCCATTTCCTGTATCAACCTTAAAGAAACGGCGTCAGCAAGAACACCAGAGGGCATATTTACATCGATCTTTTATTTTAAGTTTCAATTAATATCAAAGAAGACGTGAGTATGTACACTATAACGTATCTGACGTGAGTGAGTGCATCGACCCAGAGCTAACCTCACACTAAATAACAAAACTTACGTTTTTGATGACTTCGGTTTGATAATAAGAGTAACTGAGTTGGGGGAGTTTCGGACAACCTCGGAAAGCATTTTGATGCCGGTCACCCGGATCCCGTTCACAGAGACAATTTGATCTCGAGGTTGTATGAGGCCAGTACCAATGGCGGGACCACCCTCCAGCAATCTATTCACAACCACGCTCCCGTCCCGGTTTGGTATCACTGTGATTCCAATTCCTGAAAGTGTAAACTTGTTTATTTGTTTGTTCTCGATATGAATGAGCAGCAGCCTTAGGCATCGAGCTGAAGCCTTTTTTTGGAAAACATCCCACTATGTGAAAAAAATACGGACATACTTATGTAGAGCCTTTTTAAAGCAGAGGCTTTCTGACCTTCGCTTACATCTGGCCCTGGTTTGAGCGCTTCTTCAGAGACGATACAGAGCAGAACTCACCGATTCCACCGTTCCTGTAGTTGGGGAGGACTACTGTCTTGCAGCCCTTTAAAGTTCCTTTAAAAGAAGGCTGGTCGAGTTGGTGTATTTCCTTTTGAGGAGTTCTGGGTGTAGGAGGTTCTGATTCACCTGAGCTACTGTGAAGGTTCTTGTAGCGTAAAATATCTTGTCGATTCTAGAAAAACAAAATCTTCAATAATCACTCAAATTATCAGGTGGAAGAAAGTAACATCAAACAGAATTTTGCCTAATCTAGAAAATTGATGCCCATGGCGTTTAGGTTTAAGTGCACAAAACTGTACAATTATGAATCATAAAAGACGTAAAATGATTATTGTCTCATCATTATAGAACACCTTCTCCTACCGACCCGAATCACGAGATAGATCCCGTCCCCCCAGGCGCTGAAGTCATAATGTATTAAATGTCAATTTAGGATTAATTACACATCAGAGTCATGTTTCATATTTCTAGAACATACTGCACTCCGCAACCAAAGGGGCAAAAGGAGTTTCGAGAAACTTATCAATGTATCGTAAATTCCGATGGAGAATACGAGGTGTAGTTATCTTTGTTCCATATCTTCCAACCGCCCGCAGGGCGACGGTATCGTTTGTTGCACAGAAAACATTTCTGTTCCGACCGCATCAGAGCCGCCGGTACAGCCTGCTTCCACTACAAGCAAAGCAATCAAGATAGGGAAACTACCGTTAAATGTCTCTTTCAAAGTCACAACAACACAGAAGCCATGCAGGCACTGAACTCACAATCTCACGACTGAAAGCTGGAGCCTGATCGCGCCACGACGAGCAAACGATTACGAGCTTTCGAGTACACAATCACACTATCGAAGCCAATTTACAAAATGAAATCGCTTTAATCCCGTCCCGCCAGAGGTCTTGTCTCTACGCTTGCTGCACTCAATTCAATTTTAAAGGCTTTGCAAATTTCAACCTTATCCGATTTCTAACTGCTATTACAGAAAGGAGAAAATGACAAAAGTTGTTGATTTATTTATGTGATAAGATTATTCGTGACCTATTCAGACTTATCTGATCAGTCGCGAACTTAATGTTTATCCTCCACACGTCAGCAGCATGCATTCAAGTAATTAATTGAAGAAAATAAGGTTAAAAGGAGCAATCAAATATTTACAAAACATCATAGTATTCGCAAACGAATCTTGGAAGCTAGCAACTTTGACGGTTATTGAGGAAAGCCTTTTTAACTTCTTTTTTCTCTCAAAAGTATGGATCTAAGTAGAAGCAATAATCGCAACACAACCGTGAAAATCAATTCTGTAAAGATGCGATATAAATTAGATTGGAAAAATATTTTTCAGGCATAACAAGAGGAATCTTTTGAGAAAAATGGCAGGAAGGCAAAAAAAGAAAAATAACATGCGTGAGTGGCATCATGTAGGTTGAAAAATAATTCCAATGCCATCTTCAACGCAGAATGTAGAGTTACCAGCGAAGATAGCAAGTAGTGTATAGCGGGTAGAGTGGTCCATTGGTAGGCGAAGTTATGAAGAGTGACAGTAGGTTGTGTACATCTCGCGCCCTGATCGAAATTTATCGAACGTTGACAAGCTGCGAGCTCCTTCCAACAACTTGTCAAAGTTAATTTCCGTTTCACATTATGACATCACATCCTTTCATTTGTGATCAAACGATAGTTTTCGTGCACGAATAAAAAAAATTCAAACCAACAAGCGTTAACACAAAATGCCTCGGGTAAAATCTTTACTCCAGGTGGTCGAGACGGTAGGCTACTGTTTCGAAAAGTTCCGTCAAAACAACGTCATCAACCGTGGATCGAACCTAGATAATCAGCGTGCAGGTCCAGGTGACACCCATACCAATTCAAATATTCCCACGAATGAGCCGCAACCGCTTTTTCGCAACTAGATGATTAACTTTCAAGAAGCCACCAAGACTACAACGCGACTTCCCATTGTCAGGTGGGTTGAAAGATTTAAATTGCGATTTCTCTATTGAGGAAAGAATAATCTATTGAAGAATTAATCAACAGAAAAAAAACGATTTAAAATTTCATCACATCATCCAATTTATGTGCATAAGTCAAACTGAAAAGGTTTGTGTGATAATTTACCAAAACACAACGAAAAATTTCCTTTTATTTTTCCGTATTTTCGGTTACTCTGTACATCAATTTCGATGAATAGTTTTGTTCAGAAATATTTGCATTCTTAAACAGATGATAATGGATATTCATTGACAAAAAAGACTCCAGCGTAACATAAGCAATGTCTCAGTACAAAATGGAAAGAACCGTAAAAAGAGAAGTAGACATTCCGCATATGCCAAGGGTTTCTAACCTGCTGCCCACTGCATTAATTCGCATGCAAGTGCTTGGATGTTTGCATTATTAAATCAAAAAAGTGAAGATCTTTTTTTGGTTTTTCATTTTTCAAACCAATGTTTTCACTAATTTTCTCACCCTTTTCCGTCTTTGGTCTTATTTTGCCCACGCCCTCAGTTCCCAACGCTTACACAAAAAAAGTTTATATTTACATGTAAGTGCTCTGGCGGTTCGACTAAATACTTACGTTTGTAGTTAGGCCCTATAGGAAAAAAGGTTGGATGTCTCTGGTGTAGGCTAATGCCACAAAAACCATATTGGTTTGAATACGATTTCACTCTGTTTATAATCTTACGTAGGATGGAACTATTTCGATTCAGAAGATAAACAAATGTATGAGAGATTAAAAAATGTTCGCGTTTTGAAATGAAACGTGATGCCTTTTTTTGCTTTCTTCAACTGCGACGGCTTTTAGCGACAGAACATTTTTTAATCGTGGTTGAATAGATCGTGTTTGTAGCTTTATATTCTAATTTTCACTTCACTTTTTTGCTGAGCGACAAGCCGGAAATATGCGAAAACCATTTTTTAAGTCTTTGGTACAACTCGACAAGTAAATAGAAACCACTTCAACCGTCTGCGCTTGGTTAATTTAAATAAACAGCAATCCAATGTTTCCAAAACAAATTCTGCGCGGTTGAAAAGCCACATTGTGACAACATAATTGATGTTGCTAAAAGGACTTGTTGCATTAATGAGTAGTGCAATGTGACTGTTGGATCTTGATCAATTACAACATTAATCATTTCCTAACTCCACAAGAAAACCACACAGTCGGAGCATGCAACAGATGCTATTTAAAGCACCAGTAAAAAAAATAGCAACTTGCACTTGGCGAAAGCGTGCATTGTATAATCAAAGCCATAATTTGTTTTGCTTTGTAACTCTGCTGAGATATTACGTCATGAAGTTTTAAAAACATTTAGTAGGAACATTGAACGATTACTACCGTTCTAAATTTGAAAAGCACTGAACACGAGTATTTGCCGTTTAGACTCAACACAAAGTCTGAGCTAAGTGCGAGCACAATCAACTCTCTGAACGAAAAAAATTAGATGATCCACTGCAGTGTAAGGCACCGCACACCAAGAACCCAGCTAGACAGCGCCAGCCTCGCATTTCAGTTTGCAGTTTGCATGGCGCATTTCCCGCGGTTACGCGACACTTCCAACGATATCAGCGACTATGTGCAAGGGAAGCAGCTTTGTTTCCTGAACTGATTTTAGTTTTCATTTATATCAGGAAAGAATTCGATTGCCCTCTTATTTCTATTCAATTCGCTCAAACTCATCGACTTTTTTCAGACGATGATCTTTAAAAATGTGCCCACAGAAAAACAAAACATGAATGACTGACGAATTGATTTGCAGTGGCTTTATACGTAACAGCAGGTCATATTTCATTTTGTATACCGACTATGAGGTGAAATAAGATCCTCTACAACCGACATCGGGTTCATATTAGTTGATAAATGGTATTTATTACCGGCATTATATGACCCGTACGTTACCAAACTACCTGCCTCGCATAACGCTATTGCTAACCGAACTTGGCCAAACTTCAAAATACGAAGTCAGGACTCAATAAAACATGGATAATTGACACCCACATCTTGCGCTGTTGAGGAATGCCCATATGGGTCATGCGTAGTTATGCACCAGGGGAGGCAATTCAAGGGGGTTTCCTCTGCTAGTTTGCAGCGCTCTTAAAAATGCACCGTCCCAGGAGAACTGTTGACTTCGAGACAGGTCTGAGTATAAAGTCGTTTTTTGTATAAACGAGAGCTATCACACTGATGTTTCGGGTCGAATCGCAACTTCACGAAGAACATGAAAGAACTCATCCCGCAATTGCAGCACGTGATTTTCAATGCAGTGATCACAAGACACAAACTTCAAACGGAAAATGACAAAATTCTTGAGGTTTGTACAGCTAACAGTTTCCAATAACATTTTCAAAAACGGAAAGAAGTGCCGTGCACAAAACGAACGTGACGCTGCGCGGAAGTTTGAGTTTCGGTTGGAATTTAAGGAATTTACTTAAACCAGTGTTAAATCGAATGTCAAATTGATCAAACTATGGAATAGTTTGATTGAATTTTATCAAAGTTCGTCAAAAAACTGGATTGTCACACCCAAGGTTTTACTAAAGTGCTAAAAAGCCGGCAATCCTTGCTGACAAACTTAATGATTTCTTCGCGCGCCATGGTGTTCTTAAAAGCATTCTGAGTAATAATCCTCCCATCGAACAAAGATGAGCATTACATGTCAACCTCACTGATATCCTGCAAAATTCCAGTGTTTTTGGGGTTGCTTAATATCCTCAAAAAATATTTTCATGGGTTAGTTGCAGCCAGGTTTCGACGCCTGCAAGAACTCACTGCATTGGATGCGGATAACTGGAAGGGACTTTTATCAATGAGCAGATAATCTCGGAAGCTTGTTGTTAAAGCGATTGCAAATCCTACAGCGCTTTTCTCAAAAGTTTGTGACATGTTTGTTATGTAAAAAAGGAACTTGATTCCAAGCATAATTCACTCAACCACACACATTTCAACAAGCATTTAACATGTCGCCAGAAGATGTTATCATTTTAGCTATATACGTTGCATCAACCACTACTTTTTCTCCCTATATTTCTGTTATTTTTAATATGAATATTTATCAGTTCAGCACATCGACCAGAACTAAATAGAGCTTCACATTCAAAAAAAGGAATAGTAATAAAGCTCTCCAAAACGCAGCAAGAAAACCAAACAAAAAATTGACAAACCAAAAAGTTAGGAACTCATTGAAAGCTAATCTTTGGAAGCATCGAGTTCCCGCCAAAAAATTAGTTTTTACAAAAACAGTTCAAAAATATTCAAATTTTAAAAATTCTAGGGACAGTTGTCTGCATTTTTGCTTTCACTCGCCAAATTAAGTCATTGATTTCTTTCTTGTTTCATCAAAGCAAAATAACTAGACTCAGAAAACAACACTAACAATATTTTTCTCCAAAACATCGTGAAAGCTTGGACGCTAACTGCTGTGCGAGCAAGAAAAAGTCAACAACAACTCAGTGCAAGCTGACTCGCAATTGAGAGGACGCTAGTTCGAGGCTTGCAAGGAATGCATGTTGTTGTGTCATCACAAAACTGCGCATTTTCCAATTGATAGTTTAAGGCAAACACGTTCAAATCGAAATAATATTGATTCGGGTCATATTTTTGGTTCTGCGCATTGGACAAGTAGCTGGGTTCTCCACAAATCTGGGGACAGAACAAAGCGGATTGAAATAAATGTAATGCAAGAGCAGCAAACTCGTATAAAACTCACAGTCGAATGGTTCACTGTTCGAAACTGACATCCTACTGGCAGCAATTAGGAATATCATCACACAACGCTGTTTCATCGATAGACATAATTATTTGAAAACCAACAAGTTAATTGACGATAATCAGCGCAAACTTCCCTTCATTAGATGACGTTTTTAAACGAACGACGGCTTCTGTCTGTTATTAACTCCCCGAGACGCAAAACCACACAATAAACAACTAATTTTAAAGCAACCAACGTTACTCCGTAATTTGTTGTACAGTAATTTGATGGACAGTAAGTTGTACAGTAATTACATGGACCAACCCAGTTTTCAAAGCTATGATAGCTATATGTTTGTAACTATGACGCAATTCATGAGTTGCAGGTCTGGATATACAACATTTGCACTTTACGAGTATCATGAAGTCCAAAAACATTTTTGATGTTTGTGCAAACCTTTTGAAAATCACTGAAATATTTATATCGCTTGGTGGGATAGAGACGCCACTCATCCTTCAAAATAGGTCTTGTGACCATTTGAATAACATTTATTCGGGGTGCAGAACTAAACTACGTCGGAGTAGAAATATGGTAGCCAGGAAACTAGTGAACGTGAACTAGTGATGGTGAACATCATCAGTTACAACTAAAATGCTGTCCTAGGTAGCTTTTTAAGTATAACTGATGATGCTTTAAGTATAAAGCGAAACGTTTTGAAATTAAACAACGTCCATTCCACGAAACGCAATTCACTCACCTTGTAGTGGATGAGCTGAATCTGTATCTGCGCCACCCAGCCAACGTCACTTCTGGATCGAAAAGTCAAAACCTCCCCCTGCTCGGTGAAGAGATTGAAACAGATCGTTTGTGCGGGTTCGTCTTCGTAAACTTTTGAAACAGTTTTGATATGACATAAAGGGATTGTTCTTAACGCTAAATCTCCGTTATTCATCTTCGTTTTGTTCCGATACAGCCGCAAAGCTTCAGAATCCAAAACTCCATACTTCCGTTTCCACAAAGGCATAATTGGTAACCTTCTGTGCTCCACCTTTTTTTCAACTTGTCCCTCACAAATTGCCGACAATTTTTCAGCGCCCATTTTATCACTTAAGGACACAGACAAACATATATCATAAAATAGCGCAAGTGAGGCGAACTATGAGAGTAATAGATCTTTTTTTCATGCACTTTTGGCTTGTTTCCAGTTTAGTACTTCACGTACGTTCCGAGTGCAATAGAACGTATTATGGCGTCACAATCAATATATTTGTCAATTACGATTTAATAAGTAAGAGCTCGCTAATCAAATTTTTAATCACGTATTTAGGCTGAAACCATACAAGTTGTTGTAAAAAAGCGATGTTACTTAGGCGTTAAAATTTCTTTCGTCACCAAAATTCAAAACTAACAAATATTTGCATTTAGAACTCATTAACCCAAATAAGTTACGAAAGGACATTCAAGAGGTCCTACAACAGCGGATGTAAGTTTCCGGTGCCAGTTTCTTGTCTATGACAGCGTCCTTTCTAAATTTATCACATGTTTTGTGCAGCCGCTGCTTAGCAATAAAGAAGGCAAGGTTACTATTGAACAATTCATAATCGGTGAATCAAACGTGCTTTTTGTGGACCAATATAATGGCGGACCACAGCACCAGAATTTACAATGCGCCATATAGATTGCGGTGAAATCTGTAGCCTGCGGTTCATATATATTTCCAAGCATCTGTCCAATTCTGTTAACTTCCAGCCTGCTATCAGTAGGCTGCAAAAGCGGGTTACCCCTAACCTACATCAAACGTTGGCTGTAATACAGGATTAAATTTAAATGAAAGACTACTTCTTTAGATTGATTATGTAAGGCATGTTAAACTAAGACCACTGAAAATGTCTAGTATTGAGAAGTGCTTTATGTGGTGTACAGCAGATGCTTAGTTTCTGTATGCGAATTCATTTTCTTAACTAGCTTTCAAAATCAAAGCGACTTTACGGAAAAAAATAGAATATTAAATAGATTAATTGAACCTGTTCTGTCTGGGAAGCTCAGGAAAATTATTAAGATTTTGCCGTGTATAAACACAGGCATTTAAGCTATGTTTACCTAGCAACAGTTTTCAACATTCTCGCACACACCATGGCAAACTCAAGCTTCTACATTCTAATAAGCAAACAATTCTCGTGACTCTTGTCTCGACTAGCGCTTTTTTATGAATGAGCTTTTCTTCATACGCAGACAGGGAGAGTGCGTGTGACTATTGCGACAAAATGACGTAACAATGACAAAAAGAAAAAAGGGCTTTAACTGCTTTTTACGTAAGGTTAAAATGGCGGTAGAATTTCCCACTGTGATGATAAATTGCTGCCAACTTTTGCCATAACCATTAATAAGTTGTTGGCGAACAATTTCCACTGTAACTAAAAAGAAGTTAGAAAAGCTTTTATTAACAAATTCAAAAGCTTAGTAAGTAACATTTGAATTACAATTGATGATGCTTTCAGTATAAAGCGAAACGTTTTGAAATAAAATGTTTACTAGTTTACTAGCTATCTATTTCTACTCAGATTAGAACTTTTTCCTTTAGTGAATTATGTTGATTAAGCGTAGTAGGAGAAGTGCTTTTTAAAAAACTTTGGAGTTAAATTAATTACAGACTATTAGCGTTTGATGACTAGATGAATCCCCTTTCCGACATTGCTAAATATTGCGACAAAAAGTGCACGGCTTGTTTTTAGTCTCATACCATTGCCCTAACGCAGTGAAACCGATATTTTCTTCATTCCTAATTTCTTTTTATTTGAAAAAATGACGCGAAAAACTATTGGAAAATTGTAAAGCCCTTCGGCTTTCGGCGCGTGCTTTCTCCAAACAAATAGTGAACCCAGCCGAATTTGATACGTGGAGCGGGGGTACGACTCCCTGTATTAAATTGCTACCCTTTCAAAAATGTTTTCTAGCCCCTGAAAACTTGTTTTAAACAGATTACTCATCATCAGATCACGTTTCCCCTCAATGTCTGAATGCGATTTTGACCACAGACGACTCGATTCCGCTGCTTCATTTGTAAATCGAAACAGACCCGCTTGAGGCGATGTTATGTGGCAGAACTTCCTGTTGTCATGAGCCTGGGTTCACACCCCAAAGCTGATGGTACAGATCGTGGGTTAGAATCACACCCGAAATCAATTTTTGACCACCAATATTGTCTTATGGTTGTGATATATTGACTCTCCATCAAAAATCAGAGACAATTTTCGCTTCCTCCGCATATGCAACCAAAACCTTTGCAAATCTGGCCAAACGCTGTTTTATTGCCACGATCGCGAAACAATAGCACGGAGTTTCTTAGTTTACTCATATAATTAACTTCGCTGATAAATTTTACTAAAAAGTTTTCGCGGGAATTTTGTTAGTCTTTTACCGGATATGATGTAGGCCTTACTATAACTAATACGCAACTAGTTTCGTTGCACTCTCAATACATGAATATTTGACGGCTTGAAAACTTATGTATCACTTATTTAATGCAAATACGAACAATGGGCAACAACTGTGCTGTTTAGAGCGGCATACCACGGACCGCTATCACGAGGTTGACTTCCATATGCGGTATTTTGTCCTCAAAGAAAACACTCCCCCACAATTTCTCTGTAATGTGGTGGAAATATACTGTGTCTACGGTACAGGTTACTGTACAGCAGGACTGCTAACGAGTTGTTTCGGTGTGTTGCTCTAAAAGCTTTCCTGTTACCGGAAAAACGTTACAATTCAACGAGGAAACATTTGGTTCAACTGGCGAATATTGATAAAGTTAACTATAATTACGAAAATTTAATTTTTTTAATTTGGTTTAATCATTTTGTTGAATTATTTATGTGGGAACTGTATTTTCTATTCAGGCATCCAAGATAAACTATTCACTGGGGTGTCAAATGGCAGCTAAGGATCTCATTGATAAATAGTTTCGAATTTCTAAAAATAACCTACATAAAGGAAAAACTTTTTCCATTATTACCTAACTTCTTGTTTGTTTGTGATCAAACAGCAGACTTATTAAGTCATTATGTATCTGATAACGTTAGCAAAACTTGATTACATCATTAAGAGCATTTCTTAGAAGGAAGACTAGTTTTTAATGGGTCATTTTCAGATGAGCTTTTTAGGTGAATTGATAGTTTTCTGTTTTAAATGTATGGATAATTATTTCATAATTTAACTTGGTGATAAGCTGATTGACATTTATGACGTCATGCTGATTAATAAGTGATGTTTATTTAGGGGACTGATGTAGACTGGAATCATATTAAATACGGATTGGAGACGTGCAGAACGTTTGTGAGAGAATATGGCAAAACAACGCGACGTTCAAGCATTTGGTAGACATGCAATATTTTTATTATTTGAATGAATTGTAACGTCACATACGTCATTTGGGTTTTCTAATGTGACGTCACAAATGTGTTGAGAAAAGCTGGGCCGTTGTTGTTTTTATATATCGCATGTTCACCCTTTAGAACTGCAGGACAACAACAGCGGCGGTAAGCATGAAAGCAATCAAATTAGCCAGACCTGCTGTGAAGTTACAAAGTTTCAACATTTCCATTGAATTGCTTGGTATCACTTTCAATAAACAAGCTCTTTCGAAAGGCACAACAACGTAGCCGTGTGTAGGCTTAATCGCGGGATTACTTGATCGCAGTTGCTATGAAACGACCCTCTCAACCACGTCGCTGGGCAATGAGTGCTATTTGTCTCTGGGACGAGTGGGGCAAGCAACGTACTACGAAGGTCGATTAACAACGCCCCAAACAAATAAACTGATTGTTTTAGTTTGTATTCGTCTCAACTCAGTCCCTGACAACAAACCAAATTAAAAATGTTGTTTCGCTTTCTAGAAGCGCAGCACTGGCTGTTAGAGGCGCGAATCAGGTCTTTTGAAGACGGTCATTGCTACTGCAGAAGCAAGAACGCGACATCTTGTCGGATTCTCTTGCGTGGACACCTTTTTCAAGAAGAAGGTGCCTGTTATGTTCGGAGTAGAATATATAGGTGTGATAAAGCGATTTTGTTGCGTCACAATATAAACCACAAGCCGCGAAAATGTTGATAACTTTGATCTTGCTGGTGGCGTTTAATTAATACCGGTGAAGTAAAACCTTATAATTTGTTGGCGACGTCATCTTTGGTAACAAATTGGATAATTTGTAATACGCATGAAATTAGTTAATTGCTATGATGAATCTAAAATTTTGTCTTGGTCCGAAACCAACTAAAAATATATTCAAAATCAACTGAAAGAGTTTTTAAAATGCCTACTGTACAAAAAAACTCCCAGGAATTGAATTCAAATAAATGGTTTCTGAAAAAAAAATCAGCAAATTTTCAGATAACGTAAACATTCCACAGTTACACGTTATTACGTTACATGTTTTTGATCGACTGTTGTAATTGTGAACTTAAAAAGCATATTATCGATAATGATCTTGTCCACGATAATTAATGAGCTATCAAAATTATTATTAAAGTACACTTAAGTTGTAAATGTAAAAATCTGCTGCTTGAAAAACTTCCAGAGAAAGCGCATTCACCATTTCAACTCAAAAGGACGTTTTAATTGAATAAAACTACAAAATAAACAAAGAAAATAGTTGGTCTATGACGAGTAAGCTAAAAAAAGCCTTGTATTTACATTAAAGGCGGGGTAGACTTTCTCTTTTGTAACAAGTTCAATAGAGCAAAGGTGTAATCGAGGGTCGAAGCTTTATTCTGTACAGCAAGCCCCACATTCATAAAATCAGTAGTCGAGTGGTTACATTGACAATTGGTCGGTGACTATCGCCTGCAAAACTTGCGAGTTCGAATCCCACTCACAGTGAACATGGCCATGAACGTTTATAGCAGAAGAAAAAGAGGCAGTCAATTTTAAAATTTCAGCCCCAAGCGTAATTATCGTTTGCTTTCAATTCTCGCTGTGGGTTCGAACCGTGACATGGCAAATTGCTGACTCAAAGGCCGTACGATTTCTTTGCAGCATCCTAACTCCTCCTCGCCTTTTGCTCGAATAAGTCAGTTCTCATCTTAAACAATACATGATCTACTACTTTCCTTTCAAAAGACTGTAGATATATCAAGTAATTATTCGATCACTTTCATATGAACTTCAACAACTTCAGCCACTAACACAGTGTGTCAGCAATTTATCATTTCTGCAGGTTTTTTGTTGGAGTAAAAAATCGAAAAAGTTGCATTTATTTTCAAGGTAAGTTGCAGTAAAAAGATGTATGGATACAAATCAAAGTGTTGAGAAAAAGAATGGCTTTTGAAGAGTTGATTTCCAAAAATAAGTCTTCAAGTTGTGAAATTAAAAGAAAAAAAGGATATGCGTGATTAAAAAAGGGAAAAACAGGCCCTTTTGTGTTGTTAATATCCGAGAAAAGATCTTTAGGAGCAAATATCCATTGACCATTCCATGCTTGTTGGGTCGCTGCATAATATTTGGCAAAAATTGCAGAATAGGTTTCGCAAAGTATTGAATAAAACAGCAAAATATTGCCTTATAAAACTCCTGCATCCAGATCAAAACATCTTAGTATATACCTTTTGAATACTTAGACATCTGCCCGCATTTGCGAAAAATTGTAATAGTTGCAGAAAGCTGCTCTACTCATCACTCAAGTTGTAAAATAGTTCTACAAGTACCGTGCCTACTACAACCATATTATGTCACAAACAGAATGGATATGAATAGCTGCTGGCAGCTGTTCTGTACAAAACAGGATGCGTAACGACATTAAACACAATTGCATTATGAAGTCACATTATCTCATTATGATTTAATGCATTTCAATTCACACGACATCCGTCGACCTGGTTTAAAAGACTGGTTAAATCTCTGTTTAAATTATCTCCACTTCAAAATAAGAAAACAGATGTTTATGACGTGTTTTTCGCCGCTATTTAATTAACTCCATTGTGATGATACATCAATGTATGACAACTACGAGAGACCATGAATAAGTAAAAAGTTTTTCGTGGCAGAGTTGTAGCTTCTACTCAGTAGAAAAAACGGTTGAACAGTTACCAAACCGACTTGATCTTTTCACTTTCAGAGGTTAAATGAATGCAGCTGTACCTTAGGCCTTCATGTCACATACTAAATTTACTCTTTTACGGTACAAAAGGAAGAACACCTAATTAATTTTCTGCAGAGGAAGCTTTAAACTAGGGGTAGCCTAAGGTTATGGGAATGAAACTTCAAAATAGAGTTTGCAAATCTATTTTGAAACTTTTGATAAGACACGACTCGCTTTGATATGATATCACTATCTTTTTTATTCCTACTAAAATTTGAAGCCGGTAGCTAAAACTAAAATAGTCTGCATTTTTATTCATAAGGCAAAACAGTGCAACAATGATATATCCGTATCAACTGCTTCCTGTTTAAGCTAAAAAAAAAGAAATGTCCTGCTTCCGCGGAGGCAGGTTGAGTTGAATCGTTCACGCCACGCACCATTTGAAATACTTAATAGTTGTATCCCATTGCTAGCAAATAATTCTGCATCCAAGCCTGACTGTTGGCGGTGTCTTCACGCCACAATCTACCGCCACAACCCAACTCAACTGCGAATTCGAGTGTCTTATTTAACCTACCGTATTCTCTTCTTGCTGTGTTGCTCCTTTGTAGCTTACTCAATGACCTCTAGCGGTTATTGCAATGAGCCTTAAATAGCTTGACTGCGTAGCCGCCAATAACATTGTATTTTGCGGGGTAAGATGAACAACTGATCTATTTTTTTGTGGAAGTGTTTTGTACAGGATATTACAGAAAATAAGCATACGGCTGATGAGGGCCAGTAACCCGAAACAACGTTGTCCCGTGTTGTTATTTTGTGTTATACTGACTGTAACAGGCTGACATTATACTCAAATACTACCCCTGCAGGTTAATTATAGCGCAATGCGGTTGAGACATGAGAAGTACCTGTGTGATATAGGTCGAAACCGTTGCCCTTGCATGAGGTCTATGTAATTATGCGGCTATGGATCGATGGCATGACCTAAAATTGCCCAGAAGAGCTTGAGGAAAGTTGAGAATGCTGGTGAAGCATCGCCATGTTTAGAAATTTGAAGTTTTGACATTCTACAAAATTGCGTAATTAATCTATTGGTAAAAATTTTCCTAATCATAAACCGCTTCGCTATCAGCTGCAAGCGAGGCAAGTCTAGTCGAAAAGAGGAATGGACCTAAACCAGCAATTCCCAAACTATGGGTAGAAACTCATTGGTGAGGCGTGGACGAAATTTCAGTTGGTCACAAACGCCATTCAGAATTTATATCAATGCATGCTTTGCCTCAAATAATTCGCTGTTTTCTTGAGTGCTAAGGTAAGCGTGCGTCAACGAACGTGAATGGGTCAGCTCGAAAATCTTCCCGATTAACAAATTAACGTTTTAAATATCTGTTTTATGTTCGCTGAACTTTTTTCCAAATACTTTGAGGTACATATAAAATTATGTCGGTCTCGAAAATTTATGTTCTAAAAAGTGGCTCGTGACATAAAAAAGTTTGGGAACAACTGCTCGAGGCTATTTTACCTGACCGTGTGAACTCGAAGGTCTCTCAGGTTCTATCGCAGTATTTCTTGTCGTCTCCTTCCTTACCATAATTACAATCCATAATAATCCTTGTAGATATGATTTTATCATCTTATTGCAGTCAATGTATTGAGATTTTTGTGTTACTGGCAGAGACGTAAGTCGATAAAAATGATCGGAGCAGTAAACGCTGGGCTATTAACATCAAGTTTTTTCCAAAAAATGTCTTTACCTTAACAATTGCAAAAGGCCCTCTTTTGCACAGTGATCTATTCTCCACCACCCGGAAATTACGTTCATGGGTATCGATTTTGGTTTGAGGGTGTCAGCAATTAACTGAATTTGAACTTAATATCTAATATGATGGAATTTTTCACACTCTTTATTGTACATGCCCACCAACTTTCGTGAAAATATAATCGCCATCAAGCTGAAAGGAAGGATGAAAGCGAGTGCGACGGTTGCTCCTCGTTCATGAATGATGTGAAAGAAGGAAAAATGTAACGTTTATAAACTACGTTAAGCAATTTAAAAGAATTACCGGCATCACATGAGGCCAACTTAATCCAACCGGCCTTTGTTTTTGCCATTTAGTGCAGGCGCGTAAAGCTTGATGTGGATATCTTGTTCAATGTTGATTCAGTCGAAGCATGTTGATAAAAGTACTCACTGCGACATCTAACGGTTGCGATGCCAATTAAATCAACCTATCCGACTCAAGTGAGGGGGCAGGTTTATGAACATAGTCTGCCTCGTAAAAGGGGTAATTATCACTAAAAATATTTATCAAATTCTTATAATTAAATAGATTTTTGGGTTTTTAACTGAAATTTTAAGCGAGCTTAAAAAAGCTAATTACTTTAAGTTTACGCATGGAACTTACTAAATATCTCGGATTTCCGAAAATTTCGGGAGGTCTAAAACACGTCATCATCAAAATGCAACAAGTTGCTACTCCCCAGAAAATATTTTTTTGTTGGGTTTGTGATACTGTTGCTGTGTTTGTGATATTGTTTGGTGGCAACTACTAAAAACAGGATACAAGGTTTGGTACGTGATGGCATAATGATTTTTCGGTAATCTTTTGGCGCTAGCTGATTCTATGTCATTTTGCTATTTCTGCTGTTGTTGTGCTGTATATGTACGTCAAAGCAAATAAACTCTTTCTCCCAACGTTCATCTATAAAACACACTGCAGCAGCTCACCGTGATTCAAGAGGCAAAAGGTAAAAAGGCAGCGCCTGTTCGAATAAACAGGGTCGGATCAAGGGATAAATAAATTTTAAGAATACCGGTGCTGGAAACAAGCGACCTTTTTGTTGTCTATCTGGCCTCAGCCAAGCTCAGCTTAAATGTGAAAAGCAACCAAACCTTCATTTTTATAAAAGCTATACTTAAAAATTTATAGTGGTTTTGAAAAAAATTTGATCGCCTGAAGATGGCTTAGGTGATGGTCTTTACTTCAAATGCATTTTACAACAACATGGAAATTGAAGTTTCATCAAGTTATATTTATATTAGCAAAGGACAAGGCTTCTTTAAAATGATTGGCTTCAAGTCTTCAATTTTGGGTAATGCAGCACAGAGGGTAGGCATACCTAGAAATGAGTAGAAAGGGGCCATGCTTCAATTTTTTAAAAACATGTACAATACTTCTTTGCTGGACTGAAAATCTGGGTCAAACTAAGCCTTAAGTTCCGGAAAATCTTTAAATTTGTAACGGGATTAGTGCGGATTCAGAAAGCTTTTTACCCAATTTTTAAGGTGATTCCAAACAATTTTGGAAACTTATCTCGGCAGTTTATGCATTGTATTCAAGGGGGGACTGGTGATCAAGAATACAGGTAAAGTGTTCGGAGCTCTACGTTGCGCGCCGCATGGATGAGCGGAATTGGCGTTTACGGCGACGCTTACATTTTGATTTCAAACTATTGCTTGCATCACTGCAACGACAAGCAGGAGTGACTTCCGACTTGAATACTTACAAGATCATTTTCAGTCTCATCAACTCTCCATTCCTTCTATGTTTGATAATTTGAATAAAATCTTCTTATTATCTTTTAAAAGTTCTAATCTACATATCTGACGGAATAAACACATGCATTTCTTCCCACTTTTAATCACTGTAATTAGAGAAATGCGCAGACATATTTAATAAGTGACATAAAAAAAGTTAAAAAAATATTTGGCTAACGAATTGCTCCACCGTCTTGGCTAAGAGCTTGAGCATAACAATAACAACAGTAACACACATATACACACAAAAAACAATAAAATTGCCAGACACAATAACAGCACGAGAGATTATGTATTGAGGTCCTTTTACATTTGACTATTCTTGCAGTTCCGTTCAAATAACAAGTTAAAACATTCATTAATATGACAGTGAAAAAAGGACATACGTACAACGCGGTTCAAAAAAACCGTATATAGCATGTGCACATTTTAGATAGACTCTTTTTTACATGCAGAACTTAACACATTTTTATGTCAATGAAGTGGGCCACAGTCAGTGATATAGCTAAGCTGGTGTCTAATAAATTCTTCTCTCACTGAAAGGCAGCAGTCTTTTTGCAGTTTGTTTTATTATATTTGCAAACAATTTCGGTATTAAGCTTATTTGTTTTATATCAATTGAAAGATTGCATCAGGGGATTAACTCCGAAATGGTGAATCAAATTCCAAACGAATGTTGTTGTCATATTTTAAGACTTAATGTAATTTCGTGAAAAAATTGATTATAATAAGGGCCATTTTTTTTACCTAAAAAAAATATATTTTTGACTTTATTTTAGAAAAATTTTGACTTTATTTTGACCTAACCGCTTTCGCCTATTATTTATGTCTCGTTGCACTTTTTTAATTAAAAATGTTTTATAATCCGCAATTTACATAAGTTTTTAAAGAAGAAGGTAGCCTACTTTAAACATTTTCTCAATCACTCAGTCTTGAAGCTAATGCAACGAAGCGACGCATGACGTCAAAACCTAGGATAACGAGCCATTGTGTGTAACGGGTATCAATTAGCGTGTAATACAAAAAATGCGTTGTTATCGCAACTGTACTGTACATTAACAGTTTGTCTATGATGTTTTTAACGAAAGCCACACAGTATAATTACCAGGACTTTTTATTGTAATACAGCATCATATATTTTTTTACGTTCTTAACATCAAAATTTCTGTCTTTTCTCAGTAATTTACTGAGCATAGAAAACGACCTCTCAACAGCAGCAGAGGTTGGCTGGTTTTTTTTGCAATAGTGCGTAGCTTGTTGGGTCAATTGTCAAGTTGGTACAGTTTATTATTGTTTCTAAATCAGAATTGGATAGTCGTTTTTTAATGTAATTTTTAATTCCGCACGGATCATGATCGAATTGCATATTCTTCAGCAGTTCGTATGCTTCGGTTATCGTGCAGGCACTTCCTTCTAAGAACTCTACGTTGGCTGCTAGAGTCCGGTATTGATTTATTTTAACCAAGTCCGGCACCAAATCTTCCACATTGATAGCGTTTTTTGCTCTGCTGACTAAGGGGCCTGCACTTGTCCAATTGTTGACAATGGTACGAACAGCTGGAAGGTTCTCACTGTAATATAGGGCAATTCTAAGCCAAGTTGCCCATCTTGTAATTACAGGGTCAGGAGGAGATGGCAGACCAGCATCATGAAAATCTTTCTTGCGATCTTTGTTTTTGATCGTTGCTATTATTTCATCAATATTTTTAAAATGAGCACGCACACGCATAGCCCAGTTATGTAGTAAGTGCGCAACGCAGGTGACATGCATCAAAGAAGGGTATAATTCCTTTAATGTCTTTCCAGCCAAAGAGATGTACCGAGCAGCATCAGTCAAGAACAATGAAAAATTCTCGCATTTTTATTTCAAGTTGTCGCAATATGTTATCCACAGTGTGCGGAATAATATTTCTATTAACATTGCTACCGCTGTCAAGTGGATGGCAATCAACGAGGAATGTCTGATTTGGGGCATCTAAGCTGCCCACAAGCACACTATATACTTTTGTTTAGCAATCTCTGCTTCATCCACAATTAAAAAAAAATTTTGTCACCAAGTAATTCTTGAATTTGTTCTTCTTGTTGGGATGCTAATTTAGCAACATATGCCCGGGCTGCAGTCTCCGAATGCAATACTTTTCCCATTGTACCAAACAGAGACTTTAAAGAAGGATGGTTTAGTTTATGAAGTGGGATATCTGCAGTTAAGAATGAAGAGACAACCTGTTCCTTGAAGTTTACTTGATCGAGTTGTAAAAAGGTTTGCTTACTTTGGGATTTGCTCTTCGTCTTCAATTATCTTTGGTGTTGCATACTTTTTCGGTGGCTTTCCACAAAAAACTTTTTGTCGCATTTGACTAACACGTCGCAAAGGGTTGCATCGCAAGTCGCGGGCAGGAGTTGCCGAAAACTCATCCGGATATTCCTGGCAAATTTTCCAAACTTTCGCTGTAGAAGATTTAGCTTGTTTAGGCATTCTTTGCTTTGCAAGCTGCGACTTAAAAAGACCACGTGTAAAGAGCGCAAAGGTTTTATAGGAATAGATTAATTGTCTAACAATTATGTGTTTATGCATCGACAATGACAATTTCATGCATAATAAGTGCTATTTCCTTCTCAATTATCGCACGCATTTTTACCATTGCAACTATTTGAGAAGTTTAAAATCAAATAAAACTGCGCATAAAATTTTAATAGCAGCTCAAAAATTCAAAAAAATATAAAAAAAATATAAATTTGTTCGTATTTGTAAGGAAATTTTTGATGAAGAAAATTTTGACAAGTTTTGACTTTATTTTGACTTACAAAATATACCAAAACAGACTCCTGAACACCTGAAACGAACGTTAGTACACGTTTGATCATGTAACAAGGTCCTGAAAAATTTTTGACTTTATTGACTTTAGCGGGCCCTAATTATAATAATTAGACTGGTTTGCCTCGTTCGCCTTGAACATAGTTAGCAGCGTTAGCCAAGCACCCAACGAAGCGGTAGTTCTAACCGCGAAAGCTCGTCTTTGTTTATGTAATAATGTACCAGTTAGCCTTAACTGTATCACCGTGAGCTTGTTTTAGATTTACTGATTGAAATAGTAATATTTCAAGCTATGTTTTCCAAAACGGTTTTTCTAAATTTCGCATTCTACGTTATACGACATGGCTTTGATTGCAAGATAAATTGATTTTACAAAAATAGGTCGGAGTAGAAGCGAAACTTGTAAATCCTAAAATTTGAAGGAAAAATGTAGAGAAATACTTTTGGCTTTAGAATAGCCTATCGTGAACAAAATAATTTTGCTGATTTGTTTCACATGAAGATACGTAGAAAGATTCAGTCCAAGAAACCCGCTTTAAGTTTTTTACTTAAGGCAGGGTTTATTTTTTAATGAAATAGTGGTTTTCCTTTCGGCTTAACGAAAATGGCAAAACGACTGAAACTCAGAATAATTAAAATTTTTGGTGCCTTGCCTTAAAACTTTGATTCGCATAAGATCATTTAAAGTGTATTTTGCTCGGCTTATATGGCGTATATAGCCCTGGGGTGGGTGAACCCTTTGGGGGTAAGTGAGTCCATTCCTGACTACTGTTTAAGGGAAATCATCAGACAAAAATGATTAGCGCTTTTATAACAGAGAGAAAGCGAGACTGGGCGAAAGATAGATAAGTCTAACTCTAACTGATCAGGAATTAGCCAATCAGAACAAACTAGTGTATTGGTATTAAACTGTAAACAACATTTGTAATAAAAAATTTTCACTGATTACTTCTGTCATTTCTTTCTGACGATTTCCAAAACGGGATAGTCGGGCGAAAAGCTTTGGAAATTAGGTAGTATAAGCTATCTTTATACAGGGTGTCCACAAAGTCTTTAGACAATTTAAAAAATTTATTGATGTTACAACTGACGTTGGAAATGTCTAAAAAGTTTAAATAATATCAAGTAAATGGTCAACTTTTTATTCAAAATATTAATGAACTCTATCTCTGAAATGATTAATTAATATCAAGTAAATAGTCAAGTTTTTATTCAAAGCATTAATAAATTTCTATAGCCCCATTTGTAACGCCGAGGACATCTAAACGATATTAAATTTCAGTCCATGTCCTTCTTAACATTTCTTCATCAGTTGTCTCCACAGCAGCAGTTATTCTTTCCTTAAGGTCACTTATGTCTTTTACTTTGGTGCGGTACACAACATCTTTCACGTAGCCCGAACAAAAGCAGTGCGGATGGACTTTGTTGGGCTACGACTAAATGACTGACGAATACACAAGATGCCTTTTTCAGAAGTTTTTGGCCATCCACTCCTTGGTTTTAGTAGCAACGTTCCCGTTCCCACAAACTGCTTATGCCAATTGCGAATCGACTGACGTGCTGAGGCCCGTTTTACATATTTACCTATGAAATTTCTTTATGCTTCAATATCAGATTTCGTTTTGATAAACCGAGTAACACATTGTGCTTTTTCTTGTGGAGTAGTCATTTTTAACATGTTTGGAAATCAATTATTTTATTCAGCTAATTCATCTCTGAAATAAAAAAAAGTGATATTATAAAAAACGTTGATAACAACTCATTAGTATGTAAAAAGAATTATTTTGATAGCATTTTTAAAAATTTTTTAATGAAATCATAAAATTGTCTATAGACTTTGTGGACACCCTGTATTTCGTGCCACTAACCAAATGATTGGAATTGGACTTTGACTTGCATATTGTAGTTTTGAACTTATGGACTTATGCGTTTTTACCCCAGTCATCGCATGGCAGTATTATTGACCAGTCCAAGCTTACTTTAGTTAAATGTAGTATAAAATGGTAATTGTTGTAGACCTGACATACTAAAACAAGGGCTGATATTATCATTTACGCTGGACTAGTTCTTTAATTCTGTGGTTCTCAAACTGTGCGTCGCGACGCCCTGGGGCGTCGTTTCAATTTTCCAAAGGCGTCGCTCGATAATTTGTTTTCGTGCCAGTAATTCTTGGTTTCAGACAAACTTTTGTCGCGCATGAACATAAACCGGTGCATTGAAGTCGAAGTTGGCCTTGCCTAAAAATTACTGCAAGCCCTGCCGCTAACTAACGGTTTATGAAAGAACTTTTGATAACGGGCTGATTTAAAAACAGGATTTTACATGATCCATCACTCCTATTAGTTTTGAGCCAGCCACTATATTCTTTTTACAATCTCCCAACAAAAGCTCTTCTAAAACACTCCCTTTTTTCTCAAAACTTCCGAAAAGCTGGGTTTCCACGTCAGTAGCCATAAAAGCAAAGCTGCGAGCACCCTTCGGCATCAAGTTCTATACAAAAGCCACCTCATCAAATGCATCTCAAATGATTAACAACAAGTGGTGGATTTAAGAATTTATGGGCCTGGGAAAAGACTTCAAAGGGGTCCCTAAAGTGCCCAAGGATTACAAGCGAGCTACTTCAGTTGAACTGCTGGTGCATGAGATGAAAATCCCAACGGGGTGCTAGTTGACATAAAATCTTGGGTCTCTGCTCTACATCTGCATACTAAATAAAGCACATGAGACAATTCTGTCTGAAAAAGCATAAACGGCAGATTAAATAGGTGCAGCAGAAGATTTCAAACACATGCCGACGTTGTTGAGCCTACTTGCACAACATTTTAACAAATCAGGTTCAAAAAGCCTGGGTCAAAGTTATATTTTGAAAAAAGTGAACTCGAGGCTGCTAATAAGTTGATTCACATCAGATTCGCACTACTGATCGAACTAAACTTGTTGCATCTCTGACAATGCACTTACGCTGGATAATTTTTCTGACAACAAAAAGTCACATTAAAGTGGTTTCAATGACAAACTTAAAGCTTCAAGATAATATAAAAGATTTTGAATTATGTTCTTTTAGGAGGACTCATGAAGTTTTATGACAATTTTCAAAACCATAAAGTGGGACCCTCAAAATAGGGAGGCCTGACTTAAGTGCCTCACCCTAAATCAACCGCTGTGAAGAACCTTGTTGACAAAATGCAGAAGAATATTTCTCACTGCGCAGTGAGCTTTTGGAAAGGTGATGTACAATAATTGCTAATCGGGCTCTTTAATTGTTACTATTATACCATCCATTTAATATTGTTATCAAGATTTAATAAGCAGTGCGCTTAAGAAGTTTGCGCTATAATTTAATCTCAGATGTTGTCCTAATTTAAAAATTAGGGATTTGAGGAAATTTTTGACAACCACATGCGCAAAAGTAGAAGGGAGGCTAGGGAGCTGCAGCCCTTCAGGATATTGTCAGTCTCCATAAATTTCAAAAAATAGCCATAATAGTCACTTTTAAGAAGTTGATTTCCAAAAAAACAAGTGTTCGTGCAAAGAAACTGTTTGAGAAACTTAAGCTATAGGAGAAGGACTTTGTCGTCGCCACAAAAACATTCGGAGCATATTTATTCAAAAATTTGTTCAACTATATAGCATAAGGAGAAAGTTTGAACAAAATAAGGTTATTTAATCCAAGTGTATTTGTTTTTCAGTTGAATTTTGCATTCTAATAAGTTGAATGAAATGGCTTTGACAAGAAATTTTAGCTTATTTTATACGATTAAATAATGAAGCCTAATTTCTTTCTTTGCTGACTACGTATTAAGAAAAGAAGCAAGCAAATTAAAAGTAGCCAACGAGGAAAAATCGAAAAGAGAACAAAAACACGTCAGTACTTGAGATTGTTGATAAGCTACTTAAAACTATTTTGTTAATTGTGACCGAGTGAATGCAATTGCGAGAAGTGATCGACCACGCCGGTTGCTGGGAAGCGTAGAGAGGCTCACTCGAACCCCATCAAATTTGGCAGGCTTATTGTGCTTTTTTTCTCTATTTGGAAATGGCTTTTTAAATATCAATCATTTCTTTTTCAAATCAAGATCCTTCTTTTGGAGATCAACTTTTAATATCGATTGTTTCTCCCAACTTTGTGAAGCATATCTTTTTTATAAGTATATTTAGAGATTGCATGTCGAAGTCGATGTTTTTTGTCCATTGCGAAACTGCAGATTTTTTTCCCAACCTCAACTTTGACCTCGTTATTTCTAGGGATAGTGCTTGATCGCGATCGCGCTTCCAAACCTCCTAGAGCGAACCTGGGCCCAGATCAATAGGCATTCCTTGAACCCCTGCTAAGGCTACGGTTAATACTGCCCAGTTTATTTATGAACCAATGATCGATTTCCGAAATCCTTTTCCGGTTCAGTAAGCTGATGCTTTATCTTAATGTCAGGATTGACTCCGACAAATTCAATGGGGGTTAGTACGTAGCAGTTACGTGTTGCAGCATAGCTTACACCATCATTCAATGAAACACAAACACGAGTGAAGTGTGAAGCGTTGTTATGCCCAACATATTTTGACTGCTGTTCGTCCTTCGTTTTTCTTGCAATGAAATAAGAGCAAACAAGAAGCAAGCTATTTGGTTGGTTTTTTTTCAGCTAGATTGTTAGGCAGGACAGCGCCCGACGTTTGGTGACCCGACGTTGAGAACCGGTTGCTGTTGCAGCAGATCGAACCTTCAGCTAATGAGCGATAATAACACTTTTCGACCACATCAAGATGCTGAAACTTCTTTGAAGGGGAGCGATGTAGCATCGGCTACGAACCGTAAATACAAAGTTGGTAAATAATTGTCGATGTGTACATCAACAGCAGTCGTTGGAAACAATTGGCTGTACTGGCATATATTCCTGGTGAGACATAAGCGTCCAAAACAACCATTGCTTTGTTTTTCTAATATTGAAAGAGAAAATAAGAATTTGTGATAAAGTGGTTAAGTAAAAGTTATTGTGCTAGCTGGGTTAGTCAGCACCAGAATAAATCAATATGCCAATATGTATAAAATCTGTAATCGTACGCTGCTCAAATTGTTTCTCAGAATTTAGAAATGAGTTGCAAGAATTACTGGATAATGAAAGAAATAACAGTAGGCTACAGTAACCTGGTTAAATGTTGATGAGTGCAGGTTTAGTTCAGAATTTAGATAAGCCCTCGGCAGTCCCGTAGCACTCCAACTTCGGGCCCCCCCAAAGTAAGCGCAAGAGCCCCTGCGCACAGGTCATATCACTTTAGAGGTGTAAAATTGAAAAGCTGCATTAAGAAAATACACCACAATTTGTACATAAGTAAACAGGCTAATGTCAGAATAAAGCATGCCGATACCGAAGGTGCAAGTCATAAAAAATTCGGCACCGATGCCAGAGTTCAGTAGGACATTTATGCAGACACTGCGAAACGAAAGCAATGACACTGAAAAACATGAAAAAGTTATAAAAACACAGTATCATTTAAATAGTCTGGAGCGAACCTTTTTGTTCGCAAATGCTGTTATGACATTGTCATAATCAAGAGATCGGGCGCAGTCATTTTCGATTGACAACATGGCTAATGAAGATAGTCTACTGTCTGTCATAGACGTTCTATTAAAAGTTTTGATCAGTTTCAATTTGCTGAAGCTTCTTTCAGCGCTGGCAACAGTCACGGGGCAAGTTAGTAAGATTCGAAGTGCGATGTACACATTCGGATACAATTCAAATAAATGAGTCTTTAGAAGATAGTTCAGAAAGTCTTGAGCCGTATTGAGATTGCGTTTTTTTTGTAAAATTAAAACAAACCGCTGTAGCTCAGCGCTCATTTCATCAGAATCAATGTCACCGAACTTTTTTTGGAACTCTTTACAGCAAGTAAGAAGAGCATTTTCTTGTTGCACAAGCAAACGTTTGTCTCGTGTGTACAAAAACGAAAAGGCGGAAGAAACCTCACGTAACAAATTAAAGCGCTCCTTTATTGACATAATAGCCTGGTCTATTAATGGATAGAAAAAGTTGCTTTTAAATTTCAGTTCAGGAGTAGCTCGTTGTTCCTCTTCACCTTGGTAATCAAACAATCTTCTTTTCTTTCCACTTCTTGACCGAGGAAAAGAAGGATCAATATCCAATTCCTGTGCTATTTCAACAGCAGATGTTGCGGCACTGTCATAACCCGTTGTGCGATAGTTTTGCAAAAACTTTTCAGTTGCCTGGATTTCCGTTTCCATTGTATGAAGGGAGACTCCATACGATTGAAGAATCTTGCTTGCTTTATTGACTTGGAATAGGATATCATACCAAATAAACACCGACAAAAGAAAACTCCATTTTGATAAATGAGCTATCAACGATTTTGTTTCTGAGGCAGCTCTTCCATCTTTTCTTTCTATGGAAATGGCTTCCAAGTCTTTCAGTGCCAGCAAGACCTCTTTTAAATTGTATCGAAGAGGTTTGATGCATTTAATTCTGCTTTCCCAACGAGTATCAGATTGTGACTTTATGGACAGCTCCACATGTTTCTTCAAAATTTCCCAACGCTGAGCAGAGGAAGAAAACAGCACATACAACCTTGTAAGTACTCCAAAAAATGTCAATGCTTCAGTCGATGAATTAGCACTGTCAACAACAACTAAGTTAAGAGTATGGTTTGCACAGGGCACGTAAACAGCTTTGGGATTGATGTCTAGCATTCTTGCTTGGACCCCAGAATGTTTTCCTTTTAATGTTAGCACCATTATCATATGACTGACCTCGACAATCAGACAATTCGAGTTGCAGTTCGGTCGCTTTTTCTAAAAAAGCGTCCAACAAGCCTTTCCCAGTACTGTCACTTATTCTCAAGTAGCCAAAAAATGTTTCTTTAACAACAGCAGCTTCTTCATTACATAGTACATAACGGAGAATGACAGACATTTGTTCATGATGTGACATATCTGGAGTGCGGTCCAAAATTATAGAAAAATATTTTGCCAATTTCAATTGCTGTAAATTTTCTTTTTCAACTTCTGTCGCTAGCAATTCAATTAGTTCATTTTGTATGGTAGGACTCAAATAGTGATCTTTAGTGTTTTTATTCTTGATTCTGTCTTGAAGCTCTTTTAGGATCGGATCTCTTCTTGCCAAAAGCTCAAATATACCCAGAAAATTTCCATTGTGAGGAGATCCTAAGACTTCTTCAGATCCTCTAAAAGCAAGATTCCTTTCCGATAGAAACAAGGCAATGTCGATAAGTCTCTCTAAAACATTTCTCCAAAAACGTCTTTCATTGAAAAAAATATTCATCTCGCGTTTGTCGATAGTGGATGAATTTCTTATCCCTTCAGCTAGCAACATCCATTGACTGCAGCATTCTTGGTGGGAAATGCCGTTTTCATGGTCTTTCAGTTTTTTCGAAAAACCCTCCCATGTATTTATACCACTACAAAAGGGGCTTAGTGTTTTTCCAAATAGCTTACAACAAAAGCAAAAAACTTGATCTGATTCCCCAGAATAAACTAGCCACGACCGTGAAACACTTTCACCATTAGGTAACACACGTTTATAATGGTTGGAGGAAAAACGTCGCCTTGGAGTTGTGTTATTATATGGAAAATTCATTATTAGTTGATGTGGTCCACGCTTTACTATATCACATCGTTGAGCATCAGAAATACTTTCAGGCCATTTACATGGGTCATCAGGGATAGGGGTAAATTGAGATTCAGATATTTTTGATATTGAAGGTTGCGTATTGGCAGGTAAATCACAACTTACATTTTCTGGAAATTCACAATCACTTTGATGCTGATCGTCATAGTCTTCTTTTTCTTGTACACTATAGTTTTCTTCATCCCTCTCGGTACTAGTGCCAGGTCTACTCTGCTCAGTAATCTTGAAAAAATCTGTCATCTTGGGCAATTTCGCTACAGCATCTCGAGCAGTGGCTGCTTCTTTTCTCTTTTGAGCACCACTTTTTGAACGTTTCATTCTATACAATGTCAATAAAATACTTTATCTGCACTCTGCAGTGTATATATATTGTCCCGGTATTTATAGCCAAACAGAATTCCAGACCATTCTATGATTGTTGCGTAACAACGGCATTGTTACGTCAATCGAATATTCAAGATTCTACCAGAAAATCAATCGAAATATTCTAGATTCTGCGAGATAAAATGACGTTGCATTCACTTATGATGTCACAAGCCAATTTCTTCCTACAGTTTAAATCGGTTGTAAACAAGTCTGCTGAACTGAAAATAGTCACGTAGCCAAAAAGCAATTTCAGACTAACTTGGGCCCCCAAAGTTGGCCTGGGCCCCCCCAATTGGGGGGTTTGGGGGGCGGCTGCTACGTCTCTGGCCCTTGGCAAATAGCGTAGTGACTTGTTTAGGATGGGCTCGCCATGCTTTTGGATTTTTCCAGACGTGTCTGTGACTTTAACACACAATTTGAGAAATTTTTAAAGCTGTGATATTTAGGATTTTACCAAGATTCATCCGAAAATTAGTTAAAAAATTGGATACTAATAATGATTAACGTTCTTAGATGTAAAAGTTTATTTTTTTTAGAAAAGTTGTCTGAAAATTGGCGTAAAAAAAGAAGTATAACAGTATACCGCCACAGGCCGATGCTGGTGGAATACATTTCATGGTTCTTTTTCTAGAAAGCACATTTAAAAACTCGATTGAAATTGAAAGTATATGTGCTATACCATGAATTGTAAAGTCCTGCATTGGCTGGCTGGACCACTTTATCAGAAAAAATATCAGGACAGATTTTATGATGCACAGCAAGAAGCGCTTAGACGAACGTAATTGATCCTTTGCATGCTTTGTATACGGACGATATGTAAGAATTCCCACGTATGGGTATATAACTCTTTTTCGCTCCCGAAGCAATTGCCTACGCAATGCAACGCAGTGTAGCGAAGCGA
Source organism: Trididemnum clinides (assembly GCA_963675345.1). Classification (NCBI taxonomy): domain Eukaryota; kingdom Metazoa; phylum Chordata; class Ascidiacea; order Aplousobranchia; family Didemnidae; genus Trididemnum; species Trididemnum clinides. The sequence continues at coordinate 37,091,008 of OY776292.1, read as the reverse complement.
GATGCGTGAGTTCGGTAAACTTTACGCGAAGTTGTGCTAGTATTGCAAACTCAGCAACTTCGATGCAATCATACTCAGCTATCACAGTGACGTGATCTAGCTGCTAGATCTAGCCACAAAGAACAAATTTAATAAGACCAACAACACCTTGGCTTTATACCGGTATAGAAAACGTAGTCTTTCTCAACGCAGCTATCGCGGTCAAGGTGAGTACTTGCCAAAGTGTTTACATTCTTTTAACAGCGGAATGCAGTCAGATAACTGGAGTTTGCTAAACTTTTTTGTTCGTAATATCCACTTAGCAAAACCAACAAAATGCCACCGACATTTTCCAAAAAATTTTAGTCCCTCATTCAGGAAATTCTGGCTGCACTACTGCACATGCTGATATAAATAGTGCTCACACCTCACACATAAATAGCTCACACAGAAATAGTGCTGCTACAAATAGAGCTCACATAATGCTCACACCATTTTTAATTGGGATACTTACAGAAATTTACTGTATATATAAATATATACTTACAGAAATTTACTGTATATATATGTAATATCGAAGTATAGTTAAGCCTTTTTTTGCGTTGCACAACGGAGCAGTTAAAAGTTCATGGACTACCGATGGTTAGGCTGCCCTTCAGAAAGCACTTTTTGTCCTCTTCGTTGGCGACATCTAAAAACCTACCTAGAGGCTACTTAAAAGTTTTAACATTATTTTCAACTGTTAATTTCTTTTTGATATGTTGTTATGATGAGAGGGGGGTAGTGGTCGGTAATCAGTCCTTTCTATGAGAAACGGTCGATTAGATTAAAGCATGATTAATGGTGGCAGTAATCATATGTTCGAAACTCGCTACGGCTACATCGTAGAGCTCTTGATGAAAATGGAACCTTACGGCAATTTTTCGAGTTTGGTTGCAGGCTTGTGAAGGAAATGTACTGTGACGTAGTACCGGCTACTCCAAAGCAGGTTTGACCGCAATGATGTTTCAGCGTAACCAAGAAACAATTTTTGTGTGAGAGGAGGATTGAAAATAAGACTGATCTTATTTTCGTCTTGACGCTTCCTTGAGATCACAAAACAAACATTTTAATATTTAATCAGTACTTACATATCTGAGCTCCCACACTGAAGTAATATCCGTAGTTTGCGCTAAACAGGTTCAAAAAACGAAGGTGAAGCGGAAATGTATACGCCTGTCAGTTAGAGATATGCAAAATTGCTGCTTTTGACTTCAAGGAACGTATGGTTTCACGTGATTACTGGCAAAAATGGGCTAGTCATTTAACAGTTTATTTTTGAATATTAATAGGCTATAGACTTTTTAAGATATAGACCAGAAACAGGTTAAATTATCTTTTTATTTCAAGCTTCTTTGGTTTTGCGTAAACTTTGTTTTGGGTTTGACTTTCAGTTTCAAGAAAGAGATTGAAACTGAGAAATAGGTCGTATCTCATTTCCATTCGTTCGGAAGCAGGTGCAATGCCAAAGAACAGCTTTTCTGATTGAAAAGATGGAAGACAAGGGTGAAAGAAGGGGCAGGGAGAAAGAATAGAAAGAGGGGGTAAAAAAGATGTGGGAAGGGAGTTGACGGAGATGAAAAAAGACTAAAAAAAGCGAAACTGAGGAAAGGGGACAAATGAATATAGAAAGACGATACAAAGAGAGAATGGAATAGTGAAAAAGAGGGTGAAAAGAGAGGGAAGAGAGAAGTACTGCCAGCATCTGATTAAGACGGTGCAACAGCATAAATTGGTAAAGGACGGACCCTCGATCACCCCGCTGTTTGCTTTTAACTCAGACGACGTCAACGAATGCTAATAATAAAATTGATTTGTTTTCCTGCCTGAACTTTAGTTGCCAAATTTTCAGGAAAAAACACTAAGTCAATTTTGACATTTATGGGGAAAGTAAGATAAGTTGAGCTCTTTCTTATCTTAGTCTTGCAAATCAATTTTTTTGTCTGCTACTTATACTTTCTAGTTTTTTGTAAAAATAAATGAGATGATGTGGACTATTTGTTCTATATTAAATATTTTGAATCGGAATGAAACAGACAAAATAATAATGATTAAAAATCGATGAAAGATTTTGCTCAACTTTCCCCAGTCTGGTGGAAAAATGATCCACTTTGCAGGTAAGTTAAACCACTTCTGTACAAGTAACAATGCTTTAATATTAGTCATAGTTTAGATAAAGAACTTTATTTATATGAAAAATAATAATAAAAACATTCTTGCTGTTTTACTAAGGCAATGCACTAAAAGCACAACTGACAACAATAATTGCAACGACTGCAACTTAAAGAAAAGTGGTTTACAAGATTATTTACAAACAAACATCCCATTTTTTTATGACTAAATATAAGATATAAAAAACAAGTAGACCTACAATTTCAAGTTATCAACACATACTGTTTTCAGTATAGGCTACGCCATTTCTACAATATAGTCACGTCATTGAATGCTCTACTCCAACAAATCGCAATCAAAATAATAGCTGCACTTACGTCTTGCGGGGTCTCCTACGGTAAATAGCCGGGGCAGCTTCCTAACTAGTCTTGACAATTCTTGTTTTTATTTGCTTTCTTAGGAATTTGCTTCTTCGTGGCAGAGCTTTGGGTAGCGGAATAATTTGTGATGGAGAAACATAAAAATTTTCCCCAGTTAAAGATGTTAACCTGGGAATTTAAAGCTGAAGAGCTTGCATCTTGAGTATATGATGCTTGAGCATATGATTCCGCTGAAGAAAAAATTGGAGTAACATCACTCAATAGACCACCACAGTCAAGATTAGTATTTGGCAAACAGTTTGGGGTTGATGATTAGCATGGATGTTGGTGTGCTGCACCACTAGAAAAAAAGAGGTTGAGAGCTTGTCGTCAGGCATGGTTTGTTGTTTTGGGGGATCTCGGAGTCATCTCTGCTGCAATCTGAGACTGCTGACAAAGCAAAATTTTCATATGGAAAGACATTCGTATTGTAAGTATATATGCCGGTTGATCTAAAACCTGTCAATATATTTCTGGCAGACAGAGCTGAAATAGAGGCAGTATTCACCAATGACGGGATATTGTAGACTGTTATATTTTGACCCGAGTAGCTTCTCCTCCATGCGTCAATTGCTTTGTTGCAATAAGATTTCAGAGATTTCAATATACATTTATCAAATGGTGACAACCGGTGAGACGTTTAGATTGAAGTATCACTATTACAACCAAAGCTGGGGTCTCGACCAAAATCTTTGAGACCGAGACGAGATATTGGTTTTGCGATACCGAGACTTTTAGCAAAAAGTTGAGACGAGACCGAGATTGAACGTTCCAAGAGCGAGGCGAGACACGAAACTTCTGAAACCAAACGTTTTCAGAATGTCGCGAATATTTTTAACAATAAATTTTGGACATTCCGATAAATTTCCAAACATGTTGCAATATACCATGCTATGAGCTATTTAATAAGGAATGCGTGAAAACAATTATATATCGTGACTCACGCATTCACCATAATGCTACTGTATGTAAAGCTGGTCTTTTCAGGATAAGTTAAAATTAATGTGGATTTTACGGTAAGGCAAAGCTGTAGGAAATTTGGCTTAGTTTATTCAATTTTGAAACAAGCCTTTAAATATGGTTCAGACACGCTCATTTTCTAAAACTTCAAGGTGCCGAGACGAGATGAGACCGAGAATTCACCCCATCGAGACCGAGACTTTGAAAAATAATGTTTTGAGACTGTCTCGAGACACTACAGCTCTGATTACAATTCCAAAGTATTTTGCAGTATCAACAGCCTTGAAGGATATATGGGATTTATAATTGTTAGAAATCAGTAAAATAGTGGTGGTAGCTGAGCAAGGCATAATTTTAGCCAGGTGTTCTAATTTACAGTTCATGCAAAAATATCTTCCTTAATTCAACCTAATGGTGAAGCAGCTCCTATTGAACTGAACGACATGCGTTGATAAAATAGCTTTTAGAGTGCACATAGGAAAAATTAGGATAGGAGAATTTCTAGTAACACTAAAACTACACACCAAAGTTACCATTTAGCCTCGTTCTCCTGACGTTTTGGTGCCTACTTGTTTTATTCCTATTCTGTGAATTATTGCTTTGGGAGACTAAACTATTGTCATTCCATATTCGTCAACACTGTAGATATTTTCCGCAGGAAAATGATGCCTTTAAAATGTAATAACTTTTAGTTTAATTTGTACCAAAAAAATTACTTGTTGTTTGATGATACACCACCTACTTCAAATAAATTTTAAAACGCGGTTAACTGTAATGCAAACCTTACCTATCCATGACGCTTGAGACATTATCAAAAGATTTCCCAACGCTTAGCTTATTAAAAGCTGTAGCTCGAGCCAGAGAAGTCCCTTCAGGTCTACAGTATGACATATGATATCGTTTTTTGAAAAATAAAAGCCACTCAAGATTCAAAATATACAAAGTTGCCAGCAGGCTTTCATCAACACTGTTGGACAATTAACTTTGCCTGTTTAATTTTATTCTTTTTGCATATGTATTATTGATAATTTGGGGGACAATGATCAAAGTGATAAGCATAGGTAAGGCACCGGTATTTTAACATTCTGTTCACATATCCATTCCAGGTAGTGCATGAACAGTGTAGTTAGTATGGAACTTCGATGTTCAGTTGTTCGCCATTTACCAACGGAAGTAATCAACTTATAGTATCTTTTCCGAGGCACAAAGGTCTGACATCCGGTGTGAAAATTGAACTTCCAATCTTAAATTTACAACGTAAGTGACCAACTAGATGTGGCAAGCGACCAGCCATATTTCAAACATGGTTTTATTGTATGGTATAAGGATAGATACATACAAGTATTGTATTAATGCTGTAAATCCAAAGTTCTGTAAAGCCAAGATTATCAGCCAAATTTAAGAAAACTGGGTAATACGCATTTTTGAGAGATTTATATTCTTTCCAAAATAATGTGGCACCAAAAGTTATATCTAGCTCACCAACTTTCTAGTTTTTCATTTAATTAGAAGGTTTTAGTCTCGTGATCGAACGCCGTCAAAATTCGCTTCCGAAAATAGTGGCTGACCAGTTTCAGTATTTTTGCATTTGTTGGGTTAGGTGTTGATGAGTAAAATCAATATTCCTTTGAAATTTTTTCAAAAGTGGTTTCGGGCTATGATATTTTGTATTAAACATATATATATGTAATGCAGTAGTCAGCATTACTTGCTTTGATGAAATTAGTATCATTATTTAGCTGGCAGTACTGCAGTTACATGAGCTGTTTTTCGCGCCATGTTATGCATTCTAAAAAACTTGTAGGCTATGTTTAACGAAACTGCTTATTTGTTTCTGAGTTATAAACTAGCATTGATTCAATTCAATGTTTAATGAATTTCTCTTTTAAATAAGCTTATTTGTTTCTGAGTTATAAACTAGCATTGATTCAATTCAATGTTTAATGAATTTTAAATCAATTATTAAAATAACCCCTGAAGTTGATGCTTGACTAAAACCTTTCCAGTATAAATTACAACTTGATTTCACTCATTTTTTTAGCGCCCAATGTATGACGTTATGTGTAATCTTTCTATTGCTTTGTTGTTTTGAACTGGAATTTCTTTTAAAAGTCCTTAGTACTGGATTTGTGATGATCCGTGAAACTGAGAAACTAAGTGTTCAATTTATTTAGAAAGATCCTTCTCCATAGATTTTGATAAAATTAGGCGTTTTAGAGCAACCCCTTGATAACAGCACATGTGTTCCTTTTCTTAACTGCGCTTAAAAATACAGCTGTGCAAGGTCATGCGATCTATTTCGAATTCTCCAGCGACTTCTCTCACAATTTTCCGCTGCCAACTTTTTTCGCTGCTTCTTCCATTACTGCTTGTGGTAGTTCTCTTTGTTTTGTTTTATTTTGGTATTTAATTTTCTTAAAAGCTGATGCTTATCGGGTAAACTTAAACCATTGGATTGATTTACCTGTACAAGCTATAATCATTTCACCCCATTTTTGCCACGATAACAACGATCAAGTCCGCCCATTTGCCTAAGCTACTGGCAGCACATAAATGCGTCAAGAAGAACACTTGTTATATGCTATATCCTACCATAATGTTTGCTATCAGTTGAAATACTTAATGTTGAAACTAGTTGATGCAACATATACTCCTTACGGTGGGTCAAAAACAGCAAAAATTATCTATCTATTGCGACAAGAAGACATTTTAATGGAACACTTGACGTGGCATTTTTAATGCAAGCGAAATTTTGAAAAAAGTTATAGCCAATGATCATCTTACGACATGATTCACTTTTCCTGACTCGCCCTTAACTAGTAGGGGAGATGTGGGACCTATTGGACATGGGGACCAATCGGACGGCTGCATATTTCTGCCAACACGTGGTTGTTGTTCTCTCGTATTTTTGTTTCGAGACTAAAATTTCATTCTTTACCAGATGCCACGTTTTAATCAGGATTGAACATGAAGTGTAATTGTGATAAAAAAAAAGTGTTTTTCTTGGTCCAAAGTAATAAAAGTCAGATAGAAACTTTATGAGTTTTTAGATAGCTTACAATTACTTTTATGAATGTTTTTATAGCAATGTGTTTGTTATGTGTCATGCTCAATAAAGGCATAGAGTTTAGATCTAAACAATGCTTTAACATACGAAAGTTTTGCAATTATATTTAAAATGGCGGTCAGGGGACCATTCGGACATGCTATTAAGACAGTGTTCGAAAGGTCCCCACTTTTTTGAGATATTTTATGTAGGCATAGATTAGAGCTATACAGTATTTAGTTTGTAGAGATGCCAACGTTTAAAAAATGAAAAGGAAGAAAAGGCTTGTTTACCGAAGCTCAACTTCAGCTAGCCTTAAAAAGCACGCTCGAAGACAAAGCAAGCATCAGAGCAGCGACCATAGAATTCGGTGTTCCTAAGTCAACCCTATCAGATTATGTCAAACGTTTGAAGATGAGTGGCTCAAAGTCCGTGTCAAAGCTCTCTATGACAACAAAGCAGGTAGCACAATGTTTACTACATGGCCTACATTTGTGCAATTCATTTATTGTGTGTCAATGCTAAATTAGTCCAAACGGTATTTGACAAACTCCTTCGCATACTGTAATGCGTTTAATAAATATATCACCCAGTCCAGTTCAAGATTCATACTTTAACATTCAAGGTGATATGACTACATCACTCTTAGACTCAGTTCATTGCTTTGTTTACAGGTTTTCAATGCGGATGAGGAAAAGGCTTTAGAACACTACATTCTTCAAGTTTCAAAAATGTTTTATGGTCTACAAAGCTGCAAACACGGCAATTGGCCTTTAGATTTGCCAAGACCAAAAATATCTCCATGCCTAACAATTAGAGAGAGAAGGAAGCTGCAGGGGAAGACTGGCTTCGTGGATTTCGCAAAAGCTCAGGAAATTTATCTCTTCGTAATCCAGAGTCGAGAAGCCTGGCTCGATCAATCGGATTTAATCGCCATGCTGTTAATGCGTTCTTTTGCAACTTAAAAGACGTTCCTATTAGAGATGGCACCATATCTCCCCAAAACATCTGGAACTTGGACGAGACGGGGGTATCTACTGTTGTTAAACCAGGAAAAGTCTTGGTAGAGAAGGGGGTAAAACAGATAGGGCGAATTTCTTCAGCTGAACGAGGAGTAACGGTAACGATGTGCTGTTGTATTAACGCCATTGGCAATTCACTTCCGCCCGTGTACATTTTTCCTCGAGTACACTTCAAAAGCTACATGCTAAAAGGTGCTCCTTCAGAAAGCGTAGGTCTGGCATATCCATCCGGTTGGATGACTAGTGATCTTTTTGCCGAAGCAATAAACCATTTTATTAAATTTATGAAGGTGAGCAAGAGCAATCCTGGTGTGCTACTAATTGATAATCATATCAGTCACCTGTCCATTGACGCTATTGATATGGCCAAAGAAAATGGCTTACGTTTGCTTACTTTCCCCCCACATTGCAGCCACAAGTTGCAACCACTTGACGTAGGAGGGTATGGCCCATTCAAACGCTATTACTCTTGCCTTTGCGATTCGTGGATGTCATCAAATCCAGGAAAACCTCTTTCAATTTATGATGTTGCGGAGTTGTCTGGCCAGGCATTTCAAAGGTCATTTACTATCGAAAATATAACTTCTGCTTTCAAGTCCAGCGGAATCCATCCTTATAATCCAGATATTTTCACAGATGATGTATTTCTTCCAGCTCTTGTTACAGATATTCCCCTTCAACGTGATGAGCATCCTTCCGGCGTTCCATCGACAAGTCTTTTGCCTGAAAGTGCTACAAGCACAGCTAGTCCTCAACAATTGACCGATGAAGCACTTCTTGCAACAATTACTCCTTATCCCAAAGTTAATTTCGCAAAAAAACGCCCTGATAAAAACACATTTAAGAGTACAATAATCACAGATACTCCTAAAAAAGAAAAGATTCTCTCCCGCCGCAAAAACCTACCAAAAAAACGTCCAAAAAGAACTGTTTCTTCCAGCAGCGATAGTGATATACCCGTACATTTAGCATCCGATGACAGTGTAAGTGACCATGAGTCAATTGTAGACGGAATCAGCGAAATTCCTGGTAGCCCAGCTCAGACAGGAGACCAACTGAACATTGGGGACTTTGCTGTCATTAAAGTTTTTTCAGCGGAAGGAAGACATAAAAATTTTATTGGAAAAATATGTGTGGGGCCTGACGAAGATGATGACTACGAGGTTAATTTTATGAGGCGATCAGAGAAGATTAGAGACGGTTTTCAGTTCCCTGAAGAAGTCGACGCAGCATCCATTAGGCTGGATGATATAGTTAAAATGCTTCCGAAACCATCCTCAGTAGCAGCAACGAAGCGATTATGTGGAGTCTTAAAGTTTGGGGCTGATCTTGCTTCTTATGGACTGTAATTTTGTCTGGGATCCGGAGACGTTTGTTGATACTTGTTAACAATCTTTGTAACTTCTGTAATTGTTGCATCACAGCAAAAATGTTTCTTGCTCTTCAATTTCTTAATTTTTGATATCTGGCAGTCACATTTCAAACGTCCGGAAGGTCCCCACCTTGTGGACGAAAGGTCCCTATGGGTGGGGACCATTTGGACGTTTTGGTGACATTTTTCTAATGTAAATAAAAATACTTTTAATAACCCGAATCTCATATTAAGTGGCAATATAAGTTCCCCATAAACAAAAATATAAATAAAACTTGAAAGCATTCAATATCGTTCAACTAGTTTGGCAGAAAGTAGAGTTATGTAAATTTTGTCCGAATGGTCCCTTACTTCCCCTACATCACTTTCTCAAACTTCACCAGGTAAATAAGTCTATTTTTGCACTAGTTGCCGGCCTACTAATTCCTGTAGTTATGCAACACGATGTTTAGGTCACGAATGCAGTACCAGTTCACTGCATGACAATTAAGGAAGAGTTGATTTGGGTGAACATCTTTTCTGTTCTTTTGTTCTAAGGTGTAAATCGGTTTGACATTGACTCTGATACAAACAATGATAGACTAATACAGACTTATTTTACTTATGTAGTAAGATATATATATGATTGATAATAATGAATACCTGACTTTATTTTTACTTGACTACTGTGAAATCAATTTGCAACATTGAAATGCTTTATTATTGCAGAATTATTTTGCTCTCCGAATACAGTGGGATTTAAGGGGATTTTCCATTTATATTAAAGCATGCAAAAGTAATTCCTATACACAAATCTGGTCGCAAAGATATAGTTAGTAACTACAGACCAATCTCGATATTGTCAACTGTTTCAAAAATCTTTAAAAAATTGCTATATTTTAGACTTGAAAGTTTTTTACCACTCACACACTCATCACACAGCAGCAATTTGGAATCAGTCAAGGATATTCAACTGAAATGGCCATAACAGATCTTCGAAATATGTTGCAAATAAAAATTAGATGATGTTTATTTTACTTGCTTTTTTTTTGACCTTTTCATGGCTTTTGATACCGTAAATCATAGAATTCTTTTGAATAAGCTCCACAGTTATGGAATTAGAGAGAATATGCATAAACTTTTGACAAGCTATATACAAAATCGCAAGCAGTTTACTGTTTGCAATAATATAAAATCTCAAAAAAATACTATCCTGTGTGGTGTAGCCTACCACAGGGTTCTACACTTGGACCTTTACTGTTTTCATTATATGTCAATGATCTACCACTACACACCAAATTTCATGTTAATTTATTTGCAGATGACACAATTAATACTCAAAAATAAAAACCACAACAACCTTCAAGCTTTAGCTAGTCATGAACTCACTATCATCAATGACTGGATGAAATACAATCGTTTGTCTTTGAATTATAAAAAAAGCACCTACTTCATCTCTGCTCCCAAACAAAAGAGAGTTGCACTACAAAACTTTCAACTTCATGTTGGTGGGCATAAACTTTCAAACACAGATTGTGTAAAATATTCAGGAGTAGTTATCGATAATAAAATAACCTGGAAGAACAAGTGTGCCATGTAGTAAACAAACTTGCTAATGCAGCTAGAATCCTATCTAAAATGAGACATTATGTAAACAAAAAAACGCTAATTAACCTGTTAAGCGTCAGGTTTCCAAATCTATGGGCAACTCAAAATGACAAGATTTTTTTCCTAAAATACCAATATTTTAACCCTTTCAATACCGATTTGTTACAATGCACAATGCAAATTTTGTTCAAAACTAAGCAACTGAATGTTATTAGTGAGGTTTTTATTAAATTCAAAAAATCTTTTTAGTCTTTTTCTTGGGACAAATATGTCCCACCGGTATTGAACTTTGGGATGAATTTGTCCCAAAGAACGCTTTGGTACTGTGATGCAATATCTTGGGACATATATGTCCCGACAGGATTGTAAGGGTTAAACTATACAAAAGTATTAATTTGTGAATATAATGCAATTTCTATTATAATTTTAATTGTTGTACTTACTTTTCTTTATTGTTTAGTGTGCCACTCCTTGAAACATGGCACTATGCAAAATGCTTCCAGAGTTTGGACACACAAATACCACTACTCATCAATTTTTAGGGCACACTGAATTTGTCAGTAATAAATTAGCGACTACATGTAATTTGGAAACTCATTAGATGCCATTTACTGCTATTTATTTGCTACAATGAAATGGGTGTAAAATTACACTCAAAGCATTTGTGGTTTAGCGCGCTAGTAAGCAAATGTAAAAATACATCGCTGTCATTTTAATTGGACATGGGCTGGGTGTAAATTTACACCAAGAACGGTTAACAAGTTAAACTGTATTATAGCTTTGCCTACTCACATCTTAAATATGGAATTCTGGCATGGGGTACTGCTGCTAACAATCTATTGCAGAAAGTCCAAGTAGTACAAAACAGAATCATTCGAATTATGGAATTCAAAAGTCTCGCAGACTGTGTCCCAGTGAACCCTTTGTATAAATCTTTGAATATCTTACGACTTAAAGATATTTTAAAATTAGAAATAGCAGAATTCATGCACTCGTTTCACCATAACAAGATTCCAGAAAATTTTAATTCCTACTTCAGAACTGCATCACACCAGCATACTCATTTAACTAGGTCAATTACAAATAAAAATTACTTTTTAGAAAAAGTCAACACTAATTATTGGCAACACTAATTATTGGCATTTGGAACAAAATTCCATTCTTAAACAAATCTCTGTCTTGGCGTAGTTTCACTAAGGATTACTCAAGTTTACTATTAAAGCAATAGGCCCACTAATATTGCAATCTCTGATACCACGTTAATCATATACATAAAAGAACTATTGCACAAAGTAGTACCGGTAGTAGTTTTTGTCAGACCTGGGCACCCCAAATTTACACTCAATTCTGCAAAACTGCAAGAGGTGTTCCGCAACCGCAAATCCGCAAGTTTTCGATAGGTTTGCGGTGACTTTTCGCACTTCCGCAAACTTAGACTACAATATTTACTATTATTTTGTCTTCGTGATGACTTTTTTTTATTTTTGGAGGTCAAATTTTGCCATCGACCAGACGTTGATCTCAAAAAAAAAAAGGTCATCAACTCCCAGACTTTAACCTTCAACCCAGAAAATAAGAGCGACCACTTTTTCCAAGCGGTTTTACCGCGGAACAGGCAACACTGCCGATTGCTTTGCGGATTTGCGGTAAATTTCAGTTTTTCACCGCAAATATTTGCGGCAGGAAATTAGGTCCGCAAATAGAAACTTGAGTCCGCAATTTGCGGATTTGCATACCGATTTGCGGAAGTGCCCACCTCTGGTTTTTGTATTCTGGCCAAGCGTACATGTGATACTAGTGTTACTCTGGTCAGATGTACATATGATACTAATTTTGATGTAGCTTAGCTGTACATATGCTTTTGCTTTGCTTCTTACGCTTTTGCTATTCTACTATATGTAAATGTGATGCAGGAATGGGCAGTTTGACTAGATGATCACTAGTGATCTTTCACTGTCCTTTTCAAATCTCGTACGTTTATTTGAACGAAATAAAAGTTGTTGTATATCACAAAGCAGAAATAGTAGAATATCTCTTTTCCGGTTTGGATCACGCTTATTTCAGAAATCAAATCAACCGCAATTAAGTTGCAAACAATATTGTAACATGTGCATAATACCTGCGCTGCCGGAGTGAATCATAAAATGAAGTCTAAATTTTGGTAAACGTAGAACATGTGAAGTCATTTGTAAAAACAAACCGTGGCTCAAACATTCGATATTCACAGTCAGAAACCACATCATTGTCACCGGACTGCTTGAATTCTCGCTCTAAAACACACTGAACCGCCACCGCATTAGGAATAGTTTTTGCATTGAGATACTCTACTAGCTACTTATTCACTTTCTGTCAGGTAGTCTATCTTAATAATTTGACTTGAATTAAGAATCGTGCTTATGTAGTTTCTAAGTTTTTCACCAAACGAACATGGCTTTACAATGAAGTAATTGTTTGTAAGGATTTGGAATACAAAGGGTCGGATGTACCAAAGCTGGTCAAGTTAAATGAAATCAATGTGAAATGTCGGATGCATCAAATGCACCCCAAGCAATGGACAAATTAAATGAAATTTGGAGTGCACCGACAGTAACTCCCGTTTACCGCTTGGTTAACTGAAAAGTTAACGTCGTAGGTGGATTAACTGCTGGTAAACGACCTAGTTATTCATTGAATTTTAGCAGATATAAAATAATGAAGGGTAGCACAGGTGTACTGCTATTTGTAGATGACAAATCCAGGTTACAATTAAATTGTTATAGTCTACTGGCACATTGCTTGACTGCTTTTGTGGGCTCATGCGAATTTTCAACATTGATAGGCAGTGGCATTAAACTTTTCATTACATTAGTAAGCATGATGGTGAATTTGGAAGCAACACTATGCTGTGAACCAAAATCTACTTTACCTGCACATTAGTAATGCAAAATTTTTAACAGTTGTGTTATTGCATGTGAAATGTAAATTGCTATTCATGCAAGATTATATGTAAGCTTTTATATGTACTTACGCTTTAAATTACTTGTTGATAGTGTAGAAGAATACTCTCAAGATACTGCTGGTAGATTATTGGCAGGCTGTCAACCTTTGAATATAAAAAGATCTTTAATGACTGAAAAATTTTACGTAATTGTTTGCTAAGCCTCAGGTTATTGCATACTTACCTCAGACAATAAAAAAGTGCAAGTGTGCATGTAGAACATAGGCTAGGAAGCAACAAGGAGCTCCAAGGTTTTCTAGTCAAGGTTGCTCCTGATAGTGCAGAAATTCAATGCCAGTGCAAAGTGCAGATGACACTTGGTATAAATAAGAAAAGATGAAAATGTACTTGGTTGTTCTGTACTGTTATACATCTTGGGTGTGTTATATGCGGTGAAATAAAGACTATCATACTTCTTCATAAATCTGCTGATAATCTCTTGAAGGAATCATTACCAGATTACTTTGCAAAACAAATCTGTTAATAATATCTATTACCGCAAACTGACGTGATGGTGTAGTGGTTAGAGCGTCCGCTTTGCAGTCGGTAGACCTGGGGTTCATTCCCCTTGTCGAGTCATACCAAAAGACTTTAAAAAATGGCATCCACAGCTTCCCTGCTTGGCGCTCGGCATTTAGGAGGGGTTGTGGAGAACATGCCGGCAAGTTCGCTTGTTGTGTCCTTGGGCAAGGCACTTAACGGGACGCCCCACCTTTATGTGGAAGACAGGTGGCCCATAAACCTCGAAAAACGCAACTCCCAAGCGAGTGCGGACTTCCCGTCCAAAGTATAGCGATATAATTCGCTTTCTTGTGAATGGAGGATAAATATGGCAAATAAAACAAAAACAAACAAATATCTTTTAAATAAATGGTCGCTTTGCTACAGCTATAGTAGTAGTACTGTAGTTGTACTAATGTGGTTATTTTTGCACTAGACAGACTAAATAGAACATGACAGCTGTAGTCAAAACTAGAGAATATGGCAAAATGATATTAAAAAACAAGAGTAACATTGAAATTTTGTGTTAGGCCTAGGCTATTGAACAATGGGTTAGTTCAAAGCTGGTTTCAGTTTTTCAATAAGCCTATTTGTATATATTTGGTCTTACAGACACAGGTTTTAACATGTTTTTCATTTCACAGGTTCAACTTTCATTTGTATTTGCCTTCTATTTAGTTAATACCTATAAGTGTATCTGTGTCAATGGTTATTGAATTCAAAAGCAATATTTAACTCTTTCAAAAAATGGCCTCCCAAGATTCTGGAGTAGGAATGGTATGCTTTTGTTTATTAATGCACTTCAGTCTTAGGTATTGCATAGTAAGTGTAAATCACAGTCTGCCAGTTCAGGATACGGATTGCATTATTTGGTATAGTTGCAAACCAAGGCTTGTGCCAATTGCAGTGATGTCTAGTGGAAATGGCATAATCAAAAGACCGGTAGCCATTTTGCAGTCTTTGGAGTTGTTGTCAATCTTATGTTTGATGAATTCAATTGGCCAAAGTGTTTGCCAATGCTTATCATCGTGATTATGCCTTTGTTCACTTCACTGGACAATATAACTAAGACTTACCTTGTGTGCTATAGTGCAAGGAAAAAACTAATAAGCTAATAATGTTTCAATATTGAGGAAGTGTAAAGCAAAAAAGTTAAGACTCTTGATAAACTCTGGTTGTACGTTTTTGTTCTTTTTAAGAGAATTGGCTTGCAAAACGTATTGGTCAAGTTTTTTTAGTCTAAAAAAATTGATAGACAGCAAATATAATTATTTCTGCTGATTGACAATGTTAAGCAACTTTTATTTACTAGTTAACTTTATGGAATGTGAACTAAAATACCAAGAACTATTGCTCAATATGTTGCAAATTAATCACAAATTGAAGTGATCACTAAGTCAAGTCTATTATGCATTAATTTTAGTAAAAGTACTTGGTTGTTTCACTGTGGTCAGCAATGTGGCCAAACATGCTAAGCATCAAACTTGCAGTGAAAAGTTTGGATTGAGTGCTTGGTGTTTGTGTTTCATTTGGGATGGCAGAATAAAATGGGTGGTTATAAATAGGCATAGTAGGCATTCTTTTTAGTACTGTTGCTACTACTACTACTGCACTTTCTTTTTAGTACAGGCAAATACAAGCATAAGGAGGCATAGCAGACATGGTACTGGTACAAAGATAGTAGGGAAGGTGTGCAACTGAAAACCGATCACATCAATATAAAAAAGCCTTACCTCTTTCCTTTCAAAAAATTAGTTTTATGAGTTTAGATTTAAGCATTGAGGGGGTGCAATGAGATTTCACATCAAAAGCTCTAGTTATCATCACTATGCCTACACTATGCTTTCTATGCCTATTTATAACTATCGGAATAAAACTGCTGTTTTCTTTCAAGTTCAGACTATGACTTGCATTGATGAATAAAGAATGACTTCTGAGTGCCAGCTCAATATCTTTAAAAAGTATTTGCAGTCTCTCAAACTTTCATTGATCATTTGCTTGATCAGTGAAGTAACTCTTATTACTTAGAATAATCTATCAGAAGTGATTTTACATACAGGAAACAAAGGAGATGTGTGACATGGATCCTGATATTGCAGAAAAGATGGAAAAACTGCGTTTCAACCAAAAGAAAACATGTACAGCTATTATTGGTAAGAAGTTTAAATAAGCATGAACGATAAATCGTTTTTTGTGGGTAATTGGTAGAGAGTGGACTTGTTAAGTTGTATTTAATGTAGTTTTATTTGTGATATCAATTGTATTATTGCAAGTTGATAAAAGATATGCTTGCACTTTTGCGATTGCAAAAGTTCTTTTTATTTTGTCTAATAGAAAGCTAAAGTCTTATGGTCAAGTATTGCGCTGTCTTTTTAGTTAAAATTTTGTCAAACGAAAACAAAATTGTGTTGGAAGACATGTTGGAAGATTGCAGTGTGGATGAACTACAAGAAGAATTACCAGAACGACAACCAAGATATCCTTGAACGATTATGTTGTCACTTAATACTCAAAGAGCCAGTGATTTTGTGATGAGATCAATGTGATCGAGTACCGTAGCTAAGATTAGGAGCAAGAATTTACGGCATGGTGCACGCTTAAATTTGTTTTATGATGTAGGCTGTCCCACACTATGCTCAAATGATTGGTGCAAAAATTAACTTCTTTTCACACTTATAACAAAAAACTACTTACTGAAACATACTGGTATCATAATGTAAAGTCTGGAAATTTTTGCCAAGTACTTGCTATTAGGTATCAAGATATTGTGATTTACACTAAATAGAAAAGGTATCCTAGTGAACATCAAATGTGCATTGAGCTTGTGTTCTTCGTACTGTGCAATCTTGCGTTGGTGACAATTACGACCTGGGCTGTATGAGTGAATCTCCTAGACACCGAATTTGTGTGCAATGTTCTTTTTTGTTAGTGGTGCTAGAGTTTGCATCCTTTTATTCGTTTTTCAGGCTTAGACATGCTTAATTAGTGAGTGTCTATCACTACATGCTCGCTTTTGCTGGAGCAAAGCAGCACCTTAAATTATTACTTCACTACTACGGTGTTATATAATCCTTGACATGCTTCCACATACGTGATGTATAGCTACGAATACAAGCATGATGATGGAAGAGTGTCATATCCACTTTGCTTTTTGTACTACTGTCCAGAAGGTTGCAATCCTCGACTAACAATGCTCTATGCGGGATCAAGGAACAAAGTGTTACATGCTAGTGGCGTTACTAAAGTAAGACAGCAATGTAATTTGATTGCAATACATTATCCTCCAGTGTCTGAGGTGGCAATGCTGAGGACAAGATAACAATCCAAACCAGCTTTAGCAGTTGTACAGTTTTAAGGTACTCTGAATTGTTTGATATTCCGGTAAATTTATGTGGTGTTAGTATTTGCCTGGCATGGAACATCATTAGAAATACTTTTAGAATAAGAATGCCGTCATGGTGAAGTTAAATAGTGGTTGTCATGACCGCACTTCAATATACGCAACTATTCCTGTGCTTCTTATCAAAGTAGTGAAATTACTCATCCAGCTCGTCATTAGAGGTGACTATGGTACACACCAACAGCAGTAGGTGATCAAAAATGGGTACTTAACCTTGGTGGGGGTGGGGCTACCAGTCTGCAATACTTATGACCGGCTTGAATTTAGACCATTTCCCTCTGATTAAGTTTAGTGTGGACTGGATACCTCCATGCTAATTTTTCGCAGTTACATTAAATTGTTTATTTGCTTTAGCTTTTTGAAATACGCGAAAAGGAAACTCTCACTGAAGAGTGGTTGAGAAGCAAACTGTCATTTTTTCGTTGAAAATGAGGTGCTTAAAAATATCCACTGTAAATAATATCTTTTACACTACATATTCCAGATGAAATCACGCAACAATCGAAACTGTGCAATGCGAGTAAAGATCACTTGATGATTTAGCATTTTATTAGTGCAGCAGTTGCTTAATACAAGAGTTCTGTGATAATGTGCAATTTTTATGCGACTTCAATAAACTTATTCTATAGCAGAAGCAAATTATCTTTTATACAAGTTGTAAAAGTGCTACTAAAAAGTTAGCAGTTTTCTTTACAATTAGTAGTCTACTTTCTTAGCGGAAGTTGTTTTGTTTGGTAAGCCGTGAATCGTGCTAGGAAAATAGGGTCATAAATCGTGTATTTCATCATTGACTTCTACACCAGGCTTACAAGATAAAGCATTTTGGGCAGCTGATACACAATTTTTTATTTGAAGACACAATTGGACCACTCACTAGTTTAAAAGAAATTAGTTCACCAATAACTGCATTAACCGTGTATTTTCAACTTGCGAAACGCACAAGCATACTGCAGAACATATAAAATTGGTTGCATATGACACATAACTTTTGCAAGAAAATGAAACGATTATGATCTGTAATATAAAAAGGGCGCTACGTCTCGTATACAATGATCATTAAACAATTACAAACTTACTGTAAACGCTTTAATATTGGAATGTTAAATCTTAAAATTATGACAACAGTTTAAGAGATACTTTCAAATTGTTAAGCTTCATTGCAAATTTGACGAATAGTGTTAGCTGCACACACATAACCTACGCTTCATATACGATAACATTGATCATTCAATAAGTAACCAGAACGTAGATCATTCTGAAAAATAACATACAAAAATTACAAACGTTAGTTTGATAGCTGTGTAATAGCAATGCAACACCAACAGTAACCAAAGCGATTGTAAAACTTACACGTATCTTTTTAACAGACTTTTTTATCTCTTAATAAGGGTTGGGGGGACAAAGCCAAAGACGTTTCATATAAACCTCAATATATCCAGCAACTCGACCGGTTCGATTTCAAGCCTTCTATAAGCTAAGTCGGTCATGTAATTCATCCACCCAGAATTAAGGGGCCAAGAGTTCCTTTCCCAGTTGGTGTCGCAAAAATATTTGGAGAGCTTCAAGCATTCTACTTACAAGGTCAATCTAACGCATCCGAGACCTCTCTATACAGAAAAAATAGCTGCTTAATGTAGAGCTGGGGAACGCTACGTGGCCACTTCGATTTCAAAAAGCTCAATTTTTCAATACTTTGTTAAAAAGCAATTCGATTTGTGATAGAGGGGCAGTGGCGGATTTTTTAAGATTTTCTCTTTTTGTTGGAGATCACCAATTTGAAAGGAAAAAGTAACTTAATTTTACTTCAAATCTGGGTGAAGATCTTTTGAGGTCACTATATTAAACGGCCAGGCTACCCTATATTCACTCCAAACTGGAATATTTTACCTCACGTTTTGGAGGTAACATCAAGCCAAAGAAGCAACTTCGCCCCTTAACGAAAAGTTAGTAGGGAAGGGCCAATCGCACCCCTTGCAACAACTGTTCCAGAGCTACTGGCTCAATATTAAAAAAGATTTTGCAACTTCGATTCTACGCATTTGTGATATATTTTGGCAACTTTCTCAAAAGTCTAATCTCCGCGGCTCGCACTCGTTCGATCACTGTGAGATTAGGAACAAAAGCCAATTGAGGTCGAACGCTTTACATACTTGGAGCTCCCGCACATCACAACTGATCGCGGAAGCTCACAAATAACCGCACCATCGAGCCCAATCTAATTATCAAGTTCTTTTTTTGCCTGCCAGCGTCCGCAGATGTGACCCAAAGATACTGAAACTTTTCCAAATGCTTCCCAATTTTTCGGCAAACATCCATATTTACCTAATTAAGTTTTTTTCGAAAGGTAACTGACCTCAATTTTTTTTCGCTAATTTTTATAACAGCACCAAACCAGCCAGGTCGATTGCAAGATAGCTGAAGCATTCTCACCAGACACCTTTCTTCTAAACTGGGATTTCGAACCCTGTTTGCCAATCTCTTGGCGTCTTTGCAGAATTCCATGCCACCTAGCACACGCGATTTAATCAGAGAATTTTTTCTTTGTTCAAAGCTTTCAACATTTCAAACCGGATTTCAGGGTAACCAGCAGCTTCCTTGCTTTAAAAGCTTATAGCAAGGGAAACCCCATTTTTGGTAAAGCTAATTTCAGACAAAGAATGTAGCTGCTGAGTATCCACCCATATTGCTTGAGAGGTCTCTAATACATTTTCTCCGTCTGTACCGTTACCTTCTTTTTGAGGACTTCACTCTGTTGGTCAATTACAAACCTTTTAGAGCTCGATCTATTTCCTCGAAAATGGCCTAAACTTAACCAAATACTTTTTTTGCCAATTTATAATCCAATTTTAACTTTATTTTTTCGCATCTCTTGACCATTTGACCTGCAGCTTCTGCTGTTGTTGTTGTTGGTTACCCGACCCCTTCCCAGGGATGGGGGCATTGCGGAAGACCATGGAGCCCCAGGGTCTGGACCAGAGGTCGTAAAGAGACAGAGTCGCCAAAGAGTGAGCGGCGCAAAGAGTCCGTAGCTGGACAGTGAATAATGAGAGGAGAGATATGCTGGGACGAGTGTCCACAGGCGCTGCAGGAAGGATTCTCGATTCTGCCAATCCTAGAGAGATAAGAACCTAAAAGAAGGTTGTGTCCGTTGCAGCGTAGACGACAGAGGACAGACACAGCGAGCATGACGAGGGAGCACAAGTTCCTCGGTGGAAATCTAGGGAACCTGTGTGTCAAAACACTTCGATGAGACAGTACGCCTCCAGTCCGAAAAGACAAGAGTGGATACGAGAGATAAGAGAGAGACTACAAGGGATTGCGGAGGGCGCAAGTAGCGCTCCCCGTCTGGCCAGCTCATCAGCCGTGTCGTTCCCTGGGAGAAACCAGTGTCCGGGGACCAATTGTAGCCTGATAGAACAGGAGGAGAGAGATGACAGTTCCTGCCAGATCTGCCACAGAGTTTGAGATAAGAGGAAAGATGGAGGAGAGTCAGATAGGAGAAGAGAAAAGAAATGGGCAGACTTGTTGGTTGTGCCGAGACCAGCAAAAAGCGTGAAGAATGGCGCAGGCTTCAGCGGAAAAACTTGAACAAACTGGGCCTGCCGAAAAGGAAAGAGTGGCTTCAGTGCCATGGAGAAAGCAGTTGGCAAGAACGCCAGAGCCGCCCTTGCCAAAAGGAAAAGGAACAGAGCCGTCAGTCCAAAGCACCAGATCATGAAGGGGGAGAGAGTCAAGGTGGGCAAGAGCCACACCTTGGCGAGAGTGAGGAGGATCAGAGCGAGAGCATGGAGTGGAAAGGGTGGACTCCACCGTGAAGGAAGGCAGATTCCGAGGAGGAAAGGGAGGGCAAGAAAAAACAGCCTCCCTCGAAAAGGTAGGAAGCATGAGCGGGTGAGAGGACGCAAATGCTCTCAAAGACGATCTGCAGAGTCTTGGTTTCACTCCAAGTCTGGCCAAACCTGAAATAGGAAAGGAGGTTGAGAGACGAAGAGCCCGCCCATAAGATGAAAGAGTGAAATGAGTCAGAGAGACTCACAGGGGAGGTAAAGAAGCTTCGGTGAGTAGTAAAGGGATAGTGGAAGACGAGAGGCAGCCGGTGATGGCGCGACTGACCGCTCAGGGGAAGCGTTCCAATTTGGTGATATTGGTAGCGCTTAGGTAAGGAAATCATCCGGGTGAAGCGTAAGTGAGAAGGGGCCGAAAAAAAAGATTTGTACAGAACAGAGAGGGACTACTTAGAGGGGCCCCAAGAAGAAGCAGAGATACAGCGTAAGGCCTTGAGACGTGGGAAAAACTTGGCCTTCAGCGAAGATACATGTTTAGAAAAGGAAAGAGTGCGGTCGAAGGTGACCCCGAGAAAAGTTGGAGTGGGATTGAAACGGAGGCGGGAGCCAAGTAGGAGGAGTGGGGCTGGAGGTTAGCTTGGTGGGGATCCACCGAAAAGAAAGAGGCCTCACATTTGCTCGGATTCAGAGGAAGACACCAGTACTCAGACCAGCGCTCCAATCGAATCAGAGCTCCTTGTGTGGCCTCCACCGCAGTAGGGACCGAGGGGAAGGAGGACCAAATGGCCTGATCGTCAGCGTAAAGACAGCAGCTGACGGAAGAAAGCAAGGAAGCCGGACA
Organism: Trididemnum clinides; assembly: GCA_963675345.1. Taxonomy (NCBI): domain Eukaryota; kingdom Metazoa; phylum Chordata; class Ascidiacea; order Aplousobranchia; family Didemnidae; genus Trididemnum; species Trididemnum clinides. The sequence goes on along the minus strand of OY776292.1, from coordinate 37,068,968 downwards.
TCATTAATGGAGAGAGAGAAGTACAGGGCCAAGAACGGATCCTTGTGGAACACCTCGACGGACTCGAAAGGAACGGCTTTTGTGATTCTAAAAAACCACACAAGCGCGCCTATCAGAAAGGAAAGATTGAGTCCAACGAGCAAAGCAAGGAGGGAGGCAAGCCAAAATAAGTTTGTGGAAAAGAGCGGAATGCCAGACCGAGTCAAAAGCTTTAGAGAAATCAATAGTAGAGAGAATCGTCCGAGAGCCCGGCCTGGGTTTGTTAAACCTATCCGAAATGGACTGAGAATTTGATCGAGTGTAGACCGTGCAGGGCGGAAACCGGCCTGGCGGGGAGAGAGAATGGAATTAGATTGCAGGAAGAAAAGTAGACGGGATAGAGTGATGGGTTCAAAAAGCTTTGAGATGCAGAAAATAAGAGAGATAAGCCGGAAGGAAGCAGGAGAGTCGAGAGGCTTTCCCATCATGTGGATGGGAATAATAGAAGAAGTCTTCCAGATGGAAGGAAGGGAATGTGAAGACCAAGAGAAATTGAAGATGTGAAGTAAATCCATGCCAGAGTGAGGAAGATGCTTCAGCATGGAATAAGCAACTTTGTCTGGGCTAGTGGCAGTGGACGAGGAAAGGTTGGAGGCAGCCGCATGAAATTCAGCGGGAGAAAAAGGAGACCAAAAAGACGAGTGAGACTCCACAGGGCACGTGGCTCGGCGGAGTTCAGAGAGGTAGCCTCTGACTCTGCTACGCAGGGCCTGTGGCTGAGAAATGGAAAAGTGAGATCGCAGGTAAGCGGCATAGACCGAAGCCGATTCCCTAAAAGAAGAACAGCTGGGAAAGTTAGGAGAGGAGGAAGACGAGGAAGGAGAGCCAGCGACAGAGCGAAGACGAGAGTGTACAGATTTTGGGTTAGATTTAGGTGAGAGAGAAGAGCAAGTCGTCTGTCATGCCTCAGCCTTGGCCTTGGCAATGACTGACGAGGCGTGTCGAGAAGCGGAGATGTAAGCCTGGCGATCTTCATCATTTCTGTGAGCGGCAGCAAAAGCCTTGCGTCTTTCACTAACCGCACCTTCCACCTTAGCAGACCACCAGGCTTTAGGATGGCGTTTGATGCGGCCGAAAGGAATGGAAGATTTGGCCGCATTCAGTGCCAGAGAGGTAAAGAGAGCAGCAGCAGAGGAAAGAGACGAGTATTCCTCTGCAGAAGGACAGTTAGAGTCAAAGTAGGAGGCAAAGTCATCCCAGCGAGCTTTCTGAAAATTGAAGGAAGGGGGACGCTAGTTGGGGCGAAAGACAGAAGAGAGAGGGACAGATAAAAGAATTGGTAGATGGTCAGAACCCAGGTCCTGTAGCACCTCCCAGGAGCAGGAAAGAGCAAGAGAAGAGGGAGCAAAGGAGATGTCAGGAGAGGAGCAACTGCCAGAGAAGCGATGGAGAAGGGTGGGTGTGCCAGGGTCATTAAGGGAAGGAGGTCAGAAGAGATGACCCAGTCAAATACTTCCTCCCCACGGGGGTCGGAAGTACCTCTTGAGTCCCACAGGGGGTGATGGCAATTGAAGTCTCCCAGAATGAAGAGATTTCTGGAGGAGGGAAGAATTGAGGGAGAAAAAGCATCGGTTCTGCCATCCGTTGGGTAGGAGTGAATAGGGGGGGGCGTACACATTACAAAATGACACCGAAGAGGAGTTGCTAAGACAGATGTTGATCCCTACATAATCAGAGTAGGAATTGAGCGAAGAAAGAGAGGAGGTGGAAAGTTCGGAGAAGGATAGGCCCTGCCTGACGAAAATGACAACACCGCCGCTAGCATCAGGAAACAGAATGCCAAACCGGGAGTGAGTACGATCAAAACGCAGAACAGAGAATGCAGAAATCCAGAAAGAGGAAGATGAGTTAAGATTGGATTCCTGGATGCAGATAAGGTCGACAGGGTGGGACGAGAGAAAGTGAAGTAGTTCAGTGCTCCTGGCTCGAAGATCTCCAGCATTCCACTGAAGAACCCTGAGAGAGTCAGGAGGCGTAGAAGGGCAGCCAGGAGCAAGGGACGGAGGAAAGAGACACAGAATGGGCGGATGGGGGATAAGAGGTTTGGAGACGAGGGTGCAGCATCAGTAGACGGGGGGCCAGATTGTACAGTGGAGGTATATAGTAGAGTCACAGTGTTACGGCAGGGGGGGCAGCTCCAAGAGTGAGAGCTGCCAAGAGCTCTGGATTTGGAGAGGGAAAGTTGTGAGCACCTCACATGGACCCATTTGGAGCAGGTGCAACATTGCACTGACTTGCCTCGCCAGGTCACATTTCCAGCGCACACAGAGCAGGGAAAGATGGGGCCAGGGTTGGGATGAACGTTGCCGCTCATCAAGAGAAGGAGGAGAATGAGGAGACGAAGAAGAGCAAGAGAAAAGAAAAAGTGAAAACAGGTGACCGATTTTGAAGAAGCTGTGTGCTGCCCTTCAGCGGTTGTTCAGGGGGCAGCATAGCGAAAAAATGAAGGGGAGTGCCCGGGGTAATTGGGACCCTCAGGAAGGCCAACAGCCATTTCGATCCAACCCAAACGGGGTCGGGGACCGCACCACCACGTTGAGGCGGCTGTTGATTGGTGCAGACCTGCAGCTTCTCGTGCCTTAGTTTGGCAAAGTCAAAAAGAGGACAATAAACTTACCTGTCGGCAACAACAAGCAACTTTTTGTGGTGGAATCACTTTTAATTCCACCAACGAGTTTTTCTCGCTACTCGTCGCCATGGCAAGTGCTTTGGAGCCGATGCAAAAACTTTCATTTTAAGCTAAAACCACTCTGAAAACGTTGCACAAGCTGAATGATGCTTGAAACTTTGATAATGCTTTTGCAAATGCCTTCTTTTTCAGCAAAGGACTGCTACTTGAGGCGGAAGACCTCAATCGTTTATAGGTTTGATAGACGCTAAACGGCAAACCACTTGATGGTGATCAGTTGACAATTTAGCCCCGCGTTTAATCATTAATATTTTGAAGTTTTAGTTCTATACCAAATTAAGTTCTAATACCTGATATTCTAGATGCTTTGACAAGGGCTTGATGTAAGCCGAAAACGTTAAGCTTAGAGTGGGTAGCCTACCGCAAATAAGTAAATAAATTACCAAAAATGAAATGTGGTCTAGTGTTACTACGCAATATCACAATATATAGTAGACGCCGCTTATTAAGTCCACGGTTTATGAGCCCAACCGCATATTAAACCCAAATTCGTCCGGCCAAGAATTCTTCCATTTGACTATGTATTAACAAAACTCGCTTTACACGCCCAAAAACCTGCTCAATAAGCCCAAATTTTCTACGCAATTCTTTTAAATTTGTTTAATAAGCTTCATAACTAACAGATTGCATCACGTAATTCTTGATTTTTTTCTCTGTACGGATAAACATCAAGCATTTTGGTTACTGCCTAAAATTCTTCTGTTTTGTCACAAACCCTTCATGTCTAAAAACTGATTATGCTTTACATGGAGCAGGCTGCATCTGCACGATAATGCGAGAAAAAAGGAACTCAATGAAATAATGAAACGTCACAATACACAAATTACGGTCAATCAGGAAAGCGGCAGTGATCAAAGGGAAGGACCACCGCCAAAAAGTCGTCCGTCGGTTAACCAGCCCAAAATCGTCCGGTCCCGAGGCGGGCTTAGTAAGCGGCGTCTACTGTACTTAATTTAGCTATGCACGTTTCGGCGTTGAAGTGAATAATAGAGCAACCGTAGTTTTAGCCAAGTTGTAATAATTGCTTTCGATCTACGTTAAGGCCAGGATCATTATGCCGACTAATTACAATCTTTCTACGTGACGTCACTCCTACCAACATTAGCATTGAAGTCTATACCAACAAGTAAGCGAACCCATTCAGTTGCTTCACGGAGGTAGAATTGCTTCACCCAGCATATCCTAAAGGCGACTTTTGGGTACCCACCAATTACAGCCCTTCTTGTTGATAGTAGGCTATTGGTCTGTAATTTGCATTCATGGCTGGTTCAAAATGGAATGCTACTTTCCCCTAGCCTAATTTCGATTCATTAACGGTTCATGCCGTGCTTCTCTCCCCAGGAAGAGGGGTATACAAAACAACAACTCATTTAGTTTTACTTTCTGCATAGCAGCACTCACTTTAGCCTGAAACTTATAACAGTGTGCTGTGGAATTTGATGTATATACTTGGATGAAACAAAAACACTTGCCTTTCAATTTCAATTTCAACAAACGCTCTCTTTATTTCATTGGGTTGCATTAATCGACACAACCTGTAAGCATGCGCTCACTCGTCTGAAGAAATGTTGTTGGATCAATGCCAGCATAGAAAAGGTTTTAACCGTCACTAACACGCACTTTTCCAGGGCCATGACGTTTGGAGAAGAGATATCACATATGCCTAATCAATACCGCTTGGCCTCACAACACATCTTGTGCCACCCAATAAGGGGGAGTAAATTCCAATCATGAACTACCGAACTCCTAGTTGACTGTTGCAAACGTGTGTGCTGCCTCCATTTGCTTCCCCAAACACGTAGCAAGCGTTTTGGTGGGACTGCGATGCGTCACTTAGAACCAAACGCAGATCTTTTTATCGTGTGTGACGTCTAGTGCAGTGTGACCGGGTATAAAAAATTACAATTTTATTTGCTGCACATTTAACAGTTGAACCATCTTGCAGCGCACAGGAATATCATCGATTCCCTGTAGTCTCACTTAAACAACTTCGATGGTCAGGCCATATCCATCCTATAAGACAGATCTTTTTAAATTTTAACTACTTAAAATGAACGAAAGAGACCGTGTGGCCGTTCCCGCCGCAGATGAACTGGTTGTGACAATAAAGATGCGTTAAACCAACGACCAATCCTAACGAAGCAGAAGAGCTGCCACTCGATCGCCGATCATGGCAGAAGACCAATCGTGATGCGATTTCTTCGCCGGTGACTTGGCAGGAGCTATGAGTGATTCATTACTTAATGGAATAAACTTAGTTGGTTGCTCCTCGTATACGATACAGCCATGGACGACTTTGCTAAGAGCACATATTTATTGCCAATGCTTTTGCTCTTAAGATTCGTAGAAAACACAATCTACCGTAATTGCACCACAAAAAAAAAGGCAATTCTTTGAAGGAGATAAAACCTTACACGATCAAAACCTAGTCTACAAAGTCCAAATAAAGAGTGCTACAGAACCGCAAATGAGCAGGCAATAAAATTCATACCTGTATAGATAGTAAAAGAATGTGATCATGTAATAAGCCAATTTAAACCATCCTTCCCTCATAGCATATCGTAAATTATCTGCATTCATGATAGTGGTGGGATCGTACAACCCAGGAACGCTCATCACCGGTCGGGTGCGGTATCTAAAAAGGAAAATATGAACGTTTGCCACATTAAATATTACGAGCAAATTCTCTGGTCGAAGCATGACTTTGCAATTGATATAGCATACTCAGAAGTCATCCGCGCTACGAGTACGTGTAGAGTATTTATAAACGTACTGCAACCAAGTACTGGAAATTTCCACAAAGTTTCTTTATAAGCACCCATAGCAGAAATAATGTGCGCCTTCAAAGGGAAATCTCTCATTTGCAAGCCAGCACTAAGTGCAGTACATTTCGGGTATCTCAAAAACACTACAACGAAGTTCCAGTTTGATAGCCACAAAAACAATTATGCATACCTATAAACATTGTAGCACATATAAGGAACATTAATAAGCACTGAAACATATTCTCCGGAGAAAAGAAACAATAAACAGTACATTAGATGAACTCCATATTCAGGCAAGACGAGCTAAAAAATATTAATTTAAAATTTACCAGGCATATACTATTATTCTGGCTACCAGGTATTTTTGATAAATTCATTTTATTTTAGCTCTTCTGGTAATGATAACGTTTATTTCAGTTTGATACAAGTTCTTACCGAGCATGCAAAAAACTTCAATATCCGTCAACGTTTCGAACAGCTACAGATGTTCTTCATCAGGACGAAAATAAACGGTTAAATGGTTTAGCATGTAATCACCAAGGATCACCGAGTTAACTGGGATCATAGCAAAATTTTAACCTTTGAAACAGATTTTACCAAAGTCCGATTTCTTGAATCTTTTTTTATTTATAATTCTGAAAACGCGATCAATGATAAAAAAAATTGTTTTTATTCTAAAATTTATGATAATTTGGCATAATCTACTGTTGTTTATTATTCGCTTTTAAACTTTTTGTTTTGCCTTTTTCTTTCGATTGCGTAGCACACTCTTTATATTGCCTCACTAGTGCTTTCGTTTATTTTCGTCCTGATGAAGAACAGCTGCATAGCTGTTCGAAACGTTGACGGATATTGAAGTTTTATGCATGCTCGGGAAGAACTTGTATCAAACTGAAATAAACGTTATCATTACCAGAAGAGCTAAAATAAAAATGAATTTACCACGCATTTCGGCAAAGACTTAACACGCCATTTCAAGAAAGTACTACAACGTCACTGGTACCGGACTTAAAATTCTAAAGTGTCAAGAGAATCTACACTAGCTTCCACATAAAATGCAATTACGTGGGTCAGAGCATTGTTTTCATGGTGCGCAAAATGCAATGGTGTGGGTTTTTTATCATTAAATTATGCATTAAAACCTAATGATGGTTACATTGTTGCTGTGTTCTTGGAAAAGAAATATTTACTGTTATTTCCTCTGCTTTGTCATTTTTTATAATCAGTTCTTGTGCCAGAGTTTAGAAACTTCTAAAGCACTTGTGGACAAACCAATATTGAGCACCACTATCATTACAATAATTAACGCAACAATCTTTGCAGTTTTGATTACTTACAGGATTTAAACTATTGCATTGATCAATTGGATTTTTATAATCAGTTTTGAGCTCATCAATTGCAATAATCTGAAACCCAAATAAAAGCTAGTAGCATTGTTTAATAAAATTTTGATGTGAAGTAGCTTGTGCTAAACCTATTTATCAGCCAGAAACACGATAAGGTGGTGTAGTGGTCAGTGTCTGCTTTGCCAGACCAGGATTTGATTACCTTGTCGAATTACCTACAAACATTTTATAATGGTATCCACAGCGTCTCTGCTTGATGCTCACCACAAAAGGGAGAGTTCTCCAACACTACTAGACTGGGCCAATAAGGTGAAGTATGGCCCATTTCTCTCCTAAAAAATATAGAAAGGAAAGGCTATGTCTACTTGTCTAGCAATGGAATAGCTGAAAAAACACTATTAATATACTAAAAGCAGTAACAACAAATATGCTGGCAATGACAGTTGCACTGAGCAGTTTCAAACTAAAACAGCCTTTGTTTGGCAACATAACATGTAGTTGTAATGTTTGTAGAATTCAAAAGTAATTTGTACGGTATGTGGTTGCAATAGTATATTAGTTGACAGCATTGTTATTTTCTGACCACACTGATCAATAATAGATGTGGGCAATATCACCTAGTCATATTATAATAATAAGGAAGTGGCTATTCTTCTGTTGACAACAAAACTGATCAATAGGCTATTTTGCCATACCCGATAAGTGTGACTTTAAACAAGGAAACTTGAGATGTGGCACTCAACGTTTAGGTATAATACAGTTTAGTAATGCTGATGTCAAATGCTATGGCTAGGAGTTTGATTCTTTGCAGTAATTTTTTTTCTCAAATTAGGATTGGACTCTCTAAAGAATACATTGCAGTAACTTTTTTCCTTTTTTCTCCAATTACATCGCAGCAGTGCATACTGGTGAAAGCTTGAGGGCATGTGAGTATATAAAACATAAAGGGGAGGGGGTGTAGTAGGAATTAAGGTTTCATTAAATTATGTTTTTAATATGTCATTAAATTGACCAATCGCAAATGAATAAAGGAAAAGTAGTCCTGAAGTCTATTCTGCTGTCAGTGACAAAATAGCCACAGCTTACTAATAATGCTTACATAAAAATGCACAGTATTGCACAGTGCAATTACACGACAGTGCAGCAATGAACAAGTGGTCATGCATTCAAATCTCAAAATGACTGCACTGTTTTGCCCAAAAGAAAAACATTTTTTGACGATCTCCTTAGATTGGTAAATTTAAAACATAGTAAATTTACTGAAAGCAATGCAAAGCAACTAATAGATATGTTATAACTATAATGTAACTCAATAATTTACAGTGGGAATTGAAATGGCTAACCGTGGGTCTACATGCAACTTAACAGCAGCATAATGTTGAGAAATAAAGTGTTAGGCAAAAGTTACACTGCAATAATAATGTAGAGTACATAACATTAATACTGGAAAAGAAAACATTACAACAGTTATATGACAAGAAGTTGTGGAGTACCAAAATCACTAACCGTGAAGCACAACTTATGTTAAAGAAGATGCTTACAAATAAACAAAAAATTATACAAAAAAATAACTGAAGTAACCAGAATACCATATTGACTTTAAGATTAAATAACCCAGTTTTTTGTGGTTATGGTTTTAGCAGGTTTTTGGTGACTAAACTCACCTCCTGCACTAAACTATAGCTAAATCAAAACATTAAATGGTAGCTTGGAGGCTTTAAAGGAAGTCTAGACTTCTATACAGCTCTGCTGCTGTCCTGAAAGTCTGGAAAATAGAAAAGCTCTAATCTGAATAACAAACATACAAAATTGATTTTTAATGAACCAGAAATTGTTGATATATTATACTGCTAAAGGCTCACACTAACAGCATTTTTCATGGGGCATCTCACAATAGATTAACGGATGCTTTCCCAACTTTTCATTACAATTATCTTTTTGTTTCTATGTAGCAAGACACAGCTTATATATGGATATTTCTAAGTGTCACAGTTTTCTGATAATGTTGAAATTTTCTATAGACCAAACTTTCTGTTATTGGAATGTATTGTAAATAAATAAACTTACCTGCCAGATGGCAAAAAATATCAAAAAAGCAGTTAAAATCAAAGAAAAAATATAACAAAAAGCAGCAAATGTAAAAGCCATTAAAGCAATATTTCCTAATTATCAATTTAGACTATCAGCTTAGTAGGACCAAAGAAACAATATTGCAATCTCAATAAAAATAAAGCTAAGGTTGGGCCTACACAGCAAGTTTGAAAAATTTCTGAAATGGAAATTTTAAAGATAATCAAGTAGCTGCAGCAGAATGTGCACCCTCAATACTTTAAAGCTTATTAAAACAGCAGGCCAATAAATTTGTGGTACCAGTACAGAATAAGCTAAACGTAAACCACATAAACTTATGTAGCCTATCATAGTGTTCTTCAACCAGGGTTTCATGAAACATTGTGAGGGGTCTGTAAGAACTAGTGGTGCTGCAACGATTCCTCCTTTGGTTTTATTTAGCAAAACATAACTTTTATATTTTTCGAGAATATTTTGGAAAACTTAACAGTTACCACTAAATCACGGAAATTCTTAGGAATTATGAACTAACTCTAGTCATAAAGTCAGTAAACCTAACTCAATCACCAAACGTAACCCCTAATCTAATCTTAGCTAACACTGTTTGCCACTGTTGTTCTGGCAGAATAAAAACACGTAAATGTAGCGATTGCAAAACGTAATTCTAAAGCTAGGGCTTAGACCAGGGGTCATCAACCATATGCCGGTGAACGCCAAGTTGCCCCTGAGAATAATATGAGTCACCTGACAGCCTGCTTTAAAAATATATTAAAATTTCTAAAAAATGGACGGTGGATCTGCAACGAAAAAGTCAGATCTGCAGCTCTAATTCTGGTTGGAAAAGCATAGATTTTAGGCCCAGTTTCTTCTCAAATGATTGATTGGCCACATAATCTCCAAAAAAGAAAAAAGATCTTTACTGTTGGTATAGAACAGAAATGCTATCTTTCTCTGAGTTTCCCAAAATTGGGGTCTGCGGATCCTTGGGGGTCTCTGACGACTGCAAAAGAGGTCTGTGACTTCGTCCCCGTCAGTCAATCAAAAGTCCTGGTTTGGCATTCAGTCAGCCAGCATAGCTATTCCTATCATATGTTCTGATTAAACCAGTTAAGTGCAAATGACAAGATATCTCATCATGGGAAACTCACTGTTACAGTGCATATGACGAGATATCTTGTCATGGCAGGTTCTCACCACATTGTACTCAATAGATTCAGTATCTTAATATTATGGGAGTGAAGAGTTATCTCATCATCAAGTTAAATGCATACACTCGATCACTATATCTTGATAATCTGTACTTTTGTGGTTTTAATCAAAATAATTCAATGTGTTTCTTGAGCTTCCATTTTTCTGAAAACTTGAAATCACTATTTTTGTCAGCTATATTCAGCATTCATAACTTCTAATTGTTTGTTTATCTTGAATTTCAATTTATAACTTTTAATGCAATACACTTTTGTTGATGTAGTCATGATTTGTTTCATGTTTCTATTGTTTTCATGCTTTACTGACGCGATGGTGTAGTGATTAGAGCAGGGGTTCCCAACCAGGGGTGCGAGATGGTCATTCAGATTTTTGTGTTGATCAAAAAGAAAAGGCAGTGGCTATTTCGCCGTCGACGGCAATTTGCCCTTGGAATCTATTTTCACGTGTGTTTATATAGCCAAATTTGCTATTATCGCACCAGTGACTCTGTGGTGTAGTGGATAAAGCGCTGGTCTTGAGATACCAAGGTATCGGGTTCAAATCTCAGCTGGCCAGGGCTTTAAAAGGCAGTGTACACTGAAGGGGCAGACCCGGTATGTAAATGTATGGGGCAGTGTACACTGCAAGGGAGTGTGCAGGGTGGGAGAGAGAGACCTGGGGGTGCAAAATTTTTTTTTTTATTTTTAAAATTGACCAATCAGAGACGACCAAAAGTCACATGTTTAGTACGTCATTAAGATTGACCAATCACAAACAACTCACGGCAAAATAGTCTCTGAGGGTAAATTGCCGTCGACGGCAAAATAGCCACTGCCAAAAGAAAAAGGTCAAATCATGCAATTTCAGCTGAGACTTCAAAATCATCTTGGCCTGGGACATGTTATGAATTCGTCACATGATAAAATACTTTAGGGGTGTGAGAAATGGTGGATATTCAAAATCGGGGGCCTGAGGCAAAATTCGGTACTTGTGGGTTATCTGTCACCACTTTTTTCACCAGGTATTAAATTACTATTATTTAACTGTATATATAATGTTTAAGCCTAAAATGAGTTTGGAAGGCAGTGTACACTGAAGGGGCAGGCCCGGTATGTAAATGTATGGGGCAGTGTACACTGGAAGGGAGTGTACAGGGTTAGGTTTATTAAATTAAAAAAAAGTGGTGACAGATAACCCATAAGTACCCAAAATTCTAATAACGGGACCTGAAAAATTGATGTAGCTATATATAGTTGTGATCAGACAATGTTACCTTCTACAATGTTACCTTCTACAATGCTACAGGGTAGGCTATAGATTGTTGCAAAAAAATTGATGCAGATACATTAGGATATATTCATAATCAAAACCATACGTTGGAAATGTTGAAACGTTTCAAAATTTTTTAAATTTTTGTTAAATCAGAGACAACCCAAAGCCACATGTTTAGTACGTCATTAAGATTGACCAATAACAAATAACTCACGGCAAAATAGTCTCTGAGGGTAAGATGTCGTTAACGGCAAAACAGCCATTGCTTTTTGATAAATATGATTGTAGTAGACCTCATGTTTAGATGAGTCACAAGACAAGTAAAGCGTTAAAGCCACTAAAATCTTTTATTGCTTTACTATCATAACCAAAGATAGTGGCACACACCAATTATGAATGATAACTTGACTAATTCTCCTTTTACAAATTTTTCTAAAAGCTAAATATAAAAATGTAGCAAATATGCCCTTGAACAGTTGAATCATTGGCTTGAGCAGAACACAGCAAGTACAAAGATGCCAAACAATCAAAGCTTAATGTTTTTAAATCTTGCAAAAACTTTTTACGCTTGCATATCTCTAAAACTATTTTGGGTAATCCTGTACTTTAGTGCGGTAAATTATTTAAGCTGAAAGGGCAGTGTACACAGTAGGGCCAGGCCCGGTATGTAAATGTATGGGGCAGTGTGCACTGAAAGGGAGTTTACAGGGTGGGTTCCAGTGTACACTGCCCTGTACATTTACATACCAGGCCTGGCCCAACAGTGTACACTGCCCCTTCAGCTTAAATAATTTACCGCCCTAAAGTACAGGATTACCCTATTTTGCACCACAAACGCAACTGACCGATTATTCTTTCAAAACAAATTTATTTCCGCTTTCACCAGTATCTCACTAAAATCAATAAACTGCTCATAGAAAGATGAATACATCTTTTGATACATCTGAAAACTGGACGAGCTTCATAGGTAAATTATCACAGTTCACAGGCAAAGTCTGATCTGCTCAAACAGCTAAAAATATAAGTTGTTCTGATCACATACGAGGTTGTAGCGCAAGGGCAGGCATCTGGCTGTAGTTAGATGTCAAAAGAGTGCACCCCATAGGGCGACTAGTCACTTCTATCATGATAGCTACTATTGTAGATTTCTTTTGGTTTATATATTAACATTGTTGTTGGTAACTTTCGGTTTGTGGTTTGTAACATCTTCGTGCTCATACGACACTTAGTAGCTAGATCTCATTGTCGCGATAGCTGTGCATGTTTGCATCGAAGTTGCAGTGGCTGCAACAAGGTTCTACCCTAAAAAATATTACAAACCCACATTGTCGCACAGTTTCTGTCAAAAGAACTGGAAAGCCTTCAGCCCAAAACAGTAATAGAAAAAATAGTTTTTAGTTTTGGGTTTCTATTTAGACAGTGGCTATTTTCCCATCAGTGACATTTTACCTCTGCACTATATTTTCTGTTGAATGTTTGTGATTGGTCAATTTCAGTGACATATTAAAAACGTGACTTTTAGTCGTTTGTGATTGGTCAGTCTCTATAATGCATTAAAATTGACAAAGAGTAATTCGACAAAAATGGAGCTTTTAGCTTACACTTCCACTTGTATCCACAAACTACCATCCCCTCCTTAATGTACACTGCTTCTGTTTAAGTACCCTGCCTGCAAAGATTCAAACTTCTAATCATTTTATTCATAGTTTGTATCACTATCTAAACAATACTATGAGCACTGCAGCAAATAAGCCAATTTTGAAGACACACAATTGTTGAACGGCAAAATAGACTGCAAGGGTAAAATGCCCTCAAAGGCAAAATAACCACCTTTAGTTAGCTCATCCACAGTTGTTGAGAACAAGGACCCATTTCAAAATGCCACAAAATAACCTAAAACTACACATGCCATTTTTAAAAGGGGGGCCCCTCGACAACTCCAAAAAGGGGGAGTCCGAGGTGGCTGCCTCACTCAATATCCACCATTGGGTGCAAGAACATATCAAGATATTTTAGGGGTGCAGGCCATTATAAAGGTTGGGAACCACTACTCTAAAGAGAGGGTTGGTGGCAGAAAAGGGATCTGTCATGCCATAAAAATGCAGGTATCTGCTGTGGCGACTCCTAATCAGGAATAAACCGAAAGAAAAAAATTGTTCTCACGCTTAAAAATGGCAGAAAACCACTAAAAAAATAAAAATACTAGCTGTGACGTCATAGTCATGACGTCAAGTTAATATTTGCATTTTCAGAAAAAGAAAATCATACTGAACAAATCACTAATAGATTATTTTGTTCTAACTCCAGTAGGTAAAACGTAAGAGACGACTGAATTATCCATCCAAAATTGCTTAAAATAATTACGCACTGTAAGGTCGACGAGAGAAAAGAAAATTACGCACTTAACTGGTTAAACCTCTGTCCCGGTTAGCAAAAAGTCCTGGAAATTCACTTCAGCGAAATTATGAAAAGCAACTCTTGCCTGACGATCAATTGGGCCGCGAGTGACACAATCGAGGCAGCAAGAAAAGTGTTGACCTTTTTTTCTTTTCTGGAAGACATTTCCATATGAGTGAGAGGGAATTTTTGGCACTTACTAATATGAAGACAAAGTATAGGTCCAGACTGAATGTCGAGTCTGACTTACTGGTTTGTTTGTCACAAATAGCCTTAAGAATTGATGAACTGTGCTAAATGAAGCAAGCCCATCCATCACATTGAGGAATAAATTGTATTGGTATTATGAGTATTATTATTGTGAGTTGGGCGACAAAAGTAATGTCACATATAATTGGGGTCCACAAAAAAGCAGGTTCGCAAAAATGGATTCACGAAGCAAAACGTTTGGGAAACCCTGATCTAACTGATAGCCCTCGCCATGAACAGTAATCAGAAAGTAGCCCTCGGTTCAAAAAAGGTTGGTGATCCCTGGCCTAGGCTAACTTCAAAATGAAAATAACCTAATTTAATTACTAATCAACTGATTTAGCAAGAAAGAAGAACAATAAATTCAGCTTTAAAGAGATATTATATAAGAAATGTTATCAAGATTATGCATAAGAACTTGTTATTTGAATTTGAGAACTATCAAGCAAAAACTTCTGCAAAATTATCTACATAGAAACCAAAAAGATGAATACAGCAATGCAAGAAGACTGGGTACCTTCTTTAACCATTTTTGTCTTTACTGCATCATAATTAATTCGCTACTGATAAAAACTTAACCTACTAATAAAAACTTAAGCTTGATGAAATAAACTTGATTGATTGATTAACCTAAAATCTTTAAATACATGAATTTATAAAATCTACATTTGTATTTGTGTAAAATAACACTTACACGCACACGAACAAATCTTTTAATGTGCACGCGCACTGACACATAGTTGTGAATTTGACATTTGTGTCAGTGTAATCAGTTGTCTCTGTTCAATCGCAACACGAGAGTGGACATCGCAAGAAAAATATAGTTTATATTGATTCGGTAATGAATCAATTTCTGTATGCAATATGTTATTTTTGTATATTTTGTTGGTCTTTTTAAGATTAAAATTTTTGGCCATGAATGAATAGCAAAACTTTAGGAAGATAGGTCATGGCGCAGATAAAAATGCTTCAAAGTGTCCTCAAGCAGGACTTAGCGTTGACAAACAGACATCTAATGCGTGAAAAGGAAAATATGATGAGTCTTTTCTTCAATTTGCTTTACATTTAAAAATTGTAATGATTATGAAAAACTCCTTGCTTGATCTACAATGAATTATTAGCTACGGACAGGGCCGGATTAAGGCGGGGGCTGATGGGGCTGCAGCCCCAGGCCCACCCAAAAATAGGCCCACCGCTATACCAAGTCAATGAAGTCATAAAAGTTACTGATACGATCACTTTCAAAAAATAGTGAAGGTTTAATTTAGAAGTGTCATGGGCAAGGCGTTCTCCATTAGAGGCCTCGTCATCGTGCAAAGCACAAGCAAAACTGTGTCATGGTAGGAAGCACTATCAATATTTTAATTGTGTTTTCTTTGGATAAAACATTGTAACTAAAATGTAAACACATTTTAAAATCATGATAAAAAATATATCATTATTCCGTAACGATGACTTTTCCTAAAGCTCTGACATGTTCAATTGTTGCCAGTTATTTCGAAGTTTTGAAAAAAAATGCAGACTGATTTATGCTGGGCAAGAAAAAGTTTAAATAAAAGCAAGTATATTTTCTATAGTCCGGTATTTGAAGAAGGAAGGAGATGAAATTTTACCAAATAGTTTAGACCAGAAGGAAGCAGATGGAATAGTTGAGTGAAATCTCAATTCAAGGAAATTTGTTCCTTAAAATATGAAATAAAAAATTACTTCTAAATTAATATAACTTACAATAGCTAAATGAAATTTATATTGATTCCACAAAACGTTTTCTTTCAATATTAAAAACATAAAAAAAAATAATTTTTTTTTCTCTTTTGTTATTGAAAAATATATCGATATTGATATAAAATGGGGGCACATTTAGAAATGATTAATTGCAAATTTTAACGTTTTTTAATTTAAATATCTTTAATATATTTGCATTTTAAATAATGAAAATGGATTAGATACAATTTCTTGGTATTTTTTGCTTAAATAGTGCACCGCAAGTATTTGCAACTTTTCAAGGACGCCTTTAGTAATTAGTTTTTGGAAACTACTACTTCAGAAAAAAATATAGTAGCAAAGTAAGACAAAGAGCAAATTACCTTGGGATTTCACTCAAAACTAAATTTTAAGTGTATAAATTCAGACCGTTCTTGAGTAAACGAAGGTCTATATTTTACAACAAAAATTTATTAGAGGATTTTTGTGTATTGAAATCAAAAAGGTCTGAAATGGCCGTTTTGAAATCGATAGGGAATAGTTACTTTCGGGGAGATAGCCAACTACACTTATACCAATATTAACTAATCTAAATGTTTCTAATCTTAAAACTTTAACCAATTTAAAAATAAAACTGAAGAAGTATAAAAACGGTTGGGAAAAGGAGAAAAGTAGAAGGGAAGCAGAAGATACACTGAAAAAAGTTGTAGCAAAATCAAAAAAGGGGCTGATTTTTTTCATGTAAGCGAAAGCAACATTGTAGAAACGACGTCCAGTAATGCAACTGCTTTGTGTTCATCTTCTAGTGACTGTATTCCAGAGCCAGAGCCAATCATAAATATTGTTTCATGGGAACAAATTTACAAACCAAGTTATCTAATGTTGCTGAGGATGAAGCGCATAGGGTAAAAGAAACTATTTAACACGACATGAATGATGGATGCTGAGGTGTAATTTCTGACCATCTGAGAGATTACTGTGGCCAAGTAGGAAGTTTAGAGTTTCAACATCTTGATGCAGATTTTTCTACTTCAGAGGCAGGTTTTGCTGGCGATAAATTCAAACGACGTTGTTCTAAATCACTATTTTGGCGAGAACAATTGAATTGAACGGCGAAAAAGTAAAACGCGAATGGTTGTGCTATTCACCTTCATCAAAATACTTTACTGCTTTGTTTGCAAAGCTTTTGCGTTTGATTCTGAAAAAATCATGCTGGCATCAGTTGGTTATGGCGACTGGAAGCATGCACCACGCGACCTGGGGTACGAATCTTCTAACAAACACTTTAGTTATCTTTCAACATTTATCTCTCAAAGACCAAAAAGAATCTGACAGAAAATATTCGTACAAAGTATTGGCTCGAGTTTTAAGTGTAATAAAATTCCTATCATCGAGAGGGCTGGCCTTCCGCGAAAGTAGTGAGGTGGTTGGTTCTCCACAAAACGGTAACTTCCTCGGAATGTTGGAATTGTTGGCAGAATACGATACTTTCCTTGCTGAGCATATTCAAAAGAGAGTAAACAAAGACAAGAGACATGTTTCGTATTTCTCATCAACTGTATGCGAGGAATTCATTGACGTAATTGCAACAAAAGTGTTAGATATTATTATTTCTGAAATAAAACAAGCAAAATATTATTCAGTGTCCGTGGACTCAACACCTGACATCACAAATGTTGACCATTTAACAATAACTTTTTGGCATGTTTTACCTGATGGTCACGTGAAACGATTTGTCAAGTTTATACCCCCCTGTGGACACACTGGTCACCAACTGGCTGATTTTCTTTTCGAGTTTATAGAAGACAATGGGATCAGTTTGAAAGATCTCAGAGGGCAATCTTATGACAACGCTTCTAACATGAGCGGAAAATATACAGGTATGCAAGCTATAATAAAAGAACGCAACCACCAAGCGGAATATATTCCTTGTGTAGCACATTCCTTGAACCTGGTGGAAAAATGAGCTGCTGAGTGTTGCCAATCCGTGGTCCGTTTTTTAACCCGTTAAGCGCGGAATTAATTTTTCTCTTTTCGAGTTACAGTGCGTATTTAATCGCGCGTTTTGCTTTTTTTTCTGTCTCGATTATTTTCGCAACAGCGAAGTTTTGCGGGAAAGCTCCTGACGGGCAGTTTCAAACTTTCAATTCGAAATTTTGCGTAAAAGTCTTTGACGAAGTATATAATTGTTGCAGTTTCTGTACCCGCTGTGTTGGAATGGTCAAGATTAAGATTAAGGCGCATGACATTGAATCTCGCTTATTTTGAGATCAAGTTCGATCCTGCTTGAAAGCATCACTGATAACCGGCAGGAAAGGTATATTACCACTACATGTCTCTTTCCGGCTGGTAAATGCTAGAAAATTTCGCTTTCATGTGTGTCAGAATAGGCCACGATTTGAACAATAATTTAAGGATATAAACGTTTGGGTCAAACTGCTGATTATTGTTGAAATGAAAAAATTTGCTAAACAGAAAAAGGCGGTTTTTATCCATGACCTCCGCAAAAAATAGGCTATATAATGATGCTCTTTTGCTAAAGTAGTGCTGCATTTCGGGCTGGTGATTAACAGAGACGTAGCAGCCGCCCCCCAAACCCCCCAATTGGGGGGGGGGCAGGCCTAATTTGGGGGCCCAAGTTAGTCTGAAATTGCTTTTTGGCTACGTGACTATTTTCAGTTCAGCAGACTTGTTTACAACCGATTTAAACTGTAGGAAGAAATTGGCTTGTGACATCATAAGTGAATGCAACGTCATTTTATCTCGCAGAATCTAGAATATTTCGATTGATTTTCTGGTAGAATCTTGAATATTCGATTGACGTAACAATGCCGTTGTTACGCAACAATCATAGAATGGTCTGGAATTCTGTTTGGCTATAAATACCGGGACAATATATATATACACTGCAGAGTGCAGATAAAGTATTTTATTGACATTGTATAGAATGAAACGTTCAAAAAGTGGTGCTCAAAATAGAAAAGAAGCAGCCACTGCTCGAGATGCTGTAGCGAAATTGCCCAAGATGACAGATTTTTTCAAGATTACTGAGCAGAGTAGACCTGGCACTAGTACCGAGAGGGATGAAGAAAACTATAGTGTACAAGAAAAAGAAGACTATGACGATCAGCATCAAAGTGATTGTGAATTTCCAGAAAATGTAAGTTGTGATTTACCTGCCAATACGCAACCTTTAATATCAAAAATAACTGAATCTCAATTTACCCCTATCCCTGATGACCCATGTAAATGGCCTGAAAGTATTTCTGATGCTCAACGATGTGATATAGTAAAGCGTGGACCACATCAACTAATAATGAATTTTCCATGTAATAACACAACTCCAAGGCGACGTTTTTCCTCCAACCATTATAAACGTGTGTTATCTAATGGTGAAAGTGTTTCACGGTCGTGGCTAGTTTATTGTGGGGAATCAGATCAAGTTTTTTGCTTTTGTTGTAAGCTATTTGGAAAAACACTAAGCCCCTTTTGTAGTGGTATAAATACATGGGAGGGTTTTTCGAAAAAACTGAAAGACCATGAAAACGGCATTTCCCACCAAGAATGCTGCAGTCAATGGATGTTGCTAGCTGAAGGGATAAGAAATTCATCCACTATCGACAAACGCGAGATGAATATTTTTTTCAATGAAAGACGTTTTTGGAGAAATGTTTTAGAGAGACTTATCGACATTGCCTTGTTTCTATCGGAAAGGAATCTTGCTTTTAGAGGATCTGAAGAAGTCTTAGGATCTCCTCACAATGGAAATTTTCTGGGTATATTTGAGCTTTTGGCAAGAAGAGATCCGATCCTAAAAGAGCTTCAAGACAGAATCAAGAATAAAAACACTAAAGATCACTATTTGAGTCCTACCATACAAAATGAACTAATTGAATTGCTAGCGACAGAAGTTGAAAAAGAAAATTTACAGCAATTGAAATTGGCAAAATATTTTTCTATAATTTTGGACCGCACTCCAGATATGTCACATCATGAACAAATGTCTGTCATTCTCCGTTATGTACTATGTAATGAAGAAGCTGCTGTTGTTAAAGAAACATTTTTTGGCTACTTGAGAATAAGTGACAGTACTGGGAAAGGCTTGTTGGACGCTTTCTTAGAAAAAGCGACCGAACTGCAACTCGAATTGTCTGATTGTCGAGGTCAGTCATATGATAATGGTGCTAACATGAAAGGAAAACATTCTGGGGCCCAAGCAAGAATGCTAGACATCAATCCCAAAGCTGTTTACGTGCCCTGTGCAAACCATACTCTTAACTTGGTTGTTGTTGACAGTGCTAATTCATCGACTGAAGCATTGACATTTTTTGGAGTACTTACAAGTTTGTATGTGCTGTTTTCTTCCTCTGCTCAGCGTTGGGAAATTTTGAAGAAACATGTGGAGCTGTCCATAAAGTCACAATCTGATACTCGTTGGGAAAGCAGAATTAAATGCATCAAACCTCTTCGATACAATTTAAAAGAGGTCTTGCTGGCACTGAAAGACTTGGAAGCCATTTCCATAGAAAGAAAAGATGGAAGAGCTGCCTCAGAAACAAAATCGTTGATAGCTCATTTATCAAAATGGAGTTTTCTTTTGTCGGTGTTTATTTGGTATGATATCCTATTCCAAGTCAATAAAGCAAGCAAGATTCTTCAATCGTGTGGAGTCTCCCTTCATACAATGGAAACGGAAATCCAGGCAACTGAAAAGTTTTTGCAAAACTATCGCACAACGGGTTATGACAGTGCCGCAACATCTGCTGTTGAAATAGCACAGGAATTGGATATTGATCCTTCTTTTCCTCGGTCAAGAAGTGGAAAGAAAAGAAGATTGTTTGATTACCAAGGTGAAGAGGAACAACGAGCTACTCCTGAACTGAAATTTAAAAGCAACTTTTTCTATCCATTAGTAGACCAGGCTATTATGTCAATAAAGGAGCGCTTTAATTTGTTACGTGAGGTTTCTTCCGCCTTTTCGTTTTTGTACACACGAGACAAACTTTTGCTTGTGCAACAAGAAAATGCTCTTCTTACTTGCTGTAAAGAGTTCCAAAAAAAGTTCGGTGACATTGATTCTGATGAAATGAGCGCTGAGCTACAGCGGTTTGTTTTAATTTTACAAAAAAAACGCAATCTCAATACGGCTCAAGACTTTCTGAACTATCTTCTAAAGACTCATTTATTTGAATTGTATCCGAATGTGTACATCGCACTTCGAATCTTACTAACTTGCCCCGTGACTGTTGCCAGCGCTGAAAGAAGCTTCAGCAAATTGAAACTGATCAAAACTTTTAATAGAACGTCTATGACAGACAGTAGACTATCTTCATTAGCCATGTTGTCAATCGAAAATGACTGCGCCCGATCTCTTGATTATGACAATGTCATAACAGCATTTGCGAACAAAAAGGTTCGCTCCAGACTATTTAAATGATACTGTGTTTTTATAACTTTTTCATGTTTTTCAGTGTCATTGCTTTCGTTTCGCAGTGTCTGCATAAATGTCCTACTGAACTCTGGCATCGGTGCCGAATTTTTTATGACTTGCACCTTCGGTATCGGCATGCTTTATTCTGACATTAGCCTGTTTACTTATGTACAAATTGTGGTGTATTTTCTTAATGCAGCTTTTCAATTTTACACCTCTAAAGTGATATGACCTGTGCGCAGGGGCTCTTGCGCTTACTTTGGGGGGGGCCCGAAGTTGGAGTGCTACGGGACTTGTGATTAACACCTTGGATAAGCAGCAATGCTAGAAAATCCTTATTTCATTGCTGTCGGTGTCAATCTACCCTTTCGAACGTAAACGCGCCATCAGGTTGGCCAAGCGTTCCTCCGAGAATTGCCTGGCGTATCGATTGGTGTCTGTAACAATTAGGTCTACAATTGCGTTGTCAAAAATTTCAAAAAATTCCTGTGGGTCAGTTACACCGTTCAGGCTACTGGTATGCCTGGGTTACCGGTAAATGAAAACCTGCTTCGTACTTGGCCGTTAACGGTCCACTGCAGATTATTGTTGTTAGGAACACTGCTGCTAGCTTGATCAGTGTCGCTATTAAGTACGTCGGCATTTTGCAAATACCCTATGTCAGCACTGTTACTTTCTGAGTCGTCTAGAGAAGACAAATCATCACTAGCATTACGTATATGCTACAAAAGATCATCGTCTGAGACTTAAAAAACTTTGCTTGGCGTCGCCATTTGTATCAGCTAAAATACTCTTATAAATATATTCGGAAAACTAAAACCAAAAATAAAATAAAATATCGTAAATATTTATCCGACAAGACTCTCGCAGTGATCATCACGTTAGAAGTTGTCTAAATGCTATTACAGGATTGTACTTTTAGAGCATTTGATAAATTGTTCTGAACTCAATGAATAGATCTAGCCATAAAAGTGTTTTACGCAATAAAACTTTTCTATTAGTGCAAAATGCTTACTCAAGATTTTCTCACCCTGGCGCGCGACAAACGCCATGCAAAAGCGAAATAAAAACGCGTAGTTAAAAGCGGTGGCGACTCGGACGGATATACACGTCTTACGCAGTGAGAGAGCGACATGCTTTGACGGATATACACGTCTTACGCAGTGAACGGGTTAATGTTTGTTCAAGGACTTTATGTTTTCATTTCAGCTTTAACACACAGGTGGAATCTCCTTACTGATACACTAAAACCACTTCAATGTCCAACAATTAAGCCTTAGTTTGATAGACGTTGGGAGGCGCCATATGATGCTTTACATGCACTAGGAAAAAGTTACCAAGCGGTTCTTCTAGTCTTGAAGGCAATGTGTGATGACAATGATGAAAAAAATCAAACTAAAAAAACACCAAGGGGTTTTATTTCATCAGCGGAAAAGCTTGAAACTGGTATTTTACTCGAGGTATGGTCGTGCATAATGGAACGGTTTCGTAAGACCAGTCAGGCTCTGCAGGACAGCAAAATGACTTTGAATAAGGCAACAAATTTGCTTCAGGGTCTACATGACTTTATTCAACTTCCAAAACTCCAATTTCAAAAACTCGAAGGAAGAGGTCAAGGATTAAATGGCTGTCATCATTACACTGAAGAAATTTCAAGAAAGAAAAGAAGAAAAGTAAGGTTGGATAACGAAGGTAAATCTGAAGACACATCACTTGATCCATCAAGCAGATTCAAATTAGACTCATATTTGCCGATCATTGACCAAATTCTTTCGTCTATGAAAACCCGAATAGAAGCTTATAACCATCTTCACATAAAATTTTCGTTTCTGATGGAATTGAATACCATGCCTAACTGCAAAATTGAAGCAAGTGCGAAAACGTTACTTCCATTTTATCCAGATGATCTGGAGGAGTTATTGCCTGAGGAGATGATTTATTTCTCTACACTGATAAAGCAACACCACTTTAACAGCGAATGCAAAGAAATTCAGATGTTTAGGTTTATAAATAAAAATGAATTCATGCATGCATTTCCTAACGTATCTGTTGTTTTCAGGCTGTAGCCTATCTTTGTCTGATGATTTCTAATTGCTCGGGCGAGCGCTCATTTTCAGTTCTAAAAAGTGTAAAGAATTAACTGCGTTCGTCAATGGGCCAGAAAAGATTGAATTCCTTAGCTCTACTCTGCATTGAAAACGAACTTTTGGAAAAAATAGACACCGATGACATTATTAAGAGCTTTGCATTGTCTAAATCCAGAAAATGTGTCATTTGGATGTGTGCACACTAAGTAAATTATTTGTTTAAGTATTTGTTTTTCGTTTCAATTGTGGTCAATGTTTAGTACAACGAATAGAATGAAAAATAGGCCTCTGATTATCATAAAGCCCCTGGCCCATAAAAAGCTTAATCCGCCACTGGCTACGGAGAGTATGAAATCATCAAAATTGAAAAGACATCTTGAATCAAAGCATATTTCGTGTGCAAAGAAACCAAAAGATTATTTTGAAACACTGTTAAAATATTTAAATAAAGAAAAAAATTTTTTTGAAAAATTTATAACCGTTAATGAAAAATATTTACTCGCTTCATATAAAGTTTCATACTGTATTGCTAAAAATGAAGAGCCGTTTACCAATGGAGAAGATCTTGTATTACTTGTGCTACTAAAATGGTAAAAAATACTACATGGAAGTACATATGGTGATGATATTCGAAAAATTTCTCTGACATATGACACTGTAGCAAATAGAATTTTTGAAATTAACAGGGATCAGTTAGTGCAACTAATCACAAGAATTAAAGAAAGCTCAAAAGTTTCAATTCAGTTGGTCGAAACAGCTGATCTTACAAAATTAGCTCTGTTGTTGTTATACGTCAGGTATGTTTATAAAGAAAACATCGAGGAAAAATGTTATTTGGTCGTCCTTTGAAAGACGATATTAGAATGAAAGACATATATTGCAAAGTTGACGAATTTTTAAAAACTGAATGTTTAGATTAAAGCAATTGCTGTGGAGTATGCACAGATGATGCGAAAGCAATGAAGGGCAAAAAATATTGGTTTTAAAACATTTTTCAAGTTGCTAATTATGATCATATAACTTTTACTTACTGACTCATTTATCGGGAGGCCTTTGCATCAAAAAAATTAGCACCAGAATTGAACGATGTGCCTTAGAATGCTGTTAAGATTATAAATTATATTAAGAGCCGTGCTCTTAACAGCCGCTTATTTTCAAATCTCTGCAAGGATGCGCATCCCCACTATTCAAATTTATTATTACAAGCAGAAGTAAGATGAATATCAAGAAAACAAAGTTTAAGAAGATTATTATTATTGAAGGAAGAAATTGAAATGTTTTTAAAGGAACAAAAATGTGTTCTTGCTGCTTTTTTCAAAATGACTAATGACTTGTCTAGCTGTGGTATCTGTCAGATACTTTTGAGAAATTAAACGATCTCAACTTGTCTCTTCAAGGAAGAAATTGCAATATATTTACTTCAAATGAAAAAATTGAAAGTTTTATCAAAAAGATCAACATTTGGAAAAGTATGGTAGAAAAGGATTCATTCGAAATGCTTTCCACTATCAATAATTTTATAATCGAAAAAAATCATTGTAAAACTTTATCGCAAAAACTATTACAGGTCACTTGAAAGCGTTAGAAACACAATTTTGTAAATATTTTATATCACATATTGATTTCAAAAAGTTATCTAGAATTTAAAAACCATTTTTGATTGGCTTGAATGAGATTAATTACCTGCCATACAAAGCTCAAGAGAAATTTGCTGAGCTTTCCAGTGACTCAAAATTAAAACTTGATTTTCCAAAAAAGCCCTTGCCTGAATTCTGGATTGGAACTAGGACTAAATTTCCCACAATATCTGATATGGCATTAAATGTTCTTCTGCCTTTCAACACCACATATTTAGGTAAAATTACTTTTTCAGGTTCAACACATATCGAATTCCAATATCTTTCATCGCTAAAAAATGTTGAAGAGATTTTATCTCCAGCAGTGTCAAATACAGCAACAAAATTTAATTTGTTGTGCAATAAAAAACCAGCGCATCCGTCTTATAAACAAACCATTTGTAACTACAAGCCGTTAATAACTGCACTTTTGTAATTATAATAAATACAATTTTACAACTTTTTGGGCAATTTTTAATTTTACATTCATCAATGTTTCTTAACAAATTCTAAATCTATATTTTTTATATGCCTATTGTTACCTAATCAGCAAATCATCACAAAATAGTTACATACCTTTATTTAATATTTGTGTGTGATCGCGAAAAACTCACAATCGTAAATGGGGTTCTAAATAAAAAAGTTCAAGAAGCCCTATTCCAAAATAATAAATTTAACAGCAAAAAAACAAATGTAGCTATTCATAAAAAAACAACTTCAAGATTGAATCTTTGTCAAAAAACTCGCGAATCACAAATCATTCACTTTTCACAAACATAATCTCATAGCCAAAAAACTTTGCAATCTGTGTGAATAAACTGGACACATATTTGCAAACAATGTCCCCATACCAGTCTGGAGCGGGGCGTGTATTTCTAAAAATTGCACCTTTTTCCGCAAACGTGCCCACCTTAAGACTGCATTTGTTAGAAAGCTTATTTAATTTCATTCAAAATAAACATAGTCAATTGAGGCGAAAAGTTGACGAAAAGGGTTTAAACATGATCTTGAACTTGACACACATTTAAAACCGGTGTCTCAAAAACAACCGAAAACATTCGCGAGCATTGGCTTCACCATGAATTATTCTCCAACATTTACCTTAATATTGAGACCCTGTTTTGTTGCAAAAGGCCAGTAGTACGGCGTTCTTCATTGTCATAGAAACATTTAATATTAATATTTTTGGGATGTTTTTTTGATCCACTAGCTTCAGAGCATTAATTTGAAATATTCTGTGAAATGTCGAATTGTATCTGCGTCTTGACATGCACTGATGAAAGATGCCACTGGAAGAGAGGTTCCTCCTTGACACGGGTTTCTCACAAGCATGGCGTAAATTTGAAAATTTTTCTCATTTTCAATTTGTTTTATAGTGCTACCAGTTGTATCGAAATATATATCGCCTTTTTTGCAGATGCCATGATAAGTTCGTATTTGTGCGTTGGTAAAGCCTACGTAATAAATAGCGGCGGCGATGATGTAAATCGGCAAATTAATAGATCACTGACTTTTCTAAAATATTCAGCCAATACTGAAACGTTGATCATCCACTGATCGGTATACTTTTTTGAAATTTTTCCTTGCGATTTTAAATTTCGAAGAACGGTTTCAGACGGGGACTATGTAAATGCGCCATATGTTCCCTCCTCTTCTGTAAGGCTGTTATGCAATTTTCGATATGGTGCAATTTGCGAAGGCTTCTGAAATAATTGTTCGAACAACTCTTTTTGCTTATTTCCCAATAAAGGCCTACTTCCAACGCAAGTTATTTGGGGCGATCTTTTACCATTAATTGTAACTTCAGTTTTAACGTTTTTATCATTGGAGTAGAAATTAATGTGTGCTTTTACTTCAAAATTATACCTAGCATCGGGCGAGGGCGCAATACAGATTTATGTATCCTTCGAAATATTTTGTAATCTCAGGGTGAAGCTCTATTACTTTAAAAATCTTGTTGGTGGTACAGAATTTTAATATAGCTTTGAAAAAAGCTGTTTGAGCCATAAGCTTTTCGTGACGCTCTCATCAGTGTAGTCGTTGAGATGTTCGCCCTACGTACCGACTATCACAGTGGCACTTGTATGCATATATGACAAAACTTTTCTGAATGGCAGGTAGAACATCCTTGCGAGCCACAGCCTTTATGGGTGAGCCTTTATGGGTGTTTGTAGGTAGTAAATAACTTATATACTAATTTTTGTTTTCATACCTTGTTCCGGAAGTGAATTACGTCATGTTCCATTTGTGGAACACTGGCGGGTTACCGTACACAAAATTGCGACTTACTGATTTGTTGCTTCAATGATAGCGTTTCGCTTTTTGCGCAATACCTCGAAAACGCAATCAGCAAAAGCATACCTTGTTTTTATTTGGGGGCATCTTCATGCTTGGTATGATACACTCCAAAAAAAGCTTGCCACGTTCTGCATGCAGATGTACATTACATTTTTCACTCATGGTTTTGGTATCTTTTTGCACATTTTGCAACGTCCTTGAGAAGTTGGTTTTTGGAAGCGGTTCGTTTTATTAAATCTCACGTCCTGTGGAAGTTCAGCTTCTCCGTTTGGTCTATTTCGGGGTTCCGTCTCTGTTTTAATTTACTACTAAATTACGACTAAAAATGGCATTTTTTTATTCGACACTATAAAATGTAAATTGTTTTGATCTTGATTGCTATAAATATGGTTTGAAGAGCAATATGCTCCACTATGTTCTCGGAAAACAAAATTTTTCACACTTGGTAAGGTGAATTTCCCTTCAAATCTAACAAATTTGTGGTAAAATTAGTTCTTCCATTTGAAAAGCTCTTTCAAAACCAGTGACTTTTTTCCATCTTGTCGTCTTCTTTTGGTACTTGTTGACAAAGGCAGTTCAATTTCGTCGTCGCTTTCAAGATCTTCTTCAATCTCAAGCTCTCCGGCTGGTTCGTAAATTTCTTTTATACTTTCAGCTGAAACCTCTTCTGTATCGCTATCCTGATTACCGGGGTCACCTGAATTTGGCGGAAGTACAACGACATTGACGACATTTCTTCAATCTTTGATAGCTTCATGCGCTTCTGCAATAGTTGCCACTCTTGTCGTTTTTCTTACTCCATAGAAAACTTTGAATTCATCTTTACTTATAACTGTCAATCACTAGCTTGCTTTCTAACAACAAACTGCTTGTCAGTGAACGAGATAAGTCTGAACGAGACCGCTTTTTTGTTTACTGAAAGTGATTGTTACGCGTGAATTAACGAAATAAACGTCTGGGCAGAAAACTAACACTTGTTTGTCTTCTAATGTAGTTGTACAGTAACCCGCCACTGTTCCATAAATGGAAGATAAAACTTTACGAAAAATTTATAACAAGTTATTGGCTGCACATCTTACTTATGTTTAGGTGACAACACTTTTATATTAGTAAAATAA
Organism: Trididemnum clinides; assembly: GCA_963675345.1. Taxonomy (NCBI): domain Eukaryota; kingdom Metazoa; phylum Chordata; class Ascidiacea; order Aplousobranchia; family Didemnidae; genus Trididemnum; species Trididemnum clinides. The sequence continues at coordinate 37,040,699 of OY776292.1, read as the reverse complement.
AATGTATCAATCTTTGAATAATTTTGTATTACAGGAAATACGTTTGGTAGTGCCTAATATTGCATCCGCCTCAAAACGTAATTTTTCACGAAATAAACGTTCTTATAATTCGCTCACTAAGCAAGATATAAGTAATAATTATACCTAGTAAGAAAGAACAACTCCTAAATGATACAATAAAACCTAAAAGTAGTTTAAATTCAGGCAATAGGATAGTTTGCGAGCGTCTTGAAGTTTTGTTCCATTTATGGAACGCTGGTAAGAAAAAGGGTAAACAAAAAACTCAATATTTTTTGTGGTTATTGTATTTTATTCAAAGAAACGATCAAACGAACAAAAATTAAAAACTCAAAACCAGTACAGTTTATTCGTCCTCCAAAAATCGGTCAAATTCTTCATCTTCTGTGTCGGAATTCAATAGTTGTGCAATTTTGACATCAAGCATTCCCGGATCTACCTCGCCACTATCAGAGTCTGCCTCATCGCTATTTTCAGTACTTGATTATTTAGTGATGATTCCGGCTTTCCTTAATGATTGCATGATGGTGGATACTGACATTTTTGCTCAAGCATCCACGATCCATTGGTATATAGTTGCGTAATTTTCCCGTCGTTGTCTCCCTGTCTTAGTAAACGTGTGTTCGCGATCTGTCATCCAATGCTCCGATGCAACTCGCAATTTAGCCTTAAATGATCTGTTGATACCAATATCTAGCGGCTGAAGTTCTTTGGTTAACCCACCCGCAATAACGGCAAGATCTGAATTTGTTTTCTTAACTTTGGCTTTAACTGCATCGATCAGATGAGCGCGCATGGAGTCATAAATCAACAGAGATGGAGATTTACGAAAAAATCCGTCTGGTCTCTTCACGTAAACCTCTCTTAACCAATCACTTATCATCTCTTCGTCCATCCAGCCCTGTGGGTTGGCCTTGACTATGACACCAGCCGGAAACTTTTCTTTTGGCAATGTCCTTCTTTTAAAAATGACCACGGGTGGTAGCTTCTGGCTATTTGCCTGGCAACCAAGAACTGCTGTCAAGGATGACTTCTCATTTTCCGTGGCCCGTACACTAACAGCACTGGTTTCTGTTCTTTCGACAGTACGGTTTACGGGAATGTCAAAGGTCAGGGGAACCTTATCCAAGTTTGTGATGTGTTTTAGCTGGATTTTTTGATCATTGATCTTGTTTGTGCAGTAGGTGCGAAACAACATCAGCTTTTCTTGGTAATCGTCTGGTAGTTGCTGCGAAACAGTAGTTCTTGTGCGAATGGAGAGATTGTGCCGCTTCATAAAACGAAAACACCAAGAAGGGGTACCTTGAAAGTCGTTGATGTCCAACTCGCGTGCTAACGCTTTTGCCTTCAGTCGAATAGAGACGGTAATGACACTTCTACTTACAGTTCTCTGCTCAATAACCCACTGCTCAATTCTATCCTCCAACTATGGCCATCTTGCTTTATGCCCTCGAAAACTCAGTTTGTTCATTTTTACCTGGCGCAAGGGATCTTCTTGCTTTCTCCACTTCTGCACGATTAATTCATTTACATTAAATTCTCTTGCAGCTACTCTAATTCCATGCTTTACTGCGTAATCGATTGCTTTAAGCTTTAAACTTGCTTCGTAAGTTTGTCTCTTGACTGGAGCCATTTTAAGGACACCGGGTACTGTAAAAAAAACGTGGTGATACAAGCAATATTCGCGTCATACCATTATGAGGAGCAAGAGTGATAAAAGTTTACTTGTTACGTAATAAATGTACGCAAGTCACAATAGTACAGTTAACAATAGAAAAAATGAGCTTAGTGAATAACACAGTTGCTGGTTGCTTTTACCGTAGTTTATCGCGTAAGACGGCGGTTTGTTTATGAAACAGTAGTACCCGTATTGGTTTTGAGTGTAGGCAATAAAGCATAAAGCACTACCTGATGCATACATTAGGCGCACCGGCTTAGAACGCGCACGATCAATTAAAAAAAAAATTTAAAAGCAAAGGTTGTCTATCGAAATTGAGGTTATGAAAAAAAGTTTTTATTGTTTTTCGTAAAAAAGTAGCTCTCCCCCCAAGTGCGCAAATTTACTAAAAAAAATTTGCCAAAAATTTGCGAAATGCTGAAGAACCTGAAAAGATTAAGAGAATTTTATCCAAGCTTTTCATCCTTGGTTGGTAAGCTCAGCCTTTACGCTGAAAGTGGCAATCGTATGGGAGAAGTTTGCGTAGAAGGTACGAAACACATGTACTCTGTTTACTGTCGAACATGCAAAGATGAGAATGAAATTTGTGCATTGTGAAGATGGCTCTTCTACGCACAAAGTGACTTAGAGAAGAAATTTTGATAAAGGGTGCAAAACGCTGTGTTTACATTTCTGCCAATCTGCGACGATAAAAAGCGATTTTGTATCAAGAACCAAGCCAGGAAATAACATTTTTCAGCAACGAGGTTGAGTTTGTGATATGAGGGTGCAAAATTGTGACTTGTAATGGCAGCGTTTTCTCGATTTTGGCAGAAAATTTGTAACAACAAAAAGCATTTTGAAAGGATACACGGCACACCACGGCACATCTGCAAATCTTCCACGGCACACCAGTGTGCTGCGGCACACCAGTGTGCTGCGGCACACAGTTTGGGAAACACCGATTTACAATCTTGTCAATCTACAAAGATGAAAGGCGGTTGCAGCCAGAATGTGGCTGAAAAATAATAACAGAAACGTGTTCGAGTTTGTTGTGCCGTCATTTTTACGGTTTGGACGTGGATTACACCGGTCAACAGCAAATTTTAAACGAAGATTCTGATGAGCCTATCTTAAAGTATTTTTGATGCAAATTCCAAAAATGATTTTACTTTTTCTCTAGCACATCTGGTTTGTGAGATATTTTGGTTTATATAATTTTAAATCAACTTTTGTTGTTAAGCATTTTACAGTCCAAATACAATAGAACATTGCATTATGACGTCACAGAATAACATTCTTAAGTGGTAAAACAACCTAAGTGCAAGCTTTGAATAACAAGGAAAGGATGGAAGGATATTTTTGAAAGTTTATTTAAGTAGTCTACAGTAAGTGTAGAGAGTGAAAAATATAGGAACATACCAGGCGGAACTGAGGGAATTGTATTAACAGTATATGGCAATATGTTGTATCAAATAAATTAGTTATTTCTGCAGGTGTAAAATAGCAATATACATTATAGTATTTCTACAAGTAATTTCTAAATATAGGCCTATTCATAACGCCTAGAGACTGCTTAAACCATCCAGATCGATTTTGCTTTGTCTGTGGAAAGTTTACGAGCAAAAAACAGCAAAGAAATATCACTCATGATATCAAGAAGATGTATGCGGCATATTTTAGTTGCCCATTAGGCGACCAAGATAAGACCTGGGCACCCCGTAAAATATGCAATGTATGCTGCTTAGGCTTGCACAACTGGCTAAATAAGCGGTCTCCTTCTATGCCGTTTTCCGTCCCAATGATTTGGCGTGAACCTAAAGATCACTGTCAAGATTGCTATTTTTGTCTTACCAAAACAAAGGGTTTTCCTTTAAACAGAGAGACAAAATAACATATCCCAATTTGGATTCAGCAAGGACCTCAGCTCCTCATGATGATTCAATGCCACCACCAGTACCTCCGCTACATGGACTTGATACTACTGATAGCAGTACTGATGAACACAACTCTGACGGATTAATTTCTTCCAACTACACAGATTCTGATACCACAGAAGATCCCATCTTATTTTCACAAAAACATCTAAATGACTTAATTAGAGATTTATGTCTTTCTAAAGAAAAGGCGGAGCTCCTTGCATCAAGGTTAAAAGAACGAAATATGATTGAAAAAGATGTCAAAGTAAGTTACTACAGGAAGCGCAATTGGGACTTATCTTCGGCCTTCAAAGTTGAGGGACCTCTTTGTTACTGCCATGATATTGAAGAGCTGTTTCAAACTCTGGGTGTAGTTCACATTGTGAACGAATGGAGGCTTTTTATTAATTCCTCAAAGAGAAGCTTGAAGGCAGTTCTTCTACACATTGGAAATAAAAAACCCTCCATCCCTATTGCTCACTCTGCCCAGTTAAAAGAATCTTATGACAGCATTGAAATTTTGTTGAATGCGATTCACTATTCTGACTACCAGTGGAGCTTATGTGGGGACCTTAAAGTAATTGGAACTTTGATGGGATTGCAAGGAGGTTTTACGAAACACTTTTGCTTTTTATGTTTGTGGGATAGTCGCGCCACTGCACAGCACTATGAAACAAAAGAATGGCCGAAAAGGAATTCATATGCACCTGGAGTAAAAAATATCCAAAACATCCCTTTAGTAAATCCCGATAAAGTTTTAATGCCACCATTGCATATCAAGCTAGGATTAATGAAGAACTTTGTGAAAGCTATGGCAAAACAGAATTTCGAATGGTTTTGAATTTCTCTGTAAAAAGTTTTCCAAGCTAAGCCTAGCCAAGTTGAAAGAAGGAATCTTTGTTGGTCCACAGATTCGGAAAGTTTTTGAAGACCTAGAGTTTGAAAAAACAATAAATACATTGGAACTACGAGCTTGGCATGCATTTAAATGGATTTGCTCTAATTTTTTGGGAAATGTCAAGTCAAATTTGTATCACGAAGGCGTTGCAGAGTTGCTTGCGGCATACAAAGAGATGGGGTGTCGCATGTCCTTAAAGATGCTTTTTCTTCATTCACACCTCGACTTTTTTCCAGAAAATCTTGGAGCAGTTAGTGATGAGCAAGGTGAAAGATTTCACCAAGATATCCAAGCTATGGAAGAAAGGTATAAAGGAGTTTGGAATGAGGGTATGATGGGTAATTTTTGCTGGATGTTGTATCGTGATGATGTAAACCATCCATACAAACGGAAATCATATGTCAAACATTTTTAAGTTTTCCTCATTTGAACTAGTATTTGATTGCAGTATTAAGTGGTACCCAGATTGCGATCAACATTTTCCACATGTGTTATTCTGAAAAACAGTTTTGTAGAAGCTACCCCGAAAAGACTATTTGAAAATCACCCAAATACAGCTGTTTAAAGGCTGCCAATAAACGATCTTTTTCAAGACTACAATTAACAAAAAAGAGTTTGCCCATTGTCCGATCTTCATTCTGTTGGTAAACAACCACACCGGTACATTAAACATGTTTAATCTTTTTTGTTAGATCTTTTTTTCAAATTTGTTGAATTAGGTATAACAGCATGCTAATGTGGTTAGTAGCCTATGTTAAAACCTGAACAACAGCCATGATAATGGCAGAGATATTGTCATTTAAGGGATACAAAATACACACAATCTCACACACCATGCCCTTCATATCTCAAAATCCTGATGTGCTAGAAGAAAACTAATGCCAGATTCGCAATCAGCGCCTCGATGTTACAAAGAAATGAGTGTTCTTGTTCTCGTTTAAAAAAAACTATTTTTTTGTTGAACAGTGTTATCTTTCATACTGTACCTCCAACTATTCTCCATCCCAAGGAATGTTGCTTGAACACTTTTTTCACCTGACGCGTCACTTGAGGGAGAACTAGATTTACAGAAACACCATCATGACTCATCTTGAGGGAGGAATAGATTTACAGAAACACTATCATGACTTACCTTGAGGGAGGAATAGGTTTACAGAAACACCATCACGACTCATCTTGAGGGAGGAATAGATTTACAGAAACAATATCATGAGTTACTCTGAGGGAGGAATAGATTTACACAAACACCATCATGACTCACGTGGAGGTGGAGGTTACAAATCAGATAATGTAGTGGTTTGTGAACAGTCCCTTTAGCTGTTAGCCTATGCTTTTGTTGAAGGAAATTTAATGAGCTTTCCAACTAACGCAATCTTAAGGTGGGCACGTTTGCAAAAAAAGGCTGCAATTTTTGTAATACGCGCCCCGCTCCAAAAATTACCTCTGTTTTCGGGACATTGTTTACCAATATGTGCCCAGTTTAAAATATTGTTCACTCCGATTGCAAAGTTTTTTGGCAATGAGATTATACTTATGAAAAGTGGATGATTTGTGATTCGCGAGTTTTTTAACAAAGACTCAATCTTAAAGTTGTTTTTTATGAACAGCCGCATTTGTTTTTTTGCTGTTAAACTTATTCTTTTAGAATAACGTTTTGCAACCAGAACATTTACCTGTTTTTTTTTTTATTCTGCCAGAACTACGGTGGTCACTAATCAACCCTAATCCGAACTCAAAAAGTAGATATTCTAGAAAGATTGAAGATTGGCTACATGAGCAAAGAATATGACATGATGTGGCCCATTTGCGCAACAAGTTATGATGAAGCATATCTTCAAAGAAGAATACATTGTGAATAGAAGTTGATTTCATCAAATTGATTATTAAAAGAAAGGTCTTGAAGTTGAAAATGTAGAAGTATTTGAAAATAAATGGTTTTCTATTACCAAGTAAGCCAATTATGATCGTTTCGTAAAGCTACTCTCTAAAAATAAAAGTCTTTAAATAGAGAATGGGTGGGAAGCAATAAGTTTTTTTAGACACTATTGTCGAAATTCTCTAATGTACTTGCACGAAAAACTTGGTCGATTACTCCCAAATTTTCTGTCGTGTACCCTAGTTTGAGAACCCCTGAACTAAGGTTTTATGCGGCAAAACCGAAGCCAACGGAGTTCTAATGAGTTTTTTTTGTGATTGGGAGTTCCAGAGCATTAATAAAAGCGCAGCAAGGGTTTCTTGGCGCTGAAAAGGTTAAAGAGCACTGGCTTACTAACAATCAATCAATAATACTTTTCTCAATACACGTGTAAGAAGATTATCTCATCCAACAGTGACATCTGTTATGTTCTGCAGAATGCAGACCAAGCTACAATAATAGTAACTACCTGCGTTCTATCAGACAAGCGAATTCTCGACAGTCAAGAGTCCGTGACTAATAAAACAAAGTTTACTGGTTACTAATCATTAGCTACTAGTACCGGCAAGTATTTGCATGAACCAGCACCCTGCCTTGAAAATGAAAATTGATTGTACACGAGCGACTTTTAGTGGCAGGTTTTTATTTTGTTTTTGCCAGTAAGTTGAGTTCTAGTTCAGTACTCTTTGATCAGCGATTCAACTTTAACAGACATTTCGTGAAAGATTTTGACAGGTTTCATGCATAGACATAAAAGTAGGGGAGGAGTGATGAAGCCTCCACGCTGTTTTCAGCCTATCCAAGAATATTGTCAGCCCTCAGAAATTAAAAAAAATAGGAAAATAATCACTTTCCAGTGTTGCAGCCTCAGCAAGGCTACAGACTAGTGGACAGAAAAAGTTAAGGGGTTGGGGGGAGGGGAAAACACTAAAACACAGAAATACGAATTTACGAAAAAATTACAAATTGACCTCCTAAAGTTACAAAAATCAATATCAAAAGCAAAAATCTGGAAATACAATTTTTTAAGCGGTAAAATAAAGATTTTTGTGCAATTTTAGGTGTACTACTTTTTATATTTATTGCGTTTTACATGCTTTTGTGATTCCAAGGTCTTAAGCCAATGTTCATAATATGCTTTTGATAACACATTTATTCCAAAAGCTTCTTTTGTTATTTAAGGGTTACACTTTCAAAGAGATGTGTGTAGGCTACGGCTATTCTTCAGGTACTTACAGTTTACCCCTATTTCAACAATAATCATCATTCCCCATGACTATCCAGGGTTCCACAAGGTGCCCAAAGCAGCGCATTCTTCATGCACTTACGATACCCTTACTTCAATGACTGCTATCATTCTCTGATTATCCAGGCTACAATTTTACAATACCTGATTTATCCGAATTAATCGCCTGCACCAGTTTGCGAACACACGCCATTTCGCATTTAAATCCCGCAAATGTGTTAGAGCTGACAAACTCTGGCCTAAACTAGGCTGGCAGCGGGTGAAAGTGGGAATTGGACTTTAGAATGGGAAGGTCTTTATAAGCCGATGGGACGTTTTTGAAACGGGTTTAGACATTAACAATGGCTCAGCAGCTTTCCAATTATTCCATTGCGTCGGAGAAGCTCTCAGCGATAGCTTGCTTAGATCAGATCCTACGACCACGGACGAACTACTGGCAGAAATGATGGAAGTGATAAAGAAGTTGGCCGTTGTTCTCGTGGCAGTCGGCGTGATCAGAACGGTGGTACTTCAAATGACACAGTCCCCAGACGAATCATCCCCAGAGGTTTTCATCAAAAATTTGAACGCGCTTTCAGTCTTTAAACGTCAAAAGCAACATCCAAACTATAGGTTCAGACGCTCACCAATCGGCATCTGGCTCGTCGCCACCAGTAAATTGTTCCAAATTATCTCAATTGCCAAAACAGTTTAGAAATCGACGTCTTACTCCAGGTGCTCGCGGCTAAAATAAGCAGGCTTATCAACACTGCCTAACTGCCGCCGCAAATACGTAACGAGACACACTGAAGATGTAACGATGTTCACTCAGGGTGGTTACTGAATCATAAAGTTGGGCCTTGACTACAAATTTAACTTTTCGTAAACGTACCAAATCCGCAACAACAATTTTTTGGTACAACGATTTTTATTTTTGATACAAAAACAGATTAATCTCTCATTTTTGATAACACAGTAATACACTTAAATCGGTTCATGAAATTGTATGATTTTCGTTCCGGTGACCAATATTCGAGTAATCGACTCCAAAAAAAGAAAGTGACTACGTGCTTGTGGACGCTTGTACACAAGAAAGAAAAAAATGAAATACCATTGTGAAATAACTCGAAGATTGCCTTCGATAACTTCTATATACGGTTAATAAGTATACTATCCTGGATTTACAAAACGTAATCTCTGTTACGACTAGCCAAATCCAAAGATAAATAATTTTGTAGACAAATATACTATTTGTGATGGAAACAACATTAACATCTTACGGGCAGTGCTTGCGTTAAGTGTACGCCAGGATAAAAAAATTACTGGAGAATGAGTGCTACGGCATTCAATGCAGTAAAAAAAAGCAAGGGCCAAAAAATAAATAAATTATGCCAAGTAGAATTTACACAATGTGGGAGTGAAGCGCCACTACACGACTGCCATTTCTTCTGCAATAATTGAATTACAGAAGAGCAGCTCGAACTCTTTTGCTCAAGTTTTAGTATAGGCTAAGCACTCCCATAATCAACTGTACAACGTACCACAGAACGGATCATTGCCACCGATCACCACATGACAATAGGATCAAAGGCAAGCGCGGTTGCGACCACCCTACTGCACTCATTTTCATTACTGTGCCCCTTTATGTAACCACAGCTCCATGAGGACGGATGCTGAGGCAGTTGGTGATAGGGAAGCTCAAACCAATATTTGGTCCGCACATACATTCAATGGAACTGATTTTAACACGAGTGTTTTAAGGCTCGTTTACACTGTGCGTCATGGACCTAGTTTTGTGAAAAACTGCCGGTGACAAACTTTTTTTGTCATAGGCATGTTACTGGAAGTTACGGAATAAGGATATCACCGAACAAGTAAAGTGATTACACTATATTTAGAAGCTAAGGGAAACGTGTATCCCGTCCCCTCCTGAAGAAAATAGGTCCCTGCTAACGTCTACGCACCTAATAGTTACCCTACACTGGTTTTAATGCGTTTTTTTTATATCTATTATTATCTATTACACTTTTCTCAGTAAGCAAAAATTGAGGTCCAGTAACCTGCGTAAGTTTTGATCCGTTTGTTCTGCAGTGAAAAATATTTTTTATAGCGCGTAAAAATCAGAATTGATATTTTGAACCTGGTACTCATAGTTGCTGATCTTGGGAATTTACCGCAAGATTTTAAGAATTTTCGAAGCCACTTGGGATTTTATTAAAGCTTTTTTCGTGCAAAATGTGTTGGGAAAAATCTTGGAAATTTTGGTGCAATTGTGGAATTTTTATGGTCCAGATGCTAAGCGAAACTAAATGATTTTTTTGTGGAAACCTAAAATTTTGGGACTTTAGAAAAAATTTGGGTGGGATTTTTTTGGAGATCAACCCTACAAAGAGGAGAAATTTCTAAATTGTTGCGAAATCGGTTGTGTGGCAGATCTCCAACATATTACGTGCCACAACATTTCAGAGTCTTAAAAGTTTGTACCCAAAAATTTTTATTTTGGGATTTTTATGCATTTAAATTTGGCAACTATGCTCGTATTGATGCAGTAACCAAGGCTAAAATTGAATCGGTAAACAATGCTTGCAGGGCTGCCAGATTGGCCGCTTTCGCAGCCAATTGTTCTATTTTATACGATTATTTGCGTTGGACCCTAAAAATGTAAAGGCATCCAACTGAACTACTTTTTATCTACTTGGTGAATGGCGATTAATTTTCATTTTTTGCTGTTAAAAGCTTGATTTCCTAAAAAGTTTAATATAGCTTTGAAAAAAAGCTGTTTGAGCCATAGGCTTTTTGTGACGCTCTTATCAGTGGCGGTATCGCGTCAAAAGGGAAGATCTAGAGTGAATAAGTGTTTTATGTAAATAATTTGGACGTTTGGCGATCAAGACAAGCCAATGATAGCGCAAATATTGTAAAACGCGCCAAAGAAAGATTTCGTAATAGCGAAATGCTAGAAAAAGCGCAGCAAGAGGCCAAATAAGAATGCCGCAATTATATTATCAAAAGAGTTTGAGAGTGTAAACAAACTCTTTCTGTCTGTATAACATCGGGCGTTGGGTCTTGATATAAGCAGCCTCAAAGAGATTAAGATGGAAAGAGCTGCGCGCTGCGGCGAGGATTGAAAATTGCCTATTATTATAGTTTAATGCACATTGATCATCATCTAAAAGATGCTGACCAATGGCAGAGCTACAATTTTGTGACTCTGCTATTGGTCAGCATCTTTTAGATAATGAGCAATGTGCATTAAACTACACCCTTGTGCAAATTAATCTGAACACTCCTAAAATTCAGTTTTTTGTTGAATAAAGCATTTTGTTTAGTCACAGTGTGTATTTTCGGCGACAAATCAGTTGCAATTGAGATGATACTATTTCTTAAAGGTGACAAGTGCATTTGAAGAGGTAATTTGAAAAATTGATTAGAAAAAGTTTAGGTGATTTTTATATAGTTTTCAACAAACATAAAAGAGTAAACTATTATTTAGAACGAGTGTATAATGGATATTACTCCAGGAAAACGCGCTAAGATTGTTACACTACGTGACCACACCACAATGTCTCAAAGAAAAATTGTTGAAAAAGTGGGCGTCAGTTTGGGGTCTGTGAGCAGCATTCTCAAGCAAAAAAGAGGAACAGGAAATGTTGAAGTCCAAAGAAAAGAAAGATGTGGAAGGAAAAGAAAAACTACCAAACGTGATGATTTGATCCTTTTGCGCAACAGCAAAATAAACCCACGAAAAACCAGTGAGAAATGAAAAGGGATTTGGATGAAAGTGGGGTGCATGTGTCTTTATTTACCGTTCGACGACAATTGTTAGAAAAAGGAAGGAAAGCGAGAAAGCCAAAAAAGAAGCAACTGTTGACCGCCGCAATGAAAAAGAAACGATTCAACTGGGCAAAAAACACAAAGACTGGTCTGAAGATGATTGGAGCCGTGTCCTCTTTTGAGACGAAAGTCATTTTTTGTTCGGAGATTTAATCCGAAATTCGTTCGCTGTTCACCCAACGAGAAGCTGCCTAAAGAACATTTTGTGCCAACGAAGCTCCCAGACAAAAAGATGTTCTGGGTTGCCTTTTTATTAACGGACCTAGATCGCTTGTACCGGTCGAGGGCATGATGAACAGCAAAGCTTATTTGCAAATCATTGAAAGAAAAGTCTGCAGAGAATTTTCTGACCTCCATCCACGTGCAATTTTTCAGCAAGACTCTGCACCCTTCCACAAGGTTAAAATGAAAACAAATTGCTTTAAAAAAATGAAAATAACAGTAGTGGATTGGCCTGGGAACTTGCCAGATTTATATCCAATCGAAAATTTGTGGTCCATTGTAAAAAATCACCCAAGAAAGATGGATTGCACCAATAAAATCGAGCTCATTTAGTCAGTAATGCATGTACGGCTTCATAATGAGGAAATCTAACAAATCTGCAAAAAAATTGGTGTTATTTATGAAACAGCGAGTGAAAGAGAATAAAGTGTTAGAGAATAAAGGGGGACATACTAGCTATTGATTGTTTCGTAGTTTTTTTAAATAAAATTGCTATAGAGGAGAATCAAGGAAGAGAAAGCTAGAGTCGCTTAGTCAGCACGCAAGCAGCAAGCGAGTATGTTTAAGTAAAATGAATCCGAACAAATAACTAAAACATCTTACAAGGTGAGCCCTCTACTTGCCTGCAATATGAAACCGCATTCAGATGGAAAAATTATGAAGCAAGCTATTGTTATATTTGCTGAAGAATGTTGTTCTGCAAGCATTCAACTTAAAGTTAAAAAATTACAGCTTAGTGATAATGCGGTAACTCGAATCATTAAATGCATATCCAATGACCAACGTGACCAGCTTGTTCACAAGTCAAAAAATGGTGTTTACTACTTGATTGCACTTGATATCACAAAAACTTTAGCGATACAGATCAATTGGCTGTATTTATCCGGGGAGTCAAACCAGATTTTAAGATTTACAAGGAATATTTCACTTTGCGCTCCATTCATGGCTCAACAAAAGAAACAGATATATTTCGTGAATTTCAAGTTACTTTATTGGAAACACAATTGAACCCATCAAAGTTGTTTGAAGTGGCAACCGATAGGTGCCCATCCATGCTTGGGGCAAATCAAGGACTTCAAGGACTCATTAACAGGTGGTGTGAAGAAAATGATCTTGCTCCTGTAACTTGGAATCATTGCATTTTGCACCAAGAAAGTCTTGTATCTAAGTCTTTGTACATGCCTAATGTGACGAGAGTAGTAATTTCAACAGTAAATTGGATTCGAGCAAATGCACTTAACCATCGTAAGTTCATAAAGTTTCTCGTTGATGTTGATGCTGACTAAGGTGACCTGCTCACTGCATTACGATGGTAAAGCCGAGCTACATGCCCCAAAAGATTTATGACCTTATTCCGGAGATTAAACATTTGTCGAAGGAAAGAAGGACATCCCTCAGCTTGGCAACGAAGAATGGGTTGCTGATTTAGCGTTCATAATCGATATCACCACACTTATTTAAATCGTACATTACAAGGAAACAATAAGCTTTGCCGCAATTTGTACAGCACAGCATGTGCCTTCATTAAAAAACTTTGTCTTTGGAAAACGCAGCTTGCAAGGGGCGTAACAACACAATCTCAACATTTTTAAATCATAAAACCAACGGATCTTTCAGAAACTCTTTTCTAATTCGTTCTTTACCCAGGGTTGAATCCAGCTACCTCACACTCAACAGCAGCAGTTTGCGCCAGGAATGTCGGCTCTCTCATTGACCAGCGATTATCAAAAAACTAGGTGATTAGGCACTTACTTGAAAAATAACAGCTTTTCCTATAACTTTTAGCAAATATTGATAAATCATTTTCAACCCGAACCTGCGTCTAGCGATTAACAGTAGAAGCTGCTGTGTTGCTGCAATGTCTAGACTGCTGCTTCAATTCAAAAATTGAAGAGTTTGCACGCTTCCTGTATTGCGTTTTTTCGTCGAAGAGCAGTATAATGAGTGCAACAGAATATAATCGAGAACGAGGTTAACTTTTGTGTTTCTCATTAGTATGTACTTAGTAATTGTCAATTAGCCAAGGGGAAAGACAAGCGGCCCATTTGCTTTTCCCCCGGTGACGTCTTGTTGTTTAGCAGGGTCGCGTGATCTTAGTAAAAAAAGGTGCGGTTGTTTTTTTGAAGCCGAACTCGAAAAATTAAAAAATTCTGTGCTCAAAAGCGATTGAGCGCAAAGCCCTGCTGTTAGACTCCTTTTAAAGGGTCAGGAGCTCAGCTCGGGTCGAAGAGGATTTTAGGAAGCTAAACATTCCCCTTATCCATGTCACGTCGCAGCAAAAAAACGGGAGGACCTTTTTTGCTCAGGGATCAATAAAAACTGTCGTATTACATTGGGTTAGTGCATCTGACTTGAACCAAGTATCAGAACTACAGATAACTATCATGAGAAAACAAATTCTTAGCCGCCGTCACACGCATTCTTTTGGGATAAAATTGCTGTCAGATGACCATCAGAAAGCAATAGTATTGATTGCAGAATCACTTTAGCCTCTCCAACTGGCCTGAAGCTCCTTGCATAAGGTATACACCGGTATATGTACTGCATTAAAGTAGCATTTTTAATGTCAATTTTGTGAAAATAATAACACTAATCATTACGGTTTTTTAACTTAAACAAAAAAACAAAAAGCACTATATAATACAACTTTCAGGCTTCCACAGAAGTTCCTGGGTTCCCACCTTGCCAAGGAAGATGCCCTTTCCACGATCGAAAAGATAAATTAGCATGGGCAACGTAAGAAAGTGTGACAAGATATGCGATGATGGATGACGCCACTAAATGAATCCGATGGCATGTGTATGCTGCTTGGACGCTCGATCCCAGGAAGTAAAACAAAGCCCAAAATGCGTTGAATCCAAGCTCAATCACAGCCCATGGCAAAGTACTTAATGCTCCAGCGTTGATTTGCAGAAGGAAAATAAAGAAAAAACCTCTGAAACAAATTTTCAAGGTAAAACGAACAAATATTTTCAATTATTCAGAAAAAGCTGATTGTTGGTGTATAGCCGGTTAAGGCGTCCGCTTCGCAGTCATTCGACTCGGGTTTAATACCCTTGTCGAGTCTTATCAAAGACTTCAAAAGTAATAAAAAGTTTCAAACGGATATTGAAAGTTGGAAACTCGGAAGCAGTTATGGATGGTGGTTCTATGCTTGAGGTTACTGACGCTGTCCTTTCGGAGTCTGAAGGACAAAAAGGCTAAAAAAATAAAAAATCAAAGCGAATGAATTTTTTTGGAATGATTTAAGAACTATTTCCTAGGCAACTAAGAAATTCTGCCCAAGTTCATCAAATCTAATTAATTGTAAAAAATCGCGGCAAAATAAAAGGTTCTGTAAGGGCAAAAGAAAACCGGGCGCCAACAAAAATCGTGCATGAGCAGCATCAAATAATGGACTGACATGTACCGGGTCTGATGAGATCTTCAATACAGATGTGGCCGGTAGAACTTTAGTTATGCCAAGTCTGGTGCCAAAAAAGTTGCTTCGACGATGGACCCAAAAGTGAGCTACGAGTATATTTCAAACGACTTGGATAAAACTTCTAATGCTTAACTAGATTACACGTTAAAGACATTTTTTTACAGGCACATATTTTCACGCAAATTCTTTAACATTTATATGCAAATTTATCTAAAACTTTAGTTGAAAAAATAATTGGGAAAATAACTTGACAATGATTGCATGCCTGGTCGCAGAGCTGGTGGCAGAAATGAGCTGCACCAGAAGCAGCCTCGAAGCAGGTCAAAACACTAGTTTAGAAGACTGCAAAGTGGCCAGCAAGTCATCTAGTAAGCGATCACTCATGCATCGCGACTGGATCAAGCAATAGCTTGAACCCAAAAAATAAAATCTACATTTTTGCTCGGCCATTGTCGTGCAATGCACTGATTTAAAAGCGGAGGGGGCAGATTTTTGTTGGGGTTCAAAACTCAGATTATTGTACGGCGCTACCAGGATCAAAACTCCACGACTCGATGACAAACAAAGTATCTACTCACATTGTCATTATCCATGAGGTGACTCCTACAAACATCATGAACTGATAGGAACCTAAATTACATTGTCCTCCTTCACTGGCGGTTAGGGCCCAGACCACTAGTCCGAACAGAATTTGAAACATTTTTAAAACTCCTTCCGGACATTTGAGGTATTCAGGAGTAAATCTGACGGAGGTTCCAGTAACTTGCGGATTAATAGTTGAAGTTTTCTCATCCATGAGTGTCTCAAAAATTACAAAATAAAAGCAACAACGTATGGAAACAAAATCTATAAATTGCATTAAAGTTAATATTCTTTGTCATGCGCAAGGCTACACCGTAGCCGTGATGTAGTAGTTAGAGAGTTTGCTTCGCAGGCCATAGGTGTGGGTTCAACTGCCTCGTTGAGTCATACCAAAGACTGTTGGAAGGTGATCCACAGATATCCTGCTTGGTACCTAGCCATAAGAGTATTGCATCACGAGCTTTCTTGACCTTAGCACGCGGCTACTGTTGGCACCAGACAACAAGCACAATACTGTCGCTTATACCATAATACAGGGTGTCCACAAAGTCTTTAGACAATTTATAAATTCATTAAAAAATTAAAAAAAATCCTATCAAAATAATTCTTTTTGCATATTAATCAGTAGTTATTAAAGTTTTTTATAACATCACTTTTTTTTATTTCAGAGATGAATTAGCTAAATAAAATAATTGATTTCCAAACCCGTTCAAAATGATTACTCCACAAGAAAAAGCACAATGTGTTTCTTGGTTTATCAAAACGAAATCTGATATTCAAGCACAAAGAAATTTTATAGCTAAATATGTAAAACGGGCCCCAGCAGGTAAGTCGATTCGCAATTGGCATAAGCAGTTTGTGGGAACGGGAACGTTGCTATTAAAACCGAGGAGTGGATGGTCAAAAACTTCTGAAAAAGGCATCGAGCGTATTCGTCAGTTATTTAGTCATAGCCCAACAAAGTTCATCGGCACTGCTTTCGTTCGGGCTACGTGAAAGATGTTGTGTACCGCACCAAAGTAAAAGACATAAGTGACCTTGAGGAAAGAATAACTGCTGCTGTGGAGACAACTGATAAAGAAATGTTAAAAAGGACGTGGACTGAAATTTAATATCGTTTAGATGACCTCAGTGCTACAAATGGGGCTCATATAGAAATTTATTATTGCTTTAAATAAAAACTTGACTATTAACCGTACTTGATATTAATTAATCATTTCAGAGATAGCGTTTATTAATGTTTTAAATAAAAACTTGACCATTTAATTGATATTATTTAAACATTTCAGACATTTCTATCGTCAGTTGTAATATCAATAAATTTTTTAAATTGTCTAAAGATTTTGTGGACACCCTGTATACAGGGTGTCCAAAAGTATGCATACGGTTATTAACTATCTTTTATATACTTTAAAATTAACGCTGCAATGCTCTTCAAGTTACTTAACAAGAACGACAAACAAGAAACATTTCTTAGAGTAGAAATTGACTTAAATCTGTATTTTTATTTCTGCTAGCTATTGTAACTTAATTCATGTTTTAATTTTTTGGCCCAAACCAACATACTGACTGTACACTTACTTTTGGGACACTCTGTAGATTGTTGGCGAAGATCGTTGGTACTACTTATTGGTAGATCACCAACAAGTGCTAGTCGTTGGTAGATTGTTAGTAAGTTAGCTATACCATAAGCAACATGCAAAATTATTTGTAACTTTGTTCGTATGTTTTAGAAATTTGATTCATTTGCTTTAAAAATGCTTTGTTTGCTGCACATTTAAATTCTGCTTCCTCACGTCCGTCTCTTTACAATCTCTAAAATCTGCAGTTTCTTTTTTGCCGCTTGGCACCAGATGAAAAAAACCGCGTACAACCGATACAGTTTTGGGGAGGGCAGTGGCTCAAATCTCCCCTTGGTTGAACCTTGCTTGCAACTTCATTGTGGAAGCTCTGTAGATAAATTTAGAAATTTTATTGACCTAAACAGGCCGCAAAAGAACATTGTTTTATCAATGCTAAACTTGTTCTGTCACTATAATAGTACATTTTGCAGAGTTAATGCAATTTTGACGTGACGTTATTGATTAACAAGATGCGTCTGTACCGGTTTTATTTGATGATTTAGTGCTTTTAAACCAATATTATTAAATGAAGTTGATTGAGACCAGAAAACAAACATCACGCTCAATGTCATGTGATACTGAACAAGTTATTTTTCCATCTCGGTAGACAAAAAGGTGGATAGTAATTTACTTAATTTTTGCAATTTTCTGTCTTTAATGAGTCCACGTTATCATCTGTTGTCACGGTGAAAAGTCGATTTTTTGTTTGCCAGTATTTGGCAGCAAAAGCCAAATAATGGCAATGATGGCGCTTGTCTGAAATCGAAAGGTCATTGGTTTAAAGCCTGCAATAAGATCAAGCACGTTGTAGCGCATGCTGATAAGGGAAATATGAAATATCAATTTTCTGACGCTCTTTAACTACAAAGTTTTTTAGCGTAAGAACATATTGAAATTAGCACTGGATAAATTTTGCGTGGCTTATGTTTCAATCTCTACATCGCTTCTAACTCTGAGCGCAAAGCAGGAAATCTGTGAATACAGGTTGTAAACTTTTTGGGGTAACTCCTCAAGGAATATAAATCCAAACCCAACAAATCCGAGCGGACGCTTTACAAACTACAACATCAGGGGTTCAAGCCTGCCAGCGACTGCGCTATGAGTTTGGCGAAATTAACTCATGACAATTTCTCCTACTTCGTTGCGGCACGGGTATGCAGCGCGCTTGTTCCAGCAGCACTGATGATTTTGAAGGTGGTGCAAGCAAATTTGCTTGAAGCGTAACAAACGCTCTTCGTGGCTACTAAACAAAAAATGCATCTCGGCTCAGTTGTGCGGAATCTACGTCGTGATCCGCCGATCGGACATCGCAGCCCAGCAATGATTTTGATTCTATTTCCTGGCAGTCAAGATTAAATGATCATGTGTTCGGATCTCACGATGACTACGTTGTTGCGGCCTTCTCAAAGGCACTTCACCACCGTTTCCTCCGCTCGGTTGGTTCTAGCGAGCAATAAGCTTGTTGGTGTACCATCAAGGAAAAAATTTAGATGAAGTAATTAGAGGATAGTATACGTTTGAAAACACCGAACCACGTCAACTCGACTTGTTCGATGCGTAGCGCCCTGTCGCGCACGTCATAATGAAGGAGAATGCACTTGCGATAAGCAAGTCAAGGCAACTTGTTGGACGAGCAGCATCCCTGTTGCTCACGAAATAATGCAGGGTAATGCACCCGCGATAACAAAACACATGTCAACCAAAAGCAAACGTTAAAACTACAGTAACAATTTTTATTAAAAAACTTTCCAAGCAAACAAAAATAGGGAAGAAAATTTCAAACTTTGATTAAATCTGAGTGTAAGGGGGTGGAGAATCGTTTCCAGGGGGTACTGAACCGTCAATTTGGGGACGCACAGGTTGCTCTTGAGTGTCACTGTTCCACAAGTTATAGGAAACAATTGCGTGCGTGATGTAGCAAAACATTGTGATGTAAGCAAACACTGACGTCGCCACCAAGTGGCTGGAATGTTGAAGTTGAGGGCAGTTGTGAGCAACCTGAACATTAGCTGCAATGAAGTATAAGAAGCCCCACAAGGAATTGAAACCGCACTCCACAGCTTGCCAGGACAAGTTAATGTTTGTGAGGACTCGATTTCCGATTATCAAGATGCTTAAAAAAAATCTGAAACAGAAAAGAATTTTATTATTAGCACAGTTTTGATTAATTGAAATACAAACCATTTTTTGGTGCTCTCTGTTCTAGCTTAAAGTCACTTTACTAACTAGCCGTTGAAAATCAACAGACCTGTGCTAGCGTTATGTCGCGATAAGCTCTAAATGAAGAAAATACAATTGCTCACATTGTCGAAAGCCATGACATCAATGCGATGCACATTATGAAGTCATAAGACGACGATGTATATTTCTTTTTTGCAGAAACCATTAGAGCCCAAAACACAAGTCCAAACAAAAATTGACCAAGTTTTGTCCCATTTTCTAATTTTTTCTTGCTCTGATAGAAGTTTCTGTCGGAAGAAGAAGGGTGATCGGCTAGGACTGCATCCACTAAAGGAGCTGTATCACGTTCTTCCATGTCACTTTATTTTAGTCACAGAATCGGCGCAGCAGGAACCTACAACAAATTTTTGTTCAATAAAAACAAGTAGGTAATGCTAGCACAAGGATTAATATTTGCCTTATTATTGGATAATTGTTTTTTTTGACATAACTTCATACTTTTTAACTAGATTTTCATCGAAATTTTATAGTGATTCTAGCTTTCAAACTGCTGTTGATTGATTTTAAGGAAGTTGTTTATCTTTTGACGACGCAATAATTTTTTATATCCTTATTATCCTTTTAAGTCTCAGGAGAAACACAACGCCGCCAAGCGCAAACTTATTGTCTGGAGTTGCTTCTGTCTTTGTATTACACATACTACTTGTCATAACTTGATAAATAGAAAAAATTATTCTAAAGTGCTTTTCCCCAAAATCGCAATATTTTCATCGTCAGATTTGAACGCATAATCATTAGGTTGACTCCAACGCACCACCTGAGGTAAATTTTCAAACCAAAAATTGATTGTCGAAGTATTCATAGTTCAAACTTTTCTTGAACACCCAAAGAAATCCTGATAATTTAATTATACAATTACTCCAAAAAAGGGAGAAATGCTGTTGTGTGCAAAGGCATATAACCACTTTTCTTCAAGAAAGACTGCTACAGTTTTGCCTTCACCTCTACCTTGCCAAAGTCCTACTTGTGAGCCTGGGCAAACCACTATTTTCATTAAAAAGTGAAAATCTTTTTAGACGAATAAAAATGGCAACCTAGGCAGTAGAGATCTTCAAGAGAAATTCTATTTCTTCAAAACTGATAAATATCAATTTTCACAGCAAAGACTGAATCAGCTTAATTTCACCAACCGCATTTGAAATTTTATCTCTAGCAATCTACCAAAGTTAATGATCTTTCTTACTTTTTATAGCGGTAATCTTTCCTACTTTTTGTAGACCTTAAATATTGACAAGGAATTTAAGTCTGTGTAACAAATTTTGTTGTCTAGTTAATAATTTATTTGGTTTGAGAAGGTAACTTTGTCAAACTTTATCACAACTACTTATACAAGATCAATCTTCATTGCGCACGCAATCACCAAGTATTGCTAGCGTTCTACCTACATCCCTCATTCAAATGGAACCAGCTAATTCACGAACCATTTTTTAAACGTTAAGCAGTTATTTCAGAACCATTCGCTTTTCATTCTCTACCACAATTATTTCAAAAAACAACTTGAAAATATTTCCATTCAGTAGGATTTAATTTAATTTTAATTTTTAATGATTTGATTAAGCATAACTGTGCTTAAAACACTTCTTCAGCAACGATTTGAAAGATGACGATGTGTAGATGCTTTAGACTCGCAACCCGCAGTAAAACCGCGAAAAGCGATTTTCGAGAAGTGAGATCATCTCGTATTACGATCGCCTTAACAAAGTTTCGATGCCTTTTCCATTGATTGAAAAGCACTGCTTTTTGCCTCAACAATGCGATTACCTCGCTAGCACGACCTCTCACCCTGCACACGACCTCTCACCCTGCACACGACCTCTCACGCTGCAGTTGGTTGACGGTCGTCTTTTTCAAAATTGACAGCGAATACAACAATTGAAGCAGAACTGTAATATAAAAATAGACGCCCAAACCCACTTTGCGTTGATGGAATTTAATAGTGAGGGCGGTAAACGTTATTGAGAGGCGGTTTAGACCAGGCCAAAGTGCGAAATTAGAAAAATTCCGCCTGTTTATAACCTGAATACACATTCAAAAAGTTTTTAGCTTTATGGAACCAAACTCTCTTAAAACCATTTGAAGCGTGATCTCTTGGATCATTACTCTTCTTCAAAATTTACATCCACAGTCTATTGATCCACGGTCCAGGAAGTGGTCTGTGGCTAAGACCTGGCGTTGGCGCTCCCTGCCCGCCATAGCTGTCTGCATAGGGAGGACCTAGGAACGATGACATTTCAGTCCTAACTGGATATCTCAGTAAATGGAAACTGAAGATCAGCAAACTTAAAACAGTGGCAGCATAATTTACTTAAAAACCAGCGAGAGTTCTGAATTGATAGAAAACCTTTGTCTTACTGCTTCACTCCCAAACGTCTTAAAATGACCTAAAATAACTACATTTATGTTCTGACGAAACTTGGGAAAACTAAGCTAAACTTGGACGTGGAATAGGAAAAACTAACCTCCAGAGTGGCGTGGATTGGACGGCTTGAAGGCTCTTCTGGAATAGGAATGTGCAAACACATAAACGCTGCGCGTGGCAACTCTAGCTTAGGCTACTGTATTTAGCCGGTGTGAACTGTTCATCTGTTTGGTGTCGCAGCATGTAAACCGCTTATAAAATGGTTTGTTCAACGAAGTAATACAGCGATTTCTATATCGATCGGCTTTTTAGTCGCAGCACTTTTGAGGAGACAGTGAACACTTGCAAACAATGTTTGTACAGTACTAACAAAAAATTCTGCTATTCAGATATGAAACTAACGCGTCAATTTTTGTTTAATCACTCAACTTATTCACCCTAAGCAGAGAATTGAAACATTTTTGCCTGACTTGTGGATTTTTCTTGGTAAAGTAGCCAGTCAATCGTTTACCAGATCTCTCCACCATAGCGAATCTAATTCTTTGAAAGACAAAAGTTTTCCATCAACGTTTTTAACGATATTTGTTTTTTGCATTTAGTTGGAACGTTATTATCTGACTATAAGCAAAAGATTTTTTCAAAGAATGGTGTCCCTCAAGATTCTGCGCTGCATTCAACACTTTTCAACGTATACCTTAACGACATCCCAAAAACTTCGTCTCGAAAATTAAATTATGCTGGCCACTTGACTCCAATCTATCAACTCAAAAACTATTACACTCTTGAAAAGATCCTATCATCACACCCACTAATTCTTCATGTTTTAAAAAACTGGGTATTGAAAAGTGGGATCACCTGAAGAATTACTACCCTAGTTCTCCACTTGAAGAATCATCACCCCAAACTTTTCCACGTGAAGAATCATCACCCCAGAATTGTAAGAAAGTTAAACGAATAAATACCCACCTGAAGAATCGTCACCCCAAATTTCTCCAACTGTAGAATTGTCACCCTAGATTGGCTTGGGGTAACGATTCTTCTGGTGATCCGAAGAATGAAAACGACCCAAGTAATTTCCTCGGAATTTTTTTCGACCAATTACTCGGCAAAAGTTAATTCAAAAAAAGGTGTTTTTAATCAAACTTCTTCCCAAGTACTATGAGGCCGCCCCAAACAGTCCCTTCTACGCCTGTTTTCAATTGGACAGTCGGTGGTGTGATGGCACTTGCTTAAACATATTTGGACATAGCTGGCACATTCGTGAAAGTTTATGTTGATTTGTACAAAAAAAATATTCCATTTATTCACACATTATTAAAGTATTACAAAATAAATAACTGTGTAAAGTAAATCATACAGATTTCATGACAATCTCCGCACACCTGAAAACGAAGGATGATTCCGCTATAAATATCAGCAAAGTTATAACTTAAGAGCAAAGTTGTAGTTAGAATCATTCAGAAGTAAGGCTCACAATTATTAAAATAAATTGATTTTACAGTTAAATAGCATCATCAGTGTTCTTACGCAAATTGATTTCTTTTGCATAAGGACACTGATGTTGCTATTTAATCGTAAAATCGAATTGTGTTGATAAAGTTTAAGCGTTACTTTTGACTGAATTCGACTACAACTTTACTTTAAAGTTTTAAGTTAGCTTGGTAAACTTTTTATTTTTTGTGACTCATTAATATCATAAAAATAAAATACTGCATTAATATTTATCCTTTGTATAGGTTTTGAAAATCATGCCTCTTTTCTAGACGGTGCAGAACCTCGGTAGGGAGGAGAAGCTTTCCTTCCAATGACGCATCGGTTGGACGAAAATTCGGCTATAATCTAAATATAATTCAGGCAGGGTATATTCATATTGCCCAGCAAAATTTTATTACTTGATAATTTTGTAGATCCTGATGATGAGAAAGCAATGTAATAGCCAAAAACATTTTAGTTTTGTGAATAAAGTGATTGAATGATGTCAAAAGGTTTATGCTACTTGTCAATGTAGATGCTGTACCACTGATTCTCTACCGGTGGGCCACGGACGTCTGCGTACTTTGAAGATGGGTTTGCAAGCCGAATGAGGATAAGAAATACTGTCCACATGAATAGCCACACGGACCAGGATCCATGAATTGGAGGCGCAATGATCTTATTTTCCTTGGTAGATTGACTCCGATTCCACCTGCGAACTGGCAATCTTCGGCACTGGGGAGGCATTGACCATTTTTTTTTGGAGATCACCTCCGCTGCCAGGAGATCTGACGCTAATCCCAGCGATATTGTCTTCATCACATCAAAAATGTTGCAAAAGTGGGCCACGGCACGAAAAAGGTTGAGAACTACTGTGCAATACAAAGTGCAATTCTAGGTGTGTGCGCGAGCGTGTGAGAGCTTGAACTCTCCATAACTGCTGAGCGTAGAAGCATGAAATTTGGTTCCGTTGCTCCCCACATCGGGATAAGTGTTATCAGGGAAGTTGGTGACGTCAAAAATGACGTTATGATTAGCTATAATTAAAAATCTATGTCATTTGACGAAGGAAAACGATTTTCATCTTTAGCAAAAGCCAGTCAACGAATCATTACTTTGTATACCACTGCACCCCTTCTGAGAATAAGATGATCTAAACGTAATCATGAATATTTGTTTACAGAATTCATTTTCAAAAAAAGTACTAAGCATAGAAACGAATGTAGTTGACGCAGAAAAGCCAATAATTCAATTATTTTTGCAAATAATTCATAATTTTCGTCAGTCACATGACCTAAAAATAAGTTGGAATGAGGGAAGTTCAGGGTGCTTAGCCCTGGTTAGTTTTCAGTTTAATCTTTCTCTCTATTTGTATATTGTATTGCTAGCTCCAAGTGGTTACGATCGATAGAAAGCGTCTTATAAGCGATAAACGAAACCACAAAGTGAGTGCTGAAGGCGCGAGGCTTCCGAAAGAAGCAATGCTATTGAGAAATATTTACAAACTTATAAAGCCATCCCTGGACGCGATTTGTTTTTTGGACTCAAAGCAGGGTTTGCCAAGGGTCAAGAAATCCCCCCTATAGCATTAGCGTTGACTCTTATAAAACAATCTAACACAAAGCACAAGACTTACGTGCCGTTTACTTTTGAACGAGATTTGTTTTGACGTTACTGCTATCCGTTCAAGTACGGACTAAAATTGATATACTTACGTAAAGCTGATCACACAAGAAGTGATTAGGCATGCCTTGCAAAGGTCATAAACTAAATGCGGTGCTTAAAGGCATAGCTGGCAGCACGCTGTGCGTGTCAGCGAGGCTCAGCGCGCGAGGAGACCGGTTCCAAAGACGCGGATTCGAATCCCACAGATGCGTATATTGTAGGACACAATTAATTCGAAACCGCTTTCCTTATTGGAGCGAAGTCGCAGTGCGTAAATAGGTTCAAGGTGTTATTGTTGTTGTTGTTGTTATCCGACCCCTTTCGAGAGATGGGGGCATGGCGGAAGACCATGGAGCCCCAGAAGCCAAGCAACTCCCCAGGGCCTGGACCAGGCCCAGGCCCAGGCCTTGGGGAGTTGCTTGGCTTCTGGGGCTCCATGGTAAACGAAACGACAAAGTGACTTTTAACTTTTGACTTTAAACGACAAAACTTTTGACTTTTGACTTTAAACGACAAAACGACAAAGTGACAGCTTTAGAAAAGGAAAGAGTGCAGTCGAAGGTGACCCCGAGAAAGGTTGGAGTTGGATTGAAACGGAGGCGGGAGTTGAGTAAGTGGAAATTGGGCTGGAGGTTAGCTTGGTGGGGATCCACTAAGAAGAAGGAGGCCTCACATTTGCTCGGATTGAGAGGAAGACACTAGTACTCAGACGAGCGTTCCAATTGAAACAGAGCTCCTTGTGTGGCCTCCACCGCAGTGGGGACCGAGGGGGAGGAGGGCCAAATGGCCGGATCGTCAGCGTAAAGAGAGCAGTTGGCGGAAGAAGGCAGAGAGGCCGGAAGATCATTAATGAAAACAGAGATAAAACAAGAGGGCCAAGAACGGATCCTTGCGAAACACCTCAACGGACTCGAAGGGAACGACTTTTGTGATTTTGATAAACCACGCAAGCACGCCTATCAGAAAGGAAAAATTGGGTCCAACGAGCAAAGCAAGAAGGGAGGCCAGCCGAAATGAGTTTACGGAAAAAGGGCGGGATGCCAGACAGAGTCAAAAGCTTTCGACAGGATCGTCCACGAGCCCGGCCTGGGTTTGTTAAACCTATACAAAATGGACTGAAAAAGAAACAGAATTTGATCTAGAGTAGACCGTCAAGTGCAGAAACCAGCCTGGCGGGGAGAGAGAATGGAATTAGATTCCAGAAAGAAGAATAGGCGGGATAGAATGATGCGTTCAAACAGCTTTGAAACGCGGGATGTGAGAGAGATAGGCCGGAAAGAAGCAGGAGAGTCGAGAGGCTTTCCCATCTTGTGGATGGGAATATTAGAAGATGTCTTCCGGATGGAAGGAAAGGAATGCAAGGTCCAGGAGAGATTGAAGATGTGAAGAAGAAAATCCATGCAAGAGTGAGGAAGGTGCTTTAGCATGGGATAGGCAACTTTGTCTGGGCAAGTGACAGTGGACGAGGAAAGGTTGGAGCCAGCCGCAAAAAATTCAGCGGGAGAGAAAGAAGAGCAGAAGGAAGAGTGAGACTCCACAGGGAACGTGGCTCGGCGGAGCTCAGAAAGGTAGCCTCTGGCTCTGCTACACAGGGCCTTGGGCTGAAAAACAGAAAAGAGGGATTTCAGGTAAGCGGCATAGATCAAAGCCAATTCCCTGGGAGAAGAGCAGTTGGGGAATTAGGAGAGAAGGAAGACAAGAAAGAAGAGCAAGCAAAAGAGCAAAGAAGAGATTATCCAGATTTAAGGTTAGATTTAGGTGAAAGAGAAGAGCAAGTCGTCTGCCATGCCTCAGCCTTGGCCTTGGCGATGACTGACAAGATGCGTCGAAAAGCGGAGATGTAAGCCTGGTGATCTTTATCGCTTCTGTGAGCGGCAGCGAAAGCCTTGCGTCTATCACTAACCGCTTGCTCCACCTTAGCAGACGACCAGGCTTTAGGATGGCGTTTGATGCGGCCGAAAGGAATGGAAGATTTGGCCGCATTCAATATCAAAGAGGTAAAGAGAGCAGCAGAGGAAAGAGAAAAAGACGAGTATTTCTCTGCAGAAGGACAGTGAGAGTCAAAGTAGAAGGCAATGTCAACCCAACGAGCTTTCTGAAAGTTGAAGAAAGGGGGGACGCTCGTTGGGGTGAAAGATCGGAGAGAGAGGGACAGATAGAAGAATTGGTAGGTGATCAGAACCCAGGTCCTAAAGCACCTCCCAGGAACAGAAAAGACGAAAGAGGAGGGAGCAAAAGAGATGTCAGGGGAGAAGCGACTGCCAGAGGAGCAATGTAGAAGGGTAGATATGTCAGGGTCATTGAGGGGGAGGAGGTCGGAGGAGGTCACCCAGTCAAATACTTTCTCCCCACAGGGGTCGGAAGTACCTCTTGAGTCCCAGAGAGGGTGATGGCAATTGAAGTTCCCCAGAATGAAGAAATTTTTGGAGGAGGGAAGAATGGACGGGGAAAAGGAGTCGGTTCTGCCAACCGACGGAGAAGAGCGAATAGGGGGAGCGCACACATTTACAAATGAGAGCGAGGAAGAGTTGTTCAAGGAGATATTGACCCCCACATTATCAGAGTAGGGATCAAGCAAAGAGAGAGGTAGAAAAAGGAGGTAGGAAGTTCAGAGAAGGATAAGCCCTGCCTGACGAAAATGATGAAGCCGCCGCTAGCGTGCGTGGCATCAGGAGAGAGAATGCCAGACCGAAAGTGTGTGCGATCAGAACGCAGAGCAGAGAATCCAGGAATCCGGAAAGAAGATGATGAGTTAAGATTGGATTCCTGGATACAGATAAGATCAACGAAAGAAAGAGTAGCAGTTCAGTGCTCATTGCTCGGAGACGGCTAGCATTCCATTGAAGAACCCTGAGGGAATCAGGGTGAGAGAGGAAGCAGGAGACGTAGAAGGACAGCCAGAAGCAACGGGTGGTGGCTAGGGGGCAGAGGGAGAAGACACAAAATGGGCAGAAGGGGGACAAGAGGTTTGAAGACGAGGGTGGGGCGGGAGTGCAGCATTAGCAGAAGAGGCCAGATTGTACAGTTGAGGTATACAGGTCGGGGGAGTACGAGGAGGAAGTCACAGTGTTACGAGTAGGAACGTAGCATGGGGCAGCTCCAAGAGTGAGAGCTGCCAAGAGCTCTGAATTTGGAGAGGGAAAATTGTGAGCACCTTAGATGAACCCATTTGAAGCAGGTACAGCATTGCATTGGCCTATCCCGCCAGGTCACATAAGCAAGGAAAGATGGGGCCAGGGTTGGAATAAACGTTACCGTTCATCAAGAGAAGGAGAAGAATGAGGAGAAAAGGACGGGCTAGAGAAAGGCAGGAGAAGAGAGAAAACGGGCGCCCGATTTTAAAGAAGCTGTGTGCTGCCCTTCTGCAGTCGTTCAGGGGGCAGCACATCGAAAAGATGAAGGAGAGTGCCCGGAGTAACTGGGACCCTCGGAAAGGCTAACAGCCATTTCGACCCAACCCCAACGGGGTAGGGACCACGCCAACACGTTGAGGCGGCTGTTGATTGGTGCAGTGAAACTCAAGATCGGCGATTCGGTTTCTTGTGCAGCAGTCCAGCCGCGAAGTGTGCGTTGCAATTTACTTTCTTCAAGTAAGCGTTGCCGGCTCTCCTCCAACGAGCATGGACGCAGTTGAGAACATTCACGGAAAATAACAACTGCCTGGTTCTAATAAAAAATTTTGCTGTAATTTGTTTTGCCATTGCGACACCGCAAGCAATTCCGTGGTTTTTCGCAATTTTTTAACCGCGTGTTTTTGGCATTTTCCTTTTTAAATTCCCCGTGACATCATCAAAAGCGATGGTCCTTTCCACTTTCCTCCTTCTAGTTGTACCTGTGGCGGGTACAGTGCAGGTAAACCTAATCAGGACTTGAGGACACAAATATAGGCACGAAACAAAGAGAACCCCGTCTTGAAAAAGCCTACCCCCAAATAGTCGTAAAAACAATCAATTGCGCTATGAAACAAACGCTGTTTCGGTCCGAACCTCGCTCTTTAGTTTTGTGGCTTCCATAACCATTGAAAAAAAAGAAAAGTTTGTGAATTGACAAGTTGCTTCTGAATACGACCAGTTATGGTTTTAAAAGAAGGATACAGGAATCGGGTAGATGGATGTGGCCAAAAGATGAAGAACACAGAGGCTACGCCTTCCTGGACAATTTTGACTTAAACCATGTTTAAAGTAGGCCTACACTTTCCGTTACCGCTCTCGTTACAAATGTTTTTTCACCCCGACATTGCCAGCGGACACCTTGTTGGCAAGGTCCACTAGAACTCACTGTTGTAGTTAAGGCAAGTTTTTATTGACTTAAAAACAGAAAAAATTTACCTAGAAATTTATAAAAATTAACTTTATTGACCTAGCGGTAAACTGACGTTATTATAGAACACTTTTATAGCAAATAGCGACTTTCCGCTTTCCTCAGTTACTCAAATTAAAGCTACGAGCAGATCTGTTCTACGTTATTTCAACGCTCACTCACTCAGTAAAGAAAAATTCTTTTGCTTTTTGTTACAGTTAAAAAAGTTTATGCTTACGGTTTCAGCTAATACAAACACTTTTTACCATCGTACATTTATGTGTTTTTAAAATACGCATAGCGCGTAGTTCTTGTTTCAACCTGAATTCGTCCTTTTCGATGGTGCCACGCGCTGCTTTGCAATTACTTTACTTCGTTTTATTATTAAATCATCATTGCACGTTTGAAATCTGTACAGCATAGGGTTCTTAAACTGGGGGGAGGAGGAGTTTCATCACAGAGGCTACCAAGATCTGGTTTTCAGGGGTCTGATCCCCATGATGAGAAAAAATAAAATAGCTCCCAGTCCCCATGGGTTCTTAAATGGGTGGAGGATGCG
Organism: Trididemnum clinides; assembly: GCA_963675345.1. Taxonomy (NCBI): domain Eukaryota; kingdom Metazoa; phylum Chordata; class Ascidiacea; order Aplousobranchia; family Didemnidae; genus Trididemnum; species Trididemnum clinides. The sequence goes on along the minus strand of OY776292.1, from coordinate 37,010,787 downwards.
AAGAATCTCCGGCTTTAAACCTGAAAACTTTGGGATAAGATTTGTTTCTGTAAATGTGGCAAGTCTTTGTGGAAGGAAAACCGAAGTGTGTGAAGAACTGAGGAAGAAAAGAGTTGATGTGTGCTGCATACAGGAAATAAGATGGAAAGGCCAAGAAGCTCGTTTTGTGGTTACTTCGGGACAAAGGTATAAACTGTGGTGGTTAGAAAATGATGCAGAATTTGAAGGGGTTGGAATCTTGGTGAAAGAGGAAATATCTGAAAACATTGTGGTAGTTGGAAGAAAAAGCAACAGAGTGATGGCAATTGTGCCAACTTTAAGTAGAGAAATCATACGAATAATATGTGCGTTGGGCCACAGTGCCGAAGACCAGATACAGAGAAAGCTCGTTTTTATGATGAAATGGCGAGCAAGTGTAAGTCCCATGGGACTTCGGAAGTTTTAGTAAACTCATAACTTCTTTGGGGGATTTCAATGGGCATATGGGGAATTGTGCTGAGGGTTTTGAAGGTGTACACGGGGGGAATGGTATTGAGAAAAGAAATGCAGAAGGAAGAAAATTGCTGGAGTTCTGTGATGAAAAAGAGCTGCGTGTAGCAAACACCTGGTTTTATGAGAAAGAGAAAAGGAAAATTATTTATAGCACCGGTGAATGTAAAACAGAAATTGATTTTGTGCTTTTGGGGAAAATGCAAAGAGTATGTACGGGATGTGAAAGTGAATCCATGGGAACTTTAGCACAGGCAGGTTGGTCGTATAAAAAAAGATTTTAAAAAAATATTTCGGAAAGGACCGGATCGTGGGAAGAAGGATGCGAAAGTTGAATAAAAACTGAACAAGAGTAAGATTCGAAAAAAGAGTAAAGAACTAGCCGGCAGAGTTGCGACTGATTTGTGGAAAACTTTCAAGGATGGTGTTCTAAAGGCATGTGATAAAGTGTGTGGAAAGAAGAAGTCTAGGAAAAATTGAGGAGGTGTGTGGTAGTGGAATCAGGAGGTCAAGAATACCAAAGCAAAAAAGAAGGCAGCATTTAAAGAAATGTGCAGGTTCCCATCAGAAGAAAATGCGATTTAATACAAACGTTTAAGAAATGAAAAGAGGAAAATTGCTGCTGGAGCTATGAGAATGGAAGCTAATCAGGAGTTAAATGATTTATTTCAAAATTCCAACGGTGTTATCTGCTTCCTTAAAAGAATGAAAAAAGAAGTGAAGGATCTTAAAGGAAAAAGGCGCTTAAGAGGGAGAGGCGCACGGCTGCGTTTTACTGGAAAAGACAGGGAAAAATTTGGAAGGAACACGTAGAAAAGATCATGAACGGGACCACATGGTAAAAACTGAGGTAATAGAAGGACCAGTAGAAAAAGTGGCGCGCAATGAAATTGTGGAAGCAATGCAAAAGATGAAATTGGGAAAAGCAACTGGACCATCTGAAGTAAGTGTGGAGATGATAGTGGAAGTGGCGAAATTGGGGTTAAAGTGATGATGGAACTGTGTCAGAGTGTATTGGATGGTAGAGGAATGCTTGATGAGTGAAAAACTAGTGTGATTGTGCCTATTTTTAAAGGAAAGGGTGATGTGATGAGCTGTGGAACATACATAGAAGTAAAACTGCCAGAACACGCCATGAAAACTGTTGAAAGGTCTTAGAGTGGCGAATACGAACACCGATCAGAATGAATAAAATGTAGTTTGGATTTATGTCAGGAAAGAAACAATGTATGCAGTATTCATTGTGAGAAAAATGCAGGAAAAATATCAACAAAAAAACAAGAAGTTGTATATATGTTTGTAAATATGGAAAAAACGTTTGATAGAGTTCCAAGAAAAGTGATGGAGTGGGCCATGAGAAAGAAGGGTTTACCCGAAGTAATGGTTCGAGCAGTTATGAGCTTGTATGATGGTGCAAGGATATGAGTGAGGGTGGGATATGTATATTCAGAGGAATTCGAAGTAAAGATTAGTGTTCATCAAGGTTCATCTGCGCTGTCGCCACTATTGTTTGCAATAGTTTTTGAAATTATTTCTGAAAAAGCAAGAAGGAATGTGGTTAATGAATTACTGTATGGAGATGATTTTGTTCTCATGAGCGAAATCTTGGAAGACTTAAAAGAAAGATTTTGGAATTATAAGGATACACTGGAAAGTGAGGGTTTAAAGGTCAACATCAGAAAAACAAAAGTGATGGTAAGCGGGTCGGAAGGAGAGCTGTTCAAAAGCAAGGTAGACCCATGCGGAGTTTGTGGGAGGAGGGTAATGGTCAATTTAGTGGTATGCAAGAAATGTTGAAACTGCATTTATGGCAGATGTGCAAAAACAAAAAGAGTCACCACTAAATTGACAACGAGTTTTTTTGCTCAAGATGCAGAGAAATAACGGAAGGAACGATAGACTCAATCGAAAGTTGTGCGATGAAGTGGAGACAATAAATGGATTTTGTTATTTGGGAGACAGACTAGCTTCTAATGGTGGTTGTGAAGCGGCAGTCACTGCAAGATCAAGAATTCTTTGGATAAGATTCAGGAAATGTGGAGAGTTGTTACCAGGTTATAGGTTTCCTCTGAAGATCAAAGGTAAAGTTTATAGTTGTTGCATATGATCAGCAATACTGTATGGAAACGAGGCATGGTGTTAAAAAGAAAATGAAAAAGCAATTTTAATGAGAATGCAGAGAACTATGGTGAGAGCCAGGTGCGGTCGGAAAATTGTAGATAAATAGACGACTGAAGAACAGATGAACATGCTGGGGTTGAAGCAAACTGTTGATGGGTTAGCAATAGCGAATGGAATTGGATGGTATGAACATGTGGTGAGGAGGAATGATAGGAATGTTTTAAGAGTAGCTCTAGATCTTGAAGTAACCGGCATTGGAAGGCGAGAACGACCGAAGGAAACCTGGAAAAAGCAAGTGAAAGAGGAAGCAGAGATGATTAACTTGAAGAAAGAGGATGTCCTAAATCGAGCAAAGTGGACAGATAAAGTGGGAACATATTGCAGAAGAAGTATGGTAAATCGGATCATCTCCACTGAGGGTCGGCACCGGATAAAAACTGAAAAACTGCTACTACTACTGATCCAGCAGGATTTAAAAAAATTCGGATTTAGGAGCGCGCTTTTTCCGATTTACAGGATGACCTCTGGATCAATTTTGAAAAGTTTGTGTCTGCTGGACAACCGAGCCAAAAATAGCCTGGTGAAAGCTCTAAAGAATACGAAATTAATTTTAGTCAGGAAGTCGGAAATAGTTTGATAAATGTTTTGGCAATTTGGTCTGGGTCGCCAATTTTGGCACTTTGCTTTGGTAATTTGCCTCGTTGGTTGATAATTGTTTTGCCGAACAGCTAAATGAAAAACAGCTACCATAGACCAAATACTTATTTATTTTGTATATAAAGTAATATACACAGTAATTGATAGTAATGGTTTTCTGACAACATTTGGCTTGACTATTGCAGAATCATTGCATTCTCCGAATACTGCGGTATTGTATCTTTGAATGCTAATAGTGGATCCCTCTCTCGGTTTGGGTTACCCTTTTTTCAATGGTTAAATCTACCGGAACAGCGCTAAAACAACACATAACCGCAAATGCATAATACCTGCTCTGCCGTTTGAATCATAAAAGTAAATTTAAACTCTGGTTTACGGGCACAAGCAACCCAAATATTACACAAATGTAAAAATATTAAACCGTGGTTCGAACATTCAATGTTCGCGATTACGTCACACTACTGAACTGCTCGAATTTTCGCTCTCAAACATGCTGAACCGCCACAATGGTTACGAAGTTAGTAGTTGATACCAATGTTCATGTTTTACTCGTACATGTTTAGTACTTATGCTTGTCGAAGACCTGGTCTTAATTGATGCTCAACTCGTGAACATATTTTTATACTAATAAACAGGATCACGGGGGCATTATTTGATATTTCTCGGTAACTACTATCCCGGATTTCCGAACGTGATCTTTTCCAAATGATAATAATAATAATATTGTTCAAAATATTTTGTACAGTTTTTTGTGGTGCATTCTCTTTGTCTAGCGCTTACTGATTAGGCAGTGGTTAGATATTGTAGCCTCCCAGTATACATCTAGTATTCAGCTAGTTTGTAAATTATTAACATACAACAAATTGGTCTATAAGGTCCCACCTTAAAATGCTGCTTGATACTATATTTTTTAAATCGGTAGCATACACATGATCTATAAAAGTTTGTCTTGAGGCAGTAATTCTGGCAGATGAACTGATTAAGCATTTGCATAAACAAGCTTATTCGTGTGTTAACATATTGGCGAATATCATTATTGGTGGATAGTCGCATTAAATCTAGGTTAAATCTATATGTTGGAACATTTTTTAAATTAATGCTGTGAAGAGTGGTGCGCAAATATTCGCTAAACTGATCAATTTGGTCAGCAACATGAGAAGGATATCTATACACGACACCCAATAAAAGCACAGTGCCCTCAATTGATACATCAATCCACAAGTCTTCAATTAATAAAAAATAGCGGCTATTTTGCTTTATAACCGAAAAATGAATTGAATTTTTGATGTAAAATCTAACCCCACCCGCAAGGGTTGGACTCTGCTGATGAATAAAATCGTATCCACTTGACTTAATATTGCCAAGAATTTGAGACTCTTCAATTTAGTTCCAGATATTGTAGTAATGTCCGGTCGCAAATTTGATCAAGCCAAATAGTTTATTAGATTGTTTAGGTTTTTTGTAAGCTATTTATATCAAAACGTAACATTAAAAAGTTGTTATTGCTATTAACATCGGTTCCAGATATATTTGGGATTTCATCAAAATAAGCGCAGCCGTAAACTAAAGTATCGTAATTGGTCTTGTGCCATGATGTAAAATTACGGTGTGTCATATCAGCAGTGACACTCTTATCCGTAAGTGTGATTGCGTATTATTTCAATATTCTTCACAATGGTGCTGTTATTGCCATGGTTTTGACGGCAAATTCCTTACAGTTTTTTAAAGGATCACTGAGTGAGAAAATGCGGTTACTAATTACTTGCAAAAAGGCTTTCAACTTTTCTAACGTAGTTTTGATTATAATTACATCCTAATGTATCAGCATCAATTTCATTTGCAATAACCTATGCCCTTTTGGTGGTGCTGTTTCATCGCCATTATTTATTGTTACTTTTCTTTAAGCCCCGTATTAGGACGTTGCTTCGGCCCCAAATTTTGAATATTCACCGCTGTTTGTCTATTAGCGTTGTCACTCTCCCAATGGACAAATTTATGCAGGGATTCAACTAGAAAGGTTTTGCATATTAATGCCCAGTTGTCCATCTATGCACTCTGACCACTGGTGATAGCAAGCCAAGCAGGCTCCGACGTCTGAAAAATGGTCTCTTACAGGGATCAGTCCTGGATCCTCTTCTTTTCAACATCTACAATCTGCCTTCCATAACCTCCGAGAAGTATGCCTGCGCTGACGACTTGGCGATACTTCATTCATCTGGAGATTGGAAGGTAATGGAAAGAACTTTGAGCGAAGACATGACTACACTTTCTGCATATCTTCAGACTTGACGGCTAAAGCTCAGCCATGCTAAAACGGTGACAGCAGCCTTTTATCTCCACAATCGAGAGGCTAAGCGTGAGCTAAAAGTTAAAAACGATCGTAAAATCTTACCATTTTGTCCAGTGCGGCCTATCTTGGTGTGAAACTGGACAGAGCGCTCACGTACCGTCATCACGTTGAGACACTGCGCAAAAACTATCCTCGGGGGTTTTGCTGTTGAGGCGACTTGCGGGTTCAGCATGGGCGCTGGCGCCAAGACATTACGCACAGCTGCCTGTCCTTGATTTATTCAACTGCTGAGTACTGCGCACCAGTTTGGTGTGGCAACGCGCATACTCGCCTCATTGACAGAGTTCTTAACCCTTTAACGTCCGGTGTTAATTTGAAGCAACTAACTAAAAATGCTCCGTTTATTTCAACGTATTGATTTTGAAGTTGCCAATGACAAATGTTAATATAAAGACACATAGGTCTTTCCCGGTAATCTAAAAGAATTTTGAAGTTTTGGATTTTATAAGTATTTTAGGAGATCTTTTTTTTAAATTTTTGGTGTGTTTGAGCTTTCGGCATGGTCATGAATTTGCTTCACACCAAAATTGGAAAAAATTAAGTTTTTATTTTCTGAAAAAAATCACAGAAACAGCAGTGAGAAAAATGTGTTCAAAAAATGTTATTTTAGAAAATGATATAGCTCAATAAGTCTTGGGGAGGGTTTTTTTTATTTGTTGCTTTAAAGTAACATTCGGCCCAGCTTACACTAAGTTATCTCAAATCAGCCTAAATTAAATATGATTAAATTACTTCCAATTGTTCCTTGTAATTTTTTAACTATGTTTGGATGTTTATATTGGCAACATTTTTACTTTAGAAGTTTCTCAACTCGTAATGACAGTATGGTTTTTATCTCTTCAAACAGTAGTTTTGTAGGAAAACAGTACCCTAATTCTTTTATTATTTTTAAGATCAGTTTATTGGAGTATGTTTGTAGGTACAGTAGTCTCTAGTTAAAAAGTAGCCTAGATTAAAATATTCACATTTAGATTTTATTTAATGTTTATTAGCTATACAGCCTATTAAACACTTTCCTTATAATGAGACCTTCATCATTTTATGGCAAAAATTGATGCATTCCGTTACCATTCAATAGTGATGTGTCATCAGAAAGCAGGGGAAACAATCATTTGCATAGGAACAATCACAACCAATGGAAATTGATATCATCAAATCCCCTGTTGAATATTTTAGATATTATTTTGATGAAACCCTTTTTGACCAAATTGTTTTTCAATCAAACTTGTATTCCATCCAGCAAAATTCCAATAAACCATTGAGACTAACTCGATGGAAATTGGAACAATATATTGGTGTTTTTTGTACATGGCATGTGCAACATTACCAAACTTACGTCTTTACTGGAGTAAAGTGTACAGGAACGATAACATTGCTAATGTTATGTCAAAGGACAGATGGAAAGAAATAAAAAGAAATTTACATTTTAATGACAACAGCCAACAGCCTTCTTCTGAAGCTTCAAATTTTGATAGAATGTTCAAAATAGGGCCACTAATCGACCATCTCCAAAGCAAAGTACGGAGAGTTCCAAGCTGTGAATTCCTATCAGTGGATGAACAGATTATGCCTTACAAAGGAAATCATAGCTCCAAACAGTACATTCCATTGTTCCCTTTAAACGCGAAAAAAGTGCGAATTTGCGAAATCATGTCAGGCGGATTCGCAGTTAAAATTTAGCAGTGCGTAAAAAAGTCCGGCGGTTATTGGTAACTTTTTCCGTTTGTTACAATTTTTGCGATTTGTAAATGCGTGGGAGACAGTAAATGGGAATGAAAGGTTGGACCCCGCTTTTTTAGGGCAATGCAGCGTCTCGCGTAAACATCGCCCGGCTATGACGCAACGGCGAGTGACGGCGACTTGAAATATCGCGCATGCCGCTACCAAACTTCTTTTGTATCACAAATCAACCCCAAAGCAAGTAACATAAAGTAAACAGGCCAATTTCTATCGTAGCTAAAGAGCAGTAATAGCGAGTAGCTATCAAACTTCACTTCAACTCAAAACATAAGTTTTCGAGGGAAGTTTGAAACTGGAATTGCTTAACTTATGTTTTCTCTACGTTTCAACGCTAATTTCAATCGTGCTTGTTAGATAAAAAAGCGCATAGCTCTCGGTTTCACTTTTTCGTACAAAACGCCATTTTGTAAATCAGAAATAAATAACCTCTCACTTGTTATTTATAAAAACTAAAAGTAAAAAAAGAGTACGATTTCTAACCAATTTTAGTTTTAAATCCCCTCCAAAATCTTTTTTTAAATAAAATGCAGCTGATAGCCATGCGCTATGGTAATTTGCCAGGCATGATTGAAATAAGCCTTGAAACGAGAAGAAAAAATATAAAGTGCAGTTTCAATTTCTTTAACCCTGCTTTGGTACCATGAAAAAAATCACGTTTGCAGTACCTTGGGGTCAATATGACCCCATTACTAAAAATACATTTTGCCACCAGTAGAAAAACTCAGATTGTTATCAGTCTGTGTTTATTGCTTGAAAAATGTAGTGGAGTGCACAATACACGAATATTTTACTTCTGATACTGGTTACAGACCATCTTGCTGTGTTCTTCGCAAGTGGTGCTATGACATCTGCTGCAGGTGAGTCTGTGCTTTTTGTCCTTCAATCTCGGACAAAGAAAGCATCTCTTGCGCCCTGATGGACAATGCTGGGTGATGTTTTGAACAGCTAGAGGTGCTTCTGGTAAAATTCCAAAGCTGCAAATGATTTTTGTCATAACCTGAAATGTTTGCGGGGTCACCAATCTGCGCTTAGCTAGAGGAACAATCAACGATATGAATAGTTTTTTCATGGAGTCGATATGACCTCAAACAATAAAATGTAAAATTTACAAAAAAAGCAACATTGAAAGTAAGATTGAATGAATAGAAACAGTTGACAAGAACCTGTAGAGAAAATACCAAACAAGATGAAACTTTGTAATCTCAAAGTTTGGAATATTTAGTCTATCAAATGAGCCTGGGGTCATATTGACCCCATGGTACCAGAGCAGGGTTAAACACGTTTTTTGTTCAAGTCTAGCCTTTTTTCAATTGCTGGAAAGGAAGACTTTGTCTTGACTTGTTTTTTATTTTAGTTAGTCAACACTTCTGACATTTACTTTGATAACTTTTCTGAGGTCGCGCATGAAAACGAGAAAAAATATGACCAGACCACATGCCTCTGAGCATTTCAAAAATGGGCAAAATGCCAAAAACGCTTGTGAAAACGAGAAAAATGTATGACCGGATCGCATGCTTTTGTGCATTTCGAAAATGGGCAAAATGCCAAAAACAATTTGAAACCAACAAATGCAAAAAATGCTCATGAAAACGAGAAAAAATATAGCCGGGCAACATGCTTCTTTGTATTTTGAAAATGAGCCAATGCCAAAAACGCTCATGAAAACGAGAAAATGTATAACCGGGCCACATGTCTCTGTGCATTTCGAAAATGGGCCAAATGCCAAAAACGCTCATGAAAACGAGAAAAATGTATAACCGGGTCACATGCCTCTGTGCATTTCGAAAATGGGCAAAATGCCAAAAACGTTTACAAAAACGAGAAAAATGTATAACCGGGCCACATGCCTCTGTGCATTTCGAAAATGGGCCAAATGCCAAAAACCGTTGAAAAGCATTGAACTAAATATGAAGTTTCATCATCGAAGTACGTCGGAGGGGAAAATTAAGGATTTTGTTGTACGCCAACCAACACTATCGGCAAACTGTAAGCTATGCAAAGTTAGCCTAGCGTATACACTGACTAAACAGCAGTAGGCTACTGCAAGCATCTGTTTTTACTCTTTCAAAACATGTTACTAAGACTGGTGTAACCGTTTGTTTAGCAATGTCCGCCAAAACTTGTCCGGCGGTTTTCGTACATTTGCTAGCGATTTTGCACTCGCGCCGGCGGTTACGCACTTACAAAAATTTTAGAGGGAACAGAGATACATTCCTAAAAAACCTAAGAAATGGAGTTTTAAAACTTTTGTATTGACTGACAACAAAGGCATTGTGTACAATTTTGACGTTTATTGTGGTGCAATAAAGCCAGTCAATGGGTTTCCAGACATAGGAGCTAGTGGTAACATTGTGTTGTAGTTGGCCCAAATTGTGCCAAAAATGAAAAATTACAAGTTATTTTGTGACAATTGGTTCACAAGTATTCCTCTATTACATGAGCTGGCAAAAATTGGGATACAATGTCTGGGAACTGTACGGCCAAATCGCCTCCCAAACATTTCCGTGCCAAATGAAAAAAAAGGAAGAGGAAATTATGAACAACGAGTCACATCAGTGAGCGGAGTGGAAGTACGAGCAGTGAGATATTTTGATTAAAGGCCAGTAATGTTTGCAACGACTTATGCCAGCGTGGAACGGATCATAGAAAAACTAAAATATGACAGCAAACAAAGAAAAAAGATACCAGTGCCTACCATTGCTTCTTTATACAACAAGCACATGGGAGGGGTTGATCGTTTAGACCACTTGATTGCCCTGTACAGGAGGGTAATACGTTCGAAAAAGTTCTATCACAAAATTTTTACCATTTAATAGATATAATGTGTGCAAGTGCCTGGCAGGAGTACAAACAATGCTGTAACATCCTTGGAGTTGAAAAAAGAGAAGTTGTGCAATAGTTTTCGCGCAGCAGAAGTTAAATCTCTTTTTGCTTTCAAAACCGAAGTTGCAGAAGCATTCTGCAAACAGGGAAAGGTGGTGCTGAAGACAAAGGGAAGACCTTGCACCAGCTTTGTAGAACAAGAGTTTGCAAAAAAAGCAAAAAAAGGCCCTGTCAAACCAATTCCAAGTGCTCCGGTGAGAAAAGACCAAATTGGTCATTTTCCTGAATTTGGGAAAAAAGGAAGATGCAAGATGCCAGAATGTAAGGGAATTACAAAAATCTCCTGCATCAAATGCAAAATCAATCTTTGCTTTACAGCAAAAAACAATTGCTTTTTATTGTTTCATTCATGTTAAATTGTGTTACGATTTTTCATTATTTTCTGCTATTTATCAAAAAAAATCAGCTTTTAGTGACAAATGTTGCTTTTAACTAACAAAAAAATAAAGTTATAAAAAAAACATAAAATTAATATTTTTTGTATATTATACATTGTCTAACAGCAAATCATCTATAAAACAGCAAAGTAGATTTTTATACTAAAAAAATAAAATTCAGGCAGTAAAGGGTTAATGGCGCTTTGCGCATTGTCACTGGAGCGACACTCTCCTTGGCTAATCGCAGTCCTTTGGACCCTGGCCGCATTCTGCATGGACAGCTGACTGAGCCACAGGCTGCTAGCAAGGAGAGACTGAAATCTAGACACCCGTTTGTTCCTGCTGCGCGAAAACTATTGCACAACTTATCTGAATTGGGCATCCGCGCTGCCCAATGGACGAACTTGACATGAGACACAGAGTTCTCGAAGAGTATGTCAGCGCTCGGTGTCTACATTCCTAGGGTCATCACAAGACACATTGGTATGAGTTTGACCAGAACAGCTTGGGTCAAACTCAATCGCCTTCGTACTGGCGTTAGGCGTTTTGGTTCGTCCATGCACAAATGGGGTCTTGCTTCTTCAGCAAAATGCGAGTGTGGCTCTAATGAACAAACTGCTGACCACATTATTTCAACATGTCCCACACATCGGGCACCTCGAGGAATAATGGATCTGATAGTTTTGGATGACGAAACAAGGTGCTGGCTCAACTCCATCACTGCCAGCATCTGATCTAGGCAACAAAGCAGGTTGGGGTGGTAAAAGCATAAACCCTCGGTCCCCATTCTTTTCTTGTGTCCGACCTGGATCATAGATACCTTGCTATACGAAGACGAATGACGAATCTATGCTTCATTCTACAATGGGAATACAAAAACGTACACTGTTAAACAAATAATAGCTCAGCCCATTTGATTTTTGTTAACTACACCACTGAATGTAACCTATAAGTTTTGTGCATGCATTGTTTCCATCACTGTAGTCTTTCACAACCCGGTGTTTTACCCCTGTTATTTTGAAACACTGCAGAAGCATGAAGCTTTTTTAAAATGAAGGTGTGTGTCAGTAGAAAGGATATCAATTTTAACTGCATATGAATATAAACTGCTAAAAGATGTTAAAATTATTTTTTCGGAGTCGGACCAGGATCAGAATTTAGTCTTCTTGCGCAAAGCAGAAAAGGGATGAGAATTCAGTAGTGATGTTCATAACTCTAAAATTGATCATCACGGCGTCCTCTGGTTTACAAGGGGGGAGGGGGGGGGGTGAGGGGCCAAGAATCCATGGCCCTCCTTTAAATGAATAACAAAAATTTGACCAAATCAACGTTTTGAAAAAATTGATGTCCAAAAAAAATGTTGTTACCAATTAAAGGCGACTTGGTTTTTTCTTGGTATTGTCGAGGGAGGCGCGTCTCAGCAAGGTAAAGAACCCCTGCTATTGAGGGGAATAAAATACTGGGAAACAAACAGAGGTTGAGCAGCCCATATATACCATTGTGAATACTATCAATGCTCAGGATGTTTGAGAAGTCACTACACCCTTATGCACAAGATATATAGCAACGATATAAGTTGAGCAAGCTTGCAAAATGATATGAGAGTTCTATGGCAAGTTCGACCTTATTCAAATAGTCTGCTATGCTCGTCAAGAAATGCAATATCTGTCTGGTGGTTGAGTGGGTTGCATTGTTGATGCACCTCGTATATGATGAAGTTTAGCAATTTGGTATTCAGTCTTGCCATACAATATGACAGATACCAGAGCGTATTTGAGTGAAGATAAATTAGTCGCCAGTGTATGGGCGCGTGAAGGACTTCGCACCTGAGTTGTTTATGCGTAATGATGTAATATAAACAAATATTAACTTCGAACCAGACGATTTATTATGAATAAATCCCTATGATCCACCAATTTGATGCTTGTTTTTTGATATTGATTGGTCACTTCTCGAACACCATTCTTTTATCCCTAAATATTGTGTAACCTTGCACACGACGTTTAGCAATAAAAGAGGTTGACTACATGTAAAGGCATTATTCCTTGTCATCAGTTTTGATTGACTGAACAATTGCATCATCTAGCAAAAATTGACCTTATATACCCAAAAACAAAAATATTGACTCAACAGTTGAAACTTGACTTTTTATTGGCCTATAAAATTTAGAATCTGAAATTTACTCTGTGTTTCCAAAGTTTTTACTGAATATCTTGCTTACCACGAAAAATTGACTGTACTGAAAAAAATTTGCCCTCGTTAATGGCTTATTGCTAGGCAGGCTTACTTAGTTACTACTTGTAATTGAAACGGTAAAAAACTTGTAACATTCTTCACTTTTTTTCAATGTTACACGATAAAATTTCGTTACAGTCTACAATAATAATTAGCCTAGACGAGTGATCACAACTAGCAAAGCATTCACATATAAAGCACGATCCCACTAGGAAGGAAGAAAACACAACACAACTTTTAATTAGCTTTATAGCCATTGCTGGGAGATTGTCATCACATCTTCTTTTGGTCAAAAAATTAAGCCAAAATTAAAATTGAAAATAACAGAAAATGAAGGAATCAGCTTCTGAAGCGGTATGTCCTCATATGTCTTGTAGCCTTATATAGTGAATCCTGACTACAACACTGAAACAGTTACATATTTCAGTATGAAATTTTTTGAAGCTTATAAAAACCTTGACTTTTGACTAGAATTATTACCTTTACTCATAACAAAACAAAAAAGTAGTCAGCTTAATTCAAGGTTTGAAAGCTCATAGTAGTATGACATAATAGCCGGTATGACTCAAAGTACTATGACATCACAGCGGCTTATGGTACTATGCTTACGTACGAAGCAAGGAAGTTGGCTGGAGTTGAAATTGTCGAATTTTGTAAAGCAATTTGTGGTATTTAGGTGTTAGTTGTAGTTGGCGCAGCAGTGCCACAACCTTGCCAAGGCCACAAACCTCTCCATTCTTTAAAAGAAAAGGCGAAGTGGAGGAGGTAGGCGATTGTTGTGAAGAATGCGAAAGCCGCTCCAGCTCCGACTGTTGGGATCTTTCCAAACACAGATATTATACAAGCAGCCACGAAGTATAAAAGGGTGACAATTCCGTTGTAGAGCGTTTCAACGACTCCCCATGGGACACCAGAACAAGTGGTGGCATTGAGACCCGCCATGAAGATAATGAGAAAAACTCTAAAAAATAACAACAATGTTTAAAATGTTATTTTGGATACCTGTTAAAGATATACAGTGATTCTTTTAGCAAGCATTCCGGCAATTGGCAAAAGGAGCAAAGTAGATGTAATCTCAGAAAATACTGTAAGCATGTTTTTATATTTTGCCTCTACTCTTCAGCCGGTGAGGAACTGGTCGTTTTAGGAGAAAGGAATCAAGAGACGGTGGCAGGGTTAGTAACCGATAGTGCAAACGTAGAGGATAAACCGATACTCGGATTTATGTAAAAGGAGAGAATACTCCGATTTCTATATCAGTTTTACATACCAAAGAATAATAATTACTGCAATAGTTTTACATTGAATACCAATAGTTTAATGTTATGCAATTCATAGTTATGTTATTTTGTGGTCACAGAAAAATTTTTGCGGATAAACATTTAGCATCTCAAGTTTAGCCTCGTTTTGTAGCCATCTGAACTACCAGCACTATGCATTTTTACCACAGGAGACTTTGATTCAGCAGGAGAGATAGTGGTAAAATTCATTTCCCAAGACACACTATGGTAGACCCATGGCGGTGTAAGGTTTGCAACGTCCTCATTATAAAGTGTATGAAAAAGAAAAGCCTAGATGCAATATCGTGGAAAAACAATCCTGACAATGAAAGTTGCAGCTTAATCAATAAATCATAGGCTACATACATGATGTACGCAATTGTACATAATAAAGCATTAAATTGTAATTGATCATCAGGAACGAGCATCTTGATTATTACAGTTAATGTACATCAGAGTTAGATCAATTATAATTTGGACATAATAGATTGTTAGTAATTCGTGATTTTGGTCCATTGAAAATCGAATCGGGGTAAGGTGCTAGCATAACTAAATAATTATTATTTTTCTGTTTGTGTTTACACAACTCAACAAAATATGCCAACTTTAGAGCTAAGTTGTTGCTAAATGACTTTTATTTGCAAATCATCATGTGTTAGCCTATATTTTTTGTGCTACCGTTTAGTTTCCTTCTCTTAGGCTCGTCAGGTACATTTAAAAGCAAAAATATTGGGTACCGGTAGTGCAAAAAGCACAAGTTTGAAAAGTTTAAGAAAACGTTTGTAGTTGCAACTAAAAAAATTAACAGCAGAGAGAGTAACTACTGTTGCTAGGCAAAAATTAACTGTCGTAACCAAATTCAATTTTACTTGCTTTTTAGTAGCCACAAACTTTTCCACCTTTTCAATCTTGCGCGTCTTGCATTTTTTATGAGTTTGCTTTTAGATGTGCGTAATTTTTCGCAAACTTTGAACTTATTTGATTAATTATAAGCATATGCTTTTAACAATAGCGCCGACAGTATTATTTATATGAAGATGGTCTTGGTCAAAAAGTCTGAGAGCTTGATGACTGGTGCGTGAGCCGAATCAGCTTACTTTTGACAGAGCAAATTAGGTATGTAGGCTACCTATAGCGTATAGCATAGGCACGTATGCCAGGGGTGGGCAGATGGGCATTTTCATCGTAATTGATCTATTGTCATAACAGTACTTCCATCAGTCGCACACTTATCACATTTACAAAGTTGCGCCATTACTGCTTAACAAAAAGTTGATTTTGCAGGAAATATAAATATGATGGCATCAACAGCTCTAAAATACAATGCCATGAATAGGTATTCATTGCAATGTGACAACCCAAAAGAAAAAAAGTATTACAAATGTAAAGCTCAGTAGCTCTACCGTTACGAAATCTACGTGGGAATCAACGACACCAAAGTTAACCTTGCTGTTGACCAACTGTGCATTCATAAGCTTCTCGTAAAAATGTTGATCTAGCCCTTTAATCTATAATACCTTGAAAATCAGAGGCGTGCAATTTGCGGCCTGCGACCTGAAATTTTTCGACCCGCGGAAGGATGTGACTTGTGGTCCACGACCACAGACTGCATTTTCAGGTTGACTAACTAGAAATTCAGCCTTCTGGAAGCCGAACACGTCGGTTTTCATTCAAACAAAAATTTGTTTTACTCGTGCTTAAAAAACCATTTAATACTTTATCAATACCATCGGATTGGCGCACAAATCTTCGCCATTGGAATCAGTGCAGGGGCTGAGGGACCTATTGATATTTTAGTCTGATAATTGGCAATTTGGCGGAATTTTGCTGAAACAAGAACTACAATTGATTGCTGCAATATCAGTTTGCAAACATTTTTATCAGTTTAAGAGGCTGCACCCCACATCTGCCCCTGTTCGCATTCGTAAATTTTTCGAAAATAAATAGTTATTTTTCATTGCGGAGTACGAACTCCCATGCTACCTTTTAACTTTTATTAAGCTGATATAATTGGGTGGCAAAATAAGTCCAAAACCCAATAATTTTCAAATTTTGTCGTCAAACTATGGCTGTAAAAGTACGTTTTCTTTCAAGGCACTGCTTCTGTATGGGGGAGCAACCACTCAATTTGCGGTTGTATGCTTTGAGTTTGCTTGTCGTGGGGTTTTGAGTGTGAAACTCCTGTATACGACATTTTGTGGTAGTTAATCAGGCCAGATAAATAAAAATAATACCTATCTACTACTCTTCGTACATTAACGAGCAATCATAAACACTAATTCATAAAGCGAACTCTTGAAAATCGCGGGGGTACCCAGTTCCCCTCTAACTCTAAGGTCTTTAGGCTGCTGCGGATACAATGCGCAGTATTACTCCAGTATTCACTTTAAGAATTTTGACTGGTCTGTTGTATCTTCCACTGCTGCAAAAACGAATGGACACCACTGTTGAAAATAAGGAAGATTGGACAGGATGCTGGGGTTATAGAAAGCAATGATTGGGCTACTCACATAACACCAGCTATAAAAATTTAAGACACAATGTAGCACAATTTATAGTTTTGCAAGAACTGTTTAAATTACATAAGCTGCACTTGAAGTCTTACAGATTGATATAAATGTCTTAAATTGAATTTAACAATATTTCCAACGAAAAATGAAAATCTTGAATTAGCTTACTTGCTCAATATCTTATTGTTTTATTGTATGCTAACGCGTGAAAACGCAGATATTATTACTATCATATTAAAAACGTCGTAGATATTGTATACGTTATATCTTAAATTTTTTAAAAGATAGTGTTTCCTGATTTTAAAATGAGGGATGTCTATACTCCATTTAATATATTTTGGTCCATTATCAGTTCTGACTGTGGCGAATTTAAGTTCTCTCACCAACTTTGGTAAGTGCATAAAGTGTAAATTCATACAAAAGGATCCCACTCACCCTCAGAGACAATAAATATCTTCCTGGAAATTTTTGGTGCACTTTTTGATGAAGATAGTTTTGTTATCTCCAAACTCACCGAAAAGATCATGGGTCTTACCTACCTAATGTAAAATGGTAACGAGTACAACCAAAAATAAAGTAGAAATTGAAGTTCAGTAAACATTGAACCTTTTTGGTCAACGGTATTTGCAGTCGAAAGAAGGCAATGGCAAACCACTTCCGATCATTCCCTGCCAAATATAACTTCCATGCAAAGTCAAATTAAAAGAGAATCAGATAATGGCGTCAACAGGAGCGTGCCCAACTCAGGCATTGCTGCTTCGCCCGGTGGGGACTGTGATGTTCGTCGGGTCACACCCGACCGTCAACCAATTACTGTGCGAAAAAGTACGAACAAAGAAAAGGGTAAAATTCGAGTCGCAACCTGGAACGTACGAACTCTAGCACAAAGAGGCAAAATAGAGAATTTAATCCAAGAAAGAAAGCGAATGAATATAAATGTCATGGGTGTGGCTGAAATGCGTTGGAAGGATCAAGGACATATAACAAATAATGGATATAAAGTGTTGTGGTCCGGTGGACAAAAACTCGAGCATGGGGTTGGTTTTGTGCTAGACCCCTTGGCGTCTAAAGCATTCAAAGGATACCTGGCTGTATCAGACCGCATAATACTACTAAAAATGAAAGGCCCACAGCGTGATCTGAACATAATTCAAGTATATGCCCCGACAGAGGCAGCACAAAACGAAGAAATAAACAAATTTTATGGCAAGCTTGAGGAAACACGCAGAAAATGTAAAACTAATGAAATTCTAGTGGTTATGGGAGATCTAAATGCAAAGGTTGAAAATAACCGCAATGGAAACACCGCAGGACCTTTCGGTGTAGGTGTGAGAAATGAACGCAGAAATCTGTGGGTTGACTGGTGCAGAAACAACAAGTTGATAATAACAAATACATGGTTTCAAAACCACCCAAGACGTTTGTGGACATGACAATCACCTGATGATACAACTCGAAACCAAATAGACTTTATCGCCATATCTGAACGTTATAAAAATGGAGTGTTGAATTGCAGAGTTTTTCCAGGCGCTGATGTTGGAAGCGATCACGTGCCGGTATTAGCAACTTTACGCGTCAAGCTCAGAACTTGCTATAAATCGAAGAAAATGCCAAAGCTGGACTATGAAAAATGTTTAAAAGATAATGCAGTACGAATGAATCTACTACGGCACTTCAATAATGAAATCACACGTAGACATGCTAACCCCCCTGCGGATAATTTGAACAAATTCTCTAACTTTCAATATGCAGCAAAGATAGCCATACAAAAATGTTTAATTTTGGAAGATAAGAAAGAATCTAAATCATGGATGACCGAAGAAATCATAAATTTGTTTAAAAAAAGAGGACAAAAACACCGAGGATCAGACGAATATAAGAGAATGGGTAGAGAAATAAAAAAGAAGTGCACAAATGCTCATGAAGATTACCTGACAGAAAAGTGTAAGATCATAGAGAAATCGTATAACTCAAATCCGAAAGTAGTGCATCAAAGAACCCGAGAAATCAGCAGTAAGAAGTATTATAAAACGACAACTGGATGTATCAAGGACAAAAATGGAAACATCCTGTTTGAAGAACAAACAATAAAACAGCGTTGGACAGAATACATTAAGGAACTTTACGACGATCCGGAGAGAGATGGGAGGCTGATCAAATTCAATAACGATTTGTCTGGACCAGAAATCACAAAAAGTGAAGTTAGAGAAGCTATATCTAGCATGAAAAACGGTAAGGCCGTAGGCCCTGACGAAATACCGGTAGAAGTCATCAAAGCTCTGGGTGACTCAGCGGTGGACGTGCTGCATGATCTTGCAAATACCATCTACAAAACGGGCGAGATTCCGGAAATACTACAGAAATCGGTTTTCATAACAATTCCCAAGAAAACAGGTGTGACGGAATGTGAGAATTTCACAACAATAGCAATCATGAGTCATGTTATCAAAATCCTCCTTAAGATCTGTGTTCTTCGAATGAAAAATAAGATTCACCTAGAAATAGCCGAAGAACAATATGGTTTTCAACCAGACAAAAGCACTAGAAACGCTATATTTTTCCTAAGAATGTTATCTGAGAGAGCAATTGAAATGCAACAAGACCTGCATATTTGCTTTATAGACTACAAGAAAGCATTCGATTGCCTAAAGCACGAAATGGTACTGAAAAAACTACAAGAGGTGGGCATAGACGACAAAGACCTCAGGATCATTCAAAACCTATACTACGAACAAGAAGTTTCATTACGAGTTGGGAACGCAGAAACAGAGACAATCCCAATCAAAAAGGGTGTACGACAGGGATGCGTAGCTTCACCGGATTTATTTAATTTCTATCAAGAAATGATTATGCGCGTTACAACAAATATGGCCGGAATCAAAGTTGGAGGCATAAACATTAACAACATCCGATACGCTGACGATACAGCACTCATTGCAACTTCACAGGTCAATTTACAGAGGTGGACAGAGTAGCTGTGGAAAGTATTGCTTATGGTATGGAAGTGAACGTAAAGGAAACTGAATGCATGGTGATGACCGAAAAGGAAAGCGTTCCAGAATGTTGAATTACAATCAAAGGAGAAATGGTAAAGCAGGTGAACAATTTTAAATATATCTTGGATCAAACATAACATCCGATGGAAGATGTGTGACTGAAGTAAAATGTCGTATCGCGCAAGCCAAGCGAGCCTTTGTTGAACTGGACAATATCCTAAAGAACAAAAAGATGTCAATACGGACAAGAATGCGGGTTCTAAAATGCTATGTACATCCCATTTTACAATATGGCTGTGAAACTTGGACCTTGAACGCGGAACTAAGAAGACCGATCAACGCATTTGAAATGTGGTGCTTGCGTAGAATGCAAAGAATATCATATGTCACCCGAAAGACAAACGAAGAAATATTACAACAAACAGGACAGAAAAGAGAACTTTTGAAGAATGTGATGAATAGACAACTGCAGTTTTTTGGGCACGTCATGAGGAAACAGAAACTTGAACATGTTGTAATATGTGGAAAGATTCGAGGAAAACGCGCACGAGGACGACAACGCCTGAAACTTATGGATCAATTGAAGGACGTGTTGGGTGGATCGACTGAAGAGATACTGCGGGCCGTGAACGATTGAGACGGCTGGAGGAACAAATGCAGGGAAGCTGTCGAAGGCTGGCCTCAGCCATGACACTTGAAGAAGAAGAAACATTAGAGTAAAATAACAAAAATGACCTGAAACAAATCGATAGGGCATAACCAAACCTAAGATAGTGAGTATAGACGCTGAATACGTGTAGGCCACTATACACATAAGTAACGACGACACCTATACCAATGGCCCGGTGCAGCGGTAAGGGCACAAGGGAGTCAAATGGTCCTGCAAGCCACTGCTGATGACATCGTCCGCTTGGCCAAAAATTATTTTTAACAAATCTGCGGTGCTTTTTGAATTACAAATATACTGGGCACTAAAATCTAAAGTGCTTAATTTGCTTAATCTGACCCTGCCACCATAGTTTAGCATAATTACCAGAAATAGTACTGTTTATGGTGATCGCAAAACCAACCTACGTTTTAAAAAATGCTTATGACTTATCTACCGGTTTCCATTGATAGTTTGGGATAAAAAAGTGGTATACAAATTTATCTTTTGGTAACTATTGCAGTTGCGCATTGACAGTCAAAAGTGTAGATTATTAACTAAAAGCCTCAAATTTAGCTATCACCAAATCAATATGCCATGCATTTTGACTTTAGAATAACTTCTTGCTTATGCTACATCAACAAATTTTACTTCTGCAACAAGTAGGCTAACAATGCCAATAACCAAGCCCCAACGAGTAGGCCTATCAACAAGTCCATTAAGCGGTTCAAAAAATCTTATCTGTCTTGCCAGATGTCTATGCAAAGGCATTTTTCTGCGAAATTTAGTGTTATCAATTTTGGAAACATGATGGAATAGATTCTTCTCTTCATTTTTTCAACAAATTTTTATTTAAAAGCAAACTTATTGTCAACCGCAAAAATTCGGCAAAAACCAATTTAAAAATAGCTATATTCCAGAAATACAATTGTTAGCGCCACTTCGCTCTATGTGTACATTGATCCTTTGATAATGTGTAGAGTTAGTGCTTTCCGGTTACCAGATACTGTTCTTGGCGTGGTTAGCGATTACGTAATTTCTTTACTAGTCGCTATCCAGTTACTCTAGGTAGAACCTGTGCTAATTTAGTGTAATTAGCAGTGATGTATCTATTCATGATATAGTTAGGTATGGTAGCCTACTATGTATGGTATTTGAAGTGTGCTTCGTAGTGCTGGGCCTGGCTTACCTAGGCCTAGCATCTTTATCTATTTGCCTTTCTTCTTGCAGCTACAGGTTCAAGGTGTTTTAGTGGTAGGTTTTGCATGCATTGTTTGCGCTTACGATAGTTAAAATAGTGTTGATACCGGTGACCGTCTACCGTATCTATTGTTGCTGTGGAACCCAGCCTGCATGACCCAAATTAATAATAGTGTATTGATTCACGTGGTGCATGCTGCTGGGTGCTGTTGGGGCATTGTAGTTGTTCACAGTAGTATAATATATTCGTTGATATCATATTCGTCTGCTGCTGAGCTGATACCGTGCCCATTCCCCAGGCTGCTTTACCCCCTGTAGCCCTATCTCAGATAGAATACGACAACTAGAAATCGATTAGCTCGTAGCTAGAGCTAACATAGCTAAAACACCCATAGCTAAAACACCCATAGCTAAAACACCATTGTTTGGTGAAGTTGTTGCTGATTGTTGTTGTGGAAGCCTATCGAATCAGGCTGTTTGTTTATCTGCTCTGCTGAATTTGTCAAGATTTGCTGATTGCTTGTTACTGCTTTCTGAAGAAGCTTATTGTTGTATCTGTGTTTGTATAACCATGGGGTCAAACAGTGAAAGTGCTGATTCTGTTGCTAATTGTGTCAATCCCCATTGTGACAGTAACTCACCGCCTAGAGTTGTGGCGCGTGATTTTAGTATGCTTCAAACTGAAAATCTGAATGAGATACTAGTCTGTGATTTACCATCTGCTGTTGTTGTGAGTTCTGATACCTGTAGTGTGCAGGCTCGTACTAATGTTTCTGTTGGTGATGCTGTTGAAAACATGAGTTTCAATTTTGGCACAGAACCAAAGAGCAAAACGTATAAGATTGCCTCAGAAAAGGCTTGTTCAGTTTCATCAAAGTCCTCAACCACGAGGCGAATTACTGAAGTAAAAATCAAAAAGGCACGCCTTTGGAAATTAGAACAAGAGCACAAGCTCAAACTTGAGATCTTGCGTGCCAAGGCAGATCTTGCAGAAGCTGAAATAATGGCTGAAGCTGAATTCCAAGATGTTGATCAAAATCTTGGTGAGCTCGATCAGAAGACAATGACTTCACAAGAAAGGGTTGTTAACTTTTTGGATAGTAAAGATGCGGTTGCCCAGATGTCTCGTTCACCAGTTGCACATTCTGGTTCCCATCTTAGGCCTGACGCCCCAGTATGGGCTCAGCCTCAAGTTAGCACTAGCACTGTCAGTGCTGGAGGTATTCAGGGTAGACAGTCTGCTGCTGTCTATAGTGAGTACCAGCCCCCTACCTCGTGTGTACAAGCTTCATGGGACCCAAGTGCCCTATATCGCAGCAAGTTCCAGCTACCCACGGTTGAATATGGGCCGGCAGTTTGTGATTCTGGTACCCTATGCAGTGCTGCTTCCCGACCTATGAATCTTTGGCATGGGCCGGCTGTTGATGGTTATAGAAGACCCTGTGATGTTGCTACAGCTCCACGTGTGAATCATGATGGAGCTAATCAGCTTCCCAATACTGCCAAATCTGTTGACTCTAAGATGACATTTGATGATCTTGCCAAGATCCTGATGAGATGTCGAGATGTGCCCACGCCTTCTCTGGAGGATCGTTTTGATGGTGATCCTAAGCTGTACTATCGTTTCATGTATCAAGTGGAAGACAGAATTCTGAGAGTATATGCGGAATCAGATCCTGGTCATGCACTACATTTACTTGCCGCTGCTACAAGAGGGCGGGCTCGTAGAATCATTGATAATTGTATGTTGAATCCATCACCTAGAGATGCACTTTCATGTGCGCTGCAAGACTTGAAAGCTGCGTTTGGTTCTCCCCAAAGAACGGCTAGTGCTCTGCTGCAACAAGTTCGCAATGGCCCTGTTGTTCGTGCCACTGCTGATGGTTTGGAAGATCTTTACATTGACATGATGGCATGTAGACAAGGAATGCTAGCAGCTGGTGCGTATGATGAGTTGAATGCTTATGCTACAACAGAGGCAATCTTTTGGCGCCTTCCTATGGACCTGCGCAAGCAGTTTGTGCGATTTACTGTTGATCATAGTTCTCAATCCGGTCGTGTACGGTTTGATGATGTGTTGTTGTTTGTAGATCAGTGCAAGAAGGAAGCTAGCTCTACCTTTGGTCGACTGCTTCTTGAGCCGCGCTCCACTGAGAGTAGCTATCCTCGCAGTGGGGGGAGCAGATATACTAAAGCAAAGTTTACAAGGACCCAAGCCCTGAGAAGAACAGATTTAGCTTCAAAGGAAATGAGTCCTCAGGATGCGAAGGTTAACGTTCAATCTCGTGACCCCAAGTCGAAGTTCTGTGACTGCGGAAAACCATCTAAGCATGCACTTTGGAAGTGCAATAAGTTTGTTGCATTATCTGTTGAAGATCGTATTGCTGATACAAAGTTACAAAGACGCTGTTTCAATTGCTTAAGTGAGGGACACTTTGTTAGAGACTGTAAGAGTAATCGTCGTTGTCAGAAATGTAATGGTGCTCACCACACGCTCCTTCACCGTTTTGATAATACTGGGAAAATCTCTACCCCTGAGACTTTAAACAAAAGGGACGAAACCGATGCTGCTGTGGCATCAGTGGTGGGAGCAGAGCCTACTTGTAATCGTGCTGCCCATGCCAATACAGCTCGCAGTGCACGGGGCAGAACCAGGTTGAAGGTTTTGCCTGTAAGAGTTACAAATATGCGATCTGGGCTCGGACGTGACGTCTTAGCCTTACTGGATGATGGTTCGGACACTCACCTAATCTCGAAGAGCCTATATGATGAGCTGTCGCTTGTGGGAACTCCCATACGTAGTCATCTTTGCATGGCTAATGGGGAACACCGCACATCAGACACATTTGAAACACAGATTGAGATTCGTGGTCTGAACGAGACTGCATCCTTCACTTTAGAAGAGGTGCAAGTGGTTGACAGACTATCAGATTTACGTTCCAGTATTCCTTCTGCAAGTGATTTTGAGAATTATCCACATTTATCTGATGTTGATATACCATTGATTGATAGAACTACTGTTGATTTGTTGATTGGTTTGAACTATCGCATTCTCCATGAGCTTATTGAAAGGCGGGATGCTGGAGAAGAGAAACTATGTGCTGGAAGAACAGTTCTTGGCTGGTTTTTTTATGGAAATGACTGCTACAGTCAATCTTCACTCGAAGAAAATGTTGTGTGCCACATTGTAGGCCTTGACGATCGATCTGATGCAGACTTGTTGAAATTGGCTGTGGTTTCTCCTGCCAATAAAGGACAGTGCCCAACTTGTAATGGTACTGGAGGGCCCACACCAGACGTTGAGCTTGATTACCGAGCCCCTTCAGTTAATGATGATCGGGCCATGGCTGTCATGGACAGTAGTTGTAACATAATTGATGGACATTACCAGATTGCCCTGCCCTGGGTTTCGAACAAGCCTGGGCTCCCTAACAATCGACCAATCGCTTTGTCACGATTGAGTAGCTTAGGACGACGGCTGAAATCTAATCCGAATACCCTTGCAAAGTACACTCAAAAAATTAATGAAATGATTGAGCATGGATATGCAGCTTTGGTGGATCCGGATGTTCAACAAGGAGAAGAAGGTAAGGTTTGGTACATTCCTCACCACAATACAGAGGGTGAGAAGTTTCGAATTGTGTTTGATGCATCCTGTTGTTATAAAGGTGTTACATTAAATGAACGGCTCTTACAGGGACCCAATAATACAAACTTATTACTCGGAGTTCTTTTGCGATTTCGTTTGCATGAATATGCTGTGGTGGCTGACATAAAGAGCATGTTCCATCAGGTGCGGGTAGATCCTTCTGACAGAAGTGCTCTAAGGTTTTTGTATTGGCGTGATGGAGATCCTGATGAAGTTGTAAATACGTATGAAATGTCAGTACATGCATTTGGGCTGACTTCTTCGCCGAGTGTGGCGGGATACGCACTGCGACGAACTGTTGTGGACAATCAATCAAAGTTTTCTGTTGAGACTCGTAATACTGTGAATATGAACTTTTATGTTGATGATCTTTTGAAAAGCGTTGCGACCTCTGAAGGTCTTGTTGCATTGATTGACGAACTGGATAAGTTGTTGATATGTGGTGGTTTTAAGCTTATGAAGTTTTCCAGCAACCACCCTGAACTGCTAAACGGTGTTGCTAGCGAGCGTCTATTGCCTCGGTACGCTGAGCTAGATTTGCGATTTGAGGACATTCCCGAGCAAAAGACTTTGGGTGTGTGCTGGTCACCAAGTTCGGACTGTTTTCACATATCTGCAGCAAATGGTGATTATGTGCTTACGCGTCGCGGCCTGTTGTCTTTTCTTTGCCGATGGTACGACCCCCTTGGGATAGTTTCGCCCTTCCTGTTGCCGGCAAAATTAATTCTGCAAAGTCTTTCACGTTCCAATCTGGGTTGGGACGATAGCAATTTGCCGTATGTTGAAAAAATGCGTTGGCTGAAGTGGAAAAAAGGCTTGCGCAATTTAGATGGTATAAAATTGCCGCGTCGATTTGCTGGACTTACAGATGCAGAATATATACATTTGCATTGCTTCACTGATGCTAGTAAATATGCTTTCGGTTTTGTTTTTTATATGCTAACTTGCAATAAAGGGCGTATTGCTCTTTCATTCGTGATGGGCAGATCTAGAGTGCTCCCTGCTGAATGTACTACGACTCCTCGTGCAGAGTTGCATGCCGCCTACGAAGCGGTAAAAACGTCGTCTGTTCTGATTCGTGAAATTGGTTGCAAGTTTGATTCTGTTGTATTGTGGTGTGATTCACAGACTGTACTCGGTTACGTTAAAAATCCTGATAAAAGATTGCCGGTTTTTGAGGCAAATCGTGTTAAACGTATACTTCAGGTCACTAATTCGACGCAATGGCGGTGGGTGGACACGAAGAGAAATCCTGCAGACCTTTTCTCACGTGGTTTAAAACCGTCGTGTGCAGAACGTGCTCGAGAATGGCTTGAGGGTCCCCCCTTTTTGTTGCAAGGAGAAGAGGGTTCGTCTATGGCCACTCGGACCTTATCTGTTGACACTGAAGGTAATAGTGTGCCTGACAATGTTGGTGAATTTTCTGAATGTGCTTATGCTAATGTGAATGTTGCCGAAATTACTGTTTCTAAAGACATTTTATCTGAAAAACTGATCGCTCATTATAGTACGCTCCCAAGATTGGTGAGAGCGGCAGCATGGTGGCTACGCTTAAAGCGTATACTGCGAAACAGAGTTTTGAAAAACTGTACTCCCTCTGTGGTTGTATCTGGTCCAATTTCTGCAAGTGAATATGCTGAAGCCCTCAGGGCTCTAATTTGTGTTGCACAGCGCACCGCACTTCCTGGTGTTGCGGATGCCTTAGAATGTAGAAATATTAAAGTTTGTGATACATATATTAAGGGCGTTTGTCGTCCATTGCTTGCTTATTGTCCATATGTTGAAGAAGAACTGATTAGAATTGGTGGTCGATTGCATAGATCGGACTTATCGTATGATTTCAAGCACCCTATAGTGCTACCACGACGTCATGCATTAACAGGCTTAATAATTATGGACTTGCATTGTAAGATTGGGCATTTTGCTAGCGGGTTTGTCATGAATGAACTCACCAAGAATTACTTTGTTTTGGGTGGTAAACGAACAGTAAAGCACTACATTCGATTACTCTGCATGAACTGTCGCAATCGTGATGCCGCCCCTAGCGCCCAGCTTATGGCGCCACTCCCGCTTGCCCGCATTGAGTCAAGAAATCGGCCCTTTACAAACACTGCTGTCGATTATTTCGGGCCGATTCTAGTCCGGCAAGGCCGGAATAATTTGAAGAGGTATGGCTGCATATTTTCATGCCTTGCCACCCGAGCTATTCACTTAGAGGTAGCCGAAGATTTGAGTACTGAATCATTTCTGATGGCCTACCGTCGGTTCCTTTCCGTCACTGGAGGAGCCACCCGAGTTCTGTACTCGGACAATGGCACGAACTTTGTTGGAGCTCATGCAGAGCTAAAGCGAGGGCTAGCTCGATTAGACAAGAGATGGATGACTGCTGCTATGGCGCAAAATGGCGTCGACTGGAAATTTAATCCCCCTTTGGCATCCCATCAAGGTGGGGTGTGGGAATCAATGATACACCTTGTCCGAAAAACCATGTCTGCTCTGCAAGAAGACAAGAAATTGCGCACGTTAACTGAGAAGGGCCTGGAGACCCTATTTCGTGAAGTACAATTGATATTGAATAGTCGCCCCATTACACGGGTCAGTGCTGATCCCAATGATCTCCGTGCACTGAGCCCACTTAGTATTTTGACTGGTTGCGTTGATCCTGTACTGCCTACTGATGTGTTTGTTGCCTCTGACGGTATGCGCTCTTCCTGGAGAGCCTCTCAGAGACATGCTGATCAGTTTTGGCGACGCTGGTCTGAAGAATACTTGCCACTTCTACAAAGGCGCGCAAAATGGTTGCAATCGCAACGTAATATTAAAATCGGCGACCATGTGTTGGTCGGTTCAAATGATGCGAAGCCGCGCTGCGCTTATGATCGCGCAATTGTCATTAATGTTAGCCCTGACAAATTTGGGCATGTGCGGCGGGTTACAGTACGTGATGCAAGTGGCAAAACCTATGAGCGTGACATAAGAAAGCTGTGTTGGCTGGAAGGCGATATTAATGACCACGCCGACCGATGATTGCCACCTTGCATAACCCTTTTCACTATTGGCTGCCACTAGGCAGATTCGTTTATGCCATGGATAATCATGTTTTAGTTTGTGTCTTTACGTGCTAGTTATGCTGTTTCTTCGTTATTGATTGTTAATCATTAGCCTCGTCCTAGTTTGATCCGTATATCATTGAATGTGGTGCCAAAACATCACAATACGTTACTCTCCTACGAGGCATGTGTGAATTTATGTTTCTTGCTTCAAAATTCGTTCGTGTGCTAAACTTACCTGATGCATCGATCTCCCATGTGACACCTAGTGATCAATTGTTGATGTATCTCGTAGCGCTTTATCTGTGAAAGCTCATTTACCGTCGCTGGTATGTAATTCGCTTTGGGCCGGCTATGTTAGCGCCACTTCGCTCTATGTGTACATTGATCCTTTGATAATGTGTAGAGTTAGTGCTTTCCGGTTACCAGATACTGTTCTTGGCGTGGTTAGCGATTACGTAATTTCTTTACTAGTCGCTATCCAGTTACTCTAGGTAGAACCTGTGCTAATTTAGTGTAATTAGCAGTGATGTATCTATTCATGATATAGTTAGGTATGGTAGCCTACTATGTATGGTATTTGAAGTGTGCTTCGTAGTGCTGGGCCTGGCTTACCTAGGCCTAGCATCTTTATCTATTTGCCTTTCTTCTTGCAGCTACAGGTTCAAGGTGTTTTAGTGGTAGGTTTTGCATGCATTGTTTGCGCTTACGATAGTTAAAATAGTGTTGATACCGGTGACCGTCTACCGTATCTATTGTTGCTGTGGAACCCAGCCTGCATGACCCAAATTAATAATAGTGTATTGATTCACGTGGTGCATGCTGCTGGGTGCTGTTGGGGCATTGTAGTTGTTCACAGTAGTATAATATATTCGTTGATATCATATTCGTCTGCTGCTGAGCTGATACCGTGCCCATTCCCCAGGCTGCTTTACCCCCTGTAGCCCTATCTCAGATAGAATACGACAACTAGAAATCGATTAGCTCGTAGCTAGAGCTAACAACAATCACGATTCAAAAAGAAATATCGAATAAAGAACGCTCAACCAATAAAAAGAATCGAATACAAATAATCGATATTTGATATAAAAAAACAGAGGATTTGCGCATATCAATGATGAAACATTGGAGAATAGCGCTTCGACAATCGGTTATGAATTGATATTTCCAACCCTGGACGGGATACCCTTACCACTGCTGTGAAAAAGATTTATATTTTACCTTTGACTACAAGCAAACTTTTAGCTCTGTTGCAGGAAGACCCACAATACCGTGTAATTTCACCACTGCTCTACGGTGTAACCAAAGGAAGAAAAATCGCTTAAAGTGCCTTTCTTAAGGGCACAACAATACAGATACCATGTGGGCAAGAAACCCACGATTTCACGCCGTACCGCTTTGCGCCGCGCGTCACTCACATTGTGCAGATCCATGGCGTGATTGCAAGGAACATGGCGAATTGCAATGAAGCATGGATGTCGAAATGGGAATAAACAGATGCCACACAAGCCCACGAAATCAGTCCGAGGATGGCTTGAAGAAGTTTCAATATTCCTGGCGGTGTAGTCAAGTATTGGATGTTACAACCGATTGTTACTGTTGCTGCAGTGTCAGCCATTTTTTGCTTCAGATTTACAAACAAATCTTAATGAGTTTTGTCAAATCAAAAAGCTGAAAAACAACAAATGTATTGTAACCATGTCTACACGACAGTGATTTAGCGCGGATGGGTACAATTTGCCTCTTTGCTTATTCGTTAGATATCTCGTGGCAATGGCAAAAAGATTTACGTTAAATTAGAAGAGAACCAAAGCGAATTGATTATTAAGTAAACAGCAAATAGGCTGTTGTCTCAGTTACTCTTTCATGGGCGATGTGTAGCGTCTTGGCTATCTTTTAATCACATGAAGGGACGCTGCTAACCCAGCTAATCCTGGGAAGCGCTTCCTCACAAAATTTGGGATACGTTCGCTCCTTCTCCTTAATCTTTATTTTTATTTTGATTGTAATTAAAAGATTCAACTTGGAGAAAATCAGGGTTGAAAGCTTTTTCTTCCAATCTCTCTTCAATAGAGACAATATCTGTATCCTTTTGCATGAATATTGGTCATATATAGCATGAATATTGGTCTCTCCCCCCAAATCAAATTTTGACTATGCCCCTTACAACTGGTTTCGCGCTACTGTCGTTATGCGATGAGTCTTGAGGATGACAACGAGTGTAATACTGTAATAAACCGATAATGCAAGTTATGCTGTGGGTTAGAACTTTCTAGATCGTTCTATCTTGATCTGTGTTTATTTTATTTCTTGTACAATTGCGCAGTCGGCTACATCTTTTACCTTCAGTCGCCGCAAAATTTTTACGGCCATACATAAAACAAGTCGTGCTCAGAGCGATTCAGGAGAACCAAGTTAAAATCTCATAAACCTTGGTTTAGCTAGTCCAAGCTTACAAACTTTTATTGCTTCGTGAAAGCTTTATACTTCATTTTTCAAAGCAGATTTAACAAGTTAACTGCTACTATCAGTCGTTGCCGGAAGTCACGCAGAGTGAAATGGAAACATAAGCTGTGGCTGGGACCAAATTTTAGCTCGAAAGCTCGTACTGCTTCAATTCGCCGACTTGTCGTTGAATTATAGAACTTTATGTCGCACTTTTTCGAGGGAGGAACAGTTTGTAATAAGGTCAAAAGCGATCTTTTCTTTTGGAGGTATTCAATTAATGGATTTCAGAAAGGGGAAACTTTTCTTCCATATTTTAGATAACCAAACAATCGCTTAAAGTGAAGTTGTTTTGCAAACTAAAATATGAAAACACCAATTAACTCTGAAGAACAGTGACATGGTTGCTAATTAGGCTATGTGATGTTGGTCTGTGGTTGCAGTTATTGTTTCCAGTAATGCCTGCACGTCTGCTGTTAAGCAATGCTTTGAACTGGTTCTGCGTATTAACCTATGATTGACTTTGTAATTACTGAACGAACATTTGAAACTTTAGTGGAAAGGTAATACTCTCTACTTATTATCAAAGCTGAAAAGGGGCAAGCTTGGTCAAGTTTCCCAAATTAAAAATTTGTTTAAAAAGCGTTGCCATGAGATATTTTGCTCATATTTCGTGAAATTTCACCAAATCCTGCCAGGCTTGCAACCGCAGCAGACTGAAATATGAACCCCATTCACTCAATCATGATTGAAATAAGCCCAGGCCGCAAGAAATCGTTACAATTTAAACTTTTACGTTTTTGATATTTCATTGCAAATTAATCAAATGGCGAAACATAGCATTAATGATGTGGCTGATCCCGAACTGTGCTGGTAGCGAATTGCTGAAAAATGTCTGAATTCAGAGCAACAAGCAAGCGATTAAATCGAGTACAAACAACGCCGTCGTATAGCAATATAGATGTATAATAATCCAACG
The DNA here is from genome assembly GCA_963675345.1 of Trididemnum clinides. Lineage (NCBI taxonomy): Eukaryota > Metazoa > Chordata > Ascidiacea > Aplousobranchia > Didemnidae > Trididemnum > Trididemnum clinides. Next base: position 36,979,180 of record OY776292.1, on the reverse strand, counting down.
GTTATACGATTGGGCCTCACGATAGCGATGCTGGAAAAGACATTTTACAACGATTTCTTCCGCTTAACGGATTCTAGCATGCAATGGTTCATTCTAGCAAAGAAATCCAAGCGGAAAGCTGAATTGAGAAGCTCCGATGTAGGTCTCAACAATTAGCTCTGTCCACCAAGATAAAAACTAAAACTCGGATAAACAAAGAGGTCGAAAAATCGAGATCAAACAGTACGGCGCTTTCAACCCCTCTATATACTCATCATTGCCGTCAGGCAGGTTTAGTAAAGCTGAATTCGGATGACCAACAGCAGCTGCTCTAGTTGTAAACTCAGGTTGACTGCATCGAAACTAAATGAAACATCAAGCAGTTATTTGACGCTTTCCAGCGCTAGAACGTATTTTCATCATGATGGAGCAAATTCAGCTTCATTCTACACATTATACCTGTTGCTGAGTGTCAAGCATGAGGTCTGTAAACACCATTTTGAGGAATTTGGAATGAATCGACAATGGAATTAAACTCAAAGCTACCGACTGCGAAGAGAAAGCTTAAACCAGAACCCTACGGTGCTGGTATATCTTCCAAACAGAACGCTTTCCCAAAATCGCCTCTTAATCGCTCGTTCTCCAAATTACACTGGCTCATAGTGCGAACTTTTATGGACTTACCTATGCTGCGGTGATTAACTAAGAGATATCGCGATCCCTGAAAAATACCGCAATCTTTAAAGTGATTTGTTTTTCTCAAGAATCTATGATTGCAGCGTAAGATGACGACCACCTTTTTACGCGCCTTAACGCTAGTTTGCGACCATTTTGATCTATCCCACGCGGCTGTCGAAACAGCAACATGCTGCGGTGGGATTCAGAGCGTGAGAAACTCGACCGAATGTTCCTGCGATCGTGTGATGGAAACAACTCTAGCAAAGCTGCCACAGCCCCCTGCTCACTACGCACGACAGGAAACGGAGGGACCGATGGTCTGAAACAGTTCAGAATATCAACTTTTCACACTCTAGTCAAAAAGCATGGAGTATCTTGAATAACCTTACTGACAGGTCACGACACTCCTCTCGTCACTGCCCCGTCTCAGCTGACACCATCGCATCTCAGCTGATTAGAAGCGGGAGATATGAGGATGCTAACCGCGCGTCGTCTCGACTCATATCTCAAGAGGTGTCAGATTTCTGGAGGGCCACAACACCAAGTCTAGTGGGTATCTTCGGAAATAATACATCAACAAAATTCTCTGTTTCCCTTCTACACTTAAAACCAGGTAAAGTTCCTGATGCAGACTCTATTAGTCAGGAGCTTATACTCCATGCAGGAGCTGCTCTGAAGTCCTCCTTATTCTTCCTTTGTTCTTGCTTGCGTCGACTCAAAATTCCAAAATCTGGAAAAGATTGCTGATAGTTGCGACCGCAAAGCCAAAGAAGCCTGTGAAGAGCCCAAAGAGTTGTCACCCAATATCTCTGCTTTTTTCCCCTACAAGGTTCTCGAGAGGCTTTTCCACACCCTTGTTGAACCAATTATCAATTCACAGCTCCTTAGAGAGCAGGCTGGGTTTTGACACTGGAGGTCAAACGTGAACCAAACCGTTTTGCTCTCGCAAAACATCGAGGACTCTTTTGAGGCTAAGAAGAAGGCCGGACCGTGTTTATTAATCTGACAGCGGCTTATGACATTGTCTGGTACCATGGCTTTAAAGCTGCTAAGGCTTTTGCCAGATAAGCACATGGTCGGATGATCTTGGAGCCTATTCGAAATAGAAGCTTCACCTTCACCTTCGATGATAGCAAGCGGATTAGGCTTCGGCGTATGAGAAACGACGTTCCTCAGGGATCGGTCTTGGCCCCTTTCTTTTTGATATTTATAAGTACAATTTTTCCTCCACAACCTCCAGAAGTATGCCTACGCCGATGATCTGGCTTTGTTGCATTCGTCTGGCTACTGGAGGAACTTCAAGCCAAAGCATGGCTACGCTCTAAGCGTAACTCAAGACTTGGAGGCTAAAACTCAGCCATGATAAAGTGGTGACGGCGGCCTTTTCATGGTCTCACGCCTTTCCGGCCATTCAGCTGAGTGCTGCCCACCGGTTTGGTGTCGCAGGGCACACATCCCTCTAACTGACAGTGCTCTAAATAACGCCTTGCTCATTATCACTGGATGCCTGCATCCCACTCAAATGGACCGCTTGCCACTCCTTTCAGGCATTCACCCGGCTGAACTTTGCCGCTCGTGGGCGACGCTCTCGTTGACCAAGCGTGGAATCCTGGACCCAGACCATATTTTGCGCGGTCAACTAGATGGGTCGCTAGATGTTTACCAGGAGAGACAGAAGTCTATACGCCCATTTATGTCTGCTGCACGGAAACTATTAAGTGACCTATCGAAACTAGGTATCTACTTGGCTCTAAAGACGAACTATAGATGGAGCACGGGATAATCCAAAAGCACATCCATACTCCGTGTTTTCATTCCTAGGACCAGTATTAGGCCCATTGTAATTGGTTTGTCCAGAATAATCTGGGTTGAGCGCAATCGCCTGCAGACTGGCGATAAGCGTCTTCATTCGTCCATGCACAAATGGGGTCTTGCTCCTTCGCTGAATTGCAAATGTGGCGCCATCCAACAAGCCACAAACTACGCTACCTCAGCATGCCCCATACATTGAGCACCTTGAAGGTTGGCTGGTCTAACAGTTTTGGATGGCGATACTCGATGCTGGTCTAATACCACCGCTGCCAGCATCTGATTCGGATAGTAAATTTATGTCCCTATTCATAAAGAAGAAACGCTTTTTTTGTAGCTAACAGATTTTTTTGACGAGCAGCGCTTTAAAGATAAATTCGAAAATAAGAATATTTTCTGCTTAGGCGCTTTTAAGTGTCAGCTGCTTATTTCTGAACGGCTTTACACACTTCCCTAAGCTCGCTTGGAATCTACAACTTCAGCACAAATGAACCGCGGTATCTGCAGTGCAGGCTCCATTACTTTAAAGCTATAGATCATGCAGTTAAGGAAATCAGTCATTAGATGTTTTCCTTCCTGCTACAAACCTGGTGAAAGCAGCTCAATACTTGGCAAGTGTTTGGCATCGTTTAACAACAATGGCATCTTACCACCACGGCTATTAATAAATAACTAGAATTATTTAATTTTGGAACTATAAATATATTTTGACTATCTTTAAAAATTTCTACGTTTTTTCACCAGACAAAATTGTTTTTTCATGATGTTAAGCTGGAAACACTTGCTTTAGCAGCAGTCTGAGAATGCAATAAGTTTTGTCAAGTCAAAAAACGTTTTAGTAATGAGACAACCATAAATGCCAATCTCGGAAATATTTGCGGTCACATGAGATTTTTTTCGCGAAGATCTTAAAATCTTGGAATTTTGGTAGAATCTTGGGATTGTTTGGTCGAGAAAAGCGGCTAATATGCCGGTCAGTGATGCAACAGCTCGAAATTTTAGCAGACTTGAGGAAATTAAGACGATTTTGAAAACGACAGACCTTTCTTAAAACGGACTCAAAAACTGCTATTTTTGGGACTTTTTGACCAGTTTTTGGGAGTTGTGCACATTTTCAACTGTCAACTATGGAGGATGACTCAAGTGGAAAAAGAAGTGTACGTAGGTAAAAATGTTGATGCTACCAGTAAATTTTTATGACTGTTCTTGCTTTACGAATGATTGCCGTCAAAGTGACACACGTTGCCAAGTGCGTACCAAGGATTTGCAAGTTAAGTGCAACGTCCAATTTTTAATTTGGTTGAAGAATCAAAACCTTTTTACAGTTCAACTTCTGGCAAAAGCTTTTTTGTATTTATTTTAAAGTTGTGGCCATGTTGGCAGAAGCACCGAAAAAACCCCAGCCCACGGCGCAGTGCTCCCCCTCCTTAAATATGCCAGTTCACGTTGCCCATGCAATTCAGATCTTTATCGCTTAATGCTGTTTTAATGCAAGCACAGACCGGCGCGATGGCGTAGTGGTTAGAGCATCCGCTTCGCATTCGGTAGACCTGGGGTTCATTTCCAAAGTCGAGTCACACAAAAAAACTTTGAAAAATGGTATTCACAGCTTCCCTGCTTGGCGCTCAGCATAAAAAAAGGGATAGTGTGGAGAACAAGCCGACAAGCTTGCTTGTTGTGTCCATGAGCAAGAGACTTAGCGGGATGCCTCTATCTTTATGTGGCAGACAGATGGTGGGGCCGGCAGTCCACCCGTCGTGGTGGACTGCCGGCCCCACCATCTGTCTGCCACATAAAGCCGGTCAGTCCCCAGTCTAACTAAAGACTTGCAAACCAAAAGTGAGCGCTAGCGCAGTTTATAAACATCTTCCTTCATAATGCTCACAACAAATAGCTCATACGACGAAGAAGGATGAGTCCAAACTTTGCTGCAGACGGTTAAGCCTAGCTTGCTATGGTATTTATTCACCATACCAGTTTCCGAATAGGTAAAGTTCAATATAAATAAGACCGCAGTTTACAAGTAAATACTGCTTTAAAGTTCATTGTTCAAGTACTATAAAACGCATTGTAACCGCTTTTTTACAATCAGTGTACAATTTGCGGTAAAGTTAGTGTTCTCCAGGTATTGCAACGATTTTTCTGTCGTTGCAATGCAATGATTCGTTTGTTCGGCAACTCATCTTTAATGTTAAAAAGAAACAATGTTGTTCATTTGTATAAAAATCTCACGGCGACCAATAATTAGGCTTACCATACGTCCCGTTTTTTCAGGCCTTGCCCCGGTCGATTGATCGAAAGTCACTGTTTTTGATTCAGTCAGCCAGCATAGCTAGAACTACGGTATTTAAACGTTTGTCCCGGTAAGTAAAGGCATTATGACAACGAACTCTAGCTCGATGACGATTTGGACCCGAAGTGACACAAAAGGATCAGCAAAACAGGTGATCTTTTTTTTTTTGGAGGATACCCCCATTTTGCGAGGAATTTATTGATATGTAGTGGAACTAAGGTAAATTCCACCCGAAATGGAAGTGTGTTCCAAAGAAAAAGGTCAACACCTGTATTGCCGTCGCTAAGTGTGTCCGGACTTTGCCTTATCACCCATAGTCAGGCGTGTTGTCCTCAAGCGTCCCGTTTTTTAATCACAAAAATGTAGTAAGCCTACCAATAATGTTCGACTTCATTTTAACCAAACGTCAGAGAAAGAGTTGCTAACAGCTAGAAAGAAAAGCATTTCTCAGTTATCTAACTTATGGCCGAGAAGTTTCTAAAATATTAGATGACGTTTGCGGCGCTATTAATTTCAAAAGTTTGCCCAATGCCCAATCGACAGCGATATCGCGCTCGTAAAATATACAGCAAGCTGAACGCGAATGAAAGCCGTTGTTGAATACTTGTTACACGTGGTGCACGACCAGCTACCGGTGCTTTCACCAATTATAAAATGGCATCATACTTAGCCAAGCAAGTTGCTGCCTGCAGTAATTCATATCTTAACTGCTGAATTAACTGCGTCATGCCTGTTCATATTCGAAAATTCGTTTATTGCAGCCGCTGCGTTAATTGACGCGGTTTTTAGAGGCTAGACGAGAAGATGCATTCGCGATATCTAATGAAGACTTTCGACCGTCTTAACTGCAGTCGTGACAATTAACTCGCGAATTTAATGCAATTGGCAAAAAGCCCAGCAGCAATACCCCAACAAAGAACTGGCGTTGGGGAGTCAACTGTTAAAAACATCGTAGCAAGATCTTCAGATCTCGGCAAATTACCGTAGGAAGTAAGGCTTTGCTTAATTCCAAAGTTAAAGGGCAAGCCCTTTTGTTTTTTGGAAAACGAACCACATGACGCAAAGATAGTCAAAATTTTCGAAAAAGCTACGGTACTATTTCCATGATAATTGATGCTTGATATAGAAGCGGGTCCATTCAAATTTTATTATTATGCTATTTTCAGATCTGAAGCGGGCACATGGTTATTTCGCTGCCTTCTTGCGATTTTAAATATCTGCTGACTGCTTTTTGTGAATCCGAATGTCATCGAATTTACAAAATTTCATGAATTGTCATCGGATTCATTGCAATCATTTTGGTCATAGGGCCAGCGATCAATTAATACATTTATTTGTCAGCTTTAACCTCAACTTCTCTACTCTGGTAAGCTAACAACTCTACCGGCTGCACTCTTTCAGGAAGAAATATTTTCTGCTTAGGCTAGCATAGGCCAATGCAATCAACTGTGTGTAGTAATTGACTGTAGTTTGACGCTCGATTACAACCGCCTTTACGGTTTATTCTCTGTTTAATTGTGTGTGTCGCCTCACGTTGGTGGCCAATATACTGCGGTTGACAAAATGATAAATGACAGGAAAATTTATATCACGCACTTTCACATGATCAATTACATCATTGTACTTTTCCTGTCATAAGGCGTTACATACATATATTCATTATAGTATTTGCCACAAGACGTTTATTAAAACATATTCAGCTTCCGTGTAACCCAAGACTGAAAGCCTGCTAATCAAACGCAGGACCAATAGCTAAATTTTCCACTTGGCCCAAAAAAATTTTTAGGGTCATTTAAATCCTAATTTAAGTTGCAATACAGCTAATTAAAAAACAAAAACATTAATACTTTAAAGGTTTAAGACTTCCAGCTGCAGCGTAAGTTCATTGCTCCGGGCACAAATACAATCAGGGAAAGCGAAGTGACCCGGAATCCAGAGTTTAGGATGTGCAATTTAATTATTACTATAAGTTAGGAAATGGCTCAAGTAGATAACCCTACAACCAGCTATTCTGAGCTAGAAAAGATAACATTTTTTCTGAATCCTGCAAGATTTCGCATTAAAGCTCTGCGTTTTGTTCCACTTAGCTACCCGTGATAAAAACGTCTTTGGGAATAAAAGTTCTAAGGCACTCGATATGACTGTTTTGCAAAGGTATTCTAACCTGGAATTGACCTACTGTTCAGTTAATTTGATTTTCGCACTTGCCGATATTTTATTGATAAGGTGTATGATAAGAGCCGTGATAAGTTGCATCCTTCCACTTTAACAAAATCCATTTGCAGATCGATTTGAATGTCAGTCACTTCGAATTCTTGCAGAGTAGGCCAACGTTGAAGAATAGGGTCAAAGCAACTTGTGATGCAGTTGCAGTTCAGAGGTGTATAAGATCGCCTTGTTTGAGCAACTGCAATTCTGGCAGCTGTCGACCGTAAATTGATGCTAAGCAAGCAAAGTTTGTTTAATAGTTTTTGTTAAGGATTCACCCCTCGACGGAGACAAATCGTCTTTGTAGGTTTCACCAGCGAACGGTCAGGATCCCCCCGCACTGTTGCCTGTCCAATCGAATAAAATTCAAGCAGTTAAAGCCAATAAGAGTTTATTGTTAATAACACGTTAAAAAGTTTGAACTGGCCAGCACGGGAAAATTGACTGAACTTTCCTTTCGATTAAATTAGCTACAAAACAGACCGATAAGACCCTTAATGTAACTTCTCTTTTTTATATATAAGAAGTGCGTAAAATTTGAAATGGGCGAAAGTTTTGTTAAAGTTTAAGGGCATGCTTTTATCATTTTTGCAAGATGTCCATAATCCAATTAATTGTTTTTAGTTTTATTTTGCAGAATGCTTTTGGTACTATTGAATTATTTGCAGACTACCAGTACTTGCTTAGCAATATCAGTTTTCTCAGTTTGATAAGAACGTTTTCGCCCAGGCGATGTCACCGCTAAAACTGAACCAGTTGTTTCAAATTTATCATTAAATCTGCGTACAGTAGACTCGCACGGAGCTTCATTTCTGCCAAAAATAGTTCTAAGTTTTTGTGCTGTTTTAGTCACTCATTCTCCATTTTCATAAATTGTCTTCGCAATAAGAAATCGTTGAGCGGTTCAAAACCGCTCCCTGGCACAATATCCTAAGCAACAATTAAATTTTTTGTGTAGCTGCAACGCTTTTACTTCTACACTTCAATACATAAGAAACCTGATTAGAGTCTTCTCAGCTGTATCGGTTTTGTGTTTCATCAGCTGCGGATGTATAGCAGCGCTAAAGTTTACTCAACATGCTGTGAATACGAATCTCACTAGAATCGTTTTTATCCATTTGCCCTGCTCTATGACCCCAACTATTTACTAACAAAAACTAAGATGCTCCTGGTAGTGAATGTTTTGCTAAACATTACGATGGAGATGCAGTACCGATTATTTGCTCAAAACTTGCACTAAATTTGTTGCCTAGTGCAATTGTAAGCTAATTAACAATTATTAGATGTCAAAAAGTTTAATTTATACAAAGAAAAGCATTGTAAAACTGCAGACAGTGACACTGTTTCGACCTATCAGGTCTCTTCAGTGCAGTTGGTGACCAACTGCACTGAAGAGACCTGATAGGTCGAAACAGTGTCACTGTCTGCAGTTTTGCTATGTGCATCGCTAGCCTCTTGCATTACTATACATGAAAAGCATTGTGTTCTGCATTACCGAACGCGCTTGAGACGCAGTGGTAACTTAATGAGCAATAGTTTAAAACTGCAAAGTTCTTGAAATCTTGATGTGATAGAAAAAAAAAACATATTGAAGATTTGAATTTAGTCAATTTTAAGCATTTCATGTCGACCATTCTTCTGTCCTTTGTAAAAATCTAAGAAGCGAAATTTTGGAAAATGAGTTATTGCAATATTTGTTATTTCTGTGCAGCTCAGGAATACGCTGACTTCTCTTGGCACAGAAACCTTTGGCGGTATTTATCCTTTCAACTTCACTACAGCCTTACATTACAACACCATTACATTATCACAATCTTATTCAAATAGAATAATACGGTAGCATGCAAAACAAATAACAGGTTGTAAGTAGTTAAAACTATCCAAAAAATTTAGTTAAAGCTAGCAATCACATAGAAGAAAGACTAACTGATGCATCAACTGTACAACTAAATACCTAATTCAGCTTAAAAAGACTAGTTAAACCAAATTACCCAATTACAAAATAAACAACTAGAGCTTGCTGATAATTGTACCGCACTAAATCCGGGTTACTGATATAAACAAAGGTAATGTTGCCAACTAATTCCCAATTATAGCTAAACAGCAAAGGCGGATCACAAACATGAAATATGGCGGATCACAAACATGAAATGCAGTTATATACAACAAAGTTAAGCAGAGTGAGAAGATAAGCGAATAAAAGTGACAAACGGCAATACTGGCAGTGGCAATGGTGTAAGCGAACGGCAAAATGGTGGGGTTGGGTTGGGATAAATAACGATTGTGCATTTCCGCTTTTATGCAAATTAATCACAAAAACGCAATAGTGGTCTTATTGATCGGCCTCTTCTCGTAGCACCTCTAGGCCGATTTATTTTCGGTGACGTCGAAACGTTTGTCATTTTTGAACAAAGTTGCATGGCATGACCTTGCTACGGAAATCTGCGCAAATCAGGGGACAACAGTGACCGCATACCATTTTTAATTCCCACAAAAATTAGAAAAACGGAAAAAAAGTTGTTGGAAAAAAGTAGCAAAATAGCAAAAAAAATTATTCTGACAAACTTAATCTCCAAAAAAAAATCTTTAACTTGAATTTCGAGTTGAAAATAGCAAGAATTTCACATAAAAAATCTGATCACCAAAAAAAGTTTTCTCCAGGCCAACAAAAAAGTTGGTTTTATCAAATTTTTGAAAAACTGCTAACTAGGTTTTTGAAAAACATGAGAGAACTTATTTATTTTCATTCTGCATAAGTTGTGTTGTCCAGCGTAATTAATGTACCTTTTTCCAGCCCACCTAGCAGTGAGCTCTGGTTGCTTTGTGCAGCCTAGCATTTATTAGCGCGTGGCGCTTTGCAATAAAAACAGTGCTAGTCAGTTGTTTAAATACAATAAATCGCTTTCCAAACAACTTTTTTCGGCTTGAAAAACGCTCTAAGCTAGAATACTATGTCATGTGAACAAATAGAGATTATTTTAAATAGGTTTGTTTAATTTATAGGTTTTTCTAAACAATATAAAAGCAAATACAATGTAGTTATTTAAGCTGCTAAAGATTGTTTGCAACTGGACTTGGTACTGGTAATGAAAAGCTTCACAGGTACTTCTACTTATAAACTTTGGAATCATTGCAGCTGCGTCACAGATTGCTCAGGTTAAGCAGCTCTTGGTAAAGCAACCTGTGTTACTTACCATCAGCAGCAAGTGGTTCTAAAAATTGCAACCAATATTGATGATACATAAATTAGAATATTTATTATGTTAGGGGCTAAACTCACGAAAATTTTCATTCCATTTGCAAGCTGCCTCTTCATATAGTTTGCCGACTTAATTAGGTAGGCAGCTTCAAAACGAACCCAAATAATTTGGTGAATTAGAAAATTTGTAACCCTGCAAACTTGAAGCCCAAACTCGAAATAAACATCAAAGCAGGCTATTTAATCTGTACAGTACATAGTCCGATGTCTGCTACACTATCTTTTGAAAACTGAAACAATCACCGTCAGATTGGTTAGGTCTATACTTAAACGTGATTTGCTATTCCGTTAATGCAGCTACAGACATAACCCATGACAATAAATATTCTAATTTATGTATCATCAACATGTACTGCGACTTTCAAAACCATTTTTATCTTTTTTTACCACAGGTTATTTTACCACAGGTTATTTTACCAATAGCTGCTTAACCTGAACAATCTGTGACGCGGCTGCAATGATACTAAAGTTTATCAGCAATACAGTGTAAGTACCTGTGTAGCTTTTCACGACCAGTACCAAGTCCAGCTGGAAACAATCTTTAGCAACTTGCATAACTACACTGCATTTGCTATATGTTAGAACTATTCGACTTGTCACCGGAAAATTGCGTTGACCAAGGTTTTGATGGAGCTAGTATGATGGCTAACAAAGAGGGTGGTGTCCTAGCGCTTCTAAAAAAATCTGAATATAAATTTGCAAACTATTTTCATTGCGCTGCGCATCGTTTGAATCTTGTTCCGGCTAGACTAGGAAAAGTTCATAAAAATGTAAAACGATTTTTTGACCACTTAGATTTGATATACAGCTCTTTTACCAGAACCAAACGTTTTGCTGCTTTTATTGACGTACAATGGCATCATTACCCCGATTCACAATCATTGGAACTCTTTAAAGCAAGCGATACGAGGTGGCCATTACGTTCTCATCAAGTACAAAAATTTCTTAAAAGATACCGCTGCATTTTGGCTGCACTGGTGCTTATTGAAACTGATCTAAATGCTGAAATTAGGTTATCCGCTAGATCGCTTTTAACAGTAATCCAAACGAATAAGTTTGTTATACCTCTTGTTTTTTCGCTCGCTTCTACAAATACCGCGAATTTGCAACAAGATGCTTGCAAAGCAAAACGTTGGAGATGTCGTCTTGTGTAAAGCTGATAGACGAACTGAAAGATAATGTTGATAACTTCGATTGCGATGGACCACTAAAGAAAGGTCTCAAAACAGTAGAGAAGCATGACATCAACAGTTTTGACACTCGCGGTGCAAGCAAACAGCATCGCATTCCTGACTCATTGAAGTCCACCATCCTGACCTCGTCTGTTGGACGAAACAAAACTGCCACCGCAGAAGACATGCTTGCTTTGCTTCGGCAAATCGTAGGTCAAATTTTGGGAGAGATCTGCTGGAGATTTGGTCGCAATAACAGTGAAATAATGAGAACGGCAGAACTTGCATTCCTTCAAAGAACATCTTTATGATGCGAAACCGCCCTTACATGCTGCTATTTACGATTTGATTATTCATGACGCATTGCGTGATGTTTTCAAAAACTTTTTAAAGCGCCATGAGCAGGCGACTCGCTTTACCTTGTTTGATGTCTGTGGTCTTACGCAAAAGGATAGTTTCCAAATGTATACGAACTTTTAAAGATCTAGCTGCTCACTATTCAACAAACCTCAGTCAGAGTTTAGTGAATGTTTTCATCAGTAAACGAATTAAAATCTGGCCTAGATCTCGCTTGGGAACGATTCGATCATCAGCATTGCCTCTGCATTGAACTGAAAGAAAACTTTACAAAACCTTGGATAAAGAAGCTATTTTGCAACACTTTAAAAATCCAAAAGACGATGTTTGTTGTAGCCCGTGCAGTAGCTATTTGAGGAAGCCAGATTATTTGTTGCTAAACTTTATAGTAGTGTTATTGGACTTTATATGTTTGTTTTTTAATTTTCCGAGAAAGTTACAGCTATGATTGGCAAAAAACGTGTCAGCGGGCTATTCCAAAGCTTGTTCCAAAGCTTGTGTCGGCATTAACATGTTCACGCAAAGTCTATTTATGACCTATCATATAGAAAGTTTTCATTGTGATAACTAACTAACACACTCGAGTTTTCTTCACACCGCCCTAGAAAAAAACAAACAAAGCACTATTATCGGTGTAACAAATCATATAATCACGAGAGTAAACGAAAAATATTTTTTCCCTAAAATTTGCTCTTGCCCCCAAAATATCCGGCTGGCTAGGTGCCTGGTCTGTATTGCCACATCGAATTAATTTAAAAGGTTTCTTTGATAAAGAAATCCTAATAGATGCAATTATAAATGGAGTATCAAGGTCACAATTTTATCAGTGTTTCAAAAAATTTTGTACACGCAATATAGCACTAGCAAAAGTAGGTTTTTGAAAATTGTTACATTTGGACTGTTACATTTTGGTAACTGAATGTAAGTCGTTTCATTTTAGTTTTCTATAAAACAGTGTTAGACTGTTTCAATATTTTTACCCTTCAGTTGCTGCTAAGCCTTCGCGGTTACGCCTAGATCAACTAGTGGGTAGACTTGCTTCAAAGTTAGAGTGGACTTGAACTATAACTATTTCAACATAGCAGGAAATTACCAAAAACTGTCTATTCCAAAGCTTTATGGTTGTTCTAGAAAGTCTGAAGTAATCGGTTTATAAACTGCATTTTTTTACAGAATGCTTTATAGATTTTTTTCTTTTGTATAAAGCTTCAACTATATAAGGTGAAAGACTCAGATGTTTGGACACACTTCTAGCAGACTTTTGTTTTTGCCGACATTCATCTAAACAAGTGTCAGAGACAAAAAGTAGCTGGGGCGTGAGTGTGATATACGCGCAGCCGGAGACGTGAGGTCATACAAATTGGCATACAATTACGAAAAGCCGAAAATTGTATGCCAAATATCTGATAAGTTATTTTAGAAATCCCCCACCAATCACTTTGGCCCCCCCTACCCCGCGACTTTGAATTTATGCATTCATACAGGTAGTGACATAAGCGAATAAAAGTTTGTAAAGTTATAGTTTGTTTCACTTGGAACCAGGGCAATAAACTCGTCGCTAAGGACCTGAAAACTTTGGAAAAAATATAACAGGTATGCGCTTGCGCCTGTGATGTTTTTCGACAGGATTTTCATTTTAAAGACACGATGCTTTTGATTTTGGGACGAGATGTGGCCACGAAAAAAACCATTAACTTTTTATTACTGTTCTCACAACTACCCATATTCTTTTTTTGGCCGGAATCAAGCTACATACCTTCGGGCGTTGGCTCTTGCTTATACGATTTTGCTTACGGTTACAAAAAAGTAGTTAGTAGTGGTCCTATTATTCAATGACTTAATCCTGAAAATACATATCAATTATTTCGGCGCCCTCCCACAAATTTGATATGCTTTTAAGTAGCTGCTCAATTGAATGGATAAAAGTTTGTTAAGTATAGGGCCGCCTATGCTGAATAAAGGGCAAATAAGACGTTGCCGGGGACTCGATAAAGTTGGGAGACATGTAACAGCTATGCACAACCCCCTAAAAAGTTTTCTGATTGATTGCGTTTCAAAAAACGGTAGTTTTGTTTCGGAAAGAGATTTGACTATGCCAAAAAAGAATAACTTTTTATTGCTGCTCTCCAAACTATCTACTGGGAGAAGCCGGCTTGGCCGACTAAACTAATATTCTTAACCTTGACAATTCTGATGAGGGTCTTGCGGGTGACGCCGGCAGAGCCGGCTAGTAGTCGAGTAGTATACAGAACAAGCAATATGAAAATGCTCTTTGATTATTGCTTCGCTTGGCAGATCAGCCAAGCTTCCTCAGAAAAATAGTACTCAGGGTGATATCCAAATCCTTTCGCTTGCAGTAGGAATCAAGCAAATAAAACTGTAATTTTTTTCTCAACTAACAAAATTAAAAACGCTAATGGTAGATAAACATGAGGTAAATAGGAAAAAAGTTAGTTAATATTGTGACTGAACTAAAACGACAAATTTACAACCAATTTTGTGGCTATAAGCAAAAGATGATGAAGCAATTCACTTCTGACCTTTCATATACCGGCATATGAACCTAGCGAGACCTTGCATATTGGGTCGCAAAAAAATTTAAACTTACCGCAATTATTTATATACAACGACATGTTTTTGTCAAGTTCGCTCACGCATACAAGTGTATAAATTTCAGCGATTTCTTTATATCGCGTGGCACCGCTTGCACAAGTATATTTCGTTTTGTTGCAACACAATGTTTTCCGTAATATTCGCTTCTTACGTCACAATTATGCTCTATGATAAAACAAACACTGTACAGAATTTAGCAGAACCTATTTTCAGTTAAAAAGGGTAGCTTTCTTCAAAATCAAACGGCCCCAAAATGAAACTCCAACTTGATTTGCTATGTTCTAAACACAGAGCTAGTAATTCTCATTAGACAGAGAAAATTTAAGACTCATTGATTTACTGTTCAAAGTACCAAGTTTCTTACAATTTCGTTTGAAAAAAATTGCTTCAATCACAATGGCTTTAACCCTGCTATTTTATTAAAAATATTTTTCGTAAAACCACGCTCAGTAATTTTTGGGTCCGCAGAGTTTAGGACTATTTTTTGGGTCCCGTCAAAAAGCCTTTGTGTGCTCCTGGGTCAAACAATGCCGTGGCTCTAACCAAAAAAGGAAAATTTAAATCGCTAAAGGCCGATAACATAAACCGACTTCTAGGTCGGTCGGATGATGATGATCAACCTCATGTTTTGACCTTTACCGATTTAAATTTTTCTTGATTTAGTTACAGCCAAGGTAGGCTATTCTCTAAACTTTCATGTACCGGTATATGAAAGGCGAGAAAATAATTATTTTATCTGCTTACAGCCATATTATCGTTTGTAAATTTATCATGTTTGTCATGTGTTTTTAAGCTAATTCCTTTCCACCTTTGTGTTATTCTTTTTTCTCTTTTGGTTTTGCACTATCTACTTCTACATAATAACGTAAAGATTGTGTTAAAAGGATTTATCTGAGGATCTGGAATTTTGATTGGTGCGAATTTGTTTGAAACCGTTTGGTAAGTGTTAAGCGTTCTTCCACATTTTAGTCTCTTCAGTATGCTCTAGCGGTGATTTTTGCCTTTGTATTACCGATAATTCTTGGTTGTAATTAGAAGACATTGCAGTAGTTTTGATTGCATCGCTTTTCTGGAGCAGAAAAATATGCACATTTCCGGTCATTTCATTCATTTAAGTAATCGGAACATCCTTAACTTGCTCGTAGTTATTCTCAGTTTTTATTGCTTTCTTGAGCTGAAGCACGATTTCTATTTTACGCAACGCTTTTGGACGCATTGATTCCTTTTCACCGAGAAGTTCTTTACTTGGCTTTCTTGAATTTTTATGCACTTTTAACCATTCACTTCTTTTAGTGTCAGGACATTTTTCAAACACAATCGAGCACACCTGCTCGCATTTGGTACATTACACAGGAGGTTTGTTTACCTAATTTTTGTCTTTGGCACTTCCCGACGAAAGAATATAAACTTGGTCCGTAAGTGGGCGCTTTAACCCAGTGGTTCCCAACCTTTCTGAAGTCACGGACTTCTATGAAAAAATAAATTATTTGTTCTGCAGACCCCTTTGTAAATTTTAATTGGATTAACATTGATTCTCATTACATACTATCACTGAACTACTGTAGCACAATTATTGCATACTAAAAATACTACAATGCGGTAATGACTGATGCAATAACACTAATTTCAAAGCGAATTAACTAGTTGCCAAGTGTGTAGCAACAAAATATGTTCTTATAGAGAAATTTGATTAAAATTATATTTTTCCATATCTTTTGGTTTTTGATGCAAATTTATCATCTTCTCGCGTTGCATAAAATAACATTTAGCCTGATGTAATTTTATACAAATAAATTACTGTAAATAGCCGACTTTTATCCTTTGATGGTGAAAAATCAAAGGCACACAAGTGAAATCTAGAGGTCTGAAAATAATCGAAAAAAACAGTGTTTTAGTAGCCTGCTTGCAAAGACGTCATAAGTGGAAAAAACTTTGTTAGTTTGTTAGCTGAATCAAGTCACAGAAATTTGGGGACATCTTGTCCCGTTCTCCCCCGTTTCCTTCCTGTTACGCTTACGTCAGTTTTTCAAATAAACCATTCACGTAAGAAATGTCACCGGTATAATTAAATAACATCACAGGAAAAATATAATAGAAAAATTTGCTCAAAAATGATCACCAGCATCATACGGTACCATAAAGCAATCTATTACATCATGTTAATAACCCGCGACCGGTTTCTACCCTATTGGGTCTCATCAGGCGGGTGTAAAAAACACTCAATAATAAGCATGCTAAAAAAAACAAATTTGCCATTGGGTGCAAAAAAAATGCAGTACAAAACAATATGATACAGCAATACCTATATCATGGGGTCACATTCAAGGACACACACACATGACATAGACAATAAGTCACATCGGTAAGCCCTAACAGGGGTGCAGGATCATTGTCAAGACTTATCATTAATACATGAGTTGCTAGTTGCTAGCCAGCAATTTTCAAGGCAATCTCCTATCAAGAGGGATCTGCCTCCAGCATCAAAGTACAATAGAAAAATTTGCTCAAAAATGATCACCAGCATCATACGGTACCATAAAGCAATCTATTACATCATGTCAATAACCCGCGACCGGTTTCGACCCTATTGGGTCCCATCAGGCGGGTGTAAAAAACACTCAATAATAAACATGCCAAAAAAAACAAATTTGCCATTGGGTGCAAAAAAATTGGGTGCCATTGGTTTTTTACACCCGCCTGATGAGACCCAATAGGGTCGAAACCGGTCGCGGGTTGTTGACATGATGTAATAGATTGCTTTATGGTACCGTATGATGCTGGTGATCATTTTTGAGCAAATTTTTCTATTGTACTTTGATGCTGGAGGCAGATCCCTCTTGATAGGAGATTGCCTTGAAAATTGCTGGCTAGCAACTCATGTAGGAAAAATATAAGCTTTGTATGCTACAAAGCAACACCATAAACTGTTAACACTCTTGACGGCAAAAGCTTTTTTGCCATTAAGCTACAACGTTTTACCAGTTATTGAGTGTTGACTAGAATCAAGTATACCAAATGTGTTTCTTCGGTCTTTTCATCTATCTAAATTAGTTAACGTATTAACGGCCAAACATAAATAACGTATTTGTAACAATAATAATCTCTGGAATATTCATGTTATTATCCCTTGTCGACGTAGTTTTCTGTTTCGTTCATTATTACGGTATTTCCCCGCTTACAAACCGTCGCTTGTTTATTTTATTCTTAAAGCTATCTTATTGGTAGTTATTTCCTGTACTTCCCCCGTAGACAGAACTTTTCTGATTTATTTTATATGCGTTTTTATTGGTTGTTCTTTGGGTAGCAGTTTCCGGTATTCCCTCGTTTTCAAACCTTTTCTTGTTAATTTTTAGTTTTGATAATAATTGGCTAAAATATTTGAAAACTTTATTTCGGTTACGTACGAATGGAAAGTATATACAAGGGTGGGGCATTTTGTAAACTCAGAGAGAAACGAAAGCAAACAGACAACAGAACAGGAAAGAAAGAAAAGAAGGAAGAAGGGTGAAGAATTGGAAGGCAAGGGCCAAGTACTACTACAAGGAAGGGGGACTATCGGCTGCTACAGTCTGGTGTCGGTGAGTATCTATGTGCGAAAGCTAGTATATTAATAGAGTTGTGTTGTAAAAGAGTGGGCTGGCAACCTACTGTAGCTTCTCGAGCGTAAGTTCTTAGGCCGAAGGATAAGGCATAGAAGGTAGCCGTTGAACTCTACCGAGCTAATCTTCTAGTCGTCGAATCGTCATCTGCCGGTCACTAGGGTATAGGGGCAGGTGACTTAACCGTATTCGGCGACAGTATTAACGGCCGAACAAACCTGACCAAACATAAATCGTCCATTCTTGAACGAATGTTTGTTTCACGGAATTGACATTTCACTTGAGCGCAGACCACATGATGCTTAAAATCGTGCAGCTATGTTAATTTGGAACAATAAGAGATGAACAAGTTTCTCAGTTATTCATTGAACTGCATTGGTTCCATCAGTTACGCATTTTTTCACGAAATTTAAATCATTGCTTGGAAACCTTGTAATTGCAATTACTACGCTTGCCTCTGTGAATTACCATGGTTCTTTCGTCACTTTCGACGGCTCTAGATCCAAGCGACTTGAAACTGAACAATAGTAATTTAAAAATAAGCGATGGAGTTTTCTACTACTGCAATTTCCTGACATGCTACTACCACGAGGCATAAAATTAGTTTATTATGTGCTGCGATAGTAGTAGTATTATTTTCTATTTAGGAGGCAATTCCCTTGTAGGTTAATTTGCTGTTCTATACAATTGTTGCTACTTCCGACTGCACAGTGAAGGTTTATTTGTAGTCACTTCGAAGCACTCTTTACTGTCACAGAAGAAACGAGCGTGAAAGCTGCTCCATAATAAAACTGAAAGAACGCGCCGTTACGAAGGCTTGCATTTAAGCTGACAAGTCAATCTTAGCTAGTTTTATTGACGTCAGTGATCACCGCAATTGGCTTCACAAGACAAGAATCCCTTAAAAGATTTTCTTCTGGAGCACAGGTTAGGAATCACTGCACTAGAACACTTCAGGTTACTTGCACCAGGTACGCATGATTGCCACTTACTGCTCAACGCCAAGCATTGCAATAGAAAATTTATTTCAAAACGACCAAATTTGTAGGCAAGACGAGCAATAACACATTAGTCCAAAGGTGGTAGGTAGGCTTGAAAAACAACAGCTCCTTATTCCTTTTTTTCAAGATTTTCAGGCTGTACAGATTTCAAAGCCTGCCGAAATTCGGGATCAATCTTCAAATAAATGTGAGGGTTTACAGCGCTTAAGAGTTTCGGAAAAAGCTGCAAAATATACAAATATTAGTAGTCGCAAGGCACAAGGCACCGGTGTACAAAGGCAGCCGGAAGTGGGGGGAAATGCCCCTCGGCATAGGTCTTTTAGTGGCATTTATGGTCTTGGGAGGCTTATGTAGGCTGCCACTAAATGAAATACGCCTCTTCACTATTGACGCTTTGTCTTAAATCTTATAATTGTAACTGATGGTCAGCTACTTCATGACTTGCCAATGCCTTGGTTGCTTGTTTACCAAGGCGTACCAGGAAAATTTGTTGTTTGTGTTCTGGAAAGAAGTGTCGCCTGTTAAAAGACGAGCAATTTGCTTTGGTAATTGCATAGTGATTAAAGGCGACCTTTGAGGGCCATTTAAAGGGCAATGTTAAAATCAACTAAACAGAGACAGAAGAAATGCACGTTTGCTTGTGTGTTGTTCAGGGCAACTTACTACCGTAGTCTTAAAAAAACGCAATTAACAGAAATTCTGTATTTCCGACCTCTTGGAACGACTCTACTTCTGTTAAGTCTTTGTTACTTTTAAAAACCGGATTTTGCTCGTTTAGACTCGTAAAAGAGCTGGCATCCATTTTCTGTAGAATTTCTCAAAAGCCCAACAACGCAAGGTATTTGTTCGAGCAGAGCCGAAGTTACTTGGTTTGATTTCCCTATTTTTTTTGAGTGAGGGGGCGGTGGATTGGGCTGCTTCCTTTGTAATTTTATCTGGGTAACAACTCTAATTTAGAAGACGAGGAATCACCCTAATTCAGAGGACAAAGAATCCCAGGGTAACAACTGAATTCAGGAAAAGGAACCACCATGCCCAATAAAGCTAGATAATCCGAAAAAATTCTACTTCTAACATTGCAACAAACAAAAACCGCTTACATGAGCCAACATGACTAGGAGTGGGTGCAGTGACACCCCCAAAGTAATTTGCGTGACAGCGTACAAGGCGTATGGACCATAGCACACCAGCATAAGACTGGGGATAATCAGCGCCATCTAAATAAAATTTTAGGTTACCACAATGTGAGAGATACAAATGATCTGTGTTACTGCTGCTAGTGATCTGTCCATGTAAGCATAAAGTAAGATGTTTTGGTTTGGTCCTGATCAATTGCAGATTAATTGAATTAAGAGAAGCAATAATTATTGACAGCAGCGTCACTAGACCAGCTTAATCAAAAATACGTGTAATTAGCTCACAAAACCATTACAACCAACTGCTTGATAAATGTTTTGGTATATAACGCACTCTCACCTTCTCGTATTGTTTATCAACTCTGGCCAATTTCGAGTATGACGTTGCGATGACATAGAGGGGCAGAGTAAAGCACAGAAAAGCAACAGCAACCACGAAAAACTGGTTTCTGCAAAAATTATTGATGATTGTGATGAACGCTGCCGACAACGTTAAATTGTTTTGTATCACTTCCCTCCCCCTTAAACTTACTCGGCGGCTTTTAAATCGACTAAGCACATCACACTGTGTTCATTAAAGCGATCATATTTTCCGAATCCAACAGCCGGCAGGGCCGCAAGGAACAGACAAAACATCCAAACCAAAGCCACCGATTGGCCATTTGTACTAGAAACTGAAAAAAAACAAGTGCTTCGTTATCAACTTACCAAGCCACATCAAAATCGAGCGAATTTAGTGACAGGTAAAATATAAAACGCGCAGAATTTGAAATGATTACGATTTAAAAAAGTGGTTTTGATACATTAAACGTACCTGTAGGAAGTGCATCATTTATTTCGACCAGCCAGGTCTAGTCATGGCCAGTGGCTTTGAAAACAATAGCATAAACTGGATTTGCTACCAATTTCGCTCACCGAATGCAATGACGAGTTACTGTTAATTGTGATTTTTACCCGGTTACATACAAACGGTTGAACAAATCTTACCTTTATCCGAATGGCACACCTTTTTGTAGCGGTCCGAAGCGACCATGGCAGTGTTAAAGAGGTTGACGAAACCAAACGCAAGACTCAAAAACGCGCTAGCCTGCAGCAAAAGTTACATCATGTACAGCAAAAAAAAATACTAGCCACGCGCCGTAGGCTGCTGCTGGTAAACAGTCAGTCAAGCGCGTAAAACTCAAGAAAAACCTAATCGAAAACTTCAGCAAGTCGAATGAAATGCTGACAGTAGTTTCTTTTACGTGCTCAATTATAATTTCCTCCTTACTTTTAAAAACACGACGGGTAACAAACATTGTTTACACTGTTAAAAATCGTAACTGAAACGTAAAAGGCATTGAAATTACTTTCTTACAACTGTTCCCTTATTTATTACGACAAAAGGAATTCTATTTGTCATCGTCGCATAACTTACGTGGCATCCAACTTCTCCGTGAATTAACGAATCTTGATTAAATACAAAATTATTGCTAACAAGAAGATTTATTCCAATCAGGATATCCGACAGCGCCAGGGAAACAACCCAATAGATCCGGTTCCATTTCTGGAAACTCCACAAAACTCTTCCAAATGCGAAGTAGCCCGCGAATAGAACAATGGCTAAAATTAAGATGTAGAAAATTCTGGGAAAAGGCACTATGCGCTTTTAAAAAAATACTTCGTTTTACTTCGTAAAGCGCAATACAATGAAAGGTCCAGATTGAACCACAATAAGCAGATGAAATTCAGTCTGCAACAGTAGCAAGTTTGTGGTTTCGAACTACAAAAAAACGCATTGTTGTTATTTGTAAATAAAGAAAGGCATTAATTATCAGAAATTACAAAAAGCTAACAATGCTGTTTTGTCTTATTTCATAATTAGCTATAATTGAACCAACGGTTCCTAAGGTCATATTAACAGGCTAAAACCTTCATAGAACCAACATTCTTGATCCGCATTCAGCTAAGTTGCTCACATGATTCTTTTGATTTAACACTCACCACACATGACACAAATCAGGCGATAAGCACTTCGAAATTGGGCATTCTCAAATTCCATGTTGATGACAGCAGATAATTTAATCAAATTTGCAGTCAGCTTCGCACAACTTAACAAACAAAAATATGTCTTGATACAATGAGCGCAGCTGCTTTAAAACCTGGAACTTTTTTCTTTATTTTGAGCAGATTGCAAAACGAATTCAGAACAGATGCGTCGAGTAAAAAAGGTAATTGGCGCCTGAGTTGAAATCGCGCAACGGGGCATAATGCTCTGAGCATCAAATTAGTAATCGAAAGGCTTGGAGTTCAATACTCAGTGAGCTGTATTGCCGCAATGTATTTGAGTAGAGCCAAATTCTGGTTTGAAGCTCATGTTTCCAATGTGAACAGTGGCTTGCTGCCAGCAAGGATATCAACTGAACAGAAGGCTGCTGAATAGCAAACTGTAATATCACTTAATTTTCCAAATTTCCGTTCCTCTTAGGTTGGATTAGTCGAACGAGTTCGTATCATCCCCACTTTTAAATCCTAACATTGTGGATTCGTTCAAGTGGAGCTGTCAAACAATTGCATGAACAGTGGGTTGACTCCAGAAATCTAAAAAAGACATCTCATTCTTGTTCCTCTTCAAGCTAGCGCCTGCGATGTTAACCACAGAAAGGCTTTTTCAGATCTACGAACACCGTTTAATCAATGAATTGATCCTTCTTATCAATTATTTATTCCATATTAAGTTAACTGGTCACTGTAAAGTGCTTTTCGTCCATTTCCCGCTCGAATCGAACGAGCAATCATTGTTTGTGTTCGTCACTATAAAAGCTTTGTTGCAAAATCAAACTCTGTCCAGCAGCGCGCTTAGGGAGCAAGTGACAGTTAGGGGGTTTCTTTCCTGGGAATATATTGCCATCGTAGTTGATCGCAATTTGTAAACTCGTTTTTGCGTCTATAGGTTACAAAACGAAAACGAACTAAAAAATATCCCAGACTTGAGATGGTCTTTCAAACAAAAAAATCAAAGTTCAATATTTCAAGAAAACAAATGTTATGCGAACTTACTAATTGATTTGTGCAGTAATGACGAAAGTAATTAAAAAGATTGAGGTAATTAAAATTAATCACGAGTAGACTTCTTATCAGCTAACTCAGAAGCGTGCAACCTTTTTTGCAGACGAATCAAATTCAAAGGAAGAGCAGTGTGTAATCAGGCCACCAGTCAAAGTGTGCAAACCAGTCATCGTTCTTCCCAAACGTAGGCGAATACCTTTCTTTTTTTGGTGATCAATATTTTTCAAGAGCAAATTTACGCAACTTTATATGTAATTTGGAAATCCAGACCTTTTTTTTATCGTGATTTTGGGAGAGTGATGATAGCAGCATCAAATTCCTGCCGCGGCCGCAAGGTGCAAACCTCTGAGCTAAGAATCTACGATTGAGCGTTGAGTTCTCACCATCAATTCAATGGTCAGTCCAGCGCGTTTTTTCAAGTAAAAGCCTAGTACTGAGCCATTCAATGAGTGGTACTGAGTGCGCAACCACAAAACCATTAAAATGTTTAATTTTGCAACTCATTCGGGTTTTATGGTTTATTTCATAGCTTTCATGAAACACTTGAGAAGGTTTCGATGTCCGAAAAGATTTGCTTTAGAATAAACGGCAGTGCAGTATTTACGCGCTGCTTGGCTGATGTAAGAAAACACGATAATTTAGAGGCGTTCCACCTGCGGCTATGTTTTCACGGCTTTACGCAGGAGGTCAGAGCGAAAAACATTTATTCCTAAACAATCATATTACATGTTTTTAAAAACACGCGCTTGTAATAAATAACAAAAAATAGTAAAGAATTTGAATATTATTTATAAACACGCGCTTGTAATGAATAAGAAGAAATAACAAAGAATTTGAATGAACGATGAGTTGCTTTTCACCTTACGTTAACCTGCTCCTTGGTATCAAAAGGCAGAAGCATTGCCAGAACTTCAATTCGAAAAACGAAATGGATGAAGGTTTCAGCCAATTTCAGAGACTTTCTCGGAAAAGAACTTCTCTAAATTTTTGCTTGTGCATGGTAATTTTGGGGGGCTGGGTGTGTCATATAACTCCTCATACCCCCCTCCATACGTACCTAGATAGCTGTACTACGGTACAATCAGGGATGTGGAAGCAATTATTTTTCAAACGCTTCCGCTTCCACACCTATCGCTTCCGCTAACAAAAAAGTGAGAAAACCACTGTTGACAATTTTTAAAACTTTTGTGGGTCTGAGACCTGTGTTCTCCTACACTTTATCATTTTGAGGGGACAAAAACCTTCATTTATTGCTATTACTTTACCTACTTCGCTTGAGCTTATTATTCCGAACTATTCTTTGTTTCTTTTTCTTATACATTAGAACTCGTTTTGAATGTAGAACAGTGCTTTTCAACCTTTTTTTGTCATCGCGGAACCCCTAATGTACTTTTGCGTTTGTCACGGGACCCCCACTATCAAAAATTTAGAAATCACGAATTGCTTGCAAGAAAATTAAATATTTCGTTACTACAAAAAAAATAATTAAACACTTCAACAAATAGACAGTTATTACAAGTTCTTTCACTACTTGCCGGTACAACTACTTTTACAACAGTTAACTTAATGCTTCTCAGATCTAAACCGTATGACCACTTATTACAGCTCTCGACAATAACCTGTCGTCACAACAACAAATTACACCGTATAGTGCTAATTTTCCCTCTCTGTCCTCAACTAACTCCGACTTTGAGTTAACTTTAACTCTAATCATCAATACAGACTTTCTGTCTGTCCCCAAAACACGTATTGACTCCGATCTTTTTGGATAGTAAAGTGCAAATTTTCTGTCGTATATATAGTATATACTTGTAAAGCAAGCAAAACTGAACTGCACCAATCAACAGCCGCCTCAACGTAGTGGTGGGGTCCCAACCCCGTTTAGGTTGAGATAAAATGGTTGTTGGCCTTCCCGAGGGTCCCAGTTACTCCGGGCACCCCCTTCACACAAACCATTTTTTCGCCGTGCTCCCCCTGAACGATCGCAGAAAGGTAGCACGCAGCCTCTTTAAAATTGGCCTGTCTTCTCTCTTCTCCTGCCTTTCTCTTGCCCGTCTTCTCATTCTTCTCCTTGTCCTGATGAGCGGCAACGTTGATCCTAACCCTTGTCCCGTCTTTTCCTGTTCAGTGTGCGCTGGAAATGTGACCTGGCGGGGTAGGTCAGTGCAATGCGGCACATGCTCTAATTGGGTTCATTTAAGGTGCTTACTACTCTCTTTTTCTAGATTCAGAACTCTTGGCAGCTCTCACTCCTGGAGCTTCCCTCCGTACTGCGTTCCTGCTTTTTTGGAGACCCCACACCTACCATCACTGTGCCTTCCTCCTCGGACGTCTTCAGCTGGTTTACCTCCACTGCTCAATCTGGCCCATCCGGCCCCCTTCTGCTAATGCAGCACTCGCATCCCACCCTCGCCTTCAAACTTCTTATCCTTTTTCCACCCACTTTGTTTCTTCTCCCTCTGCACCCTAACCGCCGCCTCATGCACCTGGCTGTTTCTCTTTACTCTTGCTTCTTCTTCCCTTCCTCGTCTCCCTCAGGGTTCTTCAATGGAATGCTGGGGATCTCCGAGCCAGGAGCACCGAACTGCTACACTTTATTTCGTCTCATCCCATTGATCATATTTGTATTCAGGAATCTAACCTTAATTCATCTTCCTCTTTCCGGATCCCTGGATTCTCTGCTCTGCGATCTGATCGTAGCCACTCCCGTTCTGATATTTTTTCCACTGATGTCACAGACGCTAGCGGCGGCGTCATCATTTTCGTCAGGCAGGGCTTATCCTTCTCTGAGCTTTCTACCTCCTCTCTTTCTTTGTTTGACCTCTATTCTGATTATGTAGAGGTCAACATCTCTCCAAACGACTTCTTCTCGCTCTCATTCCTAAATGTTTATGCTCCCCCTATTTGCTTTTCTCCAAAGGATATCAAAACCAATTTCTTTTCTTCCTCCATTCTTCCTTCTTCCAAAAACCTCTTTATTCTGGGAGACTTTAATTGCCATCACCCCCTCTATGACTCTAAAAGTACTTCCAACCTCTGTGGGGAGAAAGCATTCGATTGGGTCATCTTCTCTGACCTCCTTCCCCTCAATGACTTTGACATACCTACTCTTCTTCATCGCTCCTCCTCTGACATCTCCTTTGCTCTTTTCTCTCTCGCCCTATCTTGCTCCTGGGAGGTGCTTCAGAACCTGGGTTCTGATCACCTACCAATTCTACTAATCGTCCCTCTTTCTCCGATCTTTTGTTCCAACGAACGTCTCCCTTCCTTGAATTTTCAGAAAGCTCGTTGAGATGACTTTGCTTTATACTTTGACTGTCACTGTTCTTCTGCAGAGGAATACTCGTCCCTTTTTCTTTCCTTTGATGCTGCTCTATTTAATTCGACACTGAATGCCCTCCTTACGATCTGATGCTCTGGACAGACGGCTCTGTTCCTTTCCCTTATGGCAAAGACGGCTCTGACGTACTTGCCAACTGCTCTCTCTGTGGCACTGAGGCCATTCTTTTCTTTTCAGTAGGCCCAGTTTGCTCAAGTTTTTCCGGTGAAGCCTGCGCCATTCTGCACGCTCACTACTGGTCTCGGCAGCACCAACAAGTCTGCCACTTCTCTTCTCCTCCTATCTGACTCTTGTTCTGTCCTCTCCTCCATCTTTCCTTTTACTTAATCTCTGGCAGGAACTGTTTTCTCTTCTCCTGTTCTATCAGACTGCAATGGGTCCCCGGACACTCGTTTCTCCCGGGGAATGACTCGGTTGATGAGCTGGCCAGACGGAGAGCGCTACTTGCGCCCTCAGCAATCCCTTGTAATCTCTCTCCTCTCATCTCTCGTATCCACTCTTGTCTTTTTATCGGACTGGAGGCATACTGTCTCATATAAATTCTTTGACACACAGGCTCCCTCGATTTCCACCGAGGAACTTGTGCTTCTACGTCATGCTCGCTGTGTTCTCTCTCGCCTTCGATACAACGGACACAGTCTTCTGTTAAGCTCCTCTCTTTCTAGAATTGGCAGAATTGAAAATCCTTCTTGCAGCGCCTGCGGACACTCGTACCAGGACAGCCCTTATCTCATTCTGCGCTGTCCAGCTACGGACTCTTTGCGTCGCTCGCTCTTTGGCAATTTTCTGTTTCTCTACGACCTCTAGTCCAGACCCTGGAGAGTTGCCCAGCTTCTGGGGCCTCATGGTCTTCCGCCATCAACCCATCCCACGGAAGGGGTCGGGTAACAACAACAACAACAACTACAACAGCAAAACTGAAATTACAGATGCACTGTTACGTAACAAAGGGAGTTAGCAAATTCAGACGTTCCTAAAGTTGTAAACAGAATTACGTCACAATCTGCAACTTGCTATCACAAGATTCCAAAACTATTTATATACACGGAACACCCTACATATAAGAAATCAATGTACTGAAATAAGAAATAAATACTAGTAATGAACGAACAACCTTCGCGGTCTCCTTGCGAAACACAACTGCATGTTTCGCGAAACCCCTGTTAAAGAGCTCTGATGTGGAATGATCAAATTGTTTCCGTCGTGAGTAATTTCTTTTTCAACATTTTCAACCCCCTAACCAAGGTTAGTTAAGTTTAATCAAATTATCATTTTATTAGCTACGTTTCATTGTCCAAACTACCTTTTTCTTTCCTCAATCGATATAAAATGTGATGCTGGTTATACTTTTTTCTTGTTCTCTCGCGCTACTGATACTGCACTTTTAGACTTATCAGTCTTATAGTGCAACTTTACCGTTTAATCCACATTGGGAAATGGACAAAACTTTTTCGCCAAGTTACTCTTCAAGTCAAATAACCTATGTGGAAGCGGTAGAATTTTCGCGCTTCCGCAGAAAAAAGACCGCTACCACCGCTTCCGATGCCAGCTTCCGCTTCCGCTTCCAGCTTCCAGCTTCCACATCCGTGAGTACAATGCATACTGAAAAGGGTTTATGCGTAATCTGTTGTTGCTACAGAACTTTAATATAGATTTGAAATGAAGTTTTGCCTCAACGCTTTCATCAGTCGCGACATCGCGTTAAAGGGAAAAAGCTCCAGCATTGCTTGTCTATCTTTATGATGGTGGAACACCCAGTTTCAGTTGCCAAAAAATCTATGCACTCAAATCACGTTTAAATTAAATAAACGCGAAAAATTTTTGAGTTGAATTTTGAAAAAGCTCATTCAAAAAACTCCGTTTGTGTAAGATATATCTCTAAAAAGAGTTTTCAATTTAAAAACTCTCTTCTTTCATATTCAAAAATGTCTTGTATCTGAAAATTGGTACACCCCTGTAACCCTTGCAAAAGTCTGTTATACCGTGGGTTTTACTACAGACCTGACTGACTAGCCTTAGATAGAGTAAAACGGCAGGTTCTTTCCATACGATGCTGGTCAGCGCATCACAAAAAGCGGCTGGCAAAACGATTTTTTACAACTACATTGAAATGGAGTTGATAAAGATTCAAATAAATATAGCTACGTAAAAAATGCAAAAGATAATTGCAACGTTTTGTTTAATACACCTTTTAAATTAGTTTGCAGTTATTGTGCTACTTCTGTATATTTGCACTAAGAGCCATATGCTCAGCTTAGCTCAACCCGACATTCCATTTTTTTAAAACAATTATTTTGATTGCTGTTATGCCAAAGTAACTTTTATGCTGTACCTTTACTACGTCACAATTAAAAGACTAGTTTTTATTATGCAATAATCTAGTGAATTAGGTATAATACTTAGCGATATCACCTGGACTCATTATCAGCCTCCACGCGCCTAGTTCTGGATAATGGCCAATGACCAGGAGAATGATGATGAAATTGGGGTGCTACCGGGATGAAAAAAGGATAGACCAGGGGTGGCCAAACGTGGCGCATTGCAGGTTGAAGAGTTTTCGGGGAATTTGAGAAATTGTCCTTGTATTTGGCCGAAAAATTTGTTACTGCAATGACATCTCCAATAATTAAAAAAAAAAGGTCCCCACTTGGTTGGCGTGACGTTTGGTGGCATATTTAGGCCAAAAGTGATGGTAAAGGTGCAGCAAAACCGGCGATGACCTTTTTTTTTTTTTTTTTTTTGGAGATCACCCCCTAATATGGCGTTGTTTTGACTTCAATGTACAAGTTTTGACCTGAAAGGACAGCGAAACAAGGGTTCACCTTTTTTTTTTTTTTTTTTATTTTTATTTTGGAAACCACCGCTAAGTATGGCCTTGTTTTGACTTCAAAGTGTAAATATATTACTACACGTTTGAGAGCAATGACAAGCTATGAATGTGTGTGTGGCGCATCTTCAAATGAATGCTTGCGCGGCGAAAATTTTTGGCGCATGGACTGAAAAGGTTGGACACGCCTGCCCTACATTTATGGCGCATCCGACACGGGTTGGTAGAAAAGTTGGCGCTTTGCATAAAAAGCTTGGCCACCCCTGGGATAGACCCTCGGCCCCGGTAGCGAAAGAAACCTGGCAAGTCCACAGATGGCAGATATAATGCACAGATGAAGTGCGGCTCCTCCTACGGCTTGTGTGACGCAAAGGAGCAAACACTTGAGCACGTGATAACATCCTGCCCCATTTATCCCCATTAAAATGGAGCTTGTGCCCTTTCAGCTGTTTACAAGGCACCTTGGCTAACAGAAACATGTGCGGCCGTCTGGCGGACTGCCCTCTGAACATCTTTCCCAAACGAAGAAGAAAACATAGCGGAAGCGGTTTAAGGCAGTTAGGAAATGTTTACTGTTGCAATTTGAAGCTAGAAATTTAAAATGTATCTCTACTGCTTCTCGTAAGATATTTGGTGATTAAGCGAGAGAGATTATATTTTGTTTGAAATGAAAACTTAGTTTAATTATTGTTGTTTGCAAAAATTGTCAATTTATTTTCGATATAGCTATGAAAAAAGAATCAACTAACACGATCTGTTTGCCATCAAACTGCAACAACAACAACAACAAATGAAAAAAACTCTTCTGACGTCATCAGCGCGCCACAACCTTGTTTTCAATTCTGTCTTCCCAACTCTCAACACCCAGCTCCAAAAGTTTATCTATAGTGAGCACAAATGTCGACCAATCACATCGTCGATCTGGCAACGATAATGACGTACACGTCAAGAGCGACGTCATTTCTTGGTTGTGCTGCCACGTGACCGGCAAAAATGTCAATAGTGGGCGGAATATCCATTTGGAAAACAAGCAAAGATGGCTCAGCGAGTCCAGTCCTCTGCACCTGTCAATCAAAACATTGGTGGTGTCAACGAAAATATCTGCAATTAAAAACTTGTATTTCGCATATTACAGCGGGTTCAAGACCTGTTAAAGGTACGCTTGACAAAAAACTTTAAGGTTGTAAATTTGAATTTCAACCCAAACTGCTAGTAAAGCTTTTTGTGACCCTTCACAAACCCCTCTTATCTACTTCAGTTTATTGCACCTCTCTGCTAACTGTCATATGCTATGTCATGTCATGTCCTGTCTAATCGTGCTTGACGCAGGGTGACTTCACGAACCGCCTTGCACCACTCCTCCTACATCATTTTCCCCTTCAGTATCTGTAATGATTGTCCCATTGTAGGCTATTATATATGTATAAGAGGCGTGCAGCCTATTTTGTAGACGAGCCAATTTCACAGTAGTGGAGGATATCGCTGCCCAGTCATCGTTTATATAAGTTTGCAATTTCAATGCTCACTTTTAAAAACTTTGGGTGGACTGATTATTGTACTTGGAGTTGGCAACCAGATCTTTATTTGAAGATCACCATGTTCACTGTAATAGTTTTGCCATTTTCGGTCATAAAATAAACTTGAAGAACTTTTCTTGTTTTGAAGATCGACTTACAAGGTTGCCTTCAAAACAGCTGAGTTTCAAAGGTGTCTCCCTAAATATTCAACCTGTGTATGCAGGCCACAACGCTTCTCACCCTTCCGCAGGCCGCATTTTGCACCCCCTGATATCCACCATCAATCCATCACAAGAGCGAGCGTCCCTCCTGCTTTCAGATATCTACCAATCACCATTTTTTATTTTATCCCTGGGTCTCTCATTACGCGTCCTACTTATAGCAATCGTTGCTTCATTACTTTAAGCCTCAAGAGATATTTCTGGTCTTTGCTGACGTATTACTAAAGCGTTCCTTCTTTTTGCAGTTAGTGATAATATTAGCTTCTGAAAGTTATTTCTCGGATGCTTTAGACAGCTGCAACTCCATGAAACCTCCCCACTAAAAATATGCCGCCATTTTGCACGGAACCTACTTTTTATCTTTTCCGCAGTAGCCTCTCACTTCCTTACACGGTTGACCGAGCTTGAAGAGTAGATCAGTGTCCAACCATCTCGGAACGCCACAGATCTGTCCGGTCTTGCACGTAGTACCGGAAAATACCCTGATAAATTAATCGGTTTGAATCAAATGTTTGGTTTTAATTTGCGGCAGCATTACTGTAAAGGCATTTTTAAAGGGATCTGAAATAAGCAAAACCAAAGTACAGATTAAGATTTTTGGAAATTTTGATAGTAGTTTGGCTTGTTTGGTACATTTTTGAAACCCAGACTGATTTTAAGTTGAGCTGCAACTTATTCTGGACTAGGTAAAAAAATCCACTCTTGTACTTCAAACAATTCGCGTTTTCACCCAACCGGAATTGCCTGTCTGCTGGGGCTGGGTGATTCCACCACAGGCGGTATCAGAGCAGTGGTGTAGTGCAGACCGGCAACACAACCAACCTGCGGACTTCCAGGTAATTTGAAGACATTTTACAGTCAAAACAAAATCAAAAATCAACTTCAAACGGGGTAAAATTGGGTAATTTCTCGCAGGTTGCTGAGCGAAGATCTGATTTTTGAAGTGGGAGATGAGATCAATTACAAATTTTCTTTCTTTAAATTTTGTTGTTTTGAAACAATCTATTGAATATTTGGCAATGCGACCCACGGAAAAAATATTCGGTTGTTGTGGTTCTAACAGCGTTTTAATTACAGCAGATCAAGATGTAGTGGTTGGAGCGTTCTATTTGCAATCGGAAGATGCAAGTTCAAATCTCATGCGCAGTCACATCAAATACTACTTTCAGCTTTTCGCCGTGGCCCGCTGCATTAGCAGTAAGGTCGAGAGCGAAATTGGAAATTGAGTTTGCTCAGTTCTAATTTGAAAGAATGCGATGGGCCTCAACGTCTTAAGCACATAACCGCTGTTGTAACGACAATCGCAAGTAATGCCACCACGCAGAATTTTTTAAATTAAAGCAAGTCTTCCGTTGACCCACTCACGGTTTAAACTCGTATTCATTCTTTCGCGGATCAAGGAATATGAACGAATCAACATTTCGAAAAACGACTTTAAAGCTTTTTGTTATGATGACGTCATTAAGATTGAAGCGGAAAGGAAAAATTCTAAAAAATATATTTAGTGAGCGGAACGCTGCTGTTTCCGTTTTAATGTTTCCATCGGTGTTTAGCCTTACAGATATCAAAACTGCAACAACACTTGTATTTATTTTACTGATTATCTAGCTGGTTGCTAATGGCTGGCGATTTGGTTGGAGGTAAAAAGCTGTAGCAGCAGAAAATAAAGTTCGAAAAAAATAAATTCAGTGTAATACCATATCTAAAAGTGTCTTTTTTATAACATGAGTATTATTTGAGTCCTTTGCGTCCATACCAATGTGAACTTTATCTGTATGGCAGGGAGAAAGAAATAGAGAAAAGGGAAAAGAAAAAGTATATCAAGAAGATAGAAATGAAAGAATAAAGAGAGGGGAAAAGAGGGAGCGAACAAAAAAAAGAGCAAATAAGAAAAGTAAAGTGGAAGGGAGATGAGAGAAAGAAAAAACCTTGAAAAAAGGAAAGAGAAAAAGAAAGAGGAGGAAAAAGATAAAGTAGAAGAAATTTTACAAAAAAAACTGAATCAAACTGGCGCCAAATATTTGGAAAGGAAGCGAGTTTCTTTCCCATAATATGACTCTATAATATTGTCAATACGAAATAACTTGCCCGTTTAACCACAATGCTTCAAAGGTTTCCCCAAATCCTTTCATAATTTTCAATGATGCAATTCCTGGATGACGCAATGTTTTTATATGTCTCTTTAGATTGTTCAACTGTAAGCAATCCAATGTCGCAAATTTCGTTGTGCAAATTGGAATTGCGTTTTCGTATCGATCAATTATGAAACTGCCAAGCATAAAATATATACTATTTAAGTAAGTGATCTTACAAGAGTTACAAAAAGAGGTTCCAATTCAAAGATTACTGTTGTTTAAATCCGCTTTGGAATTATCAGAACTCCAGGCACCGTGCATTTCAACCGCAAGGTCTGTAATCCAGTCGAGGAATTTACCATAAAATGCTCTTCCTAACACTTAATGCAAAATCACTCGGTCACTGGATTTGGAAGATTCCGATAGCTGGGAGGCGCTTTATTCATCTTTCTATCCGCAATACCGACGTCTGAGTTTAATTATCATATTTGCATATGATAGACCTTCAACTTAAGGTTGTCTATTTTATGGCACACGGTACATTTGTCATCATTCGTTGGATAAACCGAGCAGGGAGGAAAACGCCGAGAAGTACTTTGGTAACTGCTATTGTTGGTATTTGGCAAAGCAGAAAAACTAGAAGTGATTTAAACAACCTGTTTTTGAACTATATTCATAACTTTCTTTAAATAATTTGGCTGCATGTCATCGTGGACCCTTTTTTAGTGTTCCCAAAATACATACATTAAAAAATAATTATAAATAAATAAATAGACTCGGTAAAATATTTAAGAGTGCTCAATAACAAAAACAGTTAGAGCAAATTAATATATATCTTTATTAGCAAAAATACTACAGCCTGTTTTGCCGTTAAGGCCCCTCAGGTATTTCTGCAAAAAAAACGAAAAATGAACCCAAAACAAACAGAGAATGCAGTATTACTTACGGTTGTTCGGGGGGAGTAATCAGAAATAGTATGGTAGCCAGCAGAAACTATACTAAAGAATAATATGCTGGCTCTCCTGCAAACAGTAAACTCATCTGGGTAACTAAGAACTGTGGAGGTTGGTATGAGAGTAATAGTGACGTAACAATGGGAGCAGGTATATACTTAATATGGTAAACGGTAAGTTGGGAAATAGACGGGAAAGAAAGGATAAAGAAAAACGGCAAAAGTAAAAGAACAAAACACGCAAATTACAACGAACCGTCCAATCTGATACTTTTTAATTTAAATTTTTTCCTGTGGCGGCATGTGTTCACTATTTTAGATCGTTTATTGAGCATTATTTTTCTGTCGCCGCTTAAGATGGCAAGTTTTTCAGCCAGGCACAGGTTACATCTGCTCCCTCCGCATTTGTATGATGGTGCTGTAGAAACAATGGACCATTTTATAGACGGCTCAACGCCATTATCCTTTGCTCGCCATTATCATGCTCAACGCCATTATGATGCTCAATAAACGATCTGAAATAGTGAACACATGGCGCCACAGGAAAAAATTTAAATTAAAAAGTATCAGATTGGACGGTTCGTTGTAATTTGCGTGTTTTGTTCTTTTACTTTTGCCGTTTTTCTTTATCCTTTCTTTCCCGTCTATTTCCCAACTTACCGTTTACCATATTAAGTATATACCTGCTCCCATTGTTACGTCACTATTACTCTCATACCAACCTCCACAGTTCTTAGTTACCTAGATGAGTTTACTGTTTGCAGGAGAGCCAGCATATTATTCTTTAGTATAGTTTCTGCTGGCTACCATACTATTTCTGATTACTCCCCCCGAACAACCGTAAGTAATACTGCATTCTCTGTTTGTTTTGGGTTCATTTTTCGTTTTTTTTGCAGAAATACCTGAGGGGCCTTAACGGCAAAACAGGCTGTAGTATTTTTGCTAATAAAGATATATGTTAAAAAATAATTATTAAGTTATTTCACAATAAGATTTTTTCTTTAAGGGGCTACGACCTCCAGTTTAGGCGGTGATGGGTGCAATATTTGTAATTCATTAAATCGATACTAATACGCGACACTTTTTAGCATGCTAATTTGATTCGGATACTCGATACATTGCTGCCAACTTAATTGAGGCCGATACTCCATACATTATTGTCAACTTAATGAGATACCGACAGATTATCGCCGATAGAAGTACCCAGATGCTTTTTAGGTTTTTTTTTGTAAAAGTCGCCAAAAATGGGCGTATACGCTTGATAGCTGGTGTAGGCTACCTAAATAATAGTGAGGCTGGTAAGCCTATCATTGAAATTCGCAGCAGTTAAATAACTACATTACAAATCCACGTTGTTACCAGAAATATACCGTCGAACATAATAATGCAAATATATTTAATTCAAAACGTTTTTGGTGTAACATATCGCCCTCGTCAGGATCTATGTACAAATATTTTTCAGTGTTAAAACTTTCGTTGAACCAAAACACAAAATAACTTGAAAATAGTCAATAAAAAACAGTAAAACTTCATTCAGCAGTCTCAGTGATTGACCAGCAACTGCTAACAATAAGTTTGACAAAAGAAACAATTGCCTGTTAGAAGTTAATTGGATTTGAGGTTATGTGAATAATCGTAAAAATGAACCGAAGAACCACAGCAAAGTTCAGTGGTAAATTGTTTCAGTCACATGATTTAATTAATATCTATGATTAAAATACGTTAAGTAAACTTCATGCTCCATTTGCATACAATTGTTTGTTCAGCACAGTTACTTCTTTTGATCACCAAGGCTTTATGGATTTTGGCTTCGTAAAATGTTTGACATTTTCTAATTATTTCAAATTGCTTCATGTTGTTAGGCTGAGTCTTGCATGAGCTGCATTTTCTTATATGTTCTTTAATGGCACTTTTATCTGACTTTTAAAATATTTAAGCGCTCTGCTCTTATACTTCGAAATACGAAATTTTGCTGTTTTTATTGACTATTTTCAAGTTATTTTGTGTTTTCGTTCAACGAAAGTTTTATCACTGTAAATATTTGTATATAGATCGTAACGAGAGTGATATGTAGCACCGAAAACGTTTGAATTTGTTAAATATATTTGCATTGCTATGTTCGACGGTGTATTGCTAGTAGCAATAATAACGAGAATTTTAAAAGTTACCTATCTTCCGAAATTAAATTATATTACATTACGTTCGAAAAAAGTGGCTAATCACTTTCAGGATTGCTGCACTGAACTGCATAGGAGTGATATTCTTTTATGTGAATAAAATAGACAGTTTTTAAATAAACCTTAAGTACATTTTTGACTGATGTTATGGAGTAAATTTGAAGTCAAAGCAAGTTAAAAAGTGTTAAGGTTCACTTGCTATTGTGAGCAGTTGGCGTAGTTTTATAGCCTAACATGAGGGCTTATTTGTAGCCGGACTCTGGTAGGAGTTCATATTTCAATAATTTGCGCATTTGAGAATACTGAAATTAAATGAATAGTAATGTGCAACTTATACTGCATATTAAGTTGCAAAGTATATTGAAAATTGTAAACCTAAATTATACCGTAGCTTAGACGACAGGATAGACATTGGTACAGTTTTTACCTTATGTTGCATTTGGCGTTGATGAATAAAATTTTTTGTCAAAAATGTTTGCAGACCAGTTACATTGAGATGTCAGATATAATTTTATGACATCAACTGTTCCTGAAACAATTTTTGGGGCTGTTGCCTAGCCAAGTAAAGTGCAATTAAAACGTACAGTGCCGGTAGTAATGATCAGATAATGGTTGATTTTGCAAATGTACTTACGGGTATCTAAATGGTATGGTGTTATTTCTAAGAGGAATAAAAGATATACGGATAGCACTTCTTTTTAGGCCGGTTTCTTTGGCAAATAGACACACCGAACCGATACTGGACTCGCCAATTGAAAGGCCTAATCTCAACCAAATTATTTTTGATTAAATATATTGGTTCCTAGTAACAAACTAGTATCGGTTCACCCCAAAAATAAGGCCGAAAATTGATGTTCACCCTATACCTTCTAAACTCTCAGCTTTTGGTCAGCCATTTCTTTTGCACCAAATGTGTTACGTCATATGCACCAAAATCGGTTTCGAATGTCAATCAGCATCATCAGACTGACTCACGTTTGAACCCGATGCCTTTGGATCAGCTCACATCTACCCAACAAACAGCTGCGCCACTGGGCTCCCGTTGGTCAGATTGAGAACTTCTACAACATGAGGCCAGCTACGCCTTGCAACTGAAGGCTGATTGTAACTGATCGCATAGTCTAATATATAGAGTAGAGTTCTGTTTGTAGTGCGTACGGTTCAACTTCTCCAAAGTACTGGGCATACAACCATGAAACTAGATACGATTGATCACCTTCGTGAGAATCATAAAGGGATTTGTGACGTCATAATCAAAGATAATTTTAGAAAAATTTGCATTTCTTGACAGAGGAAAAACGTTATTCACTCAAAAAAAAGCAGCCTCCAACTTACCAAATTTTCATTTCTCTCCGGTCTAAAAAGACGTTATAGATAACGCTTGATTGCGCGATTTGTCCTTTGCATATTCTCAAAAACTGCTGATTGTAGAAACGCCATCAAAAGCTTTTTGGGAGAGATATTAACAAGGTGCTTTCAATAAAAAAACTTTCTCAAAGATTTAGGCTGAATTGACGATATAACAAGCATTTTTTTACAGCATTTCAAGCATGCTTCTTTGCTATTCTCTTGAACGCTTATAACTAGCTCTATGGTGTGATAATGTCCGGTACGATTAACATGAAAGAAGCAGCAGCCAGCAGGTAAGCGTATAGATTTTATTTGCTGTTACTTCAAATGCCAACAAGAGCCATGCCACCTGTGAGAGAAGATGGATTCGTTAAAGTATTAACATAGCATTAAGTCAAAAAGCCTGTAATTTAGTAACACAAAGGCAGGTTGCAATACTTATGTGCAGTAGTGTCGCAATCCTGACTTGAACATATATTAATCATATGTAACGAAGTTTAAACAAACTGACAATTTTTCATGTTTAATCTGACAGGAATCATATCAATTATCTGCAACTTTACTACAAAAACCTGGTCCATGGAATACACTCTTAAAACATAACCTAACCTATTGTGATAACTGAAATGTAAGTGCTTGACTTTGGGCTAGTTCGCACTTCCCCTAGCTGCGATTATGCCAGATCTAGCAACATGCCCGCAGCTAAAGATGCTAGGTCATACAATCACTAAAAGTCGTTGGTACAGGGTGGCGCATAATTCACTTTACCATTTTAAAACAAATATCATTTCTGTAAATAAATGTACTTTAATGATTCTTTTTTTATCATATAGTTTATAGATTGGAATTTTATTTTGATCTAGTGGTGCATAAATAACTTTACCATTTAAAAATGAAATATCTTCAAAACGACTTGAACATGTATCCTTACAAGGTTCAGTTAGTGCAATCTCTACAACTAATAGACATGCAACAACGGCTCACTTACGCTGTCAGATTTTAGGAAATTACACGGAATGATATCAACTTTTTTTACAATCTGATCATGGGAGATGAAGGTCACTTTCATTTAAATGGACATGTAAATAAGCAAAATATGAGATTTTGGAGTAGGGAAAATCCACGAATTGCTCATGCAAGTGAATTACACCCACGTAAAGTTATAGTATGGTGTGGAGTAACCTCAGAAGGGATTATTGGGCCTTGTTTCTTTGAGTATCCATGTGAAAATGCGGTTACTGTAACTGGTGAGCGATATAGAGAAATGCTAGAAAATTTTGTTCAGCCCGAGATAGCAATTATGGCAGGGTATTGGTGGCAGCAAAATGGTGCAACTGCATACACAGCTAAAGCCGCAATGCAGATGTTAACTGGAATGTTTTAAGATCGAATAATTTCTCAAAATTCCGACTTTTCATGGCCTCCAAGATCGCCAGATTTGACAGCACCAGACTTTTTTTCTATGGGGACATCTTAAAGAAAAGGTGTGCGTAAATAAACCTCCAACTATCCAGCAACAAAAAGTAAACATCCAGACGGAAATTCATTCCATAGAGCTTAAGATGCTATAAACTATCATGGAAAGATATTACTATGGACCGCAAAAACTTTGGAAAAATATAGCGGCTATGCGCTGCCACCCGATGCTTTTCTACTCCATTCCCATTAAAATCTTGATTTTGGAACAAAAACTGGCTATGTCCAAAAAATTGACTTTTTATTACTGTTTTCTCAACTACCCGTATCTTTAACTTCGATATTGCTAATGGGGGCGCTCTAATGGCGATAAATCAACCATAGGTGCATCACTTCGGATTGTTCTGCCTGGCTGCGTTTATGCCAGGACCAACCAACATGCGCGCGGTCAGAGACTTTTTTAGGTCGTACAAGTAGGCATGCAATTATAAAAAAGTAGTTAGTAGTGGTCCTAACATTTAATGGCTTATTCTTGAAAATTCCTATCAACAACTTTGGCGGCCTTCCACAATATTGAAATTACGCATCCATGCTTTTCGTGAAATGAACGCAGAAACATAGGTAAAATCGTTGGCTAATTCAATTGTGAGCAAGTCCAATTTGTAAGGACGGCTAAGCTGTAAACAGGGAAAGCAAGACGTAGCCAGAAACTCCAGAAACTTTGGGAGATATACAACGACCATGCACGACCCTTATAATGAGTTTTAAATTGATTGGATTTTGAAACGAGAATTGGTTACGTCAAAAAACATTAATGTTTTATTTTTATTTTCACAAATATCACTTCGGTAATCCCGGCGCAGCCGTCTGATTCAATATTTCTAACCTCGATATTTAAAAAGGGGGCCATGCATTTGCAATGACTTTGCTGTGAGAGCATTACTTCGATTTAATATTCT
The DNA here is from genome assembly GCA_963675345.1 of Trididemnum clinides. Lineage (NCBI taxonomy): Eukaryota > Metazoa > Chordata > Ascidiacea > Aplousobranchia > Didemnidae > Trididemnum > Trididemnum clinides. The sequence goes on along the minus strand of OY776292.1, from coordinate 36,939,194 downwards.
TTTCCCAAGCTGCGTTCGTGTCAAGACGAACAACCTACCCACCGGCAGCTAGAGGCTTTTGCTCGTACAAATTTGCCTACAGACAAAGTGGTAAGTAGCAGGCCTAAATATCTAATTGCTTAATCCTGAAAATATTTATAAATCACCTTGTCGCCCTTTCACAACTTTGATATGCTTTCAAACACTTGCTTAATTTAACGGATAAATGTTTGTTCAGTTTAAGGACGTCTAGGCTGAAATAAGACGTTGCCTGAGGCTCGAGAGACTTGGAAGGCATGTAGGGGGCTATGCGCAATTAAACGTAATGTTTTTTAATCAATTGCGTTTTAAAACCGGTAGTTTTTTTTTCGGAACGAGATTTGGCTATGTCAAAAAAACAAAATTTTTCTTACTGTTTTTGATAACTATCCATTTTTCGAAGCCGGCTGAACAGATACTGTTAACATTGACATTACTGATGGAGGCCCTGTGGGCGACGGTGGCTGGTTATAAATAATTCCTTTTGCTTAATTGTCATAATTAACAAAAAAAAAACGCTTAGTGTTAGCTATGGAGGATAAAAAATCGCTTTTGCCGAAGTGCAGTGTTCGGCATCGGTGCCCCAGATAGCAGTTCATCCAGTATGCAGTTTGGCCCTATTGTAGATGTTAAATGCGGAAACTAACCTTTCAATGATAAAGCTTCTAAATACTTAACGCCTTTAGATGGACTTGATTGAGGTCCAAGGTGCGTCTATGGACTGTAACAACTGCGAAATCAAGTACTGGCACCACACTCTACGGTGCAAAATGCGCAATAGCTTAATAAAATAAAGGGTTGAAATTGACTTCGTTCTGATGATGGGAAGTGAAGCTTCACGAAATACAAAGAATGATACATAGCAGCCGACCTCACTTCACTAAAAGTAATTTGTGATAAGCACACCGGCACACCCGGTTAATAAGCAGAAATCTGAATCTAGCAATATATTAGGGGAAAGCCGGGTGAAGTGATGCACTCGAAATATTTTATTTCATAGTCTATTAACTCCACTTTGATCACGCAACTATACCCTTCAACCATCTTAAATCTAACTTCGAATTTCGTAGACAAAGGCAGCAGAGAGTTGGGCTTGGACGATATTTATGTGGAATTTATGGTTGAGATGGAAATATAAAAGAAAAACGATAAAAGCCTAACATACCGGCAGCTATATCTAAAGACTGTTTATGGCAATCAATCATTCAGCTCCGCCAACTTATTACAATCGCATAGGCCAACAAGCTCACACGTTTTTTTAAAACAATGCTACAGAAGCTACCCTCTACTAAAGTAGTCATTAAGTTGCTACTCAAAACTATTAAACCCAATTAATGTATGGTGTAAAAAATGCTTCATATCACTGCAGCTGCTAGGCTTCGATTGAAGTGGTGCCATTTGCACCACGTAAGGAAGAATAAACATAACAAGCGCCTTTGATTAAAGTCACCATGAAGTAATAACAATCGAAAAGGTGCAAATGCGAGTGAAGTGTGCTGCTGTTTTACTGCATTCGCTTACTTGGGAGTCAACTTAATCAAAATTAAACGAATCGCACAAACTATTTGTATCGGTGATATAGGAAAACAAGTATAAATAGATATTGATACCTTTAAGCAATAATTTGATACCGATACAAAACTATCAAGCAATACTATCCCCAATGCATGCAGCTAAATACTGCCCATCTCTGAGTTTAGTAGCCGCTGTTCCTGAAAGTATCCAACTCGCGGCCATTATCACAGGAGCAGATAAAAGTCGGTGAATTACTTTCAGATTTAACAATGCCGCATACCTTATATATTCGATATCCGGCACATCTTTTTCTACTATTGATATGTCTCTTTTGGCTTTTGTGAGCAAACAAACGCCGTACAATCGTGGAATTCCAGGCATTCCTTGACACTTCAAAAGCACGTAAAAATTTCGTAAAGTTCTTTGAAAATTTGGATCAATTTTTGAGTCATTTTTGATGAAAATATGCTTGACAATATCAATTGTAAATCCATCGTGGAGCCGGAGCTCACCAAGATCCTCTCCATCTCCTATCCTTCCGTACGTCAGTTGAGGATTTGAATCTCTTTTCTCAAGATGGCGTATGTCCCTACAATTTAATATTTTCGAAGAATTGTATGCATTTGCTGCGTCGTATATGGAATAAGTGAATTTATGTTCATTATAAGATTTTAGGAGCAGAGAAATTATTTGGCTTGTAGATATTTCATCTGCGATGGTCGGATAGATTTTGCTCAAAGGTAGATTGAGAGTCTCACTGAGGTTGTAAACTCGTTTGCTGGTATTAAGACGAAGCAGAGGGATCGCTTTTATGTGTTCTCGGATCTCTCCTCTCCAGTGGAATTCTAAAACAAAAATGATTAACAAATTTTTCACCACCATTGTGCACATGAGCACCAAGTCAGCTCTCATCAAGTAGAAAGAAACTTTAAAATGCATGTAATACTTTCTGGTCTTTAAGGTCAGCTCACATCGAGTTTAAAATTGTTGGAATGCCAAAATTGAAGGTTTCGCCTCATTCAAATAAAAGTGCTCTGCCTCTGTCGTAATCAATAGAGAACCTAGGACGAAATCGATTGTATCTGCTAGTACAACGCGGACTAACTTTATTGAGCAGGAATTACATCAACTTTGAAGAATTTATTAGGTACAGTTTATTGCAAGACACTTACACGCTGATGAAATTATTCTACAAATTCACCTACCCTCTACTGCACTGAAAGTGGTTTCAATTTTTTGTGAGATTTCCTTCCTTTTCTTTTCATCAACTGTGGCAGTTGTATAATAACATAAACCTAAAAGAAAATATTCCGTAACCCAACTTAGCTTTGCACGTTTTTAAAGAATCCACCTCAAACGTAGTACATCGTTGGTTTAAGCCTCAAAAAAGTTCAGCTTAGTTTAGACAGAATTTTAGTATTTTTCACTTTGTTAGTTTTTATTTAAGCTTAGTAGCATCATTTTTAAATTTTGGATTGGTGAGTTTTTAGAATAAACTGAATATAGCCTATTTGAGGCCAAAATCGATTTTTGTAAATTTTTTCAACAAATTTGATAGAATTGGTAAGTGATGTCAGCGCGTGTTATAAATACAGAGTGCATAACGCTTATTTAAATTTTATATCTCATAATGTATGTTTTCCTTATTATTTTGTTTAATTAATTTGCTAAATCTTCATTTTTTCCGATATTTTGTGCAACCATGAGATTAACAAAGAAACAGAGAGCAAATTGTTTTAACTAATTAACTAAATTTTCATTTTCTTGGATATTTTATACAATCATGAGATTAACAAAGGAACAGAGAGCAAAAGCAATTCAATTATATTATGAAAACCATAAAAATGGTGCTTGATTTCATTTGTATTGCTGAACATTATCAAACCGAGTAAGCATTGTATTAATTCTATAATAATCTATTAACCTGGGCAATACATTCATGTTCGAAAAAAAAAGGATAATCAAAAAGGCTTTAATTTTGTTCCACTTAAGCAAAGGGCGTAATTAATGCCGCACTCTGTATATAAATTTATGCTCCATTGAATCGCCATAACTCTTCATGTGTGTGGGCTTGATTCTACTGACACTTTATATGGATCTCTCAAAGCAGTCGCTCAATAGATGTTTTAAAAATGGTATTCACGGCTGTCTTACTTTGCTTCACGATAAAAGAGTTGGTGCGGAACCGAAAACTTTTCTTGTTTTGTCCCGAACAGAGGCACTTTGATTGAAGTGGTTTAGTCCTATCTTTGGTCCCATAACCAAATATGGGTTAAAGATTCCTTAACCGCCACATCACCGGCAGCTGGTGGGACCAAGCAGTCCACCGTGGCCTAGTCTGACTTCTTCTTTCTGTGTCATCGCTGTTTCAGCCCTCGATGTACTACAATGGATTGCCATAAAGTTCGGTTTCGTGCAGTTTCCTATAATTCAGTTCGGTGATTGAAAATTTTGTTAAAGTTTGTAGTGAATGTCTATCGTTGTGACCCCCTTACACCTTTTCCCGGAAGTCTGTCTTAAGGCTACTAAACAGATCACGAGCTCATGCTTATCCTAGTTTTTGGTGATTTTTGACTAGCGTTGTCGTTATTAGATAGAAACGAAACCGCTTTAAAGGACGTAGCCCTTTTCGATGGTCATTTTTAAAGAAAATCAATAAAAATCTTAAGATTTTATGGAGATAATTTGATCAAGATCTTCAAATAGCATTTTGAATTTGGTTTGGGAACTTACGTCGTCTTTTCCCAAAACAAATGCATAGTTTCTAATTCCGCTATTTCTGTAAGGAGTATCCCAAAGGTAGCACAGTTTTATGAATTCTTCATGCTCCTCATGACTTCCAGCTACATCTGCTAACTAAACTGTAATAATAAGACACATAAACAAAACTAATTGGCCAACACCCCTTTAATATAGATTTGAGTTTTGTTCTTACTTGAGAAATATTCTTTTGCAGTTATATATAAAATTCCATTCAGGATGCAAACTCCAATTATAAAGTAATTGAAATGCTGTCCTGCAGCTATCCAGCGACATTTAGTGGCGCATAGCATTCTAGTTTTTGGAATCCACACCAGCCCCGCAGTCCAAATTTTTATGCCATATCAATATTGTGATTCGCCTATAAGAACAAACAATGAGGCCTTTTTAGGCCAGCTGTAAAAGAGCAGATGCTGCTTAAGTTTTTTTAAACCGACTTGAATTTTGTTTTTGCTTACTCACTGCATCTTCATTTAACAAACTCACAGGACAGCGTCAGAAATACTAAGTATTGATCAATTGTTCAGAACTGCAACGTACTTGGGAAAGTTCGGACATTCAGCTTAAATTTGCTGTTTGGTATATGTTACAATGTATATACCAATAAATTCATTGCTAATTGGAATACACCAAACACGAACATCATTGTGTAGCGCCTCTCTATTAGCACGATTTTGCAGCCTTCGTGAGGTCTAAATGCATGAACAATGGATCAACGTTGCGGTGGTGTAGTGGTTAGGACCTCCTTTTTGCAGTTTCTGGATTTGGGTTCGATTCGTTTATCGAGTCATAGCGAAGACATGGTATTCATAGCTTGGCGTTGAGCTGTGGAAGTGACGCGAAGGATCAAATGAAGATCGTGCAAAATTCACTCAGCCATTATTACAAAGATGTTCTGGGGCAATAAAGCTATTGCCTTAAAAAGTGCCGGAAGCAGCATCAGAGGATTAGATACGATACGGTAAGGAATGTCTTCCATACTTTTAAAAAATCTAATACTGGAATTCCGTACTTTACTGAAATACCGTGGGTAATAATAATACGGTATCTTTTGGTACCAATTATTTTGCTGAATTTTTATTCTTACGTTACAGCAAATGTGTGCTGAGATAATTATCAGCAGAAGTAGAGGCTACGCTAATAGAAAAGCCAAGTACAGCACTGAGTACTTATGAGTTCTGACAATAGTTAATCATTTACTCCCGGGATAACTAAATCCCCTCGAATAAAACTTTTCTTTTAGAATTATCCTAGTATCCCGCTGGAATCTCAATCGAAACTAAAATCTAGAATCTAAAACAATACAACTCCCCCTGGAGTAATACAATTTTACTGGGATCTACGATCCAGAATAATAAGTAATTGTAACAGCGCACTATATATGCAAAACGTTAAGTTCTAAATGGTTCAAATGATAATTCTAGCAATTTTTAATAAAACAACCAAAGACTATCACATGATTATTATCCAATTGCGTAACACCATTGCTACATCACAGAACAATTCTCCTAGAATATTTTACAATTATCGTACTTCAAAACATGTTTGTTGCGTCATAAAATGAAGAGTTCAAGAAAGTCCTAGGACAATAAACTCAGGTAAGGCCAAACTTGTAGCAATTAATTGAATTTTACGCTATGATAATAATGCAATTTTTCTGGCAGCTGTGAAATTGGAACTTGTGTGACTTTTGGTTTTAACAAAACAAGCCTTTTGGAGACTTTAGATTAGGCCTCCAGGAAGAGTACGGTAGGGAAAAAATAATTCCGTACCGTAAGGTAGCATGCCAGAAAATACCGTGCGTAATTTTGTACCGTACTCTTCTTCAAAATTTAACCGTACCGTACCCAATCCCTAGTACAGCATGGCATTTCATTGCCTCTGTAAGTCTGCGCTTAAACTTTTTCGACTTCGCTGCTGGTTTTTGTTGTCAAAGGGCAGCAAGCACTATATTTTGAATTGAATAAATAAAGCAAAAATTTTTTAACATCGTCAATCTCGCCTCCTCAGCAACAGCAACGAAATCGCTTGAACCCGTCGGAGTTAAATAGGTTGCATTGTGAATACCTCTCAACAAAAACAACCAATCTATTTTGAAAACGCCATTCTGAAAACAAAATTCTACAAAAAGTAGGAATTTTGAGGCACCTGTGGTTGGCTCACCTTCCTTGTTTCTCTTTATGCTAGTTTTGAACAGAGTTAAGGATTTTTTAAATTCCCTGTCGCCATCAACAAAACCTGTATCACGCAAAGCGATTTTTCACATTGCAAGTGCGATTGCAGCCATTATTCGCTGCAAAAACCAAACCTATAATTGTTTGTACCGATTTGCTCACTCACATTTAGCGAGCTCGTGCCGATTTGGTTAGGCGCATGAGACGATTTCGCAGCAAATAGTCGACTGGCAACCACAAAACTTGGTTCACGGAACTTAGGCTTAACTGAATTAACTGATAAAGCAGATCTGCTGATTCAAAAGAGGAAAGCCCTCTTCTGAATTCTACTTTAAATTAATTTAAAACTTAACCTACGTAACAATAATAATCAGTAAATACACCTTGAAATTCCGAATTGTTTTTGCGAGTAATTCTTTAATTCAAAGCATCCTTCATCCTGCATATAGTTTATTTCTAGCTCTCATTCTGTTCTTAACTCCACCAAACTTTCTTCCGATGTTCACAAAACTTTGCTTGAAACTTGAATGGTAAATTACCGCACAATCTATCTTCTCAGCAAGACAACTTGCACTTTCCTCTCCGTGCGATTCGCTGCAGGCGTATCAGCTTGATTTGCGTAACGCACGTCGAAACGAAAAAATGCGCGTGCGTAATGATGCGACGCATTGAAAATCCTTTTATTTATCACGTGAGATACTATCCGGATGTATTAAAATTCTCACACGCAGGTGCCACGTCCGTCATTTCTTTGACTTGGCTTTGAAAAACTTGATTTTGCTGACGTTTGCCCGGAATTTCTACAAAATAGACATAGTTATGGCAACACAGCGAAGGCAATTGGTGTTTGACGTCGATACTGAGTTTCACACGAAACAACTACACAACCGAGTAGCTTTTTTGCTTCAAAGAGCAAGATGAGGTGTGCGTAAATCGGTGTAGTAGATACTTTAGCACACGTCTGTACAGACGTGTGAATAAATGGGCATAAGTAGCTCGGCCTTGCGCGATGAAGAGCGAGATCGTATTGATGAGATTGTGAGTTCAACACTCGCTGTGATTCTGGTTTGCTGTGTCTTTGGGGAAGTATTTTTTCACTTGATGACTCTTATTTTCCGCTTTCAAATGCCATAGTGGCAATGTTTGTGGCAGATGTGCAGGAAATATGGAGTTGGTGTTTGCATGAATTATTCCATTCGATCGCAAAGTTTTTGTTGGGACCGAAGGATTAAGGGCATCACCTGTATCAACAATCAATAGCTCACTGCATCGAAATACGTTGCAGTGATTTCTAATGTTTCTTTGGTGATAACAAAGTTCAAGACGGAGTCTGAAGGATAACCAAGTGAATACATTCAATCTTGAAGCTTGAAAGTTGCTCTGAATCAATTGCGCTCTTCCTTTTTTCATCCTTTTCTTTCTCTACTTATTCTTTCGTTCAGCTCCGACTCGGACCGTTGATCCCATCTACTGCAGTCTAGGTCAACTCCCCCCGAACTTTCGGCAGAACACCCTTCTTTCAAGTCTTACTTGCAAACATCTTAGTTGCGGAGAAGTGACCTTCCTATCGATCTAAAACCACAGGCTCTCTTCCTATGCAACGTATCATTAAAAATCCCCAACTTCTCCACGCGTCAAACACAATTGAAATAGCTTAGTCCAACATGCTTAGGTAAGCGTAAGATGAGGAGAGTGTAAGAGCACTCACCAATCTAATCCTTTACTTACAATGAACGAGATGGAGATTTATCAAGTCTGGCGTCTATGTTTTGCAGTGACACCTTGCGGTAGTTTTTTTTAGCCAAGTTCCATAATTCCGCGGGATTTCGTTTTGCTCCAGTTTCCTCTTTCACTCCGCTCACACTACGTCGCATTTCTTGGAACAAGTTTTCCTGAAAATAATTTTTCTGCTGTCAAAACTCAACCAAAGCAAATTGAGTTTTTATCAAAAAATGTTTTTTTCGTGAAATTGTATGAAATTCAGAGTTTATATATTTTTCACCAAGTGTGCTTGCGCAATGTTAAGAGACACAAAAATGAAAAGCTTGAATATAAGATTTCCTTAACAAGTTTTTTCGGAAACCCACAATTTATTTATTGTTGAAATCAAAAATGAGCTTTTTGAGAAATGTATCTGCTTTGGAATCAACTACAAACTTTATCAGTTGTAGATGTGAGCAAATTGTTAAACACCTGCTGGTAACTCACTCTAAAAGTCTCAAAATTCTCCGATCTGTCTTCTTTCTCATCCATTAAATCTTCTGGAACCAGTTTGAATTTTTCCCTAAATATTCAATTTCATTCAAGATTTCTGCAGCAATTACAAAAAGTTATCACTTCTTTAAAAACCGGCTCAATTTTAGTTTGTTCGACTGGTGGAGTGACCCATTAATCAACACCACTGCCAGATCCAATCTAACCCGGAGAGGTAGCACGTGGTTGGAGTGCCAGATATGGCTCAATCTTTTGTGGGTGCTGGAGGCTGGGGAAATGAACACAAACAAAAACCACGAGTTCGAGTCCATCCTGGCATCCCAGTGGTAGATATTATTGCTATTCTGGAAACTCCTGCAACTCAACAAAAGCTATTCCAAAAATACTTGTTTGTTTGTTTGTTTACCCCTTCTGTTATGTGAAGAGGAAAATGCATTGAGTCGGTTGGCTATAATTTGCCCTCAATAGGTCCTAGCTCTAGTCAGTGGCGTAGGAAAGAGCGCACGGGTGTGCGGTCCGCACAGGGCGGCCGCTTAAAGAGGCAATTTTTGATTGATATCAAAAAACTTTAGTTGCGTCTGAACATAAAATTCTAACACCAACATTCTTGATTTGATTGATAAAAAATGGGGCGGCTTTTTTTGCTTTCGTGCTGGACGCCAAAAGTCACATTATACCCATGGTTTCAGTTAGCATCAGTTACTGGTTGCTAAACTCTTGGTCAAATTGTCCAAAGAGAACAATGAAGATAAGCAGGAGTGGCTGTGGTAGCAATGCGTTGCCAGCCATATTGGCAATATGAAAGCTGGTGTGAGCATTTTTAGCCTAGAGAAGAAAACTTGAAGACAGCAATTCCTATATATTCTTTTGACAAAATTAGAAAACACTTTACTCATTTGAGGTGCTTCCTAATAGTCTGTTTTAGTGTTGCTTCCAACAGCACGTTAAAGCCAAGCAACGAACTTAAAACATTTCGAGCACTCAGGAGCAAATTATTCTTTTCACTCCAGCAAACAAGAATTTTTTGACCAAAGCGAAAAACTATAAATGGCCGAAACCAAGTTTTTGGGGTTTTCAAAACAGTCTTCATTTTTTTTTTTGAGGGAAAGTTTCTCGGCTAAAGGCCAAAGAAGAGAGCTTTGGCCCTCCTCCTTCCCTGTTTAGGCCCACGCTCTGAGATGGGGCGACAGCTACTATCAATCACTGTTCAGGAGTAGATGAATGCCCCGGTTCGGTGTTGCTAGCATTTCGCATATGCAGCACAAGTGCTGCAACCGGAAAACAGGAAAAATGTCTTTCCTAACGACACCAAAAAAAAAACAGAGCTGTTGCTGGTTTCCAACCCGTAAGCTTCCTACCGCGTACTAGTTATCGACAGTTTTTAAGCAACGCTGCTGCAAAACAAGAACTCACTTGTCCAGATGGTAGAGATAGTTGAAGTTGGAGACAATCACTGGGACGGGGAATGATATACATAAAATCCCCATGATCGCGCAACATGCCCCCGCGATTTTGCCCCAAATTGTGACTGGATATACATCTCCGTATCTACGACAAATGAAGTATTTTACACTCACAACCACGTTTACATGACAATAGCATGGAGTAGCGGACAACTCTTTGTTTGCTTTTTGTTTTCATCTCTGTAGAACAATGCTTCCATCTTTTTGACTTCTAAAAGCTGTATACCTAATTTTGCGAAAGTCGCGTAGCCCCATTTAATAAAAACTAAAGAAAACAAGTAAAGCAGAAAGAAAAACATGTTCGAGGATTAATCACAAAGTAAAGCTGTTTTTTTGTCATGCGTTTTAGTTTTTTCAAAAATTACATTTGCAACCATTTGATACCGCCTTACTGCTTTTCAATCACCAAATTTCAGCATTTGGATAGCTCCACAATTCCATTCAGCACACTTTTTCTGTTTATTTACCGAAACGGCTCGGGTAATGGCAGAAGAAAGCTCTCGAAGAGATGAAAAGCGTGTTTTTTGCTTCGGAATAAGTCAAAGTTTGGAACTTTGCTTGTTTTTTCGGTTACATGCTGAGGTCATTTTAGGCCAATGCACTGTTTTTTTATTTTAGCTGAGTAAAATCAGTGTAATAATGGGGATAATTACAGTATCTCACACATATGAGCTTGCACCCTGCTTTTATTGGGCCACCATGATGGACAGATTGCTCTGCCATCTGTTCACCATATGAAGATGGAGCAATCCCGTCAAAGCGTCTTGCAAGAGCACAATAAGCAAACTTGCCGGCTTATTGTCCATGTTGTTCCTTTCGTGCTGAGCACCAAGCAGGGGTGCCAACTCATTTATTTAAGTTGGCTCATTTATTTATTTATTTATTAAACAATTTTACCAAATTACTCTAAATTTTGCCAACCAACTTACCAACTCATTTATTTATTAAGCAGGGGTGCCAACGCACTCATCAACTCATTTATTTAAAGTCCTCCGGTATGACTCAATACAAAAAATGAACCCCAGGTCTACTGACTGCGAAGCAGTTGCTCTAACCATTACTTCATTGTGCCGGTTCCGAAATCTGGTGAACTCAGCTTGGACTACAGAGAGGATGCACTTCCCAACAATATTTTAACGATTTTTTCTTTAGATTATTTGCAACATGAGGTCAAACATTGCCATGAGAAAGTAGTGCCCCGGTCGCCAGTATTTGGGCTCTGACCTTCATGCATGCTTCTTCAAAGCTTTTGCAGCAAACCTTAACAGTAAACTTCTGTAACACTAGTTCCACATGGAGCTTTGTCTATAGTAATGATTCCGCGACAATCATAAGCAGAGATCATTGGTGAACCTCTGTCGGATTTTTGCTTTGTGAGATATCGATTTTAATCCACGATCATTGAGTTAAATCGACACAGGGTTTATTTTCAACTAGCGTTAAGCTACTACAAAACGAAAACGCTGCACAAATAAAGTGAACGCACACTCTGAACCAGTGTTGCCAGATGTTCTTCAAGTTTCCAGCCGAAATGGTACTTAAAAACTTGCCCAAAATAGCCCAACGCTTGCCTGTTGAAAAATAGCCGAAAATTTGCAAAAATTTGGAAAGTTAGTCCGTATAGGGCCATTGGGAGAACAGTCCAGGCCCGGCATTAGCACAGCATTTGGTCTCCGATCGATGGCCATAGACAAGTCAGCCTGTGCTTGAGCATGACTTCCAAAAAAAACAGAACAACGCTGCTGCGGTGATCGTTTTAAAAAAGGTCATTACCTACCAGGCAGTGTCAAATCATCCGAGTTTTTGGAAAATAATGCGATTTAGTGCCATTTGAGTCTATTTTCAAGCTGTTTTTCTCACAAAAATATGCCAGCGACGGTAACTACCTCCATATCACACAGAGTTGTCTTCTACTTTTACACTTCTTGTCACTCCAAAAACTAGCCCAAAATAGTGGAACGGGATGACAAAAAATAGCCCAAAAAACCACAACCCGCGATTGCTAAATTTTTCCCGCAACGCCTAATCAAAACTATCGTAGTTCCCCGGTATAACCGCGGAACTGGTAATATTGCTCTGAACCAAAGCCTGATCTACTCTGGCGCATTTTTTTGATGTTTTGTCATAATTATAGCTGTGGTGAAATATTCCGTGCATTACTTTCTGATTAATCCTCATATTTAAGCTTTTAACCTACACAAACCCATTTATGCTTCGCAGTTTATTAACATATGCAAAAATCGTCATTGTCTAAACATTTTAATCAAAGGTTGCGCAATTCCTATGGAACATTACACCTCACGGAAGTCATATAAATGTTTCAAGGAGCCCTAGGGTTCCTAGGAATGCCATCACGCTTTTATCAGTTGCGTGTGACGTCAAATAAAGATTTTTAAGCAGCATTCGCACAGAGCGGTTTTGGCAACCGGAAATAAAACTTCTCAGCGATATTTAGAGCTGGTTTTGAGACGAGATTTTGCTGTTTGATGCTGAGTGGGAAGAAAACGTCGCTCTGTTCGCCCTCAGCATCGAGCAGCGTCATCTCGTCACAAAACCTGCTCCAAAATATCGGCAAGATGTTTTATTCCTACTTGCAAAAAGAGCGAACGTAGCCTGAGCGACAGGATTACAGTATCTCCCCTCGCTATTCGCGGGAATTACCTTCCTTACCCTCCCATGAATTCCGAAAATCTGCGAATTACTGATGCAGTTTTGAAACGCCTATGTATGATGTCATGAACGCTAAAATATGCTTCTTAAACACGTTCTAAAGACAGTCTTACTCATTAATACAGTAACAACGTAGTGATATAGGGCAATGATAAATTAAAAACAGTAATAATGTAGTATAATATGTACATAGTAATGTACATGCTAAAAAATGGCCTAAAAAATTCACGATATTGCCGAAATTATAAAAAAAACTTTGAGAGCAAGATCCGCGAGTATGCGGGAGGGAATGGTGAGCCGCCAATAAATAGGAAATACTGTATCTTATCTCGGCAATTCGAAAATAAGCTGAGATATTAAAAGCAAATTAATGAGTTTGGAATAAACTGATTGACAGCAATATTCTGAGGAAAAATGGGGATTGGATCAGTAGCGGATCTAGAATGGGGATTGGATCAGTAGCGCTTGCCTGTTGAAAAATAGCCGAAAATTTGCAAAAATTTGGAAAGTTAGTCCGTATAGGGCCATTGGGAGAACAGTCCAGGCCCGGCATTAGCACAGCATTTGGTCTCCGATCGATGGCCATAGACAAGTCAGCCTGTGCTTGAGCATGACTTCCAAAAAAAACAGAACAACGCTGCTGCGGTGATCGTTTTAAAAAAGGTCATTACCTACCAGGCAGTGTCAAATCATCCGAGTTTTTGGAAAATAATGCGATTTAGTGCCATTTGAGTCTATTTTCAAGCTGTTTTTCTCACAAAAATATGCCAGCGACGGTAACTACCTCCATATCACACAGAGTTGTCTTCTACTTTTACACTTCTTGTCACTCCAAAAACTAGCCCAAAATAGTGGAACGGGATGACAAAAAATAGCCCAAAAAACCACAACCCGCGATTGCTAAATTTTTCCCGCAACGCCTAATCAAAACTATCGTAGTTCCCCGGTATAACCGCGGAACTGGTAATATTGCTCTGAACCAAAGCCTGATCTACTCTGGCGCATTTTTTTGATGTTTTGTCATAATTATAGCTGTGGTGAAATATTCCGTGCATTACTTTCTGATTAATCCTCATATTTAAGCTTTTAACCTACACAAACCCATTTATGCTTCGCAGTTTATTAACATATGCAAAAATCGTCATTGTCTAAACATTTTAATCAAAGGTTGCGCAATTCCTATGGAACATTACACCTCACGGAAGTCATATAAATGTTTCAAGGAGCCCTAGGGTTCCTAGGAATGCCATCACGCTTTTATCAGTTGCGTGTGACGTCAAATAAAGATTTTTAAGCAGCATTCGCACAGAGCGGTTTTGGCAACCGGAAATAAAACTTCTCAGCGATATTTAGAGCTGGTTTTGAGACGAGATTTTGCTGTTTGATGCTGAGTGGGAAGAAAACGTCGCTCTGTTCGCCCTCAGCATCGAGCAGCGTCATCTCGTCACAAAACCTGCTCCAAAATATCGGCAAGATGTTTTATTCCTACTTGCAAAAAGAGCGAACGTAGCCTGAGCGACAGGATTACAGTATCTCCCCTCGCTATTCGCGGGAATTACCTTCCTTACCCTCCCATGAATTCCGAAAATCTGCGAATTACTGATGCAGTTTTGAAACGCCTATGTATGATGTCATGAACGCTAAAATATGCTTCTTAAACACGTTCTAAAGACAGTCTTACTCATTAATACAGTAACAACGTAGTGATATAGGGCAATGATAAATTAAAAACAGTAATAATGTAGTATAATATGTACATAGTAATGTACATGCTAAAAAATGGCCTAAAAAATTCACGATATTGCCGAAATTATAAAAAAAACTTTGAGAGCAAGATCCGCGAGTATGCGGGAGGGAATGGTGAGCCGCCAATAAATAGGAAATACTGTATCTTATCTCGGCAATTCGAAAATAAGCTGAGATATTAAAAGCAAATTAATGAGTTTGGAATAAACTGATTGACAGCAATATTCTGAGGAAAAATGGGGATTGGATCAGTAGCGGATCTAGAAATTTGTGGCAATGCGTCTTCCACATCCCCTCTTGGATCCACTGAGTGGATCCAAGAGGGGATGTGGAAGACGCATTGCCACAAAAATTCCCACATCTAGCGCCACTGGGTAGAGCTAGGTCACCTCAAAGAAAATCTTGTGATTTTCATATCAGCAGTTCTTATGTGGTGATCGAACAAAGCGGTGCGAGATGAAAATATCCGGGGCTATTTAGACCAGCACCACAGACCGAAGCAAAAAGATACTGATAAAGTTGATGGAAAATCTGTGTGGAGAAACCAGAAATATATGCATTTTACGGTTATCACTAACAACACAATGTGCCGTTTATGTTATTGATGAGTACAGCGGATAGTCACTGCTTGCTACATTAGGATCTACCTCTAGATCTTATAACTCCCAGGCAGATAAAAACAGGACTGGGAGTAGGGTTTGAACCTGTTTTTATACCAATTAGTCGAACCATGATTGTTGATTTATTGCAGAGGTCTCCAAGATTTTCCTCCTAGTTCAGTGCTTCTCAATCTTTTTGGCGTCTAAAAATCCTATACCTAGTTTTACAAATGCCGCGTCACCCGATTTGATAAAATTAAACAAATGAGTAAAATCAGATAGAAAAACATGTATGCTGCTATCACGTAAACTCGATTTATGCCAATATGCTTATTCTTACGGTTTGTGCACACATGCCAAAATCATCTTTGTTTGAATATTGAAATCAAAACTCGAGAAACTTCTACAAAGCCTTAAAGCTCACGGAACTCTGTGGCTGTTCCGCAGAAACCCGGTTGAAGATGTGGTTGTTCCGCAGAAACCCGGTTGAAGATGTGGCTGTTCCGCAGAAACCCGGTTGAAAATGTGGCTGTTCCGCAGAAACTCGGTTGAAGATGTGGCTGTTCCGCAGAAACCCGGTTGAAAATGTGGCTGTTCCGCAGAAACTCGGTTGAAGATGTGGCTGTTCCGCAGAAACCCGGTTGAAGAGCTCTGTCCTAGTTTATTCCATTGGAACTTTTGAAACCAAAATTTTCCTCACGTTTGTTTAGTCACTAGATTTAACGCGCTGCTGTTGCCAAAAATAATAACAGCAAAATATTTTCGTTGAATGTAACGCCATTTGTCAAAAGCCAAACGCCATTTGTCACTTAATTGTTTGAACAAATGTTTTAGCCCTTGTTCAGGTAAATCAATCAATAAATTTGTGTTTTTTGAAATTATGATAATTTAACCGCAACTTACATAAAAATGATTATTGTATAATTCCGGTTTCATTAAAGTTACTCCCAAAATAAGTAAAATGTTCCTCTGGTCTGGAATCATCGGCATATACTATGCAGAAGGAAGAGAGCAGGACTTAACCGGATTATCATTTTAACAATTGGGCTACTTTATGTATTGGCCAATGACCATTGTTCAAGTAGTTGGCATGTATATGTGTTTAAATCGCACGGTAAAGATCTGAAGTTCAATTCAATTACTACTTTTCTCAATTCGGTAGCAAGCAGTACGGATGAATTATGATCACTGCTATATGTTTACATATCGCTTGTAGATGGTCGGGTTCAATAACTGCTAGTTGTAGCATAGGCCTATGCAAGTTGTACAGTTAATCGCCGGTCGCTTTTCGAGACAAATATGTTTCATTAAAAATAAATATCTTCAAACAATTACGGACCCCACAGTTGTCATGGTGATCAATGCCCACCAAAAAGTCTCCGGTATGCTGTGAAATTTTGTTTTTTTCGCATCATATTCAACGAAGTACGCAATGCTTGAAAATAGAACAGCAAGAACAATCTGCAACATAAAAATATGAATTAAAGTGTGCAGGTGGTAGAGATGTTTCCTGGGGAGGATAGGAGCCGGTAAGGAGTAACAAACGAAAAGGTATCAGGTCTTCATCTTGGATAGTGTAATTTTTTAATGAAACCAAAGAATTCTACCTGTTTTGTTTAATGGCGGGTTGAACCAGCAAGATTGGCACTATTGATGCAGGAGTAATATTATTGGGGACTTAAAGGAGAAATGCCAGTAATTGCTTGTGTATTATTACTTTCATAGCTTGGTTGTAGTAATTGTGAGAAAAGCATTGTTTTAGCAGCACTGGTAACAATGAAGTATGCGCTGCTTACAGTGGTCTATTTGGGGGAAGAATAAGCCCCCAAAACAGTATGACAGTAGCAAAAAATGTGAAAATAAAAATGAATTCAAGCATATTTGGAGACCAAAACGGTAAAATGTTTGTTATGAATAAGTTGATGGAAAAAAATCTTCGTCTTTACAATTTGCTTTACCATTTCTTAGTTTTTTTCTAAATTACGCCAGTATCTGCTCAAATTGTTCTACATCTCTACGAACGCGCAATTCTGATTGTGTGTACGCGCGAGTCTAATAGCATGTTTTAACTTCCTTCTGATCACCAACTTTTGTTTTAAGTGAAAAATATTTTATTTCACTACGTTGTGACGCGCCATAGTAGGCTCCAGGTAATTTTTGTGTAAACTTTTGTTAACAATCATTTTGTTGGTCGCCTGTTTAAGCAAATGAAATTGCAAATGCCACATTTTACAAGCCAGCACATGATATACCTACTTTACAACTTTTTTAATTCTTCTTTTTGCGTCATTTTCAAAACTCGCGCTCTCAACTCACTGTTGCTTCTCTATACTTGTCAAAGCTAAATTAGTCAAGAGTGACTGGTAAAGTATCAAAATTTCAAAAGTTTTATTTAAAAGTAGTTTTATGTAACAGAAGCACTTGTAAGTCTGCATGTGAACAAATGCACAGGCAGTAATTGAAGAGGCTAATGCCGTATTATGTAGGTTAACCTAATAATGATGTTGTTACTTTATAAAAATTTAATTCAAGCATCAACTGACAAAGTTGATATTTTGTAAGAGCCCAAGTTTTTATTACTCACGAACTCGTTAAGTCTTTTTAAATTATTCATCTAAAAAAATATGAAATATTGGAAGTTTTTTTGAAATTACATTTCAATAATTTATGTTTGTAAGCTTTTTCTTTTTGGTTGTATCATTAAAAACTCACAAAATTTCAAGGAAAGATCTCACGATCTCTAAATTTGATAAAACTTTGCTGAAAGGACAGTTTAGTAAATTAAAAAAACATAAAGGTGATATGGCCGAAGTGGTTAAACTGTGATTACGATCAAAGTCTGATTTTACTCGTCAAAGCCTATGACCATTTTTGACTGGTTGTTATAAACGTGGGTTCGAATTCCACAAACTGCCTCTAACTGGGTAAGAGTTACAAAATCAACAGACAAATCCAAGTAATAATTTTCCTGACGTACTATGAAAAGTCAATTATATCAGAACAATGTGCCTAGGTTCATGTAATTTCATAACATTTACACTCATATAACATGATATGAAGTTATAAATACGGCAATCTCTGGCTGCATCATTATTATTGGTTCTTGGAAAACACCTTGGCAGCAACAACACAACAACTTGTGTTTAGAACCTCTTTCGAGTCGTCGGTACTGCTGACCCAGTGCTCGATCATCTGGAACGTAACCAGGCAGGGAAATTGTTGCAAAATATCTTTCTCAAGGACTCATCAGGGCTGAATCCAGGTGGCCTTGAACCCATAACCTCACTATTACAAACTGGTGCCATTTCCTGCTAAATTGCATTATTATGAAACAATTATAACAAGTTTAGAAAGTTGTAGAACTGGGCAATGGGATGGCATGACCGCAACAGAGTGTGGTTAGATATCATGGAAAAGTATGATTTACGAGTGAGGATGTAATATTATGCGGAGCTCACTGCTTTTGCGGTTGAGCATTCTGTGACGTGTGCGGAGAAGTTCTGACCTACTACAAGCACAATGGCTTCTCCGACACTATGGCATTCCGGTTGGCGGTTCTTGCTTGAACACTCATTCTGTGGTCCGCTGATGATGCCATAGCAGCAGAAAAACGGTCTTCTTTTGGAACTGTTCATACATTACATTTATTTCATACAGAACCAATCAAACTGTTGTACACCAACAACCTGTGTTCACCAGAATAATTTCTGGTCCATTTTCATCCAGTTTCTTTTTACATGTGTTGGCTCATGAATTAGATTTTGTTTCAACTTTCAACAATCCATACATGGATTTGATTAACTTGTTGCATTTACAAATTATTTAATTACCTGAAAACATACGAGAAGGAATAGCACTCTTGTGCTCCTGACTAACGTTAATCCAAGGATCCTAAATCCTCTTGAATATCTGGATAGCTTTAATATTCTGAGCATTCGGACCAATCGAATTGTTCTAAATACGTCATAATTAGCGAGATCGTTCAAAAGACAATGCCAGTTCGGAATCAAATTTTGAAAGCGCAATACAATCGATATATTCGTTTGGATATTTAGACGATCTTTATTTAAAAAATTGGCTTTGAAAATCACAAGTTTATATTTTGGTGATTTACTCATATTTTTAGTCCCTTGTACCGGCTGCATACTTTTTATCATATCTTGCACCCGCAATTGTGGAGAGGCTGGCCTGGACCCGGTACCAAAGTCAGCAGGATTGTTGACTCTATTTTTCAAAACAAAGACCATTTTTTTGGAGAACTATCGTCACACTGCAATCGTCTGCATGCTTGCCGAGACGCGTAACGCAATTTCAGTTGCGGTTGTTTGGTAAACAACCGACAATATTAGGAAGCTTGCCTATGAAACGTATCCAACACAAGGTACCCTTCTATGACGCTTTACGATTTCTTTCTGGCGTCATTTCATACTTGAGGATCTTTTATATTTACCATGGAGAAGTAGGAAAGACTGTTGAAACTGTAATGTAGACAAAATCTTTTTGATTCAGATGCTCTATCATTTTTACTGCAAACAACCAAACCTGTGTGTTGTTGTAGTTAAAACTGCTTTTTAGTAAGTATACGCAGATCACATTGTTTATGGCAGAGATAAACAAAGATCTAACCTCAATACGGTGGCCGTTTGAGGACGCGCGTCAGTCTTCGTTTCAATCGTAGTGACAATAAGTGTGATGAAATAAGGCAGTATTGCAACAAAATCGATCAAGTTAAGAAAGCTCTAAAAATATTTACATTAAACCGATGGTGCAAAACTTTCCTATACGTTTCACACGCTTCACTGATCAGTTTAGCATCCCATTGAAGGAAAAGTTAGAAGAAGTATAATCGTAAGGGCCGTTCAAATGTCATTTGGTGTCCCCGGAGGATGAGGGGGAGGAGAAGCACAGCCGTCATATTGATATTATATGAGGAAGTGGATGAAAGAGATATCGTTATATGACAAACTTGCAATGATAGTAAAAGGAATTAATATTGTCTGTAGCTTGACTTCATGGATTTTGTGGCAAATGCAAACAGTTTAAGTTTACTTGAGTATTTTTTATATGACGCGGCACATGGGTGAAGGAGTTTACATAAAGATCACAATGCGTCAAATAGGGGTTGAATATCGGACAAAAAAGCGTCATATAATTTGTAAACAGCCACTTATGCGCCAAGCATTCAGATGCAAGCGAAACAAATTGAAATACCTTACGTTTGTTACGTAATACATTTTCTTTACTAGCTTGCTTATCACCTTAAAAATTTGTGAATAATGGGAGTTCTTTTTACTGATAGAATAATGAATCCGAGTTTTGCGGCTGTGTGGCTGTGTCTTTTTAAAAGGCATTTACGGCTATGTTTTGTGAATTCTAACCGGCATAACATTTGCAGGGAAAAATCAACCGGATTACGGAAACTCCGAAATAGCTTTGAATTTTTTATATAACACGTAGTACAATAGATGCTCCTAGTGTGGTGATTAAGCCAGTTCTATCTGCAAGCTCTATCATCGGGCTAAGGAGCATTTTGGCAGCAAGCGAAAAGCTTCAACTAAACTCCCACGAAAACTTGCACCGTGTCAAATATTTCCCAGCACAAAATTTTCTGAATTAGAAAAGTCTACCTTTGCAAATTTCTTCTTGTTTGGGCAAGAAAAGAACCTCAGTGTGAGTTCAGTGACAAACCAGAAGATACAAGCAGTTTCAGTTATGAATAAAATTCCTGCTCGTCCTCCTAATCCTGCTTCCGTCACCAGCCATTCGTACGGAGTCCTCGTGGATAGGGTGTCCAGAAAAAGACAAGTTTGATTAAGAAAGCGAAATACTGGACTTTCAATATCGACCTTAAGTGTGGTTATATTTTCAGAACCATTTTTTGATGTTTGGTGTAAATATTGGCAATTGCGTTGTCCTCGGTTTCTGAAACTATCCGAAACGTTTTCAAGAAGTGACATGAATTGTGTCGATATTTCTTTGTAAGTCGGTGAAAGTTTACTTTTTTTATTTTTAAGTTCTATAAGGCATCTAAGGAAAACATATTTGTGGTTTAAAGCGTGGCTGATATCAAAGCAATCTTGCAACAAAATCTCCATGCTACTTGAAGATATTGAATTTTCTAAGATGTTTTGTTTTTGGAGTTTATCTAGATTGAAAATGGGTGTTGTTGGCTGCAATTCTAAACAACTTTGCATAGTGAGTTCACAAGAATTGACTGCTCCGCTTAGATGAGTTGCAAGGTGTTCATTATAAGACTCGAATCCATCTATCGTCTCAAGGCAAAATACTACGACTGATAATGTTATAACCAAGGCTGAGATAATTGTTACAACTTGTGACAGAATTGTCCCTTCATGATCCTCAAACATCTGCCATATGAACTTTTTTGTTTTTCCCTGAGGAAGTTCTTTTTTGATTTCGACATGAAGAATCCCTTCATCGCGTAAAAACTGCTCCAGCGTTTCTCTTTCAAAAGAATAGAATTTAATCTCGTTTATGAATATGTCTATTGGGATATCATCAGGTCTTCTTAATATTCCTCCGTTGGTGTAATATTCTAGAACAACTTCAAATGTATCTCGATGTCGGTCTAAAAAATACTCGTCGCGTTTTTTGTCATAGTAACGACGGCGTTTCCAAGGGTTACCTAGCAACGTATTGGGATGTTTATCTAAAACACCAGCACTGACTTCGTAGAGTTTTCCCGACACATTGATGGTTATCACGTTTTTTATGCGAGTTATAGCTGAAGATGGATTCTGGAAATTTCCTTTGCATTTTTCAGCTTTTAATCGTTCTTCCCTTTCCATGTCACTGTCTTCTGATTGGCTGATCACAATGACGTCATCTTCTTGTACCGTAAACATTTTGCCCTCACCACTGTCAAAAAATTTTCTTTAAACAGCAAATAATATAAGACGAAGTAGAAAAATGGATGCCAAAATAGCGTAGAATTTTTCTAAGGAGATTGCCAACTGAAAATACTCCACGGTATCTAAATATCCCATGATTATTTTGTGGGCTGTATATTTTTCTTTTAAAAAATAATTGTAGAAACCAACAAACGATAAGATAAGAACTCATTTGAAGCGTTAAGCTTAAGATGTAGGAAGATGAAACTTTGGCAGTGAGATAAAGTATCTTAAAAGCCCTACCGTTATTACAGCAAACAACTTTAAAAATTAAAAGTCATTGCGATTAGTGAAACATTTTAAATTTCAAACGTTTTTGACTTTCGTAAAGCCTTTTTCAACAATTAAGATCTGTAAATGTGACGTAGTAAATTAAACAATCAACGATAATTTCAAATGATACACATTATGAAAATATAATATTTCTAAAGACTATAAAAAAAGTAGCAAACTTTAGAATAAATAAATAGCTAGAAGAGATCGGACGCAAAAATTTTTAAGTACATCAAAGTTAAGATTGCAGCATTATAGAACAGGCAAGCACTTAAAAATGATGCAAAATGTCCAATATGGAACGTGGCGTTACAATTATGTGAAGTGAGTACAGTTGTTGTAAAAAAAAACTAATTAAATGTTGTTAATTTTTTTTATGTCGAGTATACGTTAATTATTTTTTACAACAACCGTATTTACTTCATGATATTGTGACACTTCATTCTATATTGGACTTTCTGCATCATTTGTAAGTGCTTGCCTGTTTTATAATGCTGCAATCTTAACTTTATTGAGCTTAAAAATTTTTGCGTCCGATCTCTCCTAGCTATTTATTTATTTATTCTAAAGCTGGCTACATTTTTACAGGTTTTAGAAATATCATATCTTCATAACGTGTACACTCGAACCTCGTTTTTTCGGACCTCATCAATCCGGAATCCAGTTTATCCGGACAGTGGCCGTGAAACAAAAGTTACCTACTTTTCTCTACTTCGCTAGTTTACATCCCGAACCCCAACCAAGTAGATACATCGGTAAATATTTTAAGGTAAACAAAATTACAGTTTTGTTTTCTTTTATCTTTTTCAGGACGGTTATTTCATTTTATTGACATTAACGGTATACATTTGTGTTATACGGACTTTTTCATTTATCCGGACCCGTTCCTGTACCATTTAGCCGGGATAAACGAAGATCAGACATATGTCGTACATATTGTTATGAACGGTTATTTTATTTGGTTTGCGTTGTATGCAGTACAGTATAGACATTTGTGTTATCCAAAGTTTTTTTTATCCGAATCGGTTCCCGCACTATCTAGTCCGGGAAAACAAGGGTCAAATGTATTATTTGAAATTATCCTTAATTGTTTGAATTCCTTACCTCACATTTGCAGATCTTGATTCTTGGAAAAGGCTTTACAAAAGTCGAAAGTCGTTCGAAATTTAAGATATTTACTGATCGCAATGGCTTTTAATTTATTAAAATTGCTTGGTATAGCAACAACGAGGATTTTAAGAGCAAGAAAGAGTTGAAAAAGTGGCTACATGCCTATGCGGTTTTCGAGTTAGCAGCAACCCACAAATGTCCTTACGGCTGGTAGAAGCCATAGCTTGAACATGAAGTGTGCACTTAATCCCAGGCTACGATTTGTCATGCTGCTTGCAACAAAAATTCTAAGCAATGAACTCGCGCTCTTTCAACTATAACTTTGAAGATTAATTCTTTGCGTCACGCTACTGACAAAACAGACGGTTACTTCTGCGTAGATGTGTGGATAAGAAGATCTTCTGTCATCTGCATCCTCATGTTGGAGTTGGCTTTTTCTTCGTCTGATATTGACTCACTAGTCGACCAATGACCGATGGATGACGTCACCGATGATGGATAAGGGGATGAGTAACACGTGACCGTTTGGGAAATGCGCCGGTGTCGCGACGTCAAGCGACGGAGGTTCTAGAAAGTAATTTCAAAGCTTTTATGATAAATTATTAACGAGTTTAAAAAGTTAAACCACCTTCTCATGGCACGCGCTGTTCGCGCGAAACAAACAAATCGATGCAGATTAAAATGCAAGTGGAAACGTTTTTCATAAACTGGTTGAACCAAATGAGAAAAAACTTATATTGGATTTATATTTGAACTCATAGATACAATCAAAGATCGCACAAGAGGGAGAACTTCCTCCTTGAAACATTGCACTTCCATTTCCGCACCACTACTTCACTCTCACTCACTCTTTTTGTGCGAGCTGTTCTTTTACATGTGACATCACAATCGTCGTCATCCGAACTTTTCCGAAATATCAGCTTTGCTTTCGAATTGAGAGACATCGGAAAAGTGTTTATGTTGCTCTCCGGCGTCGAAACGTCGCTCGATGGGCCATTGTCTTGCGAAGAAGTAATTCGATCGTTACTGACCAAACTAGAGGAAATAAATGAGGACGACGACGTCATATAGTTTCTGCTTCCTTCTGGCGGATCGATTATTCTCATCGTTGTCGGTGCTTTTTTTGGCTCCGCATCTAAATACTTTTCATTTGGCTTAGATGTGTCTTGAGCGGCATACGGGATATTTTCAGTGTCGTCCAACGACTCTGAATTGATTGATGATAGATTGTTGCACGACCATTGTGACGAAACAGTAGAATTTAGCGAGTTGGTCAGATCTGCCGCGTTCGAATGAGCCCAGCCTCTTCTATGCTGACGATAACTTCTTATGAACGCGGCACGCCTTTCTTTGTCATCCATTAATGTCTTGATTGTTACATAACAATAAAAAGCTATCTAAAAATAGGCTTTGCTGAATTGAAATAACCGAGTTGCTTACCGAATAGGTAATACGAGGAGACCATTAACTCCTGGCCGCCAACGATTCCAGTCAGTGGATTTTTTTCCAGCCCATCTCAAGGCGAGTGCTAGTGCTGTGAGCAGCCAAACATTTTTCTGCGCTTTGTGCTTTTCAACAAAAAACAGCAGAGCATCAAACTCGTTACAATACAGCTTCTGATCGGGTTTATTAAAATTTATTTTTATCGGTTCACGTTTGACGCGTAATAAAATTTGTGGTTCAGGTTCGGTTCCATCAGTATCAAAGTTCAGAGGTTTGGGTCAAATCTTAACGGTTAAGGTTCAATTCGAAAATTGGAATAAAAACAATGTAAAACTGGCTCAGAGCCAATTTTTTTGATCGCTTTTTTTGCATGGTCTAAAAGTTTTTGTTGCATTTTCTTCTTTTTTTGTACGTTGTATTTCTAAAAAATTTTGCATTCAATTTAATTGGCTGGAAAATAAGCCATTTTTTATAATCTAACAAATTGAAAAACAAAATTTAATTTTTTGAAATATGCGACTTTATTATTAGAGTTTTAAATTTGTGCTGACCTCCGTAATTAGCAACTCGTATATAATGTTTTGCATGCATTTTAAAAAATAGTATAGCTGAAGAACAAACAAAAAAATTTTGTTTCAATAAAAAATTGCTACAAAATTTCACTGCATCGAATCGATAAGAATATAAGTGCAATTTTGTAAAGTACACAATGATTGTGTCTGAAAAATTTCTGTTTGGACGAAGCACAAGTCACTTCTAACTAGTAAGTAGTAGCAGTCAAAGCTCTATGTTCAAAAAGTATTCATTGCTCTTAATATAGGCTGGTTTTCTGCAAGTGTTTATGATATTTAAAGACCAAATTGTGTGTTGCAAAATAACTTGTCAAGCGATGACACAATGCAACCGGCGCGATGGCGTAGTGGTTAGAACGTCCGCTTCGCAGTCGGTAGAACTGGGATTCATTCCTTAAGTCGAGTCATACCAAAAGACTTTAAAAATGGTATTCACAGATTCCCTGCTTGGCACTCAAAAAGATACTGTAGTGTGTACTCAAAGAAAAAGATAGTACAAAAAGGGATAGTGTGGAGAACAAGCCGGCAAGCTTGCTTGTTGTGTCCTTGGGCAAGGCACTCAACGGGACGTCTCCACCTTTGTGTGGCAGACAGGTGGCGTACCCATACTTCACCAGGTTACAATTGTGAAGTTGCTAATCCAGCATGTCGTAAAAGGCGACTCTTGGGTACCCATCAGTGGCAGTCCACCTTGTTGGTGGTAGGGCTACCATTCACTCATGACTGGTTCGAAATGGGCCGCCATCTTTCCCCTAACCTAATTTCAATTAGGTTGACAGCATGAACCTGAATTACCGTTCGTGCCGTACCTCCATCTCGAGGAAGAGTAATCACAACAACAACAACATGACACAATGCAAAATTGACATCAAAGAGCAAGCGCTGCTAGGCTACAGAAAATAGTGTTGCTTTCAACGCTTTGTGGAACTCGGCAAGAAAACTCTTACTTCCACTTTCATTCACAAATTATCAAATTCTAATGTTTACAGAAGCTGTTTCAAGGGTAAGGGTAATAGGATTCAATTTTTGCATTCCAAAGTAAAAACAAAAATTCATATTCTATAACCTAAAACAGAAAATAGTTATGTTCTCGTACCAATGTGTTTTTTCACCGTTTCAGTCATAACTTACCACCAAAACGTAAGACTTTATAGGCTTTTTCGGGACCAAATAACATAAGTTTAAAAACATAGCAGTTTATATAAAATTGGTTACCGTGAAATTAATTAGACCAACAAAGAACAAATGTATCGAATAAGTGTCCATATTTTTACGAAACTTATGCAAGTTAAGGTCGCTGCATAAAATATACATCGGTGTCCGTTTTTGAATGTGTGTTGCCAGGTTTTTAGGTCTTCTGTCCGGTTTTGTTCGGTTTTTGCTCTCATGCATTTTTTACAAAACTTTTTATTTGCTGGGATATTTGTATGATGCTTCACAGTATATGCTGTAGCTGCTCGAATATCGGATTTTGTCCGCAGTGTACCTACCAGAAGCGTAGGCGTTTTTGAGGACAAAAGTGTACTAAACGTTTTTGTGGTTAAAGCCAGTTGTATGCACAACAAGGCAGACTATAGACCTACAATGCACCACCATATAGATGTTTAGGCGCATGAAAGTATTTGTCAAAAAATGCTTGAGAGTAAAAAAAGATACCAAACTGGACAAAAAACGAGCAACACCCTACAAAAGTATGTTCTGTGGGCAGCCACCACTACCTTATGCGTAGAAACGCTTAAACAACTAGGAGAAAAGTCGTGTAATATAAGTGGATCCGCTTCTGTTTCTAAACTTAGTTATAAGATTTAAGGAAAACAAACTGTATAGTAAAATAACAATCCTGAAAATAAAAAATATTTAAGGCAAAATTTTAATTTTATTTTGCATTTTTGCACTAACCTGAAATAAAAGTTTGATTACTTAAATCATCTGTCGAAGTTGTACGTTACTTTTGGATTTTAGGCAAAGTCCATAGAACTACATATGCAATTAGGGTTTACAGTGCTTATGAATAGATCTGTAGAACTAGAGGAACTTTTTAAATAACAACTTTCCAGTTCAGGTTCAGTAAAATTTATTGTTTTTGGTTCAAGTCCGGTTCAGTTTTAACGCTTTACAAAAATCGGGGTTCAAGTTCGGTTCAGGTTTACCAGTGCATTCCAGAGGTGCGAGTTAAAACAAAAATGAACGGTTTATATCGGTTTTCGGTTCGATGCCTTGAAAATAGTAATAGCCAGAAGTTAAAATGGGATAAATCTTTTCCAAATTAGTTTTTTGGCCATGAAAAAGTTCTAGGCAAAAATTTTATTTCAAGTAAACAAACATAATTAAATTTTAGTAGTTTTGGTTGAATTGTAGGCTTCTTTAAAAAATATTGAAAAAATATGTTGTGAGGCCTGTTTAAGCTGCTGAAGATCTTTTGCAGCTGGATTCTATAGGCTTACTGGTCGTGGAAATCTTCACAGCCACTTACACTGGACTGTTAATATAGTCTAGCATCATTGCTGCTGGTTGCTCAGGCTAAGCATCAATAAGCTGTTGAAGTTTTCTAAGTCACCGAAAGACTTGGCTTTAGGGTACTTTGAAGCTGTCTAACTTCTACTTAAGCCTGCAAACTATAAACTGGCAGTTTGAAAACATTTTCAAAATTTTCATGAGTCATGCCTTTAAAATTTCAAGAATACAGCAATGGCTTAAAACCAACCCCAAAAGTGAACGTTGGGAAGGCATGGGCTCATTTATCATATCTTCCCTAGGACATTAAACACTATGGTCGATACTTAGAGATACTATTTCACCAACCCCATAAAGAGGACGAACCGCATTTTATATTTTTCTAGGCAGAAAAACTCTAAAATAAATTTTTTTCAAACACTAAACTGACGATAAATGTGATGAAAAGCTCAAATTTGTAGTTTCAACAGTCACCCTGCTTTTCTGGTCATTAATTGTTTTCAGTGGGTTCATTTAGTTCTCGTATAATTCGGCTTGAAACCATCAAAATCATACTTATCTTTGGCTTATTTACATGTCTTTTATACGTGTTTGCTTGGGGCCATTGCAGTGTTCTCGAAATTTTGAGTGTCAAACTCCAGGAGATTTTGATTTTATTTTCAAGCTGTTTGTTGAATTAAATATAGGTTAGGTAGCTTTTTGTAATCGTACAAATGTGAAGCTCCCACTCGAAATAAACATCTAAGCAGAGTATTTAGTCCAGGTCTGCACAAGTCAAAACAATACAAGGGCCTTAAAACGACAGAACTATATTTTTCGCTGGCCGCAATGCTATTGCTCTTGTAGTCGTAACCGTCTTTTGACAATTTTTTAATAATTACTAGCAACATCTCGACAGGAACTAATACTAACAAATAATCAAAACGTAGGTTACAGCAAACAGTAATGAGAAATCGATAGAAAACACAAATCTCAAAACAAAGTTTGACGAGAATTGTTACATCTTTTGTTGGCAACAAGCACGTCATAATTAGGTACGATGCTGGAAGTTGATGTTTTAAAGATATCTTCGAAATGTACATCAGTAAGCGAGAAACGTTGTTTGTTTTTGTTTAACTTCATCACCGAGAAACTTTGTTCACAAATATGAGTACTCCCAAATAAGCTAAACATTTGTTTTAGCAAAGTAAGTAAATTTTTGAACTCTTCTTTTAGCAAACATTTGTAAAAGTCTTGCAAACTGGTTTCTTCATGTTTGCTTTTGTATACAGACCTGCAAATCGATAACCGCTATTTGTAAATGCGAAGATGCTTCTTGCGCATTTATTGAAAATGGGCTTTCAATGATTTTTAGATGTAGTTTTTCTTCACTAGAAATAGTAACCCTATAGTTGAATTCTTCAATTAGAAGTTTGATCTGTTGAACGTACTTGATTTCTGCTGCTACCTGTTTCTCTAGTGAAATACGCTGCGAACAGATAGAAAAATGCGCTAATATTGTGAAAGTTGACTTTTGAAGTATTGTCTTTGCTTTGAAAGTTGTACTACAGCAAGAAGAGCGAATATCAGTTTTCCTTTTTCTTGAAGCTTAATGTTGAGATCGTTTAAATGTGAAGTAAGTTCGCAAAAAACAAACAAATCTTTATTGCAACATGAATCGTTTAACTTAGAAAACTTTTGTTGCTGTGTTTTCAAAAAATTTATCTCATCTTTCAAACCAATGAACTGTTTTAGTACTTTTGCATGACTTAGTTACCATACATCAGTTTGGTAGACGACGTCACTATATTCTGCAGTAGCTTCTTCAAGAAAGGATTTAAATAAGCTTTGCTTTAGTTTCCTAGATCAAAGATAGCTTACAATCTAAACAACGACCGACATTACATCATCTAATTCTAAAACCTTGATGCATAACAACTGTTGATGTATGACGCAGGGTGAGTGATAACCTTTCTTCCAATGTGCTCCTGCAGCAAAACTGTCGCTTTGCTTCTTTTTCGCACGTACCTGGATCAACGTCGGTGCAGACTCCAACCAAATATATAGTTTGATGGTAACACAATCAACTATTTCGCTGCAGATATTTTTTGTACTTGTCCAACCTTCCATAGACTGCAGATCAGCAAGTTCTTCAAATACGTTCGAATTGTCACCAATCCCTTTTATAAACACCAAAAGCTGTGCTGTATCAGTAGAATCTCTACAATCATTAACAGCCAAAGAATAAAAAGAAAATTCCTTTGCTTTTCGATGTAGCTGATTGATTATATCATCCGAAATATCTTCACCCCTTCGTTGTACAGTTGTATGCAAAAGGCTTACGTTTAGAATTTTTTTAAACTCACTCGGGCAAATTAAAGAAACTGCCCCCAACATGCATATTTTAATGAACTCTCCCTCAGTGAAAATTTTTCCTGCAGCAGCAATTTCCCTTGAAATGTCGGAGCTGAACTCTGGCACAAGTAGAACCTTCACTGGCGCAAGTAGAACCTTCACTGGCACGAAGCTTAAAAAAAGTTCCGTTCGTAGCCAAGATCAGTACGTAAGCCCTTTCAATCCTGTCGGGACGTATAGGTCCCAAGATATTGCATCACTGTACCAAAGCGTTCTTTGGGACAAATTCATCTCAAAGTTCAGTACCGTTGGGACATATTTGTCCCACTTAAAAAAACAAAGAAAAAATAAAAGAGACTATTTGAATTCAATAAAAACCTCACTTATATCATTCAGTTGCTTAGTTTTGAACAAAATTTACCGGCATAAGTGCATTGCTACAAATCGGTATTGAAAGGGTTAAGGCTCTTTTCATTTGCCTCTCATTTAGTGAGTTTCCGGTGATTATTTTCAAAAAGGCGACTCAGATTGTACTCTTTTGAAACTCACACTACTTTCCGCCAAAAATACACAATATTTTTGAATTTATTTAGGAAATAAGTATTTATTTGTCCATTCAGGGTTAAACAACCAGCCATTACTTTCAATCTGTCTCCTCTTACTATTAGTCATTGCAGCATGTTTTACTAAATGCTAACGAATAAATGCTTGTCAGAAAAACACACTTGCGCGTGCTTTTGTAATGTCATTGCCCATCATACACATCAATTGGGTGAGCGCGTTGCTGATCAAAAAAGATTTATTGAGTTATAAAGGCAATCTATACACGCATGTTCACGCGAATGACGTGGCTATTTCACAAAGCAAGGTCTGTCTCGAGACGGGACTGGCTCTGCTGATGAGTCCAAAAGGACGAAACGCGTCCTGGGATGGTATCGTCAAATTATGGGAGGGAGGCTTTTATTATTTGCAATACTATTACACTGTGAAATAACCACGTCATTCGTGTGAACATGCATATAAAGCACGTAGATTGCTTTTATAACTCAATAAATCGATACATGATACGGTTATGGTAATCACGTGCTATGTCCACGAAGGTAAGGGTTTCAAATAGATCTCGCTTACTATAAACTCTTTGGGTGGTACTTTGCGTGATCAAAAAGATTTTGATTTTTCATTCGAGGGCCGCATGCAGCTCGCTGGCCGTATGTTGGGCTGGCCTGATTTAGTTTATGTAATATTTTAATACAGAAATCTAGGTGCTAAAATTCTTTGAAATCTGAAGCAATTACTGCCAAATTGTTTGTCTAAACTTGGTTTAGTATTTAGTTTGTCCAACTAGACATCATTTATGACAGTGAAGATCTTAATTGAACTGCTACAAACTCCTACTGAGGTTTTCGGAATCAGCAGCAGCTACTGATAATCAGCCCAAGTTACTCACCGATAGCTGATAAACCCTTGCCCAACAGCTCGTAACACCTTACCAATTCTTAACCTGAGCAACCACTAGCTATGACGCAGCGGCAACTACGCTAAAATTCATTAGCAGCACAGTATGAGTGCCTGTGAAGCTTTCCACGAATAACACAAAGCCCAGTATTGACCACATTATATTTGCTTCAATGTTTTTTTAAAAAGCCTACATATCAACCAAGACTACCTAAATTAACTTGCTTGTTCATTCGAAACAAAATTCTTGCTTAAAACTTTTTCTAGTCCAAAAAGACTAATTTGGAAAGCAATTTATCGCATTAAGCTTCTGCCTATAACTACTTTTCATTGAAAAGCACTAAGAGCAGTGAAATGTTTTGCAGCACATAACAACAAGAACTCACCACTAGGTGCGTTGGAAAAAGTTCCATTTGTTGAATAACAGGGTAATCAGTTTGCGTCCCCCACTGGTACGAAATAAACTAGACGATCTTAACCTTTTTAAAAAGATTACCCTTGCAACTATTTTTATTTGCCACATTTATCCTCCATTCACGAGAGAGCGATTGCATCGCTATATTTTTGGACGGGACGTCCGCACTCGCTTGAGAGTTGCTATTTCCGAGGTGTCTGGGTCACCTGTTTTCCACATAAAGGTAGGGCGTCCCTTAAAGTGCCTTGCCCAAAGACACAATAAGCGAACTTGCCGGCTTGTTCTCCACAACCTTCTCTAAATGACAAACGCCAATCAGGGAAGCTGTGAATATTATTCTTTAAAGTCTTTTGGTATGGCTGGACAAGGGGAATGAACCCCAGGTCTACTGACTACGAAGCGGACCTCTAACCACTACGCCATGGCGTCGGTCATCACTCTTCAGCCTGTTCATCACTCTTCAGCTGCTTTAATCATTCGCTCTCTGCTGTAAAACTCAAAACTACATGTATTAGCGGAACAAATATGTTTGCAAAGTCCTCAAACAAACTGCAGGAACAATAGCGAGTGGTCACAAGCCAGTGGTCACAGTATCTTAAAATAACACAAGAAGCCAGCGATGCACATTGAGCAAACTGCAGAGAGTGACACTATTTCAACCTATCAGGTTTGATTTGCATTTTTGAAAACTGTGATCCGCAACTGGAAGCCGCTTGTACCGCTGAGGGAGGGATTACCCATTTCAGGAAAATAGTTCTTCATGGGAGAAATTGGGCAAGAAAAATGGCAATTCTAAATTTTCTTTTATGATTCACATACAGACTATGGAGTGTAAGGTAATAGCTTCGACTTGAAAATAGGTTAATTCAGATTTTAACCGATCAAACGCCAAAGTCAAAAATTCATTATAACTGTAATTCCTTTTAAGCAGTTGATTTTTTATCAACCCCAAGTCATAGAACGAAAAAATTTTGTCGGTGGTTTTTTTGTTGTTTAATTGTAACTTAAGTTGGCAACGGCCATTAATGTAGCCAAAAATGCAATAACTTCGTTGAATGGTTTATAGGGCCACAAAATATGCTGCCAGGTAAAAATCAATCATTCACACGAGGCGCATGTACAGGAACCTGTTTTTCATGACTGCTGTCTATATTCATGAGCCTCTGTATAGCCAGAAGTTGCTTTTAATACAACTACTTGCTGTAATTAGTTTGCCAAAATAATGTTACATAGCGCTGCTCTCATTAAAGCGCTTAAAACAGGCTGAAGAGTGCAGGGCTACTTTGCATTTTTTAGCATAAAAAACACTGAACGATGTTTGCAAACTCGGCCATGTCTGTATTTTGACTGGCCTTTAATCACGACATAGTCGAGCTTATATGTACGTAAGTAGTTTTCCAACACTTGCTGAGCATATTGCATGCTTGGCAACTTTTTTGCTTGGATGAAGCAAGAATTTTGACGACTGTTTTCCCCATAAAAGCAAGCATTGAGATATTTCATTGGGAATTTTTTTTTTAAGCAACTAAGCCTAGGTCATAGCAACATTGAGGCTCCAAGAAAAAAACGGCCACCATCACTTTTTTGAGCGAACGCGAACTCTGTATGTAGCAACAAATTGATCAAAGACATCCTCTCCTCCCATTTTTTAATTATACATCAGAGCGTGTGACATCAGGACATCGATTTTCTTCTTTTCTGGTTTCGACCACCGTTTGATGTAGCTCTCTGGTGCAGCACCAGCATAGTTTGAAGCGCATGTTACAATAGCTGTGTCATGCCAAATTACAACTGCATTTCCACGATTATCTGTGCTACAGTCACAAGAACCGTTTTAGTTTTCTTCATTGCTTGTTTGGAGGAAACTGCTGCATTTTCCAAGCTATTTTGCCTAACACCAACCACACCTTCGAAACCACGTTTTGAAAGCTCATCAAGCAAAGGAAAAGAGGTAAAAAGGTTGTCAAAGGTGATAAATAAACAACTTGGCAAACCACCTTTTTCTGCAAGACCCAACACTACATCAGCACCTTGGCCAGGGCCTGTGCCTATCAGCTTAGTGTCAGCTCCACAGTATGTTTCAGCGTAAAGTAAGTATCCATCAGTTGAAGCGCGGCACCACAACTTGAAGTCAAACCGAATCGGCTTGCCGCATATGAACTTTTTGGTTCCATGTTTTCCAAGTAAGCAATCATGCTTTCATCGATGCTATGGTCACTAGTGCTAAAGTGCTTTTTGAAGTTGCAATTTAGTATGTCAAATACACAATGCATCTTGTAGTATCGGTCAGCATTTATTTCAGCATTGTTAGCCAAATGAAAATTTGAAAATATATCGCGAAATCGCTTTCAGCTTATTACATTGGGCACTATCGCATTGCGCGTGTCTGGAGCAACTGCCAAATATAGTTAACGACAAGGCACGCTGCTATGTCCAGAAAGCAAAATGTTTGCAATTACTGTTTTATTTTCATCTACATTTAAAGTTTACCATTTTGAACAAGAAGATTTCTCAGTCATACATTTAATCAGTAATTGAAGCAAAACTAAGCTAGGCTTACTAGATTACAACAGGATAACACTAAAATACGGAAATTTACGGCAATTCTTGTTGAATTACGAAATAACTAAATCACAGAAATACGAAAATTTATTTTCGTCATGAAACTACTGATATTCATTTTATAAAAGGAATTGCTGACTTACGGAAATATGAAAAAACTACCGATACTAAGTAAAGAGGCAAGGAAATTGCAGAATACGGAAATTTATGGAAATCAATAAACACTAAAAGTATAACCACCCAATTCAGTAATAGTAAATAATTGAGACGGTTCTAGCAAAATTCGCCGTAAACAAGTTTGCCGTAGGAAAACTCGCCTCAGGAATTTTCGCCTCAGGAAATTTCGCCGCAGTCAAATTTTGCACCCCCAGTATCTATCCCCCACCCTGTACACTCCCTTCCACGGTACACTGCCCCGTACATTTACATACCGGGCCTGCCCCTTCGGTGTACACTGCCTTTCGCCTATTAGGCGAAATTTCCTGAGGCGAGTTTTCCTTCGGCAAAACTTGTTTACGGCAAATTTTCCCGACACGAATTAAGAGCATTTGCATAAATTTCCGTATTTCTGCGATTTCCATAAATTAAGTGGCGTTTGCCCTGCATTTCAGGAAGAATTTCCTTAATTTCGTAAATTTTGGTATTTTAGTGTTGGTCAAATAACTGGCTGTTACAGTTGGCTATTGGGCTATAGGAACTGAACAAAATCAAGATACATAACAATAGTACACAGTAGTCATTCTGATATTTGACATAAGCAATACAAGGGAGTAAATTGGCTGTTTTAATTTCGTGATTGCATTTAACATTCATTTTAATTTTGACCTCATTACTTTCGTTGCCAGCAACAAACTCGCTCTTTTTATTTCCTCATAAAAGACAACAATTCTGTCAAAACAGGTTTGGAAAAACAAGCAAGTATTTATCTTTCACAATTTATTGTGATTTTTGCCATTTCAAACGTGTTTCGCCTGTTTCTGTCGCTTATTAGTTAGCCGACCAGATCACAGAAGCAATAATTACTATTTCTTCAAGTTGCCCATTTTCATTCAGACATTTTAAAATTTCCACTTAATAATGAGTTTTGTTAAAATACAGAAACATTTTTTGCAAAAAAAAGGTTTTTGTTGCTATGAAAGCTTGTAAAAGATGACTGACAGTAGCAGAACAATTAAAATTTTTTGGGGGATGCCTTCTTGGTGACTGAAGCTGCCAATAGCGTTTAATAGCTAAAAAGAATCGGTCTCCACAAAAAATTTTTGTTATCATGTTTTGATGATTTACCGAAAAGAGGACGTAAATGTGTCTGAGGTTTTTAAGAGAGGAATATAAAATAACGTTGAGAATTTTGGTTTGAAATATTTTGTGATATTCTGCACAGAATATTTTCTATGATCGTCTCGAGTATCATTCATTTTCAAAAAAGAAGTCAACGCTTGGAACCAATCCTGACAAATGCAAAAGACCTTTGACTAATTATGAAGTCATAAACTATTTAAAGTATTTAACTCATGGAAGACAAGATGAGCAGAAAGTTTGAAGATCCTGCAAAGTTCGTTAACGTAACAATCTTGCCAAGCATTGACACAAATATTGATTATAAGCTACAGTATTTATAAAATCAAATTAAACTTGAATTGTGAGTGCCAGTCGCATGCCAAAAAAATTTTAAAGTTGACTTAGAACAGCTTTCAATCGATTGGTTACATAAAATCGAAGCACAACGTTAACCGCGTGAACCTAAGTATTTAGCTAGTTCTAACACTATAACTGTAAAGATAAAATCAAATCCATCAACCCAGACGCGACTAGCAGAAAATTCTTCGGTTAAGCGTAAAATCATGGAACTATGACCCCCTAATCACGAAAGAACTCGAGCTGAATGACATTCAAACCAAAATCTTTTAAAGCAAAACATCAACTTGCCACATCATACAAGATCAATGATTTTCAAACATGGGTTTATAAACCTTCTGCGGACCGCAGAGAACCTTTTTTAAGGTCCACAAAAGATTTCAGAAATGTACCCTGTACATGAGCTTTGCTGTCATGGCGAACCAATACCAACATATATGGGGAAAAGATCTTTAGTCGGAGAAAGATCAAAAATAACAACTTAAACCACGCTGCGAATTTGCCAAGCAATTCAACAAAAATAGCTCAAAATTTATAAAACAATCGTTTTCGAAAAGTCGATTCCAAAAATCAAATATATTGACTTTTAGCAGTTTATCTCCAACTTAATCACTGGATATTGAGTTTGGAATTCCACAGCATTCGCCAAAGTTTTCCAACGGGTTAATAGTATATGAAGTATAAGCACGAGGGAGTGCAAGTATCATAGCACATAATAGGTTGCAAAATAAATTTCAGCAAACGTTGGTTATTTTGGGGTGACAGCACGGGCCCTGCTGATGAGTCCAATAGGACGAAATGCGTCCAGGGATGGTCTCGTCAAATTGGTTGTGGTTGTATGTTTGCTTAAATTCGCCGGTTATTTCGCAGTCTATTATGTGCTAGGTTTGTGATGGTTAATGGTATCAAAAAGTCGGCAACCACTGCACTAGACACTAGAGTTTTCTGGTTAATAGTTTTGTGAACAAATCGTTAACGGTAAAAGTTTGAAAAGATCTTTACTTTGTATTGCAGTCCACTCAGAGTTTCAAGTCCATGGGCAACGGAATTAAATTTGCTCCCCTGCTTGTTAGCAGGTACCAGGCTATTCAAACTGTGAACTCTGCTCCTAAAGATCAACCTTCAAAGATTTGCCAAAAGTACTTGAGTTTCAAATCTAGACAGCCTGGCACAAGAAATAGCTGTTTATCTGCTTTCCTTGAATTTATCTACATCTTGGATCTTTGCTATGAACTGCCCAAACAGTCGCGAGCTATTTTATATGAGCGCACGTTTTCCATTCTTTCCTCCTAGCCTTTTTTCTAAAAAGCGGTTTTTAAGATGCTCAATCCACAAGCCATAGGAAAATAATTTACTCTTGTTTTACAATGTAGCCGTTACGCTACATAGCCTAATTAATGATCTTTTTCTGAGATGAATCGATTTTGTATTACGAAAAACTTTTACTGCTTTTTGACCTTTTTAATGCTCTTTGGAAAAGTGCTAATGCTTAAACTTTGCGATAGATTTCACTTGTGTAAAGTTTTAAACTGTGCTTTACGTAAAGTCTCTGGACGATTCTTAGTCAGCAACTGCACTGAAGAGCTCTGATAGATCAAAGCAGAACGCACAGTTTGCAGTTACACCCTTACACAATAGATTTCTAAAAGGGGCGTTGCGACACAATGGTGCGTGATTTCAGCGTAGTAAGGGCCTAAAAAGTTCATTACCTTGAGGAATTTTTGAGAAATCAACCTGTGTTGAAAGGTTTTCGTTCCAATTATTGATATTCTTGGACCTTAAAATGTGTTTGAGAACCTTTTTGAGAGGATCAACTCATACAGTGCGTCGTTAAGTTTTACGCATGAGACGATCGCCACGGGAGATCATACAAGCTGGGAACCCCTGATCTAAATTCGTGATTTTGCGCGGCACTTTTCGCTCTATAAAGTTAACTGGCTCAGTTCGCCAGCGTCCTTCACCAGTGCTGCCCGTGAATTACGTCGGACAAGAAAGTTTGAATCAGCAAACTGTAACTATCTTATAGCCTATTATTTTACAAACATTTATTCGTTCCTTCCAATAAGTTTGAGGAAGGGCACAAAATCAAATTTGGGATGGACGCTAAAATGGTAATTCTTTTTGCAATTACAGAAATAAACTATTTAGTGGCCGTCCTAAATCACAACTTGGAGCTCTCTTGGTGTAATTGCAGTTATAATCAAGTTTTTTGGCTCAGCTTATGTGCTCTTTGTCACAAATAATAATTTATGCAATTTAATAATAATAATAATTTGTTTTATTTAATAATAATAAATAATAATTTAATAATAATAATAATAATACAATTTAATAATAATAAATAATAATTTGTTTCAGCTTTAACAACTAATATTTTGATATTACGTAACTTGAACCTACATTGAGCCAAACTTGTTCACAAACAATTTTATTGTAAAATTGTCCTTGTGACGTAACGTTGGCCAGTGGAGAAACTTGCAAATCTGTACTCATGACATTACAGTCATTCCCACATTCCCATTGTTGGTTTTACTGCAATCTTCTAGAGCAGGTGTCGGTAATGTGCGGCTCTTTTTCCTTTTCACTGCAGCTCTCTTGCTTTTTTTTAAACCACAGGAGTGTGTGCTAAAACTCGCTTCTTTGACGCTAATTATAGATGACGACGTTTTCTTGCATTCAGAGAACATTTATTGGAAAATGAAGTGAACCTTGTCGGTTCCTTGCCACTGATTGAGCGAAGATCTTTTTTGTTTTTTTTAGAGAACACTTATGTTGAGAAGACATATAGCTACTCTAGTTGTTCTTTTTGTTGTGGAAATCGGGCCGAAATGGCTCTTCGGTCATGAAAAGGTTGCCAACCCCTGTTCTAAAGCATTGTTGTTTTTACCGGAATCTTCTGGCATCCTTGCTGGCATAAAAAAATGCGCAAATTTTGTCAAAAAATTTTATATTATAGGAGAGAGTTGAATCCTCCTACTGTCCCCAAATTGCCTTCAAACCTAAAATGCTTGTGTGCTTATTGCTTAATAATGTGATCAGAGAAATCAACAGCATCTTAGGCAAAGTGTTAACTCTTGAGAAAATTTTAAAGATGTGATCTTTTTTTATCGCAACTGCTTCTAATCACGATGACATAAAGACGAAAAAGTTAAAAAAATCAATTTGGCGACCACAAGAGCAATGTGCGTTCAAGCTGTGACAAGCCACGATTGCAGTAAGGTTTTTAGCTCAGTAGAAGCCAATCACACACAAAAAAAGCATTTTCAATGTTTTCGGCTTTTGTGGTTAACGTTCTTGATGATTCGACATCATAGCAAAGCAGACGAAACAAAAAGTAACGTGGAAGGTTTGTACGCTCTAGAGGGCGCTAAAATGCTGGATTTTCAAAGAGAAATTGGCGATGGTGTAATGCAGAGCTTCCAAATATTTTTTGTCATTTGACACAGTAAAGAAGCTAAACAAATTTTGCTGCATAACAGCCACACGAATCTTTTCATATTGATATCAGCCATTATTTTATGGCAGAATTTACTCAATTTTGGCTGGAAACTTGTACAAATATTAAATATTTTTAAAAAACCAGCGGCATACCGCTTGGGAAACACTGGTGTAATGTGTTGTGTACATGTATATTCTAGTATAGCTTGTGATTTACGCATTACGAATAAAGCATGGGTAAGGGTTTGGGTTAGAGTTAGTGATGTAAATTTGTAGCGCATCAGGTTTTACTTGTTGGTTGCAATTTGCAGTGGCTTGATAACTGCGCGTTACTTGACTTACAGTTAAATGTTTGCTTGAAGCCGCAGGATCGAATCATTACCATTTCTGTTACGGTTGCGTGTCGTATCAGTTCAGTGTCAGTCATACTAATGCTTCAGTTTAAACCTTTGGTTGATGCGTTCTTGTTTCTATATGCCCTATTTATTTTATGTTTTTAGATATCGTGCGTTAGTAGGTTAAAGTTGATTTAATATGGTTCTTGTAATATCATTTAATGTATGTGTTGAGAAGTTTCTGTCTTCAATATCAAAGTTGAGATAGCTATAATGCAACAGTTAGCTTAAGTGTTAATTTTGAAGGTATTTCAAAGTTATTATTTATGTATTGGGCTTAGGGTTTTTTCTTTTCGTTCATTGCTGTTAATGACAAGCTAGATTTTACTCTTGGCTTCTGTAGGTTACATTCGCGCGTGGATCAAGTACCATTTCCGCACTGAAAAATTTTTAAGCTGAAAAGGGGACATATGGTTTTGAGGTATCGTATTTGTCTTGAACACTTAAAACCAAAAAATTGTTAACTTTAAACATTTCTTCACCCTTGAAAAGAAGGGAAGCTCACAACTTTTTCCCTTAACTTAGTCAGTGTGAACTGGCCATCACGTTGCTCTCATTATAACCGAGCCGAACACTGGTTTGTTTTCAAACTGTCACTTGCTTCCACAAGATATGGGTGGTTGCTGCCGAGAAGACAGTAAGGCTACTTTGCAGGTGTCAAACTCTTCGCTCAATATTCCATCAACTAAACAAAATCTCAGTATTTCATTCACTTCTCTGTTTTTAAGGCGACCGTATTATGTTAACAAGTTGCTTCAAACGGTTTAATCAATAAAAACCTATTCTCTATAAAACGATTTTCAGATGATAGAAATTTTCAAGTGTAAATTATAAAAAATGAAAGTTTTATAAATTTACTAGCCAATATATTCGATTGGTAATGTTTCTTATACATAGCCAAAACCAGTGACATAATCAAAAGTGCCGTTTCTTGTAAGGGAATCGATTAAACAAAATATTATGGGAAATTGCACAGAGCTGCTATATTTTTTCCAAAGAGTCTGGAGTCCCTGACAATGTCTTGTTTAAACTGTTTGCAGCAAAAGCTTGGCTTGAAACTGAACTCTCGCTCTCAACCGAAACAGCCAACGATTTCACAAACGCTCATGCGTTTATTTTATGAAGTGCATAATACGCTTATTTTCAGAGTTGTGAGAAGACGCCACAGTGATTTATACCGTATTTTCAGCAATATGCCCTTAAATACTAGGCCCACCACTTACCACGTTTTCGTGATTGTAGGCCAATTTTATGGCCTAAAGCCAGTGTTTGCGCCTATGTTAGTGGGCCTTGGCATAAATGCAAATAGGGAAAGAGCAAATTAACCAGAAGCCAAGGTACAATTATTGTACAATTAGGTTATCACAATAGCAGGGACCCCATCAGCAATGTCGAGGATAAGAATATAGGTTCAGCCGGCTGCGCTGGCTCACCTCAATGAGTAGGTGTGAGAACAGTAATAAGCGTTAATGTTTTATCGCATAGCCAATTCTCGTTTCAAAATCAAAAGTACCCTTTTTTTTATATAAATTAAATAGAAATACATTATGGGTAGTAGCGCATTGCCGTTCTAATTTCCCTAAGTTTTTGAAGTGCCGAGACACGTCCTGATTCGACATCACAGCGTTTGTTGCATAGGCGTATATTGGAACGGGACTTGCTGACAAATGAAACAGCCAATTATTTTATAAACTTTTATTCTTTCATTTCAACACTTGCATGGAAGCATAAATTGAGATGTGGTAAAGCGCCAAAGTGATTGTTGTGTACTTTTAGTAATAAGCTGTTAATAAGACACTCTACTTACGACTTTTCTTCATTGTACGTCTATTTGTATGAGCTAACATCTCTGGCTGCGCGTATATTGCTAGGTCCTGGCATAATCGCAGCCAAGAGAAGTGCAAACGAATCCAAAGTCAAGCACTTACAGCACAATTAGGCTACCACCATTGGTTAAGTTATGGTTTAAAAGTATAATCCATGAAACAGGTTATTGCGCTGAAGATACGAATAACTTTTGAGATTCGTGCAAAATTTAACTCGAAAAATCTCCAATTTGTTCAACTTGGCTGAACTTAACCATAAGCTTATGTTTTGAGATTAGTCAGCCTTATGGCACGGCGATACAAAAGTATTCTAACTCATCAATATAACTAAAAAACAGATTTTAAGCTTACAGATATGTTGATACTTTGATGTATTATTCTTCTTAATCAGGCAGCATATCAAATGTTTGCTTTTGAGATGACAATGTATAACAATTTCAAGCGAAGCTGCTGTCTGCTGCACTGTTTTCAGTTTAATCGTATCAGACAGCATTTTAACTTCATGAAACTAGTTTGAAGCGTGCAAGAAACAAGACAAAAAGCTTGCTTGAATTGCAAAAATGTTTATAAAGAAACAATCGCTTGTTACATTGTCAATTCAGCTCAAATTGTAGTAGAGCTTTTTTCATCAAAAATACGTAGTTAATATCTCTCGAAAAAGCTTTTAATGGCATTTTTACGGTCAATAATTTTTGAGAAAATTCAGAGCAATCAAGCATTTTGCAATCAAGCGTCAACTGTGACGTCATGATATGTCACGAGAAAGGGATAGAATTTTTGAAAGTTGGTGAGTTGGCCGTTGGCTTTTGTCTGTTATCCTCTTTCAAACAAAAAAATTGCCTTCCTTATAAGAAGAAAATAAATTTATATTTATTAGCAAAAATTTTTTTCTCTGTCAAGAAATGCCAATTAAAAGAAATTATCTTCAGTTACGACGCCACCAACCCCCTTTAACAACACTCATTCATCGCGGGCGGTGATCAATTGTGCCAAGTTTGACGTTTGTAGTCCCAATAGTTTCGGAGGGGTTAAAACACACATACAGCATACAGCCTACACATACAGCCATACCCACACCCGGACCCACATTTACCAGCCCCCCCAACACACCCACACACACACACATAGAGAGAGAGAGAGGGAGAGAGAGAGGGAGAGAGAGAGGGAGAGAGAGAGAGAGAGAGAGAGAGAGAGAGAGAGAGAGAGAGAGAGAGAGAGAGAGAGAGAGAGAGAGAGAGAGAAAGAATAGTACTAGTCTATCTACGGTCAACTTCCACGAAAAATATCATTAATAAACACAATCTCTTCATGTCTCAGACGTAAATTTTAGATCAAACTAAAACCTAAAAAATGCTCTAAACTTTAATTCAACTCTTCTACTTGAAAATAAGATTGCCGCACATTTTGAGAGAGATTAAATTTTGTCCTATCTTATTTTCTTGTTGAAGGTTTTGTAGTACTGCTAATCCACTTCAACTGCTTTTTTAAAATTATAGCAATGTTGTTTAGACCAAAAAAAGACCTTCTCATACACTTTCTCCTGTAGTAAATTCTGCATCAACTAATTATGCCATCTGTCTTATAGTTCTAGAACCTTCTGTATAACGATCACTTCTTTTACATCACTCTGTGCAG
Organism: Trididemnum clinides; assembly: GCA_963675345.1. Classification (NCBI taxonomy): domain Eukaryota; kingdom Metazoa; phylum Chordata; class Ascidiacea; order Aplousobranchia; family Didemnidae; genus Trididemnum; species Trididemnum clinides. The sequence continues at coordinate 36,895,577 of OY776292.1, read as the reverse complement.
TCATTGTTATGCAATAGAAGCATAAAAAATTTATAACAACTGAACTGTTACGCTTGTTATATCATAAGAAATAAATAATTAAACATTGTTAAAACGAAACTTAACAATAAAGGCTTATTTTTTCTCCCACTTAGATCAGCTGCTTGGCGAGTTACTGTATGCATGCGTGTATGTTCCGCAAAAACTACCCGCTTTTATACGATCTTGATGGGATGCAAAACGCATTATCCAGCAGTGTAGGGTTGCAAATGTAGTTCATTTGCAAGCGTACAAACGATCGTGCTGAATGGGGCGACAGCCGTGGCATGTCGTTGCTATCAGTTGCTGGCGAAATTCTGGTCTGCTTACTAGCCTCTTTCAGGAAGTTGTGAATGTCGTATTGGCAAGGAAAATAGTGTTGCAATCTAAAGTAACGCATCCAAAAGTGTAGACGGGGCCTGTTTGAACATAGTTTTGGTAAAAAGGGGAGAAAGGCCATAATGTTGTATTTTTAATCGAAAATTTAAAGGTGTTAGATTTTTTTGAAAATAAATACTTTTAGAAAATTTTGTATTTTTAATTTTGTATTTTGTATTTTCAATCGCAGACTTAGGATGTTGACCTACTTTTCTTCTTCTTTGAAGGTCAGTTGTTTCCAGCTCAAAGATAGTTCTATGTATTTTCACTTCAAGTCAAAATTCAAAACTCCCTTCTTTTCCATTTACTTTTTCAAGCAATATTTTTGGAGAATGCCCAACACATGAGCTGGTCCTCTCTGGGGGTACGGGGAGGGGTTAACACGGTTATGGCTAGAGACACAACGTTGTTGTCGTTTAGGATGTGGCGCTGTAGATAGATTGTCATGGCTCGACCAATCAAAAAAAACCATGCAAACCACACAAAGAACTTCATGTTGATTTTTGGACCTGACTGCACCATTCCACGTCACCGATAGAGAAACTTTGTGGAAGATCTTTGGAAAATTTGGCTGCGCCCCCATCACTTGTAACAATTACTAAAGATCTTGACAAAACTATGGCAACATGTGTCTTTATGCGGATTTTGAGTCAGACTTTTTTCGTGTCCAAGTTGACATGAAGCAAAGATGCGAGCTTCACTCTACGTTATTCAACGTGCTTGCGGCTGCTGCCACACTCTATGCATGCTATTCACTCCGACTAGAAATCTCTCCACACTAGCGGTCCCCGAACTTCCGGGAGCTGGGCCGACTTCGCGATTTTATCTGGTTCTGCTTGCCGGAGTAGTTTGTGTGTTGAAAAATGCAAAACAACACGCGCAACATTATTGCTATTTACTTTCTTCGCGCGCCGTCGTGTTTGCATTGTGACTTATGAAACAACTTCTTTTGTTGCATAATAGTTGCAATATATGGTTCCATGCTTGATGTTGCAATACGAAGAGTGCCGTACAAACGCGCATCTGAAATTTTGTTTTGACCCTCGGAATTATATTTGATCATAAAAAAAGAATTGTTCGCAAAGAAAAGTACTTCCAAACAGACAAATCAGTTTCTGAGCACATTTTAATATCTTTGGAAACCTTGTTCTCGGGAGACACTCTCTGTAAAATTCCAGAAGCGGTTTTCGTAGAAAATTCGCTTATAGATCAAAGCCACTCTTCACTTTAGTGAATTTCATGTGGAAATCTACTGACGCTGATTCGACATCAGTGTCAAAAATCATTAAAAACATTTTGATGTCATTTTCCACACTACGAAAGTCCTGAAAGCGGCGATTGAATTCATGTTATAACTTTACAATTTTATTAGCGTTTCTAGCACCACTGTCACTTTCATTATCTCCACGTGCACATTGCAAACATGGAAAATGATCAAACAGCTGTTTTGCGTAACTGCAGCGGCCAAAGTTTTATTTTTGCTTCAAATGCTTTAACCTCACCAAAAAGATAGTAAATCAGCCTTTCCTTTACTTGCAATGACGCATTCGGATTGCCTAATTTTCCTGTTGCTTTCTCCACCAAAGCAAGTTCTGAGAGCCGCTGAGCATAAACAGCATTCATGCTGTCTCTCTTGGGAATTAATGTAAAAAGTAATTTCTTGTCTTTAATCCTACTTTCTTTTCAAAGTTTTCTCCCTGCTAAGCTACTGATTGTTAGAAAAATTCCAGACATTTTTGTAATTTGCATCGACTATCTGGACGGGCTGGTTATCTGTGATTCAACGCACGAGGGCGAATTAAATTCATTGCAGAAATGACGGCATCCATAACATTTTTTGAAAACCAAGAACTTTAGTGCACGAAGATAGTTGGTCAATTACAAAAGGGACACCAAAAAAAATTTCTAGAAGATTTTTGGTTTTTCACTCGTTTATACAGCGTTCTTGAAAGCCTTTTTGATTTCCAATCATAGCAGGTGCCCCCTTGGTTGTAACATCTTTAATTTTTTCATAAGACAAGCTAGCTTTTGTGAGAGAAGAATTACATTCATTTCCATTCACTGAATTACATTTATCACCTGCACAAGTGTATCTTATTGACTCGACGCTAAGAAGATCCTCTGTGACATGTTTCTTGAGATTACTAGGTGATTCTTCCACTCTTCTGGTGATTGTTTTGTCACTCGGTATCACGTAATTAAACACACGTGTATTCCCTGGACAAACAACATTCACTATTGCTAAAACACAGTCCTTTACGTATTTCGCTTTAGAAAAAATTTTATTCTTTGTGCAATTATTAGTAAAATTACATAACTGGTCTTTGTGGATTTTTCAGAAGCTGAATCCATTTTCATAAAGTTGCTTGGCAGCAATGAGAGTTTTTTTTAAACTCACTTGATTTTTTCACTCTTTCTTTTCCTTGCAAAGCATCCAACTTTAAAGCATGTTTTGAGTTCCAATTTTGTTTGATACTGTTCATTTTTTCTACAGCAGTAGCTTTCATAGAAATGAAGCCAGATTTTTTACATCATTTTCAACCAAGAAGTAATCTTTTGTCCACTCATCTAAAGTGCTCGGTTCTCAATACCAGCTTTTCTTTTTTTTTTCAACCATTTTTAGCAAGATTTTCACAAAAGTAGAACACAACAATAGCAAAACAAGCTTACTTCTCTGTGTGTAGAACAAGCTTATTGCGGGTATGTCCTCAGCACCAATGTATGGTCTGTATCAAAGGTAAGCAACCCGGGCTACGCGAGGTGAAAGACGGCCTTGAGTGGTGGGCCTGTCACTTGCATCACGACAAACTGATCTTAAAAAATTCAAGCACCTAAATTAGAAAATATTTTCCAAAAATGTTGCTTTGAAAGTATTGATCTTCAAAAAAAAGTCTTCACTGCCATTTGGATGAAAACTGCCAACAGCCACTACCCCGAAGCTGATTTGTTCGTGGAAACAACTTAGATATCGTACTTTGATTGATCTGCAAAATATTCAAGAAGTAAGAAATTGGCCCACTTGCAAAAATGTTGCACAATCCTTGTACTACATAAAGAAAAACTTGACGCATCACACATGTAAGTTTTCAACGCATGTTTTTCCCTCTCGTTCATTTTCTTATAATTTAATGAACCCACAGATAAATTAACATTGCGAACAACTTTTTTAAATATTTGCTTGGCTTATTCTTTATTCTCTTCATATGCAGTACATCAGTGCTCTTCAAGATTTTTTGCAATGGTATTTTTCTACAATTTTCAAAAGCTTTATATACCTACTCAATCACTCTGACTAGAGAAGACAGGGCATCAAATAGTCTGTGGGGTATCTATCAGTCCAAGAAGAGCAAACAGAGGGGGGAGAGCATAAACGTTAAGGAAAGAGTGCGAGGAAAAATTGTTTGGTGTGATGTTGACTCTTACATAGTCAATAGGGTTCAAACGAAGAGAGAAAGAGAGAGAGAGAGAGTAGTTACAGAGTTTAAAGAAGGATAGGCACAGCCTACTGATAATAATGACGACACCCCTAGGCTTCGGATCATCAAGAGAAAGAACTCCAGACCGGGAGTGAGTTCGACCAGATCGCAGAGCAGAATGACCAAGGATCCGGAAAGAGGAAGACGAGTTGAGATTGGATTCCTGGATGCAGACAAGGTCTGCAGGATAGATCGAGATAAAGTGGAGAAGTTGAGCGCTTTTGGCTCGAAGACCTCCGGCATTCCATTGAAGAACTCTGAGCCAGCCAGAGAAGGAAGAGAAAGCAGGAGGTATAGAAGAACGGTCAGAAACATAAGAGAGTGGAAAAGGTGCAGAGGGAGTAGTCACAAAGTGGGCAGAAGGAGAGCAGGATGCTTGTAGGCGTGGATGGTGTAGGAGGGCTGCATTGGCAGAGGGGGCCAGGTGGATCAACAGGTTAAGAAAGAATGATGATATCATCATCACTAAACCTGACAAAGGCTCCGGCGTTGTCCTTTTAAACAAAAACGACCACGTCGATAAAATGAACAAGATACTTGATGATCAATCGAAATTTAGAAGACTTGGTCCGGTCTACACCAATGACAACACAGCCAGCATTAAATCGCGCCTTCAGAAGCGGTTGCTTGACTTAATCAAAGCCGATCTCATGCCAAAGTGGATATATGACGCAATACGACCAACTGGATCGCAAAGACCTCGAATGTATGGTTTGCCGAAAACACACAAAGAAGGCACTCCACTTCGCCCAATACTGTCTATGACAGGTTCGTCCCATCATGAACTTGGCAAGTGGTTGGCTAGCCTATTACAACCTGTGTTGGAGCGGTTTTCGTCACACTGCATATCTGATTCGTTTACGTTTGCTAAGACCATGCAAAATCTTGACATCGACCCTACTGTCTTCATGTGTTCTTTTGATGTATCCAGCTTGTTCACCAACGTTCCCCTTGATGAAATCATCAAAATCTGTTCGGAAGCCCTCTACGACCAGTCTAATTCCCGACCAGTCATTCCAAAGGACGTGTTTGTTGAATTGATGAAGAGCGCTACATCCTCAGTTGAGTTCAGCTTCAATAACACCATGTACAAGCAATCAGACGGAGTAGCTATGGGATCACCCCTTGGTCCGGCTTTGGCCAACATCTTCGTTGGATATTATGAAGAAAAGTTATTTTCTCAAACGCAGAAGCCTCCAACACACTTCAGATATGTTGACGACACGTTGACCACCTTCGATCACGAAGCTGAAGCAAATGAATTCCTGACCAAACTCAACTGCCTTCATCCATCCCTCAAATTCACCTTTGAAAAAGAGAAAGACAAATTTCTACTGTTTCTTGATGTTTACGTCGAAAGAACAGATATTGGTTTTGAAACCAGTATATACCAAAAACCCACTTTCACCGGCCAGTATTTACGTTGGGAGTCCTTTAGTCCTCTCAAACGTAAAATAAGTCTAATGTCTAAATTAGCGCATCGAGCTCTAATTATTTGCACCAAGCGTAAACGCAATAGAGAAATAGAACTGATCAAGAAAATATTACTGGACAATGGCTGTCCTAAATATGTCATCAATCCTCATATCACCAAGAAAATTGCTCAGTTTTTCACCCTTAAGCGATTTGGCCCAGAAAAGTGTCCGGTGTACTTGAGGGTCCCTTGGATTGGCAAGCCCTCGACAAACTTGGAAAAAGAAGTCAAAACCGCCGTGGAAAGCTGCTAGAGTTCCGTCAGCACCCGCTTGGTCTTTATGTCAAAGTGCATGTTGCCTGTGGCCCGCAAGGATGTTCTACCTGCCACTCAGAAAAGTTCTGTAATATATGAATACAAGTGCCTCTGTGATGGTCGGTACGTAGGGCGAACATCTCAACGACTACAGAATCGCATCAAGCAACATGTTCCGCAATGATTAAGACAGCAATTGACCCGTCCATGCCGATCTCAACCACACAGGTCGTGCACACGAAACGACGCCAAACCGGATTGTGACTCCGCCATTGATCAACATCTTTTAGAAAATGATCAATGTGCATTAAAATATGATAACAAGCGGTTTTCAATTCTCGCCACAGAACACAGCTCTTTTCACTTTAATCTCTTAGAGGCTGCTTATATCAAGACCCGGCACCCGGCATTATGCAGACAGAAAGAGTTTGTTTACCCTCTTAAACTCTTTCGATAATCGCGGCGTTCTTATTTGGCCTCCTGCTGCGCTTTCTCTAACTTTCGCTATTGCGAAATATTTCTTTGGCACGCTTTACAATACTAGCGCTATCATTGGCTCGTCTTGATTGCCTAACGACAAATTGATCACATAAAACTTTTCTAGATCTTCCCTTTTGATGCGATTTTGCCACTGATAAGAGTGACACGAAAAGGTTATGACTCAAACAGCTTTTTTCAAAGCTATATTAGATGGACCTATTCGAACCAGATGTAGCATTGCACCAACCTGATCTTCGTGGTCACATTTCCAGCGCATACAGAAAAGGGAAAAACTGGGCAAGAGATAGGATAAACGTTGCCGTTCATCAGAAGAAGAAGGAGAATGACATTATGGTATGGACAGGAGAGAGGCAGGAGAAGAAGGAAAGAAACAGACAACCGTTTTCAAAGAGACTGAGTGCTGCCTTTTTGCGATCGTTTTAAGAGCATCACGGCAAAAAAATTATTTTGTGAGGGGAGTGCCCGGGGTAACTGGAACCCTCGGAAAGGCTAACAGCCATTTCGATTCACGCAAAACAGGGTTGGAAATCGTACCACCATGTCGAAGCAGCTGTTGATTGCTGCAGGATGCGTAAGGTCGAGCCGCCATGTATCAACAGCTTCTTCTTCTTCGAGTCCGTTTAAGCTAGATTAAGTTGCACCAAGCCGTTGCGATTTTTTTAGCATTGCTGTTACATTGTAACAGGTCATCCATGGTGCAGGTTGTTCCAGTTTTTTCGCAAGTTAACAAATGGTTCATGGTTTGATTTTCTTTTCCACACTGGCAGGTGGTATCAGTGCCGGGGGGTAAGTAGCCCCACTCCAGTAGAAGAGGTTGGTCTTGCCTACACCTGGTCTTAAACGGTTGAGACAACGCCATTTATTCCATTGTAACTTGTGTCCTGGGAGCAGAGCTTCTTGAACTGGGAAATTTTGGAGCTTATGTTGGTCTGGAATATTGTTTGTGTAGTTCTGCCATAGGTTCTGTGTTTTAAGTTGGTGCGTGGTGTGCTTGTTGAGAGGAGGAACAGTTCTCAAAAAACTCTTTCTTGATTTTAGTCTGAATGGAGCGGCTGTCAATCCGTAAATGGGATGTCGTTGGTCCAGATTGCATTTTCGTCGTTCAGATTGGCTGGATACTTCACGGCGAGTGTTGGGGGGGGCGATTCCTGCCAAGCTGTACACCTTGTTAAGGGGGTCGGTTTAAGGCATCCTGTAATTCGTCGGCATGTATCATTCAGAACTGAGTCGATTTTTCCTGCATGAGCTGATCTCTTCCATACTGGGCACGCATATTCAGCTGTAGAAAAGCACAGGGCTAAAGCAGTTGTGCACAAAGTATAAGGGTTTGTTCCCCATTTAGAGTTTGCTAATTTGGAAAGCAGAGCATTTCTTGATTGAATTTTTGCCTTTAGTTTTCTTGTGTGTTTTTTGAAGGAGAGGGTTCTATCCATTGTGACGTCCAAATATACGGGATATTTGTCGTGCGAGATTGGTGTTCCATTCCATATTATGTTTATTTTGCGGGTAGCATGATGATTGCGTAGGTGAAATAGACAGGATTGTGTTTTTGCCGGATTGCTTTTTAATTGGTTGTTTTGGTAGTATGAGGTTAAGATTGGTAATGCCTTTCGAAGATGCTGTTCAACCATTTCAAAAGATTTGTTTTGGGCGGTGATGCAAAGATCATCTGCATAGAGGAATCTTTGTGTACTTTCTGGTAGAGATTGGTCGTTTGTGTAGATGTTGAAGAGTAGTGGGGCTAGAACGCTACCCTGAGGGAGGCCATTTTTTTGGTTTCTCCATTTACTTCTTTTACCATTTAGAATAACATAGAAGCGCCGATTGCTAAGCATAGTTTGTGTGAATTTAGTCAGAGATGAATCTTTTGTTATCTCTAAGAGTTTACGTAGAAGTTTTCTATGATTTATAGTGCCATGGGCGGCACTGAGATCTACAAAAATAGCACCGGTCACCATTCTTTTCTCAAAACCGTCTTCAATGTGTTGTGTGAGCTTTAATATTTGACCTGTGCAGGATCGACCTGGTCGAAAGCCAGCTTGCTCAGGAATCAACAGCAAAAAGATGGAAATCTTGTCGCACCCAAAACATCAAACGACATTTTCTTGTGAATGATTGTTATACTAAAAGCATCCCAAAATTCACTTACTTGAGATTAGTTTTGAACAATCAATCAGATATCAATGATTATATTCAACGTCAACTTCATCTTGTCCATGCTGCATGTCACGAATAAGTAAATTTGCATAACAAGAATAGTTTTTATATATGTATAGTTATTGTAATCTGTTGTTTTATTTTGCAGTAATCATTTTTAATTGTAAATCTTAAATTGTTTGTAGCCCAAAACTTGCTCAACTGTTTTTAAAAAAAGATGTTTTTCTTTTGGATTTATAAATAGATTTGTAACTCACACGCCTTTCTGACATCACAATGGGTGTCTATGTGACTTTCCAGCGTATTCTAGTGATTCTTGCTTCTTCTCGAAGATTTTCCTTTTTATTATTATTATTACCGATTACGTAATTTATTAATGGTGTTTTCCTGTGTCACGTGATGTTCTAGCAATTTCTAGATTATTTTCCAGCCGTGTATATAAAACGCGGCGAGATTTTTTTCATTCATTCAGAGATTCAGAGATTGAGTAGTAGATCAGAGTAGAGTAGAAATTAGTGTTGAAAAAAAGGTGTTGTTGTGTGATGATTGTTGTGACAGGAATCAAGCGATTATTTTGGTGGCTTAGTTATAGTTAGTTTCTGATATTTAATTAATGAAGTGCTTTAGTTCTCTGTTTTGGAAAGCGAAGCAATTCGAAGTTATAAAGTGGTTTGTGAATATATTGTTCTGATCTCGATCGAGAAGTGCGCCGGTCAAAGTATTTTGGTGGAAGCCAATCTTTTCCTAGCTATAAAGTTGCAACCAAACTTAATTATTCAAGCGATACTGCAAGTCGCTTCAATTCAAGAAGTGAATTGAAATTGAAATAGCATCAAAAACTTTATTTATAACGCGACACTGCATTTTGGTAACTTTCATATATTTTCCAGCAGAGACATATAGATCAACACTGAAGTACCGGTCCAAAATGCTGTCTGCATGTGTCCATCTTGTTGTATTGTTTTGAAACTTGAATTCTGTTGCATCGCCACATTTTATTACTGGAACGTTTCCACATTACTTCTTTTCAACGCATTTTTGGCCTTGTTTGTGGAACAAACTCCCACATGTATTGAATCTTTGTTGTGGAAACAATCTTATCCAGAAGCCAAACACAGTGGATTGACCACAATATTTGAATGCCATCGAATGCCTCTCACAACATGTTCTCTATGACAAGCTTGCTGAAGGACGGTTCTGCGCATGCTGTCAGTTTAAAAGACACTGACAAAATATAGGGATGGGCAAACTGGGCAAATACCTAGGGCTCCACATGTAAATTCTCTCGTTGAAAGATCCATGCTAGTGTTGTACATAAAAATCTAAGACGCACATTTTCGACAAAGTAACGCAACGCACCCCCTCCAGTTACTTCCTAGACTTTTGCGGCAAAATTTATGCAGTAATACGCTTTAGCCCAGGGGTGGGCAAAATTTTTAACCGGAGGGCCGCATTAACCATTCAAGAGTTGGCCGAGGGCCAGTGGTTAAAATCTTGCAATAATTTTGGGCTTTGAAAATGATGGTCTCAAAAAAAGTCATAACCCTCTATTTGGACCAAAAAGCGTCAATTTAGATTAAGAATTGATTGCGTAGCGGCTCTTTCAATGATGGCTTTTATTGTTTTGAGCTTTCTCTTTAGTACAAGTGTGGCCACCCCTGTCATATTGAATTAGATATATGGAAGTTTCTACAAGTGTTGGCGGGTCGCACAAAATGTTCTGGCGGGCCGTAGTTTGCCGACCCCTGCTTTAGCCTATATCATCGCATTTTTTTATTGATTACCGCTAATGCCTCGTATGGAATAGCAAATGTGCTTCTGGTGCATCCAAAACAAAGAAAAAAAGAGAATGGGAAAAGCCGAAGCGAAATCAAGTTATTTTGCCCAGCCCCCCCCCCTTTTTACTTAAGGCCATCGTTGGCCAAGACCACATAAAAGGTTTCGCAGGAAATGTATCTGTCTTGCCGAACAAATGGTTGTAAAGCAGACCTGGGAAAGACAGCGCCGTTTAAGGATTGAGTGGTTCAGTCATCAGGCAAACTCCATAAACTAATTGGGAGTGCGGACGTATGCGTGCATGTGTGTGATTGTTTGTTCACCTCGTAGAGAACGGGAAGGAAGGCAGTTGCGTAGCTGACAATCTTGGCAAAAGCTTTATGACGTCACAATTTGTTTGAAATTGGCAATATTACCTGACAAATTAAACTGACTTTTTAATAAACTGATTTTACCAGCAATCCGATCCCTTCCTTTTCTAAAGATTGGTGAAATTCATGGAAAATAAAAGATTAACCTGAAAAAAATCGATTTTACGGGGTATGCACCAAAATTCTTCAAACCAATTCGTTGTATAGTCTTAGTGGGGCATTAGCGTAGAAATGGCAACAATAGTGATATTTCACGAGACACAATTACAATTTAGTAATGTAGCATGAAATTCGTTTTGTCGATGTTGTTACTAATTAACTAAAAGAGATGTTAGCTGTAGCCTGTTGTTTTCAATAACCTAAAAGTCATGAGTCAACATTGAAAGTGCTGACTAAATAATGTAGTCACAAGCGATTGTGAAACAGGGCAAGTTACTGATTGAGTGAAAGGATATATTTGAGAATAATGTATATTCGAAAGCTTCGAACTATCTTCTTTGATCTAATAGAATATAAAGCTGTGTTCAGTCATGCTTTACAACCATTGTTTGGTTGGTTGTTATAAGGTAGATGCGGATTCGAATGCCTCTCTTAGTCTTGCTTTTAGCGGATTTATAGCTATAGTTATGACCAGTTACAGGCAAAATTAAACATTCATTGTTTAGACCAGAAGTCACGAACCTTTTTGAAACCTCGAGCTATTTCCTGGGCACTGATGAAGGCGAAAAGCTATCAGTTTGATACACACATTGGAAACAGCCAATTTGCTCAATTTACCTAAAAATTTGTCTTGCCTAATCAAAAAATTGTTGGCAATTCTATTCCTAATCAAAAGTGAAGACTTTTTTATCTGGTCTTCCATCATCGACTTATCGTATTTATGCGGGATCGACTTTTTTTGCACTCTCAAGCAAAATTGAAAGCAAAGACATTTACTTTGAAATCTATAGCTTTGCCCATTTTAGTAACCATCAAGATGATTTTAGAACAGGCCGGCGGCAGACTTATGCGGTCTTTACGGGTGACCAGACGCCCGCGGGCATCGTGCTGGTGACTCAGACAATGGTATATTAGTTTGTTGCTTTGCTGGTCATCTCTGTGACGAGGAAAATAATTTGTGGGAGGTGGCAGATTTCGATTCTTTTTTTTGTAAAAACAATATCATCAATATTTTAAATTGTTGCGAGACCATTTTTTTGAGGAAGAGATTTGTTGTTATCTTATTGGACCGACATATGGTGGATTTTACTACTTTTTCAATGATGCTGGTGGTACATACCGTCAAAATTGGCTGTTCTGAGGTGCAACCGCTTCGCTGGGGGTGGGTTGTGGTTGCTGCCGAACAAAATTGGTCAACCACAGGAGCAGTGTGCGTAAGCACAACCAAGAGGAAAGAAGGCTAAATGGGCTACATATCGGTTTCAAAAAGAAATCCCTAGATACAGCGGAGGCTCGGACCATGTCGCATACTTGTTTTGTTTACTCCACTTCCATTTATGTTCTCAAAACCTTCGTCATAATAAAACTGGATTGATTTTAAATTACGTTTAACCCTGAATCCCTTTACCTCTACAATCTTTAATAAAAATTCTACGCAGCGCCATTTATTTTAAGACCAATGCAGGTTTGCGACGATAATTACAAATCAAAGCAAATAAAGAATGTAAGCATGCAATCATTAATAAACAATAATGGATAAAACAGTTTCTGCGACCTAAAAAATTGAACAATGCGACCACAAATGATGCCTTTAGCGTTGTTAGCGAGCTGCAACTCATCATTGTTTCTAATCTTCTTCGGCTGATTTCTTAACTTTTACGCTTTCGGTGGTGCTGCTAAAGCATGAGGTCCTGCCGCAATACTACTGGCCCCTACTTTAAAAACGCAATGTGATGGGCTCTGAAACATTTCTTAATGGTTATTGCTGCCTAAACGTGGTCTTCTAATTAACACAGTAGCGGTGTGAGCGTTATGAGGGAGTCTGGGCACCTGGCGTAAGTCATTGTGTACAACCTGCCTACGGAATGAAGCAATCGCGTCATGCACAATGTGCAAACTGAAAATTTTTGTAGTTTTCATTCGAGTTGTGAAAGGCATCAAAAGTGCTCACTTGCCGCGAGAGGCTCTGGTGCCTTAGACTGGCTTAGCCACTGGTAAGAATAACTGCTTCACAGACAATAGACCTGAGTTCAATTACTTTGTCGAGTGACTACAAAACTTAAAAAATGGTATTTATAGATCTCCTAGTTGTGTTGACGCTGATAACCGTTGTGGTGAAAACTGCCAAAATCTAGTTGATATTTTAATTGCTCCGTCAAAACTTCAGAATGAATGTGCCTACTCAAAAATCAAATAAAGAAAAAATTCATCCAAGAATCTTTCGGAAAAACAAACAAATGGTGTTTGAAGGTCGCTTTTGGCGTCTTCATTGAACCGTGAATTGCTGTAATTCAGTGAATCATGATCGCTAGCAACCGATTATTTATACTTCATGACTCAGCAGTCAGGTTGTGCTTTTTGGGTAAGAAGTATTCCTCTAAATTAAAGATTCTCAACCTTTTTGAAGTCGTGGTCCACTTCCATTCTGTAAAATATGTTGTTGCCCATTTTCCAAAGCTCTGCATAAACTGGTTTTCTTATTTTCAAACTTAAATTGAATTCGAAGATCTTTTTTATTGGAAATTGACTTTTTCGCAAGCCATGTTTTCGCATTTTAGCCCAGCTCTGCCTTAAGCATTTAAAGTTGAGTCTGTTCGCCACCCAACTTATGTTTTGTGGCCACTGATTAAAAACCCCTGCCCTAAAGCAGGCAAAATTAGTACTTTTTTAGAGAAACTACAACTTGCACCAATGATTTCGCTGCGGCGTCCTTATGAGCTTTACAGCAATTACTTTCCCTGCTTAAGCTGCAATGTTTGTGATAGCGCTGTTAATTTAATAGTAGATCAAAGCATAAGTTGTTATAAGATGTTTAAAAGACTAGGAAAATAGATCGCGGTATACCAACGTACATTACTCTTCTTCGAACCTTTGTCTATCAGCATTAATCTATGAGAACGCTTTTTCTGGCGTTCACCCTTGGAACAAATTCTCTGATGCAGAATCTTTCGGCCAGATACTATTTTTTTTTGCATTAAAGGCAAAGATTACTTTCAATTAAGAACACCCCCAAAAGTTTTAAAATATTAGGCAACAAATGACCGTGATTGAACGCTCAAACCAATTTTGTTTAAATTTTTGGGGTGTATAATCTTTTGTTTTTACAGAAACAAATATTTTCAAAAAAGGGCATATTTAAAAATTTAGAACCTTTTTAAGACATGATCTTGATATAAACATGCCCTTAATCTTCCCCTAAACAAGGGGTGAGCTTAGGTGCACTCAAACTCATAAGCAGCTGAATCGCCAAGTTCGTTGTGACGTCATAGTGCGAATGATGAAATTAAATATTTTGATGTAGAGTGGAATATAATAGAATCTTGTGTTTGGATGTTTGAATAAATTTACCAAAAATATGAGCCAGCAGTGGTTGTACGATTACTGCAATTCAACATTTTGGGTAAGTTTTTTTGTGATGAAGTTAATAAAAATAGCTGCTTTATTCTGTTACATCAAGAAAAGAGATTGTCGGTTGTGCTAGAACAGGGGTTCTCAAATATTTTCGGAGCGATCCAAAAACTAGTTTTAAGTTTCGCAACCCAAGCATTACTGAACATAGTTGTACGAAAAATAATTTCCCACAAAACTTACATAGCTCCTCTTTGTGGGGTTAATTTCCAAAAAAAAATCTTCATTCTTCATTTGTCTCAAAATGTCTTCCTTTCCACTTGGATCTCTGAAAAAAAAGATCTTCACGTTTTATTTAACACTAAATGCCATTTTCTTCTGTGCGATCTATTTTTTTCGCCACGCAATGTGCAAGGCCTCGCAGCCCAGTTTTGGGTCGCCACAAATTATTTGAGAATCCGCGTGCTAAGACATTGTTCTGTTCAGACCAGATTTGAAGCACTACCAGCACCACGCTTAGTTGCATAATTTCACCACCAACATGCTATATCACTTTTTTGTAGTGACTTAAGGGGCGGTAGTTGGGGGCATGTGCTAATTTACTAACGGGTTCCTTTCATCCCAATGAATGTCCCAGGACGCATAAAACTTGAAAAAAATATGAATCATGATTGCATAAATTGCATTTTTATCTCACACATTTTGAATTGCAATCCTCTTATTCATCCAAACCAAGGATAAGCAATCTAGGGCCCGCGAGGTGAAATTGTGGGCTTGCGGAAGAAGGTGACATGCTTCCCGCGTCCACAGATTGATCATCCAAAATAATAAGAATTTTCAATTTAAAAACTTTGCTCTTTTGGGATAATTTAAAAAAATACAAAGGCCTTGAAAAGGGTCCATGGTACTATCTGGTTGGGCAGATCTTGCTCTCCTGCAATAAAGTTTACATTTACCTGATCCCACCAATAGAACTATCAGTTTTCTGGCTTAAGTTTTAAGATGATTTGAAAACACTATAGTTGCAAAAACAAGAGCTGAATTAAAGCCCCTTTAGCGGATACCCACAAAAACGCTTTGAGCAAGACTAAAACTTTGCTCATCTTCAGCAACAATAAGCAAACTAGCTTTTCTCACAGCACTCACCTTATAAAGGCAGCCAAAGCCTTGAAGTGAGACCACTTAAGCCTAAGCAGACCAATTATAGTGAACAAAATGTGGTTACCTATAAACCATTTGAAAGCCAATCGCTAGGACAGTAGTTTATTTGTTTCACCATCAGTTATGAACACTTAATAATCTACTCTAAGTTATTTAAACATAACGTTTAAACAGCTAAGTCCAGAAGATTACCTAAACTTCCTACTCTGTTTTTACTGTAATCTAAATACTATCATTGATACATTTTTGGTTTCTAAATTTTGTTAAATGATTTTTGTCTGAGATCAATTTTCTAACACTCCGAGTTTGCGCATTTGTAGCTCAAAATTTCTTCATGACTCTTTTTTAGAGATCGATGCTTTGTGGTCGTAAAATTTGAAAATACTTTAATTTCTTATTCGATTTCTGGAAAATTGAAGGGATCTATGACCCCAACGTCCTCCCCACTGCGCCCATGTTGTAAGCTTGTAAATCTCAATTAACTGATTTACTTCTAAACCTTAATTTTTTTGCTATCAGCAATATCAGGCCCCAGCAGCCCACAATTTTTTGCTGCTGTCATTATTATTGTGAATTAAGAACAGGTTGATTTGTATAGACGCTTGAAAAATACATGCGTACTATGACATTCCACATATAGCTCCATTAAGCAATCAACGTTGTGACGTACAACACAAGTAAATACAGCTAGCTTCACCTCACAATGTCAAATGGAGCGCTTGGAGCATTAAGAATTTGATTTTCTGATAAAATTTACCTGAGAATTAATTAATATTGACCTACGTGTAACGTAACTCAAATGCAAATTCCCCTTTGTTCGCTACTTAGTACCGCCATGAGTTAATTTCAGCTACGTGGTGCTAATACCTTTGTAATCATTTCTGTTTAGTATTAACCTTAGTCAGTACATTTTTATCACAAGCACTACTCCAAGAAAGCCGAAGAAATTGTCACAAAGTAGTTACCAAAAGATTTGAACCCAAGACCTTGAGATCTTTTCTACAGCAAAACGGTGCTCCAACCCAGTTAAACACATTCATAATTGCTATTTAGGTTTTTCTGGCTGAACTGTTCGCTCGCAAGTTGATGCAAAATTGGTTAATTTAATGAAACCATTTAAACAAGAAAATCTCGAGTCATGTGTATAGGAAATTGAGGAATCTCGAGTAGGAAGCCATTGCAGTGAAGGCTTCACATAACTTTTAAAAACATACTATTCGAGTCAGTTCAAGTCCTCAACAAACAAGAAGCTGGAACCTCGCAAAAAGTCTCTTTTCATTGAATATGGAATTGCATAATAGTAACCATTCAAAAATGAGTGTTTAGATTGCGCATTTCAGGTTTAGCTAAACTTTTCAGTCGTCTAAGAACGATTTTAATTGTGTTGAGCCGTGGTATGACCAGAGGTGGTCAAAGTAGCTCAAAAGTCTATTGGAGTAAAAGTACTGTTACTTACTTAAAGAAATACTCAAGTAACAATAGAAAGTAATAGCAAGCGTTTTTACTTGAGTAAAAGTAAAAAGTAGTCGTAAATTAATCTGCTTAAGTAGTAAAAGCAGAAAGAATTTTATTTTTTAGCAGTTTTGTCCCGTATGCGAGGTGACCACACTTTATGTAGTGCGAGAAGAGACGTGTTGGGATGTAAACTTTTGATCCACTGCTTAGCTTAATACCAATCATAGTAAAAGTTTACGTGTGAAGTGAAAGCAGAAGCATCACTAGAAGGGCTGTCTGTTCTCGGACAAAGTATTTCTAGAATACCCTTTAAAGGGCTAACTTAATTTAAATTGAGAAATTTTTTTTTAAAAACACATAATAACTTTAGATTAAAAACCGAAGTTTAGAAAAACTTTTGTAGCATATTTTGGATTGACATTTTGAAAATCTTCCCCGGGTAGTGATGGGATTTAAAAATTTTAACCACAAACTATCTTGCTAATAGCATGCCAGTTTGGCTCTGTATAGGCTGAAAGGTGTTGCATATTACTGGCTAATAATCGGTTTGTGGAGCTCATGAAATTCCAAAAGCAGATTTTGTACGAACCTGTAAGAATCGAATAATTATATTCCACGACTGGTCTCGGATGACACAAACTGTGATGACAAGAAGTACGAAAACAGATTTTTTGCAGGGTATGCAAAAGCAATGTGAATTGAGAAACGCTGGTTTAGACCTGTACCGCAATACAAATTAAAACAAACACGTCGATCTTTTCATTTCAATAAATAACACTTTTTGCTGTAGGTTCAATCCAACTTATTTTTTGACAGTTACCTTGTTATTTTGGTGAAGTGTTTGTCAAATAATAAAATTCGCTTTGACATGGATTAACTACATAATTCAAAATCTTTTTGATCTAATATATAAAGCAGAATTTTGTTTGTGTGTCTATCTTAACTCTTCCGAAACTGTCTGACGCACAAACATCAAACTTGTCACGATTGATCATCTCCTTGGGGTGAGTGTCATTAGGGTTCGTGACGTCAGGATGACGTCACGATCAAAGATAATTTTCTAAAATTTGCATTTCTTTCCCGAGGAATGCGGTTTTTGATTTAAACGACAGCCAGTACCCGACATACCAACTTTAACAAATTTTATATCTTTAGTATCTCACATGACCTCATAATCAACAATCATTGTAAAACATGTTTTCTTAATTTACTCGAGAAGTGCTCATTGTAGAAACGCGATTAAACGTTTTTTGGGAGACAAAGTGATTTTGATAAAAACAACTTTACAACAACTTATGATCAATTGACATTGCAATAATCGATTCTTTATTTAACCATTTTAAGCCTTCTGACCATGTTTTTGCGCTTTTTTTGTGCTCGCGCCAAACTCGCTCAAAGATGTCACAATACGTCTGGTACGATCAACACAGTGTTTCGCTAACAGGGATCATTATATGATTTTTTCAATGAAGACATAGGGGCAATGCCCCCATTAGTACCAGTTTCT
The DNA here is from genome assembly GCA_963675345.1 of Trididemnum clinides. Lineage (NCBI taxonomy): Eukaryota > Metazoa > Chordata > Ascidiacea > Aplousobranchia > Didemnidae > Trididemnum > Trididemnum clinides. Next base: position 36,877,541 of record OY776292.1, on the reverse strand, counting down.
TGCTTACGCTCTAAAAAACACAATTTGGTCAAAGCTGGCTGAACCGATGCTTCTAACATACTATAAAGCAAGAATTTTTTCTTTGGTTGATATGCAGCCTGTTAAGGTATCTGTATTTATGCTATGAAGCAATGTAATAGTTTGGGGAATGGTCACGTCGGTTCACCAAATTGTGGTGAATGCATCGTCGGGTTTTGAATGTTGAGTTGTTGTTGTTGTTGTTGTTGTTAAGTGGTACCCACAGCACGTCTGACTCCAAGAACGAATATATTTTCAAATCATAAACACAACGTCAAATACACCGATGATGACTTGCCGCGAATCTTTTTGAACGCCTTTTAACGTTAATGCTTATTTACTTGGTCACTTTGCCGTGCCTCAGACAAAACTACGCGTTGCCATACGGCCTAGCCACCCACTATTACTTTATTATAACAAAAGAGCAAACGTTATTCATGATGTGTAGATATGTCTATTCTTTTGTGACTAGTTTTAGGCCAACGAATAATTCAAGTTTAGATCAACAAATGATTTTAGAATTGAGGTCAACGAATGATTTTATGCAATAACCAGCGCGCGAACAGAGCAAGAATGTTTATAAGTCACCCACAATGTTTGATTTCAGCAAAAAATCGATGATCCAAAGTTCGTATCTCCTAGAGTCGCCATAATAACCTCCCAAATTTACGAAAAAATCAAAATAAAACAATAGACCCAACAATTTGTGAAACTGAATTTAGAGAAAATATTTTTTTGAAAATAACTTGGCTTGATTGGCTCCTACTAGAACATGATGAATGACTTTGGGGAAGGCATACCCGGTTTTGTCGTGATGCCGGAAATAACGCAAATAGCTCAACCAAAGAACTCAATACTACAAATATAAGTAGGAAAGAGGCCACGCCGAATCGCAAAAAAGGCTTACCATTAAATAGCTTATTTATGTAATTGTGAGAGAACCCACCGTTTGGCGGCCATCATCCTTTGACTGTACTTCAATCCCTCCCCCTCACACCTTTTAACAGTATTAATCATAGTTTGTGGCAAGATTCTTTGCTCGTGAGCATTACCAATCTTGATAAAGAGAGTAAGATGACCACCATTACGTGTACAGGAACTGTGGAAGTGCACAAAATCCACTTGCTTTTGGTTACTGTTCACACAAGAGCCCGATGGGTGAAGCCGGTTCAGCCGGTTGAACCGAATTATTTAAGCCGATGTTACTGATGAGGGCCCTGCCGGGCGACGCTGGCGAAGCCAGCTAGATTTACAGTCACTGCAGCCAGCTAACAGTATCAGTGGTGGAACTTCAAAATGGTTTAGTCTAAACCACATCTTATGTAAAAATCTATTTTTATCATTTTGGGACATCATCCCTAAAACTTGGGTAAGAATCAAGAGCATTAAGAATATTTTAGAAATCTTTGCTTTCGTTAGGCTAACAATTGACCTTTTTAAATGCACTAAAAAGAATAGCCAAAAACAGAACTTTTATAAATCTTTCTGCGTCAATTATTTTTTATCAGAAGAATAGCGGATGGTTTGTAAAAAAACTATAGGATACTTGGAAATTGGAAAGATAAAACAAGCTCCTGAAAAACTTTTATCTTTCCAAAAAACTTGGAAAGATAAAACAAACTCCAAAAATATCAAACACTGTAGAACATTTGGGTTTACTTCTAGTGCTAAAAATTTTTCAAAATCAAAAGGCGGTATGACAACACTGCTCACTGTTATATCTCACTTCACCTCACTGATATGCAGTAGTTTGCCCTAGTTGGCTTTCATAATTCTTACAAAAAATGCCTACTTCAATGAAGGATATGAGGAAAATAGGACCTTGAAATTAAAGCTATTTTTTATCTAAGCATACCGCATTTTAATTCAACAACAAATATTATATTTTTAGCTTCCACTTTGTAAAAACAATAAGTACTCAAGTAGCCTTACTTTCTATTTAATTTACTCAGGAAAAAGTAGAAATCGAAAAAAATAAAACGTTCCATGTAACTACAGTGGAACCCCGGTTGTCGACCACCCCACAATCCAACCACTTCAGAGCGTCCCAAATATTTTTGTATTGCAATGCATTGCATTCCGTTGCAATAACGCGACCACTCGGACTTTCAGTCCGACCACCACGCAGTTGATCCGAAAGTGCGAATTTAATCCCGTCACAGCGACCACTATCGCACTTAACACATTCACGTTTGTGATAGAGGTTGCTACATATCGCGCAAACGCAACAGAATTGCGAGCGTACACACACAGGAAGTTGTAATTGCGTAATGGGGGAGTATTGTGTTGTATCAAAAGTAATCAACGTTGCTGAACTTCAGTAATTGGTTTAAGATTTAGCAAACAGCAGACTGTGTATTAGTAAGTTGCTGGTTAAGATTCGTTCCCCACTGTTTTTATGATTTTGAGAAAACATATGACGTCGGGGAAAACGAAAACAAAAACAATTTTCTGTAATTACTCAAGGATGCATGTCCAATTACTGCAGCATCATGCTAACGAACAAAATAAGTTAACACGACCGCTTGACTACGGTCCCGTAGTTGGTTGGGTTAGAGGGGGTTTTACTGTAGCTTGTTTCTGAAAAACTTACTTGAGTAGTTTACTTACGTAGAACTGCGACGTTACGGTCCACCTCTGGGTATGACGTCGTGTGTGACAAAAATTTACTGCATTTTTCAGAACCAGTCGTTGCTGTATGAGAGCTATCCATCATTTACTCCGTGCTTCCAGCAGACGGTGCTGGTATGGGTGCCATGTGGACTAGCATTGCTGGGCGCCATCTACTTGTACATTTCAATGAGAAACATGAAAAATGATCCGCTAAAACTCTCCATTCTTTTTTTCGTTAAACAGGTAAAACAACTAATATTGTATTGTATTTTCCTGACTGAACCAACCCGGTGTCAAAAAGTTATATTGGAGAGAAACTGTACACAAAAAAATGTTTTATAGAACAAAGTAACGCTGAAATTGAAAGTTTTGTCAAAGTAAAGTTTTCCTTATTTCGGTAGAGAAAAAGTCCTAAAATTTCGAACCACCAGACAATTTTTCGAATTATTGAACTGCATGATTGTATGGTTTTAAGTCGTTGATTGGGGTATAGGTACAGGGGAGCCACAAAAGTATAAAAAAGTTTTCACGTATACCCAGCTTCTTGGCATTTAATGACATTTTGGGAAATTTTTCCTCTCTTGTCCCTTCATTTTCTTACATGCTTTTCCTCGCAAACCATTTCTAAATATGTTCATCATACAAAAGAATTGGTAATGTTTGAAATTTTATTTTTATTTACAGTTCACATCCTTTCTCATTTTTGCGTTATTCCTCGTCCAATTATTCTATCGAGTTTATCAGTTAGATCAAAACGGAGTGCAGTCAACCGTGTCCAGCTACGTCACTCCTGCTTTGTTTGCAATTGCAGTGGTAAGAATGAGATGCGATGTTATTATTTAGTTTATTTTAATAAACGTATGATACAGACATTTGGTGTAGCGGAGGGGGGGGGGGGGGGGTGGAGAATAAAGTGCCATTCTTTGTGACAACAATAAAATCAAAAATTTTAGCAAAACAACACTTTATACAATTTTTTCTTAGTTAAATTCAAAGTATGATGGCTAAAATAGCGACGTCATGCTCAAGAGAAAAATTTCTCTTTCAGATTGATGCATTAAATTTTTTCAAATTTTGATGATTGCTTGTTAGATAACATTTTTATATGTTTTCTTTGCATTATTTTTACTTTTTTTTATTGTAATACAAACTCATTGTTCAAGCACAATAAACCAAAAACCATTTGACCTCGTGACTGCTGGGTCAAAATTTAAAGGTGGCATCAAAAAAAATCCAAAAAGAAGATGCTGCGAAACATTTTTTTCCATGAAATATTGCAACCTAATTAATAACTATGCTGCATTATTTTCCAGATCATCATTATTGCGATGCAATTTTATGCTCACAAGAAAGGACTTGTATCAAGCGGGATGTTGTTTTTAATTTGGTTTACATTTTTACTTTGCACTGTAATACCGTTTACTGAAGCAGTAAGAAAACAGCAAACACTTGTGAGTATTAAGTATCAAAAACAAAAACATTTATCACGTTGACAAAATTTACGAAAGAACAGCGATCTAGGTGTAACTAAGCAAAAAAAGTTAATGGTAAATTTAGAGAGACGTGAAAGAACCTCGCCGTGTTGAACCTAGCTATTTTACCGACTAAGTGTAACTCTGTCGAGTAATTTCTATTAGTGGTTATTGGTTTGCTCTATCTCTTAAAGAAGAAAAGATGGAGCATTAAATGGTGAAGGGTACAAACTTAGTTAGATTTTTGAAACAAATTATTGGTTTAATGAAATTATTTTAACACTCTTGAACTTTATATCTTATCGTTTGTTCAAAAATTTGTTTTTGTAAAAAAAATTTTTCCAAATTACCTATTTTAAAATGTTTTTGAAAGGTCTCTGCTAATTTCTTCCCTCTTATTTAATGCAGCTAGGAAAGAAAAGTAAAATTGAGTATGCATTGAATTTGTTTCAGAACAACACCGAGTTATTTGATAACATCACCACATTCATATTGTTTGGATTACTTCTCGTCATCTTCATTATTAACATGTTCGCAGAACCCCGAAAAGTTGAAAAGGTAGTTTTTTAATTTTGTTAAACAAAGATAAACGGGGAATATGGAAGAGTGCAAATGATCTTATGTCTTCCAATTAATACCCGTCATATCGCAACTGAGGCAAGCGGTAGTTTGGACCTGAAAGGTACGCTTAAAAGCTGAAGCTTTGTTGTAAGAATCTAGCTGTTGCCCGCTATCAAAAGATTGTACTTGTCACAATGCAACAAGTAACTTTGGTCATGACGTTGCCGTTGAATAGACATGTATGTAAATCTATTGTGCAAAAATTGTTAAGTTTGTAAATGGAATATTATTCCCAATGCTTATGTTGCTACATCACTTGAATCCTAGTCACGCAACAAGAGACAAAGCTTTTCATTGACACAAACCATTCCTCTGGATTATTCTACACTGGTTTGAATATTTTTCTAGAATACTTGCCCCGAAAGCCAAGCTTCATTCTTGAGCAAGATATTCTTTCAATGGTTTAGTCCGTAAGTAGAAGTATCAAAATTAAAGCTTTGCTTATTTATGTGCTAGAAAAAAGCTTTTATTCAAGAGGAAATATCATGTTAGTGTTTATAGTGGGGGGTGGACGCGCAGATGCAGGGGTGAGACTTTAATATGCTTTAAAACATTAATTTTCGGTTAGATTTAGATGTGCCTTTCAATGCTAACCTACAAATTTGAATTTATATTTATTTTTTAGAATGATTTGGCTCGGCTACAAGAAGCCTCTAGTCCATGAAGATTTGTGGGACTTAAACAATAAAGACAAAAGTGAAAAAATAGCTGCGGAATTCAATCGCTACTGGCAAATTGAATTGGAAAAGTGCAAGTTAGTGGTTTGTGGTGGAATTTTAAAATATTACGTTTGGTTTTAGAGTGAGGAAGAGGAATTATTTTAAGGAGTTGGTTTTTATGTAGCTCCCAAAACTCCAGTGTGATAGCAAAAGTATCGTAAAACACGGATAATCATAAAAAAATGGAAAGAATATTGAAAGATACTTTAAGTATTCAATTCTGTTTGGTGTTCCACTTGAATGCTGTATTTATTGCAGAAAATCAGCTGAGAAAAATACAAAAAATGTTTTTGTGAATGACAAAGCTGGACCGGAGGAACCAACTAAGGTGGTGTTGAATAGCAACTTAGAGCAAGATGCTGCTGTGTCAATTTAACTTAGTTTTATTGTAAATTTTAGTTATGCAAGTTTTTTATGATAGTACTTGTGCTGCCTGTTCTAAGGTTTACTGTCGTCAGATTGAATACCTGATCACCTGATCTTGTCTCTGGGACCTACATTCTAGTCTACGTTATTCTGTTTCATTTTGAGAAAAAGTGTAGGTAATTTTGTGTCAGCTTGAAGATAAGGTGCAGATGCGAATTCTCTGCGGAAAAGAGATCTCACGCCTCGGAAAATCACTTGCTGCTCCATTCGCAATGCTGATGACGCCATTGTTGATTTCAAAATCTAAATTTCTTTGTAGAAGGAGAAGAAGAAATTCGATTACAGCAATTCCTCTTACAACCCGTCTCTGCCGCTGGCTCTTGGAAAGCAATTCCGCGGTCCCCTCATCTTTTCCGTGTTATTCAAATTATGCAATGATCTTATTCAATTCATATCCCCGCAACTCGTTTCGTGAGTAATTCATTTTTCATTTGCTTGCTGTATTTAAGGCTGGTTGCAAAAATTACTTTAAGGAAAGCAAGCAAAGAAAAGGAGAGTATTTCATTTCGAGAAGGGGCTTGCACCTCTAATTTTTCTAAAAATCTCCGACGGGTTTTAACACTTCATAGACCATGTGGTTGATTACTTACCAGAGATTGATTAAGCAATCTCTGCAAAGTGTATAACTTTCTGCGAAGGGAATCGGAAGGTTTAATTTTCCTCAAATTTTTTTGAAGCTCGTGCGGACCAGATTGTTGATGAAAATTGCCAAAAAATTGCTTTCAAATAAATGATCTGCAAAAAAAATTCTCAAGCTAATCCTTCACATCAAAAGCTAGATCTCTTCCTGCAATTATATTCTAAAACTTAGCCCCTAATCTTGAGTTCATTTCCACCTATGAACAAAATTTAGAAAGTTGTAATCTCTTAGACTAATGATTGGATTTACTGAAAACTTCGACGTTCCTTTATGGCAAGGCTACTTCTTTGCTGCTTCATTGTACATTGTTGCCGTCATAAAGGCGATTGCTTTGCAGCAATATTTTCAAAAATCAACAGTGGTTGGAATGAGAATCCGAGCTTCAATTGTGTCGGTAATATACAGAAAAGTAAGTAGACTGCTAGATTGAAAATCTTTAAGGGTTAGTGTACTCTAGCAGGAAGCTAAATTTTTACGCATTATTGTTTCGAATCTAGTAGAAAGTGCATTTAACCTACAACATTTTCTACTTAAATATGAAGCCAAATTTACACATTGTTTTTCATAGTCTAGTACAGTGGTTTCCAACCGGAGGTTTATGGACCCACAGGGGTCAACAGAAGACTGCTTGGGTGTCCACAAAAGGTTTATGGGGAGATTTATTCCAAAAAAGGTCTTCAACGTTGTTTTGAGACAAAAATTGGAGAATAATTATTTTTCTTGTAATAAATTAATGTTGATCTGCAAAATGAAGTGGTATTCAACTTTGTTTTGACATAAAGAAAATAGGAGACAGATAGCTCTTAAAAAGTTAATCTCAAAAAATGGTCTTTTACTTGACCTGGGGGTCCACAGCTAGTCAGCCATGCCTTAGAAGGGTCCATGGCAACACAAAGTTGGAGAACCATTTGTCTAGTGAGAAGGTACATTTTTATTCATAACTTGCCTGCTCTTCGTCCTTGCTCACCAAGGCTACCAGTCGATTATGTCAAGAAAAAAATGTTGCCGGCTTTATTCAAATGAAATTTTTGAGAGCAACAAAGATAAGTTGGTACAAACAGAGATATTACCCCTAAGCCCCTAATTCCGCTTGTCTTATTGGTGCTTGAATTTAAAACTGGTCATAATGACAAAAATTTTTGTCATTTCACAAATTTATTCGTTTTTTCGAATAAGTGTTTGGGCACTAAGTGAAAGTTGGGGGTGGGTGCGGTAATCGTTTTTTAAGGTTACAGAAATAAGTTATATGGTGGTAAGCTTGTTTCACGACATGGAACAGCCCTCTTTGTAACGATATTTGGTACATCAAGTTCTTGGCGGCACTTATTTTCCTTGGTCACCGAATAGAGCAAAAAGGGCTATACCTCAGTAGCGAATCCAAGGGGGATGTAAGGGATGCATTCTTCCCACCAACTTTTCTTAGTCTCGACTTCGTGAATTGATTTGCTTGGTCTTAAAAAAGTTAATCTTTAAAAAAGCTTTTTATCTTAATCTCTCCGCCAAAAATTGCTGGATCCAGGACTACTACATCTCTTGCCTTCGATCAGCCGGTTGGTCAAGTAAGGAATTATAAAGAAAAAGTTTTTCTTCACCAGCGCTATTGTATATTTGATGACTATGATTTCAAACAATGTTGTGTACGTAATGACGTATTTTTTCCCATTGATTTATCCATAAACTTTAGGTTTCATAAACTGCATCTGCTATATCGATCTCCCTACTAGCCTAATAAATCACGTTTGTGCTTTTGCTAAGTATCTTCACAAACATTCATGCGTGTAGACTTGACTTAGTGCTTAGGAGCATAAATTCAAATTTGTGGCAGAACGCTGAAGTAATTGATATACTTACAGGAATTAAGCGGTAAAGTAACTGACCCACTACTTACAACTTTTTTGGAATTGTGAACCTGATTGTGAAACTTAAATCCCCGGCTACGCGCATCTTTCTTGCTTTTGACATAAATGCAACTAGGGTAGGCGATGTGACCCGGAGCCCAAAGTCCTGCCTCTGGCGTCCAGTTTTTACAATAACTTAGGTTATGAATAAAGTGAATATCCTATGGACCAGTTTTTGCAAAAAAAGCGGAAAACTTTTTAAATCCTGCAAGAATTTACATTAAAACTCCGCATTTTGTTCCCCTTTGATACACGCGATAAAGATATCTTGCGTATAAAGAGTGCTCGAGCGCGATATATGACTGTACTGCCACGAAATGTGTGCTAAAAAACGCTTACAAGAAAAGTAATCGTTTGTTGCTCCATCAAATAAAGTTGTTAGAAAATGGTATTCATCGAAAGCGCTTTCTTATATTTTCCCAAGAAGTATTCAACCGCGTTTCTTTGGTCAGTATTTTTGGAAAAAATGAAGAAAACAGTTTTTACAATTAAGTGTTGTTAATGACGTCATCTTTTTTCCCAATAGCGTGAAATTTCTTGAAGTTGGTAAGTCAGGTGCTGGTTTTGGTTTACGGAAAAACCGCTTTCCTCGGTCAAGAAAAGGGAATTAAAAAACCATCAATTGTAACCGTCATCATGACGTCAGCAACCCCACATGCAACTCACCTCAGGGTGGTGATCAATCAATGCGAAGTTTCACAGTCGTACGTCGTATAATTTGGGAGAAGATAACACAGACAGACGTACAGAGGCAAAAATTGACAGATTGTGGTTTCTAGTATGAATTTTTCCCCTTCTTCTGGGAAGCTACAATTTTGCGAATCATTTTTTTGTATTTAACTTTTTACGATACGCAAGTACTTAGCGTCGTTGAAAAATCATTTTAAATACAGCTCAACATTGGGGTTAAAGATATTAAGAAATCTGTTTATCCCACTAGGCGCTGGTGATATCGAATTCGGCCAAACAAAGCTCCACAGTGGGAGAAATTGTCAACTTAATGTCCACCGATGCACAAAGACTCATGGACCTAATGACCTACATTCATATTTTATGGTCTGGACCTCTTCAGATCATTCTCTCCCTCGTATTTTTATGGCAGGTAATGTTGTTTGAATTTTCTCAGAGCAGCTTAAAATATGTTTTGGTAAAACACCCCACCACAACCTTTTCTGATTGGTTGCACTTTACTGTTAAACTCGACGATGCTGGCGGTTCGCTGGTAACTGATGCGCGTCTGAACAAAACTTGTTCTGCACACAACACAGCATCATCACTAGAGTTTGGAACACTTGAGATGGGCAGGCACACCCCGACATTAACAAAGTTTGAAAAAAAGATGGTTCAGCAACCACCAAATTTAAAGAAAAATTTGTTTCATATTTTTAGAGACCAGTTGTTGAACATTTTCCCCTCAAATATTATCTTTACCCCAAGTAGTGCTTCCCCCTAAACAGGTTCTAAAAATTATTTCCTGGGATGGACATTGCATGGTGACGTCATCGCTACTGCTCAGCTTGCGCGCGAGCTCGTGCTCTTTGCTAGTGTTTTGTCCTATTGGGTCACTAAGACAGATTGATTGTTCGGTCCCATCTTGTCTGCCACATACAGATCGGAGGCAATCCTTTTAAGAGCCTTCCCCAAGAACAGAACTGGTAAACTTGCCTGTTATATCTACACACTACCTCTTTCGTGTTGATCTTTGAGCAGAGAAGCTGGGAATATCATTTTTTCAAAGCCTGCAGCATGACTGGACAAGAAAAATGAACTCAGGTCTACCAATTGTAAAGCGGACTCTCCCACCATTGGACCATCACGCCGATGTATTGACGTCGCTGATATAGTTCTAAAAGTTTTTGGTAATTAATTAAATTTGATTAATCAGAGGTTCAATAAACTTCCACAAATTTAAACTTGTGACAGTACTCGTTTCGGTTTCGTTTTCTTAAAAAAAATGAACGTAGATGAGGTTCCTTTGTTTTTTAAGAATTTTTTTGCCATAAAACTTTAAATAGATATTTGAAAAGTAGGCTTTTTTCTTGAACAATTAAAATAAACGTAACAGCATTTGTTCTAGTATTTCACCTTGATATTTCCAGCAACTTCAAGAGGCAGTGTTAGCCGGATTTGCGGTCATGATTGTTCTAATTCCGCTGAACATTCTAATTGTAAAGCGGATGCGGGCGTTGTCGACGGAAAATATGAAATTTAAAGACAAACGGATCAAATTGATGAATGAAATTCTGAATGGTATAAAGGCAAGAGGTTTTGCTGTTTTTGTGTTTACCCTCTTTTTGCTTGATTGTATGTGCAAACTGATAGGCCACCAAAAAACATAATGGTTTTACAAAATTGGCATTGATAGGCGGCTAATATTAATCTCTTTCCACGCACTAAGTGAGTCGTTGCATTTTTCCGACTTGTAAAAACTCTGGCAAACACTATCGCTTGAGACATAGAAGTTGCTTCAAAGCTAGGCAGGGTTGATGTTCCTGCTTCATTTCTCCGAAATTCGTTTTCATCAAATACATTATTATTTTCACTCAGGTATTGAAGCTGTACGCGTGGGAAGAATCATTTCAGAAACAAGTACTAGAAATCCGAAAGACAGAATTAGCGTTATCGCGTAAAATCGCGTATTTAAAGGCGATGTCGAGCTTCTTGTGGACGTGCGCGCCTTTCTTTGTAAGTCTGTAGATTGTTGTTGATAGCTGGAGTTAATTTTGCTAATTGCCCAACAATTTTATATTGTATTAAAGCACAAACTATAAAATTGCTTTCGACAAAAATATGACCACTTGATGTCAGATATCTTTGTACAGCACACAAAATGACATGTTCCTGAGCTCCAATCGGCAGAAACTTTTGTGATTTGAATCTTAATATGCAGCGACGGTATCAGTTATCCTAGAGCTGCCTTAAAAACTAAACGGTGATTTAGTTTTCCCATGACGTGAATAGTGGCTGAGCGCTGAACCACAACAAACCGTAAAGTCAGCGACACAACAACAAGTTTGATTTTTCATAAATCACACAGAAATGAAGTTTTTGAATGAAACGAAACAAAATCAACATATCTAGACGACCATTGTTCATCTAACATGATGATCAGCTTCATAATGGTTCAGCCTACACTACAAGCTGTTACTAAATTAGCCCGCCTGGTGATATGCTCAGTTGTAAATAAGTGATCATGATTAATTAAATATTGTTGCTGGAACACCAACAATTTTTCAGCAAGAAAGCAACAAGCAACAAGCTTTCTTGAAGAAAAGCAACAAGTTTTTCCAAGAAAGCAACAAGCTTTCTTGGAACAGCAACACATTATTGCTGTTCCAAGAAAATAAATAATTAAATCTATTTCAAGATCTCATAACTCTCAGCATACAAAGCAATGCTGGGAGCGGTATTCAAACCTTCACTAAACCAACCAGGCAAACAATGAGTATTGGCTTATTGGTTAAGGCATACTCTTCCAACTGGGAGATGCCGACAGACCTGTTTCGACCTATAAGATCTCTTCAGGGGAACTACGTCATGAGAAGACCACAGACGCAAAGCTGCATTTGTAATTTTGAAAACATTTTGACCGCGGTTTCCGGGCTGTCCATGAGCACAAAGAAACAAACTGTTTTTTATCTCTACTCGACTGGGAAAGTAAAGTTGTATTTACTGCTCCTCCGACTATAAACCAATGGCCATTGTTCATCTTGTTTGTGTAGTGATGAGTTCAAATCCCATTTCCAATTTTATTTTCAACATGGTGAAAGTTATAAAATTCAGAGATTGATTTAATTATTGATTGTATTGATATGCTTCAATTACGTAAACAAACTTGTTTGTTGTCAATTTATTTAACAAACTCTGACAAAAAATGTTTTATTTTTGAAATATCTATTAAGCATGACAGTATGAAATTTATCTTTTTGCTTCTTACTTCTTGATTTATTTTAGGTATCTTTGGTATCGTTTGGCGTTTATCTCGCACTGGATCCTAACAACGTTTTAGATTCGGAAACAGCTTTTGTGTCCCTCTCACTTTTTAACATCCTTCAGTTTCCTCTCATGGTTTTTCCGATGATGATTACCTTTGTTATCCAGGTTAAACCATTGTGGCGTAATACTGGAAAATAGTTTATAACATGACGTCACAATTATAGATATGTTCTACAACGAAAAAAATATTTGAAAATGCTTACAGATTAACTGGAAAAAGTAACTACGGTTGCAATTTTGAGCAGTAAGCTCTCATCGGTTTACTTTTAGAATTTTTTATTGCTTAACGCTGAACGCTATGATTTTCTAAGTTATGATTTGTACCTCATATGGAGCATGTTTTATAAAGAGTTTCACCTTTCAAATAGGTTGTAAACATTGTATTGTACAGGGTGTCTCAAAAGTAAATATACACTTTAAAAATTTAATGTCTAATTCCAAGTTTATCGAAAGTTTACGAAAATATTCTACAAACAACTAGAAAAATGTAAACATCTTAATATCTCGTTGAAGTAACTTATTCACTGGATATTAGACCTCAACCTGGGGATCGCCAATTTTCAGAATGAAAAACAATCTCGTCGCTCAAGCAAATGTCGTCGAGAATGGATGGGTAGTTTTCCCAGTTATTGAGCAGCATCTCAGACATTTCTGCCCTGCAGTCATTATCTTCGTCTTCGACTTTATGTAAAGTTTGCAATTTGTAGGGAAAAGCCATCTTTGCATAACATTCGTTGAATGGATGATCGGCTGATGTCCAGCTCTATTGTTGCACGACATATGGATTTTTCTTGACTCAATGTATATACCTCTTCTAACTTCTGAATGTTTTCCTCTGATCATCCTCTCCTTCTCCCTGATCGTTGTGCGTCAGCTGCAGAGCCAGTTGTCATATATTTACGATGAATTGCATAAACTGCTCGTCGTGTAGGAGCTGAATTAATTCTAAATTCTCTGTTAAAGAGGCTCTGAGTTTGGCTTACTGACCCATAGGCTTCTTGCCGAACAGCAATTTTGCACACCGTTTCTTGAATTAATTTTCCTGTCATTATCTGGGTTGGTGGAAAATGCAAACTATACCTAAAATTTAGTAGTTATCCAAGCTGTGTTCTCTGAAAAAACGAGAGCCCTATGATCAGTACATGAAAAGAAAACCAAATTTGAAAGTGCATACTTGCTTTTGAGACACCCAGTATTACTTTATAGGAGTTTAAGACTTTAACTACAAAAGATGCTTAAGATAACTGCTACACGGCCTGGCTCCGACAATTTAGACTTTATCAAAAATCTACCACAGCAGGTAAATGCTTCAACATTTTAACAAGTTATACCTTTCAGGCTCAGGTGTCTATTAAACGAATCACCAAGTTTTTACTCAATTCTGAAATCGACGAGAGCGCTGTTGACAGAAATCCAAGCGCAGGTAATCTATGAACAAGACAATTAACAAAGCTTTGTGTGTTGCCTTGCCATAAGCTTTCTGTGGTACTCTCATCAGTGACGTTATCGCTTCAAATGGAAAGAGCAAGATTGAACAAATCGTGTGCCTCATGATTTTGGACAGAGAATAAGAATAGGAGTTATAAGTTGTCAAATATAGTACAGGTTTGAGAACTTTCCGGGTTAGCCCCTGATGTGCAATCGCATTGAAGAGCGCAGTTTGCCTTCAGCTATCACCTTTTGCTCGTTCTGCGCGTGCAGTTGCAGCGATTGCGTTGTATTGTTAAGGAGAGAGATTTGTTGAGATTTGTAGAGATTTTTTATCTAGTCTCTATGCTTTGTCAAGTAGCTTTGTTGAGCAAAGATTTGTTGTTTTTGTGTTAATATGAAGATTATGCTTTACAGACATGCCTTGATTTAAGTTTAATAAAGCTTATTTTTCAGAAGTTTAGTTCAGCCCCTTCCAGATGAAGCGCTTCGCCTCTGATAATTGTCTCACAAAATTCTTTTGGCAAAACAGCTTCCTATAGCAGAAATTAAAAATTTCGTTCAATAACAACACTTTTTATTTCATGCTATCTACCTTACTGAGACATGACCTACCTAAAGACAGGCTACAACGACCGAAGTAGTTTACAACTTTTCAGAACCACGAGTTTACCATTTTGGCCTGGTTCTCGCAAGCACTTTAAAAGTCAACTGAAGTTTTTGATGTTTGCTGTGGGTATAATAGCTTGACCTGTGCATTAAGCCATCAAGTTTTTCATGCGTTCAATCGAGCAGAGAAATGTTAGCGATATGGCGGGCCGAGTTGGTTGAAGCGCTGTTCATTACGGCAGCGGTCGTGCGTTAAATGGCTACGATGTTGTGCTTTTCAAAAAAAAAATTTACGTACAATTTGTATGTATGTTTGCACGATTTCATTGTTCCAGCTATATTAATAATTTCTAAGCGGGCCTTGATTGATGACTGGATTCATTCATGCGTGTGAGCCCACGTTCTATTTGCGCGGCTTTTATCAGATCGGGCCACCGCAACGGGTTGACTGCTTGACTTCATCATCTGTCTGCCACATAGTAAAGAAGAAATTTCCTTAAGCATCTTTTTCAATGACACAACAAACGAACTTCCCGGCTCTTTCTGCACGCTATCCCTTTTTGTGCTGAGCATCAAGAAGGGAAAGTGTAAACACCGCTTTTGAAGTCTTCGGTATGTCTCGTCTAGGGAAGTGAACCCAGGTTTACTGAGTGTGAACCGGACCTCAAGCCACAGCACTACCACAACTGCGTTGGCCTTGCACCGCGCTGGTAGAATTGCCGGACTTCTTTACTTGCATGACGTCAGTGGTGAAACAGAGTCGAGCCATGTCTTACTGAGCAAAATAATCTCCGTCATATTAGTGCCGTGTAAACGCGTTTTGATGTTGCCGATTTTTTATTTACAGGAGATCAGATTGTGGTGAAGGAAGGAGAATTTGCATGGGAAGAAGATGGTGATCCCGTTCTGAATGGGTGAATGCAAAAACTTGTGGGAGAAGGAGTGATATTTATTGTTTCTTCCGCATACGCTTTAAAATTTAGTTTTTTAAGGCAAAATGTGCTTTGGGTCTTCCGAACAACAAAAAATGTGCTTTGACATTTTCTTTTAAAAATTTTAGTATTTCAAATCATTTCATTGAAAGTTTTGTTTTTATTTTAAGGACAGCATCGTTCAACATTTATTATTGGCTTAAATGTATAAAGCAAGATGCTTTGATACATATAAACCTGTGTCTCTTTACCATGACATCATACCTTGATGAGGGAGCGAGCCTATAAGATCTAACTTCACTGACAAGCGTTGTAATGAGATCAGCTGTTTTGCTGTTTCTTCCTCAAGTTTAGAAAGAAAAACATGCTTTGGTATCAATAAATTCTGGAGATCATTGTCTTGTCTCGCAATCAAGTGCGTGTTGTTGTGCCTTCAATGAAGACACTTCACGGCAATCGTACGGCTTTAATGATTGCGTGGCAAATGACAAAAACGGAATAGGCCGGCAAAGCCGGCAGCTATAAATAATGTCTGCACATAAATTGTTCTATGCAAAACTATAAAGGATAAAGATAACAGGCAAAAAATATCATTTCAGCATCAATATTAACATAAAACCGGGGGAACTTGTAGCAGTGGTCGGCCATGTTGGATCCGGAAAGTCATCACTGGTTTCAGCTCTGCTTGGCGAGATGGAAAAGAATAAAGGTTACGTAGGTGTAAAGGTGAGGGTTTTGTGCTGAGCCCACAAGTTATGTTGAGTTATGTTGAATTCTTTGTTGGTCCTTACCAAAGTACATTTTGCAGCTTGATGCAAGGAGCCAATATTTGTGATTTAAATTTGGGAAATATGAAGAAGAGATTAGCCAATGCATTAAATTGAATAACACAATTTTCTAAAAAGCAAAATTTTTTGAAACCAAAAGTGCTTACATCTTTCTTAAAGATTTCTTTTCTTTTCCTTAATATTATAGCTTATGTTATGACCTATCCTTTGCTTAATTACAGGGGTCCGTTGCTTATGTCCCACAACAAGCCTGGATACAGAACGCCTCCCTTCAAGAGAATATTTTGTTTGGAAAAAGTTTAGATGATGATGTAGAGCAGGTGACGTCATTTTCGAGCAAGAAGCAGCCACGCAGTTTAAGGAAATTCTACAATGACATCATAAAGGCAACAGCCCTGGCACCGGATCTCGAAATTCTTCCCGCTGGAGACGGAACAGAGATTGGAGAGAAAGTAAGGACGAATTGTTCATTTTGTGAGGTTATTTGCAGTTGAATGCAAATAAATCCAAATTTCTAGTCCTTCGTTCATTTTTTTGTACTTGAACATCGGAAATCAGGTGAAAGATGTCAGATAAAGTACAGAAAGAAACCAAGAGAAGCAATTTCTTTTTATAAACTACATGCACTACTCTAGCTCGGCGTAGCCACAAGTCACATTTAAATGAAGTTAAAAGTAAAGTTTACTTAAGTGTTGATTGATCCAGAGAGGTTGGGATACTCAGAGCACTTTTGAGGAATGTCACTCGTTACAGTTTCTCCAGATTCAAGAATATTTTGTGAAAAAGATTTTTAGCTTTAATTGATCTTAATTTCATCAAGAATGTTCTGAAAAACATGTAAATGTGTTGCCAAATAATGCCACCCCCCAAAACAGTACT
Organism: Trididemnum clinides; assembly: GCA_963675345.1. Classification (NCBI taxonomy): domain Eukaryota; kingdom Metazoa; phylum Chordata; class Ascidiacea; order Aplousobranchia; family Didemnidae; genus Trididemnum; species Trididemnum clinides. The sequence goes on along the minus strand of OY776292.1, from coordinate 36,860,502 downwards.
TCCCAATCTTTTGCAGCTTGTAACACACTTTTATTGACGTTGTTTTTGTGTGACCATTTCGAGATGATGTGGTATAATGATTACGAAAAACATTAAAATATGAAACAGAAAAAAACATTGGCAACACATACCGGTACTATTTAATGTGGATGCGAAAACTTGATCTAATTGATCATCATTTCATTGTATTTTTGCCCAAATCAGCATAAAAAGAAAACAAAATTTGAGAACAGTGGACAAAAAAAAAGAAGATGGCAAGCGATATAAGTTAATCGAATTTGGAGTAGATTTAAAGATAGTGACATGGCTATCGTACCTGTAATTAACATTTAAGATAAATCTACTAATTTTCGAAAACCTTTTAGTGTGATACCGATACACCATAACATTTTGAAATACTTTGCAGCCATCCTGAAAAAACTTTGCAGCCACTAGATTAGCAGTTCTGTACTTAAGTATAGCCAGCATAACTCAGCACGGCCCTAAACCCATAAAGCCAGGGTGGATTACTCTTTTTGTTCTTGACACCCCTAGTAGGCATAGGTTGAGTCTGGCCTACCGTTTTACTGCTTAGATTAGCCTGGTCTGCTCTGTGTTTAGTCACATCCTTTGCATAATGCATAGTTCAGGTTGAGTTAAGACATGGCTTTTACTAATATAAAGCAGAGACGTAAAAATACGGTCTTATAAATGTAGAAAAGTTCTTCGTAAAACAAGAAAGCTTCACTCTTGAGAATTGCTGGTGATGTTGTTTTGTGCTTTCAATTCTCATCGGAATTTGCAGACTCTTATTTTGAATAATCTACACATATAGATGTTGAACATGGCATACACTCTAAGAAACGATGCTCTGAAAAATTTTTGTTTTACGGTGGCAAATATGGTTCCAAAGATATACGTTTTCTAAAAGTTGTTATTTTTACAAAATAAAAAACTCAAGTTGTGTACATTTACTCAACTTTTTCAATATCTTGCGAGTCATTTTGTTAACCAATTAAATTTTTAGGGGATTAACTTGAGTGGAGGGCAGAAGCAGAGGGTGTCGCTTGCTCGAGCCGTGTTTGCGGACAAAGACGTCTACTTCCTCGATGACCCTTTGTCAGCAGTCGACTCCCACATCGGGAAACATATTTTCAACAAAGTTATTGGAAAAAATGGCCTTCTGCAGGATAAGGTTTGTTGTAACATGGCTGACCTACAAATCCGTTAATTTGAGTATCAACGTTGCAGCAAAGTGCATCGCTGCTTTACTCAAAACGATGAGACGCTAACTAGCATTTGAAGAGCTATAATTTCATTGTGCGCTTGGTTTTTATGTTGACATTTAACTGTGATAGTCACTTATTCTTTGCATCATTGTTTTCCATTGTAAGATTCTGTACGGAGTTGGAAGGATGGAGATTCAAAGCATCATGCAATAATGGAGCACATGATCTGCTGTCGTATAAAAAATTCGTTACTGTGTCTTAATTAAGGGGACTTTGCAAAAGATTTTTTTGTTTGCAATGAAAATGCATGATGCAAGAATGCCACCACTGCAGTTAACTTCGAAACCGGTCTAAACAAAAGTTGCCTTATTCATGGTACAGTTGTAGAAATTTATCTTAAGCTGGACCTTGACAAAAATAGATATCGGTTCTCTGGTAGTCGAGTGAAATATCTAAAGTGACCAACTATTGGTCACGTGATTGAAGCGCAGTAGTGCGTGACGCAATGTTTTGCAGACGCGGTTGCTGGTAACGCATGGTGTTCACTACCTCCCTAACGTCGATAGAATAATTGTGCTGGAGGGAGGAAAAATCACGGAGGTGGGGACATATAAAGAGCTTTTGAAAAAGGGAGAGGACTTTGCAAAGTTTTTGGAGGAGTACGCAACCAAACAAGAAGATGAAACGGATGATATACAAGGTACTGGAGGAAGAGCGTTATCAATTGATTAATTGCAATAAAACACTGCTTTGTCTGATGCAATGAACAACTTGTATTCAACTTTAGATGCTGCTGTTTTTTCTTAGCCTCGTTTTTGGCACAAGGGGATGGTATGAAAGCATAAGACAAATTTTAGAAACCGGGAAAAAATCGTAATAAGACAAATGGAATAACAATCCTCAAAAGATGTCTTTCTGTCAGCAAAACCTCATTTAAATAAAATTTGCTTATTACCCATGTCCGGAAAAAAGAATTCAGTCTTACTAAAACAGCACTGTTTTGATGGATCATGCTATAGACCATTCAGATTTCAATTTTGGATCGCCCAATATCTATCTCAAATATTTTGGTTTTAGCACAAAAACCAGGGCCAGTATACTGCTGTACATATTTTATCAGAACGTTTCGTTAAACACTGTTAGCATTGTCCACTAAAATAGTGCAACTGATTACGTTAATATTTTATAAACCACGGCTAAGTATTACATTCATGACGTGACAATTCAATCATTAAAAAAGAAAAAAATAACTATTACATACTTTGAGGTCAATGTTAGTTCGCATGTAATCAGTAAAGCGATAACTAAGAACAAAAATGAAACAAAATTTGCGCATCATAGATGTAATACTTGGCCTTGGTTTATAAAATTTGAAGTCATCAGTCGCTTTTATTGTAGCTGATAATGCTAGCAGTTTTTAGCAAAACGTTCTAATAAAATATGTACAGCACGACATTGGCTCTGGATTTTGTGCTGAAAATTGTCCGAAGATTCCTATCGTTTCCTCCTAATTTCGGTTTCAGTCTCAATTAAAATTTAGCCTATCTAAGTGCATGGATCTTGACTGTGTAAAGCTAGCCGTGAGTAAATTCTACATTCAATCACGCAAATGGGCTCATATTTTGTTTGCTAATGTGCAGGGAAACTAGGCCACTGCACCAAGTAGAACGCTCTGCCTCATTGCTCAACTGGCTTGTAATGATCGATGTGTCCTGTTTAGTGTTCGTCCCCAAACACTAAAAGCGTATTTTTTGTTTTTTGTATGAGTGTGATTGCAAAAGAAAACTATTATTTTGCAAAAACAAAAAACTGTATTCTCTATTTGGAGCTGTATGCCAAACACGACATCTGTGATTACCAGTCTTGAGAGTTTTGGGTGCCACCTGGTCAAAGTTTGAACCAACAACCTATTGTATTCAAAAGGGAGCTCTAATTGCTACGCCATTCAAACAGCTTTGTTATTTGGGACACTTGATATCCAAATTTTGGAGAGTTGCCCAGTTTTGGGGATTTTCAAAGGATCTGGTTATACTTCGTCTGTAACTTAAACCCGTAATCAAAATTTTTCCATTCCATGTCACTTAGAATTGCTTGATTAGCTTACATGCGCCTGAATGTAAACTTATGTCGCAGTTACGACCGAGGAGCTCGACACCGTTTCATACACGTCGAGCTGTGATGACGTTAGTGTGGAGCTCAACAACAACGATGATGTCATCAACGAAGTCATAAAGCAGGAGCATCGCGACAGCATGAGAGAGAAAACACTTCGGTACATTGTTTCAATAGTTGAATATCTATACCTTTTAATCGATGAAACTTTTCGTTTGTACAGTAAACATCTTGCGTTACAACCCGCTTCAAGGTTGTAAATACTGCCAACACAGCGTTTTGCTACCACAAACCGCCCGTTCTTCTTCTCTGCCATACTTTTCAGAGACGTAGTCGAGCGAGTTAAAGTGCCATTTTATGAGACAGTGATTGGACGACCACGGGTTCCAAGCTCCCGATGATCGCGTAGTTATATCTTTGGTAAAGACACTGCGCAATGGTTCTTATGTTTGGCACTTCAAACACTCGGTCAATTAGTTGAAAGTAATGCTGAACAATTCGAATCATATGCTAAAACTCTGAAGCAGGTGCGGGAGTTGTGTTAGGTTTTGCAACATTGTACTGCAAATCGTGAGGATGAAAATGCAATAAATATGCAAAAAACCATCAAGCAAGAGGTCGCCTCAAATTGCCTTTTCAAAAGTTTGAGCAGTTTTCATACTGTACTGTGCTGATGCATTTTACTGCTTGATTATGAGGAAGTAATCCAGGACCGATTTCTCACAGGCAGCGCAGCATCAGGTCAAGTCATCGTTTGACGAGTAAAAAGCATCAAATGGAAGCGATGGAGGGATTAAAGAAAAAAGAAAATGGCAAAGAAGGCGGAAAGTTAACGGATGAAGAGTCGGCACAAACCGGATCAGTAATTACTTAGCGAAGTAGAATAGATAATGCATACTCTTCTAATTCTAACCTAATTTAAACACCCTTCCTTCTTCAAAAGAAAAAGCGGGTGGAGCCTTCCCTGTGCTTTTCACGACTTCCAGATTCATACCTAACTCGGTGGATGAAAACCAAACTTTGACTAGGTTTAACTTTTTTAGCTAGCTGCTTATTAATAAGAATGATCAGTTTTTAAATTACACTTGATCCTCGTTTCTCCTGACCAAATGGTGTTGGAAATGATCCGGATAACAAAAAAGTTCGGATAACATAAATACATATGTCTACAATGCAAATAAACAAAAATAAACATTTTGAAAGACATAAAAGACAACAGAACCACAGTTTGCTTACCTTCACAGTATGTACAATCTACTGCGCGAATAAACCGAAATCGGGATTAACGAGTTCCGGATATATGAGGGTCGAATGAACTTGTTTATACTTTAACATAAAATAGAAAATTTGCATGAAAAAGATCATCAGCATCGTATTGTACAATACAACCATCTATTACATCATGCCAATAACCCACGACCGGTTTCGACTTTATTGGGTCTCATCAGGCGGGTGTAAAAGACACTATAATAAATAAGCTTAATGCACAACATGATGCAAGACAAAATAATACAATACAGCAATACCTATATCAAGGGGGTCTCGTCTAAGGACACACGCGCAGTGTGGTTTGGACATTTGGCGTGGTGCTGGAGGCAGATACCTTTAAATAGGAGATTTTCGGAAAACAAACAATGAGCAATCTCTACATTTTGTAAAAGGATAAAATCTTCATAGTAATCCCACACCCCTAATAGGGCCTGCCGATGTGACTTTTGGTCCACATTATGGGTGTGTTCTTAACTGAGACTTCAGTGATATAGATATCGGTATTTTATGTTTTTGTATTGCATGATTTCCTTGCATACAATGGCAAATCTGTTATGCATTAAGCATGTCTATTGTTTTATGTCTTTCATACCAGCTTGATGAGGCCCTACAACGTCGAAACCGGTCGCGGGTTGTGGACATGATGTAATAGATGGTTGTATTGTACAATATGATGTTGAAATTTTCCAATTAAGTTTGGTGTGATGCTGGAGGCAGATCCCTCTAAATAAGAGATTGCCTAAAAATTGCTGCCTAGCAACTAGCATCCTTTATATTTTGTACTTTGAATTAGAGAAATGTAGTTTTTAAAAGCAACAATATTAAACCATTAGTCGCTTCCTGTCCAATGCTGTCTAAATCAGTTTCGATCATAGAGTTGTTCTGGCTTTCGCCAGAAATTCAGTTTTAATTTACCGTCAGTTTTTGCAACAAAAGATGTTATTTTCAGGTGAAGTTCAGCGTATTTTTCATTTACATAAAAGCGATCGGATATTTGATGTGCTTGACGATTGTTTCTGCTCAAATACTGTATCAGGTAAAGTGTAAATATTGTAACATCTGGATGGGGCAACATTCAACATACATCAGAATAAGAGTCTCGCTGCCCTCCTGTCTGTAGCAGGATGAAACATTGACTCAGAACTCTCACTAATCAGTATTCCATGAAAAGTTCTCATTCAATCATTGTTTGCAAGTAACATGTTTCTTGCGTAGTACCCTGCATACAACTTTTTGAAAACATCAAAATCTTTCTGTTGCTTTTTCTGTAGTGAACTGTGGTCTTGCGCCGTTAGTTGAATCTGACTTCAGGATACACCACCCCATTAGCACAGAATCACCGATTGAAGATTTTAGCGCTGGATAACTGCCCAGGTCAACGGTTTGCTTTTAGATATCGATCTACAAAAATGCTTTATCACACGGTTTTTGAAGCGAGATTATAGTTAGATGTGATAAAACATTTTGAAAGTAAATCTATCCAGTCGTTTTATAACTCTTTTTGACAAATTTTGCTTGACCTGCAGCACATTGTTAACAGCATTGCAAAGTTTTTTCTATTTGATTATCTTAACTGGTGGCCCAACTAGCCGCACATGCTCAAAAAGCGTCACAAAAATTTCTTTGTTTCTCAACCTTTCAGCAAAGCCGCTGACCCAAACGGGGATAGAACTCGCGATCATGTTTTGCAGGGCTCCAAGATCGGAACATCTTTGTGGCTCAGTGATTGGTCGGAATCTGCTGACGTACTTCCTGTCAACGAGTCACGAGCTGAAACAGGATTAAGATTGGGAGTCTACGGTGCTCTTGGAGTTAGTCAAGGTAGGCAACATGAAGCCTCTATTTTGTTGAAATTCATAGCATCCTGGTATCCTAGTAATTTCATGCATCCTAGTAATCCAGGTATGATCGAAACATCCTGGTTTTTCTTTACAGTGAAAAAGATTGTTACAATCCCTTGAAAGTTACGTAACTGATTGAAGAAACACATGATAAAACAATAAAACTCTCAGCTTAATGTAGTGGTATAACAATTTATCAGCTGTGGTGAAATGGGGTCTTTTGCACCTTTAATTGGTAGGAATGGGGCAACGTGTTAAAATTGTAATAAGATCTCATTTAAACCGGTCAAAATTGAGCAAGATTTCTCAAAAGCAAATTTTGAAATCTTTAGAAAAGCTAATGGTCTTTTTCATGTCACCGAGGAAACTCCTTCACACCTCGTAGTTTAGATCAGAATAAATCAACAGGTAAATGGCAAGCGTGTTGCTTTCAGAAAAGCTCTCCAACAAAAAGGTTTGGAAATATGTGAAGTTAGGATGCTATGTCGACTTTTTTCAACCCAGTCCGCCTCTAGTTTTCATGAAATATGCGGACAGTTTTATTTTAATCTATTTGATATGAAATGACAAGCGTGTCTTTCTGACGTATTGGCTGTTTGTTAATGAATAATTGTTTGAAAATGAAATATTTCGCAATGTTGTTTCAGCGATATTCGTTGTACTGGATGCCTACACTATGGCTGTTGGTTGCATCCATGCTTCAAAGCTACTGCATTCCAAGGTCTTGCTGAATATTTTCCGTGCTCCGATTTCTTTTTTTGATACAACCCCAATGGGAAGGATTGTAAATAGGTTTTCAAAGGTGAGCAAAAGCTCGCCAATATTGTCACATAGTATATACTGTTCTTTGTCTTATACTCATTACAAATTTATCATCTGGTCTCCAAACGACCTTTGGACTGTGATACCGAGCTACATGTGTTTAGACCGCTTTGTAGTTAATCAATTCAAAAACTCACGTTTCTAATTGTTTTTTCTTTTTTATTCAACCTAATTCCATTTAGGATGTTTATACAGTGGATGAAATGCTTCCTCAAACCGTGCGAACGTGGAACAATTGCATGTTAACTGTGGTAGGCACAATAGCCGTCATCATGTATTCCACACCGGAGTTCGGGATTGTCATAATCCCAATCGGAATTCTCTACTTCGTAGCACAGGTAAAGATCGGATTTCTTACTACATTGACATCACGTGAGCTTTTGCATTTGACTCATTAGAAAAGAAAACTGGGGTCTATCATTTACAACGCATTAGTCGATCAAAGTTCTCAACAAACAAGTAAAAAGACTGTTAAATATCTAAAAAAACTTGTTCTGGTAAATAAAATGCGATCGAAAGCCTATTTTTGTCACGTTTTGGTTGGCTATTCATTGTTCAGTTTGCGACTTCAAAGTTCACATAGTCGCAGTAAGCACTACAGTCGCAATAAAATGCATTTCTAGATCAGAAAGTTGCTGAAAAACGATTTTCAAAGATTTTATAACTTAGTAATCAGGCCGTGGGGCTACAAAGGTTAATTATTGCTGTACATCTGTACGGTGCAAGGGCGTAGGGAGAGGATTCACCGCCCTGTACGGGAGCAAAAACTCCCTCCCTATTTTCGATTTAGCAAATCATAAATGTCAGTCTTCGAATTATCCTATGTTCAGACACAGCAAAAATTTTGTCTCTTTTGACCATGAATATTCGCTCTCTTCAAGTGGCCATCATCTGCGGACTGGGCATACCACACAGCCCTTTCTACGTCAGCCAAACAGTACTGAAAGACTGTGAGAATATTTATTACATTTGCAGCGGTTTTATGTTCGCACTTCGCGCCAATTGAAGCGGTTGGAGTCGGTGACGCGCTCGCCAATTTACAATCACTTTAGTGAAACTCTTTCAGGAGTGTCGGTGATTCGCGCTTTCCGTCATGAAGACGAATTTATCAAACAATCGGAAACAAGAGTCGACAAGAACCAGCAATGTTACTATCCGAACTTGGTTTCGAACAGGTAGTCATATAATGCTATTTGTATGATGCTTCTCAATGCATAGTGTTCAACTTACAAGCTTGATCCAATTAAAATATGAACAGTTGCTTAGTGGTACAAAATTTCAAATTAGCTTTGAAAAAAGCTTTAGGAAACAGATTAATGGGGCTCTTTTTAGTATTGAGTAAAAATTTCACTGTTTTTGTCTGGTTCTTATCAAAAGTGAACGCCAGAATGAGCAAAAGAAGAGAAAGCGGCGCTATTTATAGTTGGCGGGACTATCGAAACAACTGCGTTTCGCCATCATCCAAAATCCAAGGGCTAGCGCACCAATTGCAGTACGTAGATAAATTCTTTTTGGCGACAAGTACTGGTTATTTGCTTTTGATAAAAGTAGCTCGAGGGTGGTTTGGTGGAAGGAAGATGTAGCAATTGCCAACAGTGTGAACTGATTGCCATTGTAGGTGGCAGCACAGCCTGATTCTTTTAATTGCCGAGTCACATTCAGGGGTAGAAGAAGTAAGCCTGCATGTTCGCAAAGGTACTTGTCTTTCTTTCTTTAAGCCGAGTGTGATCCAGTAGCGCTCGATTTTCGGACGATGGCGAAACGCAACTATTCTGATAATCCCGCCAACTATAAATAGCGACGCTTTCTTTTGTCTGGCTTGATCTGGCATTAACTTCTAATAAAAGCCAAGCGAATTGTAACCCGGTACAGTACGGGTACACCACCTTTCTTCCATATGGAGGCATCCTGTTTAGTGCCTTGTCCAAGGACAAACAAGCAAGCTTGTCGGCTTGTTTTCCACACTATCACTTTTTTATGCTGAGCGCCAAGTAGGGAAGCTGTGAATATCATTTTTTAAAGTCTTTTGGTATGACTCGACTTAGAGAATGAACTCCAGGTCTATCGACTGCGAAGCGGACGCTCTAACTTCTACACCATCGCGCCGGTTTTTGTTCAAACCTTTCGGTGTTTGCCTATTACCTAGATTTGCTCCAAAGTTCAGATGATTTCATCTGCTTGACGGATTCTAGCAAAATATTGCCAAGTATTCATACGGAACACCAAAGACTTGGAAATTCTAAAACTGGACCTCTAGCGCTACTGTTGCTTTCTTGCGAGTCATGACTTTGCACTAGCAGCGTAAGCACCTATCTGGAGATCATAAGGTGCAAATAGAATGCTGTCTTCGTGATCATTTAAATGTAAACCTTGGTTTGAGGATGTGTTTCATTACAGGTGGCTTGCAATTCATCTCGACGTCATCGGCAACGCAATTGTGTTCTTTGCCGCTCTTTTTGCTGTGCTGAGCAGAGATTCAATTACCGGAGGTCTTGCTGGACTCTCACTGTCATATGCTTTGCAAGTAAGTGCATTGCTGGAATATGAGTCGCGCATGTTGAATGCAGTGGGTCACATTTTAAAAATCCATCTGAGATTTCAAACTTGCTGAATCATTCAAGGCTTTATTTGTTTAAAAAAGTGTCATAGGTCCTACCTAAAAGCTTTTTGAGAACTTTTTCATACATTTTAGGAAGGGAGGTAATTTTCAGAATCCATAAAACAATACTGCGTAGCAACACTAAACCACTTTTCATTTTTGGTAATTTTTTGTATGTTTACAGTCAGTGGTGTACGCAGGGGGCTCCTATGCGCACATCTTCTCCTCAGGAACACTAAAATGTCTATTTCAGCAATTATGTGCCAAAAATTATCCTTGCAGCCTCTCAGGAAATTGTGGAACGTGATTGTCGGCTGCCATGATTGTAACTTTAGCATGCATTTGTCCAAGCTTAGCACTGCGGACGCTTAATCTCGAATCAAACTGCCTATTCCCGCACAATTTGGAGATTATGTACATCGTTCGCCGATCTCCAAAAACAAATGTCTCGCCCCCTGTCGTCAAACCGCACGCCCCTGTTTACAGTAGGCTACTCTCTGTAAGCTAAACATTTTCGGCTTCCATCAAGCCCTTGCCAAAACATCTAATATTAAATATTAGAGCTTAGTTACAGCATAGAACTGAAACTTGAAAATATTAATTCAGCCAAACCTCGGTTTTCGAACACGAATCGTTCTGGAAGGCGGTTCGAAAACCGAATCATATTTTCCCATTACAAATAATGTAAAAGATATTAATTCGTTTCATGCACCAAAAGAATAACTTATTTACCTGCTTACACTATACCCTGTATATCATAGTATAAAGCCATTTATTCAAAGAGCAAATAAAACACAAAAGTGAAAATAAAACGAAAAAGATAACAAGTAATTTTAATGTAAATTTAAATAATACAGTACTGTATTGTACATATGCACACCTTTTTTTGTTGCAAAAAGATGGGAAGAAAGGGATGAATTGTTTCCTGTATGGCGAATCGCCTTCCATAAAAACTTCTGGTAACTCTAAGGGTGTTTCTTGTATTCTCTATCTCTTTGGTTCAGATAAATCTTTCTCTTAAGTTTCTTTTCTTTTTTCTTTCATTAAAAACTTGTCCAATGTTTGTTGTTTTTGCCTGTGTTATAAAATTTTTGTGAAGTGAAACATGTCATTATCATTGAAAAGGTTTACTGCTCTATTTGCTACTACGGTACTACGGTGCTACGGTACAGGGTAATATTTTTCCACAAATGCTTGCACATTATCCCATTTAGCACAAATTTTTTTGATTGAAGCACTTGGGATATTCTCTTCAGTTTTTTCCTCATCTTTAGAAGACTATTTCTCGGCCAAATTATTTTTTTTGTTCATTTTGTATGTAGATAAGCTCTTCGGTGGTAAACTTTTTTCTGTGGTCTTGCACCAACTCTTCAACATCTTCACTATCAACCTTTAAGCCCATACTTCTTTTTAAAGAAATAATCTCCTCAACAATAGCATTTTCCTCAACATCAGCAGCAGGAGCATCTGTTTCAAACTCCTCAAAGTCTAGTTCTGGCACACAACCCGGTCAAAGTTTCCGCCATGCTCAATTCATATTTCTGCAACTAACTTGGCTTTATGCATTATCAATAAGAGTAACACAGTTTAGAATAATAAAATGATTTTTCCAAAAGTCTCTGGGAGTTAACCAAGTGTCATTAGTGACTTGAAAACATTTACGAAACAGGGCTTTGGTGTAAAGTTTTTTAAAATTAGCAATGATCTGTTTTTTTAAATTAGCTATATCCATTAGTTGTATTGGTGGAGTTGTGTTATGTAGCTGGTGTTTGACCTGAATAAAGTTAAACTCATTAATTAAGTCATTCTCCCAACCTGGAGGATGAGCGGGAGCATTGCCTGACACGAGAAGACATTCTAATGGCAACTTTTTGTCTTGCAGGTATTTTTTAACACTGGGGGCAAAAACTCCATGAATCCCGAAAAATTGTCTGGTCACCCAAGCTTTGTATTACCATGCCACATGACAGGCAATTTACTTTTCATAACATTATTTCTTTTAAAAATTCTTGGATTATTAGAATGACACACTAACATTGGTTTGGCTTTGAAATTCCCACTTGCATTACCACACAGTAAAAGAGTTAGTCTGTCTTTCATCGGTTTGTGCCTCGGCAATGTTTTTTCCTCCTTAGTAATATAAGTTCTGTTTGGTATCTTTTTCCAAAATAATTCTGTTTCGTATGCGTTAAATACCTGTTAGGGGAGATAGTCTTCTTTCTTTATTATGTCATTAAACTCAACCACAAATTTTTCCGCTGCTTCCTTGTTTGAACTCGCTACCTTTCCATGCCTAATTACGTTGTGCATTTTGCTTCTGTTCTTGAATTTTTCGAACCAGCCTCTACTAGTCTTAAATTCAATAGTATCATCACTTGTCCCTGGGTTTTTCTTTACTACATCATCATAAATTTCTAATGCTTTCTCACAAATGAACGATTCACTGATATTGTCCCCTCTTAATTGTACGTCATTTACACAAACCAGCACCAACTTTTCCACTTCCTCGAGTATAGGTGGTCTTTGCTTACTAATAACAGTCACTCCTTTTGCATCATCAGCCACCTTTATTACTTGCTTATTCTTTATAACTGTACATATAGTTGACTTTGCCATACTATACTCTGCAGCAAGATCAGATACACGAACGCCATTTTCATGTTTTGTGATAATTTCTTTTTTCACTTCAACTGTTCTTTTTACAATTTTTCTTTTTCTTGACCAACATCACTTTTCGCTTTCTTCGCAACTATGACCAAAGGGTAATGAAGAAAAAAGAATGTTCATTGCAATGCAATTGTAAATGCACAGCGTAACAAAGAATGTAATAAACGTAACAATAAAGCAAAGCGTAACAACAAATATACTGTATCTCGTACGGTGATCGACTGGAAAATGTTTACGTTTCGTCTTGGCAGTCACGGGTCGCTGTTGTTGTTCTTTTTTGTTCGAGAACTAAATTTTTGTTCGAGGACCGAGTCATTTACATCTCGAATTTTCCGTTCGAAAATCGAATTGTTCGAACTCCGAGACGCTCGCAAACCGAGGTTAGACTGTATAGGCTTAAGCCTTACATTACCTCTTCAAGTCAGATTATAAGTAGAAATTTGAGAGGTGGCAACAACAAATAATCAAACACTATGGATTGCGACGAAATAAGACAAATGGCGACGAAACAATGACTAAATCATGACAAATAACGTAACCAAATGATAGCTAGTATTAGGTTGGATAGAAAGTCTTGTCGCAATTAGAAAAGGATCGAAAAAGCAAACATATTGTTTATAAGTTATTTAATTAATCAAGAAAATAAGTTCCGTTATTTGTATGACATAGTTCCATCTGTCGGGCAAACTGCTTATGCCTTTGCTGTAGAAATCTTTAGGCTTATTGTTAAAAAAGGATTCAGTATTAGTTTTTACATAATCTCTGAATCGTTTGCCAACGAGAAAATGTTGCATCTGGTCAACACCCACTTTAAAAGGGTAATTTAATTGTAAAACTTAGGAAAATGCTATTAAATTAATCTAAAATGAAATATTAAAGCATTAATATAATGACAGTAAATGTTGATTAACCAAATTCAAAATAGATAAACTGAAAATGCCATGACAAAAAATGCGACAAGACTTTCTATCCAACCTAATACATGAGATTGATAGATTATGATGTTATAGGACTAGTACATAAAGATATTTTGAGGAAAAAGGAACCACCATTCCGCATAAAGCTGTTTTGTTAAGAAGTGGTTTGAGTTGTTTAATTACCGTAGGTTCATAAATTTTTGCGTTATATTTCGATGAACTTTTCTTTAAAACCGTAAACGACGAATCCAAATTAAGGTTAATTTGTTCCATTTGTAGCACTAAGGTTAATAGAATTTAATTCTGGTATTAAATGAAATTATAATACTCCAGATCAGCTGAGCTTATAAGCTCATAAGCTCAGCTAATCTGGCGTATCTTGATTTCATAATTACCAGAATTAAATTCTAATATCTGATATTTTAAATGCTTTGACAAGGGCTTGATGTGAACTGAAAACGTGCAACTTAGAGTGTGTTGCCTACTGTAAGTACGTAAAAAAATTACCAAAAATGAAAAGTGGCATAAGGTTGTTATGCTGTGCCTTTTGGAAAAGCACTTGGTGACAATTTGTTTTCTGGGGGGATTTTAACAAGCAGTAAATTTTTCTTGACACATTGGCTGCCTCGTGTATCACCGGTGACATTCTCACTTTTGCATGTAGTGCCAGTGTATAATCGGTAATACACTGGCACCTTTATTGCAAATGGCTTATAAAGTTATATAGCGCACATAGAATGGAAGTAGTTTTTGGCGTGGCGTCTCAACAATGAGTATATTTTTCAAAACAACTCCTGCTTGTATGAATTGGAAATAAATAAATCTATTGATAAATGATCACTTTTGTTATATATCATTGGCACCGATAATAACGTGTAGTTCAAGAGTAGTGTTGAAAATTGAAACTGCTTTGTATATATGAACAATCGTAAGTTTGGCAGCGATTTCCTGTGAGACAGGAGAATAAAAATCAATACAGTAGAAAAAAACAAAAGCATTCTTTCCTCTGATTTCTTTTGAAAATGAGAATATTTTTTCTCGAATCATAAAAAGGCATTTTTTCTGCAGATTTGAGTCTGTGCTGTGCTTTGTGTTTTATTCTTTTTCTGGGTGAGTACACTCTTGTTTGATATGATCGAAATTTTTTCTCTAGATCACCAACACCTTGAATTGGTGGGTGCGCCAAACAAGTGAAGTGGAGATTCATGTTGTGGCTGTAGAACGGCTTAAAGAATACGCGGAAGAAAAAAATGAGGTATAATAAGTGTGTTTTAACCCAGGGAGATTAAGAGGCTGACCCCGACTCGATATTAAAAGTTTTTGGGGGTCAGAATCTGTGGAGGAAGAAGATAAATTTATTTGGGAGGAAAGGGGGTTTATTTAGCTGTTTTCAAGTTGAAGACCTTCAATTGATTAAAATCATCTATAGAAAGCAAATTTTGTGTTCTATTTACCGGGAGTGGGGGAGGACGTAACTTTTTTATCCCGACACATCATTAAACAAAAATTTGAGTACCTTAAATTGATCCCGCGCATCCTAAAAATCCTGGGCTTCTGTCCGTAAGTCCACACCAGAGCAGGGTTGCCAGAGTTACTTTTTTTGGTAACAAATTGTTACCTTTTGCTTGCAAGTTTGAAAGTTGTTTGTTTCAAAAATTTGAAATTTTGAAAACTTGAAATTTTGAAAAATTAATTTGCAATGAAATTTTTAAATTTGAAGTTTTCAAGTTTGAAAAATCACTACCTCTTTCGCGCTTAGAGCAATTGGCAAATTGGTTGTTACTTTTCACAGAAACGTTTCATATGAAAGTTGTCTGACAATGAAATACTTGTATTTTATTAATTATATTAACATATTGACTTTATTTTGTAAATTTGTTACCTTTTCAATCAATTTGTTACTTTTTGAAATATTCTGCTGGCAACCCGGCCCTGGAGCGATTTTTAACGCTTCTGCTCCCACATCGCATTCTTCACTTATTATAAAATTGTTCTTCCATGTTATTATGTAACGAATAGCTTTATTTAGAAAACTCTTCTTGCTCTAATCTTTCCTCAATAAAAGAAATTTGTTTCAAAATATGCTGCATTGGCTTTCCGCATTGATTCAAGAGATATTTTGCTTTGCAGAAAGTTTTAAATAACTGCTTGAAAACTCACCACCTAACAATAGCTACCGTTGTTTTAGTTTATTGATCCTAGCTTCGATTTCCTTGTTTTCTTCAAGTACCCAACAATTTGATGGGTGGTTAACTTACTGATGTTTTAGTTAATCTGAATTTTCAAAGCTTCAGGACAAATCCAGCAAGTTTTCAAAGCATAATACGCTTTAATATTGTCAGCATCGAATTCACGGTCCTTTAGTAAAGCAAATTTCAGCACGTTGAAAGATTTCTAAGTTTTTAGTTGTTATAATTCTGATGAAGAAGAAAAATGAAGATATTTTTATATTAATTTTCTATTGGCTGCACTGCTTGCAGAGATCTAGCTTAATTATTTACTAACTGTTTTTGAAAAGAACTCTTTATCCAAATGTACTGACGCATTTTGGTAAGTAAAATCTATTTCATTTTTGGAAATCACATTATTAGTTTTGCCGGTTGTACCCAGTATTTCCTACTTCCTACACAATAGCTTTGCAACTTTAACCGCAAGATAAAAATGTATGACTTAATACGAGTCAACCAAATGTTATTATAGACACTACCAATCTGTTATGTTGTACTATGCTACGTTATTGGCCTATATTATGTTTTGGTATACACTCGACATTATTATCTGAGCTTCCAGTGAGTGTATGATTTTTAGGCTCCTTGGAAAGTCGACCATCATCAACCGAATGATGAGTGGCCGGGAAAAGGAGCAGTCAGCTTCAAAAATTACTCAACAAGATACAGAGAAGGACTGGATCTGGTGCTGAAAAATATTAATTGCGACTTTCACCCCGGGGAAAAGGTTGGTTGAGTTTTGTAAGGAAGAGGATAGAACAGAAACTTTTTTGGACCTTTGAAAAGATGATTACTGGCTTTTCACAACAATTTAAGGGTCTTATTTCATGAGGATTTAAAAAGGTCTCCACTTGATTTGTTTTGGATAAAGAAGGGGGCATCTTAAACTCTCCCAGCTTCTCAATGGCTGAATCATTGAGTATGAGAGAGAAGAAGCGGAGATGGCATTCTCTTTGGAAACGCATTCAAATTTAGGTTTCAACTAAACAATCGTCAAAAGCGATATCTCCCTTTGACTCTCATGCATTTGGTTCTAATTCAATTGCGCTGTTCAAAGCTTTAGTTTTTGGAGTCTCCGTCTGCCATTGCTATGACAACTCAATAATGATTTTTGTCCGCAAATAGAAAATACATAATGATTTCTACATAAAGATAGATTTATAACACGATGGTATAGAGTTTATGCACGTGACTTGAAAGCTTTTTGGCAAAAGAACTTTTCAAACTTCAATCCGTTTGTTTTTATTTTAGGTCGGAATTGTTGGAAGAACCGGAGCAGGGAAATCTTCTATGACGTTGGCTCTGTTCCGCTTAATTGAACCTGCCGGAGGTAGCATCGTGATCGACGGAACGGATCTCCGGACAATTGGATTGCATGATCTAAGATCAAAATTAACGATCATACCCCAGGTTATTATCATCTAATACTTGTGGGTCTCACTACGGCCAATACGCTGCAGGGCTTGATGCTTATGGGTCTCACTACGGCCAATACGCTGCACGGCTTGATTTCCGCGTTAGGTCACTGCTATAAAGCTCTGGTCTTGAACATAAAAGTAGTGAGTATAATACCGGCATCTCTATTGTGACGACCATGGAAATGGACCATAGAAAAGTATTTTTTATACAATGCCTGGTTGCAGTGATTGTAATAAGAAAGCACTGTGCTAGCAATACTGGCAGCGCCGGAGCTAATTGACCATACGAAATTGTTCTGTGCGATTTAAATGATTTCCTGTTGCGCATGGACAATAATGTAAATAGCTTACAAATATTTTGTTCAGGATCCAGTTTTATTTTCCGGATCACTGCGCTTAAATCTCGATCCGTTTGGTCGTTATTCCGATGAGGAGTTGTGGAATTGCTTGGAGCACGCTCATCTCAAAGATTTTGTTGTCAATCTTCCTGAAAAGTTGGAACATATTTGCGCAGAGGGAGGAGAGAATTTGAGGTAGGCGATTAAGGTGACAGCAGATCAGCACAAAAAAATGGTCTTATTAGGTGAAGAGTTGATAGTTTAATTGGACGGGTGTTCAAGCTAATGCAGTGTTGAATAAAGTTTTTACCAAGTCTTTCTTGGCTGGCGGCTCGTGACAAGATGCAATAAATCAAGCTGGATTACATATTACTCAATGTGAATGACAACCAAACAAGACTGCAAACTAAATCGACTTTTATTTTGATTTGAGTACATAAAACTTTCCGCCCGTTAAATGTACCAAATTTGAACTCATGTTTGATTTTAGTGAATGTAGGTTTTTTCCTATATCAGGTTGAGGGCCTTTCTTGTTATGTTGAACTTTTTTTTTGATATCTGTTACTCGGCCAAATAACATCCAATACACGATAAATCACTTTCAGCTCGAGTTTAGAGATTTTATTTTTCGGTTGGCAAATTTATCAAAACGGCTGAATTTTATCAAATTTACAACCCTGTGCAGAAGGCGATTGTATTTTGTACACAGATTTATTTACATATACCTTACTTTACCCGCTATTCTTTATAAGAATGCAGCGGGGACAGTTGTCCTAGAAGTTTCTTACAAACCCCTCTACCCCCAGCTATATCTGCCAACTCAAGTATTTAATTCTAAGCCCTCACCAAGGCAAGTTGTTTATGCAAGTGTAGTTTTCAGCTGCAACCGGCTTAAAATTCTTTTTTCCCGCAGCGTTGGCCAACGCCAGCTGGTGTGCTTGGGAAGAGCTTTACTTCGCAAGTCAAAAATTTTGGTTCTTGATGAAGCAACGGCTGCAGTGGATTTGAAAACAGATGATCTGATCCAGGATACTATAAAGAAACAATTCAAGGAATGCACTGTCATCACGATTGCTCACAGACTCAATACAATCATGGATTACGATCGGTGAGAACAGAGAAGGAAAAGCATCTAATCCCTCCTCAAACAATACTTTTATCTGAAATAATAACATTTTGAAACCTGGTAATTTTGGTGGAAATCTTTTCCGAATGAATTAACTTACCCTTTTTGAAAACGGTTTTAAATAGGTTTGTGGGTGAGAGCCATATAGGAGTGGCCATGGTGTGTGACAAGATGATCAAGTTTGGGAGTTTTTTTATTCTGAGCCAGTAATTAACTTTTGCTTCGCATAGATTTTTTCTCGAGAAATTCTTGCATTTTCCTTTTTCTATTCACTAACAACTTACCAACAACTCTAACAAAAAAAAAATAGAAAAAGTTGTTGGAAAGTTTCTACTAGTGATATCTAGAAAATGCAACTCTCAAAAAGAGAAAAGAAAATTCGAAGGGAGTTGAATATCACTCTTTGCCCTTCTGCACTGTTTAACACTTTTTATGCTTTTTGCTTTAGAATTCTTGTTTTGGACGCTGGTGAAATTCGTGAGTTTGATTCCCCTGCAAGTTTAATTAAGCAACAAAGTGTTTTCTATGGAATGGCAAAAGATGCAGGATTAGCGTAATGATTTCCTTGCTTGCCATTCAGTGGTTACATGGATCCGTAATTGGACGATTCAAACAAAATGAAGTTCAAAGAAACAAAAAAAATGATAACTTTATCGGTCGTTTACTGGAGTAGTTTGCTTGGCCTTTCTCGAATTTCTTTCTGCAGTTTGCTGTTTCTGTTTCGATATATCCATCTTATAAATATCCAGTAGTAAATTTCAGTGCTTTTCAACTGTTTTTGCATTAAATACGTTATGAAATTTTTTGAATTTAAGCCACACCCCGTTTTATAATTAAAATAAAGGAAAATTGTCAAAACTGGTGCTGTGATTTGCAAGTTGTTTTAAATGAAGAATAATCTTTTCACGCTCTCTGTTTGATGATTATCGGATATCTCTCGAATTTTTAAAATAATTCCACGGCTACTGGTTGACTACGTTACTGCTTTTCCAGAAGCGATGTAAGTATTGGCTGTGACTAACCCTTACCTCTCCGAAAGTTTGCAGAGCACCGGCATAATTATTCAAACCATTTCAGATTTTGATTTTTAATTGGTAAGGCAGTCAAGCTGGTTAGTGTTGTTAACTCTATCAACCGATGCAGGGAAGTACCATCGCGCGGTCGCCTTGCCAGTCAGATGTTGAGAAAATATTCAAACACACTCGCAAGAAACAGTTGGAGACACGCTGAAAATTAAGTAAAAATATTTTTTGTCAAACTTTACACCCATCCTCGTATATTTTCGAATCTTTCAATGGTTACCACAATGAGACTTGCTTCTTGTTATTCTGTTTGTGATTAATAACAAAACTAAAATTGCTTCACAGCAGGAGAAAATAATTCCTGTCTCGGAAACAATTTGGAGATCAATGAATGCTCTTGATAAACTTTGGGCGGCTAGCTTATTGTCAGGAATAAGGAAATTTGCCTTGTAAGAGCAGTTTTCATATATGCGTATGGTGCTGTATTATTTGTTCGCTCGGCTACTGATTGAAAAAAAAAACCTTTTTTCCTCGCAACTGGATTTGCTGTTAGTACGCCTTTATTACGTCCCAATCGCGTATGACATAATAAAATTCCAGATTGATCTAGTGCCGGGGTTCTTAACCGGAGGTACGAAACACCAAAGCAGGGGGTACGAGATGAGGCGTCAGAATAATGGTTATTTTAAACTCTAGGGAAGTGGTTCCCAAACTTTTTTGTCTGCTGGAACAGGAAAGTGGTTGATCACCGTTGGCGGGTGGCATCACGGGCGTCTGCGAGACTAGAAATGACCTTTTTTTGGAGGTGACCATTTGACTGGTCGGCAACATATGGAAATCGCTTCATGCAGCCCGAACTGATGGAGATCTCCAAAAATAAAAAAAGGTCATTTTCTCGATTTTGGTAGAAAAATGGTATCAACAGAAGGCACTTTAAAAAGACTCGCGGCGCACAGTTTGGGAAACACTGGTCTAGGGGTACAAAAACATTTCACAAAATTTTAAGGGGTACAAGCGCCAAAAAGGTTAAGAAACACTGATCTAGTGATTCTAGCTTCTTTGAAGAATTTCGTTGACCGATTACATATCTTAGTTGTGCTTTTTTCTTTTTCACGTGATTTTGTTCTAGCGACTTCTGGGTTGCTTTTTTTTCGATTTATATATAAGGCGACGGGATTTTTTAGAGTTAGAGTGTAGGAAAACGTTGTAGTGGAAAAAAAGTGATTGATTGACGGAGTAAAGAAGGGCTATTGGTTTTTGTGACATTTTATTGCGGATTTTGTTGACGTGGCGAATATTGAACCGTTATTGGTGGCATTAGTTTTGGCGGTTTTCTGATTGTGTAGTAAAGTGATTAGTTCTGAGATCGTCGAGCGAAGAAGCTTGAAGTTGTGAAGTATTATTTCTGTGAATACATTATTCTGTTCTTAACGTGGTTTAAGGTGTTTTTAGTGGAAGCCAATCTTTTCCAAGTTTTATTAAGTTGCAGTCAGACCTAATTATCCGAGCGATTATCATACATCGCCTCAATTTTAAAAGAAATTTAAGATTGAGATAGAACCGAAAATTCTATTTTATTAAAACGCGACACTTATTCTATCAAAAGCCAGTTTGTGTTTATGGCTGGCTCTATTTGCATATAGTTTTTCCCTTATGCTCACTCTATTCCAGAAGAATCAGCTTCCTTTTGTTTGGCGTATTTAAGTTGATTAGTTTTAGCTACCAGCTTAATTAGGATGGACATTGTGAGATGCCTTTTATTTAGGCCTCACAACAAAGTTGAACGGTAAGTTCAATGTGCGTGTAAGTTTACTAGAACAAGATTTGCCGGGAGCAAGATTGCTTTCCAAAAAAAAAAACAATCATCATGAGAAAAAGACTGTCATCCGATGTCAGCCGTAAAAAAAGTTTATCGCCCTCCTACCTACCGAAAATTCCGCTCTGACGCTACCCCCTTTCCAAAATCCTTTGTACAGGACTGGTACCTGTCTGGCAATCTATTTTATTTACGTCGAAAACAGCATAAAAGAAACATAACAAAACAGTTGCAGACAGCAAAATGAAAACATGGCAATTAGATATACGTTAAAGCGTGCTTGCGTAATTGAATTTGTTACGATCAATTTTAATCTATATCTTGGCCGGCTATTGCACTCAAATTAAAACAAACGGAAATTTAAACAAATAAAACACTTGCAAGCAGACAAAAAATTAGTCTTTTTAAACAGGTGTTGATCCATTACTTATGCTGTGCAAAGAAATATCAAAAAACTTTTCTCTCGGCAAAACAACAACGGACCAAATCTACTCGTAGTAACTAGCTTTGAGAAACCTTGAAAATCGGTAGGAGAATTCTCGCCAGCAGCTCTTGCTGGCTTTCTGCATAAAGCGAGAATTCTCGTTTTGCTATCTCAGCTATTCATAACACAAATTTTTCTGTACAGGGTTAATCTGTGTGGACGATGGGCTCTTGAACTGAAGGGTGTGTTCCCCTAAAGAAGGGGAGGCATGGGAGGTCCATGAGGGGTTCGCGGGGTTACGCCTCTAAATAATTTCAGAAAATTTGTCCAAATTAGCGCTTTGAAAAATTTGATCATTAAACAAAAAGTTATTCTTATTGTTTTCGGAGTAAATGAGAGAAAATGACCGCTTTGAAAAAATTGATCTTTAGAAAAGTTTGTCATTGTTTGTAGGCATTGTCAAGGGGAAATGGGTTCCAAAAGGTTTAAGAACCCCTGGTCTGGACGATGTGAGTGCTGCACAGCAACAACTGCATTTGCTCTGCCTCAGGTAAATAAAGTTAGTGGTTTTTTTCTCTCGTCGTAGCTAATTTTGAGATTGACATCTTACATGATACATTTTATTTTAATCATTACGCTATTGGTACATCATATATCAATAGTAACATCAATCAAATGGAATCTCATTAAAATAGAAGACAAGACAAAAGGTTGTTACATTAGCCAAATACAAAACTATCACACGTGCAACCAGGAAAATGGGTATGGGTCATAACAATGGGTCATAACAACAAAATGATGTAGTAATGAAGTACTTGCTCTACAGCTGTCCTCAGAGTTGAGCTGCAGTAGTTACAGCTAAATAATCCTCGGATAATAACTCTCACTACTTACTAAATCTGATATGACGTAAGAAGGAATTTTTGCATTAGAACACCATCAGATAATAAATCCAGGTATAGGCCTACGCATTCAAGAACCTGCAAGACAGAGCGTGAAAGAATTCCAATCGACTTTGAGGTTTCGTTCATGATGATGATTTTGAATCTGACACGCTACGTCTACATAAGGTTATACTTAGAGTAATATTGAAAATTAAAGTATAGCCAGTGGCGTAGGAGAAGGCTCGTGAACGCGCGTCCTTCCTTCTCAGGAAAATGTTAAATGTCTTTTCTTCCCATTATGCTTGTAGCGGTAACAAACAAGTCACTTAATATAGCCCTGAGAATATTGAACTTTAAAAAAATGCTTCACCTCGACTGTCTCGTAAAGCTTGCAAAAAGTCACTTTCCCACCCCCCTCAACAAATTTTTGCTTACCCTCTTGTGTACAACCATTCACATTTTTGAATTCTAGCCATAAGAACAGAAATATGAATTTTGTGCGCCCTACCTTGACTTGAAAAGACGGAATGGTGTGCATGGCTATTTTGATGACGTCGCAATCAGCTTTTGATGTAAGGTTCATGTAGTGAATCTCGAGTTTGTGACACAGTTGTCCTTAAACGCGACAACATCAGCAAGCCTTAAAATGCAATGGAATCGCCATAACCGTCAGAAGTTAGATGCTGTCATGTAGCAGGATTCTCAAACAATTGAGAAAACAAAGTTGGATAACAAATGGGCAAACTTTCTTCAAAGAGAGTTAGAAATCTACAATTTCCCTCACCCTAGAAGATTTTAAGATCAAAATTCAAAAAATGGTTATACACACCGTAGTTTCTCCGACTTTTTTCAAAACAGTAGTTTTCAACTTCTCAATGGTGCCTTTGCCAATAGTTTCAAAATCCAGCTAGTACGTCACGCTGTTCTTTGCATGGCGCTTGAAAAAGCGAATGGAGAATAACAAATGTTAAAAGACTCCGTTTCAAAAGTATTTTTTTAGTTGAATTTAACGGAATTACTGGACTTCGATTGCATTTTCCAAGCAAATCCTTTCAGCATTGGAATAACAATCGACCATTTCATATATCACTGCAACTTAAGATTCCAGATGTATTGAAAAGAGGACGCCCTGAAAAGTTTTTAACGAAGCTTTAAAAATTTACTCCGCACTTTTATTCATCACAAACGGACAAAATTCTGAAGCGTCGTGCAGGTAAAGAAAGGTTAATTGACAGGTCGACACGTTGGGGTGAGGGGGGGTGGTGGGTACCTTTCTAATGCCTTGAATATTAGTTGGTCTAAGTATAATAGGTAATCTATTAAAAGCTTTTGCTCATGATCTTGGTTTCCAGGAATCACACTTCTATGAAAGTGAGTGGACAGAAGACGGAAGGGTAACGATATAGTACAGAGGTTTGAGATTCCTCATGCAGCTACAATTTCTCTTCGAGCAAAGTTTAACTCCATGAGAATGCTTGCTTCACTGGAGAAAAGTAATTTTTAATTTGGAGACACTAAGAAAAAATTTGGTCACTGCTCTCGCTACATCTTTACTAGCACGTCAACTGCATTTATTGAGAAATGAGTTTTTTTAGCAACCGTTTGGGGGACGAGACTTGAAACGTTCTTCTCTAAGTCATATGAAAGAGAGATTGCGACTTGTTCACACATGTATTAAACTATTGGCCCAAGTTATGGTTAATAAGGCAAAGGTAAAATTGCCGCACTGTAAATACTGTAAAAAAATACTGTAAAAAAGCTATAATTTAGTCGGGCCTCTCTGATCAAAAATCGTTTCCCCGCCTCTGGGCGTTGATGTCGCTGAGATCAAGACTTCTTAATTTTTTTCAAAATCTGAAATCACCTTTAGCATACTGCTGAGATTTCGATGTTATTAAATATACCGAGTAATTTATATCCTCACATCCATCTTTGCCCAGGGTGATTGATTATTTTTTGCTTCGTTTGAGAAGAGAATTCCTCTAAATACATGATTACTAGACTGCCGCCATCTAAAACTTCTACCGATGCAAATACAGTATGTTATGCCGACCCTTAACCATTGTAAATAATTTGTGTCATTCGTTGCTTCATTGATTACGTCGCTATGACGACAGAATCTTATCGGCGGTTTGTGCTTTTTTGATATAGTTCTCACTCACGATAAGCAGAAAACATATAAAAGACCTGTAGCTCATCGATTAATGCCTATTTTTGGAAGCCACCATATTGTTGGCTCCATACTTGAAAATGGCACTAGAGAACTACATCTTTAACAAGTTAGCTGAAGCGATTTGTAACCTTGGTGCTCGCACATAATAAGCGCTTCCTCAAGGCCTTCACTCCCAACGGGAAACCAAATCAGCGACCCGACAGCAATCCACACAGTCCGCCTCAAGCTGCCAGAATGTGCGACAAATGATTCAGAAGTTTGGTTTGGCATAGTAGTAGCTCAATTTCGCTCCAGAGCTATTACTTTGGATTCGACATTACATAGTAAATGCACCAGACAATCGCCTTATCGATATAAACAACGGACCAGTGCTTTCTTCCACACAAGAAGCAAATCCTGCTATTCTTATTGGTTTGAGTTTTTCCACCCCCTCCGTTTTAACTACATACTGAAATCTTTTCCACAGATATTGGCCCGATACTTTAACTCTTAGACAAATAAACACGGCGTCGAACATGAAATTATTACCAAAGGCCCACCTGCTCATGCCTATGATCGCCGGTTACCCGCTGATAATTTGGCACATGCAAAAGCGAAGTTCCTTTTAACGAAGCAAGTTGTTATTATTCAGTTCTTATTCATCGTAGTCTCCCCCTTGCAAATGGTTTCGAAACCTAATGGCCGTTTGACGACCTCGTGGCAACTTCGGTCGTCTTAACGAGACAACAATTGATGACCAATATCCTTTCTCACATATCCGAGATTTTTGATTAAAATTAGCCGATGCTAAAATTCATTCTAAAATCGACCTCGTCCGTGGTTACTACCAAATCTCAATGACACCTAATTCCATTCCTCCGACAACGATAACAACTCCTTTTGGACTGCCGCAGTTTCTTCGAATGCCATTTGGATTAAAAAATGCTGCACAAATGTTTCAAAGACCAATGGATAGTATTTTTCGTCAACTCAATTTTGCCCTCATTTATTTGGATGACAATTTGATGGCCAGTTTTTCTGATGGTGAGTATTTTGAACGCCTTCGACAAGCATTTAGCCCCCTGTCTATTGATGATCTGGTCATCAACGAATCCAGATGTGTTTTTGGGGTTACTGAACTACACTATTTAGATCTTAAAGTAACAATTCAAGGCATCCAACCTTTAACAAGTCGCTTTTAGTCCATTTAGACTTTCCGGTTTCCCAAAACCCATTTGCTCTTCAAAGCTTTTGGGCCTTAGCTATTATATAACTACACCACAAATGGACACAGTCTCACCAAGAGGCATCTGATTGCGCAAAATTCACCTTAGCTGATGGAAATTTACGTCACCATCTTTGTGCAAACGCGATCACTAGCATCACAATAGACATACTAGACCTTGGCATAGACCGAGGGTCGGTCATCTTTTACGACCAAAGCAATTTGGGCTCAATTTTCCACAAAAAAGAGAACAAAGAGAGAAGCAAAAGATTGTATGCTGACGAATTTTTTGTGACATAGCCGATCAAATCAAGGGTGATCTTAAAGAAAAAAAGGTCTCCACCTTTCATTTTTGGTAAACAACCGAATTTAAAGACACACTCACATGGTTGGCACCTTATCAACAACGCCTTTTTTTTGAACAAAAGAGGGTAATAGAGCTGTAATTGATGGGCAAAAGAGTCGCAGCTGATAAGCAAAAGAGCCGCAGTTAATGTACTAAAGAACCGCAGGATGCCGACTCCTGGTACAGATGCTCAGCTAGAACATTTGCATGATAGCATGTGGGTCCCTATTGCATTCTTTTCGCGAAAGTTATCTTCTTTTGACGAAACTGTAATGCATTCGGCAGAATGCTACTTGCATCCCGCGCAGCTTTCCGGCACTTTCGCCATTTGTTTAAGCAGAACCTTTCATTGCACACACATCTCAAACCTCTTACTTTTGCAATTGCAAGCTCAACAGACCGTTCTCCCAGGCAATCTCAACATCTTTTCTTTGTCATAAAATTCATCACAAACCCTAGATGAGCAAATTATATTCTTTTTGATCGATAATGATTACGATTATTTCGTCTTGTAATCGCCTCTATACAATTCAATTACATTGTTTCGGAAAAATCAAAAAAATTGTTGCGAAAACAATTCATTTCGCAAATGAAAAGCAAGATTTAAATCTCAGTCAAGTCTCACCACAGCGCTTCTGCAAAATATGAATCACATTTCTCCAGGTCGATAACGATTGCACACTATGCAATCGAATCTGATTACGATTACAAAGAAATGTCAAAATTGATTACAAACTACCGATTACAATACCACAAACATTCGCTGCATTTATGAAAAATATAAGTTGTCGCTGCGTATACCCCCTTCTAGGACAAAGATCGCATTGACTTTCAACAATAAGCAAAAGACCGACCAGCTTCTTCCGAAATCTCATCTTACCGAACCGCTAGCACGTGTTTGTTTCTCGAAGACATTCATCTGAACAATACTGGTTCGTTGTGCCATATATTTTTGAGAAAAATACGCTTTGTTGTCTCGAAGAAATGGAGTTCCAAAGTTTTTCAAGCCAACCATCCTTTGTTACATGCTGGCCCGCGCCCTACTCAACGAGCTGTAACTGACCGTTTTGTTTGTCGCTGCATGAAGAACGATATTCGTCGACGGTGCAAAGAATGTAGCGGCCGCCAATCATCTAAAATTAATCGACATGTCCTGGGTTCCTAGCACCACATACTCACGGGATCTTACTATCAGGCCGTTTTAGAAGCCTACATGTTGATCTGCATGGTCCGTTGCCTCCAGATGTCGCGTTTAAATAGAATTTTCGTTCAATCTCAATCTTGATTTTATTTGTAAAATGAGGCGACGTATAGTATCGCTGGAATAATTAAGTCTGGTTGCAACTTAATAGCTAGGAAAAGATTGGCTTCCACTAAGATACTTTAACTCACGCACTTCTCGATTAAGAA
Organism: Trididemnum clinides; assembly: GCA_963675345.1. NCBI lineage: Eukaryota > Metazoa > Chordata > Ascidiacea > Aplousobranchia > Didemnidae > Trididemnum > Trididemnum clinides. The sequence continues at coordinate 36,832,678 of OY776292.1, read as the reverse complement.
ACAAAACAAATACATTCACAAATCACTCTATAACTTCGAATTCCCTTGCTTGCCAAAACACAGAGCTAAAGCACTTTAATAATTAAATAGCAGAGACTAGCTAAAACCACCAAAATAATCTCTTGATTCCTGTCACAATAATCACCACAGAACAACGTCTTTTCACTACACTCTACTATCTCGCTCTGAACTATACTTTAAATTACACTTTCTGCATGAATGAAAAATCTCGCCGTCTTATATATACAACTGGAAAATAATCTAGAAATTGCTAGAACATCACGTGACACAGGAAAAACACCGTTAATAAATTACGTAATTGGTAATAATAAAAAAAAAGAAAAATCTTCCTGAAGAAACAAGAATCACTAGAATACACTGGAAAACTTAGTCACGTCGTTAACTATTGTGACGTCAGAAAAGGCTGTGAGTTACAAATCTATTTATAAATGCGAAAGAAAAAAGATCTTTTTTCGAAAACAGTTTAGCAAGTTTTGGGCTTCAGACAATTCAGATTTACAAATAAAATCATCACTGCAAAATAAAACAACAGATTACAGCAACTATGCACGTATAAAAACTATTCTTTCAATGCAAATTTGCTTATTCGTGACATCCCCTAGCGAAGGAATGTCGTATCTTTTTAATAGCACTGTTCGCTTTATGGTGGAAAGCCATTCTTCTTCCCGATTCCAAAGCAAAAATATCCACACAAGCCCTTATCCGACAGTGGATATCACGGTTTGATCTCCCGGATGATATTTCTTCTCATCAAGGCACCGATTTCACTTCCTCACTGTGAACTGAACTTAGTCAAGTCCTTAAAGTGGAGTACCACTTTTGCTTTACCCCCAAGCAAATGGTATGATTGAAACATGACATCGTTAAGTCGAGACCTCACTCAAAGTTCGGACTGAATGGATTGAATTCTCATTCAGACCCAGACTGAATGGATCAATTTCCTTTGGTGCTGCTGGGCATTTACATGGCGTGAAGAACCGGAATGATCTTCGGAAGAATTGGTGTATGGCTCCAGTTTTTGCGTTCCAGGAAAATTCGTCAATCACCAAAATTCTATAAATATTCAACCGTCTGAAGATTCTTCCGTCACCCAAAGTGCAGCGTATTCATCACTACCGCTACTAGTCAATCATCATTTAAAACCATCGTCATATCTTCCTTCCACACTATAATTCAAAGCGAAATTGTTTACGTTCGCGTTGACAGCCATAAAAGCCACAACAGCGTTCCCAAAATGGACCATTAGGCTACGTGTCATCTCTACCGGTAACAAATTTTTCGTGCTCGATAATAATAGTCGCCTAGAAAAAATTTCTGTCGATAGATTAAAGCCAGTGTTTATTGAAAACCATTCCTCGTCTATAGTTGCCACTCCCTCAACTACCGACACAGAAACAACGTTTCATATTCCTGCCGATCAACCTTCACAAGACGATGATCCATCGATAATTTATCGTGCAACAACAACTACCAGTCATACAAGAAGCGGAAAACAACGTCAATTTTCCACACATTTTAATACAGACTATATTTACGCAATGGCGTAGTATGTTGCTCATCATTGCTGGGAAGACAGATGGCAACCCTTAATTGTTCTAAATAATTTGTTTGTGAGATTTTTTGCTACACTGACTATGTCGCAATGACGACTGAATATTTGTCATCTGTGTTTTTCTGATATAGTTCTCGCTCACGATAAGCAGGAAAAAATAAAATATTTATAGCTCATCGATTGATGCCTATTGAAGAATCGGAGCTGACTTAACGAGAAGCTGAAAGTACCGTCAGCTGTTCAGAAAATAGTGGCAAAATTATTACAGTCTTTGCCGATCAACCTAGTCGTCAAATCAGTTGCAATGCGTAAAACTGCACTTACAACTTATCCAAAAAATAGCAAACAGGTATTTTCAAACAATTTTTTTTGCAGAAAATACACCACAACAAGCTTATTCCGCTTAACTAATTTAATAACAGTTTGTGGCAAACTAAGGCTAAACACACTACTAACAGCACTAAATAGGAGTCAGGGTTGCCAACTTGAAATTTACAAAAATCCGGACAATGGCGCAAATAATCCTACGAAAAAACAAGTTAGGCAACTATGAGAGCTGTAATTGAATTCATGCAAGATTAAATTTAAGCACACTCTTTCGTCACAACATGTAGTCCAATGTAATAAGAATAGTGTAGCAACCTCAACTACTGTTACAAACCACAAAGCCAAAAGTCATCAACAGCAATCTTAACTTATAAACCAAACGGAATCTACGAAAGCAGCTATCATGATAGAAGTGACTAGTCGCCGTATGGAGTGCACTTATTTTATCTTAGAATACAGTCGAATGCCCTGCCGTTGCGCTACAATAGCAATCGCCAAATACACAGCAGCAGCGGAAGCATCAAAGTTAATAAAACACATTCCAGCAATAGGAGTTTGGACCAACCTGAATTGGAGATTATCTTATTCTTCATCTATGCAGCTACGGCTCTGACATTTGGTGATAACCGTTTTTGTGCATTACTAAACTGTAGAAGCAGGAAGAGCAGTTGAGCACTGAAGATCAAATTAAATCATTTCACCGTCTTGCAAAGCTAAATGGTACCAATAAAAATCTGATTTGTGACGTCTACAGCCAGACCACCCCGTACAACAATCGACGACCTGAGCCATGCAAAATCCGATCCACGGCCTGCGTAGTGCCACCAACCCAACAGAATTATGATAATAGTAATGATAAAAAGGTGCAGCATAAAATTTATAATTGCTCTCACGCCGAGCCACGCCCGCACGCCAATGAGCACTTGCGCTAACTGAAAGTTGGCATTGAATTTAAAATAAAAGTTGCAGTGAGAAGTAATGCGTGAAAATTGTTAGTGCGATAAAACTAATCTTGCGGAAGAAGAAAACGGAATCCCAAAGAAGGCTAGAACGTGATGTTGCAAGAAGTGATGCATGAAAATTAATAGTGTCTTAACACTAACCAAGTAAAACAAAGAAAACGGAATTCACAAGTAGTACGTAGTGCAACAATTATAAAGCATCAAACTGTTACAGACAAAATCCATTCATAAAACTTTAATTAAAATTGTTTTTCTCGCCCTGATTAAACTGCATAGCCTCTTTCTATTTGAATAAGCTGCTGAAGACCTACTTAGCGCTTTTTGCGTTGTAAAAAATACTAAGAAAAAAAATCTATGTCAGTCATTCTCTATGAAGTTTTCTTTTGTCTTTTTCCACGTGCTCGCGTAAGAATTTCGTAAATTAGCAGCACTATATTACCGTGGAACTCTAGTCATTTGGCCTTTTTTTTCTCAAAATCAATATACGGATGAAATGTTATCTCTGCTATAAAGTTGAATCGTTTCGGAAAGTCGCATACAGTCAGTAAGTGTATATATTATAAGCTATTGTAACTTATCGTAGTATTATCAACGAGTGCTTCTCATAATTTTCATATAATTATTTATCGTCGTACTTTAATGCCGTCGCTTTTGCTATTTGATCTTTCTATTCTATGTTGTGCCCAATTTAAGTGTGAGGTTTGGCTGTTTGCTCATAATTGTTAAGTTATTCAAAAATCTTGTTGGTGGTACAGAATTTTAACATAGCTTTGAAAAAAGCTGTTTGAGCCATAAGCTTTTCGTGACGCTCTTATCAGTGGCGATATCGTGTCGAAAGGGAAGATCTAGAGTGAATAAGTGTGTTATATGTGAATAATTTGGACGTTAGGCAATCAAGACAAGCCAATGATAGCGTTAGTATTGCAAAGCGCGCCAAAGAAAGATTTCGCAATTGCGAAAGTTAGAGAAGGCGCAGTAGGAGGCCAAATGCCACGATTATCGAAAGAGCTTGAGAGTGTAAACAAACTCTTTCTGTCTGCATAACACCGAGCGTCGGGTCTTGATATAAGTAGCCTCCAAGAGATTAAGATGGAAAGAGCTGCGCGCTGCGGCGAGGATTCAAAACCGCTTATCATCATAGTTTAATGCGCATCGATCATTATCTAAAAGATGCTGACCAATGGCGGAGTCACAATCCGGTTTGGTGTCGGTTTGTTTGCACGAACTGTGTGGTTGAGATCGGCGTGGACGGGTCAATTGCTGTCTTAACCATTGCGGAACATGTTGCTTGATGCGATCCTGTAGTCGTTGAGATGTTCACCCTACGTACCGACTGTCACAGCAGCACTTGTATTCATATATGACAAAACTTTTCTGAATGGCAGGTAGAACATCGTTTCGGGCCACAGGCAGCATGCGCTTAGACGTAAAGACCAAGCGGGTGCTGACGGAACCATAACAGCTTTCCACGGCGGTTTTGACTTCTTTTTCCAAGTTTGTGGATGGCTTACCTATCCAAGGGACCCTCAAGTACACAGGACACTTTTCAGGGCCAAATCGCTTAAGGGTGGAGAACTGAGCAATTTTCTTGGTGATGTGAGTGTTGATGATGTTTTTAGGATAGCCATTGTCCAGTAATATCTTCTTGATCCGTTCTATTTCTCTATTGAGTCTACGCTTGGTGCAATCATTAGAGCTCGATGCACCAATGTAGATATTAGACTTATTTTACGTTTGAGAGGGCTAAAGGACTCCCAACGCAAATACTGGCCAGTGAAAGTGGGTTTCCGGTATACACTTGTCTCCAAGCCCACATCTGTTCTTTCGACGTAGACATCAAGAAACGGTAGACATTTCCCTTTCTCTTTTTCAAAGGTGAACTTGAGGGATGGATGAAGGCAGTTAAATTTGGTCAGAAATTCATCTGCTTCAGCTTCGTGATTGAAGATGGTAAACGTGTGGTCAACATATTTGAAGTATGTTGGAGGCTTTTGCGTTTGAGAAAATAACTTTTCTTCATAATATCCAACGAAGATGTTGGCCAAAGCCGGACCAAGTAGTGATCCCAGTAGCTATTGGAGTAGCTAACATCTCAACGTAGGGTGAACGGCTCAACGACTACAGGATCGCATCAAGCAACATGTTCCGCAATGGTTAAGACAGCAATTGACTCGTCCACGCCGATCTCAACCACACAGTTCGTGCAAACAAACCGACACCAAACCGGATTGTGACTCCGCCATTGGTCAGCGTCTTTTAGATAATGATCGATGTGCATTAAACTATGATGATAAGCGGTTTTGAATCCTCGCCGCAGCGCGCAGCTCTTTCCATCTTAATCTCTTGGAGGCTACCTATATATAGACCCGACGCTCGGTGTTATGCAGACAGAAAGAGTTTGTTTACACTCTCAAGCTCTTTCGATAATCGTGGCATTTGGCCTCCTGCTGCGCCTTCTCTAACTTTCGCAATTGCGAAATCTTTCTTTGGCGCGCTTTGCAATACTAACGCTATCATTGGCTTGTCTTGATTGCCTAACGTCCAAATCATTCACATATAACACACTTATTCACTCTAGATCTTCCCTTTCGACACGATATCGCCACTGATAAGAGCGTCACGAAAAACTTATGGCTCAAACAGCTTTTTTCAATGTTAAATTATTCTAGAAAACCTCTCGTAGTATCGACGCCATTCGTGTATGACCGATCGGATGTTTCGTCTCGGAATTATATTTGATTCAATTATCAAGAGTGCCCTTTGATACGGCGATTGAGTTTGCGCTGTGCGCTAAGACCTTCCCCCAAACCGTGTGACTGGGATAGCAGCAGTTACATCAAACAAACAAGCGAAAACACCTTTTTAATATCGTTTTTTCACTAATTTCCGTTAAGATATTGCATCCTTCCTTTCGACAATGAAAATATGGTCATCCCTAAATTTGGGTGGCCTTGGATTTAACCTCTTTTCCCCGGGCTACGCTAATGTTCAATGAGATGTAACTTTAAATATGCGAAAAGACCTACTGCTCATATTATTTTTGCTTCAAATAAATTATTTTTTGAACATAAATCCTTTAATTTTGACATGGTTCATAGATCCTGATTTATGACTTATATCTTTATGGTTAGTTGTAGCCTGACCATTGGAGCTTTCCGCTCCTGTTGAACAATTTCTTCCTTTTTCACTTTTATTCAAGACCAAGGCGGGAAGTTAGGAAGTGTTGGCTTGTGCTGTTAGCTGAAGTGATATGGTGTAACAGAAACAACAGAAACCATTATGTCGTGGAAGCAAAATATGTCAGAGTTTTCAAAAGTAAGTTATTGGTAATGCCCCAAGATTAGAAAATGTTAAGAGTTATAGGGTTATTTAACGCGTTGTTGCAACCGTCAGGTAACTGCCTGATTGGGTAGAGATGTAAATGCTGCTGCCACTGCAATACGTAATATTAGGGTATTACCAATAGCATAAGAATTAGCATGCTTAGAAAAAAAAGCAAGCGGCGAGACAGCTATTCGCTTTTATATTTCTCATACTTGATTCCAATATTAAGCTGTTTTCAAGTAAACTAGCAAAAATCTGTTGGAGTTTTTGCACAATGACACACAGGAGGATTGTTTTATTTTTCTTTTGGATTGTTTTTAGTTTTTATCATTGGGATAGTTGTTGACTTGAAAGTTTGCATTTCATTGGGGTATCTTTTCCTTAATTTGTTGGGCCAGGAAAATAAATAGAATAGCTTTATCAATAACAAAATTCATTATGAATTACAGTCAAAGCCTTGTAAGCAACTTAATGTAAGAATTTAAATAAGAATTATTAAAACATTTGTAAAATTGTCTTAATTTTGGTCAATTCTGTCAGAATAGCCTTGCTTATCCTGTTATCCGTAACTTTTAAAGAACTTTGATTTTTTTTTCTGGCTACCAAAAGGCTATAGGACTTCTGATAATAAAAAATTAAAAACGAAAGAAGAAAATTTTAAAATGTGTAGAGGTTCCATCTAGGTTGAAACTTAGGTGCTAGAAGCAAAGGGTCGAAGCTGTTTTTTTGCAAAATTTTTTTTAACAAAAAGTCAATGTTTTTAAACCTGTTGCTTGGTTAAACTACATGAAGACATTGCCCTTTATTTCCTCACAAAATGGCACTGATCATCATTGTGCATGTTACTTATGTGTCTGCTGCTGTAGGTATGACTTATTCAAGGTAGGACATGTTTGAGATTCAACTTGTTAAGTACGATATATTCAAGGTATGACATGAGCTGTGCTATGCAATATAAACTCACTTTGGTAATCCTGTACTTTAGCGCGGTGAATTATTTAAGCTGAAAGGGCAGTGTACACTGTAGGGCCAGGCCCGGTATGTAAATGTACAGGGCGGTGTACACTGGAAGGGAGTGTACAGGGTGGGGGAGTATACACTGGGGGTGCAAAATTACACTCCCTTCCAGTGTACGCTGCCCCGTACATTTATGTACGGGGCCTGGCCCTACAGTGTACACTGCCCTTTCAGCTTAAATAATTTCCATACATAAACAATAGATGGAGCATAGTTGACAAACGCCATTTCATTGTTACATTGATTGCAATGGAAGTTATTTCGAATAAGTCCCATTTGAGCACAAAATAACACCCACTCACGCTTTTCATGAAGCTCAAACAAAGGCGTTTTTAATTTACTGCGCTAAAGTACAGGATTACCCTCACTTTAACTTCAACCCCAATCCTAACCTTGCATAAAAAGGATTTTGTGGTCATTGCTGACATGTAGTAAGTAGAACTACCTCGTTGCATATGCTGATATATGGCATTGCTTAACAGAACTATTTTTGCTTTAAGCTTTCACTGTGCATTCAAGCTATGGCTTATGCAATTTGCTATGACATTTATGGATAGCTTCTGACTTAATAGCACAAAACTGTTTTGCATATGCACTGGAATTCTTTTTTGGCATTCAATGAGTAGAAAAGTTCTAATTCTTGATTTTTTGCTTATGTAAATATTAGTCTACGATAAACGATAAGGCAGCGACTCTTTTGCCATCAATGGGCATGAGACATTTGTGCTTGGTCAATTCTAATGACGTATTAAACATGTGACTTTTTGGTCGTTTCTGATCGGTCAATTTTAATGATCAATTAAAAAAAAATTGCATCCCCAGTGTACACTCACCCTGTACACTTCCTTTCAGTGTACACTACCCCATACATTCACATACTGGGCCTCCTCCAGTGTACACTGCCTTTATATAAGTGCCCTGCCAGCAAAGATTACAATGTGTGTCTATTGCATTTCAAGACAGCTGCATTATCAACACGTTGAGGCACTGCTGGCAAAATTGTTGGAATTATGGCTATTTAAACCTACATGAATGATGACAGCAAAAAAACCTTCAATGGTAAAATGCCATCAATGGCAAAATAGCCACTTGCTAAAATGAATATAAATAATAAGCTAATTTTACATATTAAATTAAGGCAGTTGCTATTTTGCCCTTGAAATCTATTTTACCATCAAGTATTTGTGATTGGTCAATTTTAATAACGTATTAAAATGTGGCTTTTGGTCATTTTTGATTGATCAATTTTTATGACTTGTCAAACACGAAAGTTTCCCCCAGTGTAAACTCCCATACATTTGCATACTGGTGCCCCCACCCAGTGTACACTGCCTCTGTCCATCTACCCTGCCTGCAAAGATCAAACCTGTAACCATTGTATTTGAAGGTAGCAGTACTATTCACTACACCACAGCATCACTATGTGCTTTGTAGCAAATGTGCATATTTAAAGACACATAAATTGTGGCAATAAAATAGATACCAAGGATAATATGCTGTTAATGGCAAAATAACCTCTCAAAGTAATCTAATCAACTGGTCTAGTACTACAAAATTGCTTTTTATTTTTCACTGGTGGTCCTCAATTTGATCACTTTTGTTTGATTTTTTTTTCACTAAATATCTATGGAGAAGATTTAGATGCAAAATTCTCATTTTGTAGGACTATGTTAATCCTGACCATGACACTTACATTGCTGACAACTTTGGTTGATAGCTAAATTCCTGTAAGTTAATTCTTGCAACCGTTTTTAAAAACAAAGCTACCGTTTTTGCTGTTGCTTGATTTGGTTATACTCTACATCTACTAAAAGAATTTTTAATCATTTTATTGCTTAATGCAGTGCTTTGGTCTGTCAGTGGGTAAACTATTGTGCAAAACTTAAGAGTTGACCACAATTATGATGTTTGATCTTTATTGTAAGGTGTTAACAACTTGTGTTGTGTCCAAATTTTTTATCGTTATTAATTGCAAATTAATCATGTTCTACTTCTAATTCAGCAAATTTTTCTCAAAAAAGTTTCAATAACGGTGCAGGTTTTAATTATGTATTTTTGATTCTATTTGGTTATGTTAGTTTGAAAAAGTTTGTTTATTGAGTGAGATCATGTAACCTTATTATATCTTGTCACCATTAATTAAGAATTCGTCCCAAAAATATCCACTGATATTGATCAGCCAGTATTCCATCTTAATATGTCTCAACACATAAACTGATCAGTCTAGCTTGGACTTAAGTCAAGGTATAGATAGCTACACGCTCAATATTCAATAATATTATTTTTTCAGCTATTTTCAGTAGGCTAGGTTTTTTTCACACTGAAAGTATATGGCAATAACTTCAATTACTTTTTAAACTGCAAAGAACAAATTTAGTACGCTTTATATTTTGGCTTTATGATTAAACAAGAATGCTGTTTTTTAGGAGTCATTCTGAGAGGGCAGTGCAAGCAATGTAGACAGCTGTGACAAGAAACTTAGAAAGGCAGTGCACAGACTGCACTGCCCTTCTACAGAAAAATTCTTTATCAGGAACATATTTGGTTTATGGTTAGTAAATAGCCATAGTTGTCAGCAAGGGGTTGGTGATCAGGAAACACACAAAGTAGTGATCAATAGTGATTATAAGCTGTCATTAAACAAACACCTATTTAATTAGCAGATGTAGGCTATTACATCCAGTTACCGACGCGATGGCGTAGTGGTTAGAGCGTCCGCTTCGCAGTCGGTAGACCTGGGGTTCATTCCCCTTGTCGAGTCATACCAAAAGACTTTAAAAAATGGCATCCGCAGCTTCCCTGCTTGGCGCTCGGCATTTAGGGGAGGTTGTGGAGAACAAGCCGGCAAGTTTGCTTGTTGTGTCCTTGGGCAAGGCACTTAACGGGACGCCCCACCTTTATGTGGAAGACAGGTGACCCATAAACCTCGAAAAAGGCAACTCCCAAGCGAGTGCGGACTTCCCGTCCAAAGTATAGCGATACAATTCGCTTTCTCGTGAATGGAGGATAAATATGGCAAATAAAACAAATAAAACAGTTGGAGTTGGACGTTTCAGTTTATTATTATATGCTGATTTTTTGATCTTATGTGAAGGTTTGAAATTTTGCACCTTAAAACATTCATACATGCAAATTTAGTAAAGCAAATTTATTGTAAGAAGTTTGGGCTTTCAGTAAAGCTAATTTATTCTAAGGAAATTAATTTAGCTGTGCTGCTGTTGTGTATGTAAACTATATCTACTGTCAAATGTATTTCAAATCTTAGGCAATGATTTATTTGGTGAAGGGTGTGCAATTTTGCTCCAAAGCTGCAGTCTTTCGATGATGAATTTAATGCTCAGTCTAACATGCCTTGCTACTTAGAAATCATGAGTCGTTGTTTAGTGTTTTTGAAATGTGTTGTATGTGGTAATGATTACAGCAAACTTGTTCAATACATTAATCGCAAAGTGGCTGATATACAGAAAAGGCTCAGGATGATTTATAATTGCACAACTGCATTCTTACTGATAAATTTTTTGATTTTCCTGGTTTTGTATATAATTATTTTGCAATTTATTGGTCACAGTTTTTTAGGTTACAGGTAAACTTTTTATACATTGTTGCTAGAACAAGATTTTGTTCAGACCTGCTTTGGAGTTACTGATGCTGCTGTCATTGCTCGTTTTTAAAAGAGATAATTTAACCTAGCAACAGAAATTACTCCAAAATGTCTTTCCCAACAACACGATGACGGGGGTGTTGTAAAGATACTTGAAAGCTACTGCTAAATTATTTTTCTTGAACACATGTATGTAACTGCGGTTTTGTTACACTTTTTTTACAGATTTAATTTACTTTTGATATATTTAAAAGTGTTTTCTATCGGCAGTACCAATAATGGTAAGTTGAATTTAGAGATGAAATTCTTCTACATAAGTTTTTTTGAAAAGTTGTTTTTATATTTGTTAGCTTCACTTTGGTTTTGCTGTATGCATCTAGTGTACCATTGGCTCACTTTTGCATTTGTACAAATGTACGGTAGCAAGAGAATGTGAGGTTGCAAAAACTTCTTTGTTATACAGCGACATGGCATTGTTTGTTACATTTTGTGATTATTTCTCAACTATATAGTAGTAACGTAGTGCAATTAATGAACTGTAACTTAAAGCTGTAAATTTATTAGTTTGGATACTTCCACGTAACTGGGAAAATTGCTATACGGACTGATGCAGAAGCTGCTACTTCCAGCATAGACTACACAAGTTTTACCATTAACTAATGAGAAATACTGTGGAAGTGTGGGCAAATCATTAACCGATTGAGGATAACTTTTGTGGAGCTATATATAAAAGTTTATGCTGACTATAGCAGGATTTTCATTAGTCTGGTGATTCTTCACAGTTCATCACGATAAACTTTTATGGAGATTTTTTTGCATTTTTTTGTGCTGAATTATAAATATTAGCATTTATTGCTCAATTTATTTTCGTTTTAAAGGCTGAACAACTCACTGAAGAACAAATCGCTGGTAAGTAATTTTGTGGCATGAAGTCGCTCGGCAACCCCTGTTTTGTCTCTTTTTCCGTAAACACTTCGTTTTACAGAATTCAAGGAGGCTTTTTCTCTCTTTGACAAGGATGGAGACGGCACCATCACCACAAAAGAGTTGGGAACAGTCATGAGGTCGTTGGGTCAAAACCCCACTGAGGCAGAGCTCCAGGTAATTTGTATGTATTGCCAAGTATTTTCAACTGCTGAAGCTAAATATAGTTCTAAAGTGTGAGAGTGTTAGATGAAAATTGCTTTGGTGTTTGGAAAATAAAATTTTCAATTTCCTATGTCTTTCTTGTTAATTTATTAGTATGTATGCGACAAGATTTGCTCATATTGTCTTCTCATTGGAGATAGTATTTATGTAGCATTGCTTAATGCAACTGATAATATTTTTGCTTTGGTTTCCCAATTTTTTGGCAAAATAAAATAAGATATTTTATGCTGGTGTTTTCCCAACTGAGGGCTTTAGCCTCAAGTGGAATTGTTTGCAATTTTTCGGGGATTGCTTGTGGTTTTGTGAATGAGAGAAGCATCAGAATGTTTTTTGCCCCTTAGCCCTTTTCTCTACCAGAAAGTTTAAAAATGGGCAAAAAGCTCAGTTCCAAAAAGTTGCTTTTCAAATATGAAAGAGGTCTCAGTGTTGTTTGGAGCTAAAAATACCAAGTGCCAGCCTAAAATATATGATCTTCAAAAAAGGGGAGTTTTCAATTTTGTTTTGTAACCTACAGGCTTCTTCCCCCTTCCCCATTTAACAAAGTGCTTTGGTTATGGCCAGGGTCGCAAATACTTGCATATTTCAATTTTTGTTTAAAGTTTGGGTCACCTAACATCAAGTTTGAGGACCGCTAGTCTATTCTACAAGTAGTTGCTTGATTTGCCTGTTAGAGAGTTTTTATATTCATGAATTTACCAACATTTCGTAAAAAAATGAGCGCCCAATCATAAAGCAACCAATAAAGCCATTCTAACTGTGCTTATCCACTAGTTAACTCTACTGCTTTAATTATGCTACCTGTTTTTAAGAATTTTCCATTGCTTGTTTTTTTTCAGGACATGATCAATGAAGTGGATGCTGATGGAAATGGTAACATTGACTTTCCTGAATTCCTCACAATGATGGCTAGGAAAATGAAGGATACTGATAGTGAGGAAGAAATCAGAGAAGCGTTTCGAGTTTTTGATAAAGTGAGTTTTAGTTTATAACTGGAATGCACAACCTGAGGTCGTATTGTGTGTGTGATAGGTTGTGCGACCGTGCACATCCAACTGTTAACCTTGCATCGCCTAAAATAAGTTTTCAGTTTTGTTTTGTCAACTATAGAAATAGATAGTAAGAGGTAGTAGGCGTGGTAAATATAAAGCTTTGTACTAATTGGTAGAAGACAATTATCTTTTGTTTCATCTGGATTTTCCTACTGGCTAGTAAAACAATAGATCCCAAAAATTTTGCTTGAGATCGTTTTGCCTTAGGAAGTAGAAAAGTAATTCATGAAAGAATTTTCTCTAGGTCATAACTTGAATTAAACTGAAAGCAGGTAATTAAGTCTCGTAGTAGATGAAGTAAAGAAATCCAATCGAGCCCAAGATAGCGGAAGCTTGCATTTATATAGAATTATTTTGTATGATCAATCTGTCATTGTAAATCATGCGTTATGTTTTTATATGGAAATAGCTGTCAAAAATTTCAACTGCTAAATTCTGCTACGCTGAAGCTAAATTTATTGTGAAAGCTTGTTTGTTGGGCTTTATAGGTGTTATTAATCCATTCCTATACAAAGCATTTTATCCAATATTGCAATATAAAAAGCAGTATATTCTTGCTCACACTACTACGTAATTATTTTGGTATTCAAATTCTTTTCCATTGTGTTTATCGTTAACGATAGTCTTTACCTGTGTCATTTGAAGTCTAGCCACACTACGTCGTGTAATAACTTAGATCGTGCTACAGTAACAGTTTTTACTGGGTAATCTGTAATCTTTAAAACTGTGCAATAACTAAAACGAGTTCCATGTTTGTGTTCAATGTATAATTGAACAGCAGTCTATACTACTATGATCTTTGTATCAGAGTTCAGTGGTTATTCGTCTCTGCTCCGTTGAAGCATCATGGCAATTGTGTAATGGAACCCGTGAAACCCTTTTATCATTACTTACTTTTCACTTCATAATATCGCAAACTATTTCCATCACCTGACGTGTTATTGGTGTTGAACTAGAAGAGATTTTCAACCTTTTCATTTTTTGGACCGCTAAAAATCAAAGTAATTTTTTACTGACCGATAACTTAAAAAGGCAACTAATTGGCATGGCATATTACGAATATTTACTTAGTTTTGTTCGTTGATTACACATTCACAGTTCATCTTTTGAGAGCGTAGGCGTTGTTAAATAAAGCAAGAACTTGCCATTTGTCGAGTGTTTGTATAGATCTTTTAAATAGATATGAACGTTCTTTGGATGGTTGTGTTTAAAATTTACGTTTTGCTTTCCTTCATGGCCTTAGCATCAGGTTGAACAAATAGAAATAAGTTTGTGCTGTGGACCAGCTTAAAAATCGCCTCCGACTGGAGGATTAGAATCACTGAACTAGAATATCTAAAAATGTATAGTGACTAAAAAATTTTTTGCTCTGATGTAACCAATCAGAAAATGAGATAAACGAATTAATGTAATAACTGTATAATTTTGTGTTAAATTACTTGCCATACCACCAGCTGCATCGAATGCATAATACATTTACTATTAAATACGCCAGATGTTAGGTCTGGTGCTGCTAGCATTTAAAATATCAACAAACCAATTTTTCAAAGGGATCTTTAAAAAATTACATGTTTTTCGGATTTTTGTGCTTTAGCTGCAACGTATTAAACTAATCAAATTGTTAATAGGTCTAAACTTTTCTAGTACGAGCGTCCACAGTTACTTACGACCAGTGTTTCCTTTAAACGCGAAAAAGCGTAAATTTTCGAAATTTTGTCCGGCGGATTCGCAATTAAAAATCAACAGTGCGTAAAAAAACTCCGGCGGTTTTTGGTAACTTTTTTAATTTGTTTAAATTTTTGCTATTTGGCTTGCAAAATTTTAACCGGTTGTTTAATACGTGGGAGACAGTGAAAAGGAATCCTAGTTTGGACTTACGATTTTATAGGGTAGAGCAACGTCTGACGTAAACATCGCGCGTCTGTGACGTAACAGCGAGTGACAGCGACTTAGAATATTGCACAAGCCATTGCCACACTTTTCAATTGTAAACAAGTTATCTCCCAAGCTATTAACATGTCTTAAGATCAGAAAGTTTTTTTCTTTACTTTTCCCAGCGAATTTCATTCGTAGCTAAGGAGCAGTAATATACAGTAGCTCTCAAACTTCACTTTAACACAAGACTTCAGTTTTCGAGGGAAGTTTGAAACTGGAATCGGTTAAAATCTTTGTTTTCTTTACGTTTCAACGCTAATTTCAATCGTGCTTGATAAGGTAAAAAAGAACATAGCTCTCGGTTTCAGTTTAGCACAAAACCACCATTTTTTGAAGAAATGGTTCAGTTTTTGTAAATTACAAATAAATAATCTCTCACGTGCCATTAATGAAAACTAAAAGTATGATAAAGTATGATTTCTTACCAATTTCAGTTTTAAATCTCCCCAGAATTTGTTTTTAAATAAAATATAGCTGACAGCTATGAGCTGCGATAGCTTACCAGTTAGGATTAAAATGAGCCCTAAAACGTGAAGAAAAAAATGTAAATTGTAGTTTCGATTCCTTTAAAACGTTTTATATTGAAATCTAGCCTTTTTGATTTAATTGTTTAAAAGGTATTTGTAATGCATTAAAATTTGACTATAACTGTTTGGGATTTTAAAAAATTTTCGTTTACTATGTACTATTTCAAAATTGTCTTTTGATTCAACATTAGGGCGTATTATCCAATCTGTTTTACCAGTGTAATAAAAAATTGCTAAGTAAGTTTAGTAGAAACTAACAGAAAGCTGTGCATCGTATAAAGAAAACTTAACGCGTAACTGTGCAAGCGCGGCTATTGCAGTCTCTTACATCTCCCATCTACACAGTGGCGCACGGTAGAATAGGCGGGGTCCCCCGAAAAGTTTTTCCGGAAAGTTAGCCCCCTGGCAAATGCAGTAAAACTATGTGGTTTTACGTGAAGAATATACCGTAATGTTTTTTGCAGTCAGCCCCTCTCAGTGAAATTCTGAAGTTTTTACATATAGTCACAAATATTAGCGTTTCAATTTTTTTATTAGGCTTAAAAGTTGCGTTTTCTAAACTCCCGAATATTCACGAATTTTTCTTTTTTCTTCGTCAAGTTTTGAATGCTTTTCACAAAGATAAAAATTCGGCCATCAAATATATGCGACCTCTTCACGCATTCGGTAAATGGTTAATGAAAACCCTATAAAAGTGAAAAAAATATTTAGCAAGCTATGTTCCCTCGACTGTAATCGAGGGTTTTGTAAACAAGCTTCAGAAGTGTCTCAAACCCTCTATATCACTATTTTTGCCGCACTACTTAGCCAGGCAATGACATTTCATTGTTTTCGCATCTGGAATAAAGCTTCATAAAAATTTGCTCGTTTGCTTTTCTGCGTGGTTTGTAAAATTAGTTGACAAGACTCTGGTGAAAGTTGTTATCGTTTATTGATAGCATTGCTTTCTGAGATACATTTCACAAAGAAAGCAAGACGTACATACGATAACTACTGCATCGTACAAAAATCTTAATTTTCTTCTTTTAAGTTGCAGGGCTTTGACCAACAAGTAGTTTCCAATTTTTGGATTGACAGTTTACTTGCGCTGCAAATCCCTGCTGTTTAATTGATTTCGATTGAGAAATGTAACCAATTGCTTTGTTCACCATAATTAAGCAACAACCGAAGCTCGCAAGTCATTTTTGTTGTGTAATAGTCGTCGTAACCTACCTAGCTTTCAATTATTTCATAGAAGTCATATTTCTCGTTCTCATGTAGGGCGTCGGCAAAGGAATAATTTTATGGAAATGCACTGTTAAACCAGGCATTCTGAAACGCTTGCGAATTATTGTTGCAAGGGTCGCAGAGTTTGAATGAAGTTAAGTTAAATATGGTCACTCAAACTCTGCGACCCTTGCAACAATAATTCGCAAGCGTTTCAGAATGCCTGGTTTAACAGTGCATTTCCATAAAATTATTCCTTTGCCGACGCCCTATATGAGAATGTGAAATATGACTTCTATGAAATAATTGAAAGCTAGATAGGTTACGACGACTATTACACAACAAAAATGACTTGCGAGCTTCGGTTGTTGCTTAATTATGGTGAATAAATTAATTGGTTACATCACTAGGCTGTGACAGCACTATTGTTCTAGCAGTTGTTAGACTTAGTGCACCTGCGACAACCGCCACTCATTCACGAGTGATACGGCTTCGCAGAGTACTGACAGACATTCCATCCAGTGGATCTAGTATAGATCCCACAAGTGTGGCGGTCTAAGCTATGCTTTATGAAAAGCCTCTAGCATCTTGTCGGTAACCAACTGCACTGAAGAGACCTGACAGGGTTGAAACAGTGTCACTGTCTTAACTTAATATTTTAAACAGAAATAGCCAGATATTTCGCCGCCGCCTTGTAGTAACCGACAGGTGACATGTTTGTGAACTTTTCTGAGGGGTGACGTAATCACATTAAAGGTCAACACATGTTTTGCTTCTTCTCCCCCAGAAATTTTAAAAACTCGGTGCAGACGCTTATACAATTGTTGTTCGGACTTGTTTTTATATCATCTTCGAAGATCTTTGAAGCGCAGTTAACTTGAGTCTCTGATGCGAAAGACGTAGCCAAGTAAACAAGTTACAACGCGCAAACTGGCGTCGTGATCAGAAAACAAAAAAAGGGTCATTCGCTACAGAGAAAATTGTCTAGATCAGTGATTTCAATCGATAGACCCTGGTCTTCACTGGGCCGGTACTTTAGTTAGCCTTCACATCGAGTGAAATTGTAAAAATTTTTCATAAAACCTTGATTTTTTTGTATATTTGTACAACCCTGAAATTTACTTAGATGACATTTTTGAGGTCGCTCATGAAAATGAGAAAAATATGTAACTGGGCCGCATGCTTTTGTGCGTTTCGAAATTGGGCCTGATGCCAAAGACAGTTGAAAAGCAGTGAACTCGATAAAAGTGTCCTAATCGAACTCAATACATCTGACGGAAAAACAAAAGGTGACGTTATACGCGATCTAATGTTATGGGTAAACTTTTAGATAAGCAACGTTAGCTTAGCGTATACACTAGATCAGTAGTTACCAACCTTTGTAATGGCTCGCACCCCTAAAATATCTTGGTATGTTCTCGCACCCCTAAAGTATATTGACATGTGACTAATTCATAACATGTCCGGGGCCAAGATGTGGGCCAATTTTAAAGTCACGGCTGAAATAACATGTGTTGACCTTTTTTTGGAGGTCAGCATCATTTCAATTGAAGGCCATGCACCGGGCATGCTGTAATTAGACACAGATTGTGCAGAACAATTAGCACAGGATGAACTGAGCATGAAAGTATAGTAATACAACACAAAAATCTGAATAACCATCTCGCACCCCTGGTTGGGAGCCCTTGCAATAGTTAAATATGAGTAGACTACCGCAAATATCTATTTTTACACCTTCAAATTGTGTTGCTAAGGCTGGTGTAACGGTTTGTCCGCCAAAATTTGTCCAGCGGTTTTCGTACATTTGCTAGCAATTTCGCAGCGGTTGCGCACTGGCTAAAACCTTTGAGGGAACATTGCGTTACGACCAATGTATTTGTGGTAGATGAAAATGAATTTGGAAGCTGTAATTGTAGTGAAAGTAGGATTATCTGATTTCATCTACACGCAATCGTGTACCTTTAATTATCGACTGCTACGACACAATGCTACAATAGGCAAGATTATACATTGTATAATGCATGTATAAGCAACTGGCAATCGCTTACATTGAACATTGGTAAATGCAGAATTGCTTATGACTACAAACTTCGCAATGCCTAATCATAACTTTATATCACATGGTCCGATATCACTTTTTGTCCTGCAAACGTTCGCTAGGTTTGGTTTATTTATTCTATCGCCGATAGCAAGGTTGCCCGTGGCAAGAACTTCTTCGATAAATTATCTACTTCTTTGACTACAAAGTAAGCGACCACATAATTGGGAAAAATTGTGTACATAAAGAAGCACTCCAGTACTAGAAGTATATCGAGCATATGTTGCGTCATTATGGTGAGCTTTGCCGTTTATAGGTTGTTTTTTGTTAAATAATGTCTCTTTCAATTTTTGCGCGAACATCGTTGAGTGATTGACCATTTTGTTGAATGATTAAACAGTTTGTTTCCAATAGAAATCATTCGCTTGTCTATGTGTGTTGACGCATGTGCTCTTATTGTATTTAAATATGCCGTTTTATAATTGTTTGTCCAAGGTGTATTTTCAAATCCTTTTCTTAATTTACTCACCTTGACAACCTGATTACAATAGGTTCGTCATATAAGAAAAATCTATTTGGCAAATATTGACCCAATCAACTGCTGATGGCTATGTTGGGCCTCTTGTCATTGTTCTTCGACGTGTTTTGTGATAGAACATGGCTTTGAATAATTTATGTACGCCACCCGCTGATGCATGCACGAAGCTCGCCTCGCTTTAATTTTCTTTTTGAAAGCATCTCGTTTCAAACGATAGTGATCAGAAAAAAGGAAGGACTTTAAACCACTTGTAACGTGTTTTTTAGTTTATGGTAAGGCTTTTCAGATGAGCTGTTTTTAATCAGCTCTTTGCAGCCGGACCGATAATTTGACGATGCATTAGCATCAGAACTACTTGATTATTGCAATCACAACAAGCTGATGCTGACGACGTGGCCTATTGCGGCAAAGCACGCCCGCCATTTCGAGCTGGTGATTTCTGCTTTCTGTTCTTGAGAAATGCGACATCTCTTGATTATTTGCACTACTTGTGGTATAAGCGCACTGAGCCGGCAGTTCGTGGTGAAAGGGCACTGAACACAACTTGCCAGATGGTAGCGGTTTTTTCATCGACGAACAATAGAGAAATGATTCGCTAACTTACCTCCTGTCTTTTCTGCAAAACGTGACAAAACAGACCTGTAGACACAGTTTCAAGATTTCCTAATTCTTACCGAGTATCAAACTCAAAGCTGCTTGCTCCGTTAGTCGATTTTGTTGCGTCACAACATAACAATATTTTCGCAGGACGGGAACGGATTTATTTCTGCGGCTGAACTGCGTCACGTGATGACAAACCTTGGTGAGAAGCTGACGGATGAGGAGGTTGATGAAATGATCCGAGAAGCGGATGTAGACGGAGATGGGCAAGTTAATTACGAAGGTAAGCTTCATGCAGTTATTTTCATGCCATCAACAACTGTGCTAGTGCACGACAATCTTTTTGAAGGCAGCATTTGACGTCTAACAATGCACCTTTGGCTGTTTTTTTGAAATACCTGAGCTTTATTCCTGTTTCAATAAAAATGCAGCCATGCTGAGTGGCAGTGGCAGTGGCAGCAGAAAG
The DNA here is from genome assembly GCA_963675345.1 of Trididemnum clinides. Taxonomy (NCBI): domain Eukaryota; kingdom Metazoa; phylum Chordata; class Ascidiacea; order Aplousobranchia; family Didemnidae; genus Trididemnum; species Trididemnum clinides. Next base: position 36,812,366 of record OY776292.1, on the reverse strand, counting down.
AAGTTTGTTTGAAATATTTTTTCTGTTACAAGCCATGGATATATTTCTGCGAGATTGAGTAGATAGCAGACTAGATATGTTCTTTTTACTAAATGCAGTGCGATTACAAGCTTAGGAAATTTTTGTTTGAACCAATATTGCTGTTTATGCTGTCGTGTTGGAATTGACATTTTCTAGATTTGCTTGTACAAGATGGTATTGATTTTCGATGTACTCAATATCGTCGCCGCAACAATATGCTAAGGTGGAGATTGCGCTAGCTAGTCGAATATTACGTTCGTTTTCTCGCTTAAAAGGGATTAGTCGTGCTTGGTCCATGTTTGTCTGCCACTGACTTAGTCGGATTCAATTGTAAAGCCAATTGTTAATTTGAGTTTCACCTATCTCTTTGTTCTGAACCCGTTGGTAGCTATCGTACAGTGAATGCTGCCAAGTGCTCGTCATTTGTTTATTGGAAATCGCTCAGTCCCAAGTGCGGTCGAACCAAGTCATTTGATCGTACCATGTTACGATTCATTGGTTTAACACGTAGTTTCGTATGTAAAGGGGGAGGGGGGTGACAGTACTTTCGTCTCAAGATAAAGGTAAGAATATTGTTTTGGTTTTATCGGGAGAAAAGGACAATATTTTGGACGGACAGAAAACAGTCTGGGAAGAGCTGCAACTCCTTTATACTTTTTGCCCGTGTGGTGGCTGTGAATTGCTTTGTTTGCAGCGGCAACGACAACGACCACCTGTGTAGATGACGGTGATCTTGCTACGGAGAGGTCAATTAGGCTTTTGTTGTCACTCTTGAGAAAGATTAAACAATGCCCCAACTTGGCTGCAGTACTTGTAATAGATGAGCACTGCGCTAGCACTACTGGTTGCCACGAAGCACATGTGAACGTAACGCTGTTCTTCGTATAACTCCATGAAGTTGTTTAGAAGGCCATAAATTAAACTAACTCTTGCGAAACTTACGACTTATTTCATTTTTAGAGTTCGTCAACATGATGATTAGCAAATGAACATTGAAGACATTTTTAGGTTACTTATTTGTTCAGCTTCGTTTGGTTCAACCCTATCGAACCGACTCGGTAGTGTTTATGTTATATGTTGTTGCTGTCATGTGATATAAACAATGTATTAGATTGTTAACTGATTTATGCTAACAGCGCTGTCCATGCGACGAACTCGAAAAAGCAGTGGTTATTTCGCTTTTGCAATATTTGAAAAGTGAATTCTGTGCTGTTTCAATATTTGTGATTAATTTTACATAGCCTGGTATGGTTTATAAAAACTGTTTTCCAGTCTTGATTTATCGGTAGGCACATCAGGAGCTTTGCCAGTTATAGTTGTGTAGACTCACTGTGCCGGCTGCCCATTGTGCAAATATATTCCCGTAGTTGAGCATCTGAAAGAGTTTACGCAATTTTTGGTTACATGCTCATTGCAAATGTTTGTACATTGGATGTTTATGTGAGGACATTTGTTGTTTATTTATTCGGCAATAAAAACTTTATTCGATGTTTGTTATTTTAGCAGTGATAAATGGAAGTGAACAGCATTGCTCACTTGATGATGCAAATTTAACGATTGTGTATTAAATAGTGAATTTATTGTTTATCCAATCAATTATTTGTTTATCCAATCAGGACATTTTGAACTCAGTGACAAACTTGCGCACAGAGAAAGATAAAAGTGAAAACGTCTAGGGAAAAGCAGCCCAAGATGGACAGAGCGATTGTTCCGCCCACGCCACTAGGTAGCAGCAAGTCTTTATTCTAAAATCTCAATGCCGAAAGAAGTTGCTTTTAGTATTAATATCGGTAGTTATAAATAGGTATAGTAAGCATAGTACAGGCATAGTGATGATAACTTGAGCTTGTAATGTGAAATCTCATTGCACCCCCTCAATGCTTAAATCTAAACTCATAAGACTAATTTTTTTGAAAGGAAAGGGGTAAAGCTTCTTTATATTGGTGCGACTGGTTTTCGGTCGCACATTTCCCCTACTATCTTTATACCGGTACTATGTCTACTATGCCTGTACTACCTCTACTATGCTTCTTTATAACCATCCGTATTAATGTTATTTAATCGCATCGAAACTGATTTGAAGAATTTGCTTCCTAAACTTTATTTTTTCCGTTCTTCCAGTCAATTTTTTAATCAAGCTGATGAAATGGCATTTGCCAAATATTTTTGTAAATACAGTGGAGGCCACTCATTGTAATCACGGATAATGTTATCAATCGGTTAATGTCAGAATTCCTGATCCCCACTCGAACGTAAAAAATACATTACAAATAAGCTGCTTATTGTAATCAATACATCGGTTATTGTTATCAAAAAGTTTCCAAACTCTGGGACAATTTTGTCTACTAAGAATTATGATCTTTTTTCTGGCAAAGCAGACATTAATTGCGTAATTTTACCACAAATTCGGCGGAAAATTTTGGCGTTTTTTTGTGTCTCTTGGGCAGGAACTAACTTGGCTAAATCATTCAGTAAATCAGTTGCGACCAGTATCTGACGTAAAAATTAGTGGCACTGACAATGACTTTTGTTTTGTTTAATTTTTCTCCTCTTCAAGATAAAGAAACACAGAGATTTAAGCACCAAAAACAAAATTCTAATTTTAGACAGCTATGATGAGCTACCTTAGATGGGGCAACGAGAGGCAGCGGCAAAACTGCTTGCTACGCGTACAGGTTTCCTTCATGATACAGTGAAATATCAGTTTTCATTTCTTTTGTTAATGTTCTCAATTAGTTATTGTTATCACTAAAGGATGTTCTTACAGTGATCACATCAAGCGGCGTCCACCTCAATAGAATTCCGGTAGAGATACTTTCTCTCCTCCAAATCGTTAAGATGCATAGCAGCTTCAATATATCAAATACTTTTATTTAAGTTCCAAAGTTTTTGGCACATCATATAAGTTGTGTATACATATTCATTTGCGAGTGTAATTTCTGGTCGTGCCATCACCGGCTGCCTCTCGTCTTCCCCTATCCTTTTTTCCCTGAGGAGCCTCTACCTCCCCTACGAGTTACCCTAACTTTTTTCGCTCTGTCATCTTATGGCAGGCTCTTTGTCTCCCAACCTCCTTTCCCATTTTAGGTTTGGCGAGACTTGGAGTAAAACCAAGACTTTGCAGGTCCTCCTAGAAAGATTATGCGTCTAATCACCTGCTCATGCTTTTTCCTACTTCTAGAGAAGTTCTCTTTGCTTGTCCTCCCCTCCTCCTCGGAACCCGCCTTCCTTCACTGTTGAGTCAATCTTCTCCTCTTCTTGCTCCCTCTCAGATCTTCTCCCTCTGGTCAAGGTGCGTCTCTTGCTCACCTTGATTCTCTCACACCTCACAATCTGGTGATTTGGACAGATGACTTTGTTCCTTTCCTATTTGCCAACTACTCTCTTTGTGCCACTGAGGCTTCCCTTTCCTTTTCGGCAGGCCCAGTATATTCAATCTTTTCCGCTGATGCCTGCGACATTCTGCAAGCTCTTTGCTGGACTCGGCAGCATCAACAAGTTTGCCATTTCTCTTCTCCTGTTTGGCTCTCGCTCTGTCCTTTTTTCCGTCTTTCCTTTTACCTCAAACTCTCAGGAAGATCTGGTAGGAAGTGTTTTCTTTTTTCTCCTGTACTACCAGACTACAATGGGTCCCCCGACACTCTTTTCTCCCGGGGAACGACGTGGCTGATGAATTGACCAAACGGGAAGCGTTACTCGTGCCCTCTGCAGTGCTTTGTGAAGTCTCTCTTATCTCTTGTATCCTCTGTGAAGTTAGAGATAGAACGTCGGCAAGCTTAAGTTTGTGGTGAACGTGGTGTGCACAGTGCAGTCAGCTTTCGTGACCAGATTCGCAAAAGGTGACCACAGACAAGTAAAAATATAGGAATTCTTTTTGAATTTCTTTCCATTGCACGTGAAAAATACCAAAATAATTACTACATCTATCAGGGCTGCGAACTCGGTTTTGTTTTATGTTTTATTTGCCATATTTATCCTCCATTCACGAGAAAGCGAATTGTATCGCTATACTTTGGACGGTAAGTCCGCACTCGCTTGGGAGTTGCCTTTTTCGAGGTTTATGGGTCACCTGTCTTCCACATGAAGGTGGGGCGTCCCGTTAAGTGCCTTGCCCAAGGACACAACAAGCGAACTTGCCGGCTTGTTCTCCACAACCTCCCCTAAATGCCGAGCGCCAAGCAGGGAAGCTGTGAATACCATTTTTTAAAGTCTTTTGGTATGACTCGACAAGGGGAATGAACCCCAGGTCTACCGACTGCGAAGCGGACGCTCTAACCACTACGCCATCGCGTCGGTCTTTGTATCGAGTTTAAGTTCGAGTTCAGCTTGTTTTGCGAGTTCAAATTCGAGTTCGACATTTTTATTTTTGCAAATTCAAGTTCGAGTTCGAGTCCTGTCAAAATTTATCAAGTTTTTTCCAGTTCAGAAAATAAAGTAATTGACTTAGCCTAAGCACGTTCGCAGTAAAATTGCGCGTTTAAACTTATGTTCAAACATCTGTTTTAATAAACAAATGTCGTTGCCATAACCAGGTAATATGAGTATTGTGAATTTGCCATGAAAGCGAAAATTAAAAAATAACTTAAAATTTAATCATTGTAGGTTTCCTAATTATGCGCTTTCGATCAAAACAAAGACTATGTCTGCGACTCATTGTTTATGAAGAAAAAGTTGACTGTCAACTAGGTCACCCATTCTTTACTGTGACTGTTTACATTGCAAAACTGTAAAATCTAATTAGAGCGTTCTTTTCAGTGACCTAAATGTTTTCATAAAGCTTTAGAGTTTTAAAGCAGACTAAAAAGCAGCAGAAAGCAGACCTAGTTTAGGTCGAGCTTAAGCCTAAGCCGAGCTCGCGCAAGTCGGGCTTACAAAGAGAGGCTTGGTGGTATGCAGGCCCAGTTGGCAGGCGCTTTCTCTCAGCCTGGGTCGTTAGTATGTCTTTCAGAAATGTCAGACAGAAACCGAACCTGTCAACCTGGAAGGGTAACCCCTCACACCGATGTTCAGCCAGGGCTTACTACTTCGGAAAACGCTCTTTTCAGGGCGGGGCAATGTGCCCCTGTCAGGGCACACCGTCAACAAGTTCCGAAGGCCAGCAGTCTTGAAGCTAAACATCGAAGGCCTCGCTGCAAGCAAGATGAATGTACTTCATCATCTCCCCCTGCAGTATCAGGCACTCGTCATTCTACTTCAGAAGTCCCACTGCACTTGTGCAGATAAGCTAACAATACCAGGATTTACACTAGCTGGGCCTTCTTTAAGCAGGAAGCATTGCCTTGCGACGTTGGTCCATGACCGGCTAAAATGGACCCTTGCTGGTTAGTCTCTAGCTACATCGAAGACTAAGTGGTTATGCGTGGACGTTGATGGTTATAGAATTGTAAATGTCTACAAACCTCCACCTAGGCGACTGCAAGTGTCTGATCTCCCAGTGTTCCCTCACCCCGTTCTCTATGTTGGCGATTTTAATTGTCCACGTGTCAATTGGGGTTGTAGAACCAGCAGTGCCGATGGAGAGTGCCTTGTTGCTTGGTCAAACCTTAACGGCCTTGTCCTTCTCCACGACCCAAAGGACGTGGCCACCTTTCATTCTGGCCGCTGGAACACTGACACCAACCCTGATCTGGCATTTGTCAGTGTTGGTCCAGATAGCCGTGTATCTAACAGACGCATCTTAGAGAAGTTCCCTAGGTCACAACATCGACCCTCGCTTATTGTTCCACCAAGACTTGCTCTACCTGTTCCGAGCAAGCCTGTTGAGCGATGGAACTTCGGCAAGGCTGGAGCCACTACAATGCATTAACCAACAAACTTGCTAAGAGTTTGTTGCCAACAGATTCACCGGATATGGATCTGGCCTACCAGGACTTCTGCAATGTCACCAGAACAGCAACCAAAGATTCTATCCCACGCGGTCGTCGAAATAACCACATATCATGTTGAGATGCTGAGTGCGAGAACCTGTACTGTGCATTTCTGCACTCGCCTGAAGAAAGCAACTCTAACGGGGCTTCCACTGCCCTACTCCTCAGGCTCCACAAGAAAGGCAGAGATCGATGGTCCGAGGCAGTTTAGACTATCAACTTTTCGCACTTTCGTGGAAAAGCATGGAGTATATTGAACAACCTAACTGGTAGATCACGACGCCCCCCTCGTCACTGTGCCGTCTCAGCTAACGCTATTGGGTCCCAGCTGATTAGAAACGGCAGATACGAGAGTATTGACCGTGAGTCATCTCGATTCATCTTGCAAGAAGTGTAGATCTTTGGAAGGCCTCTTCAACAAGTCCAGTGAACATCTCTGAAAGTTTTACTTCTCAGTAGTTCGCTGCTGTCCTCAAACACCTGAAACTAGGAAAAGCTCCGGGCTCAGATTCTATTTTCCCGGAGCTAATAATCCATGCTGGAGCTGCACTGAAGTCCTGGTTGTGTGGCTTCCTTTCTTCCTGCCTGCGCCGCCTCAAAATTCCAAAAGTCTGGAGAAGAGCACTGGTAGTGGCGATCTCTAAACCCAAGAAGTCTGTAGAGGACCCGAAAAGCTATCGTCCCATCTCCTTGGTTTGCGTCCCCTACAAGATTTTCGAGAGGCTTATACACGCTCGTGTTGAGCCGATTGTTGACCCACTTCTCTCTAGGGAGCAGGCTGGGTTCCGACGGGGAAGGTCAACCGTGGATCAGACTGTTTTGCTTACTCAAAACATCGAGGATTCGTTTGAGGCCAAGAAGGCTGATGCCGTGTTTGTCAATCTGATAGCTGCTTACGATGCTGTCTGGCATCGTGGTCTCACTTGCAAGTTGCTTAGGCTTCCAACAGACAAGCATATGGTCCAGATGATCTCGGAACTTTTCCACAATAGAAGTTTCACGCTCATTAGTGGTGACAGCAAGTAAAGCAGGTTTAGACATTTGCGAAACCGCCTCCCACAGGGATCGGTCTTGACCCTCCTTCTTTTCAACATCTACACATACGATCTGCCTTACATGACTTCTCAGAAGTACGCATATACTAATGACTTAGCATTGCTATATGCTTCTCAAGATTAGAAGGCGGTGGAGGACACTCTTAGCCAAGACATGACTACACTTTCAGCTTATCTCCAGACTTGGAGGCTAAAGCTCAGCAATACGAAAACGGTGACGGCGGCCTTTCACCTAAACAACAGAAAGGCCAAACGTGAGCTTAATGTCTACAACAATGGCAACGTGTTGCCACCCTGTTTAGTCCCAACGTATCTTGAGGTAAAGCTGGATAGGTCGCTAACTTTCCGTCACCACTTCGAGGCTTTGCGCAAGAAACTCTCCACCCGAGTCGCACTGTTGAGGCGACTCGCGGGATCCGAATGGGGTGCAGGTGCAAAAACATTGCGCATCTCTGCTCTATCCTTGGTTTACTTCACCGCTGAGTACTGCGCACCAGTTTCGTGTAGTAGTACGCATACTCGCCTCATTGACAGCATTCTCAATGATGCTTTGGCATTCTCACTGGATGCTTGCGTCCCACACCAACGGAGAACTTGCCTGTCTTCGCAGGCATCCAGCCAGCTAAGCTCCGCCGATTTGGAGCGACACTTTCCTTGGTGAATCGTGCTACCCATGATCCCGACCATGTACTGCACGGACAGTTTGTTGGGCAGCAGAATGCGCACCTGGCGAGACTTAGATCAAGACACCCATTTGTACCTGCTGCGTGGAAACTATCACGTAGTTTGTCTAAACTGGACATCGGCGTGAAGCAGTGGGCGAAACATAAATGAAACGCGGACTACTTGGAGAGTACTTCAAGGGTCCGTGCTTTCATTCCCAGGGTCAGTTCAAGGTCACTTGAAGTGGGTCTGCCCAGAACACCTTGGGTAAGGTTCAATCGCCTGCAGACTGGTGTAGAACGTTTTCACTCGTCCATGTACAAATGGGGTCTTGCTTCATCACCAAATTGCGAATGTGGTGCCACCAAGCAAACTGCAGATCACGTTATATCTTCATGTCTCATACATCATGTACCAAGAGAAACACGAGGCCTGCAGGTTTTGCATGATGCAACTCGATGTTGGCTTAACACCACCACTGCCAGCATCTAATCTGGGCAGCGCAGCAGCCCGGGGTGGTAAAAGAATAGACCCTCGGCCGTGGCTTTGATTTGTGCTGGCCAGGATTGAGGTTGGGTGCCTGACCAAACGACGACGACGACGACGACGGTGGTGAGCAGGAACTAAACTCAAACGACACTTTTGAAACCGCGGCTTAATGTATTATGACGTTACCGTTAATGAAAGTCTAGATTATGAAGGGATTATGAGGTTGCCGTGAAATATAATATATTTTGTGGTGTCATGTTGGCAGATAGCACGCTGTACGTTATTGTGGTGCGATACAAATGGATGTTGTTGCTTGCAAAAAGATTTACTGTTACTAATTTACCCCTTTGAACCCTGGTTTCTCTTTTGAAACCTTTGAATGCTGGCGATAAACAAAACTATTCTATTACTAGATTAAATAAACCAAAAGTGATGGTGATGTGAGCCCAACTTTAATAATTTGCTGGCCGGTACACCGACTTACGGGGTAATGACGGTAGACCCAAAGGCCGGTTAGCCGATCTTTTGGGTCTATAAAGCTTCTCAGTAAGGCCGGTTTTCATGTCAGCAGGGTTCAAGAGGTTAAGCTACTTGAAGCCCATTGCCCGAATTTAGCAACAGCAATACACTAACAACGGTTTTGCCTCATTGCATACATTAGTCGCGATTCAAGCCATCTACAATAGTGACTTGTAAGAAGCTGACTTAAACAATTAGTAAGCCATGCTTAACGCTAAAACTCCTTTTTGCATACGAAATCGATGACTTAAGTTGGGCTTGGACCATTTTAGAAAAACTCTGGCTTAAGCCTTTTGCATAAGATCCTTAATTTCCAATAATTTGATTCTTTTTAAATTCCGCTGTAATGATATTGTACAAATGAAAACAAACTCGAACTCGCTTTAAATATTTTCGAGTCCCACAAAATTTTGAATTTCGAGTACAAGTTCAAGTTCGAGTTCGGCAAAAAGATCGAGTTTTTTCGAGTTCGAGTTCGAGTTTGAGTTCGCAACCCTGACATCTAATCTCGATGATCTTCAAGAAAGTGGCTAGGACATTATGATGGGTAAAGTTAGGCGCATGACAGTGCTTTCACAAAGGCAGGAATCTACTTTGAAGCACAACGCAGAATGAAGGAGATGAACTCATAAGCATTATTTATTTTAATGCGATCCGAGACTATGAGCATAAAGGGTCACATTAAGACTTGAGGAAAACTTTCTCGGCCGAAAGAGAAGACTTTGTTGTAATCAAAGAACTTAGTTCAGTTATTTTGATGTTTTGCTTCACCTTTTTAATGCTTTTTGTGCATATATGCCGCATCAACCAACTGATAAAACGATTTATTGTTTCTTGAGGTTGGTTATTCAATTCTGTATTTGATATAGGTTTGTTGTCTACAAACTGAAGTAGGCAGCGTCCAGCATTTTGCAAGCCATTCTGTTCAGGAGGTCGCTTATCGGTCACTTCATAGATAAGAAGTTACAACCTACTCTATGCAGTGCTGTAGATGGAGCTCATTGTTTGTGCAAAGTCTCTTAAGCGGTAAAATTGCGGTAGTTGTTACTTACAAGCTTACTTTCACAATGCACATGTGCTAACTTGCATTTGAATTATGGAGTGTGTGCTTACAAATAAGAGCAAAAACTAGGGTATGTCTGTGTGCTCACAAAGCGCGGTTACGCCATGATAGCTGCATATCGACCTGTAGATGATCCTCTTTCTCACCAAGGTCCTGCTCTTGCCCAACTTGGCTTTCTCACAAATTACGAGATTGATAGCTTTGTCTCTTTTTTTCGGCAAAGAAAAGTCCCGAGTTCTTGTCAACTGCTTACTTTGTAACATTGAAACTATTTTTTCTATTTAGGCAGGCCTAGTTTGTTCAAATTTTGCTACTGAAGCCAATGCCAATCTGCAGGCCCTCCAGTGTTTTCGCTAAAACCAAAAACACTGCCTCTTTTCCTTCTCTTGTCTCGGTCTTTCCTTTTTTCTTACTCTCTCTGACACATTTGACAGAAACTATCCATTCTTTTCCTTTTCTATCAGGCTGCAGTCGGTTTCCAATCACTCATTTTTTTTCCAATAATCACACGGTCACTACGCTGGTCACATGAGATGCGCTGTTTCAGCCACCAATAGTCTTTGCAGTCTCTCTCTTTTTACCTCTTGTATCCTTGCCTCTCGGTTACCTATCCAAGGGATCCCAATGCGCACAAGGCACTTGTCAGGGCCAAATCGCTTAGGGTGGAGAACCGAGAAAAAATGAACTCCCAGTTTACAAGGTTAGCCTAACAATCACCTCCACAATAATTCTAAGCAAAACAATTTCATGCAATCAACATCGTTTATCTCGGACGTCAATTGCTAAGAAAATAGTTTAAAAAGAAGAACAAGAAAGTGTTGGAAAATAAGGCTCGAAATTTTTGCTGCCTCGAAGGCGGTAGCCTACATGTATTCGAACTGACATGGGTAGATCCGGTTTGATATATAAGAGCTCTTCGCAGTCATCGCTAAAAGCGAGTACTGCTCGTTATATAAAAAGCTTACCGTGGTCCCACGTGTGAAAGATTTTTTTGAAAACACGAGCAAAACAAGATGACAGACTATTTAAAATCAGACACATACTCAAAGAGGGAGGAATCTCACCCACTTCTTGTTGTCAAAGCCAAATAATGTTGATTGTGAACAGCACCGATATATCAAAAGTCGATAAATATTTGTCGCACTTTCATGCTGTACGAACAACTAAAGAAGCGCCAGGCTAAAAAGCTGTTGCCCACATCTCCTTCAGGGTTTCGGAATTTCAACATTCCATAGGCTACTCTTAAAAACGCTCTGATTGTTTGAATTCGTGAAGCAACGGGATTGTTGTAAAGTGCCTTTTCCAAAAACATAACAACGTAGTTACGTTGAGAGTTGAACGCATGACCATTGCCACTACAAAACGACGTTGCAACAGCTCCACCTTATTGCTAAGGTATCGACGCGACGAAGATTGTTCAGATCAACAGAAAAGCAATTACTGCAAAGTGCAGGTAATGCTACTACCAAGAAATCAGTCTGAAACGCTACCGCGCATACTTCTAGTTCGTGTACTACATCTGCCAATCTTGAGCTTACAAAACCTACCACCAACTGGCGCTACTGCGCATGGTTTGCACTTTTATCGTGTAATTTGTAAGAGAAAAAGTTGTGCTCGCGCGAGGCAAGCGAGCGTTGGATGTAGTTTCAATCATTAGCTTGCCACAGACAGGCAGTAGCAAATAAACTGCTACTCGTTGCTTACAATTTAAAGTAAGGCCAGAAATAATTGGAATAAGTTTCACAATGTTGATGAGCTGTTAAAAGAGAAATTCTTTGGGAGAGTGGGGAGAAATCGGTAATTTAAGAAAAGTGCAAATATTTTGAAAAATAAAAGTGTTTAGGCATTTTTAAGAGGAATTTAGAATTTAGATCAGGAAGATATGGAGTCGTCGTGTAAAACGCAAGCCACCAATAAAGCTGAAAACAAATCCGTTTTTTATTGTTCGTAATCTTGTGATCAATATATATTGCAGCAAATAACAATTTTCAAGTTTTATCAAAACTGTGTTGACTTGATTCACCCTCAACTGAACATTGTTGAAATCAAAACCTTTTACATTATAATTCATCAGAAACTTAGAAACTGTCTTAAAATATGGTGAGTGGTTGAGGGTAGTAGTATACTGGTAGCTTATTGTACCGTAGTAACCTACAGTTGGCCCAAACACCCTGCTTCTGTAAGGGTGCGGTAGTTACAGCCTCCGGTTTGCTGTCGGTCCACTTGGGCACAATTTCCATGTCGTAACATATGCTTTAAAAATAGCATCCACATATTTCCTCCACGTCGCTCAGCAAAAGAATTATGAAACTGAGTTTATTCAGAAACGATTACGAAAGTGCAATCTGCCTCAAGCAAATGCCTGAGCTAGTAGCCAGTGTTGTCGTCAGAACAACAACAAACCTGAATTCAATAAATAGTTAAAAAGATAATTCTGTCTTAAAGTGACAACTCTACTCGCAGGGCCTTATTATTATGGTCGAAAAGCAGGGGTGTGCAACGTGCGACCGGCTCAAATGCGTCCGCTACGCAAAACTTTGCGGTGCACCGAAGGGTGTGGTTCATGGTCCGCGTCCATCAATCAGATTTTTAAGTCGACCCCTATGATATTCAGCTTTTTTTGAGACCGATCTCTCAAACAAAAATAATCTTCAAGCTTATTTTGTGACAGAAATTGCCAAAGGAGTTGTGGTCAAAACATCGTTTTCCGAAAAGAAAGATTTTAAGTTGGTGTGACAACAGAAATTGGCAAAGTATATTTATTCCACAGCAATGTTCACCTTAGAAACTGTGACTAGGCCGGGGAATCTTCCACGATTGCGAAATCGGCTCTTCTGCCAAAAAAGTTGCGCACCCCTAATCTAAAGAATATCAATTCAATCGGCTGCGTTGGCTTTAACCAAACAACAGTTGTGAAGGCTGTAACAGTAGTTGATATCAGGTGACGGAAGTAAAAATATGCTCGAAAAATTATCGTTTGCTGCGTCGCCAATAAAGCTGTAACCGTTGAACTTTGTTGTTCGAATAGCTGGTTAATGTCTCTCGTGAAAGCTTTCGACCGCTTTTCTGCCTTTCAACCACATACTTTTTAAGAAAATGAAGAAAACGCTAATTTCTTCGTTATACAAAACTTCAATACAGTTTTGAATAAGCTTTATCTGTGCCTATAACGTTAACTGATAAGTACGTCACGAAAAGCTCTTGGTGATGCAGCTTGCTTTAAAGCTTTATTAAAACACATGCTACAAAGAAGCGTTTAATATGACGTCACCTCACTTCCTAAATGGTTGAAAGATTTTTCAAGTTGATAAGTATGGTTCTGACGTTCGTCTGAGTTTTAAGCTGTTTTTCTACATCAAGAGATACGGATAGAAAAAATTATCGTTGATTTTTTTCACCCACTCCCTTATAACACTCATCTCTGCTCAATGATCAGTCCTTCCCAGTTTCATGCTTACTTGTGAGGTAGTATCTGAGGATTTAGAATGTTCGTACAAGCAATGATCACTTTTCTTTATTTTGTAATTATCTACTTAACTGGGTTTCCATAGCCAACATTAATATGACTCAACTTTTATTTGATGGTTTTGTGATGTGATTTATATTTCATACTATTGCGTGCGTGAAGTCACACGGTTTTAAGAATTGGAGTCAACTGAGTGTTGGGTTATTTTAATTATAATGGGATGCGACTAATAGCATAACTGTATAAGATTAAACTAACTTTAATTTTTTCAGGCAGACCAACTAAATGAAGAACAAATTGCAGGTAAACATGACTTTTATGGATTTTTGATTCATCTTTTTTTTTAATTAGGTTTAGAACGGTATCTCTTAACATTGCTGTACAGCGTGAAGTTGTTTGTTGTTATGCCTAGTAATTTTGTCATACAGGTTCTGTAATCAACCCAAAAACGGAAATCCAGATTTAGGAAAGTTTACTTTCGTGATGTGAAATTACTGAATCGCGGAAATACAAAAATTCATGGCAAAAAATAGAATTACGGATATTTACTCTAAACAAGAAATTACTAAATTATGGAAATAGTGATGAAATAAGAAAGCCGCTGAAACATCCAATTTTATTGGATGATTGAATTGAGCTCAACTAAGCTTTTCTTTAAATTTCCTTGTTTCTGCAATTTCTGTGATTTGGTTGGTATTTTTCCCTACTTTTACTAAAATTTCCGTAGTTCCACGATTTCGTATTTACCTAATTTAGGGTTGCATGGTTCTGTTTGTGAATTCACAACAAATATTTTTAATCTAAGCAAAAATATGATAGCCAGTAAACTAACGCACATTTTATTTTAAAACGTTTTTTTTTACACTTAAAGGATCTTCAGTTATAAATAAAATGCAACCTACTAGGCTAAGTGTAATTATAACTGGTGATGCTTTAAGTATAAAGCGAAAGGTTTTGAAATAAAATGCTTACTAGTTTACTGGCTATCACATTTCTGCTCAGATTAGTAAAGAAAGCTTACTTTCATGCTCCTAAATATTTTTAACTTTTACGAAGTTAAATCGAAGGTCCTCGTGCAAGCATTGCTTAGTAGGTTTGATCTTTGACCTTTTTTTTTGGTGGTGTTAAATCGATTTTGCGAAAGTGACATTAATAGGAAGGAAACCGAACTTAAGGATTTCATGCAAGTTTGTAGAATTTGGCGCTCGAACGTCCATCACAAAATAAGATACTGGTGGAAAAATTGGGTTTGTATCGAGTCATCGACGAGCGATTTTGTCTGTATTGTTTGCAGTGCATGTGATAGACGTGCATTGCACTAGCAGTGGGTGTAACTCCAAAGCAGGTCTAAACACAAGGTGTTAAGGTTGGTTCTTACATTGGGTGGTGCAATGAGAGCAGAAACGTCGCGGGAATCCATGCCACCAGGATAGGCTCGAAAAATGTGACCCACCGGTTTATAAACGGTTGCTATTATTTTTTAAAGCCATAAGGACATCAGCGGGAATGTCGCCCATGTCGTTGCAGTACCATCAGTGATTATCTGTTCAGATCATTAAGCATATTGCACTCTTTTTAAAGTGTTACCCCTATTTACCCTAAAGTAATTGCGTTCGGGACAGACTGCCTTTCTCCCTTCTCTGATGAGGCCAGTAGCGCCTGAGAAAGAGAATTTAATTTCGTTTGGCTGTTGTTCTCTGCATAATTTCAACAATTTTCCTAATTAAATTACAAATATAACTATTAATTTTAGCAACAGTGGAAGCTAGGTCGAAGGCAGGCAAACGCAAAAAATAGAAAATTTGATCAGTAACTACTTGATAACTAATTTGCTTTCGATAGACAACGTGTAAGTTTAGCCATGGATTCCTATACAATCATTACTTAGAATTCAATCGTGGATGCGGATCGAAGCGATTGATTATTTCCAGCTTTTCAGATACGCCTTCAGTAGTTTAATCAACAAATTAGTCGTTGTTGAAGTCATATTTTGAAAAATAATTCTCTTCTGGTGAACAAACAAAAAAAAAGCAAGTGGCGGTTGGGCTGTCAAAGGTTCACAAACTGGAAAATATATTTTTTTTCTTGTATTTGGAATGGTGACCAAAATAGAGCTCTAAAAATTTCCTGGGAAGAAATAGGTGAACTAATCTCTTAAAAAGCAAATTTTACAATTTTCGGAGTCTTCACACCCAGTCCTTCTCTTGAACACGACCAGGGATGAGTTGGCTTCATACATTTTTGTGGGATAAAACTTTTGTATTAAAATATACAACCACTTTAAAACAAAACTTGTGATTGTTAACATAACAATCTATACAACAATATTTGTTTGTGCTGTGTAGATCGTTATGTTGCTATGTAGATGTAGTTATATTGCTGTGTACATGTAGATCTTTATAGCAATATTGCTGTGTGGACCAACGTGCCAGCAACTAAAAAATAATTGATAAAAAACAAACGATGTTAGCCATCCAAATGTAACCTTCCTCCAAGCAGCTTTCTTTGTCTTCTTTATATCAACCGCGTACTTGTTAAAATTTTTAAATTTTTTCAGTTAAAATTAGTTAAATTGTTAACCAGTTAAAATTTTTTTAAAAATTTTATCTTGATCTTACTTCACCTGTAAACCGTGATCAACCGGTGATGATATCGTTGCGCTGTCTTTCAGCAGTCTATCGAATGTCTGGCACTATCTTAAACAACGACCGGAAATCCGATGATGACGTTGTGAATGCTCTTTAGGCTCAGCTTCCACTAGCGCACACAACAAACGTACGCTGAAGTTGACGATATCAATAAGCCTACGCTGAAGCTGGAGCGCTCAGCCAGCGTACGATGAAGTATTTTTTCTTTATGTTGTAAAACCTTTCTTACAACAGGCAGTGCTTGTCAGCAAATTAATCAAATACTCCGGTTTACGCCTGAGCATGCGTGGGCGTACGCCGGTGGTACTCAGCTTTATGACGCTCAACATAAATAATTTTAAGCAACAAAACTTTGCCCGGTTAAAATACAAAAACATTCAACAAACATGATTGGTTAATTGCGCGAAACTATATAGTTTTAAACTTTTTGGTTTTGCCCTTTATCAAAACTTCTATGGAGCAACGAATTTTCTAGATCAGAAAGATTTCAACATGCTATTGAAAAAATGAAATATCACCAATTTTTGGCACTTTGCAACAGCAACGTTGGCCAAGACTTATTTCAATCATGGCCGAATAAATTCGGTTTCATTCATTGCATTATTCTTATTGCTGAGTGTCAAGCAAAAAAGATCTAATGTGATTTTATTTTGTTTATTCAAAAGTTTATCGACATGCATGTTCAAGTTTCTGGCACACAGGTCAAGAAATCTTGGCTACTATACGACCCGGGTTCAATTTCATTGTCGAGTCATGCTTAATGCTTTGAAAACAGTCTTTAACTTTTTCTTTGGCGGCCAGCAGCGAGAGGAATGCGCAGGCGCACACGCAGACACGATTAGATTTCCCGCTTAAATTGATGACATCACCATACGTTAGCATTGTTGTGAACGGTATATATAAATTTGAGGGAGAGATAAAGTGTTTCTTACCGCCTTTCCTGGGTATATCACTGGAAATACGCAAAAATAAAATACGTGGCCGTACAAATTATGGTTTGCAATGTTTCTGGTACTACTGTACTTAGATAGCGTCAATAGATTCTGGTACCAAAACTAAGCGCTGTTGAATTTCCCTCAGCTTGTAGCAAATTGCTCAGAAAGTTTTCGTTTATCATTTTCAACAGAATTCAAGGAGGCTTTTTCTCTCTTTGACAAGGATGGAGACGGCACCATCACCACAAAAGAGTTGGGAACAGTCATGAGGTCGTTGGGTCAAAACCCCACTGAGGCAGAGCTCCAAGTAACTTAATGTTTAATAACGTTTATTGTGACGTCACCATTAACTTTTAGATGAAGGTTTATGACTTCAGTTTTTCATTGTCTATTATTGTGTTGGTGTAATTATGATGTATTAGTAATTGTTATATCGTGTGAAAAAGAAAAGATGTAATCATTTGTTTTGCTATTGTGAGAAACAATAGCGTGAGATCGCTTGATATAGCTAATATTTCTGCATAAAAATATAGTTGAGTGCAAAATTGGTAGCTTGAACACCCTGTTGCCATCTTGCAATTAGTTGCCCAAAAGGTTTTTCACAATGCACTGAATTGTAATCGTTAAGTGTAGATGCCATAGACTTGAACGGGTTCTTGCTTTGCACTCACTGCAAAAAATATTCATGAGTGCAGTTCAGCTCCTGAATCGAACCTGGCTTTCGAGGTAGTATTCAGATTTCCCAGTCTAGCGTCCCACATTGCCAAGATCAAATTTTAAAGTTTCAATATGTTCAGTCAGCCATAGAAACTAATGTGCAGGAAATCATCCAAATCTATTAGAATATCTGAGTCAACTCCCACAGCGACCATCGTAAGCTTTGTGATGAAGAATTGACATCACCATCAAAGGTTAAATGTGGTCATGAAGCCACATAAAAACATGTTGTAGCATGCTGATATCTTTAGACCTTGGTTTGGCCCACGTCGGAGCTGTGTACAAACCTACAGAAAAATGGAGCGATGTGCCGTGACGTTTTGGTAAACGAAATGCTATCATTCATGAAACTCTTGCTGTAGTTTAAACTTCAAATATTCCAATTATCTAATAATGCCCTCAAATCCTATTTTAGGAGTGTCCTGTTATGCAATTTTAATGCGGCCATTTACTATAGTTCTTCGTAGTTCTTGTGTGAGAGCAGTCATACCTGAGTTTTCAGGACATGATCAATGAGGTGGATGCTGATGGTAATGGAAATATTGACTTTCCTGAATTCCTTACAATGATGGCGAGAAAGATGAAGGATACTGATAGTGAGGAAGAAATCAGAGAAGCGTTTAGGGTTTTCGATAAGGTGGGATTTAATCGGTAAAATGTTTGTAGAGAAAATTGATTAACATGTGATAATTAATAAATCCATGTCATGGTAACAATAAATGTCATAATTACTTTATGCCAATCATGTGTAAGAAAAAATAAAATTAGTGAGCCTAATGTTAACGGTCGAATTTAGTTGGTTGGGGTGGTCAAAGCAGTCAGTCTCCAAATAGGTCATGCTCTATGCCAGGGTTTGGCAACAATTTAGTGGCCGCGGGTTAAAATTCTTTCTGCGATACCTCAACAGGCCAAATTACCACTGCAATATGATGCACACATTGCCCTCATTAACTGTTTTCTGTTTGTTTCTTTCTATTTGGTCTATTGATTTCCCTCAAAGCAAGGTAAAGGCGTTTTTTTGTGGTCTGTAGCAGATCCAAAGTTTAAAATTATAACAAAATCACTTGGCAGATTTTTTTTGTTTTCGCATTGGCAATCTTAACTTTTCAAAGTGCAAACTCATCCTGTAGCCAAGAAAAATAGCCTTTTTAAATTTTGACTATACCAGTCGTAAATAGACATGTTCCTTAAAAGTAAGGACATCATTGGAATTACGTACAATTCAATAACAGCTTAACAAGGAATCAAGAGACAGGCCATATAAGCCGGCTTGTGGGCAGGTTCAGAGTCTTCGCTACCAGGAAACTATGGGGTTCGAGCCCACCTGAAAGGTTTTCGTGTTTTCCTGTTTGTAGTTGTACTAAATTCCTGGTTTTGCTTAAAGCAGAGTTGGGTAACGTGCGCGAAGTTGATGCCACTGCTGTAAATTTACATAGGCAAACATTGATCTTCAGAAAAAAGGTTTGCAGCATTGGTTTGAAAGGAACATCCGCAAATGTACGCTTTGGTGATATTCATGAGAAAAAAAGGGTTTGCATTCTATTTGAGCGAAAAATGTGATAAACCAACACTTGCACGAGTGTAAAAGAGTGTAAAAACAGACTGATTACGCCATAACGGCACAGTCTTAAAAAATAACAACACAGTCTTACACAGCAACACACAGTCTTAAAAAATAAAAAAAGCAAGCCCCCTCAATTTAGGTTTGTGCTTGTTCTGTGTTTACTTTGGCAACGGCATTGGGCCTAATGATTTCGCTTCGCGGGCCGAAGGCAGTGATGAACGCGACACTTGAAATTCATTTTAATTCGATACCGATATCGATAAGGTATCGCCGATACAAGTATCTAGATACTCCTATAGCTTTTTGTAAAAGCGGCTAAAATGTCCCTATATGCTTGCTAGCTGCTCTCCTCTACCTTGATAATAGTGAGGCTGGTTAGCCTATTATTGACTTCTGCAGCAGTAAACGCAACAACACAACAAATATCAAATTTCATTCAATAAAAGAGCTTTTTGGAAGAAAATGGCATATTAGTTGACAATTTGATACAAATGTAAAAACCAGTTGCAAAATCGATTTCGACTTTCATTGGGCCTCATCAGACGACTCACGTTTGAACCCGGTATCTTTGGCACCGCTTACTTCCTCTAAACTGCTGCGCTGCCGGGCTCCCTTCGGTCACGTGAGGAATATTTACTCGATCAAGCCAGCTTTGTCTACAACTGTGGGCTGATGATAACTGGTTGCACAATTATGAACAATATCTTTTGTTTGATTGTTATAAGTCATAAAAACGCTTGATGTTATCTATCGGTAATAGATGATAATAATTTTCCAAAGTGCAGTCACACTGTACGGCATCCGTGTTCTAGACATCAGTTCAGCCGGTACGCAGTTTGACCCGTATTGTAAATGTTAAGTACGAGAAATAATTGTTCGCTGATAAAGTTGCTAGACATGTTTATAGTGACTTGATGGAGGTCTAGGACTTATTTATTGGCTGTAACACCTTCGAAATCAAATACCGTGGATACTACCCGCCATAATGTGAAAAAGCACATAGGCTTAATAACACGAAGTGTTAAAAATTGATTTTGTTCATATTATGGGGCATAAAGCTTTACCAAAAGCAATAAATGTTGCTGCCATCTAGCTAAACTGACGTCGACTTGAAAAGTAATTTGTGATATGCACGCCGGAAAACCTGGTTAATAAACAGAAATGTGAATCGTTACTATAGTAAGCTAACAATATCATAATAGGGAAAGCCGGCAAATAAAGTTGATGCAGAGAAATGGTTAAAAAACTCGAAATATTTTCTTGTGTGATGCTCGAATAAATCCAGTTTTAAGACGTAAGACAAAGATGGCAAACGGTTGGGTCAGGACAATATTTATACGGAATTATTGGTTGATGTGACAATGTGAAAAAAGATTGAAGATAAGAACTTGGCATACCGGTAGGTAAATCTGAAAGTTGCTTACTATCACCAGTCATTCAGGTTCAGCTAATTTATTAAAATCGCCAAAGCCTTGAAGCTCACACCCTGTTTTTGAAGTAATGCTACTAAACCTCCCCTCCCTATACTAAAGTTGTCTTCTCAATCAATGCATGTTGTGAAAAACATCATAATTCACTGGCGGATATTAAACTTTGATCACAGTGGTGCAATTTGCAACATGTAAGGAACTAAAAATATAATCAACCTTTTTGAAAAAAGCTACCATGAAGTATCTACAATCGAAAAGATGTGAATGCGAAGGAGTAAAGTGTGTTGCTGTTCTCATTACATTTGCCTGCTTGACAATCAACTAAATCAAAATTAAATAAACTAAAAGAATCGCCGATACCATTTCCAACGGCGACACGAGAAAACAGAATCAATCGATGCCAACACTCGATACTTTTAAGCAATGATAGTTCGATACTGATACAAAAGTATCGAGCGGTACTATCGCCGCTACACGTATCGAAATTCTCCCCATTTCGGGCCGTGGAATGTCGGCCTCCGCCCTGCACCTACAAGCCGGTGGTTTTCAAACTTTTTTCGATGTAACTCATTCAGAAGACTTACAGTCCTTGTAATCAGCAAGGCAATTGAGATTTCCGCTTTATATTCTGCAAGGTGTCCGTCTATTCGTCCAATTGAAAACAATTTTTTGGAGAATTTTTTTTAAACAATTTTTTTGTTCATTTTCGGGGTGTGTCCTTATTTTGAACCAACTTTTTAGTTATTATTTGATAACATTTAATGTTTTTGAACTGTCATATGAGTTGAAGATTTTTCTTGTAGAGATTTGTAAGTACTTCCAAGCGTTTATGATGATTACGTTTATGGCTCAGCTTTTCTTTGAATCAAAATTTTCGATGATCACTTGTTTAAATCAATGTTTTGAACTTTCATAAGAAATGACGACTTTTTTGCGCTACAAAATCAAATCTTTTGCCATCGTGTTAGGAGGAGCTACATCGGGAGATCCGGGGGCTCCTGCGACGTTGGAAAATTATTACAAAAAAAAGGCCAAGGCCGTCAAAACGCACAGTTTGAGAGCCATTGGTATAATTCAATGGAAATGACATATGTAGGGGATGATAAAGGGCGATGTTGCCTTAAACGTTATTACAGAAGCAAAAAACATTCTTCAGGTCTGTTTTAAGACCAAAATCGGCGAAGTTCTCGCTTTCAAAAAGTTAATTTCCAAAAAAAGGTCTTCAAGGTTACGTAAAGCAAAAATCTCAATTTCAACGCACGTTCTATGGAAACATTTTTAGTTTTTGATCGCAAATTTGTACAGATGTCCCGTTTGGTAATAAACTTGTGCTCACTTAACGCTCAATGTCTCCCCCTCAAAAAAATAATTTGTTTGTAAATACGTCAGTGGCCAATAACATTGTTTTATTGGTTGGTGTAAGCGTGGGTTCAAATCCCACTACCAGTCTTGATTATATTAGATTTGGAGTCATAAAATCTAGAGGTAAATACAACCATTATTTTTCCTTACGCAGCTAAAGGACAAGAGCAATGATAAAAGCTGTTACCGCTGCCTGTTTGATAAGTTTAGCTGTATTAGCTTTTACGATCTTTCCATTGCCAAATAAACCTCTGTGACGTCATGTTGTTGATGAACGAGACATCACACGTTTGGTTGAATAACGTCACAACTACTGCCCAAACGCAGTTAGCAGGTTGCGCTGCGACATTTTCTGGATGCTTTATGCAAATTTCCTGCCAGTTCCACGTGTGCACGCTTACAAGCGGATGTTGTGTTTTTGTGATTTTATTAAAAAATGTCTTTAACGCAGCAGGCGTTTTTTTTGAAAAAGGCAAAAAATAAAAAGCTCTAGTGCAGCCTTTTGTTGGCCTCCGCCAGATGAATAGATTTCAAAGCAGTGGTCTAAGCGGTAGTCTCAATATATTTGTGGAATATTGAGAAGAGCATTGGGGCAGTATTGTTACTGCGCATGTCACAACGCATACCAACATTTTCTGGCACAATACAGATATCTCATCCGCAACCAAAGGGTGCCGGGTTTAACTGGCGTGGCTGTGCAATGGTTGGAACCTCCACTTCGAAGCCCATTCATCTCAGACCATTTGGCTTGTGAAGTTAGGCTCAAGACTTTACAATTGGTATTTGCAGCTCGTTTTCTTTGACGTTTTGGTCGATAGTGAGACGAAAAAGTGTGTGAGTTCGATCTTGGGGAAGTGGTCTGACTGAAGACAAGCGAGCGTCAGCTCAGCGCTTCCAAACCTTCCGAGGTCGCGACCTACTTTTACTGACGACACAATGAAATATTTCGGTAAAACGATAATGAAAAAAATTGGGATGCGAGTCAGAAACATAATGGTAGCAACACATCTCATTTACTGTAAATAAAAAAAGTTTAACCAATCAACTAAAATCATAAAAATGTTTAATTTTCAAGAAATGGTTTGTTTAAATGCAGGAAAACTAACCTTTTGCTTTGCGTTCTACCTGAAAGAATCCCTCTGGCCATTCGTTGCAAAGCGATTTATTTGCTCAGACGCATGAATAAATGGTGAAATCTGTGAGAGGCATGAAGAGTTTTAACGCTGGCTTCGCAACTGAGGTTTTATCGACTAAGCACTTCTGCTTTGAAGAATGGCGTACCGTTAATCTTCTTTCGACCGTCAACTACAGCCACAACTATCGATCGTAAAAAGCAAGAACATGACCATGGTTGATGAAGCTGAATTAGTTGATAATAAGCAGCTTGTTTCTAAAATTGTCTTAAGTCTGCCGTCAAGCATCTCTTGAGAAAAAAACTAATTCGCTGTAGTTTGATTTCTTTTCAAAATGAAGCAACGTGATCTGCGACGTAAACAAGCGTGATTGTGAAGCTACCAAAGTATCCATTGAGATCATAGAATTGATTATTGCGTCACAATGGTTTCACTATGCGACATGACAAAGTAATTTAGTGACAGTTTTTTTTTGTTTTTATAATCCACGATGGCGCAGTATGTGGTGCACATCCCTAACGCAATCTTTGCTGAATAAGTGAGTGGAATATTAGCCAAAACTATGCTACCTGTTACCATCACATCTCTTAAAAAAGAGGGTTATAAATCTGCGTCACCAACCACAAAATTCGTTTTCTACTGCAACCAGACCTTTAAGTACAATTTTCACATCACTTTCTTTCTCTTGAAAATGCAAGAGCAATGACGACGTTTGTTACGCAAAGACGCATCTGGAGGTGCGCTGTCTCGCTTACCTGGAAAAAAAGGAAAGGTTGATAGATAGAAATGCCACCAATATGATCATTGTTTTTATTTTCGCAGGACGGGAACGGATTTATCTCTGCAGCTGAATTGCGTCACGTGATGACAAACCTTGGTGAGAAGCTGACGGATGAGGAGGTTGACGAAATGATTCGAGAAGCAGATATTGATGGAGATGGACAAGTTAATTACGAAGGTAAGCTGAACAGAGCGAGCTTTGTTCTAAAAACTGTAAGTTTATGCTTTGGCTCCAAATCAAATAAAAAAATAAATTACTGAAAGATGAAAAATGAGTTGTAAGCTGCTGCTCATGCTGTGTTTGAAGAGTTGAATATAATTTAATCGCATCGCTGAGGTTATATTCAACTCTTGCATCATCTTATGGTTAAAATGAGAAAATGGTTTCAATCGAATGTAAAGAAAGTAACTAACATAACTGTTAAACAACTTGCCACAACATAAATGTAGTTATTTTTTCTCACACCAGGCACCATTTTTACTTGTCAGCCATTTCATGGTGCAGATTTAGCATTGACTGGCAACGGAGAAGAGCCATAACAAATGCATAAAAGCTATGATAAATAATTTGCTACATTCAATAAAAAATGACTTTTGCAACAATATCTCAACACAATGGAAAGGTTGCAGCTTCGATCCTTCCTGAGTTTTGAATTGAAGTATTTAAAAAGATATTTAACTGCAATTTGTTTTCCTTGGTTGCGCTGCTTATGTGTAGTAGAAATCTACTCAGAAGTACCGGCGACACCAAACAGGGTTTGAACGCAACAATGTTCTTACTGCAGAAACCTGGTAAAATTTTCCCACGACCGGAAGATGAATATGTGAACTGAGTGTTAAAAAAGTGCGCGTTGAGCCGTTTTAAACTCCCAATATTGTGAAGTGCTGTAATTAATCACAGTAGGTGCTTTAAAGGCGTTCTGTTAAAGAACTTTGCGATATTGATTCAACTGATACTTTTATGAACTGGCAAAACCTTTTTAGTAATCACAAATATGATTTTCTTCGTAATTTAAAAAATCGATTTTTATCGGCTGCCTGTGTGCATAGCAATATGAAGTTACGGACTTCAACAATTGATTGTGTTTTGCCGCAAAGAATTTGCTGGCATTACGACTGCTTGAACTAAGATCAGTAATTTGAAACCAAAGTTGTTGTCTTTTGTCTTAGTTTGACCTATTGTGATCTCTACAGACTGTGTGTCATTGCATAATTTATAGACAAAAGAAAATTTAAGAACCTTTTTACATTATCTTGTTTCACCTATTACTAGGGCGATTAAAAGCGAACAAAGTTACTTTTTTGCTTGTAGAGAATATTAAAATAAAGATGGAAACAAAATTTCACGGTCATAGGGTCAAAATTAACGAAGTCATCAAGTTACAACAAGTTACTTAACTGATTTTCGGTCAATTTTTATTTTCATATGTTTTTAGCATAATTGTCTTACATTTTTTATCATTTTTAATCTAGAAAAAATATTCTTAAACATGCTTTATGCTTTTTAAGATCGAAATTTTAATGCTGTCTAAACTGCTGGCTATAGACCGAAATTTCTTGTTAGAAAAAATAACAAATTGCATGTGTGTGTTATAAATTAACCACCAATTGAACAAACTTTGAAATTTTTTAATGGATTTGCTCTGTTTTTCTTCGATTATTGTCATTTCGTTGAATAAAGTCATCAAATTACTTTTTAAAAAAAAATAAAGTCACTTTTTTAAGTTTTTTAGGTCATAAAAAGTCGCCCTGGTTATTACATTATTTTCAAACAAGTTTAAATCTTAATGGGAATACGAAGCTTTGGTGATTGGAAAACTTTGCAATTAACTGTCTCTAGAATTGACGTTTTTGTTTTGTAGTTTTGAAAGAAGTTTAGTCTAGTTGCCAAATCATGTGTACTATACTTGATTTCTGCTTAGGTTTATTTGTTGATCTTTTAAATAAGCTTTATTTTTTGACCGCAGCCATAGAACTTTTTACAATTCTCGATCACAAGCCGCACGTGGCGCTCTACTGTTTTAGTTCTACGTTTTGCTCGAAGCCAATTGCCTAGTATTCCGTCAAATGACATCTAAGCGCTCAAAACAAAACGGATTATTTTGCGAGAGACTTGATATGGTCAAGCTTCGGTTTGAAGTGGTTCAGTCAGTGATGTATTTGGAGATCTTTAGATGTATGCTGTGGCGTAGAGCGAGTTTTGGACGCCCTTGACGGAAGCAAAATATTTCACCCCATTTCCGATTAACCAAATAATAAATGTCCGTGTAAGAGCCATGTGTTTAGATACAGCTAAAATTTGTCTTTCTCCGTCAAAAATGACCGCTCTCTTCATGAGGTCACCCTGTGCCGACCGCAAACCCCTTGTTACACCACTTGATGTGTGCAGAACTTCTGGGGCTCTATTTGCTGTACTCTCCTGTGTGAAATAACCAGCTTAGGCTACGTAATATAGGCGAAGGTGTCTGCTAACTACAAAAGATTTGTCCGGTACAGTATTTAAGCTTGATATCATTCCCAATTTGCTTGCTAGTACCCAAATGAAAACAGAACAAGTCTCTGATTTTTTACGTCCGTAACTTGTTTTTCAGAATTTGTCAACATGATGACGAAAAATTAAGTGCAACATCACAGACGAACACTTATTAAGCACTACGAAGATTAGCAAATTGATTTTTATATTTTTGTATGGCTGTTCAATCTGCTTAATTTGAATGATGGAGTTTAACTAAAAGGTCTTTTGATTCAAAATAACTTGTGTGGTATTCAAAACCTCAATAATTGGCTTTATATTGATTTTAATTTACCAGTTCTACTTTACAACAATCTTAATCACAATTCAAAAATTTATCGTAAATGAGTTTTTTTGTTGTTACTTCTGTTTATTTTGCGTAAAATTTTATTTGCGTCAAACGTATTATATATTAATAAACAAATAAAATCATAGAAGATCAACTCTTATGAAATTTTACAACTTGAGAATCAAGTAAATTTTTTACAATCGTCTTCTCTTGTAGTTCTGAAGCGTTCGCCAGTGTGTTCCAAACTGGAAGAGATTGCGCTCGTCGATTTGGCGCTGCTACAACGAACGTTTATTGTCTGTGAAAGTGGGGGCCAGCAGTTGTCATTGGCTATTGTGGGTTCGTTGCTCAGCAGAAAGCTTGATGCCGTTACATCAACGCAGCGGCAAAAGCCACGAAGCTACACGACTTCGGGCATCGCACTTGGACAAGATTTCTTGAAGCTTCCCTGCACCAAATTATTTACGACACCGGTTTGAATCTTTCCGCAATTCCCGTAGTTGAGTTCAGAAGAAAGAGTGATATTTAAACTTCACGTTTATAAAATATTAACAAGATTATTTTTGTTGGGTTTTAATTTTCCAGTTTGATTTTTATCAATAACCATTTGATATATGAAATAATTTGACCGATGATCAGACGGCTGATGCTTTGAATCCTTTCACAGTCGCTTCTAGTCTTTTGCACTGCTTCAGGGGGGAAGTATTTGCGATCCCAATATTTATAAATGCGTACTGCGTACGTCCATAGAAAAGCTTTCAAATACACAAAATTTGCACTACTTTTCAATTGTAGTTCTGGTGGCCGAAAAATATTTTTTTTGTGGCAGCCTAGATTACAACAAATAGATGCTACAATTATGTCGGTTGTAATGGTAAGGAGTGGCCTGCTCGTAGAAATTGGGCTTATGTTTAAACATGAGTTTCCGAGGTTGTCTCCGACTTTTCTTCCTCGGCAAGCACCCATTTTTGCAGGGCTGTGCCGACAAGGAAATCGCCGTGGTGGATATTAAATTTTTGTACCAAAGTTACTGCGTCCCACTCCTCCTTTTTTCTTGTTTGCGAGAGGAACTTGTCTACGTTCGAAGTCGCCTCCTTGTAAGCCTAAAAATACAAGACTATCAACTTATAGTTTGCTTTGCTCTTGACGTTGCTTAGTGCCTTAAAATGTTGGATACGGATTCAGAAATTGTGAGTTCAAATCAGCATGAATCGTGCGCTGTTTTGTCCCATGAGAAAGCCATTTAACAGAAATTGTTTTTTGTAGTTGCGCAACTTGATGGAGTAATGCTCTGGGAATCGAAAGAGAGTGCAAAGCTATGCGAAACAACTCAAGGGAGTCTCATCATAAGACAATAAACAAATATTGTGGCAAAAATCAAGCAAATAAACAAACAAACTTTTTGTTCCATTTTTTCTTTGAAGATCTTATCTTCAGCGTCGTAATACTCAGATTGCAGTTTAGCTTGATAATACGTCAGGGGACGCGAGCACTCATAAATCAGATAAAAGAAAAATGTCAGAAAAATGATTACGGTAGTCATGTACCAGCCAATGGTTTGGAAGTACGCTTGGTTGTTGTAAAATGTATTTGATAAATAACGAGTTCTGACTAGCGAAATCTAAAAATATTTTTATTTCATCAATTATTAAAAAAAGAGCTTTTTACAAATTTAAAGAAGCAAATTGTGATGATTGAAATGAGACCTAATTAATTTTGTTCTTCAGTGTTATGTTTAACAGATTTGTGTTCTTCACCACTGTTTTGTTCACAGAAAGTTAGAACTGATTACCAAAATTTAGTGAGCAAAATCTTATATTTCAAAACATCCAGTTTTTCGTATCAAGAGGTCTTAGCCGTGCTGGTTTAGTTATGTAAGCAAAATATCCCAAAACTCACTGGTTCTTTGAAGACACCAGGTGTGAAAAACTACGGAGCCGTAAGAGCATTGTGGCCACTAAAGTGGCTACCATCAGGAGCGAATTAAAAATGTCATCGTACATTGAAGCAACGACAGTTTTCGTCAATCAATATGCTGAAATTGGCTTTTTAGAGTCTGCTCTGTTAATAGTATTATCCCTAAAATAATGTCACCCAGAACTGCCTCTCCTCCTTGTAAGCCTCGGCGTTTAAGAAAAAGATAAATAAGTTTTAATGACTTAAACCAATTGAGTTAATAGAGGAAGCTGAATTTAGGGTTTATAGATTTATATTTAACCTCTTGGGCTGTTGCTCACGACCCATTTAAGAAAATGGTGCCAAAATATATTTATTCTCCTAAAAAAGATTACATTGTTGTTTTAAGATTTATCTTATACCCATCATTTGGAAAAATTCTTTTCATTTCCCTCTTTTCACTCATAGATGCGTCAAAAACAAAGGTGATTTCGCTTACTTTGTCACAGTTTGAATACGTCGCCTCGCCCCCACCAACGTCATAAGGCAGTGCAGTTACCGCACAAGCGAGATGCTCTCCATCAATAAAGGTCATACAGAGCCAAGTAGTTGGTGAAATTAATCCAGTTCCAATTAGGTTTGAGACAACTCTGCAAATAGTCCGAGTATGCCGACACCCGTATCTTCTGTAAACTGTACCGGTTACCACTTCCCAAAAGCGAGGTTGGATAGCCATAGCGCAAAAAAATAGAATTGCTGTAGGAGCAATAACAAATGACAAGCCATAACGAACGTTTAGCGCTGCTGTGCATTGAATAGAGAGGCCTGTGCTGTTGGCACATTCAACTGTCAATTGAGTAGGGTTGACACAGGGGCAGTAGAATGTTGCAAATGTCACAAGCTGATGGACTGCAATAGTCAATACTGCGATTGTGATCTTAATCGCAGAGTTTCTGTATTTTTTGAATGCGTTCCATAGGTTTGTAGCAGTGGTGTTAATACTAAAAGAAGTTGAATTCATTGTACATGCTTATATAAACTACTGTATAGTCTACAGCATAATTAAACAACAATTTAGTTAATGAAAAGCTGTTGTTATTATTTGGATTACCCATGATCGTAGCTAAGGAGAAGTTTGTTCAATTGAATGTGAGCCACCCTGGAAACGTTTAGTTCTGCCTTGAAAAATATGAACATCCGTCTTGGAGTCCAAATATGACTTGACGATTCTTACATTTCTTGTGCCCTACTAATCGATCATCATGGTTATCTAACCACAACAGAATAATTGG
This sequence comes from Trididemnum clinides, assembly GCA_963675345.1. Classification (NCBI taxonomy): domain Eukaryota; kingdom Metazoa; phylum Chordata; class Ascidiacea; order Aplousobranchia; family Didemnidae; genus Trididemnum; species Trididemnum clinides. Next base: position 36,782,665 of record OY776292.1, on the reverse strand, counting down.
ATCAATAGTAAGATTATTACTTTTATAGTGACCAAAATCAAACGGTTGTGCTTTCAAAACCTTACGCTGACTGCGTTATTTATCTTCGGGGTTGGCACTCGGCAGTTGATTCTCTCAACGTTGGAGGATTCTAACAACCAGCGAGTTTATTAGAAGAACTATCAAGCAATGAAAGCGGAATGTTGGAACTCGGAAACTAAGTAGGATTAAAAAATTGTTGTACGTTGAGCGGCAATGCAGCTGACTTGCGAATCTTCTGGATAAAATGTAATTAGCCTATAATAAGAAAATTTAAAGAACTTCGATGACTAAAAAACAAGTTGTCGAGTTTTTTGTACAATAAGTGGTAGGTCGCAAGCCCCCACCCTTGGTTTTTTGAACTTTAGCTTAAAACCTGGTCTAAGAAATATTGATTTTGCATAGACCTCTGTATAACCAGAAATTGCATTCAGGAGTTGCAGTAACAAATAGAGCTTCCGTACTGTCCTTATTTCTAAGATTTGTCTTTACTCAAAAAATATCTTTGTTTTGAACTTATGTTTAAACGGAATATTTTGCTTTATTTTCAGTAGGGTGAAAAGATTTTTTGATATAAACCTCTTTCAGCTTATTTTAATTAAGATTATGTCCTACCATAAGAATATAGCCGGCCATGTTTGCTGGTTGATCTGAGATTTTGGGCGAACTATTTCTAAACCTCTGAAAAAGGTTTCCTGCTCTGAATGCATTTATATAAAAGTCTATGTTTGGAAAAAATTGTTAACCATCTTTCAATAACATGAGAAAAATAAGTTTACGTTGTTCTTAATCTGGTTCTAGCCCACGACCACAGGTTATAACTTATCAATAGCAAAAAAATTCTTAACAATTCTGTTTAGTTTCTGAAGAGGCTAACTCTTTCACCGAATTATCCAGGCGTGCAAAGCATTTTAAGAGTTTATCCGAAATTATTTACTTTTATAACTGACGGATGTACGACCGCGCGCTTTCTCCCACCACAGTTTTACAAATAAAGCTCAAGTTGCTTCTGGTAACTGTATCATTAAAAAAGATTTTAAGAAACAACAAAATAAAAACCTTATTCTGGGTTACCACAGTAGTTTAGGCCTATATCAAGTTGGGCTGATCACTTCACTTCTTTTCTCTTTCGTATTATTTCAAAAATCTTTTTTTTACTAGTTGTAGTTATCGTCACAGGTTCCTATGCTGCTTCCACTACACTACAAATATTCATTGGCAATATGACCTGGCAATTGTTTGTCCGTAAAACATCTAGGTTACTTCCAAAAAAAAAAGCACAAACCAGTTCAACATCATCCCCGATGTCATTGTTTTTATTTGTCGCAAAAAACAAACAAACAATATGAAATCATTTCCTTTCAAAAATAAATCAATCAGAAGTTCAATCCCATGATGTGATCAGCAACAAATACAACGCAAACATGAAAGTAGCCAGGATTCTGAATGTAGAAACAAAAATTTAAGATTACCAAAGTTTTGCAAAAGATGCAAAATTTTTACCAATATTAAAAGAATTCTCTAAGCAACATAATCTTTGAGCAGTAATTTTTCTCGAATTCAAACATTTAGATGATAAATGAGTAAAGATGAAAATTTTGGGGGCTTGCTCCCGCTTTCCTGCCGTTTTAAATTCAATTGCTGGTTCCTTTGTTATTTGTTTGTTTCGATCATCACATATACAAAGCTGTGTTTCAAAGGAGGCTTGTGTGTACGCGCGCGCGCGCGCGTGTGTGTAGCAATTTCATTTCATTGGTATGAGTAACCCCGAAAGCAATCTATGAAATTGATCATCTTTTGGTGACGGAACTCATTTGTGTTTATACCCAAGGCGTAGTTCCGGGCTTGTCCTTGCAACACCGGAAGAACGATGAAATGTTAGAAGTTCCATATTCATAGCAGCAACTGTCATTTTTAATGCATTTGAAAAATTTTACGCTGAATTAAAACAATATAACTTTATCACTCACCGATTGCTAAACATGGCCAAGTCCAAGACGATTCTTTTATAGAGTTATTTCTAAAAATAGTGGTCCTTCTCAGACGACGCCACTACTTCAAAGACTCTTATTGTGTTTTATTAGAAGTGCATTTTCATATCTGTAGCCAGCATTGCATGGCGGTCCCAAGTTACAGAGCACAATGTACAAAGATTCCTTTCAGAACAACTACTCCCAACGGCGGTGGCGTAGCCAGAACCTGTTTTTTGGAGGGAGGACGGGAGAAAATGTAAAAACTTATTAAATGATCTTTTTTGGAGATCAACTTTTAGAAGGAAACTATTTTTCTATTTTCGGCCAAAAATAATTTATGATTTCATCGCTTGATCGGATCAAAAAATTTGTGAGAAGCACTACCCTTGGGGACCATCCTTGCTACGCCTCTGACCGCCACCATGAATTTTTACCACAAACATTGCACACAAGCTGGAGAATCGTCGAAGTGCTTCAATGAGGGTACTCGGGATCACTGGATCCTGGATCACAATCGCTAGCAGGTCTTTTGTGATGGGTTTTCGGGAGCGCGTCGCACTGACTCAATGCAAAACTGGCAATCGAAAAAAGGGAGTCGAGCGCTCAACGCGTTACGTTGCCAGCGGTATGGCCTCGTTGTTTGCACCAAAGATTTTGAATTCCAGCTACAACTGCCGTAGACGGTAGCATTATGCGAGGGTGGCCGCTTATTGAAAGACAAGTACCATATACACCTCATGATTTTCGGCTATACCCGCCAACTCAATAGATTCAGTTCCAAGTTTAGACCAAGCCAAGTTGTTTTGTTAACTCATGCACCTAGTTCTTGAACAACAAAGCGATCTTTTCCAGTTGTTTTTTTTTTCGGTCTTCACAACTATGTGGTAACACAAATTACTGAAAAGCAGCAATGGTTGTTTGAAAGATACTTGTCATAAATAGTTGATGAGACCAATAAAAAGCTACTACACCATGAAAAAAAAACTTGTTTGTTCCCAGGTTTTATACAACTACTTCCAAATGCTCATCTCAAAAAGATTACAACCAAGTTTTTTCTTTTCGTTTAAGAAAGAAATTCCAAAGATTGTGTAATTTCTGCGGAAATTTAAGTTAATACACTGATATGGCATGTATCGGAGTTGAGAAGACTCCAATCTACATTTTGAGAAATCGGATTCGGACGTGGAGTCAGGCCTGTGCATTTAGTTAAACCTCGGACCTAACTTGTCTTAGCCGCATATCATTTACCGCCGTAAAAATTGTTTCTTCTTAAATGATTATTTTATTCAATATCTTATAGTTGGCGAATAATTTTTCTTTTGCCTTGAATGGTTTTTCTTTCCAATGACATTCACACGCAATGTTGTGGGCTTACCACTTTCCGAAAAGACAGTTTTACATTGAGATCGAGCTACTCTATTTTACACAAAACTTAGAAGTCTGTGATTGGCCGGTCTTATAAAATTGCTTGTCTTTAAATTCAGATGTAAAGTCCTTCCTAAACAATTTGACGACAAAGTTATTCTAGAGAAGTCAGCAATATGTGTAAAAGGTTATTTGAGGCGACTGCCCAAGGAATTTACTTCGTCCCAATTACAAAAATATCAAAACAAGAAAGATCAATTAAACATCAAAGCCTTTTAATATCGAAATACCAATTTTTAATTTTATCGACAACTTGAGAAGGTGACAACATTTCTCATTTCCTACTCGATTATGCACAGCCTACCATCGGTATCAGCGTTATTATAAATTTCAGAAAAAGTTTTCCAAAAGTTGTAATGGTTATCTACAAAACTGCAAGTCTTCTTTGATAGCTTATTGTCTACTAAACGAAAAAGAAAATAATTGAAATCGGTGAATAGAATTCTGTAGCAAATTATAAAAGAAGACGCAATGATACCGTCAGCTGATCCAAGTTTTTTCTTATTGTGATAAAACAATTGCATAAGCTTAACAAAGTGTTGAAAATAGCTCCTACTTTTTGTCAAAGGGTGTTAACGTACGAAATGAGTCCCCGGACACCCAGCAGGTATTTGCATGTTTGATGCTATAATTCATTTTCCGATCAAGCTATTGACCCAAAAAATTATAATACCTGTACCTTACTATACACGTATGGGCTGAGTAATGCAAGGAATTACCGTTCAATTACACAATGACTTTCAAGCCAAAAGTCACAGAAAAGTACGGTTTGATTCTATAAATTCAAAGACGCCATGTTTCTATCTAATTAAAAAAAAAAATTGAAATGTAGTTAATACAATTTACAATTATTTGCGATGCATACAAACGATGTTACTTTTAAATTTTTAAAAATTCGCTCTTCCAACAACAAGAGCAAAGTTTAGAGCAAGTAATGTAGACCTTTGGTAGTATATGGATGAAGAGTCATAGGGATATAACAACTAAAACTCTGGCAAAATTTGTGCTACACGGTGTAATGAGACATCTGGGCGCGCAGCCAGAATTTTTGCAAAGAATCCACATTTTGAAGCAGGTTTGTGCCAAAAAGCAGAGGCTGAAGTTTATATTTGTGGCAAAAATTATTTTTTTGCTAAAGCAAGTGTTAAGGGGGTTTTAGTCCCCATAACTTAACCCCAGGTCGCCAACCAGCCTGAGAATATAAAAGTATTAAATAAAATGGAATGATAGGGTTTTGCTTGAGTTAATGTAAAAAATAGTCGAGATTAAATCTACTGCAGTAGTTAAAATAGAAAGCAGTTTCGTTTTTCTTTTGGAGTTTTATACAGTATTTATCCATATTAGTGGGTCTCAATTAAGTGTGCTCATGTATCATTGCATGGCCTCGAGCTACAAACAGAAAACTTGTTAAGTTATTTTGGATTTGTGTATCAACACCACACTTTGGAAGCGAACGCCAAAGCAGCGCGACCAATCGCTAATCACAAAAGCTCTCATATGACAATCACGCTCAACGTTGGTGATTCCGTGTTCGGAACCCGTTGCTGCTGCAGTAGAAGAGCCTCACACGAATGCGCCGTAATGATATGCTTTTCGCTAATTCGAGGTGTATCTTTTTTGGAGGGAGAGCATAGTTTCATCAGCTACGAACTACGAGCAGGAACCTGGAAGCATTGTAGCACTGGCAGCGAACCACAAAGAGAAATCTCGTAAACAATTGCGGATCTATACATCAACGGCGCAAACTAGCTGTTAAATTTTTTGCTTAATACCAAACAAGTTACTGGTGCAGGCAGAAACATCACTAAAAGGACAGTTTGCCATGAAATACACCTTTTTAGAGGTTGCTCTATTTTTAGAATACCTTAATCTTGAAAGAAGCCAACTTAATTTATGTTAACTACTTTTTTCTTGTCGAAAACATCTAGTAAGTTTAGATTGAAGACTCTTTTTGGAAAAAATTCTCTACCGTATTTTAGATTGAGACTTAATCCATCCTGGCTAAGCCCAGTGGTGGGATTCAAAAATTTTATCAACAAGTTCTCTTGCTAATAGCATGCCAAGTTGGCCCAATATACCCCGAAACGTATTTTATGTTACCGTTTAATAACCGATTCGCGGAGCTCATAAAATTCCAAGAAAAGGCTCAATTTTCACAAACCAGTAAAAATCGGCTGAATCCTACGTCAGGTCCAAAGTGACTTAACAGCGGGGGTGTCATTTTGACACCTTGTGAAATTTAAATCTGCACAAAACCTAACCTGTTTAGTTTTCAACCATATCCTTTTGTAGGTTTTATTCGTTTCATGGGCTTGATAAAGTACTGTAGTCACTTATTGTTTAGAGTACAAAAAGTAGCCTAACTTAAAAAATTTATCTTAGACGACCAGAGGTGTCATTTTGACACCCTATTCTGCCGTTCGTACACAAAGGACAAATTCTCCAGTCTTTTTGAAATATGACAATGTAAAATACCTCGTCTTGCAAAAAGCAATTCTCGACAGTAAAACTGCTGAATCAGAAGGTCTTTTTAAAAGCAAATAACGTTGTTCTGCAATGATTTCCAGCATCCCAGTGCCTTTTTGTACAGTGCATGTTCCTGGCACAAAGCCTGCAATTGTTGTGATTCCTCCGCGCAACGTTCATTCATGCTGTACAAAAGATGATGTCATAAAGAAAGCCTGCAGCCATATCCACCGATCTACTGTTATTCGGGCAGGCTAGTGCTTGTACAATAGCTCAGATTTAAACTGTAGCAATGGCTCAGAAAACGCTGTCGGTTTAAGCAGCTTTTATCAGCACTTCGTGATATACCCAATGACAGATCTGATGACGAACAAGAACTACCCTTCGACATAGAGTCAGACGATGACGAGTTTATCCCAGTTCTTCTGGCAGTAATGGTGATGATGCACAGGAACCTTTTAGTATGTTCTCAAATACTCCTTTTTATTATTTCATTGTAACATTTCTTATAACTAAGTTGTGTGTACATTCTTAGCTAAACGTCCATGCTTCCGTGTACGTACCTAGAAGACTCCAGCCGGACAAGGAAGGGAGAGAGGAGCTTTTTGCTAGGCAAGAAGAACCCTTAGTTGCGTCTGGTTTGAATAATACTGCTGCATGTGAAGAAGACCAACAAAATTAATCTCCAACAGATATCGTCAATTCAACAATAGATCCCAGTGGTAGTTTACTAGTTGCACCTGATGGTACGCGGTGGACTAGGATTGATCCTGAAACGTACTCAAGAGACTGATATTCGCAGTAAAACATCCTAAGAGAATGTCGAGGAGCAACATCTTATGTTCGGAGGAATGTTGGAATAAACAGTTCAGCGAGTGCTTGGCGTCTGATCATTGATAAGTTCATTCTTGAGGACTTACAAAGTTGTACTGCAGCAGAAGCTCATCTTTAGACCAGGTGTGAAGATTTTACTCTACCTGTCGAAGAACTGGAACCTTTTATTGGCATTATGTATGAACATGGTGTGACTGGAAAAAATAATGTGCTGTTGACAGACCTTTGGAGTAAGAATTGGGGTGGTGCATTTTGTAAGCTAGTGATGTCCAGAAAATTTTTCTAGGAGATCCTCCGATTTTTGCGATTTGATAAAAAATCGAGTCGGTCAGAAAAGCTACTAATCGACAAGTTTGCTTTGTTTTCGATGGTATGGAACCGGTTTGTTGATAACAGTATTGCGTGCTATAAACCTGGAGCCTTTCTCAAGGTAGAGGAGCAGCTCTTCCCAAGTAAAGCAAGATGCCCTTTCACTCAATTCATGGCATCTCAACCGGACAAATACGGACAAAAGTATTGGCTAGCAGTAAACAAATACAGCAAGTATATAGTAAATGGATTTCCGTATGTTGGAAAAGACGAGTTGCGATCAAAAGAAGAACGCGTTTCTGACCGCGTCGTCATGAAACTATTACTATTGTAAAAAAAAACCCTCTGTTGGTAGATGCCACAAATGCAGAAAATCTCTGTGTGGAAAATGTACTGCAAGCACAGAGCCCAAGTGCACAAGGTGTAGGTCTAGTTGATGACAAAGTACTCGGATATTGCGTTTTCTTTTTAAAGGCCGAAATAGCATTTTTTCACATACATTTTTGTATCAGTGATAATTGCTATTTAGTTTTGGTGTGTTTTTGTGTTTCGTTAAACAAATAAGTCAACAAAAAGAAACACAAAACTTTATTGAAATTCTCGGGTGTCAAATTGACACCCTCGATCGTTCTCGGTAAGTCAAAATTCCGGTCTTTCTAGTGTTAAGACTTTGGTGGAAAAAAGTGTGACAACAGGTGTTTTGCCGGGGTTGCCAAATGCAAAGCGATTTGAGAATTGGTGATTCAGACCTGTACAGCCCTACAGCATAATACAGACACGTATACCTACATATTCTAGTAATTAATACTTTTTGTCGCAGGTCTATTTCATTGTGGATTTTGATTGCAGACTAGTGTTATTGAAAAAGTCCTCTTCATTGGTTAAAAGTGCTAAAACGTGGAGGGAGTCGATAAAGTGATATTTTTTTGCATTTGAAATACAAAACTTAGATCTTTGTGATATCAACAATTTACAAATCACCAGAACCAAAAAAATTGTAGTCGTAGGGTTTTAAAATGTTTTTACAGTAATAACTTTGCTGGATTAAGCTTATAATTGGTCTTTTTTGAAGTGCGTTACAGAGACAGCTACAAACAGAACTTTTGCGAGTATAAATCTTTTATTGACAACTGCTTTCTATCACAACAATGGAGTATGATTTGTAGACCTACTATTGTATGTAACGTGGCAATTTGGGGGTCTCGTTTTTTGATAGTGAAAGCGGAAGCGGAAGCAATAGGTGTGGAAGCGGAAGCGGAAGCAATTGAAAAATAACCGCTTCCACATCCCTGCTGTACACTAGGAGGGAGTGCGCACACGGGAGATGCATGATCATTAAATTTTACCAATCTCAAATGTCTCATGGTAAAATAGCACATAAGGGTAAAATGCCATTGACGAAAAAATAGCCACTGCCAGTGATCTGATTCTTCTGAATAACTTGGTAACATTATGTCACAAATAAATAGGGTCCTGCATAACATATAGGATCCAACCATTGGTAACCTCACATTATATATAGGACCCGACCGTCGGCAACCTCACATTACATATAGGGTCCGACTGTTGGTAAACTCACATTACATTCAGGGTTCGACTGTTGGTAACCTCACATTACATATAGCGTCCGATCATTGGTAACAGGGCTGGGGAGCCGGAGCTGGAGTTGGGATTTTTTGAAGGAACCGGAGCTTTATTTTCAGATGTTGGTGTAGCTGGAGCTGGAGCCATCAAAATTTTTGGCAGCTCCAGCTCTTATCCAATTATAGAAAAAATGTAGCTGTAGTACTGTAATTCCACTGATTTTTCAGATGCATTTCAATTTTATGTTCACTGATCTGAGTGATTATCTAAAAACGATTGCTATTTCATGACTATTTTTGGATATTCCTTTACCATATAGTTATATTGTGGTCAAATCCATGGCTAAAAATATATTGCATTTGACTACATTAGTAAAACCTTGAAAACTTGACTGGAGCTGGAGCCGGAGCCGGAGCTGGAACTGGCTCCACATGAATCTAAACACTAGCTCTGGAGCTGGAGCAGAAATCATAGATTTGAAAATTGCTAGCTCCGGAGCTGGAGCTGGAGTTGGAGCCTGGTCTATATTAGGCCAGCTCTCCAGCCCTGATCTTTGGTAAGCTTACATCACTTATAGGGTTTGGTTGTTGGTAACCTTACATTACATATAGTGACCAATCATGTCTAATTTTACTAGATATTGTTTTGGAAGTATATTTTACAGATTTGGGTTTTCTGTTTTAGATTTCACTGGTGGACGGCAAGGATGCCCTTCTTGCTGTTGCTTGATAGCACTAAATGAAAAGCTTAGCGGTTGATTCCAAGAAAATATTTTCGGAAATTTGTTAGAATTCTTGAATTGGTTGGAGGGGTATTGATAGACAAGTATATTTTTTAAGTGAAATTTCACAGCAAAACAAATTCAAAAACGTGCAATAAATGCAACTTAAGGGCCAGAATCCTTCGCTTATGAACCCAAGCATCCTTGAAGGGCATATAGATATTTCTCATCCTTTTTGCAATATCCGCTTTTAAAGGAACTAAATTCTTAGAGCGACCTTGTCTTTTTTTATCATCAGTTTCTACTGGAGAATACACAAGCTTTTTGCTTGTAGAAATTTGAATCTTTTTGTTCTCCAATCAAAATTGGCGTAAAGTTGCTCTTGACTTGGTAAGCTTTTGCTTAAGTTTTTCACATTCTTGTGTATCACCACCAACGCTCACACTTGCTTTAAAGATTAGATGCAAGTCCAATTCCACCTCAGCATGACCATTACTGGCAATTAGAGTTCAATTGGAATCAGAACTAATATGAGTTCACTTGCATTTGTATCCCTTTTTGTCTTTGAAGCAGTGAGCAGCTTTTTGTTAATTTGTTTTATTAAAATATCATTCAGTTTTTGTTGAGGAGTTGTGGGAATTTTAACCCATTTTAAAAGCTCAAGTTTCAATGTGTTTACGCAGCATGAACTCCACCAACTCTCTTGAACTCCATGAACGACTACTCCATTGGTCAAAGATTACCTCTGGTGTGCTGTGGGTAATTTTGGTTTGTGTGGTTCTCATTTTTTGGAAGAGGAGGGTGCTACAGTAATTATGATGTCGAAAAGTTGTTAATTGTAGCAAGCAGTGTTGGTCCTGACCCACCTTGGGATAAAGTCTTGTAAAGAATAACTAGAAAGGTTGCAGGTTCTTATACAAAAATTGGAGTTAGTTGCTCCAAGGCAATTTTCTTTATCACTCTATTGTATGTAGATAGTGTGCTTTTTAAGTGCTGCTTTTTTTTGTCAGTCCATTTATTCTTAAAACCTTCTACAAAATTTTAATTAAATTTTTGGGGGACTGTTATGTAGCTTGACAAATATTAAAAATAACAATAAGAGCCCCAAAAGTAGGTGCTATTTCACAAGTGATTGCTATAATTAACTGTGTCACACCACATGAGTATGCTTAATCAGTGACGTAGCAAGGGATGTGTGGTCTGCACAGAGTAGCCATTTATGGTCCACATGGTTGGTGTGTGAGCTAACAGGACCAAGTGTGCAGTGAGCATTTCAGTGAAAGATGTTCAGCAACAAATTGGGGGAAATGCTGTGCTGCATTATGGTAAAATCGTAATCCTTGCTACTTGGAGTTTAATGCATTTGCAGATTGTACAACTTAAAACCCTTGGCCTAATGGAAAATATGAGCTAATTATTTTATTTTTGTGATATGTTTTGTCAGTAAACTACACTGGTTTGGTAAAACCAGTAGAAAAGAGTTATAGACTGTATGTGAGACTTGTCATCATAAGACTGCTAGTTGAGTGTTTAGAGCATTGTGTTGCATTCAACATGACCAACCAAAGCTGGTGCTTGCTTCTAGTTTAAGTTTAAGCTATGGCTTGTGCTTACCACAACAAATTGTGTCAGTGACTGGTGATTTGAAGATAATAAGGAATAATTCTTATTGATGATTTACTTAAGCACATGTTATCTCCATGTCAAGGTATATGTTTTCAGAATTACAGCAGGACAGCACTAAAGAACGTAATTTTCAAGGCAGTGGCTATTTCGCGGTCGACGGCAATTTGCCCTTGGAATCTATTTTGCCGTGATCATTCACGTGTGTTTATATAGCCAAATTTGCTATTATCGCACCAGTGACTCTGTGGTGTAGTGGATAGAGCGCTGGTCTTGAGATACCAAGGTATCGGGTTCAAATCTCAGCTGGCCAGGGCTTGAAAAGAAAGGCAGTGTACACTGAAGGGGCAGGCTTGGTATGTAAATGTACGGGGCAGTGTACACTGTAAGGGAGTGTGCAGGGTGGGGATAGAGACCTGGGGGTGCAAAATTTTTTTTTTGGTTTTTAAAATTGACCAATCAGAGACGACCAAAAGTCACATGTTTAGTACGTCATTAAGATTGACCAATCACAAACAACTCACGGCAAAATAGTCTCTGAGGGTAAATTGCCGTCGACGGCAAAATAGCCACTGCCAATTTTCAAATGAAAAAAAATACATACTAAAATGCAGAAATAGAGAAATTTATGGAAATGGCTGCTGGTTTAACTTAATTCAGTTGTACAATTTTACTCAATTGGGTGGATATATTCTTATTGTCATAAACTTGTGTAAATTTATGTATTTCTGCAATGCAGTACTTGAATGTGGTATTAAACTAAATTTTTTATATCCACACTAGTAATGGTAATTTTTGAGTTTTTAAAGAATGAGCTTTATTGCTCGATATATGGATTTGGATTCACTGAATGGCAGACATTTTGTATAATTGTAAATCAGCTTTAGGGCTACAATTAGTTACATTTGAGATTAAAATCACTTCTAGCAATACGGCTGATTTGTTAAAAGGCCCTTTTTTCTTGGTGAATTTGCTAAATTTAAAAGTTGGGCACCCTTTAGCTTAATGAACAATTTTTAAGTTCATACTAGTTTGTCAAAAATTTATTGGCAATGCTGTCTTGAGGTTGTCTGACAATTGGTCAACTGATTCCTGCAAACTTCTATCTTTCTGTGATTCAGTTTGCATTTTTTTCTATTTTTGTATTTTAGGATTAGTTTCTAAAGTCTTCATTCATCGTGTGTTAAATGAGTTAAATACCATCTTTGGGTTACACTGAAATACAGAAATTCTTACAGAAATAAGAAAAAACACCACTGGCAGAAATACCCAAATTTGCAGAAATGCATCATTCAAATTGATTCAAGTATCTAATTTTTTCCATTTGGAAGGCTTTATTATAAATTTTTATCTACTTCCATAAGTTTTCCTATTTCTGCCATATCTTTACATTTCTGGTTGCTAGTTTTTCTGTATTTCTTTACCTCAGTACTCTTTTTTTTTTAATAAAATTTAGTATTTCCATAATTTCATGTCTCAGTGTGAATTTTTGCAGCTCAGTAATTCTGTATTTCAACATAATTGTTTGTATTTTAGTGTTCTCAGCATCTTTTATTTTTACTGATCAGTTTTAGAAGTGTTTATAGTTAGTACGCTAATTAAGTGATTGCATTGGCTAATCAAAAGATTACAGTTGCTTAGTTTTGTAATGGCTCCATCAAAACCCACTGTTGTTGTGACTGGATTTGGATCTTTTGCAGGATTTGATACAAATCCAAGTTGGGTTGCAACTAAAGTAAGTCGTAAAGTGATGTTAAAGATTGCCTGATAGGTTTGAGCATTGTTCATGGCAGTGGCGATCACTTCAGACTTCAATATGTCTACTACATATTGCTAGTTCCAAGTGGTTATGATCGATAGAGAGCGTCTTGTAAGCAAAAAACAAAACAACAAAGCGAGTGCTGAAGGTGTGAGGCTTCTGAAGGGGGCAATGCTATTGAGAGATATTTTCAAATTTACAAAGCCATCCCTGGATGCGTTTTGTCCTTTTGGACTCATCAGCAGGGCTTGCCAAGGGCCAAGAGATCCCCCCCAATAGCATTGATGTTGACTTTTATAAAACAAACTAACACAATGCACAAGACTTACGTGTGGTTTAATTTTGAACAGGGTTCATTTTGACGTACTGCTAGCTGCTCAACTATGGACTAAAACTGATATCCTTATGTAAAGCTGATCACATAAGCAATGATTAGGCATAAAAAGGCCTTCCAAAGGTTACAAGTTAAATGCAGTGCTTTAAGGCATGGCTGGCAGCACATGGTGCATGGCAGCGAAACTTGGTGCACTAGGAGGCCAGTTCGAAAGATGCAGGTTTGAATCCCACAGACGCATTGCATTAGTGTTGATGTTTTAGAATACAATGTGCGCGTAACGTTAAAAGGGTGCCTAACTGATTTTGGTGGGTCCTAAATGGCTGCACCACTATAGTTGTATCAGCAAGGAAATCATTTTGTGGGACACATTTTTTATGTGGTCTCACAGGTAGTAGTGCTAATGCATCCTGACGTCAGTATTGGAAATTCTAAAGTTGATGATAACTTAGTGTTTTAGTATATCTGACCATTGTTTTGCTATAGATTTAATAGGTTCATGGAAATACACACCAGAAACACAACTTACATCAATGATAAACCACTTTATTTTAGTTAAATAGACTACATTTATTTCCTCAGTAGTCAAATTATACAATGTGTTAAGTATATGTGGTGAAATGCCGAACCAGCCTTTGTTCTTCTATTAAGTCATGACCACAAAAGGTATTTGCTGGTGCACTCACAACTTGGTGGATGGAGAAATTATTTATAAAATAGCATTATTATTTGCTCGTTTCATTTATTATTTTACACTGGAAGAACAACAGCATTCTCTACAGTTTTTGCAATGCGAGGTGTACAAGAGTACTCCCCCTAATTATGCAGTGTTTGAAATTATTTTTGTTGTAACGTTAGCAATTTTTACTTTTAATGCCTGATGAACAGCTTTAATGTATTAAAGGCGAGAGTACATAGGTCTTTTTTGGTATTACAGAATTTTGATATACTTTAGTTTTGAGAAAAGCTGCTTGGCTTTAAGCTTTTCATGACACTGTCATTGGTGGCAGCAGTGGCGACTCCGGCACTCGGGCTGCTCTGGCTGAGCCTGAATTATGAAATGAGGGAAGACTTTGTTAAATTTAAATTCTGCAAAACAAGTTTAAAATTTTTAACTTAATTTATATAAAGTCCAAAGAAGAAGCCACACATCGTATAAACCACCAGTGTTTGTTGTGGTAGTTGCTTTTTGTACTCAGCGTTTTGTCTAGCTTGGGCTTAACAAAAATAGCCAGAGACGCTGTGCAGAGAAATAACGAGAGAGAAAATGATTTTCAAGCATTTTTTCAAATCAAATCTAACTCGGGCTTGATTGCAGTTGTTCGACCTCTAACAATGCGTGCATTTAATGCGTTGTTTCAGACACTTTTTTGGTTAATCTTTTATTGAAATTGGGCACAGTTGATAAAAGCACCCGTTTTGTTATAACCGTGTAAATAAAGGCGTTTTACAATAATTAACTCTTTCGCTCCCACGAAAATCCGTAAGGTGGCAGTGCAAAAAACTGTCATAATCAATCATAATTAATCATAATTATGTACCTCAAGTTTGTTTGTAAATCATTGCTCAGCTTTTTACTTCTACATTAAGTGTAATATATCGTTGAAATCTACATTTCTTGAGGATTTCAAATAGAAAAAAACATTTTTTTTGAATATGCAAATTAACCCCTCCAACTGGGGGGGGGGGTTGTCTTCAAAATTAAAGAGGTACCCTCACCTCAAAGATCACTACAGACTTTATTTTGTACCAATTTTTTTAGAAATGGTCGCAAAAGGATGCTAAGGAAATAAGCTTTCAAGGTACATCAATCAGAACTTACCTAAAATCCTAGGTTTTCTACAATTTGCAATTTTCTGAAGCACATGACCTTTTTTTTGACCGGTACCGACCGGTACCAAATTTTGGTAGTTAAATTCAGTACCTAAAATATGATCAGTCATTATCTGCTAGAGGTTAGCCTAAACCATGTAACATTATGTATTTTTGAACAGGGAATTTCTTAAAGATTCAAAAAATATTAAGTTTAAATAGAATATGCTGTCACTGACAATGAAACAGCAGCTTGTTTACACCCTTCCCATTTCTTGAGAAACAAGGGGGATACAGCAAGCTTTTATTTAGAGAAGCCAAGCTTCTGCCAGCTTTTAAACTTGTATTTCGCTTCTTGTCTCCTTGGAAATTTGATACAAAATGACGACTTTAGTAGTGAAATATTTGCAATATATTTTATGTTTTTATAGGATGTAGTTTTTCTAAAAATTATAATTTAGTGAAGGTAAGTCAAAAAATTGTGGGGGTTTTGAACTGACATGATGTACAGTACTGATTTTTGATCAGTAAATATCATATACCACTTAGTCTAAACTATTTAAAGTTATATATTGCTGGAAAGCAAATTTCCTAAGCTTTCAAATGTAACCGGTATTTAGCAACATATCATATTTTTTACGCACTAAATTTACTTTTATCTACCATTTAAATTTGTTTGGGGGGGTTTTGAGACCCCTAAAAAATTTGGAAATTCAAAAAAGTAAAATTTATTATTATCACTTGAAATTTTGTCAAATGATGCCCCAAAAGAGTAGTTTTCAGACTGTGTTAATGATAAAAGGTTTGGTTATGTGGTAAAGATGTAATCTGAATTTGATTTTAGTGTAGTTGGCACGTACTGAGAATTTGGTCGATTTTGTCGTCTGCAACTGGGTTTTTGGTCTTTTTAACCGTTTTTGAGTATAAAAAACCAAGAATTAGAGCACAAATTATACATCATCCGATGCGTGAAGAAATAAGGGTGATCTTTTGAAATTTTTATGAAAATCGGATGAAAAATAAAGTCACAAATCGATTTTTTATTAAACTAATTTTGTGACTCAATTTAAAAAAATTTGAGGTAAACACTGAAAACACGAGATCATCAATCGATGATCGCGGGAGCGAAAGAGTTAAATGGCTGGATAAACTGTTGCTATTTTTTGTCTTCTCGCTAGTTTTAGTGTTTTTATTTACTGTTTTAGCAATATTTTGCGACGTTGTCAGTGACAAGCCCGTGTGCCATAAGAAGCTGGGTCACCACTAGGTGGCGGTATCTTATCCAAGGAGAGAGCTAGAGTGAACTAGTTCTGATATCTTAAGATAACTTGTTTGCTCTTCCCTTTTGTCGTAATATCGCCACTGACAAGAGCATTATGCAAATCCTATAGCAAAGCAGCTTTTTTCAAAGCTATATATAAGTTCGTAAGAGCTTGAACTAATATAAATAGGTTGAGTACATAATTATAACAAATGTAAGCAGTAAGCACCAGTTTTTTTTGCATTTTATCATTAGGTCATAGCTGTGACATTCTTTTTTAAACAGGAGTTGAATCAGATGGGTCTAGGTACTGACAAGGTTAAATTAGAAATAAAGGAAATTCCTGTGGAGTATGAAGCTATTGACAAGAAGGTTCCATATTTATTCAAGAAGCACAAGCCTATTGTGAGTAAGAAAGTAATTAACAAGCTAAAGCTTGTAGCGCATATTGCCTGCTATCAGCTTACTTAACTATGGAAATTACTATGTGCCTGGGTCATATATTTTGCCAGTATTTTCAAGAACTTGTTAAATTAATTAAATTAGACCTTTTAATTTAACAAGTTCTTGAAAATACTGGCAAAATATATGACCCAGGCACACAGTAAATGTTCTGTTCTGATACATGTTGTAATGCAAAAGTTATTTTGAAAATTTTTTTTGAGCCTCTTGCTTTTTGTGTTTGCTGTGATGCTTTGAAATCCAACTGAGGTGTAGTATCAAATTTTTTTGTAGAGAGAGCAAACAATTGAAGTATTTATGGTGTATGTGGTGCTTTATGGTGTGAATCTAGCTTTATTTAGTCAAGTTCATTACCCTTGACAAGAATCGAAGCTGTGTTGACTGTTGCAGCTTGTTATTCACGTTGGAGTGTCTGGAGCTGCTCGTAGTCTGACTTTAGAACAATGTGCTCGCAATGATGGCTACGTCAGGTAAATGATATTTGATTTGTTTTTTTTTGTTTACTTTTTGTTTGAATCGTGATAACAACGATGTTTTTTTGGTCCTTTGGCCCCCTACGAACTGTTGCTGTTACATCTAGGGATACTTTTGTACAGACTCGCTTCTGAGTTGATAGTATTGCTAACACCATGCGTTTTGATTACAAAAACTGTAATCGAGGAAAAAGAATTACAGTGAAGCATTTTTACTAAAGACCCAATGCAAACACCATGCATGCACTGAACTCACACTACAATCGAGGAAAAGAATTTAGTAAAGCATTTTTACTAAAAACACAAAGCCATGCATGCATTGAACTCACCACCTCGTGGTTGCAACGTCTCGTCTTACCACACTTCTTTCTATACATCAGGCTAGTGTATCGCTTTTGTGCAAGAATAAGCAAAGATTTGTTGGTAGCAAGTTGTATATATATATATATATATATATATATATATATATATATATATATATATGTTCCTTTAAGGTCTGAAGTAATGGTAGCACTTTTTGCCGTAACTTTAAATACATATTTTACTGTTTACGTTATCTTTCAAAAAGCTCGTTTTTCATGCGTTTTGATTGTATTTGTTTTACTTTGCAGAGGTGATGTTCAAAATAAATATCCAAAACAGTTCTGTTGTAAATCAGATGGAGCTGAATGCTTAGTGACGAGTCTTGATGTGCAGGCGATTGCTGATTCGGAACATCTGAAGAAAGTCGCTGTAGAATGTGAAATATCTGATGATGCCGGAAGGTAAGGTGTAGTTAGTGAAAGTAGCATAAATCACACAGTGGCTTTTTGACTTTTTGTGAATCATTGCCTGGTGGTCTCTTAATATAGGATGTGCCAATTTGCAGTCAATTATAATTTACTAGCCAGTTATGTCGGTGTCACTTACAGGGCCCCCATCAGTTATGACGGGATTAGGTATAGGTATAGCCGGCTCTGCCGGTTTACCCAATGGGTAGTTGTGAGAACAGTTACAAAAAGCTAATATTTTTTTAACTTAGCCAATTCTCATTTTAAAACCTAAGCACCGTTTATTGAAAGGAAGTGTGATAGAAAACACTCTGGCGGTTATGCATAGCCGCGATATGTTTTCCGCAGTTTTTTGAGTCTCTGGCAACGTGTGTTCACAATAAAAACAGACGGTAACTTAACAAAATTTTGTCCTTTCATTTTAGAAAGTGTTGGAAGCACAAATTTAAAGGTGTGGAGAGGCGCCAGAGTGAGTGAGGTGCGCTTGCAGGAATAACCTATGAAATATTCGGCCCAATACGTTTTCGTGAATGTGCGCCTATTTGTAGGACCTAAAGCGTCTGGCTTTGCTTACGTTGCTTGGTCTTGGCATAAATACAGCCAAGTAAGAGCAAACTAACCCGAAGTAAAGCACTTACAGTTAAGTTGTTAAAATAGTAGAGGCCCTCCATCAATAATGTCGTGTTTAGGAATATCGGCACAGTTGGCTTTGCAGGATTCACTCAATGATTAGTTGTGAGAACAATAATGAGAAGTTAATGAAAAATACTTTACATTCTGTTAATTTTGTACGCCATAATGGATTAGTTCTCTAAACTTTTAAAATTGTTTTGCGTTACAAAAATTTCGTTCTTGTTAAGTTAAAGGCTGATTTACACCAATTAATTGATGATCCCTGTTTCTTTTATTCTTTTTTAAGCGTGCGCTTTAAAAGAGGGATTAAGAAAAGCAAAGGATGCCCCTGATCATTGTTATCGTTGTAAACCAGCTTTCGCTCAGAAGCATTCGTTTGTTGGCTGTGTGCCTATGGTTATTGCTTTCTTTTGATTTTATCCATTTGGTTAGTATTGGCAACACTACTTTAATATTTGCATTTGGCAATAATTGCCTTAATTTATGGTACTGAAGGTGTTATTTGGTGAGCTGGTAGTCAGATTTAGGAGAAGAGGACCATAGTTGTGCTCAGTGTTATACAAAAATTTCGTGTTTGGTTGATCACCGGGATCGCCCTTGAAACACACAGTAATGATAAGCGTGTAACAGCATTTGACTCTAATCGCTGCTTCCTGCGTTTGGAATGGTAAATTTAGTACTGAGATTATGTTTCATCAGTTCCTGAATTTTGACAGTATTAAGAGCTTCAAATTTTTCCAATGCTTGTTCAATGCAAAAGTGATTAATTAAGAATATTCCTAACGTATGTACATGGTAAAAAGGAGAGGTTAAGCTCTCATGTGGTCCAAACTCTACTGTTTTGCAAACAGCAGTGCTAGAACAGAACCCTTTCAATCTGTTTGGTACAGAATTCATTAGTGGTGCAATTGATGAGCCCTTTGTTGTGCAATTACAACAAATATTGGACCTTTCCAAAGTTAGTTCTGTTGCGCTACTGATTTTGCTTCAAACAGATAAAGTAGCATTATTCTTTATTTGAAAAGTCCCTGTTGATAAGTGTGATTTTCGAAGTGCCCAGTGTTTGAAATCTCTCTTTCCAGCAACATCATCACCTTTCAATAAGTAGAATGATACGTTTTGTCTTCGCATTCCGAATCCCTGGTAGAAAACTAAGTTTGGACAAAATGCTGAAAGTAAAAGGTCCATTATTTCTACAAGCACTCCGGTAAAAGGACGTTAGGTCGTAAAAATGATGCAAAAAAACAAAAACCAAAAACGCTAAGAAGATGCTGAAAATGCTTGTGGTTGTTTACTTTTACATCGCTATTTTGCTATTTTGCTTTTTCATTTGTCCTGGTTAGAACACTGAAGACACTCTAAGCCAGTGGTTCTCAACGTTTTTTTGTTGCGGCACACTTTCAATGATTTCAAAATTTGGCGGCATACATAGAAAAAGATAAGTTTAAAAATTATTTGTTTACCTATAACACACTGCATAAAATAGTCTGTGATAACAAATATGCGAAATAAAATAATATGCACTACAAAAATATCAGTACGTTTATTAAAGGATAAATTACAAGTTATAATAAGAATACTTTTAATGCGAAATATATCTAAAATTTGGCTGCACACTTTTATAATTTCGTGGCACACAAAAGTGCCACGGCACAGTGGTTGAGAATCACTGCTCTAGGCTTAGGCAGAAGAATAGGGTGACTGTTCTCAGTATTCCACCAAGAAATTAAAAAAACGGGCAGAAAACTTACTTTATAAAAGATGAGTTCAAAATAAAAGGTCTTCATCTTATTTTGAAGCTAAAAATAGCAAAAAACGTTTTTTTAGAAATTTTATTTCTAAAAACATGCCTTTAGCAGCCCTTCGTTCTCCGTAGAAAACTGACGCTAATGACTGTATTAGTCGGTACGGTGTCAACACACTCTTCTAGTTCATAACTTCTGCAATTTTATTAGTGCTAGGTTCAAGTAAGTAAGTACGTAAGTAAATTTTTTATTAATTACTCAAGTAAAATTTAATAACTTAAGTAAAACGAACCCTGGCAAGTAACATTGCCAGATGATTGCAATGCAGATTTTACTGACACTGTGAGTGACACTATTTCAAAAGTCAGAGCAATTGTCAGGCTGTTCAGAAAGAGCCCACTGAAAAATGATTGCTTGCAAAAGAACTGTGAAAAGGAATAGGCGAAAACATTTTTTCTGCCCTTGGCTACCAAAACTAGATGGAACTCATCGCTCAAGATGCTCACGCGATTCTTGGAAGCCAGGGCACCTATTGACAATACATTGAAAGAGCTCGTGCTAGCATCAAAATGCTTGACAGAGGATGAGGTTGCAATTGTAAAAGACTTGGCAGAAAGTCTAGAAACCATTGAGGTTGGTGCAACTGCTCTATGTAGACGTGATGTCACATTTCAAAGAGTGAGAAGATTTTTGAGCATGTTGTCAAGAAGCTAACAGAAGAAACAGGAGGTATTTCGCAGGAATTGTTGACAGCTGTCACTGATAAAAATTAATCAAGGAGAAATAAAGGGCTTTGTGGTTTTGTGAGGTATCTAGATGCTCCAAACATTGACGAGCAGGTGGTCGAGTCTTAAGCTATCCAAGGAACAAGAGTTTTCCAAAGTGGCAAAAGATGTTTTGTTCACGACTTTTTCCCAATCGCCCACTAAAGAGAATGCTGAAGATCTTTAACATGACATCACTGAGAACCCCCGTATGAAAAAATCCAAAGCAGAAGAGCTCTACTTGTACTTAAATATTTTTTTCAAGGTTGCTTGAACCCAGCACTAGATTTTATCATTTTAATGGTGCCGTGGGTTTTAATGTTTCAAGAAAATAAGCTTTCTTTTAACAAAATATGGATTCATTGAGCGTGTGCAATTAACTCTTTTGCTCCCGCGTGGAAAGCGAAAAAAAATGTCCGTAAGGTGGCAGCGCGAAAAACTGTCATAATCAATCATAATTAATCATAATTATGTACCTCAAGTTTGTTTGTAAATCATTACTCAGCTGTCTACTTCTACATTAAGTGTGATATATCGTTGAAATCTACATTTCTTGAGGATTTCAAATAGAAAAAAACATTTTTTTGAATATGCAAATTTTATGCAAATGAACCCCCCCAACTGGGGGGTAGTTGTCTTCAAAATTAAAGAGGTACCCTCACCTCAAAGATCACTACAGATTTTATTTTGTACCAATTTTTTTAGAAATGGTCGCAAAAGGATGCTAAGGAAATAAGCTTTCAAGGTACATCAATCAAAACTTACCTAAAATCCTAGGTTTTCTACAATTTGCAGTTTCTGAGACAAATGACCTTTTTTTTGACCGGTACCGACCGGTACCAAATTTTGGTAGTTAAATTCAGTACCTAAAATATGATCAGTCATTATCTGCTAGAGGTTAGCCTAAACCATGTAACATTATGTATTTTTGAACAGGGAATTTCTTCAAGATTCAAAAAATATTAAGTTTAAATAGAATATGCTGTCACTGACAATGAAACAGTCGCTTGTTTACACCCTTCTCATTTCTTGAGAAACAAGGGGGATACAGCAAATCTTGATGTAGAGAAGCCAAGCTTCTGCCAGCTTTTAAACTTGTATTTCGCTTCTTGTCTCCTTGGAAATTTGATACAAAATGACGACTTTAGTAGTGAAACATTTGCAATATATTTTATGTTTTTATAGGGTGTAGTTTTTCTAAAAATTATAATTTAGTGAAGATAAATCGAAAAATTGTGGGGGTTTTGAACTGACATGATGTACAGTACTGATTTTTGATCAGTAAATATCATATACCACTTAGTCTAAACCAGGGGTGGCCAACCGTGGCGCATTGCATGTTTAGAGGTGGCGCATTCCAGGTTTAAGATTCTTCGGGCAATTTGGGTAAGTGTCCTTTCATCTGGGCGAAAAATTTGTCACCCCAATAACATCTCCAAAAAAAAAAAGTCCGCACTGGGTTGGCCTCACGTTTGGTGGCATATTTAAGCCAAAAGTGATGAAAAAGGTGCAGCAAAACAGGGGATGACCTTTTTTTTTTTTTTTTTGGAGATCACCGCTGAATATGGCCTTGTTTTGACTTCAAAGTATAAAATTTATACTTATTTATACAAAACAAGGCCATATTCAGCGATGATCTCAAAAAAAAAAAAAAAGGTCATCCCCTGTTTTGCTGCACCTTTTTATACTATAAATTATAACTTTTATACTATAAATAATTTTTGCACCTATAAATTTTTATACTATATTTATACTATAAATATATTACTACACGTTTGAGAGCAATGAAAAGCTATGAATGTTTGTGTGGCGCATCTTCAAATGAATGCTTGTGTGGCGAAAAATTTTGGCGCATGGACTGAAAAGGTTGGCCACCCCTGCCCTACATTTATGGCGCATCCGACACGGGTTGGTAGAAGAGTTGGCGCTTTGCATAAAAAGCTTGGCCACCCCTGGTCTAAACTATTTAAAGTTATATATTGCTGGAAAGCAAATTTTCTAAGCTTTTAAATGAGACCGGTATTTAGCAACATATCATATTTTTTACGCACTAAATTTACTGTTATCTACTTGCCATTCAAATTTGTTTGGGGGGGTTTTGAGACCCCTAAAAATTTGGAAATTCAAAAACGTAAAATTTATTATTATCGCTTGAAATTTTGTCAAATGATGCCCCAAAAGAGTAGTTTTCGGACTGTGTTAATGATAAAGGGTTTGGTATTGTGGTAAAGATGTAATCTCAATTTGATTTTAGTGTAGTTGGCACGTGCTGAGAATTTGGTCGATTTTGTCGTCTGCAACTGGGTTCTTGGTGTTTTTAACCCATTTTGGGAATAAAAATCTAAGAATTAGGGCACAAATTAAGATCTTTCGATGCGTGAGGAAATAAGCGTGATCTTTTGAAAATTTTATGAAAATCGGATGAAAAACAAAGTCACAAATCGATTTTTTATTAAACTAATTTTGTAACTCATTTTAAACAAATTTGAGGGAAACACTGAAAACACGAGATCATCAATCGATGATCGCGGGAGCGAAAGAGTTAAAGAGTCAACGTGGGCAACTGTGGACAGCCTTGCCCATGGTTGTGCAAATTTTCTAGACTGCTTAAAGTCGAAAAATCTACAGTTTCATAGATTAAAATACATATATATATATATAACTAGGCTAAATTCTTCGATTGGTAGTAAAGACATTTGAGTTGCTCTTTGGCTTTACGAGGAAAGCAGCCTTGGACCAAAAAGTAGAAACTGCACAACTATGGTCATCTTTCTTTAGCTTAGGCATGGCGCGCCTTTGTATTTAAATGGGTTACACTTGGGATCTTAATCTGGGATAAGTAATAGTGGGTCATTTAACGAAATTTTATAAAGGAGTTTAAATTTAACGGTAGTAAGTCATGGATTCGACAATTTTGCGGCTGAATCCCGAAAGATATTAAGATCTTCGCTTCTATATTCTTTCAATTTTTCTGCTATTGCGGTTGGATTTCTAAAGAAAAAAGGTCTTTTGCCGTTAAATTTTTAAAAAGTTTTCCTGCAGTGAACATTTCAACAGATTGGTACCGTGATAAGGAATCTTAATGGGGGTGACTCAAATACTAGCGACGGGTCAGTGGTTCTCCATTCTTTCCCTATCTTATAGTTTTTCATGTGGTAATATTGCTACTTGTGAAGCTTTATTAGCTTGCTGCATCATCGTAAGGCGGGGTGAGCCTTGATCAGAAACTATGAGTATAGATATGTTGTGTTTCTGCATATATTAACAAAATAAGTGGATAAAAATTCATTCGAATTGTACAGGTGTGTTGTAAAATCTTGTTAATCAAAGCGTGTTGCTGGTAAAAAAAAGTTTGATGAGCATTGCAGCATTATATCATTGTAGTTTTATAAGAAGTGTTTCAGTTCTTTGCTTTCGAGATGACCATGGTTAAAAACTTTAACCGCAGCTGCTGGCTGCTGGTGTTTTTCGCTGTAATGTTAGCAGGCGGCATTATGACAAAAAAGGCAGGCAGCATTATGACAAAAAAGGTTAGCAGGCGGCATTATGACAAAAAAGGCAGGCAGCATTATGACAAAAAAGGTTAGCAGGCGGCATTATGACAAAAAAGGTTAGCAGGCAGCACTATGACAAAAAAGGTTAGCAGGCGGCATTATGACAAAAAAGGTTAGCAGGCGGCATTATGACAAAAAAGGTTTTTTAAAGCGTTCAAGAAATTAAAGCATGCTTAGTAGAAGAATTTCATGTTGCATCGTCAATTTAGCTCAAATCATAGTAGAGCTTTTTTTCAACGAAAGCACCTTGACAACTTCTCCCGAAAAAGCATTTAATCGCATTTCTACGATTAGTATTTTTGATAACAAAGAAAACAAAATCTGCTATCAAGCGTTAATTTTGACGTCATCCTAAACCCAAAAGGGGTCAAATTTTTGGTAGTTAATGAGTTAGACGTTGGCGTTGAGCAAAAAACCATTTTCCTCCGTCAAGTATTGAAAATTTAAAAAGAATTATTTTTGTTATATCATCATCATCACGTCACCAATCCCCTTACTAGACTTACCCAGTGGTAGTGATAGAACGTGCCAAATTTGATACTGGTACTCCCAGTAGTTTCGAAGGTGCTAAATGGCACCTGTACAGACATAACTCAGCTATATTTACTAGATGAGTTAAAAATGGTACAAAGAAGTTGTAACAAGAGGTTTATTTTGACTTCATAGCTCTACACCTTAATGAATAAAGTTAAAAAAAGTGCCTGGTGTTCTCATGAATCTGCCTATAAATAAACGCAGCGATTGAAAGACTGAAATATCTTAGTCGTGGTTGAAATAAAACTGTCTTAATGGACCTCTATGACACCATGACCCACTGATTTTCGCTAAAAACAGAAAATGATGCATTAGATACTCAATGTGTTTAAACTAGAAGATCGTCCGATGTGCTACCCGTGCAAAGTTATTTTCGCAGATTGTATTTTATCGTTAAATTTGTTAGTCATTTAGTCATAAATAAAAGAACGTACAATAGTAATTGATTTAATTGTTTGTGATTCTTGGTTTGTTGCAATCATTGTTATACATTCTATGATCCTCCTTTATGCACTCTTGTCTATTTTTCATTATTACAAAAATATTTTTGTTTATTGTTGTGACCCGTATAATGCTAAAGAAAGATGCAGTATAACAGCTCATTCTCTAATCGCTTTGAGCACCCCTGATGTCAACTTTTGTACATGATTGTTTATATAATTTTAACCATATAAAAACATCAAATATTTCACACCAATGTTGCATTTAGGTTTTAAATACGGATATTAAACGTTTTGACAGCTCTTTAAAGCTTAATATTTTTATTGTTGATTCAAATTTTTAATGGTTTTAGTAATAGTTTACCGCCTCTAATATTGTTTCCATTAGAGTGAAGATAAAAAACTATCATATTTTTAATTTGTTTTTCAGATATTGCTGTGACTACATATACTACACATCACTGCACATGAATGAATGTCCTGTTCTGTTTGTACATGTGCCACCCATCAACCAGAGATGTACGGGCAAGACGATCGCAACTGGTCTTCGTGCTGTCATTTTGGCCGCACTTGACCTTATAAACTTGAACGTGAGCTGAAATTTTGTATTCTAGCACTGTGCGAGCGACTATCAGTGATATATAATGGCAGTGTCGATTTAATACGTTTTTAATCTTGGTAGGTTAATATTTAGTCAATATTATTTTTGTATTTTGTCACTACAATAAAAGTATTATGTTTTGTATTTACGTTTATTGGAAGGTGTTTAATATCGGTACCCGACAAATGGACGCACGCAACCCGACGCGAACAAACTAGACGCCGTAGTAACTACGTGCGGAACGAACTAGACGCCAATAACTACAAAAGTTGCCAACTTCAAAAAAACTGCAAAGCAAAGCAAAGTTGGCGATATACACGCCCGTGTTTTGATAGCGTGGGCGGCAACAAAAACAGTTTTGTTCCTGTTGACTGGATTACCACTGATCGACATTTTGTAGACGTCATAAATCTGCTAATAAAACGCCTTGTTACATCACAAGATTGACAATAGACTGCGTTTGAAGCATGCGATCCCATATACGTAGAGTGTAGATGGCAACTTCTAATACTGTATCATGTTGATTGTGGTTGTGACTTTCGCACGCCCGGCTTTCAGTGACGTGGGTGGCAGCAAGAATCAGTCTTTTATTAGGATGAGCTGGTGGCTTAGGTCTATCCAATTCACAAATATTGGATACCTGTTGGAGTTTGTTTATAAGTCTGCATTGGAACTGCGCCACTGCTATCTAGACTGCTTGGCTTTACTTGGATAAGGAATATTAGTAGAGTGTCTTATGAAGGAACGTAGCAACTTACTTTAATACTCAGTTTGGATGAGTAAGTAGCAGTCAGCAACCGTTTAATTCCTAACTTTTAACTTGGGAGGATGTGAAATGGAATAGAACTTTGTTGAAAACAAAAGCTGATAAGGCTCTTATCGCCATGTGACATTTCAATTTATTCCAAAACCTTTTCAATCTTATTTATTTGTAATAACCCAAACGTTTCATGATAATTAGAATCGTATGGGCTTTTGTTTGCATTTTCCCATTTTGTGTCAGTAGAAATATTGCTGTAATTGCCGCGTTTGCTTCTGAAAATTTTCTGGCAGCACGCAAGGAGCTACGTCAAGAGAGTTACACTGGTTGAAGTTGACATTTTTGCTTACTTCACGGCGAATATTATGAAAACCTTTCGGTCAGCTGCATTGTGAGCAATTTTTCTTTTATATTTGTCTTACTTTCGTGATTTTTCGGTATTTTATTTTTTAATAACTATTGCTCGCGTCCCACTACATAAAATTTGTGGCAGGGGTGCAGTTGAGGTTTATGATAGCAACGAGTCTTAATTGTTTTGTGCTTGCTTACCGAAAATGTACCAGTCTTTTGGTAACGAGTCTAAAGAACTAGGTTTGGGCTCGCATTGCTTGCAGGTTTTTTGAAGTTGGTAATTTTGAAAGTGATTGGCTTCAAGTCTGTTTAGTTTGTTCGACGTCAAGTTGATGCAGCGCCTAGTTTGTTCACGTCTAATTATGTCTGTCGCTCAGTTTGTTCGCGTCCAGTTGCGCGCCTAGTTGTCGCAGATCGGTTTAACCCATTAATGCCGAGAATTATTTAAAAGAAAAATTGAGCATTTTTTTTATGTAATATTGTTCATGTAAAGGGCTTAAATGATAAAAACTTTTCAAAATTTAATTTTATTAAAAAATGTTGAAAATATAGGTTGGGAACATATGTGCCCATTCGGCATTAACATAGCAATACAATGAAGATAAGTGTCTCTAATACAATTTTTTTAGTAATAACAGAAAATTATTTCCCTTTTTTTATCATACTGTAAATAAAATCTTTACTCCTTTGTGTGGAAACT
Source organism: Trididemnum clinides (assembly GCA_963675345.1). Lineage (NCBI taxonomy): Eukaryota > Metazoa > Chordata > Ascidiacea > Aplousobranchia > Didemnidae > Trididemnum > Trididemnum clinides. The sequence continues at coordinate 36,754,759 of OY776292.1, read as the reverse complement.
TTCCATGCATTCAGGGTGCAAGGGGAGCTTGCACATCTTGCATATATGAGGCGTTCGTCCACCACACTGTCTGCACCTACTCCGTGTTTGATCTCCTCTTGCAGTCCAGTGCTGCTTTCCATTGAATCGAACACTATCTTGTGCTACCATTGATGGGTATTTTGGACCAGGAGCTTTCTTTTCAGTGCCATATGTCTTCAAAATAGAGACAACTAGGTTTTGGCAGAAACTCAACAAGCTACTATTAGCCCCCTATTTTCATGTAGTCTCCAGGCATTGACTACTTGCGCATTTAGGCTCCAAGCAAACAGGGGCCACCACCACTTTTTGGATCTTATTCTAATGCGGTACACTGACACTTGTTGATCAAAGAGATCAACGCCGCCCATGTGTTTGTTATAGATGTTTATTGAATTAGGGACATCAATGCAAATGCTTTTTTTTTAATTCTGTCCCATCTCTTGGCCTTTTGCATTGGCTCAACTCTCAATTTGTTTGATGCCACACTGACTACTTTGTTATCTTTCCACTTTGCAACTGAAACACAGCCAGTAAATGCTTCTTCTATTGAACCACGTGAATCCTTATTCATCAATGTTCTTGGCTTCAATGGAGCACCTCCTAAGCGATCTTCTCTTAGTGTCGACGTGCATGCAATAGCTTTTTTCTGAAAGCTCTTTCAGCAAAGGTATAGATCCAAAGTAATTGTCGCAAACAACGTGCTATCCCGCTTTTAGCTCAGTTTTATTTACCATTTCAAGTACAACGTTTGGACCATGTCCAAAACCATAATCAGAAATGTTTGTATGTGAGCCACAATATGGTTCTGCATGAAGCAAAGTACCATTAGATGCACAAGCTCCCCACAACTTGAAACCAAATCTTACTGGTTTTCCACGTATGAACTGTTTGTCCCCATGTCGTCCATAATATGGAACCATTATTTCATGAACACTTGTAAATTCACTTGAAGGTTTGATTGCTTTCATTACCTGGTTTAAATGATGAAATATTGGTCTTACTTTGTAAAACCTGTCATTGTTAATTTTCATGTTATCTGTGAAATGTAGGCACTTCATTATCTGATCAATATGCGTATTACGTCTCATTGAATTAGCAACTAATGAATTATGAACATCTTCACTTGTTGACCAATACAACCTTTTATTAGGTAATCGATTATATCCAGAAAGTATTAATATTCCAAAAAATACCCGAAGATTGTTTTTATTTATGCAGTCAGTGTTAAGAGATTTTTGATGACCATACATTTTACTGTGTTCACATATGAAATCAAGCCATTCATCAGTCCAGAATTTATCTATACATTCTAATACATTCTCTGAAATACGAATTTCTTCTTGAAAAACTTCTTGATAATCGCCTACTATATTAGTAACCTTTGCTTTGTCTTTGTGCCAAATTATTTTTTCTTTTCGAAGTTTCTTTTTTGCTGGGCCTACTTCTGTTGAAGGTTGAGCAACAACTGCATTAGATGGTAGAATATTAGCCAATAAAATTCTTCTTGGCAAGTGGTCTGGATTGCAAGAGACTTCATTATCTGAGGCATCAGAATCACAATCTGTGTCTGCAGTTGCTTCTTCAATAGGTGGCTCAATTGCGACTGTAACATTGCAGTTATCCTCATTTTCTTCAAATAACATGGACTGTACATCATTCAAAGTCAATCTGTAAAAGAGTATGAGTATTTAAATATTATATAATATTTTAAAATGTTTATATAATTGCATTAGAATAAGAAAAGTCTTTGATATCGATTCATTTAATAATACAGCAATGCCTTGAATAACTCTGTTTCAAATGCCGCTTCTTATGATATTACAAAGCCTTCATTTTTGCTATTATTGCAAAAAGTACACGCACAACTGCGGTCAAACGTTTGCGAACGACTTCAAACGTTTCAAAGAGGAAGAATTAATCGTGAGTCCGAGTAACAAACTTATTCACTCATTATTGATAGAAATCAAGAAGCTGTATGAGGTATTACTGTATTATAGAGTGGCTACCTAGAAAATGACTGCCATTATCTAATTGATGAAAATAATATTTATTTTATATTTTAACTAATGTTAGAATTTAAATCATTGCATGTGCGCATCAATATACGTTGATATATAACATTTGTTTTGTTTATTAGATGTACGAATTGTTTTTTTAACATAAAATGCACTGATGCAATACGAGTAGAGTTGGTATCTTTACCATAAAAAATAGCTGTTAAGTATAGAAATCGTTTACTACAGTTATTTTGAAAATAAAGTTTTCTTTGATTTAGAGGCAAAAAAATTAAAATGTAACTCAAGTAATTTGATAAAAAAAGAAGCAATTACTTCTTTGTATAAGCGTACATCATGTGTTATATAACCAATACCGAATGGGAACATTTGGTCCCACCATTAAATTTTTTTGCTATTATTCAACTTACATACAAGATATTGAAAACCTGTAGTTTCTAAAACAAAGACATTCTTCAGTTACAGAAAAATGTTAATAAAGTGGTATTTAAGTGCTTAACAAAGTGAGTACGTACCTTTCTTTCTTATTGGGTAGAGCCATTTTAAAAAGCGACGTCACTGCACCAACTATCTCGGACTACTATGAGAGACTGACTGCAAAAATCGTTCTGAAACGTTTGCTGTACATGTATTAAACATGAATCTCATCATCAATGTCGTCAAAAAGATGAAAATGCTGTAAACAAATATTTTATAGGCAATTTTTTTTATGGGCACATATGTTCCCAATCGGCATTAATGGGTTAATATGAAATTGTGTGTAATTTTGTAACGTATTAATTGTATGTGATTTAGAAGTGGCCGATAACTGTTGTGCGTTACTTAGGTTGCAGTTTAAATGTCTTCCTAAAGTTCCTTACTGCAATTAAATATCGTTTTCAGTTAACTGTGGAATGCGCTTTTAGAAATTCGGAATCGTTGTCAGCATAAGCCTTTACTTGATACACGCTTGTTTTGATACGTTTTATATTACTTATTTTCGTTGGCGTAGTAGTTTTATTTCAGGCCGACGCGATGGCCTAGTGTTTAGGGCGCTTGCTTTGCAGTCGGTAGACCTGGGGTTCATTCCCCAAGTCGAGTCATACCAAAAGACTTTAAAAAATGGTATTCGCAGCTTTCCTGCTTGGCGCTCGTCATTTAAAAGGGAGGTTGTGAAGAACAAGCCGGCAAGTTTGCTTGTTTCCTTGGGCAAGGCGTTTAACGGGACCCCCACCTTTATGTGGAAGACAGGTGGCCCAGTTTTCCCTCCGAAGAGAGGGTTGGTGGCAGGAAGGGCGTCCAACAGTAAAAACATAAATGTCAGGAAATGCAGATTACTGCTGTGGCGACTTCAAATCGGGATTTAAGCCACCCGCGACCTCATATATTAATGGGAGCCAGAAAGGAAAAGAAATAGATAATAGTTGGTTGTGATGCGTTTTAGTTGGTTGAATTGTAGCTTTCTAGCTTCCTCAACTTCCAAGTATGCAGATGGAATCACACTACATGTTAAACATATTATAGGAACCAAATTCGTTTGGCTTTGTCCAACTTAATTGCTTGATATCTGAAGAATATAAATTTAATAGAACTTGTTAAGGCAATTAGCAAAAGAATTAACTTATGACTTAAGCTAAACAAATATCACACAGAAAGGCGGATGTGTTCGGTAGCTATACGTTTTTTGCTCAAGTATTTTCGTGCGAAAATGTTCATCCGCTTGGACATTTTATATGATGTTAGACAGTATGTATACCTTTTATGAAAATCCGCTTTTGTCCGCAGATTACGTATCAAAGATTTTTGTACGTTTTGAAGCAAAAACGAAAATGCTTTTGGTACGTACTTAAAAAGCACCTAAGCAACATCAAAAGTTTTCGTACGAAAATGAATGCGAGAAAAAACGTACAAAAACGTTTAGGCTACTGTTTACATCTACCTTATAGTCAATTCAAATAAATCGGATACTACAGCAACTGAAAACGGCAACTGATTGCAGAAGGCGGTTCAATCTAAGAAGAACAACGCGCAATTGTTGTGTAGATCCAGATCAAATAGAAAAAACGCGTTGCGTGGCTTAATTACACACAATTTGATATCAATATTTTGTAACGTCCTAGTCCCCACTCTCTCGCATCAAATCATACCTTAAATTTTGTCTTTTGTGGCTAGTGATTTGGGTTTGGTCATGCGAGTTGTCAACTTCATAAAAGTACGAGAAGTTTTTGTCATCTATGCTTTATGATGCACGCCAGTTGTTACTGTGTTGTGTTGTAGTGGAATCTCGTTTCAATTAAGGTTGTCCAACATGGAAAGTAATTTTTAGTTTGCCCATTTGATTACGAAATATGACGCAGTCAAATTTTATTTAATTTTAATAAAATAATTTCACCATATTTGTGCTAATTTAAGCGCGAGATATATTATACTTTTTCTTCCACTTTAAAGTGCTTTTCTTCAAGATCCAAATAGGGGATCACACAGAATACAGTGTTTACAAACCTAATATTTTTTATACGATATTATTATTGGAATGCGTTAAAACAACTCTAATGAAAGCTTGCATCGCATTGCTATCTTGCCTTTATTACATTTTATGCGTTTTTCTTCTCATTTTTTTTCTCTCCTGTGAATTCGTCCAAGTATCGGGACCTCTTTCGGCAAAGAAACAACTCTTTGTTTTTTGTTTTGATAGAGTTTTTGGTTTAATTTTAATCGGTTGTGATAGAGTATCCGTTGTTGGAAAACATAAACACACGTTGACCATAGTTCTAGCATATAAACTTGTTTAGGCTTATCGTGCGTAATGTAGTAAACTGCATGCATTAACCAAACCAACATTCTAACTGTGCGCAGAAATTAAGAAATTACCACTTTTTGCCCTTTATCCATAGTTGATACTTTTGTGTCTTCCAATCAACTGAATTCACTCCTAAAATGTCCTTATCGAATCTGTATGTACATTTTAGCATATGCAACAGCGTTCAATTTGTTATTTACTCTTCACGAGCAAAGAGTAATAACCAGTTTTGTTATCAATTGTAATCATAAATCCTCTTTCATTTTCATCAGCTCTTTTCGCCAAACAGATTGTTTGGTACCTTATTTAAGCAGACAGTCCCAGTAGTTACAGATATACTGCTAGACAATAGATGCTTCAATGATAGAAATGGATGTAAAAAAATTGTCAAGATAGAATGATATTCCTGCGGGAACATCCTTCAGAAAAAATGACACAATCCAAGTTTCAAGAGGTTTTTGTCTAGGAGTTGATGAAGCTCCTTGATGTACAGAAAACTTGTATGAGTACTCTGGTGTTGATTTTAACCCGATCCGTACCTTGGAACTTGGTGAACGCCAACCGAATCTGTATTACAATTTCTATGCAGCATTGAACCGATGAAAATAAATTTTGCAGATCCCGAACCGGAGCGACATTTTAATGGGTTGGACGCCCAGATTAAAAGATTAAATTCTGCTTTACATCTAGTTCTAAATTATTTTATGCAGTATGGTTTGTCACTTTTTATAATTTGCTATGTTTCCAGGGTGAAACCACAAAATTCATAATGGGATAGAATGCCTAGTTTCATCATCGATTCCACTAATGTGCATCTTTGCTTGCTAAAATTCTACTCATGGTTAATCTTAGGCAATTATGCTCTTAATTTAGATTGGTGTAATTAGGTGTGCTGGTAGTGGGATTTAGGGGACGCTCTGCGTTATTCAGGAGTTTCCGTGCTCGATTGATTACTCGAAACACCCTTAGAATATTAAGGGTGTAACAGCCTTTGATTCCGGATGCTACTTCGTGCGTTTAGATTGTTAAACTCAATATTGAGATTATGCTGCATGAGTTCCTGAATTTTGACAACGTCAAGAGCTTCAGTGTTATCCTACCTTGTGTACAGATAAAAATTAAGCCGGTGAAAGCGAGAGGTTAAGCTCTCATGTGGTCCAAATTCTACTGTTTTGCAAACAGCAGTGCTAGAACAAAACTCTTTCAATCATGTCTGGTACAGAATTCATTAGTTGTGCAATTGATGAGCCCTTTGTTGTGCAATTACAACAAATATTGGACCTTTCCAAAGTTAGTTCTGTTGCGCTACTGATTTTGCTTCAAACAGATAAAGTAGCATTATTCTTTATTTGAAAAGTCCCTGTTGATAAGTTTGATTTTTGAAGTGCCCAGTGTTTGAAATTTCTCTTTCCAGCAACATCATCACCTTTCAATAAGTAGAATAATACGTTTTGTCTTCGCATTCCGAATCCCTGGTAGAAAACTAAGTTTGGACAAAATGCTGAAAGTAAAAGATCCATTTAGCAAAACTGCAGACAGTGACACTGTTTCGACCTATCAGGTCTCTTCAGTGCAGTTGGTGACCGACAAGATGCTAGAGGCTTTTCATAAAGCATAGCTTAGACCGCCACACTTGCGGGATCTATACTAGATCCACTTGGTGGAAGGTCTGTCAGTACTCTGCGAAGCCGTATCACTCGTGAATGATTTATTAAAAGCTTCTAGCTTCTTGTCGGTCACCAACTGCACTGAAGAAACCTGATAGGTCGCAACAGTGTCACTATCTGCAGTTTTGCTAGGTGCATCGCTAGCCTCTTGCATTACTATAAAAGATTCTTTATTCCTACGAGCACTCCGGTAAAACAACGTCAGGTCGTAAAAATGATGCAAAAAACAAAAACCAAAAACGCTAAAAAGATGCTGAAAATGCTAGTGATTGTTTAATTTTATTTCGCTATTTTGCCGTTTAATTTTTGCTGTACTGCTGTTTGGAACACTGAAAGCGTAGGAAGAAGAATAGGGTGATTGTTCTCAGTATTCCACCAAGAAATTGGAAAAACGAGCAAAATCTAATATATATAGCGCAATTCTTTGCGTATGTCTGTCTGTTTCAACTCCTCTGAAACTGCCTGAGGTACAAGCATAAAACTTGGCAGAATTAATCACCATCCCGTGGCGAGTATCATAAGAGTATTGGTGACGTCGTAATCAAAATATTTTAAAAAATTTGTATTACTTGACAGAAGACAACCGCTTTTTCCTCAAACGAAAACTAGCTTCCGACTTACCACATTACAAAAACTTTCATTTGTTTGGGGTCTAAAATGACTTCACCATCACCGTTTTATTGCACAATCCATTTTTTGTTCTTTCTCAAACAGTACTGATTGCAGAAACGCGATTGAACGTTTTTTCAAAAGATATTGATGAGGTGCTTTCGATAAAAACAATTTTACAATAATTAAAGCTTATTTGACAATGCTACGAGCAATTCTTTTTTTAAACACTTTAAGCCCTGTGAGCATTTTTCTTCTGTATTTTGCTTGCACGCATAAAGCTGGCTCTATGATGTCATAATATGTCTAGTACGATTAACACAAATCTTCGCTACCGAAGATCACAATATGAAGATGTTTTCAAAAAGTGCAACCTTTTTGCAAAATCAGTTTATGAAAAAACTGATTTGTGACCTTCTTTCTTAACTGATTTTCAAACTTTCTTCAACAAATTAAAGGTTATTTCAGAGCAATTCCGATAGTGTGTAATATGTGCAATTAATATCAGTTTTTATGCTGAAAAAATTAACTTTAAGATTGGTGTAACTTTTTACCCCTCCCAAAAAGTGTTAAGCTCAGTAAAAGCAGATAATTTCATTGCAAAAACGTTATTGTAAGATACTAATAATAAGACCTACTGTTCTTTGAATGATTGGGAAATTTGCTTTCCAGCACTATGTGACTCCAATTACAAGGCAAAAAATAGTTTATAATGGCTGATTAAAAATTGGTTGCCATGCATCATGTTTCACTTTTAATTGAACAATTGTTCTATTTGACCAAACAAACTTGCAATTGTTAAACAAAGTTTGTTTAGCATGGATCTTTGTAAAATGAAGTCGACAAATTTTAATGTGTAGCCAACTCCAAGCAAAACACTTGGTGGTCACCTAAGAAAAAGGCAATAGGTTAAAGGTGGTCCTTTATTTTCGTTTGCAACGGGATGTAAATGTCGAGCTACATGTCATCTAAACCTTGAAGCAATTTTCTTTGCAATTGAGCGAGGCTGGCGCAGCCAGCTGATTTAATCTCCTCTCATTTTGACATTATTAATAGGGGCTCCTCTATTGCTATAACTTGACAAGACTGGTGTCGCGTGTTGATGATATATAATAGAACTTTTCGGTTCTATCTCAATCTTAAATTTCTTTTAAAATTGAAGCGACATATGATAATCGCTCGGATAATTAGGTCTGACTGCAGCTTAATAAAACTTGAAAAAGATTGGCTTCCACTAAAAACACCTTAAACCACGTTAAGAACAGAATAATGTATTCACAGAAATAATACTTCACAACTTCAAGCTTCTTCGCTCGACGATCTCAGAACTAATCACTCTACTACACAATCAGAAAACCGCCAAAACTGATTCCACCAATAACTGTTTAATGTTCGCCACGTCAACAAAATCCACAATAAATTATCACAAAAAACCAATAGCCCTTCTTTACTCCACCAGTCAATCTCTCTCTCTCTCCCTGCTACAACGCTTCTCTACACTCTATCTACTACTCTACTCTACAAAAAAAAATCCGGTCGCCTTATATATAAATCAAAAAAAAACAATCGAGAAAACGCTAGAACGAAATCACGTGAAAAAAGAAAAAAAGCATCACTAGTTATGTATTCGGTCAACGAAATTCTTCGAAGAAGCTAGAGTCACTAGATCAATCTGGAATTTTATTATGTCATACACCATTGTGACGCAATAAAGGCGTACTTACAGCAAATCCAATTGCAAGGAAAAAAGGTCTTTTTTTCAATCAGTAACCGAGCGAACAAAATAATACAACACTGTACACCAGGGTTTCTCATCCTTTTTCATCCTATCGCCCCCTTTTCCCATTTGTTTAAAATAATCGCCAATATTTATCGCAATAATAATAATAATAAATTAAAATACTTTGCGCACGTTGTTTTAACGAGATCCCTGCGGCTGATGCTTTGCCACTAAACCTTCAACATTTGGCTTGAAATTTGTAAGTTGTAGTCTGATGTCTCCTCGAATGCATATATCTATTTTATTTCTTTCCTCGGTCAAAATTTTATTGATTGCACTGAAGCCACATTTAACCAAATAAGGGATTGGAAAGTATAGGAGTATTTTAACGAATCGGCTATTAAAATTTTATTAAATATTCTTCATACTTTTTTCTGGTATGTTCTGAGAGCTGCTCACTTACTTCTGTTAACTCCGGCATGTCTTCAAAATTTTTCTTTTGTGTATTTATTCGAAACCAATGTAATTTTTTAGCAAAAACTTTCAGAACACGTTTACAATCCAGCAGTGTACATAATTTACCTTGAAGCTGAAGTGACACTTTGTTGAACTTACAAAAAATCCACGCTTAGGAGAAAATGTCGCACTTGTGCAGTTTAATTTTTTTCACAAAATTGTTTTCGTTTATTCGTTTAAGTTTTCTAAGAAATTAACAATTGTATCAAATAACTTCACAAATCTTGTCAGGAAGTTTCCTTTCGAAAGCCAGCGGACTTCTGTGTGGAGAGAAAATAAGTCTTACGTGCTCTTGTTCAGTACCAATGCTAAACTTTCGAAATTGTCTATCGTATCTACTGTGCGAGTTTATTTTATTTGCAGTCTGAATAACTACTCTCAATATTCCATGAAAGTCAGAACTGATTTTTTTAGCTACTAAATGATGCCGATGTACCACACAATGAACTGCAAGGATTGAAGGACATAATTCCTTTATATGAGGAATAAAGCCATTCTGCTTGCCAAACACGAATGGAGCACCATCTGTTGCGCAGAATACCAGGTTTCCAAATGACATTTGATTCTCGTCAAACCAAGATTTTGTAGCCTCAAAAATGGATAATCCAGTTGTATCAGTTTCTAATAATTTTGCAAGCAACATCTCTTCGCAAAGTTCGCAGCTATCATCTATAAAACAAGCATACGCCATAAGAATAGCTCTATTATCACCAACTGTCGACTCGTCTAGTTGAATTGAAAATTTACTGGTTTTTGATTTCTCAACTAGATGGTTTTCTACATCTGAAGAAATTTCGTCGATTCTTCTTCGGATTGAGTCATTGCTCAACGGCAATGCTTTTAAAACATCCACTGAATCTTGCTGTAGCATAGTTTTCATGAAAATTTCAAAAGAAGGCTTAATAACATTTTCAGCAACTGTATGTGCGCTTCCAGTTTTTGCTATTATTTGCACGATTTCATGAGATGCAGTCAAGCCACTTCATTTATCTGTGAGCTTTTTTCAAATAAACTGACAGAGTATTACGTTGGTCGAAGTTCTTCAAATTTTCAAAATAAGCTCTGGTTCTGTCCACTTTATGGGGATGTTTTCTTTTCAAATGTTCTGCAGCCTTGATGGTTTCATAGCTTCGTTGGAAAACGAGTTGCTACAAATAAGACACATTGGCTGTTTCTGATCATGCGGCTTTCTATGAAGCCAAAAGCCAAATACTCCTCTCTACACTCTCTACATTTTCTTTTTGCTCGTTAGAATGAGGGGAAAAGAACATTATACTATCACAACGACACTTGTCACAGTAAGTTGATGTTTAGTCGTACTATTTCAAAAACATCAGATTGCAATACTAAATTGTAACCTGGATGTACAGAATTCATTTACCAACAAAATAAACTAATTGGTTAATAGTTTTAAATTATGTGTAATCATTACAAAATACACTAATCTGAGGCAAAAATATTTGATAACTTTTACACTACGTTGGACGACTTACTATAAGGAATGAATTACTATGCAAACGAGAAAGCACGAAATCACAACTGCAAGAATACGGGTCGATCCTTTTTTAGTCCACTCCCTTTAGGGGTAGGGTACGTTTTGGCGCAGCCGTTTGGGCACCGCTCTCTCTAATAAGAAAATCGGTAAATCGCTCTATACTTGGGAGAAACTTATTTTTCTATTTTGCTTGATAATAGCTTTATAGAGCTACCGGGATCAAACCTGAAAATTTGGGAAAAACAACAACTCATTTAACTTCTATAAGCATACCTAAGCAATGAAAAACGAATATGAATCATAATGCGTAGGTAGCAGGGACTTGAAAAAGTTTGAGGGGAAATCAAAATTAACAACGTTACTGTGTCAAATCTCACCACATGGAAGATATTATTGGTATTTTGCTTTATAATAGCTTTATAGAGCTATCGGGATTAAACCAAGCATTTTAGGAAAAACAACGACTTTTAACTCCCCACGGCAGGTCAAGCAGAGAGAAAAGAACATGCTATACATTGCGAAGCAGCAAGGACTTAAAAAAGTTCAACAGAAAATCGAAAGAAAACAGCGTCACCGTGTCGAATCGCACCACACGAAAGACATTTTTGCTTTTATGCTTCAGAATAGCTTAATATCAGAAATGTGCCCCCTATTTCCAAGCTACGGGAAACGCAAGGCTTCCTTGGGTTCGTGTCAGCAATGAACAGATCACATAGGCCTAAGGCATAGCCACGATCTTGAAACGAGATATTCTATAAGGAAAAGGAGCACAAAAAGTGAAAATCTTATGTGCAGAAAACATAAACTTTGTTAACTCTTCATACAAGAACCTGATATGTAAAGCCGGCTTGGCCGGCTGAACCGACACTCTCAATCCCAACATTACTGATAGTGACTCTTCGGGCGACACCGTCGTACATACTATAAAGCAAGAATTTTTTCCTATGCTGATATGCTGCGTGTTAAGATATTTATGTCTATACTTTACAGCATTGTAATAAAATCCCAAGTTTAAGAAAAAATCAACATAAAACCATAACCACAACAATTTGTAAAACTGAATATAGAGAGAACAATAGCCGCTTTTGTCACTATGCCGGAAACAAAACCAATAGCGCAACCAAAGCAGCCGAACTTAAGGCCACTAATATAAATAGGAAAAGGGCAGCACCACATCGCAAAATAGGCTTACCGTTAAATAGTTTTTTTCTATAATAATGAAAGCAACCACCATTTTGCTCCTACAATAATTTTAATTATGTTTCAATCACTGCTCCCTCACAAGTATTAACAATAATTTTTGGCAAGATTCTTTGTGAGCATTGCCAGTCATGATTAAGAGAATATGATGATCACAATTTCGTGTACGAGAATTGTGAATATGCATAAAATTTATTAACTTTTCGCTATTGCTCACACAAGAGCCCGATGGGTAAAGCCGGCGCAGCCGGTTGAACCGTAATACTAAACCCCGACATTACTGATGGAGGGCCTCTGCCAGGCGACGCCGGCAAAGCCGTCTAGTAATTTATAAAAGATGATATCCACAGAAAAAGGTTTCTTACGTTTTTTTGGAACTGAAAACAGCAAAAAACTCATGACACTATCCAAAAAATACCTCAACCTACTCCAAGGCAAGCACAGTCATCATGGGATTCAGATTTTGATGACAAAAAGTGTCATTTTCAGAATCTTCAACTGGTTTACTTAGGCGAATTACCACTCAAAATCTAGCAGATATTCCCATTGCATTGTTTCGGCAATTTTTTGATGATAAAATTATTGGTCTATTGGTCTCAGAAACCAACAAATATGCTGAACAATTCCTAGCATCACATCAGCTTCGGAGAAGTGCGAGAATGCGACGATGGACTGACGTGAAAAGAAATGAAAAGAAAAAATTTTGGGGAATTATCCTTGCCACAGGATTGATACAACTTCCAAAGATGGAAGATTACTGGAAAAAAGATAACTTTTACTATCACCCAATGTTTCACAAACTGAATATTAGTTACAATAGGTTTGTATTGCTGCTAAAAACTAGCACGTTGCAGACAACCAAACTGCTCCAACTGATGACAGGCTGTACAAAGTAGCGGACTTTGTACAAAAGCTTATATCAAAGTTTCAAGCTGTCTATCATCCTGGTGAAGAAGTTGCTGTAGATGAAACCATGATATCGCACCGAGGCAGACTTTTGTTTCACCAGTAGGCTATAACCCCGGGAAAGGCCACAAATACGGCATTAAACTGTTTAAATTGTGCGAAATGACAGGATACATTTGGAATTTTTCTATTTATTGCGGCAAGAGTACTGGTGAAATTGTTGATGGATTAGACCACTCAGAGTCTGTTTTGGTTTCCCTGGCTGCACCACTGTGGAATGAGGGCAGACTGATAGTTGCTGGCAATTGGTACAGCAGTATACCGTTGGCTAAGCATTTGCAGCAACGCAATACCAAGTATTGTGGAACTTTGCGAAAAAATAGATCTGGATTGCTATCTCAACTAAAATCAACAAAGTAAAAAAGAGGGACAAAACGAGTAATAAATTCCGATGGAATCAGAGTAGTAAAATACAAAGATCAAAGAGATGTTTATATGATTTTTACTTTCCATGGAGTCGATACAGAGGAAACAGGACGAAGCAATCGACATGGAGAAGCCATCTTTAAACCAACTGTAATCTTGGATTACAATCGAGTCAAAGGAGGTATTGATCTCTCAGATCAAATGATCGCCTATTATTCACCAGCACGCCAAAGTGTCAAGTGGTTCAGAAAAGTGCTTATGGAATGCATCAGCATGGCAGTTGTAAATAGCTGGGTACTTTGCAATAGATTTTGCGATGAAAATAATGGAAGAAAAATGTCACTTGCATCATTTGTAAAGAGAATTGCAATGTCCTCACTCAAAATAGAAGACCAAGCCCCAGTTGCTCATATCGGAAGACAAATCAGTCACCCACATCAACTTTCTACAATTCCAAAGAGAGCTGATGGAAAAATTACTCGGAAACGATGTTATGGATGCTATGAGAAACTTAGCAGGCGATATGGACGGAACGAAGCCACGAAAAAAGCCAAACAAATTTCCACAGAATGTACCGTATGCCAGCACTCATTTTGCTTAACCTGTTTCAACGAAGCAATAGCGAAAAGACTAACGCAATTCTGGTGCAACACTTACAAAGACTAATTTTATTTAGTATACCGTATGTACATATGTGTAAATTGAGCAACAAAATGGAACAATATTGATAACAAATGTGTAACTGAGTGAAAAAATTGAATGATGTTTCATAAATAAATTTTCGTTGAAAAAATGAAAAAAAACGCTATACGATTATGGTATTCATACAAGCCTAACCAAAACTCACACGTTCGAATCAAAATAGAAGTCTTGCAGAAAAGTTTAAATAAAAACAAATAGTTTAAATTAACATGTTTTGCGCAACACATGTGCTGCACAAACGTTTCAGCAGACACGCGTGTACATCACATGTGATGCATGGAAAGGGAAAGGATTAGATTTGGAAAGCAGCGATATTGGGCAAAAAGCAAAAGAAAATTAGAATTGGGAAGACTTCCGACAAGAGGGTTGAACAATGCTGGTTTACATCTACTAAAGGGAGAACTTGCACCATTTTTGGCCTATTTCAACGAAATAATTGCTTAGCTTATCAGCCAGTTGAAGCTTAGCTTATCAGCCAGTTGAAGCTTAGCTTATCAGCCAGTGGCGCAGCCAGGATTTTTTCAAGCGGAGGGGGCAAAGTTTTTTGAACAATACAACCCAGGTGCAGTGGTAAAACTCTCAGGTTCTAGTCACAAAAGGGATACCGGGGTTTTTCTCCCCAGGAAATGAGAGGTGTGTGCGGTTTTCAAATAGAACGAAAAGAAATTTAATGCAATTGCACACACAAAAATTTTGCCCTTACGCAATTGCAGCCAAAGTATTTACTGATACAAACTAATTGGTAATGGTGATCAGCGAACCAAAAAAATTTACTGATGCTGTATGTCAAAATTTAACTTAATTGAAATTTAGCCTACGATTTTTACGTGATTATTCATTAATCAAATGTTTAAAATTAATGTTGAGGTCACGGTGAATAAACAACAATACCAATCCATTCAAACGATCTTCTTTCGTTGTGAATCGCAAATAGGTTTCCAAATATCTCAGAGCACTAAACGAACGCTCATTTGTTGCTGTAGAAACCGAACCAGTTGTCAATACTTGAAGAACTTCCAAAGATGGATACGTATGTATTTCTTTAGTAACACGTCTAAAGTGTTGTACGGTAAAGAATTACCTTCGTGGCGCAGCCAAAATGAACGCCATCGCATGAATTCAATCTCCACAGCGTCAATACTGTCATCCACAAAGGGAAGATAGAAGTTCACAACATTTCTGATCAAAGCAAATATCATGCTTTACACAGACAGATGATATCAAAAATTGGAGTTTTATGCAATCAACAAGATCAGAGCAAATATTTTAAGATGTTACCGTAACTTGTTACCGTAACTGTTACCGTAACTTGTGCTATTTCTGATTGTAGCATCTCTGCTACTTTCGTCCACTCATTAAACTTTTTATTGCGGTCTTTATAGTCATCTAAAAGACATTGCAGAGAGAATGTCGAATTTTTAATTATCAAATTGATGGTTTTGTTTCCTCCACAGTCTATAGTCCAAAGCATTTTGACTAAAATTAGAAAATTTAAGTCGTCAACTACGAATCCAGGATGTTTGTTTGTGGTTACCCCTTCTCTTCCTCGGGATGGAGGTACGGCGTGAACGGCAGTTCAGGTTCATGCAGTCAACCTAATTAATATTAGGCTAGGGCAAAGATGACAGCCCATTTCGAACCAGGCATGAGTGACTGGTAGCCCCACCACCATCAAGGCGGACTGCCACTGGTGGGTACCCAAGAGTCATCGGACATGCAAGATTAGCAACTTCATAATTGTAATCCGGTGAAGTACGGGTGGGCCACCTGTTTGCCACATAAAGGTGGAGGCGTCTCGTTAAGTGCCTTGCCCAAGGACACAACAAGCAAGCTTTCCGGCTTGTTTTCCACAGTATCCCTTTTTTATGCTGAGCGTCAAGCAGGGAGGCTGTGAATACTGTTTTTTAAAGTCTTTTTGTATGACTCGACTTAGGGAATGAACCAAGGTCGTCAAGATAATTTGGTAAAAAACTTGCTGAAAATTAAAGACATGCTCTAACCTTGGCAATATTTTTGAAACTTTTCCAGAAAGCACAACACTGGCTTTCACTCGTGGCAAGTTACTTTTTTTTGTGCTATATTGCTATTATAATGTAGTACAGTACTCTTGTGCACCTCGTCAGACACTAATAGGTTATTGCTGCATGATTCTTGCGCAAAAGAACTTGCTCGTGTGATTTCTGCTTAAATCGAGAAAACTATAGGAAGTTTGAAGCTCATGTTTTAAGCTCAGGCATGAAGCCCAACGCTACCAGCAAATTTTCGGGCCTTTGTTTGTTTTGTGAATAATTTTATCTGGGACCAAAGGGGGGGCCATGGCATCGTGCTCCCCTGGATGCGCCCCTGGTATCAGCCGAATTTTGCTGTGATATGGCTATTTTGTTTTCGTGATTTTCTGTGTAGATCAGAGCATTGGACTTAAAGGCATTTTTTGCTAAGTTCGAATTCATTGCACAAGCCCATGTCCCACTTATAATTTCACGCGTGAGTCGGTGATTTCTTAATTATAAACTTGATATTAATACAAATCTGTGATGCACCCATGGGCCTCCGCTCAAAAAGATGCAAGGGAGGCAAAAGATGCAAGGGCTGGGAAAGTAGATTGAAGATCAATAAATTCTTCCAAATTTCCAGTAAAGAATTGCTTTTGAAGAGATTTCTAGTTTGGAGTTCAATTTTGCTGAATTTTTATCCTAATTAAAGGTAGTTACCTTTTTCTCTTGAAAATCAATTTTCAGGCGAGCAAATGCCCCTTGCCCTCCCACGTGAACGCCCATGGACAATCCTTTCCTATTTTGTGAAACACAGTACGGTCGATATCATGAAAAATATATTGGATGTAATGAAAGAAAACACAATTGAAAAAAATAACTAGCATTTTCAGAAGCACCATATTTGAGTGGTCGAAAGAAAGTAAGCACCTTTTTTTCAAAACACGCCCATACCTCCACTTTGTAAACTCAAACTTAGCCTCAACAACTGAAAGCAATAAATTATTCATTTAACATTGGCTTCATCACTTTCCGGTTTGGTTTCAAAAATATAATTGCGCTTAGTAGTTCATCCTTCATGAATGTTCTACAATCATGAAATACAGATTTAATTTTCACTCTACTTCCTAGATTGATCGTAGCTATCATTTTGTCTGTGAGTCTTCTGCGATCACTTTGTTGGGACTTCGCCAATAATGCTGATAAATTGGACAAGCATTTCTCAAATTGGACTTGGACTTGTCTGTAACAACTGCGAGTCCAAGTTCGAGATAAACCCCACAAGTCTACAAGTCTAATACCCTTTTGTAGATAGAAATACTTTCAACTTCTTGTGGGCATTTGATAATTTAGAGATGATTTTCCAAATTAAAAAAAATTTCCAAGTTGCTATTATTGCTACTAGCAATACACCGTTGAACATAATAATACAATATATTTATACAATTCAAACGTTTTCGGCGCTACATTTCGCCCTCGTCAGGATCTATACACAAATATTTACAGCATTAAAACTTTCGTTGAACGAAAACACAAAAAACATAAAGTAACTTGAAATAGTTCTGACAAAAAACAGTAAAGCTTCATTCTACGGTCTTCGTAATTGTCTGGTCACTGCTAACAAAGAATTTGATAATAAAAAAAAGAAGAAAAACAATTGCCTGCTAGGAGTTAATCGGATTTAGGGTTTTGTAAATAATTGTTTCAAATGAATGGAAATTGTTTGGTTAAATGATTAAACAAATATCTTTAATTAAAACACGTTTGGTAAAATTGACGCTCCGTTTGCATAGAGTTGTTTGTTTAGCACAGGGTTGCTTCTTTTGATGACCAAAGCTTCATGGATTTTGGCTTCGTAGGATGTTTGGCATTTTCTAATTATTTTAAATTGCCCCATGTTATTCGGCTGAGTTTTGCACGAACTGCATTTTTTTTATATGTTCTTTGATGGCACTTTTACTTGACCTTGAAACATTTAAGTGCTCCCCTGCTCTTATACTCAAATGTCTTGCGGACGTACCGATGTACGTGACGTTCACATCACGTGAACAGGTAAACTTATAAACGACATTTGAGTTCAAGGCCAGAGGAGTTTTGCTTTTCAAAGAGAAATATTCCTGCACTTTTGTTGTTTTGTAGACAATTGTGATTTTAATGTCAAACCGTTTCTTTATTAGTGATTGAATTTGTAGACCGAATTCTTTTGAGATTTTTCCGAGGTAGGGGATGATAAAAAGATTGATAAAGTCTTTTTCTGTTTTACTGTCTGTTTTTTCTTTTTGAAATTGGCATAAAATTTTGTTAAAAAAATGGATTGGATAACCGTTACGGTAAAAAAGATTTTTCAAATAAGTTACTTCTTTTTGGAAGAGATAGTCCGTTGAACAGGTAATTTTTGCTCTATTGAGAAGACACAAAATAAGACCTTTTTTCCAAATTTTGGGACAAAATGCATTGAAATTTAACAATAATCCGGTGTTAGAAGGTTTTCTCCATGTGCAGGTATCAAATTTATCCAAGTTAATTTTTATTTCCACATCCAAAAATGGAATTGTATTTTTGGCCTGTTCTAAAGTAAACTTAATATTGGGGTGCTGGGTGTTAAGCTTTTCTAGGAATTTGGTGCATGATTGGTCATTATCAAAGATTGCAAAAATGTCATCATTATATCTGAGATACAATTTGGGAGATGCTTCCTGGTCATTGCATAAAAGTTGGTTTTCCATATGAGCCACAAAGAAATTTGCAAGTGTTGGTCCAAGTGGACAGCCCATAGTGACGCCATCAATTTGTTTATACAGTGTGTCTTTATACAAAAACAATCCTTGGGTCGCCAGACGCATCAACTTAACAAAAACATCTTTTTCAAAAGCAGGGGGCTGGGATTATTTTCTTTGTATATGTAATTACCAATCATATTTATTGTTTCTTCCAGCGGCACGTTGGTGAATAGGAAAACTACGTCGAAACTGACCATAATTTGATGAGGAGATGGAGAAAATTCTTTTAGCTTGTCTAACAAGTGAAATGTCGAGTCCAGCATAAATTGATTTGGAATGTAGGGTTTAATAATTTGATCAAGAAATTTGGCTAGGTTATATTCTGGCGTGTCAATCATTGAGACTACTGGTCTTGCAGGATTGCCTTGTTTATGCACTTTTATAGTTCCGTATAGTTTTCCTGGTGCACTTCCAGTTGACACAATTTTGCTGGTTATGCTGTTATCATATGATTTTAGATACTTATTAATGTAGTAATTAATTGAATTTTCTTTGGCAATTATTGGATGTACTTTTCCATCTGTGTTAACTTTTATGAATTTTGTGGGGTCGTCAATAATGTGGTCAAGTTTTGAATAGTAATCTTCACTATTTAACACAACAACTCCATTTCCTTTATCGTACTGACATATTTTAATATTTTCGTTTTGGCGTAGTTTACGTAGAGTAGAGTGGAGGCTTTGGTTTTGATTAGTTGAACAGAGACGATTACTTTCTGTTAAAAGCCTTTTCAGATAGAATTTGGTTTGATCTTGAAATTCATCATCAATATGAATATTGGGATTCTTTCGTTTGAGGGAATAAATAAGTTTCTCTATATTGGTCTTCACTTCATCCTGTTTTACTTTCTTTGGTAGAATGTGGTGCTTCAGTCCGTATCTCAACGCATTTGTTTCTTTTAGGCTGAGTTTCTTATCACTGAGATTGGTTATAGCATGTGGAACTCTCGATGTTTGTTTCCTGTATAGATTTATCAGTTTGCGTTGGTGAGTGTTTAGGATAGTTTTTGCAATTTTTTCTCTAAAAGTGGCAATTTTTTCTCTAAAAAAATTTTTCTCTAAAAGTGGAACATGGTAGTAACTTCGCTTCGCTAGATATAAAATTGTTCTGTTTGCAGTGTTTCGGTAAATTTTATAGTCTTGGTCATTAAGTTTGTGCAGGAGTCTTTTGTATATTTTGCTAAAGTTTTTCATTGAGTTGGATTACCCGTTGTCAGCGTGAGTTTGAACGTGATCCTTTTTGTTTTCTTGAAGCTGGTTGTTACAGAGCGTATTTTTAATTTCTGTTTCAGTTAACAGTTTGGGTTCAGGAAAATAAACGGTTGATACTCTTTTTGGTTTTCGTTAGGTTCGACGGCCTGGTAAATTTATTTCAACTGGGTAAATTGAAGTTGTGTTTTCACCATTCATACGTGCTAAATTAGTATTGTAAACTTTGCACCTAATTGGTAAAGCAGCATACGAACGAAATGGGCTTTAACAATTTATTAAAATGAATATGCAAGGAAACAATAGTGAGTATACCATCCAACCAATTTAGACGAGACCAACCCTGGACGCGTTTCGTCTTTTTGGACTCATCAGCAGGGCACGTCCCGTCACAAGCAAAAGCAAACCAACTCATTTACGTTTTCCTTAAAAACGAGCAATGCACACGTAGAAGTACTATGACTTCAACCAACGACGTATTGCGTTGCTTAACAGAGCGGGTTGACGAATTGGTTGGTTGGCTGCATATCCACTGAGAGATCAGTTTACGCAGCTTAGCGGACGACTGATAAGCAGATTAAACGCTGTGAATATAGCCTAGTGCCTTGTCTTTGCAATGCCATCACGCTCGCGGCGAGTGCGTTGACAATTCACAAGGTGGGAGCCGGGCGACCTTTGATAGACGTGTCGAGCAAATCCTTGCCAACGAATTTTCACTCTATCTCACTTTGCAGTAAACCGGGCGTTTCACCGTTTTACTGTAGGAGATATTGTCTTGCCGGCAGTTGTAAGGAAAAGGATGTATGCAAACTTTTGACCTCTTTTTGAGAAGGATGCGTACAGACTTATCGTTCACCAATCTATTTTTCTATTAGATCTTAATTAAATTTAGTGCTCAAAAATGCTAAAGAAGTTTTCTTGCATACGCAACTGATTGAAAATAACACAAACAATTTAATTGCTTTGTGACTTCGAAACGCATAATCCTTTGCCAAAAACATCCGGAAATGATGAACAAAGTTTCTTCAATTCAATTAAACTATCCTTTTTCAAAAAAATTAGGGTAGCACGCGTTGACATCTTTCATAAAAGAATTGTTAATCCAAAGGTTTTGATCCCAAGGACCTTCATGTTCAAGAAAATAAGATGTTGCCTTATAATGTTCAATAACACTTTTAAACATCAGCATTGTCAAGAAGTCGTTTAAAATTCGAAACATTTCTGCACATTACTTTTGCAAAAGGTTATTTCTAGCAAGTGCCAGCATTTTCTCGAAAGCATCTGCCTCGTTTCTTAGTATCTAGCTGTTCATGCAAAACCTCTGCAAAGTTCCTTCAACTAGCTAAATATTCAGGGTGTCTATAAGTTTTGGCTACAATTTCAAAAATTTAACAAATTTATATTTTTAAGATATTTTTATTTAATTTGTTTTTTATTGATAGTAAAGGTTAATACTTCATGCATTTTACTCTTGACAGGTACATTTTGAAATAATCAGGTTTGAAATTACAATTTATGTAATGTAGTGGTTGAGCAGAATTTTTTGAATGTAACAGCGAAACTGGAGTCTATGAAAATGAGCACTCCGCAGACAAAAGCTTAACAAAGCAATATTAGTGAGCAAAGCAGCTATTATCAATCAGCAACTATTTTTGTTTAGTACAAATGCCTCCCACTGCAGTATCTCGAAATGAATCGCGTTTCCTATGGACCTTCACTCGGGAGTGATCTTCACTAGTTAGAATCATTTTGTGTTATTTACAAAACGACTTCAACCGGTAGCTAGTTTTAAAATTATCACGACATCATCTGTAGCGGATCTAGGGGGAAAGCCCCTGTGCACTTAACCCCCAAAAGCTTATACTATTTTTTGAAAAACAGTTTAACTTACTCCAAACGCTCAAGCAGTCAATTTGACCAATAGTGACGATCACCAAAAAATGCGGGGGAGGAGGAAGGGTAGGGATAAAAAGTTATTGCTTGCTAATTCGCTGCAGCAAATCGGCAACTCATCAAACACTGGGAATGCCAAAAGCTTGCAAAAAAAGGGATTTTGAATTTGTTGCAACATTTTATGAGCTGTGATCAGTTTTGGAAGTAACTAAGGTTTTATCATTGCAATTGCAAGCCGTTAACAATGATATACTTCAATGCCATGCATACCATGCATTTTGAAGACCGAGCGATTGGATGAGAGTGAATATACACGTATATATAATGGCGCTGCTAAGTAAGCCAAAAATCTTGGATTAAATTCTGCGGTTCCACGCCTGGGCGGAAGATAAAAACATCGATAAAATTATACTACCAGCAAGCCTAAGCAGTGTTTGCGCCGTATTGGATTTTTTGCTTCTTGGTTCAATGAACTCTTTTATGGCCATCACAAAATTGCTGCAAGTTTGTGCGCGTTGACCTCTCATTACGTGGGAAAAACTACATATGGTTACGTAAAACCAGCTCTTCTCTTTTACGAAAAATTTTTAATCGGCCACATTTTGGATATTGTGGGTGATTACGGTTCAGAATTCAAATTGTGTATAGCGAAGTTGAAAGATCATGAGGTTATTCCTTCAGATTCTACAACGACACTTCAAAATTGTTCTGAAAATTTTCCTTCAACCAAAATCTTTCTTCAAATAATTATCACTTTACCTGTTGTAGCTGTCAGTGGCAAAAGATAATTTTTAACGTTTTGCTTAATCAAAAGTTACCGCAGAAACACCATGAACCAAAAAAAGATAAAACAGACTTTCCAAAATGTATATTCATTGCGGGATACTCAAAGACAAAGGGTCCGCGCTGAAGAAATGCTGGACAGTTTTCTAGAAAGAAAAATCGAAAAAAACGCTAATTTTATGAAGAATGTTCAGATAAATTTATTTGTAAATTAGACTTTGATCCATTAGTGTAGCGTGGACTACATAATTGTGGTGTGACAATCCCGTGTGCAAAAATTTGATCTAAAAATTATGTGCACTTGCAACAGCCTTCCTGTCGGAATGCTAAATTAGCATTGCGTTATTCACTGTTGCTTTGACCTGTATGGAAAATTTAATAAGCCACGAATAAACATTAAGCAATGTACGTAAATCATCAATGCTTACACGCCACACAGTCTGCACTAACCAAAGAAAATTTATTGGTGATTGGATTAGATAATTTCGAAAGAATTCGGCTGCAATATAAATTAAGTGAACGAGTGAAGCTCCTGATGGTAGCAACCTTGCAACACATTTAGATGGACCATAGATGAACTTAAGCAGATAACCATTGCCTACTGTCGTGGGTTTTTGGCCTATCAATTTCTATTACTGCTTTCCGACTGTTCTTTGAAAAGTAAAATGTAATTTTGCTAGCAAATGACTTTTGTTGACTGGGCCTCGCCGTTACAATTATAGTTGTTCCCCATTTCAGTAAATTATGTTTTTCCCAAACTGTGGTTCTGTTTCAGTTTTTGTTTACTCATAGGAACTATCTGCACCTAGCGTTTGTGCATTGCCTAGACCCCTTTGCTGTGATTTTTGTTATTGCTTCTGTTAAAGCTTTGAAACTACTAAATTTTTATTTTGTTGGTTCTTTCGTTTCGAAACCTGAATCGAACCACAGATTTTAAACTTTCATCATGCTATGCCTGAGGCGCGATCAAACGTCAAAATTCACGCTCTTTTTTATGCTACCTCGAAATTCAAGTTTCCTATTCAATTCGCATAGAGCTCTGTAAATTCGTAGTTAGTTGGTGCGACGTTGAATCGTGAAATGAGAAACTTAGCATCGGTAGAAACAATCTTCAGTTGATGCGGTGCATATATCTATTTCGATTTAACTCTTGGTCCTTTGTAGGTTTATTTCAATTGAATTTAATAATTGCTAATATGATCAGCGACCAATTGTCGAAAAGGTCGAACTCAACACGACAACGCCAAGATAATGCCTGTGTGAATATCATCAGTGCTAGAGGAGACAATTGACGACTTTCCCCACAATCTAAATCCCCCTCAAATCCATATAATTGCTAGTCAATTCAAACAGTGGTTATAGTTTCATTGCCTGTGTTTGCTTGCAGTAACTAAAGCCTTGTTTACACTTTTGCTGAGCGAGATGAGGGAGGTGGTTGAGCGAGTTGAGGGCGGACTGGCTTTTTGTTTTTCATATTATGAACGTAATGAATGCGACTGAGCACAACATGATTGCGCCATAGTAAGAGATACGGGGGGGAGGGGGGGGGGGGGGTAAGCCTAGCTTCACTTTGCTCGGCCGGGGTGTAAACAAGCCTTAAGACGTCAGTCATATTGTATTGGCAACTTTTTTCCGCTGTTTATTTTTAATTTTTTAATTTTTGCCTTAATTTCTGTTTTTGCGTTGAGGAGGTGCAGGCTTCGTAGCTTTCCATCTGCACTTATTGCCTTTCACGCTGTCTCATCGAATTGTACTCCTTGCGTGTTTTTTTCGTATTTTTCGTTGATGCAGTTTGGAAAATAAATAAATACCTAAACAGCATGTCCACATAAGTCTTTAGCGAAGTTTAAATGGGTTTGCTGAGTTAGATGTGCAAGTGGAAATTGGTATGAGCAAACCAGAAGAGACCTACATAAAAGCACTTCCTATTTTGTCAAAAAAAATTTTTTTTTACAGACATAAGATATAGATATTTTTGACATGCACAAATGGTAGAATTTCATTCCAAGTCGTTGTATTTCATCTAATCCGAACTATTAAGTGATATTGTGAGTGGTACAAGTTTTTATACGCGCTTCTTATATCAGAATTGTATGAGTTAACCGTCTGATTTTGAAAATTAATTAGTTGATGGGCTCTCAATATAAATACTGTGTGGGCTATCAATAATATTTTGTGGATGAAATTGTTGGTTGGTTTCCTAGATTAATATTGTATGGGTTGTTCACATTATTTTGTTAATCAAATTATTGATGGGCTTCCTAAATAGATAATGCATGAATTGACTACATCATTTTGTAGATCAGACTATTGATGGAATTTCTAAATCAATATTGCAAGGGTTAATTATAATACTGGATCTTTTGTAGAAAGCCCCCGCCAAAAAAACATCCCCGCCACCGCTCTTATTCAGTCACAATTTTTATTCATTGATGGAATTCAGCAATGATGTTGTGGTGAGAGCGTCCGCATCGCAGTTGGTAGACCTGGGGTTTATTCCCTAAGTCGAGTCATACAAAAAGACTCTGAAAAATGGTATTCACAGCTTCCCTGCTTGGCGCTCAGCGTACAAAAAGGGATAGTGTGGAGAACAAGCCGGAAAGCTTGCTTGTTGTGTCCTTGGGCAAGGCACTTAACGGGACGCCTCCATCTTTATGTGGCAGACAGGTGGCCCACCTGTACTTCACCGGATTACAATTGTGAAGTTACTAACCCATCATGTCGTAAAAGACGACTCTTGGGTAACCACCAGTGGCAGTCCACCTTGTTGGTGGTGGGGCTACCAGTCACTCATGACTGGTTCGAAATGGGCTGCCATCTTTCCCCTAGCCTAATTTCAATTAGGTTGACGGCATGAACCTGAATTGCCGTTCACGCCGTATCTCCATCCCGAGGAAGAGGAGGGGTAACCACAAACAAACATGTCAGCTAATATTTTGTCCTAACCCTAACCCTAAAATCTGTTGTACTGAAAACGTGGCGTGGGTGTTTTTCTCAAATCTTACATTTTTGCATTAGTGGCGTGGGCTTTATACAAAAGATCCATAATATTTTGGAAACAAAACAATTAGTATGCGTCTAACATCAATATTCAGTGGTTTGCCCTCAATCTTTTTCAAGTCAAAGTATTGCTGGGCTTTCCATGCACAGTAGATAACACGTGGGTTGATTGCACAATTTTGAAAGTCAAATTATTGATGGGCTTTCTATGTAGGTATAATAGATGGTTTGATCATATCATTTTATCAGTCAAAATTTTGATGGTTTGTTATTTATAAATAATACGTGGATTTGCCACTTTATTTCTTGAGTCGAAATATTAATAGGCTTCCTATGTAGAAAAATACACGAATTGACCACGTCACTGTGTAGAACAAAAATTTGGCGGGCATCCTACATAAATAATAAAGTACAACGCCGATTGTCCAAACGCCGATTATGCGAACGCTATTCTGACAAACGTCATAAAAGCGCATCTACATTCTTATCTTGAGAAATCGCTATCTGTGCTTGATAACGGACTGCATTCAAGTGCAAAAGCTTTTAAGTTTCAAACTAATCTAGTGACTATGTCTTCCATGAAAAGAAAACGGAACGCAGTGACGACTGAGGCAAAGCTTGAGACTATAGATCAACTGGCAATACAATTGAGAGTTTCTTTTCTGGCAGTGCGCACTGCGCAACAATTTTGGCATTATTATTCGATTATTATCCAAAAAATCGATTATTCAAACCACCCTTGGTCTCAATTGGTTCGGATAATCGCCGTTCTATTGTACATGGGTTCACCACACGATTTTGTAAGTTAAATTGTTGATGGGCTTTTTGCATAGATAATGCATTGGTTGACCACATAATTTTGCAAGTCAAAACTTTGACGGAGGTCCTACATGATTGTTGTATGAGTTATCCATGTTACTTTGTAGGTTAGTAATTAATGTGGTTTTTGTATCAAATAAAGTATGGTTTGATCACATCATTTTATGAGTCATGTTATTGATATCCTTCTTATATAGATAATGCATGAGTTAACCACATGCTTTGTAGATCAAATATTTGGTGGGTTTTTTGTATCACTATGACGTGGTTGACCTCCAAAGTTTGAAAATCTATTTTTCAATCAGCCTATAATACAAACATTTGTTTGGCTGAACTTATATTCTGCAAAGGGAGATGTTAATGGGTTTTCTAGATCAATATCGCATGAGCTGCCAACATTATTCGTAGGTTAAACCCTTTTTTGTGCTTCCAACATAAAAAATTTAATTAAAGTTTATCCGCATTATCAGAAAAAACATATTGTTGTTGGGCTTGCGGGGTCTATCTTTTAAATAACAACTGCAACAACTTAATTTTTTGATGGTGGTACAAAATTTTAATATAGCTTTGAAAAAAGCTGTTTTAGCCATAAGCTTTTCGTGACGCTCTCATCAGTGGCGGTATCGCGTCAAAAGGGAAGATCTAGAGTGAATGAGTCTTTTATGTGAATAATTTGGATGTTACGTAATCAAGACAGGCCAATGATTGCGTTTGTATTGCAAAGCGCGCGAAAGAAAGATTTCGCAAGTGCGAAAGTTAAAGAAGGCGCGGCAGGAGGCCAAATGCTACGATTATCGAAAGAGTTTGAGAGTGTAAACAAACTCTTTCTGTCTGCATAACACCGGGCGTCGGGTCTTGATATAAGTAGCCTCTAAAAGATTGAGATGGAAAGAGCTGCGCGCTGCGGCAAGGATTGAAAACCGCTTATCATCATAGTTTAATGCGCATCGATCATTATCTAAAAGATGCAGATTAATTTTTTGACTAAATTCCAAAGTTTTGCCTTGTATTTGTTACAAGGTAGCATGATAGATCACATAACTTTTGAAGTCAAATGATTGTAGGTTTCTTATATCAGTGTTACATGAATGGACCAAACAATTTTAAAAATCAACGATTTCAATATAATGTGAAAAAACTGATCACTTCGTGGATATAATATTAGTGGTTAAACTTCCTGTGCGGTTTGACAAAAACGCCAAATTTGAATCAGTAAACACCTTATACCACCAACAAGTACAGTGTTAAATGGTTATCAAAACAAATACACTTTAACCACTTCCTTACGGGAAGCGGCTATAGCCGCGCTTCGTTGAAATGTCACAGCAAAAATTTTACTGCCGCTTCAACGGAAAGCGTGATATCACGCGAATGTTTTGCTGCCAGTGCGGAAACCGTATGTAAACAGCAATGAAATTTACTGCTGTTAAAGGTTGGGAAAGCTCTTAGTTTAACTCTTTTGCTCCCGCGAAGCAGTTCTTGTAACAGATGCAAAAAAACGGCTAATTTGCGTAAAAAAAACATTAATCATGTTTACTTTTATCATTCACTGGTTTTAAGCCATTGGCTATTATATCGATTATGTTATATCGCTGAAAAGGAAATTTCATCCCAGTTAGCGTGATGTGCATTCTAAAAACAATGCCTTGTGACTCAAAATGAAACAAAAACATCTTTACCCCCTTCATTTTTTGGTGAGGGAAACCAATGTCCCCCAAGTTCAAAAGATATTACAGGCCTCGCGTGTGGATAAATTTTTTTGAAAATGGCCGCTAGATGATGTAAAAGAATTATACTTTTAAGATAAAATGTCAAAAATTACCAAACGACAATTTTTTTGTACTATTTTCAATTTTTTTGAAGCCCAGAAGCCAAATTTTTGGCCTTTTTGGGGGGTCCTGAAATCTACTGCAACTACCCTTTTCATCAGTCGTTACGTAATAACTCTGCTTATACCACCTAATATTGCCTATCTTTGAAAAGACAGGTTATTCCTGATTCAAATGATATGCAGTTTAAATAGATTATTTTGTTGCATAAGATGAAACATAAGCTACTCTTTTCCTTCCCCTTTTTGCTGGGAGAAAGCTAATTTTGATTGACTATAGCCCGCCTGTCAAGGTAAATAAAAAGTGCTTTGTTTGCATTTTCTCCTTGGTAACTTGATACCACGTGATAAAAGAACCGCGCTATTTAAGAAAAATGTTTTAAGGTTTTTAAAAGGGGTGTTTTCTTCACAATTTGCAATTTTATGAGGTCTAGCACCAAAATTGGGGGTTTTTTGGCCGGTACCGAAGATAATTTAGGGTTTATCATGTAGGCTAGTCTTTTTACCAATCAAAACTTAGCCTAAAATATGTATTATAATATATTTTTAAAAAGAAAATTTCTTCAACTTTCAGATAATATAAAACTTAAAACTAATATCTTATTGACAAAGATGAAGCAGGACCATTTTTACACCCCTTCTTTCTTGTTGGAGAAACCAGGTTATCACCCGGAGTACCCTACCTTGCAAAATCTATAAAAAGTGTTTGATGTACACCAGCTCCGTGGAAACTTGATACAGGGTGCAAAATGAGTTATGTAAACGCACAAACATGATTTCAAATTTGAAAAGAGAGTACTTTTTGTGTGATTTGCATTTTCTGAGGTCCAGCTATCAAATTTTGAGTGTTTTGGGCCGGTATTAAAGATAACTATAGGTATCATGCTTCATCAATCATTATAGAATAACTCTTAGCTTAAACCTTGCAACAATATATATTTTTGGAAAGAAAATTTTTTAAACTTTCAGATGATATGTAGTTTGAGAGGAAAATTTTGTTGCTAAAAATGATACAGGACTATGTTGATTTCCCTACCTTTTTTGGGGGGGATCGCCAATATTTTTGCTTTCAATGTTTTTAGAGTCGGCTACATATCAAAAATTCCACAGACTTTATTTTTTGATCAATCTTTCTGAAAACGTAGATACAGACAGCTAAATAACCATGGATATCAGGAAAAATAGCCAAAATGTACTAAACGAATTAGTTTTTCTACAAATTGCAATTTTGTGAAGCTTAAAAAAGGCAATTTTAAAATTTGCCGTTGCAGGGGTTTGAACTTATAATAAAAATCCCGTAAGGAAGTGAAACTCTACATTGCATGAAAGTGTGTGTCACAACGATTTTGAAAAATAAAACTTTTTGTTTTTATGTTGCGAAATGACAAAGTTCTACTTATACAAGCTGCGTACGGTTAGAAAGAGACGACAAATTAGCGTCAACTATCATGCTGTATGAGCAGCAAATGGCTAGTTGATTGATCTCCAAAACAAAAAGGTCTACAACATGAAAGGCAAAAATAGCACTTGGTAAAAATACACAACAATAGCCTTTAAACTTTAGTTCCAGGCGAGGGCCAGCCTTTCATCGCCCCTGATAATGTTATAATTGATAGCAGCGATATGATTACTACAAAAAATGCCGCCAATTGAATCTATATCAGCACCATGGGCCGGTGGGACCTTTATTTGAAAGATGGGATGCAGACAAGAGGAGTGAAAATTTTCCTGTTTGAATTTCATCTTTCTGAATCCCTGTGAGGCTAATAACTAGAAGAAGAACAGCTTTTTCAACTAGAGGCATGACTCATCATAATTAGAAAAACATAATTAGCCCACTCAAAACCTTTGCAAAAAGCATTTTAATGAATTGTTTTGTGTTTATTCTTGTTTGATTTAAAAGTATGTTATACTTTCGATATGATGTCAGGAGGCTGTAGCACGCTGAGCTCTAATTTGTTTTGCGGATAGTGTAAGCCATTGATCTGGTGAAAAAACCAATCTACTTTCACAGCTTACTTTAGGTGGGTGTGTTAGTGAACACGCCCCAAAACCACAATCTGCATGGTCTGAAAGCTTGCTGTAGTTCAGTTTTGAAACCCCAACAAATTTGTTTTTGCATTAAGAAACAACATATTTTTGGTATGAAAGATGCTTGTATCACAGAGAAACGCAATTTTGCATCTGCAAAAGTAACTTTTTATTCATTGAAATCTCTTGTGAAATTTCGTTCAATTGTTTGTTCATTCGTGCGCGTGAGCTCATAACCTATTTCAAATTTTTTTGTCAGATTGGGCTACCATGACGCAGAGTCAGCTGGGCCCCACCACCTGTCTGCCACATAAAGATGGAGGTATCCCGTTGAATGCCGTTTTCGCTAAGACTCGACTATCGATTGTGAAGCAGACGCTTTAATCGCTGCACAATCGCGCTGGTGACAATTTTGTTTGAGCATATTATAAAATTGATTTAATTCAATTCTAGACGAGTGCAACTGTCAAGCAAAAGGCCGTTTAAATATGATATGGCGGCTCCAAGGGGAGAGGGGGAAGCAAAACCGTCGTATTGATGTTATATGGGAGAAGGAGGATAAGAAACATCGTTTTATGGAAAATTTGTTATTATATTAAAAATTCTATCGTTCGATTGAAGAGGTTTTTGAATAAAGCATCGCCCGCATCGGTGGTACGATCAATTGCTAATTTTGAAAAAATTTGAGGGAAACCCGTTTATGCCGGTAATGTTGCCGGCGCGGGAGGAAAAGAGTTAATACTCTCAAGCGTTAAATTTACGCACGGGAGCATAAATTTGTTGCCGCATCCTGCAGTATACCAAAATCAATCTCGTCTCTAAGATTATTGTCTGCTTGGTCACCACACTTACAACTTTTTAACAAAAGTCGCGATGCTCAGCTCTTTTTCCGACTTTTCTGAGCAAAAGTCTTGCTTTCTTGCTTTCTTTGTCAAAGCTGGAACGTTCAGAAATAGCGTTGTTCTTTTGGCTGGCCGTAAGTCTTAAATTTTGTAAAAAGTGGTTTCTATTATCGTTGGTGTCATTATCTTATCTTGTCAACATGAATGTAACAAAGATATCTTGAGCTTCTGTACCAGCGCTTTAAAGAAACCTTGCCATTTGGTGGCGCAGCCTTGTATTTGATATTTGAGTTTATTAAGGGCATGATAGGTTTGAATTGCCGTTCTCATCTACACCAAACATTTGCCAAATTACCTCAATTACCATTGATACCAAGCAACGGTAGTAGCTTAAGTATCTTGTCCATGATCTTCCGACACCAACTTTTATTGTCTGTGGACAAATGCGCTGACCACCGAGTTCTCATTACGACGCCACAGACAAGTTTGTGATGACACAATTCGATGCAGCACACAATACATGAGATAGATGCAAAAAAAATTATGAAAAAACATTTTGAAAAAATGCCATACTTCCATTACAGTGAATCTTTTTTACGTTCCACAAACGCGATGTTCTAGGAAAGCGGTTTTTAACCTTGTTTTTATTTTTTAATTCTTTACTAATTCAGCTTACTAGATATACCTTCACAATGCATTTTGTCAGGGGTGCTCACGATAGCCACAAAAAATCATTTCACCAAACATAAATTTTACAACATTGAAGGTCAGAAAATACCTATTTAAAACAATGATCATTCAACTAAGTTGAGGCACAAATTTATAAAATTGGAAGTCAGAAAACGTAAATCTCCAAAAGAACCAACCAATATGACAACCATTGAGATGTGTATAGAAGTTTACCCCAGGTTGAGGACTGATGTTTTAAGCAATACTTTGTTTCAAAACCTCAGGTCAATTGTTGGTCACCAACTGCACTGATGAGATATAAAACCTCGAAATACTGTGCATTGTGTTCAGTACCGTTTTATGTGAGCTCGCAAAATCGTGATGATGTAGTAGTTAGAGCGTTTGCTTGGCAGTTGGTAGACCTGAGGTTCATTCCCCTTGTCGAGTCATACCAAAAGACTTTAAAAAATGATATCTACAGCTTCCCTGCTTAGCGCTCGGCATTTATGGGAAGTTGTGGAGAACAAGACGGCATGCTCGCTTGTTGTGTCCTTGGGCAAGGCATTTGACGGAACATTCTCATCTTTATAAGGAAGACAGACTCAGACACCACGAAAATGGCAACTCCCAAGCGAGTGCGAACGTCCCTTCCAAAATATACCGATACAACTCACTTTCTCGTGAATGGAGGGTAAACGTGGATAGCAATACAAAAAAGAATTTCGCAAAAGTAGGCTGCTATTTGCGGCAATTATAATTTTCAAAGTGGCAAAAGATTTTTCGAAGAAAACGTGCTGTTGCGATGCTTATGGTCTAAATAAAGCTTCCTTGAACAACTGGTATCCAAACAAGCTTTATGTTCTTTCTAAAGCAACATCAAATTTTGGAAATTTGTTGTAATATTTTTTCTGGCTCAAGTATTCTGGGTGTGACTGGAAACCTTTGACAAAAAAATGGCTTCAAGAAATACGTGCATGCTTATAATTTAACTGCTTTGAGGTCTTTGCCGTCTTGAGTATTTTTAATGATTGTAATTTTGTTTTCAACCTAATACATTCTTACTTTATTGACACGATCTTACCATTAAAGCTCAGTACTTCCCTCTCCACCGATGCAGAGCTCAATTATTTTGACATACTTGTAGTTATGCTGAGTAGCTGTTGCTGACAATGTATTAGAGCAGTGGTTCTCAAACTTTTTTCGATGCGACGCATTTAAAGAACGCTTACGAGACTTTGCGACGCACCAAACAGCATCCTAAGGTTTAGTTTGCCGTACTGCAAAATAAATGTAACTCATAATCCATACAAATAAGTGTTCTTATGCTCCCGAGATTTTGGATTGGTCTGTCATCTTCAATCGTAAAATTACGCTCTTCTAAGTTTGTAACTCATCTTTCCTGTTTTTGTCCAACATACATCTGAATGCTTTATTTCTTAGATATTTTTCGCCATTTAAGTTAAACTTCTGTGATTTGATTCATGAATAACAAGTCATACAACAGTGAATTATAAACAGTATTGTGAAAATGCAATTGATTATGAATGTCAGAAGAAAGCAAAAAAGGAATCTACGATCAGAGTTCTTTTGACGCAATAAAACCTAGCCTTAATGGCACAAAACCAAATTATCCCGCGACGCCCTTGGAAAATTGAAACGACGCTCTGGGGCGTCGCGACGCACAGTTTGAGAACCACTGTATTAGAGAATCAGTGTGAAATCACATATTAGCATCTGAGTGTTTTAAATTTGCTGTAAAACATGTTTTGGTCATACCTGATCGCCTGTTTACAAATTTAGCGTTTTAGAATAAAAATTAAAAAACAAAATCTACTTAAATAAAAGTATAACATCTTTGGTCACGACATCATCAGATCTGATCATGATTCAACAGTCGTACTGTAATTTGTTCATGTTATCTTTGGATAAAACTAAGCAAACAGAGCGCTAAACAGCTACATAAAATTGTTTATTGTGGCCTAAGTAAAAGCACTGGCACGAAGTTGTTTTTGCCTATTTGATGAAATAATCAAAGTTGAGTTAAAGCAAAAATACAAAAGAAACGGCTTGTCGAACGCTTTTGAATTGCTTTTATAGCGAAATATTTGCAGTACTTGCAGTACACGTATATCGGAAATATTAATTACTCTTTCTTAAGATCGTAAAGCTAAGTAGTGTATCAGGAAACAAGCAAATGATGTCATAACCTTCCTCTCATATTTCAGGTTCTACCGGTAAGTTGCTCGTAAAATAATGTTTCAAAATTTTGTTATGTTGTTTTAAAATCTTCTCATTTGTTTGTTACTCTGTGACGTCATCAACCTAATTGTTGAACTATAAAGATACTACTGCAATTTCCTCAATCAGCAATCTAAACGCTATTTCCTCATCTCACCACGCTTTTGAGTTATTTGTCTATTTGATTTTGGCAACAACGTAGTTATCAAGTTACAATCAGTAAGAGCCAGGATCACATGGCGGGCTGTCTGTCAAATATGTCGGATTACAAATATCGTCTCAACCGGCTGGGTCGGCTTCTCCCAAATGAATTTCTGAAACCAGTAACGAAAAATTGATACTAATGGGGGCAAAGTCCCAATACCCCTAATCTCGATCATCATGATTTGAATTAGAATTGGTTTAGTCGCAAACTATCTATTATTTTACAAATTTTATGTGTTCCTTCCAATAAGTATTAAAGCACAAACTCAAAGTAAGTGATTAGCACCGTAATGGTTTATGTTTTACGATTACAGAAATAAGTTATTTGTTAGTAGGCTTATTCCATTACTGAATGCAGCTTCCCTCGTCGTAATATTAGTGACGTCCAGTCTCTTGGCTACACTTGGTTGCCTTGATCTGGGAATAGAGCAAAAGCGGCTATACCTCACCCCAAATGACCTGCACCCGGTCACTCGGTCGGCATTTTCAAGGAAAAAATTTTCCTCATAAGGTTTGATTGTATGTTTGGTGACTACAATTTCACGCAGTGATCCATATCTGCTAAACCATTGTTTCTCTTGATTTCCGCTTTAGTTTTGAATTTTGTAAGCTATGCCCATTATACTCTACCTCCCCACCAATAAATCAAGACTGTGATCGCTTACAAAGAACAAATAAATTAACAAATTTCTATGGAATATTTATTGCTTGTTTAAGCGAGTATTGCTTGTTTAAGCGCATAGGGGCATAAATTCAAAGTTGGGCTAAGACGCTAAAGTGGTTGATGTATTTACAAGATTTAAGCTATGAGGTAATTGATCTGCTGCTCACAACTTTTGTAGTTATAGACCTAGTTATCAAGCCTCTTGCTGCTCCTATGTTTCTTGCTACCGGCATAAATGCAGCCAGGGAAGGATACACGGACACGGAGCCTAGAGTCCAGTATCTACATTTGTGTGTTGGAGGGAGTGAGGTTATGACTTAAATGGATAACCCAGCGACTAGTTTTTTAAGCTAAAGAAGAAGATAGTTTTTTCTTAGTGCTGTAGGATTTACATTAAACTCGGGATTTTCTTTCAATTTGCTTCACGTGATGACAATGTGTTAGGATTTAGCAGTCAGGCGCGCACCATGACGGTGCTACAAAGTGATTGTAACGTGGAATCCACATGTTATATCTTATTTTATTCAATTATTATAATTATCACACTAGCATTGCATTGATAAAATGATAGAGTTTAATGGTCATGCAAGTACAGCAATATGTCATTGCAGTTCAACAGCCAGCATGTCAGTAATTGGCTTTACAGTAATATTTGCGTTTGTTTTCAAAGTGACGGTGGATAATAAGTACAGCTGCTGTCTGCTGCTGTTTTTATCAAAGTGACACCAGGCAGCATTATGACCTCACTCAGCATTATGATGAAGCAAAGCATTTTGAAGCGTTCGAGACAAAAGGAAAACCTGAGGCTTAAAAAGACGCTTGAATGCTTAATCGCTTATTGCGTAGCGCAATCAATTTATTTCAAATTGTTGGAACATTAGTTTTATGTGGAGCACTTTGTTGATATCTCCCGAGAAAATTTTTAGTCATGTTTCTGCGGTCAATATTTTTTGAGAAAATGAAGAAAGCAAACTCTATAATCAATCGTTAATTATGACGTCATCTTACTTTCTAAACAGGTGAAATTTTGTTGAAGTTGGTAAGTGAGGAGCTGGATTTTATTTAAGCAAAATTTGTTTTAATCCATCAAGAAATGCGAATTTAAAAAATATCTTAAATTGTGACGTCACCATGACGCCATCAAATCTTTTGTGACACTTACTCCAAAGTGGTGATTAATCGTGCTAAACATCATGCTTGTACGCTCAGTAGGTTCTGAGGAGTTACAACGCGCGCACGCGCGTGCATGTGCACGCATGGCCAGACAGAATTTTGCAACTATATTTTTCCCAAGCTATCAGCTCTCGTATTATCTGCATTTGAATAAATTTACTCCTGATTAAAATAGCCTCAATTACGCTGGTTTGTGTTTCATCTGGTTTAGATACAAAAAAGGATATAGTTTGCCCGACTCAAATGCTGCTTGGCCGCTCAATATTAGGTGGAGAGCAGTATTATGTAATTTGCCTTGTTCTGGCCTTAAGATTGAATCGGTTAAGTTATCAGATGTTGCGGTAAATCGCAAATGGCAAGGTAAACATCTAGGGGTGCTTGCAACGCAACTCGGTAAATCAGTGGTGTAAAACTATGAACCAACTCACTATAGATCTAAAACTTCAAACCTTGATCATTTTTTCTGTCGTTTTTCGGAGAGTGAAATTCTTTCTGTCGAATTCACATTCTAATTACCTCATCTAGTTGTACTACCACGCTTGAATTTGTGTGCATGTATGGCCTACTGACACAAGAGTTATTTTTAACATCGTTTGCTGTTTGTTGTGTAACTCAATCAAATATTTTTGTTATTTATTTTTATCTCTCGTTCAAGAGAAACTTTTGCAAGAGAAACTTGCTAAAACATCTTTATGTTCAGACCTATTTGCGGTTTCCATTATTGCTAGCGAGGTGCATTTCTTTCACATGCTATACAATCGAATATAGTCTAGTTTCAGTAAAGTGCCGTCCTTTTCCAATTTTACTATAGAACACAATCATCCTGAAGTGGGCATGCACGACCACTTGTTGTCATAGGCGAGCACCAAGCCAACCGGCCATGTTACCGACAGCGCGACAAATCAAGGTTGATGTGGCGTGAACTAATGTCTTTAGGCAATCATTGGTGTATCTCTACTACTTACGTTACATTATTTTGTCCCCTACATTTGTTTTTGTAGGTTATGTTTTGCAAACTGCAATTGATTATATTTTTCCTGTTTTATGAAAGCATGCAGACACTTTTAAATGCTCGACACTGACCTCGTATGGACTGTCCCAACTTTGCAATTTCTTTTTCGTAAAGTTTTTCGCAGTCATTACAAAAATCAACTAATGTTGTTATCACCTCAAAAAACACAACGTACAGAAAACGTATTCGCAAAAACAAAACAACTTCTAAAAAATAGTTGCATATATTGTCACCTTATGGTAGTGCTTAAATAGTTACAATTTTTTTAAATTGATTAGTCATTTTTTGTTTTTTCTTTCAGCTCAAAACTTCTTTTTTCGTTAGAAGAATCGAATTGAGAAAAGTTTTTTTTGTTGGTAAGTAAGGCGAGTTTTTTCAATGAGTCAATCTTTTGGTAATAAATTTTACGTTAAAAAATCGGTTTTTGAATATTTATTTTTGGTGGCAAGTATTTCTATGTGATCGACGTCTTATAGATTTTATCTTGAACTAGGGTTTAATCGTACTGATTAATTATCTGTTTCCATGCCCGGCAGTGTCCAAGGAATAGTTTGCAATATAGGCTTGTATTTCGTTTAAAAATCAATTTCCTCGGTTCAATCGATGGAATAAGAGCGATATTTGGGAATTGGTAACAGAAACTTTTGAGGAAATATGAACAAATACGCTATTGATACTTTTGGTTATTTCGATAAGCGTTTTATTAAAAAACAGGTTTTTTACGTTACCAGGGAGCTTGCTATTCTCCTGCTCCCCATAAATTTATGGAGCATAATTCACGTTACATAACATCTTGCGTGAAGATTGCGTGCGATCGTGTGGAGACCTTTCATTGCCTTTTTGCGTGCATGTATCTTTCGAGTGTAAAAAGACCGCCTCCAAGAAAAGCTTTCTAAACAAGATTAGTTTTACTAAATTATGTGAAGCACTATGCATGGGCTACTAATGAGTACGTGTTTAAAGCATCAATCATGTATACACGTTCAATGTATTGTTGTACTCATCCAGGTATGTTATGTAACTTTGAAATATAACGGAATCAGTAAAACACTTGAAGATTTCTTAATATACGAAAAGGGTTACATTACAAGAATTGATATCAATAGAACGTTTTTTTTTCGAAAAGTCGACAGCCGAAACTATTGAAAAGCAGCCGGTGGCTTATCAGCACGATCATCAAACTAATGACATAGACGACACTGTAGGTTCATAGATCGTGGCAACTGAAGATTAACCTTTGTACCGAACCAGCAAAAATTTTATATCGCAGAGTGTACAGCCATTTTGCAGAGGGTAAGAATTCAAGCTATGCTACGAGCGCCAAGCAACTGTTTTTGTTCAACTGTCCTTTTTATTGATTCAGCAACTATTATGCTAAACGAGATATGAGATACCGGCGCGATGGAGGAGTGGTTAGAGCGTCCACATTGTATTCGGTAGACCTGGGGTTCATTCCCTAAGTCGAGTCACACCATAAGACTTTAAAAAATGGTATTCACAGCTTCCCTGCTTGGCGCTCAGCATAAAAAAGGGATAGTGTCGAAAACAAGCCGGCAAGCTTGCTTGTTGTGCCCTTGGGCAAGGCACTTAACGGGATGTCTCCATCTTTATGTGGCAGACAGGTGGCCCTTCCGTACTTCACCGGATTATAATTGTGAAGTTGCTAACCCAGCATGTCAGACGACTCTAGGGTACCCACCAGTGGCAGTCCGCCTTGATGGTGGTGGGGCTACCAGTCACTGAAGACTGGTTTGAAATGGGCTGCCATCTTTCCTCTAGCCTAATATCAATTAGGTTGACGGCATGAACCTGAATTACCGTTCATGCCGTACCTCCATCCCAAGGAAGAGGAGGGGTAAACACAAACAAACAAACAGATATGAGAACGCACACGTAGCTCATTGCTTTTGTATTTATTCCATCGCATCAGTCATATAAATCAAATTCAAGAACCATCAAATTCAAGTAACGTTGGCATTGGAGCAGAAAAGTTTTTGAAATTTTGAATAGTAATAAATATTTGAAAATGGTTTGAGGGCAAAATCCCTAAGCGTGCTTTGTAAATTCTCTTTAAATGCACTTTTAGGTACAAATCTTACATTTTAAGACTTTGATGTGGCTAAAATATTTATCAAAAAATATTGTAGGAAAGGTGGCAAAGTATGCCACAATATGTACAGCTAATACTATGTTGGCTTGATCTAACACTAGCCGGCTCTGTCGGCGTCACCAGCAGGGCCCCCAATCAGTAACGTTAGGGTTAAAAATATCGGTTTAGGTGGCCAAGCCGACGCCAATGTTAACCGAAACAAAAAAAATCGTGGTTTTTGTGCACATCTATAATTCTTGTACACGTAATGATGATCATCTTGATCTCTTAGTCAAGACTGCTACTGTTCACAAACAAAGAATCTTGCCACAAACTATTATTAATACTTTTTAAAAGTAAAAGTATGAGGGGGAGGGATTGAAACGTAAAGGTATGAGGTGTGAGAGAGAGGAATTGAAACACAGTCAAAAATGATGATGGCGGCCAAATGGTGGGTGCCTTTACAATTCCAGAGACAAACTGTTTAATGGTATGCCTGTTTTTCGACCTTTCCTATTTGAATTTGCGATGTTAAGTTCTTTGGCTGCGCCATTTAACTTGTTCCGGCATAGCGACAAAAGCGGCTATGCCTTCCCCAAATTAATTCATTATATTTTAGTAGAAGCCCAATATATTGAGTTTTTGGAACAAGTGCAAAATTTTCCCCAGTTAGTTATCAAGTTTATTCTTAAGAACATTAGAACAGCATCAAATCCAGCAAGCACAAATTAGTTTATTCTTAAGAACATTAGAACAGCATCAAATTGTATAGGGGGAAAATTTTAATCCTTGTCAAGTGCATAAATTTCCCCACATGGGGAAATTTATGCACATGATCCGTTTTTTTCAAACAAAATATTCTCTCAAAATTCAGTTTCTTAAATTGTTGGGTTTATGGTTTTCTATTTTGATTGTTTCTGTAACTTCAGATGTTAATACATTGCTATATAGTTTAGCCATAGATAAATTAATAAGCAGCATAACAGGAAATGAAAAATTTTTGCTCTATAGGATATGTCGGCGTTTCCCGCAGGGTCCCCATCAGTGACGGGGTTTGAGAACGCCGGTTTAGCCGACCAGGCCGGCTCCTCCCATCGGGCACTTGAGTGAACAGTAACGAAAAGTTTATGTGTTTTCTGCACATAAGATTTTCACGGCTAGGTGCGCTTTTTTCGAGATAGAATTTCTGATTTCAAAATCCTAGTAATGCCTTAGGTCTATGTTCTCTGTTCATTGCTTACGTGAACCCAAGGGGATCTTGCGTTTCCATTAGTTTGGAAGTAGGGAACACATTTATGATATGAAGTTTTTTAAAGCAACATAGCATAAATGTCTTTCATGTAGTGCGATTTCACACAGTGACATTATTTTCCTTTGATATCTCTTTAAAATTTTTCAAGTCTTCGTTGGCTACGCATTATGTGGCATGTTCTTTTCTTTCTTCTTGGGGTGCTCAAGGGAGTTAAAAGAGTCCTTGATTTTCCCAAAATTGTTTGGTTTGATCTCGGTAGCTCTATAAAGCCATTATAAAGCAAAATACCAATAATATTTTCCATGTAGTGCGATTAAACACAGTGGCGTTGGATTTTTTTGATTTCTTCTTTAATTTTCTCAAGTCCCTGCTAGCAACTCATTATGTTGCATATTCATTTTTCTTTGCTCAGGTGTGCTCAGGGAAGTTAAAAGAGTCTTTCTTTTTTCCAAAATTGTTAAGTTTGGTCCCGGTAGCTTTATAAAGCTATTACCAATCAACATAGAAAAAATGTTTTCCTAGGTGTGGTACGATTTTACCCCTGCAAGGCATGCCATCACCTGTACCGAGTTAATAAATAAAGCAGCAGCACCGGCTTCACGGTACAAAAGTTCGTGAGAGCAGCAACGAAAAGTTGTAGAAAATATAGGCCATAATTCCGGTGCATGTAAGTAATGGTGATCATCTTGGTCTACTGATCAACACTAATAGTACTCAAAATGAAAAAATGATGTCACAAACTACTACCATTCGTACATTTTGAAGCTGTAAGGGGAGGTTGAAGCAAAATAATGACGTCGCCCGAATGGTTGTCGTTTTGACAATTAAAGAAATACGCTATTTAGTTGTAGACGTGCTTGACAATTTGGTGGACCGCTTTTTGTATTTATATTTGTGATATGCAGTTTTTTTTGCCTGCGCCGTATGCTTCCAATTCCGCCATAGCATGAAAAGGGGCCATCTTTCCCCAAAGTCACATAAACTAATTCAATAAACGCCTATTAAGCTCTTTTAAAACAAGAAACGTTTCCTCTAATTAAAATTTCTCAATTGATGTTATTGTTGTTTAATTTTGATCTTTTCTTAAACTTGGGGTTTTATTACATTAAACTTTGTCCCTAATCCAGACCTCCCTACTTTTAAATGAAGATCAATGTTTGGTACCGAGGCAAAGAGCCTACTGATTACGAATACTAATAATGGACTCTACTGTTCATGTTTGCTATCCAAATGGTGATGGATAATTTTGCTGCCCGCTGTTGTTTTCATTATATAA
Source organism: Trididemnum clinides (assembly GCA_963675345.1). Taxonomy (NCBI): domain Eukaryota; kingdom Metazoa; phylum Chordata; class Ascidiacea; order Aplousobranchia; family Didemnidae; genus Trididemnum; species Trididemnum clinides. The sequence goes on along the minus strand of OY776292.1, from coordinate 36,712,951 downwards.
TGACAAGCATAGTGATGTCATTTAAGATTATGATGGAACACTGCTTGTAATCGGATTCAAAAAATAAGAAAACAGTAAGCTTAAAAAGCACTAAAATGAATAATTGTTGCATTTTGATTCAGCATTATGATACAGCGTAAGACTTTATAGAATTACTCATAGCTAAAATAAGCGCTTGTTAAAACGCAATCGATTAAAAAGCACACCATAGGCGAGTGTGCATAGCCACTGCATGTCTCCAAAGATTATTGAGCCCCTGGCAACGTCTTATATGCCCTATTTTCACCATGGGCATTCCTAAACTAAACAGACTTTTATCCTTAAGATTGAGCAAGTGCTTGAAAGCATATCAAAGTTGTGGAAGGGTGCCAAGATGATTTATATGTATTTTTAGGATTAAGCCATTAAATATTAGGACCATTACTTACGACTTTTTTGTAACTGTAGGCAAATTAGAATGACGTCACGCCTCTGACTGCGCGCATGTTACTTGGTCCTGGCATAATCGCTGCCATGCTAAAAGCAAACTAACCCAAAAAGAAGCAATTGCAGTTAAGTTACTGCAATAGCAAGACCCCCATCAATAATATCGAGGTTGATACCATCAAATCAGCTGGCTATGCCGGCCTCACCGGATTGCAAAGGAAGTTGATTCAACATTTAGATCATGTGTAGCTCGAAACTAATATTTTGTTCCAAAAGATAAGATAAAACCGTCATTATTTCTTTCCTCTTTTTCTTGGGGTATCACCAAGTGTTTGCTTGGAGTTGGCTACATTTTAAAACTTTTAGATACTTGATTTTTAGATGTGACCATTGCACAATACCAAGGTGGTCAAAGTGAAAAAGGATGTTGTCAAATACTTTAACCAACGGAAAATTGAGCATGTATAGCTGAAGATCACCAGTGGCCGTATCTGCATCCTTTAGATCAGGCCTGCACAACATACGGCCCGCGGGCCGCATGCGGCCCGCGAATGCATTTTGTGCGGCCCGCGAAAGCATTTCAAAGTCGATCAACAAACGAAGTATGTCTGCCCTCTGTATTCCGTGTGTTGTGTGTAATAGAAAGCACTTTGAATAAATCTTTTCCTTCAATTGTTACTTAACAGTTATTGGTGCTATAGCGCATAATCCTACGTTTGTTAGAATTTGTTGTAGGTTTATAGCTAACCATCTTAACCTCGATGATTCAGAAAAGAGCATTAAGAACAGAAAATTTTGGAATTTTTTACTAGGCGATTGCGCAGGCAAAAAAAGAAGTATCAGATACGTGTACAAACTAAAGAGAGCTAATCATACAAAAGTTCAACATGCGCATTTGCTTTTTTTTACAGTTATAGCTTTAGTGTTGTTTATTGCTTGGTAGTAGCCTGTGTTGTGTTTTTAGTTGTAGCCTGCAGTTAAATTTTGTTTTTTAGTACCGTACTTAACCATGTCTGAAGGAAAGAAAAGAAAAATAGACAGCGAGCACAAAGCGTTTAACTCTGAGTGGACGAACAAGTACTTGTTTGTAACCTATGAAGACAAAATAATCTGCCTGGTGTGCCGAGAAAGGATATCAGTTCCCAAATAATATAATTTGAGACGACATTTGGAAACACAGCATCCTGCTATTGCTAAATTAGATCAAAATGAAAAGAGCCTTAAAGCAGCAAGCCTCATGAAAAGTCTTGGCAAGGAACAGCAATTTTTCAAAGTACTCGGCAGCGAAAGTGCAAAAGGTACGGATTTAAGCTTCAAGATTTCAAGGGAAATTGCTGTTTCTGGTAAGTGTTTTACAGAAGGGGAGTTTGTGAAAAAGTGTGTGTTGCTTGCTGTATCTGAGCTTTGTCCAGAAAAGCTGCGAATGTTTCAAAACATCAGTCTCTCACGCATGACCGTACAAAGGAGGGTAAGTAACATAGCTGCCAACTTCATGAATCAGTTAAAGCAGAAAGTGAATGAATTTTGCTTTTATTCATTAGCTATGGATGAAAGTACAGATTGTCGCGATACAGCTCAGCTTCTCATATATATTCGAGGCGTTGACAAAAACTTTAATATTACTGAAGAACTTGCTGGCATGCAATCAATGAAGGGCCGTACTACCGGGAAAGACATCTGTACTGAATTAATTAACTGTGTAAACAACAAGTTGGCAAACAGCTTTACTAACTTAGTGGCCATTTGTACCGACGGTGCTCCAGCTATGTGTGGAAAACATACTGGAGCAGTTTCTCTCATTCAGGAATTCATTGGAAGGCGCATAATCACACACCACTGCATTATACACCAGCAGGCTTTGTGTGGTAAGGTTTTAAAATTTGGACACGTAATGTCTGTGGTAGTTTCAATTGTAAACTACCTTCGCGCTCGCGCTCTGAAACATAGAACCTTTCGAGCATTTCTGGAAGAGGTGGATGCCAAATATGAAGACCTAGTATACCATACAGAAGTAAGATGGTTGAGCCGAGGAAGAGTGCTACAACGTTTTGTTGCTTTGAAAGAAGAAATTTCACAGTTCCTTAAAAATGATTCAAAAAAATTCGAAGAGCTTGAAAGTGAACCCTGGAATCACGATTTATTCTTCCTTTGTGATATTACTGCTCATCTGAACGATCTCAACATGCAGCTTCAGGGAAAAGAACTAATAATATTTCAGTTGGTAGGAGCAGTGAAAGCTTTCAAAATGAAACTACATCTTTTCAAAAGTCAGCTCCTAAAAGGTGAAATGAGTCACTTCCTTACATGTGCACAATATATTCCCCAATCCCAATATGTTGAGCAAGGAGAAAAATACGCACAGCAAATTGAGATACTGTTTCAAGAGTTTGACCGACGACTCACTTTCTCTCAGGAAGATAACCTCCTATTTAAACTGGTTGAAGACCCATTTTCTGTAAATCCAGAAGAAGTGCCCATACAACTGCAGATGGAGGTAATCGACTTACAAACCTCGTCAGTGTACAAGATTAAACACAGAGAAAGCAGCCTGCTGAACTTCTACAGAAGTCTGAACAGTGATAGATATAAAAATCTTATCGGACTTGCAAAGAAAACGCTGAGTATTTTTGGCAGCACTTATATATGTGAGCAAACTTTTTCACTTATGAACATGAACAAGAATAAGCAGCGCTCTTCTTTGTCTAATGAAAGTCTGGAGGACATCCTAAAAATATCCACTTCTCATATGCATCCAGATTATGACGAACTTGTTGCCGGAAAGCGGTGTAATGTTTCGCATTAGTGTCTGTGATTAATGTGTGCATAAGTTTCTAATAAATTTTTGGTATGCCTAATTGCGTTACAACTAGTAATTTAATGCAGAGATAATATTCATGCGGCCCTCGGCAAATTTTCTGTAGTCAATGTGGCCCGAGCAATTTTTGAGTTGTGCAGGCCTGCTTTAGATAATTAAATACAGGCAATCATACAGCTTTAACTTTTAATATCAGAAAATATATTAAAAGGGGCCATCTTGTGAATTCGGAACTGATGATGATTATTCAAATAGTTGAAGCATCTCTTTCAATATAAAAAGTTGAAGTATTTAATTATCTAAAGGTTGATTTTTAGATGAATTACTTTGAAAATTTTGATTGATAATGTTAAAGTACCATGCTATGGAGAAAGAATAGTCAAAATGTACCAAAGAACTTAATTTTTGTCAAAATTGCTTGTGCATGAAGTGCAGGCACGAAAAGATTCAGTATTTTTAAGCCTTAGACTACATTTCCCCAACGTTTAAAGACTTAGTTTTTTTGATGAATCTCTTTGAAATTTAAACGGACGATGCCAAAGAACCATGCTTGTGAGAACAAGTAGTCAAAATGCACCAATGTACTAACTTTTTGTAAAAATTGCAGGTTTGTGAAGTGCAGTAGTATAATTGTTCTACTAAAAATGTAACATGATATATGTCAACCAATTTTTGATCAGTCATTTTAAATTAATCTTCAGCCTTAAGTCACATATTGGTGGAAAACAAATTTGCTAAGCCTTCAAACGACAGTAAATGTTAGTACCTCATTATAACGTTTTTGTTTTAAAGTTAACTGTTTTTACTCAGCTTACCAGTTTTAAATCAGTTTTTAATTAAACTGATTATGCAGTTTTTGAAAAGGGGGCAATTTTAAAAATAATCATCATGTCATGATTTGCGGTAGCGAAAGATTTGTGTTAATCGTACCAGACATATTATGACATCGTAGAGCGAGATTTAAGCGTGCAAGCGAAAAAGAGAAGAAGCATGCTTAGAAGGCTTAAAGTGTTTGAATAAAGAATTTCTCGTTGCATCGCGAAATAAGTTTAACCCTCTGTCTACCAGCAAAAAAATATGCATTTTGTACCAATGGGGTTAAATTGACCCCAGGCAAGGATTAGTATTTTAGAGTTGTTGTTACTCTACTTTTTTTTGCCTGGTAATTTTTGCTTACTTAGCACTTAATAAATGAAGAAATCGTTTATTCTAGTAATAATGAAACTTTTAAAACCAAAAAGAAATGAAAGTATCATTGTAGAAGTGGCTGCTGCCCCAAGTGAACACAAGTTTTGCAGTTTTTTACAAGGTTGATTTGAATGGTAATATTGTTTAATCTATATCCAATAATTGTTGTTTTCATTGTACACAAAAAAAGAACAGCAATTTCTGCTTCAGAAGATGAATCAAATAAAGATATTTCTTTCTTGCCTTCTTCACCATCTTTAATAGAAATCCAATCCGAGTCGCTTGTTTCGTCTTCTTCGCTGTCGCCATTTGCCAGAAAACCCAACTTCATCTTCAGAGAGATAACTTGACATGTTGCTACTTTGCATTTAACTCTTTTGTATTTGTTTTAGGATTATTCTCGTTTTGCTCTTATTTCATTATGAAAAATATCAATTTTGTATATGTGGTACGTAAGCAATGCAATAATGAGATTTTTTTATTTATTTGCATGTTTCTTTGGGTCACTTATTAGTAAAACTGCTTGGAGTCAATTTGACCCCATTGGTATATGATGCTGCTTTGTTTATTAGCGCATGATAAAAATGTCCAACACTGAAAATTTTCTACGTCAACAAACCTCTTCAATATAAAATAAAAGTCATGAAGTTTCAAATCGCTGCTGCCAACGGTTTAGCAACAGGAGCTTTTCAAAAATATAATTGGGATCAAATTGACCCCATGGTAGACACAGGGTTAAATTGTTGTAGAGTTGTTTTTATCGAAATTATCTCATTGTTATCTCCTGAAACAGTGTCTAATCGCGCTTCTACGACCAGTAGTATTTGAGAAAATATAGATTACAAATTGTGCAATAAAGCGTTGTTTGTGAGGTCATCTTAGACCACATAAAAGTGAAAATTTTTATAGTGATTTGTTGGATGCTAGCTTTTGTTTGAGCAAAAACTGGATTTGCTCTATCAAGAAATGCAAAATTAAAAAAAAATTGTTTGATTATGACGTCATGATAATGCCACAAACCCCTTATGTCACTCACCCCAAGGCAATCGTGCCAAGTTTCATGTTTGCATGCCCAGCAGTTTCAAAGGAGTTAAAGCGAGCGAACGAACGCACACGCAAAACTCTGCTTTACAATATTGATTAATTATTAATTAAGTAGTCACATAGAAATAATACGCAAGTACCAAACCGATTTTGCCATTATTGGGGCTTTTCAGTGATGCGTATCCGACCAGCAGGGAGCCGAACATGCAAGATATAGTAGACCTTTTATTTGTGGCAAATACCACTCGACCACCTGGATGGACTCCATTGCTGAGGTTACCATTGGTGTTTGTAAGTGAGTGACCGGATTCCTGGCTTTGCTACTTGTGGAGTGCATAGAATCCATTGTACTGTAATTCCACAGCGGCATCTCACGACCAAGATTTCACCCAACAAAACGTAAGCATCGCGCTATACAAGCACATTAAAGGGCAGAAAGAAGAATCATAATTAAAGAGTGAGTATTTTTTATGAACTTAACAGCTAGTAAAAGATTAAAGATTAACTTAACAGCTAGGAAAAGTAAAAGCAACTTAACAGCTAGCAAAAAATTGGCTTCTACTAAGATACTTGAATCATGCACTCCTCGATCAAGAACAGAACAAATATATTTACAAAACACTTTCAATTTCTTCGCCCGTCAATCGCAGAGACTAAATGCACTTTAATCTAACGATCAGAAACCAACCAGAAACTAAATCCACCAATTAACCGCTGACACCTGCCACGCAACAAATCACCACAGAATAACGCGCTCTCCGTTTTCTACACTTCCGTCTACTTTCTCCTCTACCACTCTCTCTCGAATAAAAATCTTCTCGCTTTATATATGAATGAGACGAGATTTCAGAAAAGCCCAGAACAACATCGTGTGACACAGAAAAAAGCACCGTTAATAAATTTCGTAATCGGCAAACTAAAATCCTCGAAGAAATAGGACTTACCCGATTACTCTGGAACTTAACTATGTAATCAACCATGACGACGTAACAAGAGGCGTGTAAATTAAAAATCTTAATGCGAAGGAAATAAGGTCTTTTTCGAAAACAGCCGAGATACAAAATCAAATATGTGACTAGAAACTAATCAGATTTACGATTGAAATAATCACGGCAGAACAAAAGCAACAGATTACAAAAACTATACATAGATAGAAACTATTCCTACAACGCAAATTTACTTATTTGTGACAATTAATTAATATGAAAAATCCTTGCTCTCTTTTTTCTTCAGAGTATTGATTAAAATAGAAACCTATGCGAAACAAAGCTACAAATCAAAAATAACTTAACGAGGTTTATTCAAATACCAGCTATAACTAAACAAGTTTTTACATACAAACTACGTAAAAGCTATGATTTGGCAAAAAATCTTGAAGGTTACAGTCATACCAACAAAAATTGTTACTATTGTCATTATCGTTGTGATCATAAATTATTTTTGGGTACCTTCAACAGCTCAGGTTTTTAAAACCGCAACATCTACAAAGAGAAAATACACATTTATCAAATGTGAAGTGCAATGCAAAGAGTAGCAAAGTACAGAAGAGCTTCTAGGCCTGTTTAACTTTCGGGTGAATTGACACTGCTAGGCAAACAGCACTGCAAGCAGCAAACTAATCATTTCACAGACATTTTTCGGCAACAAATACTGCACAATTCACTTCAATGAAGCAATCAGGAATTGTTTATTTCCGCCCAAAATATGTCACCAGAGAAATATGTCAGCCACCACGATGAGAACATGTTCAATTTTCGTGGTCTTTTCAATACTTTGTCTTCTGTTGCATCTACTGGCATATCTATATTAAAGCATGGGTACGAAGTAATGGTTGGCTGGTAATATTCTCTGTTGTAATCTTACCCAAAGTGTTTTTTGCATAGATGCCTGCTACCTCAAAATCTTATTGATGCAGATGACTACACGTCAACATAAGAACTAGTTTTAGTAACATGTTAAATCATTTTATCTAGTAATCGTTCTAGATTTCAATCGCACGATTACAACCTTTTGTGTTTAATATTTACAATTAACTAAAACAAAAGTTAAATTGTTGTTTTAAAACAGAGTGTCATTAAAGTTTGCAATTATTTTTTGAAACAGAGTTTTTGTGCCACTGATTGAGATCATTAGGACCGAGCAGCATTCCCCTTTCAGCATGATTTCGTTGCACCAGAACATTATTCAAATAAAAGTATCAAAAACGATCATAAAATACCATCACGTTATGCTCAATATAGGAGTAAAAACATTCCCTTAATAAAGAATAATAGGGACGTATTTACTTTTACAATCCCAATACCAAACTTTTAGTGGGAACCCTGATCTCACCAGCCGTCACTTGAAAATTAAACAAAGACCGCGTAAAAATAAGCACGACCGCTTTTCTGAAAAAATACGTTTAGAGGGGCTTTTAAATGGTTTTCCTACAAAGTAATTTCTTATTTTTTAATTAGAATAGAAGATTACGAAAAAATCAATGACGTCGTCAAGTGCTACATGAGTAGTTGATATTTATAGTTCGAACCCATTTTTTCGTGTTCGAATGGACAGTTACTTTATCAATATCGTTGTAAATTCAACAAATTATCACGTGATGCACGAATCATACATAACCTTTGCGGTTTCGAAGAAAAAAGCGTCTATAAAACCGTTTCATCATTGAGAAACGATGTAAAACTTATCATTGTGGGAAAAAAGCTTTTTTTCGTTTAAGCATATAGAACAGCTAAAAGTAGATATAAATGGTTAAAACGTTTGTAAATAATATTTCGTTGTCGTTGGCTCACTCGAGGTATTGCAGTGTACAAATATCAACGTATGAAATTCATTCAAACAATGTATTTAAAAAATTTGCAATTGCCGTAGTGTAGTGATGTAATCGTTCCCGACTTCGGAGTTCAAAGCTAAGTGAGTTTAGTGGTAGGCAGGTTCTAAATCAGCACGTCTAAATCTGTGAAGAACTGCTGCAAAAAGAGGTCGTAAATCAAGCAAATAATTGCAGAACTTTAAGGAAAAAATAATTATTAACGTTAAGCACAAGAAACCAGTAATACCAAATCGAATATTTCATAAAACATTTCTGTGACCGTTGTATTGACTTCTTTACCACACTCTCATGAGATGAAACATAATATTGGTTGGCAAGTTGCTGATTAAGAAAAATTATTATTTGCTAAACAATGTGTTAACGTTATCAATCAAACGACAGCGTGCGTGAAGATATTTTGAGAATGACACAATTACAGCAAGAGAAAACAAAACTCGTACTATACGTGACCACTACAGGTGCACACGTTCTCTGGCTAATCAAATTTTTCTGGCTGCAGAAAAAGTTTTAGCCAAATATATATAACTGCAGGCAGTTAGAGTGATCAAATTTTCATAGATTGTGTGTGTACAATTGCACATTGTCACAGGACTGGTTGCCTATGAACGTAACGGCTCTACTTACTCATACTGTTCATATCCTTAAAAAAGAAAAATTAAAACGAAATTCTATTTTGTAGTCTACTGCAACAAATTTCGACCAAATTCTAGTTAAAGGAGACATTAAGAATGTCAGGTTCCGAGGCTTAGGGATCCTGAAAAAAGTCTCCCTGGAACAGAAAACCATGATTTAAAAGTGCTTAAAAATATTTTTTGAAAACAAATTCTTCTTATGCACACTGTATAGTTGGGAAAAAACTAATAACTTTAAGCCAAAAATAACAGCCAAACAACTCAATCAAAATCAAATTAAATCAAATCCACACCGCAGAGTTGACTTCAACAACCCACAAATTCTCACCAGCTCTCCTGACAAATCTAAACTCCTCATTCTAGAATCTCTTTACATTTAGCAATTGAAACCTAGTTTAAATTTAGACTCCAAATGCTTTCCTCTCCGTTTATTTAACACGTGACCATTGCTTCTTGTGTGTTCATTTTTGTGTCAGTATGGCGTAGTTGCTAGCCAACCTGTTTGAGGTACATTATTTGCGTTGAAAATGGCACCAGTTGAATGCCGAAACGTTCGCAGTATGTTTATAACAAGTTGCTTGGCTGTTATTTTTGGATTAAAATTCTTCGTACATTAACAAAATCAATGTAATCCTGAATTTTGAAAATTTTTGATCAAATTTTTGTCTCAGCATTAATAGTGGCTTAATACTTTGTTGTTTTTCAGACCAATACATATATGCTTTCACTTTTTGTTCTCTTTTAAACTTTTTGTAGATATGATGAAGTTAAGATATTCAATGCTGGTTTTCAATTTGTATTTATCAGGTTAGAAATTAATGAGCTACCGTAGACATAAAATCTATGCTGTATCTGGTTTCGATCTAAAGTAGTCTCAGCTAAATTCTCAACATTGTTGATTTATTGGTTTTGTGTAACAAATAATTCTAAAAATGTGTAATCGAGTCGTCAAACTACACAAGCATTTCGGCAGCTGCGTTGTGATTCTAAGTAGAGCATCGTATGCTAATGGGGTCCACCGGACCCCAGAAATCTGCGTAGAACTATTAGAGGTCTACAGAAACTTAGCGATTTAGTCAAGATTTATAATCATTTACACAATATTTTATTATATTTCAGTCGTTGCTGGTGAGCTTGACGTCGTTTGGGCGCAAGCGATCCGCGTTGATCGTGATCTTATTTGGGAGGCTGTGCTCCCTTCTGAAGAATATTTTATCATTGGACAGTTTTTCAATCGAAGTAAGCTTGAATCAAAGACTAAAGTTCCACGAATACCGGAACAAAAATGGGACAGGCGGATTCCGGTGGCCAGGTAAAAACAATGCTTGAATCAAGATTATAGCTTGGTGCTAGCCCACTGAGCGATTACTAAAGCATTTATATTACAACTTTTCATTTAACACTTTTCTTCGCAGGTGTAAAACAAAGACATCAGCTAGGTAAAAAATCAAGCAACAGACCGTCATAAAATAAAGCTAAAATTTTGTAAACGAGATTGAAAATTTCTTAAACGTAATAAAGATAAGCTTAGTCACTATTCATTAAAACAAAATAATTTGTAGATCAAGGTATGATTACTGGAAGCGAGATTCAATTGAAATAAGATTATTGTTATTTTAGGGGAACAGTCTGTAGTGATTTTGTTGTTTTGTGTAGTATTTCAAAATATCAGTATATATACTGCTCGGATATTAGTCATTCAAACATAGCCTACTACTTTCTTCACGATTTGTAGGCCTAGAATTCTGCAGTTTTTACAAGCAAATGCAGGGAGCTTGGGCAATTTTCTTAATCTCAATTGAGTACAGTATACTATACAGCTGATCTGGTTGATTTATCACATTTTCCTTCTGTCTTCTGTAACTAAAAAATGTCAGTGCTAATTCAAGTGGTGGTGTAGTGCATGACACTTGTCGCATAGACTAAGCAAGACACAAGACTAATTTTCAGAGTCTTAAATATTTCTGACCAATGATCTAGTGTCCTAGCCTAATTTCTAGCTCAACTTTGTTTTACAAAGTTAATATTGACGTAATAGTGGGTTGAATGATGTCACAATAAATTGTACGAATCTTAAACAATTTTTTTGTTTATTTGGTGTCCACAACCAGGCTATCTAAACACATGTCCTCATTAAATACGTGGAAATAGTTTACATTTTCCAAAAATACTAAGTTTCACTTACTTCACATCTTACAATATTTTTAGATCATCCGGTAATGAACTAACTCCTCCGCTCAATTTCACAGAAATCGATTTAAAAAATGACAATTTAGTTTTCTGGCGCATGGAGTGCCCTCAGCATTATGTCGCCCTAAGTGGAATCGGCACGCGAAGAGGACAAGGGAAACCAGACACCCTGAAGTTTCGTTGCGTGCACGAAAATTTCACCCAAACGCAAAGCTTGTACTTTCACATTCTGTAAGTCGCAATTCGAATTTTTTTGGAGATTGGAATTTATGAAGCTTAGAATGTAAACAAAACATGATTCCTTGTAAAAGCGCTCTGGAATGAGAAGCTAAAATTCATTTTAAAGCTGTCTATTCCATACATATAAAATTGTTTTTGCGATAAAATCAAATTTTATTCTAGATGTATTGGCGTGAGATTATTTTCGTGACACACATTGTTTATTGCAGGGGCAACGGTCACACAGCAATTTGGCCTCATTCTACTGATGGAAACTTGGTTGGATCGTTTTATACCATTACCAAACCAAACAATGATCGCTACTCAGCAACTGGTTATCAACTCATAGTACAACCCAGGACTTTGCCCTCATTTCAAAACGGTAAATTTTACTTGAGAATGAAAATTTGAAGCTTTTATAATTTTAAAACCAATTCCAAGACGAGCTTCATTGAATTTGCGCTTATAAGTTTTTGAAAGTAGTTAAGCAAGATTTGAAAAATTTTTTTTGGGTGAAAACAAACCAATGCAAAGAGATAATGTAAATATTGTTGTGAAGTTTTTTTTGACGTAAGCGATAGCTTCACATTCTGCTGTTATGTGACCTTGCTAAAACCTGTGGCAACTCTACTGCATGCAAATCAAAGTATGTACGGTATGTTAGGGCAGTGGTTCCCAAACTTTTTAAGCCGCGACCCATATTTCAAAACATAAATTTTCGGGTCCCACATAATTCTGCATGTACTTTGAAGTACTTGGAAAAAAGTACAGTGAAAACAAATATCTATTCAAAATGTTAATTCACATTTAAATTATTTGAAACAAAGCATGCAGTAATTTTGATATTGAATGGCTTTCGCGACCCACTGAAATTACGCCCACGACCCACCAGTGGGTCGCGACCCATAGTTTGGGAACTACTGTGTTAGGGCATATCGAAACACTTTGAAAAATACTTTGTTTATCAATTCCCCACAAGGAAATGGCTTTGATTTTTTTAATTGCTTTGTTGCACCAACGTTACGAAAAACCCTCCAAAAAACGTAGGTGGGGCTTGTGTATCCAGATTTGACGAGCTTTCAACTCAAAGCAAGTTTTTCTAATGACAATAAGCTACGATTGTTGCAAAATTACTTGCCATGACTGGTAGTAAACGTGTTTTTACTTCATTTATTTAGTAGCATCTCAATACTTTTGATCGTGTTTTTCTTAGTCCGTTTATGGCAACAACAAGATCTTTAACGAGCTATTTCACAGTTTTACCAAGGACCCAGTCTACCCCTACTCCCCTTCGCAATTCTTCGCTTTCTGACAACGCAACAACAAACGACCAGAACCGCCTGATGATCGTAGTCAGTGCTGTCGTGATTGCGTTATCGCTGATAGCCAGTGTGCTGCTGCTGTTATGCTGCTTGAGGTATGAGCGAGAATAAGTCAATATTTTTCAACATTACTGACATTGTCTGCTTGTAATTGCCTATTTTTACAATAAGGGGACAATTACTTAAAAGTTTGTTTTGAAGACATTACAATTGTTATTAGATCTTTTTTAACACTTGGTAAAACACAACAGATACACAAAAAAATTGTCAATCTTTATTGAAATAGGCTGGAGTTTAAAAATTTGGTTGCAATCCGGAAAATTTCGCTTGATTGGCCTCAATGAAAAATACTAAGCAGTTAACTTCAACTGAACAAAAAAGAAAGAGTTCATTTTAAACGAGTCCCACTCTTCAGATTAACTTCATTTTATTAGAGTTTTCAATAAATTGTTATGTTCTTTATTGGTGGGGTTTAGGTGGCTCGAGTTTTTTCTCATGACTCATAAAGTAAGAGCTCGTGTACGGTGGATTAGAAACTCTTAAAACATTTTAATTTAGAACTACACGACATATATTAACTACAGCAAAAACGTGTTCTCGTGTAGTTGAAAATACAGCGTTACTAAATGACAAAGAGCATCGAATTAAATTGTACTAAGTTGGGTACAAAATAATTTGGTGGTATATTCCGTACCTAAGTGTTGCCACACTGTACTCAGGACTGGATTGAACGAATTAAATCAAAGTTGCTTTTTTTTTATTCACAAACCATCATTATTGTTGGTGTGCTCACTTTTTTTTATTTTTCAACTTAGCAGCACGATTGTCCTCGGATAGAAATAGCTTTTGTAAATAAAAATTTTCTTTTAGACTTCGAAGAAATACACAAGCGTTAAAAACGCAAATTGATCGAAACAACACCGATTCCGAGTTTGTTTTTCAATGTGGTACTACTGCAGCGTTCAGCGGAAATAAATCTGTGATGCAAAATTCGCTAAACAACGAACGAGAAACGAGAATCAACTTGCTGTATCACAGCGTGAAAGGATTGCGGTGATCAGATAAATAACACTCTAAAAAAAAGAAAATATTTCTTGGATTGCTGGTCGCATGCTTGTGAATCTCAACGTTGTGCCAAAATGTTTTTGATGAACAATCAAGAAACCATAGAACTACTGTATTCATGATAATAACTAAATGTGTTGCTTAGTGCTTGAACTGCGAATGAACTACAATTTATCTTGCAAAGACAACATGAGCAACGAAATGATGGGTTCATCTCAAACCTAAATAGCAAACATTACATTTGTGAATTTATGATTATACAATGCATTGCCATTACTGTGATTATATGCTACGAAAGTATAATGCCTGATTAACTGTAAAAACAAGTATTATAATCAGAAATCATAATTAACAAACAGTGAAATGGGGTAGACCTAAACCCCTGATTGATTATACAAATTGGCTCCCATGCAATGTCTGATCCGTTAAATGCCGCCAAAATTCATTGCTATCATTCCACCTGTTGCTTCGGTTCAATGGTGGTCATTGATCTAAGTGGGCTCTGGGCATAAATTGGGACCCCCTAAACAACAATTCAAGCAAATTCTGGCACTCATGATTTGTACCCTACTTCGATACGGCAATGGAGATGCTTTTTTTGTAAGCTGTGTTTTCTGTTACACATTGAATTTTGTTGTTACTGTAACTGGATTGACAAGTCGCAAGTGGTTGTATACCGCTACTACAACGACTTATTGAGATTATAAGCTACTAGACTAACCCACGCATTTTGCTACAACAGATTAAGAATTTAACAAAATAAATCCTGAACGAAAAAGGCTTATTTCAGACATAAAATACTATATTAAGGATAAAACACTGTTGTAGCATGGTGGTACAGGTTTTCAAATATCCTCCCTTTTCCCGATAAGAAAGAAGTATGTTTGCTTACCCTGTCTGCCAAAGCTGAAAATCATATATTAGGGTTATAGATTAGTTAACGTCGTGCGCCCCACAAAAAATTTTTTAGATACACACTACAGGACACCATCGCAATATAAAATCATTTCCTCTTGTATTGCAAATAAGATTTTATTATATAAATGTTTTGAGGACAAGCAAAAATTCTATCGCACCCAGATCGGCAGTCAGCAACCACTGATCTAAACCACGAAAAACTACAAACAAAGTTTTTTGTAAACGATAAGATAACTTGAAGACGCAGAGGGAGAGATGTATCCCTCATATTCTTTCAGGATCCTCTAGTGAACGAAAATAGAATACAAACAGACATAAGATACATGCATAGATTTATAGCAGTAAAGAAAGTATCTTTTCGATTTGAATAATGACACATAACTATCGTAAATAATACATATCTATTTATCTTAAAAGAAGTGTCACGTGCATGAGCGCGTTCTTTACACGAGATTCTAGTGCAGTAGCAGCATAACCAATAAGTTTCATAGTGTTATGACAACGGCCTAATGTAGTTTGGTTACGCCATTGCCCTACGCTATGCAAAAACCGACCTGTGGGGGGCATCGTGTGAGTACACCTCTTATAACAAATAATCTCAAGATCTTGAGAATTCGATTCTCACTCGGGGTACCAATGTTGTGAATTCGTTATTTGTTATTCGATAATATTCCTCAATCAATTCCTCACTCGGTATGACGGTCAATAAATTTATTATTGGAATTGGCCATGAAGGCAAAGCAAGCAAAGCAGCAGTAACATGAATCAAATCATGAGCGAAGTGAATGATTGACCAGCAATAATCATCATAAGCAAATGCGAACATAAATAAATGTAAACACGAATCATGTGACACGGCAAAGCAAGGAACCCATGTTTCACCGGGTTAGAATAGTGAAGCTGCTTACCCAGAATGTCGTAAGAGGCGAATATTTGGTACCCACGAATGGCAGTCCTCCTTGTTGGTGGTGGGACTACCAGTCGGCAATTTGCATTTACGACTGGTTCGAAATGGGCTGCCACTTTTCCCCTAGCCTAACTTAATTAGGTTGATGGTGTGAACCTGGATGTTGTTTGTGCCATACCTCCATCCCAAGGAAGAGGAGAGGTAAACCAACCAACCAATAAAGTAAGGCAATATTGATAAGGCAAGGTAAGGCAATTTCCTATATCAAACTTCAACATTAATATTTGACACTCGGTGTAGGAAATACTGACAGCGATATTAAAAATGAAGCCAAATACAAATTAAATTAAAACTAAATATGCACGCAATCACTACACTGTCAAGGCCGTAAAATATCAAAAAAAAGAATTATAAAAAATAAAATAAAAAAGAAGTAAAAAAGCAAGAGCATTGCATGTGAAATACAGAAATTAAGCCTCGAGGATGTTTTCAAAAGCCTTAATTTAAGAAACCAGTAAACAACCGAAAAAGACCCAAGTAATGAAAATACAAACAAGACGCATCTACGTTATGGAAAAAACAAAGGCAATAAGTAAAAGAAATGTTGTCGGTAGTCCTGGCTTGAGAAGTCATGGATAGAATATTGTAAAAACATGCCTAAGTGAATCTGTGAGACAACATATTGAAATCAAAACAAAATGCATAACCCGTGGAAGAAATAACGGATAAAGAGGTGAGAAAAGTAATGTCTAAAAAGAAAAAAGCGAAGCACCTGAGCCAAGTGGTACACCAATTCAAGCAATTCAGTTGTGCAACGTTCAATATACTTTCGAAAAGATCGGGGATGACATGATGAGAGGAAAGGGATTGACTATACACGTTGGAGAAAAAATGTATTAACATCACTGTACAAGGGAAAAGGTGATGCAAATAATGCATCAGCTGCAAAAGCCTAAATTGCTTGAACATGAAGAGAATTCAGATGGATGTAAGAAGAGAAACCGAAAGACAAGTAAAATCAGCAAGATGCAAACGGATGTTATGGCTGAACAAGATGCAGTGGGTGATATAATTGCTGTAAGAGAACAGTTAGAGAAATATCGAAAAATGAGAAAAAAATTTTTTTTTGTCCCCGTAGATCTAGAGAAATCCTTCGATCGTGTTCACAAAGAAGTGATTTGGTGAGCCCTGAGGAATAAAGATAGATGAAACCAAAAGAGAGAGCGGTGATGGAAATGCATGAGGAAGCGGAGACATCAGCAAAACTTTCAGGTAAAATGTCATAATAGTATCAAGTAAAGTTGGGTACATCAAAGTTCGGTACTTAGTGCACTACTCTTTACAATAGTTGTAGACGCTTTATTGATGGTTTGGTAAAAACAGTGAAATAATTTTTATGTTGACGATTCAGTTCTTGCTGTAGATAACTAGAAAGAAATTGAAGAGAAGAATATTAAATCGAAAAGGAATTGAAAATTGATATTAAAAAACTAAAGCAATAAAAGTTGGAGCAAAATCAACTTGACAGGTTTAATTAACGGTGCTGCTGATCCTGAAATGGAAAAGGAGTTTGGGAAACGAAGGGCCCGCGTATACGATGACAGGGCAAAATGAGTCAGAGTGACTGGTGAAGAAGGTAGAGGCGCTTCATAAAGAAGAAGTAGGATAGGGGAGGACGAGAGGCAGCTGGTGATGGCGCGACTAGCCGCTCGGTGAAGGTGTTAGAACTTGAAAAAGTTAGTAACGTTAAGGAATGGAAATCATTCTGATGAAGCATAAGTGAGAAGGGGCCGAAGAAAAGCTTGAGGAGCAGAGAGAGAGAGACTCCTCAGAGGAGCCTCAGGAGGAAAAAGAGATACAGCGCAAGGCCTTGAGACGAGGGAAGAACTTGGTCTTCAGCGAAGATAAATGTTTAGAAAAGGAAATAGTGCGGTTGAAGGTGATCCCAAGAAAATTTGGAGTGGGATTGAAAGAAAGGGTGAATTGAAAAAGAGAGGTAGGGGTGGAGGTTAGCTTGATGGAGATCCACCGAGAAGAAGGCCTCACATTTGCTCTAATTGAGAGGAAGACACCAGTACTCAGACCGGCGATCCAGTTGAAACAGCGTTCCTTGTGTAGCCTCCACAGTAGCTGGGACCATGAGGGAAGAGGCCAAATGACCAGGTCTTCAGCATCACAAGAACAGCTCACGGAAAAGGTAGAGACCCAGGAAGATCACAAATGAAAGGAGAGAAAAAAACAGAGCCAAGAACAAATCCTTGGGCAACACCTCGACACTGAGGAGCGGCAATCGAAAGAAGCGACTTTTGTGATTTTGAAAAACCATCCAAGTGTACCTATCAGAAAGGAAGGATTGAGTCCAACGGGCAAAGCAAGGAGGGAGGTCAGCCAAAATAAGTTTATCAAAAAGAGCGGATGGCAGACAGAGTCGAAAGGCTTGGAGAAGTCGATTGTAGAAAGATGGACTTGTTAAACCCATCCAAAATGGTCGAAGGCAGACCGTCCAGGGAGGAAACCGGTCTGGCGGGAAGAGAGAACGAAGTTAGACTCCAGAAGGAAAAGTGGACGCGATAAAATGATGCTTTCAAAAAGCTTTGAGACACAGGAAGTAAGAGAGATAAGCCGGACGGAAGCAAAAGGATCGAGAAATTTCCCATTTTATAAATGGGAACAATAGAAGATGTCTTCCAGATGGAAGGAAAGGAATACAAAGATCAGGAAAGATTAAAAATGTGTAAAAGAAAATTCATGCCAGTGCGAGGAAGATGCTTTGGCAAGGGATAGGCAACTTTGTGTGGACCAGTGTCAGTGGACGGGAAGAGGTTTGTGGCAACCGCAAGAACTTCAGTGGAAGAGAAGGAATAGAAGAAAGTGGAATGAGACTCCTCGGGGCACGAGGCCCGTCGGAGCTCGGAAAGGTAGCCTTTGGCTCTGCTATGCAAGACCTTTGGCTGGGAGACGAAAAAGTGGGAACTCAGGTAGTCAACGTAGATCTATGAGTGAACAGCGGTTGGGAAAGTTAAGAGAGGAAGATGATGAAGAAGAAGAGCCAGCAACAGAACGAAGAAGAGAATAAATTGATTTAGAAGAGAGATAAGCATGTCGCTTGCTATATCTCAGCCTTAGCTTCGGCGATGACAGACGAAGCATGTCGGGACGCAAAGATGTAAGCTTGATGATCTTTATCACTTCTATGAGCTGCAGTAAAAGCCTTACGCCTTTCACTTTCCGCATTTTCCACTTTAGGAGTACACCAGACTTGAGATTGGCGTTTGACGCGGCCAAAAAGAATTAAAACTTTGGCTCCATTTAATGCCATAAAAGTGAAGAGTGTTGCAGTAGAGGAAAGAGAAAAAAAATATTCCTCTGCAGAAAGACAGTGAAAGTCAAAGTAAAAGGCAAAATTTTTCCAACAAACTTTCTAAAAATTGTAAGGGCCACAGACGTTGAGGTGAAAGGGTGGAGAAAGAGGGACAGTTAGAAGAATTAGTAGGTGATCAGAGCCCAAGCCCTGAAGTCTTACCCAGGTGCAAGAGAGGATGGAGCAAAGAGTTATCAGGAGAGGAGCAACTACCAGAGGAGCAATGGGGTGTCTACAAGAGAAAAGTGAGGTGACAGGGTCATTTAAGGGAAGGAGGTCAGAAGAGATGAACCATTCGAATATTTTTCCTCATGGAGGACAGAAGTCCTTTTGAATCCCAGAGGGGTAATGGCAATTGAAATTCCCCAAAATGAAAAGATTTCTGGAAGAGTGAAGAACGGAGGATAAGGAGTCGGTTCGGCTGTCTGTCAAAGAAGAGCGAATAGGGGGATCATAAACGTTAAAGAAGGAGAGAGAGGAAGGATTATTTAGTGAGATGTTGACCTGTACATAATCAGAGTAGAGGTCTCCTAGAGAGAGAAGAGGTAGAAAGTTTGCAGATGAATTGGCCCCATCTGACGAAAATGATGACGCCACCGTAGGAGTACGGGTCGCCAGCAGAAAGAATACCAGATTGGGAGTGAGTGCAATCAAATTTCGGAGAGGAGTATCCAGGGATTCGAACAGAGAAATACGAGTTGAGATTGGTTTCCTGGACACAGAAAAGGTCGACATGATAAGAGGAGCTAAAGTGGAGACGATCAGCGCTTCTGGCTTGAAACCTCCAGCATTCTATAGAAGAACCATGAGTTAAAAACGGAAAAGGGAGCTGCAAGCATTAAAAAATAACCGGAAACATAAGAGGGTGGGGAGGGCGCAGAAAGAGGAGTTACAAAGTGGGTGCAAGGATGATAGGATGTTTATAGGCGATGGTGGGGCTGGGGATGCATTGGTAAGGGTGCGAGGAGGGGGCGCTGCGTTGGCAGAGTGGACCCAGAAGAGGCAGATTGACCAGTGTAGGCATACGTACGGGGGGACCTCGAAAGAGATGACACAGTGTTGGATGGCTGGGAACCCCAGGAAAGCAGGGAGGCAGCAAGCAGGGCAGCTTTACAAGTGGAAGCGGCCTAAAGCATTGAATTTGTAGCAGGAAAGAAGTGTGAATCTGCGATGGATCCATTTAGAGCTGGTATAGCATCGCACCAATCTACACCTCCAGTGAATACACAGCTAACAAAAACGGGAACAGGATTAGGGTGAATGTTGTCGCTCATCAAGAGAAGAAGAATAAGAATACGGGCAAGAAAGAGGCAGAGAAGAGACAGACGACCGAATTTAGAAACACTGAGTGCTACCCTTCCGCGGTCGTTTGGAGGGTAGCAAGGAAAAAACGATTGGATGTGGGAGTGTTTTGGACCGTCAGGAAGGCCAATAGCCATTTCGACCTACCCTAAACGGGGTCAGGGATTTCATCACCATGTTGAGGCCGCTGTTGATTGATGCAGACTTGGAGTGATACCTAGACTTTCCAGATTCGCCTGGGGAGCTTTTAAGTTCAATCACGCCCTCATGCTCTTCTAGGTAGATTTTTCCATCTTGCCCTCGATCTCCTTCTTGAAACCCACCTTTACTGTGGAGCTAACTCTTTCCTCTCTGGGCTCCCGCTCTGACCCTCCTCTTTTTCGCAAAGTTGCGGCTCTCGCTCACCTTGACTCTATTCCAACTCACGATGTGGTGATCAGGACTGATGACCCAGCTGTTTCTGGCAAAGGCAGCTCTGGCGTCATTCCCAACTGCTCACTTTGTGGCGCTTAGTCGACTCTTTCCTTTTCGGCAGGCCCAGTTTTTCCTCTGAAGCCTGCGCCATTTTTGGAGCTGTCCCCTAATCCGGCAACACCATCAAGTCTGCCACTTTTCTTCTCCTCTCGCTTTGTTTCGCTTAGTGGAAGATGTAATCAACGAAAAGGAACATGAAAAATATGTGAAATTGTTAAAGAGTCTAGTTACCTAGGAAATGACAGCACTGGCGAGGATGCGACGTTAAGAATACAAAGAATTATCTGATGCACTTCGACGCAGAATGCTCTCCTACAGACTAAAACAGAGCTTCTCAACCGATGAGCCGCAAAGGTCCTTTAGATGGGTCGCGAAACGTTCTGCCAAAAACTAAAGATTTTTTTGGAAAAAATTATGAATTACGAAAGCTAAAAATGTACTATAAACTTAACACTCTTTCGTTTTGTAGCAACTTTCTTCCTGGAATAAATGATTGTTCTGAAACAAATTTTTCATGAAGTGGGCCCCAAAACAAAGTCTCGGCGAAAAGTGGTCCATGACATCAAAAAGGTTGAGAAGCACTAGACTAAAAGATAGGCTATATAAAGAGTATGCGAGAAGCATGACGTGCTGTGGGGCTGTATGTTGGGCAATAAAGACGAGAGACATTACGCAAATGCAGACGTCGGAAATGAAAATGATTCGGATGATGTATGGCACAACATTTTTGTCGAGATAAGTTATCAGTAGTTTCTTAAGAGAAAAAATAAGTTGCTGAGGATATTGATGCACATCTTGATGGACACCATCTGAGATGGTTGAGATATCTTGAGCGTATCGATGCAAAGAGTTTAATGAGAAGAGCAAAAATGCGAGAGGAGAAAGTGAAGGATGACATAAAGAAAAGAAATTCGACACTTGAAGATGCTCAGAATAAAAATTGATGGAAGTGTTGCTGCAGACAACTGGCCGACCCTGACGATTGGAGGTGATGGCCAGCTTTAAAAATAAAATGGGGGGTTAAAAAGAGTCTATTAGAATTAACATTTAATATCATATCATATCAGATATCAGAGTCATATAAACATAATTAACACTAACTGCACAAAAAAATCAATGATTTGGTAACGTAATCAAATGTGCATTAGCACAAGCTGAAGAAAGGGATAAATCGTAAATTACTAGCAAGCTTGCGGAAGCGAGGACTGTCAACTCAGAAATAAAATAGTTGGAATCAAAATAATTAAATTTCAGGTCATGTGTTCAGACCTGCTTTGGAGCAACCAACATTGCTGGCAGTGCACTTATCCTCATGCAGGGAAAACTTCCACAAATGCGTTTTCCAAGGACAGCGTTAACATCCAAACATATTAAATTATACACGCAAAATTTTGAGGTTCAAGAAACCTACAAAGCACGCATTTATTGCAGCTAATTGACTAAGTAAGCTTCGATTTAATTGCAATTTAAAGACGCGATTTTGTTGAGTTATCTTCAATAACATTGTTTAATATCAAATCGTCAATTTCACTGTCCGTAAACCCATTTTCGAATAACACCGCCTTCGTGTGACCACCTACAATCGGTTGGGATCTCTGATCCGCTTTAGCCGGAGTTCGAGACAATTTGGGTGCAGGGTTCGGAATAAATTGTCCATCAGGATCTCGAAAAAAGGAGTTTCTTTCTCTGCAAAAAGCAAG
The DNA here is from genome assembly GCA_963675345.1 of Trididemnum clinides. Lineage (NCBI taxonomy): Eukaryota > Metazoa > Chordata > Ascidiacea > Aplousobranchia > Didemnidae > Trididemnum > Trididemnum clinides. Next base: position 36,690,558 of record OY776292.1, on the reverse strand, counting down.
ATAATTACTAGGGCAAATAAAAGTCAATCGAGTCAAAATTATTTTGCGCATTTATTTCGCAGTCCAACAAACATGGGTGGAGTGCTAATAGATCTTGACTTCGCAGAGTTTCAATACTCATTACAAGTACCGATGGAGTTCGTTGAAAAGACAACTATAAAGTCAAGCATGTGTATAACTTAGTGGCAGACGTAAACGAATTCCTGCAAAAATGCGAAAAAAAAGGAACTTTTTGAAGGCAAACTAACACATTTTGTGTTTGAATTGGTTTTTGTCCATGTAAAGGTGATGACTCTCTTTTTTCTTAGAGATAAATTAAGTATGTAAGAAACGTGCGCATCCCTGCCATCGGTCCATTATATTGTCTAACACAAGGCATTTAAATTACGATTTCTGCAGCAGTTTCCTCCTAAGGCGGTTTCGAAATCATAATCAATTGTTCAAATCTTAAGAGTGCAATTAAGTTTTAGAGCAGAGAAAAGTCGTTTTTAATGCTGAAAAAGCCTTTACGAAGTGAACGCAACTTTTAAACTCAAAAATGATTGAAAACACAATTTTAGTGTGAAGTGATTTTTATTGTGGAATGCTTGATTTGTTCTCGGTTTTAATAAAGAGCATTTACATTTAACCTAAAATATTGTCAGTCAAAGTCGAAATTTGAATTTAAAAAAATGAAAATAAATTGCTGGACCCGAATTATGAGAGCAAAAACAGCTGCCTTCTCTTACCAAATGCAACGCAAGTCATGAGCGCTTTCGAGCTCAAGTTTGATGTGTAAAGAAAACCTGAAGTCGACTGACTGTACAAAACTTGCGTTCAAGCCAGCTTCGGAGTTTCCAGCACTGCTGGCGAAATGGGTTTCTACTAGTGATGTACCGATACTTTAGTATTGGTATCGGTAGTATCGGCCTATTTTTATGGTATGTTGTTGTTGGTTACCCAACCCTTCCGAGGGATGGGGGTATGGCGGAAGACCATGGAGCCCCAGAAGCCGGGCAACTCCCCAGGGTCTGGACCAGAGGTCGTAAAGAGACAGAGAGTCGCCAAAGAGTGAGCGGTGCAAAGAGTCCGTAGCTGGACAGTGCAGAATGAGATGAGAGATGTCCTTGGACGAGTGTCCACAGGCGCTGCAAGGATTCTCGATTCTGCCAATCCTAGAGAGATAAGACCTAAAAGAAGGCTGTGTCCATTGCAGCGAAGACGAGAGAGGACACAGCGAGCATGACCAGGGAGGACAAGTTCCTCAGTGGAAATTGTGGGAACCTGTGTGTCAAATTACTTCGAAGAGACAGCACGCCTCCAGTCCGAGAAAAGACGAGAGTGGATACGAGAGATAAGAGGAGAGAGACTACAAGCGATTGCGGAGGGCGCAAGCAGCGCTCCCCGTCTGGCAAGCTCGTCAGCTGCGTCGTTCCCCGGGAGAAACGAGTGTCCGGGGACCCATTGTAGCCTGATAGAACAGGAGGAAAGAGAAGACAGTTCCTGCCAGATCTGCCACAGAGTTTGAGATTTTTATGGTATCGGGTAGTAGTATCGGTATCGGTTAAATATAGCCGATACCTACCGATACTTATTAAGCACAATAAATACAAAAATTTTTTGTTATATTTTTTCATACAATAAATATAAAAAAAATTTTTCCCCCCTGGAACTGGATTGCATTTGTAACATAATTAATGATTTGTAGTGTATCAATAATGACCAGAAAGAGGGCGGTCTTCCAAACAGGACCCAAACATCGTGTAACACTCAATATTGTGTTTATATAAATATACATATTGAAAGTATTCTATAAATTTCAGTTTCTTTTTTAACTCTTCTAATAAAAGCATTGTATGGAAATTTCTTAATGTTAAAGCTACTGATGCCAAAAAAGTTATCTGCAATTTATGTAACAATGAATTTTTGAGAGGAGGGAGTGATGAGAAGTTTTTAGTTTTGACTTTAACGTGAAGGCAGTTTAATTGATAAAACGAGTGTGCAGTTTGCGAATGGTTTTGATTCTTTTAAGCATGGTAAACACATTTTTCAGTTTTGACTTACCAAGCTGTATTTTTTTGCTAGAAAAGTTGCGGTTTGGTAGTGTATATTTTTAGTTTTGACTTGTGAGTGCTGTTTGTGTGATAATAGCTGCAACTGGCGAATACTTTTTTATTTATACGTCTATGGGAAATTTTCAATTGCCGAGGTGCTTTCATTTTGTTGTCAAGTTTATTTTTTCTTCGGTTACAGCATTGTTACTTTCTCATTTTATTTTATTTTTTTTATCTTTTGTATTTTTAAGGTAAGCCTATTTCCTTTGAATAATAGTATTCAATCCATTGTTTTAGTATTTTGCTATAAGAAAGTACTGCTTGATTTGTTCAACTTTCTCTTACAGATTTGCAATAATATTGTAATGAATAATGATAGATAAATACCTAGAAAAAATTCAAAATGCAATAAAAAGCTAGATTTACTACATTCTTTGGTAGCTAGCTAGATTAAATACATTCTTCGGTACTGCTTACAAAAGCTTTCACTGCTGGTGCTCAATAGATAAATAGTATCGGTGGTATCGGCTCTAAATGCTGGTATCGGTACATCTCTAGTTTCTACCATAAGCAGGAAAAATTGCTGTAGTGAGCACAACAATGTAACCACGAAGAGGTTTGAACCCACGATCATAATCACCACAACAAGCGCTCTGACCCCATCTCCACCGGCGCGATGGTGTAGTGGTTAGAGCGTCCGCTTTGTAGTTGGTAGATCTGGGGCTCATTCCCTAAGTCGAGTCATACCAAAAGACTTTAAAAGCATGGTATCCACAGCTTCCCTGCTTGGCGCTCAGCATAAAAAAGGGATGGTGTGGAGAACAAGTCGGCAAGCTTGCATGTTGTGTCCTTGGGCAAGGCACTTAACGGGATGCCTCCATCTTTATGTGGCAGACACATGGCCCACCCGTACGTCACCGGGTTACAATTGTGAAGTTGCCAATCCAGCATGTCGTAAAGGGCGACTATTGGGTACCCACCAGTGGCAGTCCGTCTTGTTGGTGGTGAGGCTACCAGTCACTCATGACTGGTTCGAAATGGGCTGCCATCTTTCCCCCAGCCTAATTTCTATCAAATTGACGGCAGGAACCTAAATTGCCGTTCGTGCCATACCTCCATCTGGAGGAAGAAGAGGTAATCACAACAACACCCATTTCCACTGCCCGGCCGACAATAACAATCTCGATTTTGCATTCATGCAACAGGAGGATCGGATCTCTGCCATCGTTTCGGAGGGATTAGGAAACTAATGGTCGCAATTTTACCAAAAAAAAGCTCCCTGAAATAAAGCGTTTACTTGTTGTGTGGATCATTTGCCGCTTCAGCTGTAGACAGAATAGGCATCACACAGCTATTATCATCAATAAACAAGTGCTCGAGTTCATCTTTCGTCCGATTTAGTATTGCGTTGGATATCTTTTCTTTCAGTTCCTTCCAACAACCGCTGTTCATCTGCTGCTTAGCTAATTCATCTTGGTCAAGGTCCAAGCCTAGATACAAAATAATAAAATACTAACACAGAATTTGCTGGCGTGAAATAATGCACTGTGATGGTAGCTTTGAACTCTAGGATGATCCACAATTCTTTTAAGTTTGGAAAATGCTTTGATATATTTATTATGATTATTCTTGTGAGTTTCAGATTATTATACTATACACATACCATGGTTTAATCTCCTTCAATCAAAATAACACAAATTAAGCATAACCTACTGTATATGAAAGAGCAAAATATCAAAAACGAATAAAGGTGATTTGAGTCAAAACATGAGAGGGTGAAATTACCGCTCCATTTTCCTTAGGATGGAGGTATGGCACGATTGAAAGCAAATCCAGGTTCTCGTCAATCTAATTAAAATTAGGATAAGGAAAAGCGGCAGTTCATTTCGAATCAGTCATGAATGCAAATTGCAGACTAGTAGCCCAACTACCAAAAAGGCGAACTGCGATTGGTGGGTACGCACAAGTCGCCTCTTACTAGATGCTGGGCGAGCAGCTTCACTTCTATTCAGCAGTTCGCCAATGTTTTGTTCGAGAATTTCGAATGTGCTTTCACAGCGCTCCAAACATACAATCCAACACGCTGTGCTAACACTTTATGCCAAAGACACAATTCTAAACACCAGAAAGAAGGAATGTTTGTGTTTACCACTCCTCCTTATTGGAATGAATATGCAGGAAAGTAATAATTCAGTCCACACCGCAAACTGGATCAAATTCAGTCTAGAGAAAAGCGGCGGTCCACTTCGAATCAGGTACAAATCGCTGAGTAGCAGCCGCACAACCGACATGACAAACCGTCAAAAGTGAGTTCCCAAAAATCGCCTCACATTGCACGCTAGGTGAGCAGCTTCCAATCTGATGGGCACGAATAAGGGGAGTCTCTACCAACCATCATGAGATCCGCTAAAACGTGAACAGAGTCCTGTTTCACGAAGAAATAAGATTTTCAAGTTTGAAAATTAGAGAAAAGACAAATGAGAACTTTAGAAAGTTTGTATAGAATATGTTCCTCTCTTTAGATGCATTCTTTTAAAATCACAGGGCATTTCTAACTAAAATGCTTTGAAATAATTTTATGTAAACTACTTTTTGTTTTGTAAAGATTTCAAATCGTCAAAGAATTGTAAAACACCTCGTAGACGGGCATAAGATTAAATTAGTTTGCCTTCTGAACATGACTAGCGATTAACCCAGTGCCGTGCCAGCTCAAACTTGAAGCGTTGTACACCAGATGTAACATCCAAAATATTTCTCCAGTATCGCCGTGCTTCACCGGTTAAAGAATAGTGAAGCTGTTTACCCAGCATGTCGTAAGAGGCGACTATTGGGTACCTACCAATTGCAGTCTGACTGTTAATGGTGGGGTTGCCAGCTTAATTGCTTGGTTGGACCACTCATGTCAGAAAACTGAGGTTGGGGGTAAGCAAGGGCATGCTCCCTGTAGAAAAATTTCGCTCCAATAAATCCCCATGCATGGGGTAAATCCGGCCATCTCTGCTGAAGGGACAACACCGGATGGAAACTGATTCACTACTATCTTTGTAACTTCAAGTGCACTGAAAAACTGAAGTTCTAGACGATTTTCCATTGGTCAACTATTACTGTTTCAACTGCAAAAATCATAAATTAACTTTTTTCAAATCACTTTTCTAAACTTGAAGCGGTCGCCAAATTACCTTTTCATTATAGACTTGCGCTAGGGCGCTTGCCATCATACATTAGGAAGTATAGCATAATGAAACTTCGTGTGATTGGTGTCACCATAAGTTGACAAAATACTACAAGGGATAAAAAACGTAAAGATATAGACGAAATTTACATTCAAGACAGAATTCTATCGGGTCCTGAGTGACTGAAAAGGAAACCTGTAGAATGGATTATTTAGGAGGTGCAGAGTTGCACATCCCTCAACAGCCCATACTTGACTGATGAAGAAAGAGTAATTTATGCTTACTTCGCAAATTACCGAGTCTGCGGTAGCTACGGCCTGTCAAAATTCGCTCATGTGCCAGGCCTCTTAAGATTTCACCAAGATAGTAAAGTGGAGACGGTGATATCGATATTATTCGACTACTCTTCACAGGATTGACTCTCATAGCCTTCTCATTATGTAACATTTACATAACCACAATACTGCGATGGTGTTCAAACATAGCTGAGAACTTGTTTATGAGCAGCAGTTGTAAACAAGAATTTGGACCGATATATTATAAGTCTAGAAGTTCCTCTGAAACCTTGTACTTGCACCTGGGACTGATCTCGTGTGTAACCAAGCAAAGTAATTGTATATGCCGTGAAAAAGCTATGTACTAGCAGGATAGACAATTCCTTCTCTTCTTTGCGGCGCTGCATGGGTAGCCGTGCCAGCCGATTGTGAAAGCAACTTCTCAAAGTATATTCAAACGCAATATATGCATCATATTACCTTTCATCATACATTGCTACTTCCTAATTGGTAGCCATCGCTTAAACATAGCCCGCCTTATTAATAACGGTCTGGCTTAAGTAACAATTTGCAATCTGGGCCGGTTCGAAATCGCCTGTCGCTTTTTTACAGTAGAACTTAATTGGATTTGTGTGAAGCAATTTCACGCCGTACCTGGAATAGGAGAGGTAGCTAATATTTGTTTGTAATCTATTTACTAACTAAATACCTATTCCACCAACCTTTCAACAGTCTGTGAAAAAACTGTGGTTCAATAGCTCCGATAGCTATGAAATGTCCATCTTTTGTTTGGTAACTGTCATAAAACGGAGCACCCGTGTCAAGCAGATTTTCACCAGCAGGACTGCGAAATAACCAATTACTGGATGTAAATATAAACGATGAAACGTACGCGGATCCCTCGGTCTGAAATATAAAAATGAAACACTGTGCACACTAACGCTACTAGGAATGGTGCATGCTGCCCTGCACGACCCTCAAAATTGAATTTTGCTTGAGGTCTCAGTTAGAGGATACGTTATTACAGAATTTGTAAAACAGAAATGATTAACTCTTTTGCTCCCGCGTGAAAAGCGAAAAAAATGTCCGTAAGGTGGCAGCGCGAAAAACTGTCATAATCAATCATAATCTAATATATAAAATCCAAAGTCTGTTTGTTTGTCTGTCTGTCAGTCTGTTTGTCTGTTCCTTATGGAAAAAAAATTAGGAGCACCTAGAAAAAAATAAAACATGCATTCCGATGTATTTTTTTCCAGCGGAGTCAATGGGCCTATTTCCAAGTTCGTACCTCGCCCCCCAAGGGAGCTACGGCCCTTTTTCCACAGGAGGGTCTCAGATAACTCTTCGATTCTAATCGAATTGCGTATATAGGTTTGGGGGATTAAATTGCAATTGACTGTAAAAGTGTATTCTTATGTAAAATTCTCCGAGAAAGACAATGGAAGTAGTTCCGAACCTCTAAGTGCCCCCCTAAGGGAGCTATGGGGGGCAGAACCCCCCTTTGAAAATTCAAATATATTCAATTTTGATGAAATTTAAATCATATGTAGAAGACACTAAGTTAGAGAGCTTTCCAAAATTTCAGCCTTTTTCGACAATATTAGGGGGCAGAAAGCCCCCTTAAAAATTTAAAGTTTTTGTTAGGTACCACAAACAGAAAAAAATTTGTGACAAATAAAAATCCAAATTAGATGGTTGTGAGAAAGACTGTACATTTAAAAATCCCTAGCAGATTTACCCGTCGTAGATCGGGTTAAAATAACTTTTTCCAGGGAAGCCAAGAACGGTGTTTTCATTTCGATCAGATTCGTCTATGGGAGGCTACGAGCCTATGGGGCTCTACTAGAGGCCTATCTGTACTGTTGTACGACGAAATAAAAATCATGAAAACACATTAAAATATGGTTGTTCAATGTAAAAGTTTAATCAGTCTTTACATTTTACCCGATCAACGACGGGTAAATCTGCCAAGTACGGTATTTTCATTTCGATCAGATTCGTCTATGGGGGGCTACGAGCCTATGGGGCTCTACTAGAGGCCTTTTTGTACTGTTGTACGATGAAATAAAAATCATGAAAACACATTAAAATATGGTTATTCAATGTAAAAATTTAATCAGTCTTTACATTTTACCCGATCAACGACGGGTAAATCTTTCAGCCTTTTTCGACTATATTAGGGGGCAGAAAGCCTCCTTGAAAATTCAAATACCTATAGAGAGAAAAGTTAAAGAAGCTTCAAAAAATAAGTAAAAGTGTATTGTCATGTAAAATTTTCCAAGGAATACTGTGGAAGTGGTCTCGAACCTTTAAGTGCTCCCCTAAGGGAGCTATGGGGGGCAGAACCTCCCTTTGACAATTCAAATATATCTGATTTAGATGAAATTTAAACCATATGTATAAGACACTAAATTAAAAACTTTCCCCAAATTTCAGCCTCCTACGACTATATTAAGGGGCAAAAAGGGGGGAGAAAGCCCCCTTGAAAATTCAAATACCTATTGTTATGAGTAGTAATGATAAAGGAATTAAAAATGAAGTGTATGTCGCTTTTTATTATCTGTATTGAATAACAAGATTTACAAACAAAACTTTAAGCAAATAATCTTCACCTTTACATAGAATATGGTTATGCTAATGTAACTGTTGAGGTATGATATTGTAACCTGTTTCCTCTTCAAGGTGATTAGCCTCCGATAATGCAAATATTACGTGACAACAGTTTCTAGGGGTTAAAAAGAAAGTGTTGTCAGAATAGTAATCACCAGGATAACTTACATGATCTGACCAATTGCATATACTGACGTTGCTTTTTTATCCTATACCCGGGCAACGCCGGGTACCTCTGCTAGTTAATCATAATTATGTACCTCAAGTTTGTTTGTAAATCATTACTCAGCTGTCTACTTCTACATTAAGTGTAATATATCGTTGAAATCTACATTTCTTGAGGATTTCAAATAGAAAAAATAAATTTTTTTTGAATATGCAAATTAACCCCTCCAACTGGGGGGTAGCTGTCTTCAAAATTAAAGAGGTACCCTCACCTCAAAGATCACTACAGATTTTATTTTCTACCAATTTTTTTAGAAATGGTCGCAAAATGATGCTAAGGAAATAAGCTTTCAAGGTACATCACTCACAACTTACCTAAAAGCCTAGGTTTTCTACAATTTGAAATTTTCTGAGACAAATGACCTTTTTTTTGACCGGTACCGACCGGTACCAAATTTTGGTACTTAAATGTAGTATCTAAAATATGATCAGTTATTATCTGCTACAGGTTAGCCTAAACCATGTAACATTATGTATTTTTGAACAGGGAATTTCTTCAAGATTCAGAAAATATCAAGTTTAAATAGAATATGCTGTTACTGACAATGAAACAGCAGCTTGTTTACACCCTTCCCATTTGTTGAGAAACAAGGGGGATACAGCAAACTTTGATTTAGAGAAGCCAAACTTCTGCTAGCTTTTAAACTTGTATTTCGCTTCTTGTCTCCTTGGAAATTTGATACAAAATGACGACTTTAGTGGTGAAACATTTGCAATTTATTTTATCTTTTTAAAGGGTGTAGTTTTTCTAAAAATTATAATTTAGTGAAGTTAAGTCAAAAAATTTTGGGGGTTTTGAACTGATATGATGTACAGTACTCATTTTTGATCAGTAAACATCATATACCACTTAGTCTAAACTATTTAAAGTTATATATATTGCTGGAAAGCAAATTTCCTAAGCTTTCAAATGTAACCGGTATTTAGCAACATATGATATTTTTTACGCACTAAATTTACTTTTATCTACTTACCATTCAAATTTGTTTGGGTGGATTTTGAGACCCCTAAAAAATTTGGAAATTCAAAAAAGTAAAATTTATTATTATCGCTTGAAATTTTGTCAAATGATGCCCCAAAAGAGTAGTTTTCAGACTGTGTTAATGATAAAGGGTTTGGTTATGTGGTAAAGATGTAATCTCAATTTGATTTTAGTGTAGTTGGCACGTGCTGAGAATTTGGCCGATTTTGTCGTCTGCAACTGGGTTCTTGGTCTTTTTAACCGTTTTTGGGTATAAAAATCCAAGAATTAGGGCACAAATTATACATGTTCCGATGCGTGAGGAAATAAGCGTGATCTTTTGAAAATTTTATAAAAATCGGATGAAAAATAAAGTCACAAATCGATGTTTTAGTAAACTAATTTTGTAACTCAATTTAACAAAATTTGAGGGAAACACTGAAAACACGAGATCATCAATCGATGATCGCGGGAGCGAAAGAGTTAAACGTCGTTGGCGTCGAGTTGAAAATTTTACACGTCATGCGCAAACTCTATGACGTCATAATTCCAACGTTAACGTTTGTTCACAAAAAACGAAGTAAGATGATCAGGCCAACATCTTGCGATCTCGATGCTAAGCTAATTTGCGAATTGCGGCAAATCCGTGGGCGGTAATTAAGTTCGCTTTAGGAATGATGATTAGGATTCGCTTTACCCTATATAATACAAACAATGTAGGGGCTTCTAATTATATGCGAGATTTAAACATTGTAGGTCGGAATTGATGATTTTTACCGCATAATTAGTTTGATTGAATAGCGTTACAGTAATTATTGCTTAATTCTTAAGTTGCTTTGTTTGCATACGTGAGTGTAAGTCTAATGAGCATGCGCCTACCCACAAACCAGTAGTTGGCGCCCCTGCATACCCGCTCCCCATACCAGTAATTGGTGCCCCTGCTAAACATTAAGACTGTTTTAAAAAACATCCCTAGGCATTTTTTACTCCAATGACCTAAAACATCCTGTCAATCAAAAGTATTGTTTGCGGTGACTGTATTTGCACTTTTGAAAAATAATAGCACCGGTAACTGTTAAGTGCGTCTTTTCAGAAAAAAGATCTCAAACTACTTGCACGAGGGATAAACTCCACCAAATGAATGTAGACGGCTTAATAAAAACCAAAATCATCATCCAACATTTGGTGCAGAATCATAAAGTCACCGCAATATTCCTCCAGGAGACTTGTACCATAGACAGTTCAAAATTAAAGATATGCAGCTATACGTTGGCAGCACACACCATCAGTAATATCTATGGAATAGCCATCTTTGTAAAAAAACTGCCAAGCGGTCACATTGCATCTTCTCCATCTGCGTGCTACCTAGAACGAATTGCTACTCAAGTTCAGGGCATTACTGTCGTCTATGTTTACAATCCAACCCCCCATAAAGCTTGAAAATAATTCCATTTTAGTATAGAGTGCACCATGCATCTATACCGGGGATTTCCATTGTCACAGCACTATTTGGAGCTATGGCTTACCAACCCAGATGGTGGGGTCCTAAAAAAAGTCAGACTTCCTCCTCCGATCCCGGGCTGTTGTTTGATCCAAAACAACCATGCAGCTTTTGTTCTGGTTTGTGGGAAGTGACAACTAATCCAGACCTGTTGTTGTTGTTGTTGTTGGTTACCCGACTCCTTCCAAGGGATGGGGGCATGGCAGAAGACCATGGAGCCCCAGAAGCCGGGCAACTCCCCAGGGTCTGGACCAGAGGTTATAAAGAGACAGAGAGTCGCCAAAGAGTAAGCGGCGCAAAGAGTCCGTAGCTGGACAGTGCAGAATGAGATGAGAGATGTCCTTGGACGAGTGTCCACAGGCGCTGCAAGGATTCTCGATTCTGCCAATCCTAGAGAGATAAGAACCTAACAAAAGGCTGTGTCCATTGCAGCAAAGACGAGAGAGGACACAGCGAGCACAAGTTCCTCAGTGGAAATTGAGGGAACCTGTGTGTCAAAATACTTTGAAGAGACAGTACGCCTCCAGTCCGAGAAAAGACGAGAGTGGATACGAGAGATAAGAGGAGAGAGACTACAAGGGATTGCAGAGGGCGCAAGCAGCGCTCCCCGTCTGGCTAGCTCGTCAGCCGCATCGTTTCCCGGTAGAAACGAGTGTCCGGGGACCCATTGTAGCCTGATAGAACAGGAGGAAAGAGAAGACAGTTCCTGCCAGATCTGCCACAGAGTTTAAGATAAGAAGAAAGATGGAGGCGAGGACAGAACGAGAGTCAGACAGGAAGAGAAGAAAAATGGAAGACTTTATGGTGTTGCCGAGACCAGCAAAGAGCGTGCAGAATGGCGCAGGCTTCACCAGAAAAACTGGAACATACTGGGCCTGCCGAAAAGGAAAGAGTGGCCTCAGTGCCACAGAGAGAGCAGTTGGCAAGAACGCCGGAGCCGCCCTTGCCAAAAGGAAAAGGAACAGAGCCGTCTGTCAAGAGTAATCCAGACCTCGCATATGTGAATTTAAAAGCACCATTACCACAATAAACCATCGTAGAGTCTTTTTTGAATACTCAAAACCAACCATCTTTGATCGAGCCAACCATTCGCTCATTACCAACTGAACCTATAGAGAATTTCTGTGAAGCCAAATGAGATCAGTTCAAAGAGTTATTTGATGCAGCAGTACTTAACTTTCCAGATCCAACATCTTCTAATCTAAATACGTCATACACTGCTCTCTGCAAGCCTTTCCTCAAAGCAGCAAAGTGCATCGTAAGCAATGCATTAATATGCAGGAAGAAAAACGCAATACCTACTACAAAGCATTCTTGAATTAGTCTGATTGCAGACGCACCAGAGATAGCTGCTACTAGGGCAAAGCGGCTGATTAACCTTCTGGACCTTAAAAAAAGAATATGTAGAGGACAAACTGCCAGGGGGATAGATTTCACCCTTTCCAGCCAAATCGCCTAGAAGACTTTCAATCGTCTCACTGGCTGCATGTCCCAAGCAAGATGTCCTATAATTGCAAAAGCAATTGCCCACCAACCTTTGAGTGATGGCACCTATGAAAATAGAGATAAACAACATGACCTGCATGTGAAACAGGAAACAAACTCTATCTCTAAATCTCCAGTGCATAAAGTTTGTTGCCTATGCCTTTTTCTTTACTAAATTTGCCTCAAGCTCAAGGCCCAGACAACATCCAGCCAGAATTTCTGAAGCAATGTAGTACTAAATGCTTTACATAGCTTCAAAAATTCTACACAGCCTACGTGACTCACCAAACAATCCTCAAAATCTGACCATGGGCCACAGTCATTGCAGTACCAAAGCCTGGCAAACCAGCAGATCCAAAGAGCTGCCAATATCACTGCTGTGAGTTCCTCACAAGCTTTTTAAGTGACTTTAGCTGGTATTCTACAGCTTGTTCTTGATCTCCAAATTTATAACCGCAAGCTGGCTTTAGGCACGGACAATGGACAACCCCTCAAATTGTTTAACTACCCAATGACACCGAACACAACTTTAAAGAAAAAAAAATGACAAATTAGGTCTTGTCTTCATAGATCTTACTGCCGCATTTGATACTGCAAGATACCAAGGCTTAGCATTACGCATAACCTCATACAAGAATGTAGTGCATCTGCATCTCACACTGTATACTTGCCAACCGCAGCTTTATCCTCAAGACCAGCGATGGCCAAACTAACTGCCTATATTGTGTAAGAAATGTCATGCCACAAGGAGCATGCTTAGCTGTACTACTCGTTAATGCGCATATCAGCAATCTACCAGACTCGCTGTCACAGTAGTATAACTATGTAGATGACACAGCACTCCTGTTTCCCACAAGAGGTGGTCCAAGGATGAGGAAACCCTAATTTCAGATATGCTCCAACTATCTAGCTTTTTGAGGAAATAGATGCTGAAGTTAACTCTGAGAGAAACGACAACCACAGCTTTCCATATCAATACAAAGTAAGCAAATCGCCAACTACATGTCATCCTTAACAACTTCCCACCAGTCAATAATAATAATCGTCACTCAATACACCAAAGCGTAAAACCAGACCGCTAGCTCGCCTTCAGGAAGCACATTGAGTCTGTCAAAGCTAAAATCAGCACCAAAAACAACCTTTCAAAGTGTCTGGCTGGATCAATTTGGTAGGACAACCCACACACACTTCGAAAGTAGGAGTTCTTTTACTTTTCCCCAGTCCAGTGCTGCTGAATATGGTTTCCCAGTATGGTATTGCATCGCCCATGATTAAACTGCGAATATTACTGGCTGCCTGTGCTTCACACCAATTGACCTCTGGCTAGTGCTAGCGGGAATTACCCCAAGACAGCTGCACAGACGAAATACCAAAGCCCGGTTGGTAAAAAGTTTAGGTTGTCAACTATCACCATGTTCCTAATCAAGTGACAGCATTAGTGACCCATTCATTGCCATGCAGTTGAATCTCAGTATCATTGATGAGAAAACCACTTCCTGGGTTCAAACACTTAAAGGGGAGATATACATCAGTTCTGCTTTTGATGCGAAAAATTAATAAAAAAATAGAAATTACGGTTCTATCTCATTGACAGGAGTCAGCAACATGTGAAGTTGATTCAAGAAAGCATCTGGTAATTCAACATATAAAAAATAACAGATTGAATGCACAACATACCATGCTCATGTCAATTACTTGTCCCTTCCCTGAATTTTGCCTTTCATACAAAGCACTAACAACTCCAAACGCTGCCAACAGTCCACCACCTAAACAAAAATACTAAATGACTAAAAATTATTTCTGTCACAAAAACACTTGACTAATAATTACCCTTAAGCAACTTTTTAGGAATAAGGTAAGAAGAAATGCAACTCAAGCAAGATGAGCAAAGTATAACATAGCAGCAGTGTATAACAATCTAAAAGCAAGTTTTAGAACATTACTGTATATCCTGTGGATTAGGGGCCACCAAGGTTTTTAAACCATGGGCTACCTTTTGAATACTGATTACGGGAAAGGCATTGGCAACGTTTGTTGCATATAAGGAAACACAGTTTATAGGTAAGAGTAATGTTGCAAATTGGTAAGTAATAAGATTAATTTGTATATTAGGAAGTCTCTCTTTGTAGCTATGTAGCATATAGGAAGTTGGTCATTGTTTTGTTATGTTACATATCTTGCATACAGGAAGTCATGTAGGTATAAGTAATAGGTAACCCTGACCTTAGCCCTAAGCCAAACTCTGACCTTAATTCCAATGCCTTACTTACCCATATGCAGCATCATCTTTCCTATATAGCACAAATGTCACCAAACCCACTGGATCATGGTGAAGGCAATCAGTTTGATACCCTCAGTACAAAGTGTCTTGAAAAAAAGGTAACCTTTAAAAATTTAAATTGCAGACAAGATATCAGACGTATGAGCATAAAATTTAAGATTTCATTAGCATATTTTCTGAAGCTTCATATGCATTTAGAGTTTTGATGCTCAACGACATTTAGCAAATCAAGTGTTTCATGTGAGCACCATGTTGAAGCATGCACTCCTAAACTTGCACTGGAAAATTCCAGACGACTGATTTACATGTGGCAGCAGTGATGTTCCGGATGAAGGTCTCGATTTTACATTTGATAAGACCAATGTCATGAGGACTATTACAGTACACATTATCTTTGCAGTATACCCAAAGAAAAAAGTCCAGTGGATTGAGGTCTAGAGAATGCAGAGCTCAAATAGTTGTGTTTTGAGCGAGTTGACTATGATACCCAAGTTTCGAGTAAGATGTGCCCTTGTTTCTTTAGCAGTATGAGTTGCTGCTCCATTTTGTTAAAATCTCTGGGTATCAAAAGTTATCCCATGCCAGTGCCAAATCGAAACACAAAGCCTTCTCAAAACGTCACGATAAATTGCTTAATTGACAGTGTCAGATTTTCCTTCTTCATTCTTGAACTAGTAGAGACCCACTATGCCTCTGCTGGAGTGTACACACCAAGCAGTGCAGCGTTTACCATGAAGAGGCTTCTCTATCATGTTGAGAGGATTTTCTGCACAACAGCAAGAATTGTGGCTGTTGACTACACCACTTACCGGTAAGTGGAAATGCATCTCATCAGAAAACAAACACTTTTGATCCATTCATTGTTCTCTTTCATTTTATAATTATTCACACATCTCCACTAGCAAACGTTTGCCTTTCACAGTTAATGTTTGTTTGATCTGGATATGATAAGGAAACACCCTTAAATCACCTTGAAGAATTTTGTAAATGGCAATTACCGAGATGTTCAGCTTCTGCAATCTCCTACGTAAAGATTTCTTTCAACTTTGGAGCACAGACTTCCTTACAGCAGCAACTTTCACTTATGCGCATGTGTTTTTTTTCCCAAGTTTCCTACATGTCTGTTGAGATGGTGCCAATGCGCTTGGAATTTTTTTCTCTAGTTCAAGAATTGTTTTCTTTGTTGGTGCATTTTTTGGTCAGGTGCCAAATGCTGCACAAAATTTTCTCTGCACTTGCAGCAGATATTTCATTTCAGTGTACAAATCACTATCTTTGATCTCTGTTCGATTGTTGGCCTCATAATTAAGC
The DNA here is from genome assembly GCA_963675345.1 of Trididemnum clinides. NCBI lineage: Eukaryota > Metazoa > Chordata > Ascidiacea > Aplousobranchia > Didemnidae > Trididemnum > Trididemnum clinides. Next base: position 36,674,703 of record OY776292.1, on the reverse strand, counting down.
TATTAGTTGGATATTTATTTTGTGCTAGCTCCAAATAGCTTACAACCAGTTCTGAAAAAACATATTAAGTAAGTCGAAAGATATTCTCAATCAAAGAGGTTTCCCTTTTTTCAAAACATCCTGTATTTCTGCTTTAAAGCAACAATGAAAACCTTTACTTCCTATTTTTTTGGAGATCACGTGGCAAATCAACAATTTAAGGAATTACTGGGCCTAAAATATACACTACGCCAAACAGAATTAGGGACAAAAACTTTTTATTTCTCAAAAACCTACCATCAACTTTCAAAAAAATTTTGAAAAACTTTTAAAACAGGCTGGCAGGCAACTCATATCACCAGCATGGGTGACCTGGTGCATGCAGGCATACAGCTGGTGACCCCTGTGGTAGATAGGTATTACCAATTGACAAAATAACTTCATAGTGACTTGAATGACAAACATAAACACCTTATGAGACTTAAACAAATACAAAAACATACCCGCAAAATCTCCCACAATATTGACCGGAGCTGTTGGCTTTCCATTTTTTCTACGCAGTTTAGACAAAACTCCTGTACAACATTTGTTACAACTTTAATGACAAAAAAACTGAAGCAAACATTATGTAACATATTTTGCTTAAAAACAGTGTACAAAAGCCAAAGCCAATAATTTCTTTTTGAAATAAATAATGTAGTGTTTAGTTTACTTCACAAAACGCTGTGTTTGCAAAGTGATGTTGTTACCCGACCCCATTTAAGGAATGGGGGCATGGCAGAAAACCATGGATCCCCAGAAGCCAGGCAACTCCCCAGGGCCTGGACCAGAGGTCATAGAGGGACAAACAGTTACCACAGAGTGAACGGTGCAAAGAGTCCATAGCTGGACAGTGCAGAATGAGATCAGAGGTGTCCTAGGACAAGATTCCACAGATGCTGCAGAAAGGATTCTTGATTCTCCCAATCTTAGAGAGATAATATTCTGCCAATCCTAGAGCTTAACAGAAGGCTGTGTCCATTGCAGAAAAGATGACAGAGAACACAGCAAGCTGACAAGGGAGCACAAGTTCCTTGGTGGAAATTGAGGGAACTTGTGTGTCAAAGAATTTTGATGTGACAGTATGCCTCCAGTCTGAGAAAAGACAAGAGTGGATACAAGAGATAAGAGAAGATAGAATACAAGGGATTGCAGAGGGCACAAGTAGCGCTCCCTATCAGGCCAGCTCATCAGCCATGTCATTCCCAGGGAAAAACGAGTGTCCAGGGACCCATTGTAGCCTGATAGAACAGGAGGAAAGAGAAGACAGTTCTGCCAGATCTGCCACAGAGTTTGAGGTAAAAGGAAAGATGGAGGAGAGAGCAGGGTGGCAAGGACAGAACAAGAGTCAGATAGGATGAGAAGTGGCAAACTTGTTGGTGCTGCCAAGACCAGCAAAGAGCATGCAAAATAGTGCGGGCTTCACCAGAAAAACTTGAACATACTGGGCCTACTGAAAAGGAAAGAGCGGCCTCAGTGACACAGAGAGAGCAGTTCGCAAGTATGCTGAAGCTGCCTTTGCCAAAAGGAAAAGGAACAGAGCCATCTGTCCAGAGTACCACACTATGAAAGAGGAGAAAGTCAAGGTGGGCGAGAGCCACACATTGATGAGAGAGAAGGAGATCAGAGCAAGAGCATGAAGAGGAAAGGGTGGTCTCCACAGTGAAGGCATATTCCAAAGAGAAGGAGGGAAAGCAAGAAGAGCCTCCCTAGGGGAAGTGGAAGAAAGCATGAGCTGGTGAGTGGATGCAAAAGCACTCCAGGAAGATCTGCAGAGTCTTGGTTTCACTCCAAGTCTGGCCAAACCTGAAATAGGAAAGAGATTGGGAGACGAAGAGGCTGGTCATAAGATGAAAGAGTGAAATGAGTTAGGGTGACTCGTAAGGGAAGTAAAGAACCCTTAGAAAGAAGTGGGATAGAGGAGGACAAGAGGCAACTGGTAATGGCGTGACTAGCTGCTCGGTGGAGGCATTACAATTTGGTGATATTGGTAACACTTAAGAAAGGAAACCATCCGGGAGAGGCATAAGTGAGAAGGGGCTGGAGAAAAGCTTTATACAAAAGAGAGAGGGACTCTTTAGAGGGGCCGCATAAGAAAGCAGAGATACAGCATAAGGCCTTGAGATGCGAGAAGAATTAGGCCTTCAGCAAAGATACATAGTTAGAAAAAGAAAAGAGTGCAGTTAAAGGTGACCCCCAAAAAAGTTGGAGTTGGATTGAAACAAAGAGGGAGTTGAGTACAAGAAGGTGGGGCTGGAGGTTAGCTTGGTGGGGATTGACTGAGAAGGAGACCTCACATTTACTTGGATTGAGAGGAAGACAACAGTACTCCAACCAGTGCTCCAATCAAAACAGAGCTCCTTGTGTGGCCTCCACTAAAGGGGAGGAGGACCAAATGGCCACATCATCACATAACGAGAGCAACTGACGGAAGAAGGCAGAGAAGCTGAAAGATTATTGATGGAGAGAAAAGTACAGTGCCAAGAACGGATCCTTGCGGAACACCTCGACGAACTCAAAAGGAACGATTTTTGTAATTTTGATAAACCATGCAAGCGCACCTACCAGAAAGATTGAGTCCAACGAGCAAAGCAAGGAGGCCAGCGAAAATGAGTTTATGGAAAAGGCAGGATGCCAGACAAGAGTCAAAAGCTTTTGAGAAATCAATAGTAGCAAGGATCGTCCAAGAGCCCGGCCTGGGTTTGTTAAACCCATTCGAAATGAACTGAGAAAGGAACAGAATTTGATCTAGAGTAGACCGTCCAGGGTAGAAACTGGCCTGGCGGGGAGAAAAAATGGAATTAGATTCCAGAAAGAAGAGTAGACAGGATAGAATGATGCATTCAAAAAGCTTTGAGATGCAGGAGGTGAGAGAGATAGGCCATAAGGAAGCAGGGGAGTCGAGAGGCTTTCCCATCTTGTGGATGAGAATAATGGAAGATGTCTTCCAGATGGAAGGAAAGGAATGCAAAGTCCAAAAGAGATTGAAGATGTGAAGCAGAAAATCCATGCCAGAGCGAAAAAGGTGCTTTAGCATGGGATAGGCAGCTTTGTCTGGGCCAGTGGCAGTGGAGGAGGAAAGGTTGGAGGCAGCCGCAAGAAATTCAGCAGGAGGAAAAGGAGAGCAGAAGGATGAGCAAGACTCCTCAGGGCATGTGGTTTGGCGGAGCTTAGAAAGGTAGCCTCTGGTTCTGCTAAACAGCACCTTTGGCTGTAAGTGGGATCTCAGGTAAGCAGCATAGACCAAAGCCGACTCCCAGGGAGAAAAAAAGTTAGGAAAGTTAGGAGAGGAGGAAGATAAGGAAGATGAGCCAGTGACAGAGTGAAGAAGAGAGTATACAGATTTAGGGTTAAATTTGGGTGAAAGAGAGGAGCAAGTTGTCTGCCATGCTTCAGCCTTGGCCTCTGCACTAATCAACTTGGCTTCTGCACCAATGGCACCTGCCATGGCTGCTGCACCAATCAACAGTCACCTCAATGTGGTGGTGTGGTCCCAGATCCTGTTTGGGTTGTGGCCTTCCTGAGGATCCCAGTTACCCCAGGCACTCCCCTTGCAAAGTGATTGGTAAGCTTGTTGGAGGGGATGTTCTAAAAATCTTTTTTGATTGCCTACATTGAGGAGTTGAAGGCTCAACATATTCAATTAAAAACCACATAAGCACCTGATGTTGCTAGGTAATTGATGTCATGTCCAGCTTTATATTTGTATGGGCCATTCTGACCATATCCACTCAGTCGAACATAAATCAAACCAGGATTATCATTATGTAGCACTTCAGGACCCAAGCCAAGCTTTTCCATGACACCTGATCAACCAATCAGATACTCACAACAAATGAATATAAGTATTAGTGCTACCTATTTGAGTACGAGGCAAACATCTAAAAATCTTGGCTTTGACATAATTTAAAGCACCCAGATTTAATGTCTAAGCTTCTCCATATTAACCTTCGTCTGGAAATAAAGCAAAATGACAAAAATGTATTCAACTCATTAAACCACACAAAAAATAGAGAACCAAAAAAAAGTTTTGTTAAAATGCAAAATTTTGCTTTAAAAGCCCAGAAACACCAACAAGCATTTAAAAGAAAATTTGGACATTCCTTGTTACTGTGTAAATTGACCTAAAATTGTTATGTATAAAACTGAAAAGTAATTTCTTCAAAAAATATAGCTATGATCTATACAGCTATACTTGCAGACAGCACCAAAAAAATTGATTTGATAGAATAACTATCAGAACTCATTTTCAAATTTAACTCACAACACAATTTGTAACAGCAATATGTTTTGTTATGTCGATCTACCACATAAAACACGGTGATTGAATAGGAAAACTGCCAACAAGCACATTTTAATATGGCACAACTCACAACTACACAGGTATATGAATATGAAATACTGGTACCTGGTCGAAATGGTTCTATCAAGACATCAGAATTCTGGCAAAGTTTTTTCAAAACATTTGCTGCTGCACTGTTTTTTAAATCAAGACAAATTGATCGTTTTCCCCTAAAATCAACAATCTCTGTATGCGGGAAGTCACTAACCTACTACAAAAACCATTCAGTGTCTGCAATGTTAATCTCATCAAGGTGTAGTGGTTCATGCTTCCATTAAGCAAGTAATGGGTGTATCTGATGTATCAAACAAAAAGATGTGGGCATGCAATTTTTGTCTACTACTAGTGCCACCTACTCGACAGAAATCAATGCATACTGTAACATTACATCTGAATAATGATCACTGCATCAAGCAGGCAAAGGTTCTAATTTCATAAAACTGTACTTTTGACTCAACAAAAACTTACCTTCCCATGGTATCTATGGAATACTTGGATATTTTGTCGATTCGAGTCACTTGCGCACCAAAATCTGCCAGAACCATTCCCAGAAATGGAGTTGGGGCAAGACCAGCAAGCTCCAAAACTTTAACTCCAATCAATGCCATGCTATGCTAAATACTAGACAAAATAAGATTGTTTTAAGGCAGTGGCTATTTTGCCGTTGACGGCAATTTACCCTCAGAGACTATTTTGCCGTGAGTTATTCGTGATTGGTCAATCTTAATGACATACTAAACATGTGACCTTTGGTCGTTTCTGATTGGTCAATTTTAAAAACCAATTAAAAAAATTTTGCACCCCCAGGTCCCCCACCCTGTACACTCCCTTCCAGTGTACACTGCCCCGTACATTTACATACCAGGCCTGCCCCTTCGGTGTACACTGCCTTTCTTTTAATGCCCTGCCAGCTGAGATTCGAACCCGCAACCATGGTATCTCAAGACCAGCGCACTATCCACTACACCGCAGTGTCACTGGTGTAATTGTAGTAAATATGGCTATATAAACACACATGAATAATTGCGGCAAAATAGATTCCAAGGGCAAATTGCTGTCGAGGGCGAAATAGCCACTGCCTTTTATTAAAGGAAGTGGCTATTTGAACATCAATGGCATTTTACCCTTAAAGACTCTGAGACTATTTTGCCATAATCAGTCACATGTGCTTATATTGCCATAATTGTGACAATTCTTCCGGTGATGCTGTGGTGCATGGATAGTGCACCTGTCTTGAAATGCAATGGCTGTGGGTTGAAATCTTGGTTGGCAGGGCACTTAGAAAAAGGCATAGTACACTGGAAGGGGAGGCCCGGCATGTAAATGTACGGGGTAGTGTACATTGAAAGAGAATACATTAGTAGGAGTGTACAGTGAGGGTACAAAAATTTTTTAACTAGTCAATCAGAATTGGCCAAAAGATTTATCAATCACATTTAACTCATAGCAAAACAGCCTCCTAAAGTAAAATACCGTCAACCATTGTTTTTATTAAAAGCTATTAGCTCACCAGATCAGAAAACAATTTTTGTTTTTAGCCAAAGTTTGCGAACTGTTGCTTTGTGATTTTTCTTTCTGTTGGTAGCAAAAGATCCTAATCCCACAAGTGAGATCACTTTCATTCTTATTTCCATACGCATGAAAGAGTCACAACAAGACCACAGTGAGACTTCGTGGAAAGAACAGCAAAAAGACTTACCAGAGAACCTGGTACTGGTACCACTTGACGCCAAAGCTTCTTATCACGGTGTTCAGCATCGGGTCAACCATTTACCTTACTTTGATTGGGAACTAAAGAAATCGCGGACTGAAGTAGTTTGAGGACCATTCAAGTCCGCAGAAAGGAGCTTTACCAAAATGGCTTTGCGGAAAAAAAAGCCTAAATCAATAGCATAAACAAAATAACGTCAACCCCATCAAACCAAAGCTCTACAAAATCAAAATTTGTTGAAAAAACAAACAATTCTTTGAGTGAAACGACCTATATTGATGACAACACGCGCAAACTGTTGTTATGACGACAAAACATGCTAAATCAATACCGTATCAAAAATTGATCTTCTATATGAAAAATATTTTTGAATTGAATTCATGTCACCGCTTGCGCACCCACAATCAACATCATATCTCATAGTAAAGTCAATGAAGTACCGGAAATTAGCATTCAAGATTGTTCACAAGTTGCTGCTATGGCAACAAAAGATGCTCAATTGAGATTTTAATGTACAAATCACACTTGTCCACACTTTTTTGCCATATTTATCCTCCATTCACGAGAAAGCAAATTGTATCGCTATATTTTGAACTGGACGTCCGTACTCGCTCGGGAGTTGCCATTTTTGAGTTATCTGGGCCACCTGTCTTCCACATAAAGGTGGGGGCGTCCCTTTAAGTGCCTTACCCAAGAACATAACACGAAAACTTGCCGGCCTATTCTCCACAACATGCCCTAAATGCCGAGCGCCAAACAGGGAAACTGTAGATACCATTTTTTAAAGTCTTTTGGTATGACTCGACAAGGGGAATGAACCCCAAGTCTACCGATTGCGAAGCGGACGCTTTAATCACTACACTATCGCGCCGGTGCACACTCCTCCAGATTTCAATCCGTGTGACGGCTTGTGCACGCACAATCAACATCACATGTCATAGCACAGGAAATGGAGTACCGGAAATCATTGTTTAAGACTGTGCACAAGCCGTCGCTTTGGCAACAAAACATGTTCAATTAATATTTTAATGTTCAAAACACACTTGTCCAGTGCAAACTCCTTCTGATTTCGATCCATGTGACGGCTTGTGCACGCACAATCAACATCACTTGTCATGGCACAGTCAATGAAGTACTAAAAAACATCGTTCAAGATGGTGCACAAGCCGTTGCTATGGCGACAAAACACCCGAAATCAGTGGTTTCCAAACTTTTTTATCTGCCGGCGCAGGAAATCAGTTGAACAAATTTTGCGGCACACCAGCCAATGGAATCTACTCTAATTGATGTCGAGTGGCATCACAGGCGATAGCGATAATGGCAATAACCCTTTTTTAAATTTTTTGGAGATCATTACCTTCATGGGCAACGACCTCCGCAAATCGCGTGATGCAGCCCCAAATGGTGCTGATTTCCAAAAAAGGGTTATTATTTCTCTCGCCGTGGCCTGTAATGGCAGCATTTTCTCAATTTTGGCAGAAAATTTGTAGCAACAAAAATACTTTAAAAGGACTCGCGGCACACCTGCAAATCTTCCACGGCACACAGTTCGGGAAACACTGCCCTAAATCAAAATTCTTTGGTCAAAGAAATCCTTATCTGAATGCAAACTCCTCCAAATTTCGATCCATGTGACGGCTTGTGCATGCACAATCAATATCACACGTCATAGCACAGTTAATGGAGTACCGAAAAACAGCGTTCAAGATAATGCTCAAGCCGTTGCTATGGCGACAAAGCACCCTAAATTAGAGTTTGTTTGTCAAAGAAGTCTTTATTGGATGCACACTTCTCATGATTTCGATCTATTTGACGGCTTATGCACGCAAAATCAACATCACAAGTCATAGCAAGACTTTGCTAGGCAGCATGATTTTCTTTTTACAAGAGTGATGGCAAGGAGACAGAAATCACTTACACCAAGTTGCTTTTAAGTAATTTTTTAGCAATTGGTAGCCATCGCTTAACCACTAGTTCAAACTTTTTTATGTGAATTTGTTTGGTAACCTATATTCACGAATGTTTGCTTGAAAGTTATAGGATTACAATTTCGGTAGTTTGTAGCAAAAACTAGAAGGCACTTTTTAAATAATTTGTCCCACCCTCCGGGACGTTCCGAGTTATCAGAAGTGGTTGGCTAGTTGTCACAAAACCAGAAAATATAGATTTATTAAATTAACTGCAGAGTGGACAAGTATATGAAGTACATGAATCGGATGTTTCACCTGATGATGATATAGACAAACACTTTTTATGGTACCAGTCTCTGCAGTTTCCGTTGAAAAAATTATTTCTTTATTACTTGGTTTCTTGCAGCTGCTTTGAACTCCACATAAAGAATATCTTCCAATAAATAAAGAGGAAGAGACAGCTTTCAAAAGTTTTTAGATGATATAATTTCTGTTATGGCTAAGTTTATTGTTTCGTTTCCTCAAATTGTTGATGTACAACATTCACATTCTCACTTTTTTCATTTTGAAGTTTGATTTTCTTCCTTTTACTCATGTCCGGCAGGTTGTCTTCAAACAAATACTTTGGATCAGAAAGCGCAGATTGAAATGGACTACTGGGCAACCGCACTTTTGTTGGGAGGGTCCAAACAAAACATTAAAATATTACTAAAACCTCTGATCTAGTCAATGATACTAATTATCTAGATGTGATAATAGACAATAGGCTATCATGGAAATCGCATATCAACTATTTATTTTAAAATTTCTAAAAGAATATGGACGAGTTGTAAACTCGAAAAACATGTAAATGAAAAAACCCTAACGTATTATATTATAATCTACTCTAGTATGCCCTCATCTGCAGTATTGAATTTCTTCATGGGGCAGTGATTCAAAAACTACTTTAAAATCACATTTTAATTTATAAAAAGATGATTTGAATTATAACCAAGAGTAATGTTCAATCACTATCGATTCTACTGTTCATAAACAAGAATTACTCAAATTAGATGATATATATAAACTACAAATCGCTATGAGAATGCATAAGATTAGAAATGACATTGTAAATGTAAGCTCGATGATCAGCTTGAATAATTTACTTAGTCATAACGCTAGATCATCAGCTAACTCAAATTCCTTTGTTCATTCTGTCAAATCTATTTTGGGCAAATCTAGTGCTGACTTTGCCGAATCCAAATATGATATGAGATGCCCAATACTATAAAGGATCAATCTAAAGCCCGTTTAAAAAAGCATATAAAAATTTTTACTTCAACATTACTCTAATCCAGTGATTTTCAAGGTGGGTTCTGCAGAACCCTTTGATTCCACGAAGCAAGGTCAGGGTTTCCTTAAAGCTACATTCGTAAAGAATTCCGCAGTGAATTCCGAACATAAGCTGCCAATCTTGAGAATATATTTCAAGATTGCATGTCGAAAGGCGGTCAATTGATCTCCCAAAATAAAGTCTTTGTTACGTTCACTGAACCGAATAATACTTTCTATGACATCATAATGCGTGGTTCAACCATAATCGATTGCCGGCCATTCGCCTCGTGGCAGGCAAGCTTATTGCAGCAGCTAGATTGTTTGTTTTAGCCTAATTGATTTAAGGGTTAGGTTAGCTATTAAGTTAATTTGTGTTTTTTCTTTAGACAAAGTAATATCGAATTTAACGGCATGTATGCAAACGACGTATGTAAGCAAGTATTCAATAGTTGGTTTTATTTTCATTTAAGTGGTAACTGTTGGACTGACGTTGAACTGTTGTTAAACTCTGAATAAAGCTTCAAGCCTAGTTAAAATTCCTTCCTGTCTTTTTCGAGTAGGATCGCTCGCCGCTGCTGTGGCGTTCCTTACAGTCTTCATGACATTGACTTTGTCAAATATAACATTACGAAGCAAATTCAGGGGTTTCGTAAAGTTACATTCGTAAAGAATTCCGTAATGAATTCCTAACATACCTGCCAATCTTGCGAATATATCCCAAGATTGCATTTCGAAACGCGGTCGATCTCCATATAAAAAAAGGTCTTCGTGACATTAACTTTGTCAAATAAAACATTTCTTTTATTGTATTAAGTATCAATTTAAATAAGGGTTTCCTCATATTACCGATAATGTCACAGGATTTCATTGCAAAAATGGTTTAAAAACCACTGCTCTAATCAATAAATCATTGCTTTATACTACCTATATTACTAAATTATTGGATTGCATTTACAAAATTGCAAATTTCCGTGACTTTGTTGTGCAAAGACTTTATTATTTTGCATTTCTATGTAATTTGCTTTGTTATGTGTGTTTTGAAACTTCATTTGATGTGTATATAACAGGGGTAACCGAACCGCGGCTTTTTAAGTCCTTGACTGCGGCTATTTTGATTCATGTTGTATTTGTGTACAATGATGTGATGTAGGGATGTGTGACCTACTGTGAGACAGGTTAAGTTTTGTGGCCGTTGGAATGATGCATATGCCTAATTTCGGGCTTTAAAAATGATGGTCTCCAAAAAAAAGGATCATCACCCTCATTTTATGGGTTTGATGATCTTTTTTTTTGGAGAAAGGATCGATTCAAACTAAGAATTGCATAGCGGCTCTTTCAATGATGGTGAAGCTTGTGTTGGTTGTAAGACTAAATCGCAAGAATGGATGGAAGGGAAGCTCTGACGGCTGATGATGTGGCTGTCTACCACGACTATATTGCAGCTTGCTGTTTGTTATCGATTCTCGCCTCACTCAAACAAATCAGAACTTTCACACTTAATATTCAGACACTTTAACTGATAAGAATTTGATCGATTGAAGGAGAAGAAAGCAGTGCAGACACCTTATGTACGTGTGTAGCGATAACGTCATAATGATCAGACGCTGCAATGGCTTCTATTGTTTTTGGTTCTTTAGTACAGCAAGTGTGGCCACCCGTGGTATATAACATTTTTTGTTTTGTTTTTGGTTGTTGTAATCCCTCATTTGAAACGGCGGAGGCTTGTTGACCGACTGGTCTCTTCACCGTCTCCTCATCCAGTTGACTAGTCTGCAACGGCTTAGCCAGTTCAGCTTGTGTAATGTTGATGCAATACCATTGTACTGCTAATTGTGTACACATTGCTTTCAACATATTAGCTTGTGCTGGTCGAGTCGGCTAACCATATATAAGCCAGCAGAACACCATTTTCTTAGTTTTGCACCTGGTGCTTTGCTCAATTGATTCTGAGATCAGCGTAGCCTACTTTTGAGACCGAGCCTTCTCCTTTATTAAATAAAATTGCCTTTGGGCTTCTCTTTTAAACGTTACCAATAGTGCTTATCGTAACTGAATAATTCCATCTTTTCACAAACTATATCATTAGCACTAAAAAAATATTTTTGCTCTTATTTATCTAAGCGTTTGCAAATTTAAATTGTAAGTATACGGTGTCGGTAGCAATATTAGCTGCAAGCCTGAAAGTTTAAAATCAGGTATTGGCTTCTGATTCATTTGCTATTTTGTTAGTCCATATCAGTTTTAAGACACGTATCTCAATTCTGTCAAATTGAGACAAATGTCATAAAGCGTTTTATTCAAGGAGTCGTCGGACGAGGGTCTGCGAGCTGAACCAAAAACTTTCGATTCCGGTTTTGTAAAAACAAGTTTTTGATCTTTTTGCTACTCTATCGATATAATGTGTTCAGGGCTGTGACAAGATAGTCCGGAACCGGGCTTCAAATAGCTGATATACCTGGAGGCTACAGGCACTAATAAAATTGATAGCCCTGGGAGTAAAAGTAGAAATAATAGAAAATGCAAGTGCGGGCGAAGCCTTCAGCTTTGAGGTGAAAAAAGTCGGAAACTTGAGTTTTCGTACAATAATCCAACTCTGTATAGAGTTCAAATAGATAGCTTGGGAGATTAAATTAACAAAATATTTTCGGCTACTGGTCTTGCGCACCTCAAATTTATTTTTGGGGGAAGAGAGGTGACCTAAGCATTGCGCTGAACTTATTGGAATAATAGTGTCACTATAATCACAGTTCTGTTATGTAGCTGTTGCTAATAATTACAGAGATGTAGTTATGATCACTTGCTGATAACGCTAACTAACTTAGTCAAGCATGACCATCAGATAGCAGCAGCCTAGAGAGGCGGTTTAAACCTCTGTACCGGCAGTTATTCAAACTACCTGTATATTCCATCACAAATTAACTTTGAGCTACTGTTGTCAAATAGCTGCCAATTTCAGAAATTTATCCAAAGATTCTGGGAGTTTTTTTTCACAAAACCGGGGGAAAATCTTGGGATTTTCGAAAGCAAATTTTGGGTTTTTGGGCAAATCTTGGGATTTATTACGCAAAAATTGAAATTTTTGGAATTTTTTGGAACCTTTTTTAGGCTTTTTGCACATTTCAAGTCGGCAAATCTGTGTTGTGATGAGGTGCATTCCAGTTGACCATTCGACTCCCAAACCGTTAAATTTTTTACAACCATAACGGCTGTCACAACCAGTCGTTATTATTCTAATGTTACGAAATAGGAATCAAGTCGCTAATCTTTACTGGTGATACAAATCATTCAAAACAAATAATCAATATTGTGACAAGCATGACAAACTGATAGGGCAAAGGCAAAGAAAAATGGCCTTGATTGAGGTCACTGCATACAACATGATGTCATTTTTAAATAATATGCATTTTGGATTGAGAGTTGAAAAAATATCAAAGTATAAGTTATTAATCGCAATATATCACAGATGGTAATCTTTAGATTTTACGAAGCCTTAAAATATTGCAGACCCTGGGCTAAACTCCTCACCTTCATGCGCCACTAAAACTGAGGTGTTGCAAAAATAACGGCAATGCTGCATCACTTGAGCAAGTCTTCGTGAGAAAGTATTCCTAAGATGTTGCTGAAAACATCAATGATATATTCAATTGACATTAAGTTTAACCAATACTGCTTTTTCAACTTAATCTCCACCATTGCACAACTTATCCCTGAGCTAAGTAGCACTAAAAGTGGAGGCTGAAGGGCTGAAACCCCGCTGAGCTAGTGTTAGGGAGGGTGGAGAGCCCTTCACGGATAATTTTAAGAAAATGTCTATAACATAATCCATCAAATTTGTTAAAAATATTTCCTGAGTGCACCCTAAGACATTATTTCCCTACAATTTTATAAATTTCTATTAAACTAAGCGATCAGGAAATTTACATAAGAGCAGCAGTCTTAGCAAGCTAGTGAGTAGTTACACTATCTTGTCACTTGCTATGGCTAATAAATTTAACAATTGTTTTACTTATGATTTGTAATTGGACTGTTGCATCACAAACCTCTGCAGCTTGTTTGCTACCAGCACTCCATTATTGCGCAACATTTTAATTGCTAATGATTTCTGTCTGCTTCTGTATGGCATGCTTTTGCTAAAATGCAAACGAGTTTATTGAAACTAGACTATCAAAAACTATCAGCAGCTAGCTCAGTCAGCGTAATTGGGATTTTGACGAAAATACCATAATAAGAAAAGAATAAGTATAAATTGATGAGTAATAAAGCGAAGGAAAATAGACGTGCCAGCTAAAAATGAAGGGGGATGAAATAGCACAGGATGAACAGACAAGAATCCCGGTTGTGCAAGCACAAACTAATTCACAAAGTGATAGTCCTTAAGCTATTTTGAGGCAAAAACGTAATTTCCTCAGTTTCTGGATTTTAACTTGGAAATGATTTGCACGGAATAAAGGAAATGACAATGCCTTCTGCAAAGTATTCACTGAAGCAGTGAGTAAAGGAATGTGTTACACAATGACTGTTACGCAAGTGATAGTCCATTTGACATTATTTTATTCAATAATTGGAAGAAAGGTAAGAAAACATAAAAGCATAAAAATCAAACATGCGCTTACAAACCATTAAAGGTATTGCGTTTCAAAAAGTCTCTCCCATCAATGTTGTGCTCTTTGAAGCAGAGTAAAAGATCAAGCAGTTGCATAAATGGTGTTGGAGCTTATGTTTTGTTCGCTTCGACATCTCGGTAGACGGTAAATTGCTTCGACTCTAGGGATATATCAATTTGCTCTAACTGTTTTTGTTATCGAGCACTCTTAAATATTTTACCGAGTTTATTATATTTATTTATAGGTTGATTGATATACAGGGTGTCCCAAAAGTAACCGAACCCAAATTTTAATAATAATTAGATATCAAAACCAACAAACTTCTTAAACATATTTAGTATTTAGTATTTACAATTGTTCAAAATGTCTACCTTGAACTTCAATACAGTCAAGACATCTTTTGACAACACTGCGACAAATTTTCGGCAAGTTTGCAGAAAGTATCTTTCTTTAATATGCTTGTAGCCAGTCGTTGCATGGTAATTTTTAACAACGAAGACACACTTCTTTAAATCTAAAGTCCTTCGCTACATTTTCAAAAATGTGGGTACAAGCAGCGCACACTGAACAGAAATTAAGCAATGATGTCAAGCAATAGTAAGAAAATACCACACAAAGACATAAAAAAGAAATTATATTTGTTGGCTTTGATATCTAATTATTATTAAAATTTGGGTTCGGTTACTTTTGGGACACCCCGTATATCTTTGTGGTTTTGAAGGTTCACCATTTCACAAATATGACAGATACAGCAAAACGTAGCATACCGGTAGATTTTTAAACTCTGCAAGTTTGTATTGGTACAAAATGTTCTTACAAAAAATCATTTTGCAGATTTAAAATTAAATATCATTAATAATGAATTCAGTTTACAATTTAATAATATTTTTATCGATAGTATTGAAAGATGGCGATCAGTGGTAAACAGAAATGCTTTGCGTCTTACAATTCGCTATATGCGAGTCGGTTGTCGCAGTACAACAAAAATTTTATATAAAATATTAAACAAAAGCACCAACAGATAAGACAATTCATGCGTGGTACAACAAATTTGAGGCTACTGTCTGCCTGAGTGATGCTAAACGAGCACTTCGACCGGGTCTATCAGCTGAATCTGCTAACTGTGTGCGAGAAACATTTGCCCGGAGCCCTGGAAATCTACACATCGCATAAGTCTGGAGTTGCAGAGGCGTATTGTACGCAAGCGTCATCATATGAAACCATACCGGCTGCAGCTGTTGCAGACGTTGAGCCCCCAGGATCACAATCTTCGTACCCAATTTTGTGTAAGCTTTCGAGAGAAGCTGCAGGAAGATGGACTTGCTGAAAAAGTTCACAAATGCAACTAAATTCTGAAAGATGATGCAATATTGTATAAGCTTCATAATGACGTCATTTGGCTTGGTTGAACTTCTTGTTTGTCATTTATTTTTCCTCCTTTGTGCTGGAAACATCATAATGGATATTACTCCATGAAAACGAACCAAAATACTGACTTTGCACGAGCACACAGGGAATATTTAGCGAGAAATACCTCGAATTGTTGGTGTGAATTAGTTCACCGTTTCTCGACTTTTGAAGCAAACTCAATCACGTGGAACCTTATCGCCCAAGGGGAAAAGAAAATGAGATCCCAAGATTAAGACTTCTGGAAAAGACGTTACAAGGCTTTTGCACAAGGGTAAAAAAGATCCTAGGAAGACAAATAATTCGCTCAGAAAAGATTTTTCATCAGCTGGGATGGATATTAGCGCTAGTACTGTCCGTCGTTGATTGACTGAATGCGGACGACTTGCAAGCAGACCGCTCAAAAACAACTATTGACAACTGCCATGAAGAAGAAAAGACTTACAGGGGTCAAAAAATACCGGAAGTGTACTGCTACTGAGTGGAGAAGAGTTCTGCTCAGCGACTAAAGTAATTTTTCGTTCAGGAACTACGTTGTCAGCACGTCGGTCGATCGATTGAAAAGCCTATCTGGGATTGCCACATAGATCAATCGGTGAAACATCCAAAGAAAAAAATGTTCTAAAAAAAAGTTTCAGCTATTACGTTGTTGGATAATTTTAAGCTTGTGAACGGAATGATGAATTTAGAAAAGTACATCATAGTTTCGGACAAAAAATTGGTCAGATCTTGTAAACGTATCGTCATCATCTTGAAAACGCCTTCTCTGACGGATCCGGAATATTTCAAAAGGACTGTGCGCCGTGTCAACAGGCAAAAAAGTGACAAAGTTCATGCAGGAAAAGCTAATATCAGTATTGAATTGGCCAGGAAACTCACCCGACCTCAATTCTATTGAGAACTAATGGTCTATAATCAAGCTCCGACTTCGGAGTGACCATTGTACCACCAAAATGAAGGTTATAGAAGCTATGATCCGGGTATGGTGCAGAGACCCTCAAATTAGTCAAGAATGTCGTAAGTTAGTGGACTCAATGCCGAAGAGAGTACTTGCTGTCATCAAGAATAAGGATGGTCATATCATGTACTAAAAAGAGTTATTGTATGAATAAAGACCGTAGCTGATAGTTGACACTTTGTGAAAAGATGTTGTCTTCTTTTGATGCAAATAATTTGCACAAGGGTGTACGTGGAACCTATGATAGTATCTTAAGAAGACTGGAAAGATTGAAACGAGGCTTCTCAAGACCTGCATCATTGGTGCTGTGATGAAAGGTGTAATGGTTCAACTATTCTCTTCGATTTCTTTTACCGGATTTCACCAAAGACATCATAGACACACTATTCGCAACTTCCCTTTTAAAGCTCACCAAAAAAAGAATAGTGCAAAAGAGAAGCCGGCTAATCAGTTTTTGTAACCTTGGAAAAAGTGCTAAAAGAATTTCTACACTTTTATACGGCACACAAGGAATTGGGGAGGAGAGAGCAGTCTACCCATGCCGTGATGTCACAAGGGTTTGCGACACGCATATAATCTTTGAAAATGCCACTCATAAGAATTTTTATTTCAATCCAAGAGTGTTCTTTAAGAAAAAAGTTTTCAATTTAAATTTACCTCAATTTTTTCAAAAATATTTATTATTCATTAAAAAAATGATGTTCTCAAAAAAATGTCAGCCCCTAATATAGCGTCACCTAGGCAATTTTGTCTTAAGCAAGTCCTTAATTAGGATGAGAGGCAAGCTCGTCGGATGCTAATGCTACCTTCATTAGTAGCATTCTTTAAGGGTGATTAGAAAAAAAATGTCCTGTGTGACCAGTTTGCCTTTAGAAGATTGACGTTTTTCCTGACTTTATAAAGTAGATCGTCCCATCCATTGGTATAAGCTTTAATACAGTATATCAGGAAAGGCACAAACCAACTTTGATATGAAAGTGGCCTTCAATAGTTTTTAGGTGCAAGATTATCGAAGCAGAAATTAACTTTGATAACATTGATCAAAGTCATTTAAAGGTCGATAGAAAGCCCTAGTTGCTCAGATTGCGAGCATTGTCCTACGGTTCTCTATTGCAGAGATTTTCTACCATTTATGCTGGCGGTACAATTTGATACTTCTCGAAAATTTGGCGCGGCAGTCAAAGTTGCTTGTGATTACCCCTTCTCTTCCTCGGGATGAAGGTACCGCATGAACGGAAATTCAGGTTCATGCCGTCAACCTAATTGAAATTAGGCTAAGCGAAAGATGGCAGCCCATTTCGAACCAGTCATGCGTGACTGGTAGCCCCACCACCATCAAGGCGGACTGCCATTAGTGGATACCCAATAGTCGCCTTTTACGACATGCTGGGTTAGCAGCTTCACTATTGTAATCCGGTGAAGTACGGGTGGGCCACCTATCTGCCACATAAAGGTGGAGGCATCCCGTTAAATGCCTTGCCCAATGACACAGCAAGCAAGCCTGTCGGCTTGTTCTCCACACTATCCCTTTTTCATGCTGAGCGCCAAGCAGGGAAGCTGCGAATACCATTTTTAAAGTCTTTTGGTATGACTCGATTTCGGGAATAAACCCCAGATCTACCGACTACGAAGCGGACGCTTTAACCACTACACCATCCCGCCGGTTGCAGTCAAAGTTCGTAGACCATGTTGTTTCCACTACATATAAGCTCTGAAGCAGTGGCTGAGAACAGTGCTCATCCAAATAGAGGTGCAGACATCATATTTGGAGATCAATACTTTAAAATCAACACTTTCCGATTTTTACGTTCGACAACCTTTTTTATTTTATCTTATTATATTTATTTATTTGAAGAACGGTTTATGTGAGATGTAAGCGTTAGGTTTGCCCACCAAGGCCAACAAATGTATCGTCACGGGCCACATTTTGGATCTTTTTTTCCGACTAAACACCTTTACGGCGCAGCCGCAAGTTGCACTCACATGCTCTATTAAATTTAGTCCCACATAAAAAAGTATAATCATTTTAACGGTTTCTATGCCACCAGCTGACACTCCTTATTAAAAGTAGCTCTTAAATGCGATTTGAACTTACCATCATTGTCAAGTATGTAGAACGCAACGTGAGATGTAAAAAAAGATCATTGTGATAATCTGATCAAAATGCTTATATTTCAACTTTTACCAAAAGCGCTGAGGTCCCAATTAAACTTTTGAAATGCGCAGCCAATTAAACCTGTGAAGCGCGCAGCTTTGAAATGCGCAGCCAATTAAACCTGTGAAGCGCGCAGCTTTGAAATGCGCAGCACTTGAAATCACACTGGCCACCACACATGCGACCAAACATCAGTTAGGCTAAAAGTGATCGGTGCGGTTTTTATGATGAATCTATTGCGTAATGAAGTAAATAATGAAGGTCAAGCTCAACCAATCGGCCTAACAAGCTCCTCAAGTCGCTTCCCCATCACAAGCTACAATCTTCTTTCTTCTCTCACAACGCCGCGCATATTCCTAGCAAAGCAACCTCATTTTTGCGCGCATTCCAAAGCTTCTCTCATTTTCTTGTTCTTTAGAACTAACTTGTTGCGCATGTGCAGAAAGAAGTCCATGTTGAGGCAATAGACACACACAACGTCAGGCATCATTGCAGCTGAATTACCTCGTATGCTGTCATGTTATATTTGTGCATATTTACATCATTGGAAGAGAAATAACAATGAAGGGTGTAACTACGGAGCTAACGAAGTCGAAAACTTTTTTTTTCGGAAACACTCGACAGCTTTGTCATCGAAACACCGTTTTATGGTTTTAAGTAGACCCCCTCATTACAAAAATTATAATTGAGCGCTTGATTGCAGTGACCGTGATTAACACATTTTCAATTTACAAAAGCTGCTTTGCTTAAATCAGTGTATTCGAAATTCAAACTGTAATAAGCAATAAGACTGCCGGCAAGACGTTGATCTGAGTAAAAACGTCAAATTACAAAAACTAAAGATTATACAGGTATAATAAACTTCTTGGTTGCAAAATAATAGAAAAGTTGCTCTTAAAACAAAGAGAGTTTGAACAATATATTCTGCCCGTTGATAGGTATATAGGAGCTTGCTCCCAAAGGAAGATAATCGCCTGTCCATCCGTCCAGCAATGCCCAATACTGATGCAAAGTATTGTTAGCGTAGACTCCATTCACGGTTGTAATGTAGGCTCCGTAAATGGAGTGATTTGTGTAATCGAATCTGAAAACAATTTTGGTTTACAACAAGGCTGCCATGCTAATTTAACATTTGGTTTTGAGTCTAGGATACCACAAGTAACAGATGCTGAAAAAAGGCCTAGCACAGCATTTTACCAGGAGAGGAATCGGTTCTATAAAGAAGTAAAAATAATTATCACAGGCGTTAAAAGCGAAGATTGTAAAAGATCGAGTGCGTTTGGCAGAAGTTAAAGCTATATGAAATTCCTACATAGACGCATGAAGGCTGCCAGATTTTGTCACTCAAAATAAGCTCAAGTTTCTATGACAACCGTTTTATGATTTGCATATAGCGTAAAAATACAGGGTGGTCGCTAGAAAAGCGGAAAATTTGAAAATCAGATTAGATCATGAATAAAATGCGTGATTGACGTTTTCTGATTGGTTCTTTTGTTATCGAAGGGGCGTGTATTATTCATTTCATTAGTTCTGGCTTAATCATTTCTTCAATTTCTATTTTGATACCCACATCATGGACGGGAGCAGCAGGAAACAGATTTCAGAATTTCAAAGGCAGGTGATAATTCTTTTCAAAACTGAAAATCCGACTTGGTGACTGACAAAATGTCTAGCTGTGTTACCAAATTTTTTTTCAACGATGCAAAGCATCAGTTTGATAGTGTTGTAGCAACTTTGAAACGAAAAGGTCCTGAAGCAGCTGGTGCTGCTTTGAAGCTGTGACGTGACATAGACTCCATTGATGATCTGAAAACGTGCTTGGCAAGAGCTTGGAGTGATATCTCACAAGTTACCCTTCAAAACGCCACACGAGCTTGGATTTCTAGATTAAGACGTTGCAATGAAGTGCACGGACGACATTTTGAATATCTTTGAGTATAATATAACATTTGTCTTTGAAAAACTTTGAAAAAATTATTCTATGTAAAAATAAATCGTTGATGACAAATTTTCCGCTTTTCTAGCGACCACCCTGTAGAAGTATTCTTGTATATTGGGAGATTGATGCACCATCTTGACTAAATATAAGGCAGTTTAACTTTGAGATAGAAAAACAAGACCTAAACCTATTTGTCATCTTAGTTTTTAAATATTTTTGATGTTTCTATAAATTTACTCTGAGAAGTCGACATAGCGTAAATGTTTTAAAAGCGTGACACTTTTATACGTTCTTGGAGAAGAATAAATCTTTTTTCATCGGAGGATATGGGCAAGACTAACTTCGCTCTGTCTTGTGTGATAAATTGTTTTTTCTTTTATCTCCGTTTTCAAGAAAAGATATTTGTCCTCCAAGGACACCAAAAATGTCCAAATGCGCTCTTTTTTGCAATTAATGGAATATTTTAGCATAATAGCCCAAGAAATGATTTCAAAAATAGGATTGTTGTTTCAAACGGGCAAAAACAGCTTTTGATTTGTCGATCTCCATTGCTTTTGATTTATTGATTGGGAATTTCGTGATGACGCGATGGCGTAGTGGTTAGAGCGTCCGCTTTGCTGTCGGTAGACCAGGGGTTCATTCCCCTTGTCGAGTCATACCAAAAGACTTTAAAAAATGGCATCCGCATCTTCCCTGTTTGGCGTTCGGCATTTAGGGGAGGTTGTGGAGAACAAGCCGGCAAGTTCGCTTGTTGTGTCCTTGAGCAAAGCACTTAACGGGACGCCCCACCTTTATGTGAAAAACAGGTAGCCCATAAACCTCGAAAAAGGCAACTCCCAAGCGAGTGCGGACTTCCCGTCCAAAGTATAGCAATACAATTCCCTTTCTCGTGAATAGAAGATAAATATGGCAAATAAAACAAAAAAATGAATGTGAGCAACACAGACGACAGGGTTTGAACAGTTTAATTGTTTCCCATTGATTCTCATATTTTGTGTGCTTCTATTTGTCAAAGTATACAAGTTACTTCACTTTTTCTATCGTGGTTTCAATATTTTTAAATTGTTGTTGAATCAGAGCCATTTCCAAAATCTAATCCAACAATGTAAAAATTTTGTTTTTAATTGTTTAATTGGATTTTCCTCCCTCCAAAACAATTTGTAGACGCTTTGCATGCCATCTTACGTAAATCCGAGGGGCTTTGCAAGAACCATGACTTCGAAAAGAGTGGATCCTTTAGGAACGTAATCCAGGAAATAGGAGGCATTGTAAGGAGGAGATAGGGAGTCACAGATTTTGTTTTGAACGGAAAGACGGACTTGGATAAAGGGGTCTTTGTAGAACTTGGAAGGATTTCCCTGCAAATGTTGATTAGATGATCCTAAATACAAAATACTAATATTGATTTTACCGAGATCTAGTATCTTGTTTTGAGGGCTGGTATCGAGGAGCATAGCCGGAACCAGGTGCTCACCATGAGAGATCAGAGCACTTACGATTAATTGGGTATCGGAGCATATAGTTATTGAGACTACAATAGCGCATGTGTGATAAAAAACGAATTAATATTCTAATTTTATTCAGCAACAGTTCATCCAAAAGTTAAGGATTACGAGCCATTGGAAAAGTGTTCATTGAGATACGGGACTGGGAATACAATCCAATCGAACCAAACTTTGTTCGTTTTAAAATAATTTTACTTTTTTACCCCCTTCATCCGCCCATCGCAATCAATTGGTTATCGCAATCTTGCTAACTTTACTTGCAATCAGAAGGATCGGAGTTTAATGCTTTTAGAGGTCATAATTTTGCAGTACAAAAGTAATCAATTTTTTAAAAATATAAGTGTTGTTTTACCGAGTTGTGCGACTGAAGTTTCTCCAATTGAAGCAAGGAAAATCGCACAAATTGCCGCTGCAAAGACCTTCATCATATTTTATTGTTGGCTTATTATAATTCAATAAATACAATTTCTGACGATAAATGAATCAAGTTAGTTTTTTGGTCGTAGGTCACAGAGAGAATAGTGACATGTGTAGTTGTATTATCCAGCAAGCAACATCTCGCTTTCTACAAAACAAAACTTTCGACAACTCGACTACGGTTCAAAACGTCTACTAATCTTATTGATTGCAAAAGGAAACAAAAGCTTAGGAAACAAAAAACGGCCTATGTTCTTCGTATCGGCAGTCACCTATACATATAGCTGCGTTTGATAGAACCCTAGAGTAAAAACTGAGCGTGAGATTGAAAGCACCGGCCCGATGGTGTAGTGGTTAAAGCGTCCGCTTCGCAGTCAATAGACCTGGGATTTATTCACTAAGTCGAGTCATACCAAAAGACTTTAAAAATGGTATCTACAGCTTCCCTGCTTGGCGCTCAGCATGAAAAAGGGATAGTGTGGAGAACAAGCCGACAAGCTTGCTTGTAGTGTCCTTGGGCAAGGCACTTAACAGAACGCCTCCAGATTTTGGCAGACAGGTGGCCTACCCGTATTTCACCGAATGGGTTACAATTGTGAAGTTGTTCACCCAGCATGTCGTAAGAGACGACTCTTGGGTATCCACCAGTGGCACTCCGCCTTGTTGGTGATGGTGTTACCAGTCACTCATGACTGGTTCGAAATGGGCTGCCATCTTTCCCCTAGCCTAATTTCAATTAGGTTGACGGCATGAATTTAAATTGTCGTTCGTGTCGTACCTCCATCCCGAGGAAGAAGAAGGGTAATCACAACAACAACAACAACAGATTGAAAGCAACCGCCAGTTTTGCTCAGCTTTGAGGCATGCACCGTAAAGCTCTGATCATTGAATGGACGAACTGGCTCGCACCGACAGCATTGGTCTGAAGTCTGCCACAATGAAAACCTTAAACTTTGTGTTAGCCTTTAGTTTTTGTGTTCAGAGCTTCAAGTGACACAGTTAAAATATTTTCAACCTTAAACCTTGAAGCATGGACGTCATCATCACTTAATCGCCAATATTTTGTCCCGTGAATATCAATTAAGTTCAAATTTTCAAAAAAGTAGTTTAACGTAGTTTCCGCTGCCTAAGTTAAGTAGTTCAATCTTTTTGCTAAATCTGCTTGTTATATTATGCTGTTTTACGCTAAGGCCGTTTGAATTGTTTAAAGCCATGTATAACCAGTTATATGATCGACCAACTGGTGAACAAACGCGTTGTAAAAAGATTTATGAACGTATAATGTTTGCGTATAATATTGCACAATGGTTTGCCGTAAGTTGTCGATATTTATGGTTCCAAGTATTAGTTTAAGTCTTAATGACAACGTGGTCCAATCCTGTTGCGGGTTCGGGGAGGCGGCTATGGCTCTGTGTGGGTTTCCTAGGGGCCATGTTTTGGAGTGCCATTTCTTTTCAATATTTTTCAACGAATTATTTGAATGCTCCATATTTGAAACTGTTTTATTTTCCGTTGACGCCTACTAGCAAATGCTATGTAACAAAAGCTTGCATTTGCTAAAAAATATCAATCATAAATTGAGCAAAATTAGAAATGGCTTTGAATAAACAAACTGACTTTTAATTACTTAATACCGACTACTGTATAAGCTAGGGATGGGCAAACTTATTGGGGCGAGGGCCGCATTTAGAAATTCATGCTTTGCAAAGGGCCATATTGAAAATAATACTTTTAACGATACTACTACTTAACCACTAAAAAAATGTACGTCGTCATTCACGTGCAAATGACGCTTCCAAGAAAAATAACATTATCATTCTATTACTGACGTGTTCATTTTTATGCAAGAAAATTTCCGCAATATCACAATAAAAAACAAGAGTTTGTACAAGTGTTGCCGGGCCACACAAAATGCTCTGGCGGGCCGTAGTTTGCCCACCCCTAGTATAAGCCCATAAACAAAATTCCTAAGTTAGGCTACGTTACATAACAGAAAATTTGTTTCTTGGACTGTTTTGATTCATTTTAATGTATTTTTGGTGGCAAAATGTAGAGGTTGCTAGTTGTTAGGTAGCAATTTTCTGGTAATTTCCTATTTAGAGGGATCTGCCTCCAGCATCACACAAAGGAGAAAGATAATATTTTGCTCAAAAATGATCTCCAATGTCATACGGTACCATACAGTAATCTATTTCATCAAGACAAACATTATGTCAAATGCCATGTCAAACATCACGTCATTATGTCAAGAAACATTATGTTTAACATCATGTCAAAAATTGATCATTTTTGATCAAACTATTTTATTTTACCTTAGTAATTTTGGTCGGTAATTTCAAACATGATGTCAGGTTTTTCTATTTTTGTATTTTTGATTTGCAGTAAATGCGGTTTTGATATTGCCAGTTTAGCTATTTTTGCCCTTGATGCACATCCGTTAATGCGCGATTTAAAGCTTTTATTGTAACGCCTGAACTCGTGTAGTGTCATAATGGTGTTTAGTAGAGCAAAGCTGCACTAAGTAGCCAGTGCTTCAGCGCAAGTTTAATGCATTATGACCTCTTAATTTTACTCTTTTCTGAAAAGATTAAGTTTTCACTCTTTACTTAAAAGAGTTATAAAGCCGTTTCCAAAGCTTTACTCAAAGCTATTTTGAAATTTTGTACCGCTGAATTACAAATTAAATATCACTATCAAAAAGAACTAAAAAACGCTGACTCTTTTTTCAGCTGCAAACCTGCGTAGCTGCAACTTTTAAGACAATGGCCATTTCAATTTTGGGAAATTCAATAAATTAAGTAAAGCTTATTGTATCACCTCCAACAAACTGTTACAAGTATTTTTTAGGGTTAAAAATCTGTTTTTTGTTACAGGTGATTCACTTCTATCAAACAAACAAACTAAAATTAATAGCAAACTTTGGTTTGCTACTGCGATAGCTTTAGATTTGCCATAGAAATAACCTTCAGATTGGTCACATCTACCATTTATTTTGGATCATGTTGAGATTCTCCCATAATTATGTAAAATCACTTTGCACGAATCAAACTTACATATACAAGCATCGAAATAACAACAATTTCAATTAAGTAAATGCTGGACAACAATACCACACGGTACCCCTAGCGTTTAAAAAGGGAAACGTCACAAATTAAAAACCAAGGGTCAAAAGCTCAAACAGACAAGCAAAAAATTTGACATTTTACTGAATCTAGGAAACTCTATGTTCCATGATGTTGAAAGAGGCATTATTTCTGTGAAACCATTTATCTTCATCATCATGTAATATGTACCGAATTCTCATTAATACTTCCCAAGACAAAATAATATATCTCATATTTTGCTTCGCTTGCCTGTTTTGTGGAGCTTTTGAACGTTAATTTTTGATTTGTGACGTTTTATTTTTTAAGTGCTAGGGTTACCTTAGGACCCGGTAGTTCAGTTTTTGCATAGTTTATATTTTTTAATCTTTTTGCTCCTATTTATTTTCTTCTTTTTGTAATACTTACTCACTTTTTTCTCATATCTTTGCGTTTTATTTTTTCTGCTTTGCTTTCTTTTTTTGTCTATCTTACTTGTTAAAGAACTGTTTCACTTTTGAAGTAGTTCTTTAGCACGAAAGACTCCCATGTTAACTTATTTTTTCATAATGAATTTTAATTCTTTATCTACCAGATGTGTCCTATGTTTCGTCACAGTATTGCTTGTGATGTTATTATATTATATTGAAACGTTTACCGTAACGCTTCTTAATAAGCACCGATTTCGCTTGGCTTCGCACGATGCTACGTGATGCTTTGATCACTCAACTTGCAGCCTTTTGATGACAATTATGACATTCAATCACTCGCGCCATGTTGCGAATGAAAAATCTCCCGGCGTACAACAAAATATGCCAGCGTACACCGATGAGATCCAGGCTGAACATACGACTTGTTAATACAAGAAGATTATTTGCGTAACTGGCTTATTTATAACCGTTCTTTCGCAGCGAACTTTTTTCTTCTCGGTTGTTTTAATTTTGTTTACTGCATTTCAGTTCCAGGAAATTTCCTTTTACTGCCCGTAAAACTCCACTAAATAACTTACAACACTTTCAGTTCTCAAAAACTATTCGCATGATTGCTAAACGGGTATTTTTATTACGTAATGACATCAGTTTTGAGACAAAATAGTTGCCTTTGCAAAAAATGAACTTTTAGGTACTCGCTACGGTGAGTATTCTGTGGCGCCAATTATGGTCTGAAGCGCTTGTGTCCGTATTCTTTGCTTCTGAGCAGCACTGCTCGTCATACAAGCATCGCTTGTGATGCAGCCAGCTAGAAATAGCCCTGCAGCAAACCTAAGCTTCACATTATTTCATCACATCTCAGAGCACCATCAAGCGTATTTTCCAATCATCAGCCTTTCTAGCTTTATTAATGTTTAAACCGATTTGCATTAGAGTAGTCTCCGAGCGTTACGTGCAGTAATTGATTGATTATCTAACTAAAAAGTTGGAGGTGCTGCAAGCTTATTTCAACGAAATAAAGAAACAAGGAATTCTCCAACGCACGCTTGTAGAGAAGGTAAGGAGAAACCTGATTTCTTGAAGCAATTATGATACCTGAGCTGGCCAACCAACCTACCTTACCCACGTCCTGTTATTAGGAATTCTTGCAATAAAGCAACACAAGCCTCTCTTTCAGCCCACGTAGCAATTTATGAATTGTTGCTGTCTGAACGGAAGCAACGTCATTCTTTTGTTTCGTAAGACGAGGTTAAAACACAAATTAAGACGGAAGTGATCATGCATTGAGTTGGTACCGCAAATTGATGATAATAATTCACAATCTTTTGGAAACAGGATAATAAAGTCGGTGCTCGTGACATGATGAGTAGAGATGTCCGAATTTGGTTCCTGTTGTAAAAGTTAATGTTTCTACTTTTTATCCCGTACTTTGAACCTAAAAAATAACCAAAACGAAAAAACTTTAATTTATAAATTAAGCTTTGGAAACCAGTTAAAAATTTGAAATTACATATGCTTTTTATAGTTGAATTTTCCTCGCGCTGAACAAGGTTATTTGATTAGTTTACCTTTTCGTTTTGTTTTCTATCACCTTGAGTTGAAAATCTCCGATTTAAAACTGTCCGCACAGTGCATTCAAACACCTCTGGTGATGGTGCTTATTATCTAATATCATCATCAGCAGTTTCTATTATTTAGCGTCAGCATTCTACTGCTTTCAAATACCAGCATACAATATTCTTCTCAGTCGTGGCAACACTGCACAACTGCTCAAAATGCTTGCATGATATCACGTTACTTAAGATTTACTCAAATCAGTTTTGGCCCAAAGATTTTTGGCAGCTGGACAGGTGATCACCTGTAGTTTAACTACTTAAATAGGTTTTTCAGCAACCAGTTTCTTATTTGAGTAGTTTCATTTTTTTCCTTTGCTTATGTTTGAGCAGATTTAGTAGAAAGCAACGCTGCTTAAAGTAGTTATAAAATTTACTTAATTAGATTCTAATAATTTGATATCTTTTGAATTAGTATGCAGTATTCTAGCACAAAAGCGGCTTGAAATTCAAGTTTTAATTTTCAGCAAGATAAACACAAACATGTATTCTTTCTTTGTATGATATAAAACCTTTGACTATAAAATTCTTTAACATAAATTTTATTTCTTTTACAATGCAACATTTAAAACATTTTTGGGCCAAAGATTGCAGGTCCGAAATGTTGGTTAGAGAAATTTCAATAATGATAAAGCAGGAAAATAGTGAAAATAATTAAACGTTGTGCTCATTGATCGTAAGCAATTAAGTTCTGACAGTGTTGCAATCAATATATGTTGAAAGTGACCTTTTAAATCTTTCACCCCTACGAAAGAGTACCTGCCTGCAACCAGGTACCATGGGGAAAAAACTAATATCAGTTATTTCAGTGCAGAACCTCTCATGTATAGCTCCGAACTCCGAGGTGCTGTAAGAGAGTGAAATTTATTAACTGTTGCTGTTACTTTATATTGTTTAATTTAAAATTATATTTAACCCAACTTGTTTTTTACGTGTTGATTGTAAGATTGCGATGAAGATGTAATATTTGCCGATGAGGAATTAGCAAATTTGTGTTTGTGACATCACAGCATTTCCCATCGTTGTTGTTGCTAGAATCTTTTGGTTAAATGAAGATCAATTCCCCTGTGAAATCCAATGTATAAAAGGTAATATGAATCAGGGGCGCAGCCAGGGGGGCCTCTGTGCCATGCTCCCCTTTGGTCCTAGATAAAATTATGCCCAAAACAAACAATTTCCTGAAAATTTTTTGGTAGCGTTGGACTTTATGCCTGAGATTAACACATGAGCTTCAAACTTTCCATAATTTTTTTGATATAAACTAGAAATCACTCGAGCAAGTTCTTTTGTGTAAGAATGTTGCAGCGGTGTCTGACGAGGTGCGCAAGAGTACTGTACAACATTAATAGCAATATTGCACAAAAACAAGCAGCTTGCCACGAGTGAAAACGAGTTTTGTGCTGTTTGGAAAAGTTTATAAATATTGCCAAGAATAGAGCAAGTCTCTAATTTTCAGCAAGTTATTTGCCAAAATTATCTTGACGAGCCTGGATTCATAATTGACGATTTAAATTTTCTAATTTTCGTCAAAATGCTTTGGACTGTAGACTGTAAAGGAAACAAAACCATCGATTTGCTAAGTAAAAACTCGACATTCTCTTTGGAATGTTTTTCAGATGACTATAAAAACCGCAAAAATAATTTAATGAATGGACAAAAGTAGCAGAGAGGCCACAATCAGAGATAGCACAAGTTATGTCAGTAACATTCTCTGGCTTGCAACGTAGGTGAAATTCAAGTGTGCGCAAGCATTATGAAAGATATATTGGTATTTCTATAATTTTGCTCTGATCTTGCTGATTGCATAAAACTCCGATTTTTGCAACCATCTCTCAGTGTAAAGCATGACATTTGCTTCAATCAGAAATGCTGTAAACTTCTATCTTCCTTTTGTCGATGACAGCATTGACGCTGTGGAGGTTGAATTTATGCGATGGCGTTCATATTGGCTACGCTACGAAGGTGATTCTTTACCGTACAACACTTTAGGCGTGTTGCTGTCTGCTAAAGAAATATATACTTATCATGTTTGGAAGTTCTTCTTCAAATATTGACAACCGGTCCGGTTACTACAGCAACAAATAAATACAGCAACAAATAACTGGTCCGGTTCTTCAAATATTGACAACTGGTTACTACAGCAACAAATACGCGTTCGTTTAATGCTCTGAGATATTTGAAAATCTATTTGCGGTTCACAACGAAAGAAGATCGTTTGAATGAATTTGCATTGCTGCATGTTCACCGCAACCTTATCATTAATTTTGAACACGTGATTGATGAATTTTTACGTAAAAATCGTAGGCTAAATTTCAATGGAGTTAAATTTTGACATACAGCAACAGTACATTTTTTTGGTATGTCTATCACCATTACCAATCAGTTTGTATCAGTAAATGCTTTGGGTGCAATTGTGTAAGGGCAAAACTTTTTGTGTGTACAATCGCATTAAACTTTTTTACGTTTTGTTTAAAAACCGCACACACCTCTCATTTCCTGGGAAGAAAAACCTCCATATCCCAATTGTTACTAGATCCTGAGAGTTTTACCTCTGCACCTGGGCTGTGTTGTTCAAAAAACTTTGGCCTCCCTTGAAGAAATCCTGGCTGCGCCACTGATATGGATACATATCTACATGATGTAGAATAACAGTATGTTATGATAACAAATTTCAAAAACAGCTTGTTGAAGATTTTTTTTATATACAGTTTTATCCCCATGGTAAAGCTTCTTGGTTGCTGGCAGGTACTCTTTCTGGAATGGAGAAAGGATTAAAGCCAAACTTTCAACAATATTAAGTCAAACACACATCGTCATACATCAATGACGTCTTACCCTTTTGCAGAGCTCATTTAGTTGTTCGTGGTTATGCTCATTTGGTTACTTATTTAGTTATAGGTCAATAAATGTGATTCATGAAGTAGTATGTAAATCCGGGAAACAAATTAGTGCCAGAATATCTTAGCAACCGCTCGTGCTATTGCTCAGCATTCAATTGTTGGTTAGCCTATCGTCAACAATTTTTGATAGATCGCTGAAATTCATCTTTCATACATATGAGCTCCCCTGACTGCTTGTCAATCAGCGTCGGCCGTTGTAGAGAAGCAAAGAAAATTTGTGGATTGATGGTCAAGCGAACGAGTTGCTGAAGCGGTTTCAGTCCTGGAAGAGCTGCGTCAGAGGTTGATCGGGCCCACCATCATCTCAGCGAGTATATTTCAGAACATCTTCTTGCTTCTCTCACTATGTCTTGCGTGTTCCCAGCAAATACACTTTATTTTTGGCACATTAAAGATGCATTACTTTCTACTTGACCTTTTGACCTACCTTGTGTAAATGCAGAAAGAAATCGTACATTGCGCTATAAATTTTATATTGTGGGTCTTTATAACCACTCTATATTGACGCCATAAACACGCACAACGTCATTTATTACTGCTACTGAACTACATCGTGTGCTGCCACGTGATATTTGTTCTCATTTACATCATTGAAACAAAGATTAACGAAGTAGAATACGAACAGGGGGCTAAGGTAGTCAAAACCCCCTTTTTTTGAAAACACCCGAGAGCTTTGTGACAAAAATCTAATTACGGTTTCGGTTAGACCCTCCTGACAAAGCTATGGTTGCGCACCTGATAACAACATCTTTTTTCAATTAAATCGATCCCTAAATGCATTTTCTAGCAATTATTCGACTAGTTTAAAAAACTGAAGATCACAGAAATGAGTTTTGTTAGAAAAATTATAGAAAGATTTTCTGCAACTAAAAGTGAATTTAAACAAAATATTCTGGTCGCTACTCGGCTTATAATGGCTCGGTCTAAAAGGAAGAAATGCGCCTGTACACTCGTCCTACAAAACTCAATATTGGTGCAAAGTTTTGTCGGCGTACAGTCCATTCACGGTTGTAATGTAGACCCCATAAATATGGTGTTCTGAAGTTTGGCAGGTCATTCGCTAATTTTGGTGTTTAAACAAAGACGAAGACTTTTTTTGAAATCAAGATATTAACATTTAAATGGATAGCAACCTCTCTTTAGAGAAAAAATTCATAACATTTGGTGACTAAACACTAAAATTTCGGACATTTATGCAGTTTTCAAAATTATTTCCGGACACAGATTTTAGCGCCAAAATTCCGGACGTATGACAATCATAATCTATGCATCCTTCAAATGTTAATGATTTCAATAAAAGTCGAAAATTATTGGAAAAAAATGCTCATTTGCTTATATTGTTTTATTGCTGTCACACCATAGTGTTAAAAGTTTCAAGATCAGTGCTTGCTGAAAGAAGTAAGATAAAACTGTTAAAAGCAGAAGTTGATGAATTCAGTTTTTCTATTTTACATCATAGTCATGTTAAACTTTGGGAACTAATGAATGGTTACCTTTCAAAATTTCTCAATACAACGCCCTGCTTTGCGAATAAAAGTACAAAATTGTTGAGTGAAACAAACTTCTTTGGTCTGTTTTTTTTTCTATTAACTTTAAAACTTTTTCGATGGTGAAACTGAACTAAAGTCTCTCACTTTACGACTTTATAATCAACAAATTTGAAAAAAGCTGGTCAAATTATTTTTATTTTTCTAAAACTCTGAAAAGACTACTAAGATAATTTTTGATTTGCTTCTAAGTCTAAACTTTCTCTAAAACTTAAAACAACTGCTAAAAAAGAACTGCTTCTTTTTGTTGTTTCACACTGAATGAAAGCGTGCCTCAGCAATGATAGGTAAAGTAGAGGTGCAAAAGACCTCGCTCTCTGCGCTTGGCTTGCCAGATTCCCGGACCTCACTGTGTGTGGCCTTTTCTTGGAGATATGTTAAAGATAAAGTTTATTTTTCACCACTTCTAGCAAATATCGATGGCATGAAAGATCTAATAACAACTGCAATCAACTCGGTGAATCGCAACATGCTGAGAAGCGTTTGGGAAGAATTCTCATACAGGCTTGATGTTGTCCGTGCTGCTGGTAGTGTCCATATTGAACACTTATAAAACATGAAATAAAACTTGAGTGTTAGTACGAAATAAAACTTGAGTTTTCATACTCGTATAACACATGTATTCAAGTTAGAGTTTTGTAATGTTTTTCGTTTTTGACATATCGAGTGATGATTTTGGCGTATTTTTTTTTATCCTATATTTACCCTTCCATCGACATACTGTTGACAAAGACATTTCTCCCAAAAGCAGAGCAACTAGCAGAAAAAATTGCTGTAAAGTGCACTTTTCAAAAACAGAACAACATAGCCATCGTGAAATTTGAACACAAAATTATTGTCGCAATAAACAGCGCTACAACTCACTCGACCAAGTTGCTGACGATTGAATCCAGATGATTTATGACGTCATTTTGGATTGAATTATCCCTATGGAAAACAGAATCTACGCTCTTAACGCCTCATTTTTTAAAAGAATTTAATTATTTATGAGATTAAGACTAGCTACACCTCGCAACCCAGAGGTGTGAGATCTTAAAATATATGGTAAGAATGCCAATTTTTTCATACTGAGTTTTAAAACAAAAACTGGTATTTGAACGAGTAGTTCGGCTCGCATCCAACTCTACAGATCCCTATTTAGTAGTCTTACTTGTGATTTGATAGATTTTGAATAAGTTCTTTTTTTGTGGTTCATCTTACAAACTTATTATTCTCTGTTGGCACGTCTTTAGTTAGATGGGCCGCCGAGACGCGTAAACAGCCCCACTCTGACACCAGCCTGCCCCCAAAAATGGAGGAATCTCCCTTAGTAGCTTACAAAACATTACAAGGAGTGAACTTGCTGGAGTTTTTTTACGCAATCTTTTTCATGCTGAGCACCTCGTATCAAAGCTGCAAACATTCTTTTTAAAGTCTACGATGGGACTTGACAAGGAAATCAAAGCCAGGTCTTCCGACTGAGAAGCAGACTCTCTAAACACTTCACCGACGCGCCGCCAGTAACCATCGATTTAATTGATTGACGCACAGAAGTCAATACTTCAATGTTTGCACAATTCCCTGGCCAACTTTAAAAAATGTCACAATAATTATTGATATAGTTTTCATATTTGAATTTTAAAACTGTTACTTGACTAAAGCAGCATATCAGTTTTTAGTGAAAAAGGAATCTAATGTCAACAATTAAGAACAGTAAGAAAGCGTTCGCGTCTATTGTTTTTAATTTTCAATACAACAATGCGGGATAACTGCATTGGCATTCTCCCTTCAAAATTACAGGAAGATATATTCTTCCATTTCCCAAAAGTTTACGCCCCTGATTGCTCCTCAAAAGTTATCCCACTGAAAGCGTAAGGCCGTAGTGACAATTTTTCAAAATCAACTTTTTTCACAGTAGAAAGTGACTCTCTGTCTTTTTTCTCATCGGAAAAAAATGGTTGCACTCGAATGCAAATCCATCAAACAACATAATAGTGACAAATAGTCGTTAGTACGTTTTTGCCCAATTGTTGTGTACCACATTGTCGTAAGTTACATTGTTCTAGAGGCACAAGGTCGTAACCAGCAACGAACATCTTTAATGGTTGTGGGAACTGCTGTCACATAACTTAATGTTATTTTTACTTAAATTACAAATACATGTAGTCTGAGATTTTAATTAGTTTTTTTTTAATATAAATGTTTAGCAGCATAATACGAATGTTAAAAAGTTCTAAAAGATTTTTTGTCAACTTTTATCTGTCTCCGATAGAAGCTACATCCTTTCTGCCATAGTTAAAAAAGTTATTTAATCCAACTACAGTCAAACCTCGGTTTTCGAACGTCTCGGAGTTCGAACAATTCGGTTTTCGAACGGAAAATTTGAGATAAAAATGACTCGGTCCTCGCACAAAAATTCGGTTCTCGAACAACTCCAAAGAAAGGTTTACCTGAACCAAAGAGACAGAGAATAGAAGAAACGCCTTTAGAGTTACCAGAAGGTTTTATTATAGGAGATTACCCCTCCAACAAATAACTCATCCCTTTCTTCCCATCACTTCGCATCAAAAAAGGTGTGCATAGGTACAATTCAGTACTGTATTATTTAAATTTACATTAAAATTACTTGTTATGTTTTTCGTTTTATTTACACTTTTGTGTTTTATTTACTTTTGACTAAATGGTTTTATACTATTATATACAGAGTATAGTGTAAGCAGGCAAATAAGTTATTCTTTTGGTACATGGAACGAATTAATCTCTTTAACATTATTTGTAATGGGAAAATATGATTCGGTTTTTGAATAAATC
Source organism: Trididemnum clinides (assembly GCA_963675345.1). Taxonomy (NCBI): domain Eukaryota; kingdom Metazoa; phylum Chordata; class Ascidiacea; order Aplousobranchia; family Didemnidae; genus Trididemnum; species Trididemnum clinides. Next base: position 36,640,062 of record OY776292.1, on the reverse strand, counting down.
GGTTTTTGAAAAGCCTTCCAGAACGAATAGTGTTCAAAAGCCGAGGTTTGACTGTACTTGTTTTGCGTGTGTCAAAAACATGGCTTCAAGTAGAAAACGCGTGAGTTTTTTTCCAAGTAGTTGATGAAATATACAGTAAGCTTCTGATTTGGATGCTGATAAAATTTTCTCACAGGAGTACGCATATGAATCATCGCATTCTTTAAGGGACTCTGATTTAAGCATTGATGAAGGTAAATTGTCAACGTGTGCACTATGGACTACGATTTTCGAATCAGTATCTGTTTTGTAATGAAGTGTTTTAGGCTCATCGTAGTATTTCAACTAAAATTAACGTTTTTTGAAAAAGTGGTGGGACATTAGCCTTGCGATAAGCGCTTCATTATTCGAATTTTAATATCATAGTACGGACCTATAGACTTGGGAGAAAAAACAGAGCAGAACTTATTTTCCAGTTACATTGGCAGCTATAAAGCAAGCTAACTGTTTTACAGCTGCTGGTGTATCGGGTGGTCGGTTGAAAGCAGAGACTGATGTTTTGACACTGTGGCTACCAACCGAAAATCCACAAAAGACTTCTCTTAAGGATCCTACAAAAGATTTTGGAAAGATACACTGAACATACACCTTGCAATTGGGGTAATAAAGACAGTACACATACGTGGATAAATTTCGATGCCATATAGTTGATCTTCGGAATAGCGTTTTCAAGTTGAAAAAACGCAAAAATCAGGATTTGCAAAAAGTTCAGTAAAAGAATGCAAAATAGATAAAAAAGATTTTTCACTAGAGAATGGCCAAAGAGATTAATTTTATGAAGTTAATCTCAAAATAAAATGCAGGTCATTTAGCTAGGGGTTCGCAGCATAGGTCAAGTTTTCAAAAGGGTCCTTGGAATCAAAAAGTTTGGAAACGTGTGGTATAATATAATTCTTAAAATGCCAAAGTAACATTCCAACGTGCTAAGATACTGTATGTCTTTGATAAGCATTTGTTTGATAGATTCTTTTTTACAAAGATTTAACAACGGCATTACGAAAAACCATCAATTGCTTGTCCAGCCCCACTGTAAGATATTAGCAACGCTACTAAAATTCTGTGCACAATCAGTGTCAAAAATGATGTTAGTATGTCATCTGAAACCAATACCACTAAAATAATTGCTGCTCAAACAAGTGGCACTACTAGAACTAATTACAAAAATACTAAAGTAACATTTCAATGTGAAAAAATATGTTTTTGATAAACAATTTTTTGATCGATTTGTTTTGAGAGAAAATCAATAATGGTACTGCAAAAAAAGAGCAGTTGCTTAAGCAGTTGCAGTGTCAAATGTAACAAACGTTTTTAAAGCACTGGCATCAGCAGCGTTGAAAATTGATGTTAGTATATCAGCTGAAACCAATACCACTGAAATAATTGCTGCTCAAACAGGGAGCACTTTTGGAACTGAAATTGATTGCCAGTAGAAACAATTCTCAATTTTGTTAAAATTTCGGCTAATGCAAGTGATGCCCTAGCTCTGGAAAGTGATGACGCAGAGCTAGAAAACGCATGTTATTCTTTATTGCGAGGGAAAAGCAAAACAGAAACGAGCAAATGAAAAAGAGAAGCATGCAGAAAGGAACACGCTTTTCTGGACATAGGCATGTCAACAGTATAAAAATAAAATTTAGGAAAAAACCAAGTAACATTCCATGGTTATATGGTTATAGCAATCGTGCCAGTTTTTCTATTTACGCTTTTCCAGAGTCTGAAAGACATGAATTATATTTAAAATTACTGAGAAATGAGAGATTGGCAAAAAATAAATAGATTACATGATAAACTATGTTGTTTGCAACAAAATCAAACCAAAAACCAAGAGCTAACCGGCGCTATGGTGTAGTGGTGAGAGCGTCCGCATCGCAGTCGGTAGACCTGGGGTTCATTCCCTAAGTCGAGTCGTACCAAAAGACTTTAAAAAATGGTATTCACAGCTTCGCTGCTTGGCACCTAGCATAAAAAAAGGGATAGTGTCGAGAACAAGCCCGAAAGCTTGCTTGTTGTGTCCTTGGGCAAGGCACTCAACAGAACGCCTCTATCTTTATGTGGCAGACAGGTCGCCTACCGATACTTCACCGGTTTACAGTTGTGAAGTTGCTAACCCAGCATGTCTAAAAGACGACTCTTGAGTACCCACTAGAAGCAGTCCAACCCTAAAGACTGATTCGAAATGGGCTACCATCTTTCCCCTAGCCTAATTTCAATTAGGTTGACGGCATGAACCTGAATTGCCGTTCGTGTTCGTGCCAGACCTCCATCCCGAGGAAGAGGAGGGGTAAGCACAAACAAACAAACAAACAAACAAACAAACAAACAAAAACCAAGAACACACTGCAAACAATATCATACTTTCCATTATTTTTCGCTGTCGATGTTGCAAAAATTGAAGAAGGTGAAACTGTGTTCCTTCCAACTCTAAAAATTGATGAAAAATTATAACAAAAAACTGGACATACAACCCAAGATAAATGAGGTCGACGTGTTCCTGCTAACAAGATACTTCATTAAATATGGATTAAGTCTACCCCAGCATGTAAAAATCATTTCCTGCAATGGAGCCGCACTGCGCAAGAATCACGTTAAGAGAGTCAAAAAATCTCTATGCAAAAAAATTTAAACGTAAAGTGTCACTCATGCTGTGAAAGTATCATTTCAGATCAAACAAAAAGGAACTGAAAAAAAATATCGAGATCTCCTCCAGTTGGACTTTTCCTAATCTGTCTGATCACAAACGGAAAAAATGTGCAACTGATTCTTTAGTTATAAACAAGTGGATGCTGATTGAAAAATGCAGACTTGAACAACAGTATGTCGATCATCATAACATAACGCTTAAGGCTGGTGAGGTGAAATATATGCGCAAAGAGACAACTGGCAAAAACTGGTCAAAGTACTGCTGCAATAACTTTTGACTTAGAATTTTGTTTTCTATTGATACAAAATTATACTGCACATTAAATTAAATTTTGCCTATTTTGATTTTACACGCATTTCAAAGAGTAGTTGTATTTTTGCAAATGCTGTTGCAGCGCTTGAATTTTTATAAGCTCAAGATGAAGTATCCCGATTCCTCTACAAATCAATACACACTACACTTGTCCTGTGCTAAATATCACAACCAATGGAAAATTTCTACCCATGCAAAAGTCAAAACATTAATGAAGTCCTGTTTTAATACAGAACTTTTATTAATTTAGTAAAGGTGGTGAGTGAAAACATGCTGGGACATTCTTCCAGAAATTAAGAGGCAAAAGGTAGCAAGTAAAATTTTTTGCAAAAGCCCAAATAAGTTTTACAAAATCCATCATGCCTCTGCATTACCAAACAGCAACTGCAAGAAACCTTTGAATAACCGACGCTATGCCGTAGTGGTTAGAGCGTCCGGTTTACTGTCAGTAGACCTTGGGGTTCATTTCCCGAGTCGAGTCAAACAACCAAAAAAAGCTCTTAAAAAAATGGTATTCACAGCTTCCATGCTTCGCGCTCAGCAAATAGGGATAGTGTGGAGAACAAGCCGGCAAGCTTGCTTATTCTGTGGTTGGGCAAGACACTCAACGGGATGCCTCCATCTTTATGTGGCAGACAGAGGGTGGGGCCAAGCAGTCTACCCGCCGTGGTGGCCCCAGTCTAACTGGAGATTCGCAAACTGAGCATGAGCGCTAATGCAGTGTATGTACATCTTCCTGCATAATGCTCAGAACAAATAGCTCAAACGACGAAGAAGATAAAGATGCCTTTGCATGCTGAAACGTATTTATGTGATATGTGTAACTGTATGAACGATTTAGAGAAACTACATACCACAAATTTTTCACAATTGATTTACATGTAACTTTCAAACTCAATTTTCTCCAAATTATGAAAATCTCACTACCGTGTGCTTCCACGGTAAGAAGTGGCCAATTTTGACAAAGTTTTGTTGGACCTCAAAAAATGTTCTTACTAGAATTTATGTCTTCCTCTTTCAAAAATTTGTGGTATACTATTGTCCGTAATTGTTTCACAGTTGGTATTTTTGTACGTTTGCAAACAGCATTTACAAACAAGGTTTTTGTCTATACAGAAAGAAAAACTTGTTTAATTAGTTTTAAGTATCCCTGCTCACAAACCTCTTTCATAAGGATCATTTGCAACATTGAAGCGGTTGAAGACGTGTTTTACGGACAATGAACAAGATAAGCTGACACTATCCTTTTTGATACACATTCATCTAGGCGGTTAGACAAGTTTGATGCATACGAATTGATGAAACAGTTTATTTGCCACACACCTAAGACAAAACCGGTCTCTGTGTTTTGTAAAAATTGTTTGACACATTGGACTATCAACCAAGCGTAAGCAAATCGTTACTCTATTTTGACCGTAACCTCTCACAATAATTTCTATGGTTTTGTTTTTATATTCTGGCGTTTCCATCAATTTATTTTACATTAGAAAAGTAACTAAGCCTATTTGTGTTTTTGTTTATTGCTTATTCTTCACATACCATAAGTTGTTGGGAGATCTGTACGCTTTTTAGAAGTTATAATGGCTCTAATATTTGAAGCTTTCCTTAAGCAAAAAGTTGATCCCTGGCCACTGAACTTGTCTCTTGAAGGTTATGATTAGTCTGGCCAGCGACACGACTGTACAAAGATATTTTTAGTTGCCATTGCATCACTAAGATAACAGATTTTCAGGCCAACGGATATGTGATTACATTACGCGTAATTGTTCTTTATCAGAAAGCTTATAACTAGTTTGCTTTTGAAATGAAAATCTAAAACAACCTCAAGCGCAGCTGCTGCCTGCTTCATTGTTTCCGCTTATAACTATTAGGTAGCATTACGACATGTTATAACAAGCTTAAAGCGTTCAACGAAAAAGAGAAGAAATCTGCTTAGAATGCTTAAAAAAGAAATCGCTTGTTGAATTGTCAATATGTCCTGAATTGCTGTGAGATTTTTGTCATCAAAAGCATCTGGTTAATATCTCCTGAATAAGCTTTTCGTTGCGTTTTTACGGAGAGTTACTTTTTGGCAAAATAATAACTTAAGAACAAATTGTGCAATCAAGTGTTAACAGTGACGTCATCTTACAACCTAAAGAAATACAATTTTTCAGGTTAGATGGTTGATAGCTGACTTTTGTTTGAGTAAAAAACGGTTTTTCTCTGTCACGAAATACCACTTTTAAAAAATTATATTTGATTGTGATGTCATGATGAGGTCATGAGCCCCTCTTTACACTTATCACAAGGATGTGATCAATCGGCCAACTTTGATGTTTATAGGTGCCGCAGTTTCAGAGGAGTTTCAGACGCTTTAAAACACCAACAGAATTGCGCTTAAAAACACAGAAAAAACTTTTGGTCGGCTTGTGCGGTGGTGTTGTAATTAGATCGCCCGCTTCGTAGTCGATAGACCAGGTTCAATTAAAAAAACGGTATTCACAGCTCCCCTGCTTGATGCTCTGACAAAAACGGATAGTTTGGTGGAACAGCTGGAAAGTTAGCTTGTTTGACCTTTAGACAAGGCACTTACTAAATACTTCCATCTATTTGTGGCAGACAGGGGCAAAAAACTCTAGGGCCAATTACTAGAATTTGGATTACTTCGATCGCAAAGAGCAAAGATCAAAGCTGCCCTATTGACTATACCTACATGCACATTTGTGGCAATTGGCAATGTAGTAAATGCTGGATTGATTTTCAACCAGTAATTTGCATGTCCCTACTACGAGAGAAAAAAATTGAGTAATTATCAGTTTTTCTGGTTATGAAAAAACACTTTAGCTTGTCCACTACGCAGCTCATGGCGATAACGCCTTGGCTCGTAATCGTCATATGCGAAGCCATGGCTAACCGGCGCAATGGCGTAGTGGTTAGAGCAGTGCTATTCAACCGGCTATTCAACCCAAGTGTATACCAAATCAAAATCATGGTATACAGCTGATTCAGGGTATACAAAGGGTATACAGCTTCGATCAGCGCTCCTTTTGAAACTCAATCAAATTGGCAACATTGCACAATGTCAAACTAAATTGCGAATTACATATTGAAGGTTCTTGCTGCTAACCGCCTCGAAAAATGCTATTGTAACGTAATTGCTCATCATAAAAAGCGATTGTTTGTCATAAAATTATGATGTACGTGTATTCCAATAAAAAACATTAATTTTAATGCTGTTTACGCAGGCTTAGGCAAAAGGCCTACTATTAAGTCTCTGGCTTGAAACTTTTATTGCGGTTAGTAGCAAAAAGTGGTGGGTAAATCAAACTAAAAGGCAGTAGATCTATTTTGGAACACCATTGAATGGATTGATGATAGCAGGACTTGGTAATCCACCAAACTATATCCTAGTGGGCGTAGAGTACAGTTAGCAAGAAAGTTGAGGCTTTTCAAAACTCTGGTGTAGGCTACCTTTATAGGGGCTTCCGAAGTAGAGCTTAAATTGTACAGACAAAATTTAGTTCATTGTAGAAAAAGATTTCGGACAAGATTGAAATGAGATTGATTTTAGCATTTTAACGCTTTACTTCAGTTTTGAAGGTTGCAATGTCTTTGTGTAAATACATGTACTTTTGTAATATAAGTAGCAAAGAGTTTGATGCAGCCCAGCCACGTCATCTACAAATGAAGTTAATCCTGCTAAGCGCCGAAAAACAGAACAAAAGCGACGAAAATGGAACGACAGTTACATAAATTATGGATTTTGTCCCCCAATCGGTGAAATGGAAAATTTTTATCCAAATGCTCAATGCCTTTTTTGCTCAACCATTTATGGCAATATTAATCTTGTTTCATCAAAGCTTATAAGTCATCTAAAAAAACAGCATCCAGAACACCAAAACAAATCTGAGAAGTTCTTTCAGTCACACCTGGCTGCTCAGAGGAAACAGAGCAATTTGTTGGATACGCAAATAGGATCCCAGTTAATTCATAACAAGAAACTGCTATTGGAATGATTTAAGATGTCACATGACCTGATGAAAGTTAAACGCCCATACACAGAAGTTGAACGTCTGGTGCTACCATGCTTAGAAATTGCTGCTGACTTGATTCATGGCGGAGCAAAAGCAGTTGATAAAATCAAGCAAATTCCACTTTCTGACACCATTGTTGGACGACGATGTGCTGTTATATCTGCAGATTTAAAACAGCAACTAATTCGGAAGATATTGAAAGCCCCTTCTTTTGGCATGCAGTTGGACAAAAGTACTTATATAAGCAGTGAGTCTCAACTCATGGTATTCTGTAGATTTCCAAACGTAGAAGCTGACAGAATAGTGGAACACTATCTATTCTGTCAGCCAGTGGGAGAAAAAGCAACTTCTGAAGCGATTTTCAACACAATGAAGGAGTTCTTTGAAAAAGAGGGGTTAGATTGGTCAAAGTGTAAAGCTGTGGCAACAGATGGTGCTGCAGCTACGCAAGGCTCACAGAAAGGTGTGATCAAGAAAATACAAGAACCGTCTCCAAATTACGTAGGAATTCATTGTATTCTCCATCGCGAAGCATTAGTTACAAAGAAACTTAAACTAAATGCATATAAAGCAGGTGGTCAACAAAATGAATTAAGCAATGTTTTGTGGGAAGTCGTACATATTGTAAATTTTATTCGGAAAAGGGCAAGACAGCAGAGGCTTTTTTCAAAACCTTGTAGAGAAATGTCCTCCTCTTCAAAAAAACTAATTTTGCATTCAGAGGTTCGATGGCTATCACGTGAAAAAGTTTTTTCCCGTGTGTTTGAATTTCGAGAAGAATTAGAGGCGTTTTATATTGAACAGAGTTACCCTAAAGCTGATAAATTTCGTGACATTTTCTGAGTTGCAAAATTGGCGTATTTAGCGTCAATTTTTGATTGTTTGAACCAACTAAACATCAGTCTTCAAGGGAAAGGGGGTGATATATTTCGGTCAACAAGCAAGATCAATGCGCTGAAAATTCCACTCTGGAAAAACAATGTTTTGTCTAAGAACTTCAGTGATTTTATTTTATTAAGCCAATACATGAAAGAGTCTAAATGGGAGTTTCATGATGTTTCTGTAGAAGATAATTTGTCTACCCTTATTGTTAGTCATTTGGACTTACTTCATGAAAATTTCACAGCGTACTCTCCTGAAGAAAACGACCATTGCCTGAAAGCAAACATGTGAATTTTACAGCCTTTTTATGATGCACCAACGGATGATGAGGAATTATTGGAACTCCGGGCAGATCTAAATCAAAAAGTATCATTTCAAGAAATGGATTACTAAGAGTTTTGGACTTCTCTTCTTGAATTTTCGGAATACAAAAATTTTGCAAACAAAGCCATTGCTGTCTTAGTGCAGATGCCTACAACATACTTGTGTGAAGAAGGGTTTTCCAGTCTAGTTGAGATCAAGCCAAAAAAAAGAAACTCAATACTTGATATTGATTCTTTGATGAGTGGAGGAGTTGAAAAAGAACTAACATCACATTATGTTCAAATTGCCGAAACTATGCAAGATCAAGCAAGCCACTAAATCTTTTTAGTCCCTTTTACGTGTTTAATCGTCTGTGCACAGTATAACTGTTGTTTATTTATGGTAGGCTTGGTAGACCACCTAGTTATTAGTATTTTATACTTTCTTTGTACAAATAAACATTGTTCTTTGAGGTAGACAAAAATCCTGAAAAATTGAAATAAGGTATACCACGGTCAAGAAGGTTGAAGAGCACTGGATTATAGCGTCCGCATCGTAGTCGATAGACCTGGGGCTCATTTCCTAAGTCGAGTCATACCAAAAGACTTTAAAAAATGGTATTCACAGCTTCCCTGCTTGGCACCTAGCATAAAAAAGGTATAGTGTCGAGAACAAGCCGGCAAGCTTGCTTGTTGTGTCCTTGGGCAAGGCACTCAACAGAACGCCTCTATCTTTATGTGGCAGACAGGTCGCCTACCGATACTTCACCGGTTTACAGTTGTGAAGTTGCTAACCCAGCATGTCTAAAAGACGACTCTTGGGTACCCACTAGTGGCAGTCCGCCTTGTTGTTGGTGGTGGTGTTACCAGTCACTGATGACTGATTCGAAATGGGTTGCCATCTTTCCCCTAGCCTAATTTCAATTAGGTTGACGACATGAACCTGAATTACCGTTCATGCCGTCGCTCCATCCCAAGGAAGAGGAGGGGGAAATCACCACAACAAGTCAAGACTCGCTTGAGCTTTCCGTTTTTGTACACTTAGAAAAGATTTTTGCGGAGATTTCTCCTGCGTGTGGTAAAAATGCATGAAGCCAGCAGCACTAGAAACTCCGAAGCAGCTTTGAAATCAAGTTGTTCTATGCATAACTACAAAAATTTTCAGTTGACCTGAGGATAACAATAAACGGTAATAATAAAAAAATGCACAATAGAAAAATTTGCTCAAAAATGAGCACTAGCATCATACGGTACCATACAGCAATCTATTATATCATGTCAAAACTCGCGACCGGTTTCGACCTTATTGGGTCTCATCAGGCGGGTGTAAAAAACACTCAATAATAAACATGCTAAAAAAACAAATTTGCTATTGGATGCAAAAAAATGCAATACAAAACAATATGATACAGCAATACCTATATCATGGGGGTCACTTTGATGCTGGAGGCAGATCCCTCTTAATAGGAGATCGCCTTGAAAATCGCTAACTAGCAACTAGCAACCCTTGTAATAATAAAAAAATGATAGTTTTCAGTTCTCACATATTATGACGTTCTTCTTACTATGATTTCACAATGTACAATGCATCGGCTAATTACAGGAAATATTTCGTAATGTGAGGGTTTTACCCCAATGGTTAAAGCAATTACGAAAATACTTCAACCTCGCATTATAATATATTTCTTTACACTTAGATTTTGAACGGGGATTTTTAAACCTAGTCGAAACGCTATTAGGCTAAAATAACCTAAAAAAAAACGTTTCCAATTGTCTTTTGAAAGAGTCACGTAAAAAATTCTTTGAACTGCTCCATCAAAATAATTATTGTTAAAAATTGTCAATAAATTTTGTAAATACGTGGAACCTATGCTAGCATCTTAAAAAGACTGGCATGATTATAACGAGGTTTCTCAAGACCTGTATCAATGATGCTGCGATGAAAGGTGTAATAGTTCGGCTTTTCTTTTTGATTTCTTTTACCAGGTAATACCAAAAATATCTTAAACATACTATCCGCAACTTCCTTTTGGTGCTCAGCAAAAAGAGAATAGTGCGAAGGAGAAGCCGGCTAGTTTGTTTATTGTGACCTCGAAAAAAGTACTCAGCGGAATTTTCCACTTTTATATGGCACACAGGTAGTGAGGCCGTGTACTTTACCCATGCAGTGACTTCACTAGGTTTGTGACACGCATATAACCTTTGAAAACGCGACCAATTAGAATTTTTATTTCAATCCAAGAGTGCTCTTTGAGAAGAAAGTTTTCAATCTGAATTTATCTCATTGTTTTCAAAAATGTTTATCATTCATTAAAAAATAATTTTCTCAAAAAGTCTCCCCCTCTAATTAACCTCATTTAAGTAGTTTTGTCTTAAGCAAGTCCTTGACTAGGATGAGAGGTATGTTGGTCGGATGCTAATGCTATCATCATTACGAGCATTCTTTAAGAATGATGAGAAAAAATGACTTTTGCCGCCAGTTTGCCTTCAGAAGAATAAAGTTTCTCCGTGGTCTTATGAGGTAGGACGACTGATCGAGTAGCCTTGACACAATATATCAGTAACGGCATAAACAAACTTTGCTGTGAAAATGGCGCTTGATGTTTTTAGCTGTAAAATTATTCAAGCAAAATTTAACTTTGAAAATATTGATCAAAGCCTGGTCCAAAGTCATTCAAGGTCGATAGAAAGTCGGTAGTTGCATTGACTGCGAGCATTGTCCTACGGTTCTCTATTGCAGGGATTTGTTACTATCTTTACAGACGGAACAATTTTTACTTTTTAAAAATTTGCTGGGACAGTCAAAGTTCGTAGACCATGTTAATTCCATTACATATTAGCTTTAAAGCAGTGGCTAGCAGCAGTGTTCATCCAGATGGAGGTGCAGACCTTTTTTCTAGAGATCAGTACAATTATTGCAATATTTTCCGAATTTTGTATTCGACGACCTTTTTTACTTTATTTCATATATTTATTTCAAGAATAGTTTATGTGAGATGTAAGTAATAGGTTTGCCTACCGAGGCCAATAAATTTGGCTTCGCGTGCTATATTTGGGATCCTTTTTGCCGACCACCGTATTCCACGTCGCGGGCCACAAGTGCACACAAATGTTTTATTGGATTTAGTGTTACATAACAAAGTGTATTGATTTCGACAGTTTCTATGATGCCAGTCGACACCCCTCCTAAAAAGAAACGTTTAAATGCGATTTGGACTCACCATCATTGGAAAATATGTAGAAGGCAATGAGATGTAAAAAAAACATTGTGATGGTTTGATCAAAATGCTTGATTTCCGACAAAGCCTATACCAAAAGTGCTTAGGTCGCGATTACAATTGTTTGAAATGTACCCCTCACATGCAATCACACTGGCCGCCACACATGCGACCAAACATCAGTTAGGCTAAAAGTTGATCGGTGCAGTTCTTATGATAAACCTATTGCTTAGTGAGGTAAATGGCAAAGGTCAAGCTTAACCAATCGGCCTAACAAGCTCCTCAAGTCGCTTCCCCATCACAAGCTACAATCTTCGTTCTTCTCTCACACCGCCGCGCATATTCCTAGCAAAGCAACCTCATTTTTGCGCGCATTCCATGGCCTCTCTCATTTTCATCTCCTTTAGAACTAACTTGTTGCCCATCTGCAGAAAGAAATCCATGTTGAGGCAATAGACACACCCACAACGTCTGACATCATTGCAACTAAATTAACCCACCTTATCTGCTGTCATCATATACAGTATATGTGCTATTTACAGAAACAGAATAAAGGGTGTAGCTTCGGAGCTAACGGAGCCGCAAACTTTATTTTTCGGAAACACTTGACAGCTTTGTCATCGAAATATCGTTTTATGGTTTTAAGTAGATCCCCTCATTACAAAAATTATAATTGAGCGCATGATTGCAGTATCCGTGATTAAACGGAATCAATCCTAAAAACATTTTCAATTTACAAAAACTGCTTCATTTAAACAACTGTATTTGAAATTCAAACTGAAGGAATTAATGAGACTGCCGGCAAGACATTGATCTGAGTAAAACGTCAAGCCACAGAAACTAAGAACTACACAATGAACTTCTTGGTTGCAAAATAATAGAAAGATTGTTCTTAAAACAAAGAGAGTTTGAACAATATATTCTGCCCGTTGATCGGCTTATAGAAGCTTGCTCCCAAAGGAAGATGATCCTCTGTGCATCCGTCCAGCATTGCCCAATACTGATGCAAAGTATTGTTAGCGTAGACTCCATTCATCGTTGTAATGTAGGCCCCGTGAATAGGGTGATTTGTGTAATCGAACCTGAAAACAATTTTGGTTTACGACAAGGCTGCCATGCTAATTTAAAATTTGCTTTTGTGCCTAGGGCACCACAAGTCAACAGATGCAAAAAAAGGCCAAGCACAGCATTTTACCTGGGTAGGGATCGGTTCTATAAAGACGTAAAAACAATTATCACAAGCATTACAAGCAAAGATTGTAAAAGATCAGGCGCGTTTGATAAAAGTTAAAGCTACATGAAATTCCTCCATAGACGCATGAAGGATGCAATATTTTGCCACTCAAAATGAGCTCAAGTTTCTATGACAACCGTTTTTTCAATTTTTCAAAAATTTCTTACAGTTTTTGTTAAATCCTTCAAAAATTTTATGAAAAGCTGCAAATCTATCGTGTAGGACACGTTGTATGATTATTAAACGATATGTGAAAAATCAAAATCTAAATTTTTCCTGGACATAGATGCGCTAAACACTGGATTGCAAAATATTTCGTGAAACATCGCATTAGTGCTTTGATGCGCTTGTTCTAATAAGCCTCGCATGTAAATCATTCCTGTAAGTACCAACACTTCAGAAGGATTTGTCAGCCGTACATACCTATATCTGCTGCAAGCATACCCTGAAATTGTATCAATGTTTTTTCTATTTTTCGATTTGTTTCTATTGCTATTATGTCTAGCATTATTTTAGTGAAAAAAAAGCAGCCAAGCTTGCGAAGTAGATTTTTTGTCTTATGCTTCTTCTCGAATACCGGTTTTATCATTGATAATATTTAACTGCATCTGATGGCCACGGCTTGAATATACATTTGGGCAGGTTATTTGTGACCTGAAGTTATTTCGAGGCTTTGATTTTTCTAGATAACTAGTAAAAGTTTTTTCAGTGGCAGGAAAACTTACTAGGTTGTAACTTTGTTCATTGAGGGTGCTTTCCAGATCATGAGTTAATCTATCACGGGTAAGTTGACGTCGCTGTGTAGTTCCAGTAAAATTACTAGCATTGTCATCAATACCTGTGACGTTTTGATCTGCCCCGTTCATGTTGTCAGGATCATCAAAATTAAAAGGTGTTGATGACGCAACATCTACTTTGTCATCGGAAGCTAAAGAGGTTATGTCTTCAATTTCGTTATTTTCTTCTTCAGATACTTCATTCAAAATTTTACTTAACACTTCTTCAGGTGTTACATTGACATGGGATATTTTATGTTACTTTTACTTGCAATTTTTATATGTCTGATAAAGAAAATTATGCATAGATGCATTGGAAATAATAAAAATCATCAAAATTTTATACACAGATCGAAAAATTTAAATTTTAGTGGAAAAGAGAAATTTGAACATTTCAAACATAGAAGTCAAATGTAGCGGCTGCATTCCTGATGTAATAATGTCAATTAAAGTTTATCGATATCCTACGTTCGTATTTGCTCGTCAAGTAGTAAAAACTAGCTATTCGTTTTTCAGTTACGAAGCCATGTACATTTAATGCTGCTTTTGACTTCTTAGCTGTTCCTGTATTGAAGTAAAACAATTAGAAATTTGACTTATCGAACGTAAGATCAACGTAGTTTAGAAGGTTGGAAAGGACAAGACGATATTTAAGTCAGCAGTCATCCTTATGATGTTGTGGCAGTTGACGCAAGCTGTAGTTTGAACTTGAAACGTCAGCTTCTATGCAAATGCGGTTCTGCTCGGCCATGCAGCAGACAACGTATCAATCACTCAACTTTTAATACAGTAGACGCCGCTTATTAAGCCCACGGTTTATGAGCCCACCCGCATATTAAACCCAAGTTTGTCCGGCTCGGAATTCTTCCTTTTGACTGTGTATTAACAAAACTCGCTTTACACGCCCAAAAACCCGTTTGATAAGCCCAAAGTTTCTACGCAATTTTTTAAAGTTTGTTTAAAAAGCTCCATTATTGACAAATTTCATTACGTAATTCTTGATTTGTTTTTCTGTATGGATAAACATCAAGCATTTTGGTTACTGTCTAAAATTCTTCTGTTTTGTGACAAACCCTTTATGTCTAAAAACCGGTTATGTTTTACATGGAGCAGGCTGCACCTGCACGATAATGCGAGAAAAAGGGAACTCAATGAAACAACTTCACAATACACAAATTACAGTCAATCAGTAAAGCGACAGTGATCAAAGGGAAGACCCACTGCCAAAGAGCTGGTTGATCTGGCGACAGGCTCCGAAGAATTTGACCGCTCGAAGCAATTTAAGATTCCACTGCACAGAAAAGCTACATTTCTACATGTAGATTGGGTGGCGCCCGATATGAGATAACAATACGAAATATATTGCGTCACCATAACGATTGTAAAACGTTCGGAACACTAAGTTCAATAAATCTATTTCTTTGCATATGCTGTTTTTAACTTGTTTTAAATTTGTACTTCATTTTTACTTAACAAAATGGCGAAGAGACGTGCAGATCTAACCTTGTTTAAAAAGCTTGACATTTAAAAAAATTACTGAGTGCTACCGAACTGCAGTCAGCGTGCTACTGCCAAACAACTTATTTCTGTGTACAATGTAATTAGCTTTAAACATTTTATCTTTATTACAGTTAACCACAAATATTTTAGCTCAAAATATTTAGAAAAAGCCGTCCGTCGGCTAACAAGCCCACCCGCTTAACAAGCCCAAAATCGTCCGGTCCCAAATTTCGTGTATCATATGCAATGCGCAAGATATTTGTCAGTAAACTTTTAACTCGTACGTTCTGGGTATTTATGTGTTTGTTTTTTCAAATACCGAATCATTATTCTTTTCTTTTTGTTTTCAAATAAAGTTAGATTGGTTTGATAGCAAAGGCAACAACGAACCCGAGTACTTTTTATTGTAGAGGTGACTTAACCGCTAAAAGTTTTCATAATAGCAAAGAATTTTCGTCATCTATGAATATTAGTGTTAGCGTCAATAGTAAATATTTGCCATCCGAAGATGAAAGTAACCATCCAAGTAAGTATTCATTAAGTGATATTTCATCATTAGAGACATCCATTGACGACACTGCTCCTATCCAGGAACAACCATCCACTCAGGCAGCACGCCAATCTACTACAAGGCAAGCACAGTCATCATGGGATTCAGACTTTCATGCCAGATAACAAGTGTTATTTTCTGGATCTTTAACTGGTTTAAGAAGGCAAATAACCACTCAAAATCCAGCACATGTTCCCATTGCATTGCTTCGATCATTTTTTTGATGATAAACTAATTGGTATATTGGTCTCGCAAACCAACAAATATGCTCAACAATTTTTAACATTTCATCAGCTTTGGAGGAGTGCAAGAAACCAACAATGGACTGATGTGACATGAAATGAAATAAAAAAATTTTTCGGAATTTTCCTTGCCACAGGATTGATGCAATTTCCAACGGTGGAAGATTATTCGAAAACTGATAAATTTCTTCTATCATTCAATGTTTTATAAACAAAATGTGAGTTACAATAGGTTTGCATTGCTGCTAAAAAACTGGCACGTTGCAGACAATGAAACTGCTCCAACTAATGACAGGCTCAACATAGTATCGAACTTTATAGAAAAACTTGTATCAAAATTTCAAGCGGTTTCCGATCCTAGTGAAGAAGTTGCTGTAAATGAAACCATGATATCACTCCGGGGTAGACTTTTGTTTCGCCAGTATAATCCAAAAAAGCCGACAAGTATGGTATAAAGCTGTTAAAATTGTGCAAAATGACAGGATGCATTTGGAATTTTTTGTTTATTGCGGCAAAGGCACTGGTAAAATTGTTGATGGATTAGACTACCCAGGGTCTGTTTTGGTTTCCCTGGCTGCACCACTGTTTAATGAGGGCAGAGTGATAGTTGCTGACATATGATACAGCAGTAGACCGCTGG
Source organism: Trididemnum clinides (assembly GCA_963675345.1). NCBI lineage: Eukaryota > Metazoa > Chordata > Ascidiacea > Aplousobranchia > Didemnidae > Trididemnum > Trididemnum clinides. The sequence goes on along the minus strand of OY776292.1, from coordinate 36,623,710 downwards.
CTAAGGCTAAGTACTTGTAGCAACACCAAATGTTGTGAAACCATACGAAAAAATAGATCTGGATCGCCATCTTTGCTAAAATCGAAAAAAGTGAAAAGGGGTGACACAAAAGGAGCAATAAATTCTGATGGAATCAGAGTAGTGAAATATTAAGATCAAAGAGATGTTTATATGGTTTGAACTTTTCATGGAGTTGAATCAAAGGAAACCGGACGAAGTAGTCAACTCGGAACAACTATCTCCAAACCAACTGTAATCTTGCATTACAATCGAGTCAAAGGAAGTATGGACCTCTCAGGCCGAATGATCGCATACTATAAAGCAGCATTCAAAAGTGCCAGTGGTATAAAAAAGTTCTTCTAGAATGCATTAGCATGGGAGTGGTAAATAGCTGGGTACTCTACAATAGGTATTACAATGTAAATAATCGAAAGAATATGCCAATGGGAGCATTTACAAAGAAAGTTTCAATGTCCTTACTCGAGAAAGAAGACCAAGACACAGTTGCTCATATCAGAAGACCAATCAGTCACGCACATCAACTTTCTACAATTTCTTGGAAGAGTGATGGAGAACTTGCTCAAAAACAATGTTATGGATGTTATGAGAAACTGAGCAGGCAATATGACCGCAAGGAAGCCACAAAATAAAAGTCAAACAAGTTTCCACCGAATGTACCACATGTAAACACCTGTTTTGTTAGAATTGTTGTTTCAAATAGGAAAAAATAGCTTTTAAATGGATGATCTTCACAAAAAGATGTTGAAGATAAAAAAACTACAAGAACAAAGCTCAGCGTGAAGAAATGGGGCAAAGAAATCACTTTAGAATAGTTGATTTCAAAAAAAGATGTTATTGTACAGAAAAAACAAAAAAGCATCCAACTTGCAACCCGACAACGATGCCCTCCATTTACATGTTATTGGCAGCCCTAGGTTTTGCTGAAATGAAGCGACATAACTTCAAAGCGTAGCGAGAGTTTACGAGTTTAAAGCCAATTTGTTCCTTATTTTGCTCTTCGTAAAGCACTTAACAAAAAATTACTGATTGGGAATTTCGAGATGGGAATGTCAGCAGCACAAGCGACAGGGTTTATAATAATTTATTTGTTTCGTATCGATTCTCATTATATGTATGATTATTTTCTATCAAAGTATAAAATGTTGCTTCACTTTAAAAACAATTCAATGCTTTTGAGTTGTCTTCAAAGCTGTACTATTTTCAAAACTCAATCCAAGAATGTAAAAACTACGTTTTTAACTGTTTCATTGGATTTTTCTCTCCCAAAAACAATTTGTAGACGCTTTGTATGCTATCTTACGTAAATCCGAGCTCCTTCGCAAGAACCATGATTTGGAAAAGAGTAGATTCTTCAGGAGCGTAGTCCAGAAAATAGCAAGCGTCGTAAGGAGGAGAGAGGGAGTCAGAGATTTCGTTTTGAATGGAAAGGCCGATTTGGATAAGGGGACCGTCGTAGATTTCTGCGAAATCTCCCTGCAGATGTTGGTCAAATAATTCTGAATACAAAATGCTAATGTTGATTTTACCAATATCTAGTATCTTGTTGTGAAGGCTAGTGTCGCGGGCATAGCCAGAACCCGATGCATGCAATGAGAGATCAGAACACTTACGATTGAGTGGGTAGGGATCAATCGCAAGTGTTCTGGTCTATCATGGTGTATTGAGGGACGTATAGTTTCATGAAAACAGCGCACGTGTGATTAAAAACGATTTTAAAGTCTAATAATATTCCGTAAAAGTTCTTCCAAAAGCTAGCAACTCGAAGCACTCGGAAAACATGCTTTTTAAAATAACGAAGTGGGTATGCAATCCAATTGAACCAAACTTTATTTCTTTAAAGATAATTTCACTTTTTCCCCCAGCCCACCACAATCATGCTAATTGCTCTATCAATCTTTCATTTGCAATCAAAAGCATTTGAGCTCAGTGCTTTGAAAGGTTGTTGTTGTGCGGTTCAAAAGTTTTCAATATTTCAAAAATATTAGCGTTATTTTACCGTGTTGTGCATAAACTGATCCGCCAATCAAATTAAGACAAATCACACAAACTGCCACTGCATAGATCTTCAGCATGTTTTATAGTTAGTCTAACATAATCTAATAATTGCTGCTTCTGAAAGTAAACGAATCAAGTTAGTTTTTTATTGGTGTATCACAGAAAGAATATTAGAATCTTTTGTTAGACAGGACGTAGCAAAAGTCTGACCCATTAAAAATTCATTATACAATGTTCGGCAGAAAAACCTACCACGTTTAAAATTACTGCAGTGACAAGGGTGTTGGACTAGCTGGACTAGTGGTTGAAGTGAAATTTTGTAGCGAATAACTTGCCGTTTGTGTTTTAGATTCAGAGTTTAAAAGTAGCTAGTGTTTAATGCAAGATTGCAAAGTTTGTAATTGGTGTTCAAATTCAAAATTGTAAATTTAATAATCAATTTTCAAAATGTCATGAATAGACGAACACCATGCATTTATTGTTGATGATTTTCAAAAAATGGTGATTCTTACACTGCAACTGTGCGAAGTTTTAAGAATCGTTATAAATTGAGCAGATCTGATCATGTGATCACTCGAAAGTACGTAATCTTGTGAGTCAAAATGTTTTCTGGAGTTCGGGCACTCCGTGGTCTTCCAGAAGGCTCCCACTTCAGGGCTGTCCCTGTAGTCCTGAAGTTATTGACCCACAGCATTACAGATGTAGTTTTGTCTAATTTTTTGCCTGTTTTTTGAGCTATTTAACTTCAACATTTACATTAATTTGAGACGTTTTGCATTTTAACTGTTGGGAATACTATAGGATATTATATTTTTGTTTTGTTGTATTTTTTAATTTTTTTGCTCCTGTTTACTTTGTTCTATTTCTTTGGTTGTAACTCACTCTTTTTTCTCTCATTTTTTTGTTTTGTTTGCTTTTGTGCTTTATATTGTCTTCTTGCCGACCTTACTCCTTGAAGAACTGCTTCACCCTCGTGCTATTTTGTCATAACGACTTTGCATTCTTTATCAACCAGATATGTTCTCAGTGACAGATATGACATTTAGTCGATCGCGTCTGCGCTGGATTTACCTTGATGAAACCTGGGCACGTGCCCAGGAACCTCCACACAAAATCATTAATTTGAACAAAAGAAAAAATAACTACAAGGTGTATAACTAGTACAGTATTAGCTGTTTGTCGTAAACTACGCCCAAATGATTAATCAATGAGAAAAAGCAATGAGAAAAATATGCGACGCAAAGCGCTAACAATATGTGGAGTGATGTCATATGACACAAAGAGTTATGGTATGAATAGGCAAGCTACAGCCCTAGTTTGCAATAAGTATCTTAGCAGCTAACCGTGGAATATCACAGCAGTAGCGATGTGAGATCCTGTTAAGAATCAAAAGCTGTAGTATAATGCTGTGTGACTAACAACAATGAATTATGGCCAAAGCCTAATCAATAGTTGTTGTGAGTATCCAGCAGTCTAGCAAATTTCAAAGCTGTTAGGTTTTTGCCAGACAGTTAGCCTGCGGCATAAGACAGGCGCGATACTCGGCGGCAACAGGAGTAGGCAAAACTAGGGTTGCTATCCGCAGTGTATGTGCACCTGCCTCTCATCGGAAGCATGCCAGTCTTTTTAAGAGCAAGGCGCGCCATGTCAGTTTCTTACGAAGTAACACTTAGGAAAATGACTAAAAACTGAACTTAAAACAACTAACAACAAAATGTACAATAACTGACAACTGAACCTAAAATAACCAAAAGAAAAATTATCAATAGCTGTTAAACAAAAGATGTAATTTCTTTAAAATACAAAAACGGAAAAGTTATAGTTTCTTTAGAAAGTGTTTAATGGTCAATCATGAGTGAACATGTTGACTGCTTAGAGGCTCCCGCACTTTTACCAGTGGCACTGCAAAGCAAAAGAATGCGGAAAAGAAAAGGGGGAACAAACAAGCTGAAAGAAAAGGGAAAAAAAACAAGCTAAAAAGAAAGGGAAAAAACAAGCTGAAAGAAAAGGGAAAAAAACAAGCTGAAAGAAAAGGGAAAAACAAGCTAAAAGGAAAGAGAAAAAACAAGCTGAAAGATAAGAGAAAAACAAGCTGAAAGGAAAGGGAAAACAAGCTGAAAGAAAAGGGAAAAATATATGCAATGTTCTGGCATGAAATTCTTTCCAGGGTAAATTGTCTCAAATGACAGATTTTATAGTTCGTCTAATGATGCTCCAAAATCTTCATTAAGGGAAGACACAAAACCAGATATTGATTCCAAGAACCTAAACGCAAGATCAGAACAGAGTGAAGAAATGAAACCTCTAGGAAAGTCAGTTGTAACTACAGATGAACAGCGTGAGAGTCAAGAACCGATGATTGCAGATAATACAGATGATATCAGGAAAATTGAAAAAAACGTCAGAAGGAGCAGACTTGTCTGACATCGAAAACGACATTGGCAAATGGTTTGGACATCCAACAAAAGCGGTGGTAAACCATTGGATTAAAAAAGGTCCAAAGGACTTACAGAACTGTGATGCAAAATTGATTGCACATAAGTCCCTTCAACACAAATGTAAAAATAAGTGCCGTGAGCAAACGCTCCGCATGTTTGACCGACACATACAAAGTGGGGAAACCGTCAATAGTTCGTGGCTGTGTTTTACCCTAGTAAAGGTGGTGTTTACTGCTACGTCTGCAAACTTAAGGAAGCTTCGTGATTTCCGCTTGCACGAAGCGAATTTTCTGACTGAAACAATGAAACCATCCGATGTCTCCATACTTGTATTAATACTTAAACAAGTAAGTACGACACGGTGGTCATGCAGAGCTGATGCCAGTAAAGCCCTTGAACGTAGCTATTCTTTTGATGAAAATAAAAATGATCAAAATGAGTTTCTGAGAATTTGCTGCAAAGGATATGATCTCTTTAATTAAATGTGCCAACCTGATGTCGGTGTATACGCAGTGTTTTGGCATGAAATTCTTTACTGGGTAAATACCACCAACCAAATACTCCAAAATCCAAAACTTAATCTGTATACGGAAGTCGCTGCTTTAATATCCTTAGAGACTTAAGTGAATAGTTGGTCGAAAAAAGCATAATTTCTTTGATGTATACGAACCTAAATGGGCAGAAAAATTTGGTGCTACCTCTTACAAACATGCACGCACACATCAAAGAAACTTGCCACTAAATTTGTTAGATTATGGACAAGGGAAAAAGGAAGAACTGTTTCCGTCACAAAAATTTCGTGTGGAAAATTTTCTTCTAATCATCAATCAATTTGCGCTTTCTCTTCAACAACGACAGGCTACACATTCACGAACATGTTATTTTTTGGTTTCTTTCATGATGTGGATTCTTTGAATCCTGGTCAGATTGAAGAAGTAGCTAAAAAACTAGTCAACACATACAAAGATGATTTATAGTAGATCTGTCCATTGTTTTAAACTCATCAAATTTCAAGAATTTTTCAAGTTATTGAAGGATGCTAAAATTGATCACTTTTCTTCAGAGCATTTCCTGTATAAATTGATTATGGAAAAAGGTGTTCAGGACACGTTACCCAATGTAGATACAACTTTTCGAATTTATCTGCTACTTATGATCAGCAACTGATCTGGAGAAAGATCTTTCAGCAAAGTTAAATTTATCAAACCTTTTTTTGCGAATCTGCTTTTTTGCGGACCCCAATTACATGTGACATTACTTTTGTCACCCGACTCACTTACAATGATAATAATTAAAATAAGAATACAATTTATTGGTCATTGCAATGAATGGGCTTACTTCACTTCGCACAATTCATCAATTCTCGGGGCTATTTGTGACAAACAAACCCGCAGGTCAGATTCGACATTCATCCTGGGCCTATATTTTGTCTTCATATTAGTAAGTGCCGAAAATGACCTTAAACATATATTGAGGTGTCTCCGAAAAAAAAAGGTTAAATCCTGTATTGCTCCCGCGATTGTGTCACTCGCGGTCCAATTCATCGTCAGGCTAGAGTTACTTTTCATAACTTTGCTGAAGTGAATTTCCAGGACTTTTTGCTAACTGGGACAGATATTTAAATCGGGAAGAATGATAGGTCTAGCTATGCTGGCTGGATGAATGCCTAACCGGAACTTTTGATTTACTGACTGGAACGAAGCCACGGACCACTTTTGCAGTCGTCACGAACCCCCAAGGGTTCGCGGATCCCTCTTTGGGAAACTCTGGCCCAAATGTTTTTGCGTCATAATGGCCTATTGCTCTATTGCATTAATTTGAATGTCAAAGTATTTATTAAAAACTAATCAATACCTTGAGTACTTTCCCTTGGCTCATGTATGTAAATTTATTATGCCGATTTCTGGTTGCTTATACAAAAAATTTGTGCTCTTATTTTTTTCTGATTCACTATTCAAACTACTTAGTTGGTATTAGTGTTGTTGTAAATGGTAATATGACTTCTGTTGTGATAATTTTGATAATCGATAAACGTTAAATCCTCATTTCCGATTTGCCCCAGTCTTATAGTATCTTGTATTAATTACTTTTATGTGGTATACCGGTATATAATTGCAAATCAGATTGATATTTGCTTGAATTTGATTTTACTCGGACATTCAATTGTTATTTTGTGTGTATATTTGCGCTATCATTTTTTCCTTTTTTGCTTTATCTTTTAATTTTTAGAAAATCTGCTTTTGGACTAAACAATCAACGTTAATTCCCACTGGCGTTGTCTTTTTTGAAGTCGTAAGCAAGTAATTTAAAAGTCTTAAAGCTGCTAAATCTTCCTCTCCTGCCAATTTCGACTGATCAATTTTACCCCACCCGTTTTTTGGAGCCGTCATTATTCATTTTTTCGTTATTTTATTAATTCCTTAGGCAATGATTTTTAGTTTTTCTTGCTTGTAGTCGCATCGTTATCTTAGCCTCAAGCACGCAGCTAGGGACCTCGACACGGGTTAGTGCCAAGGAGCCTTCAGATACCTATATCCGGAACTGGATCGCGCCTCTTCACGAACGAAAATTGTCTGGCGTACGAGAAAAAATTTCAGTTTAAGACAATAAGATCCAGGCTGTGCCGACGACTCGCTAATACAGGGAAGATTGTTTGCGCAATTGGCTTATTTCTAACCGTTTTTTCGTTACGATCTTTTTCTTCTTGGCTGTTTTTGATTTTGTTTTGCTGCATTTCAGTTTCAGAAAATTTCCTCTTACTGTCTGTAAAACTCCTCTTTATAACTCACATAGACTTAACAACTCTTTTCAGTTCTCAAAACCTATTCGCGTGATTCTTGAATGGGAATTTTTATTTCGTAACAATATGAGTTTTCTGGCAATATAGTTGCCTTTGCAAAATATGAACTTTTAGCTACTCGTCTGCGGTAAGTGTACCGTGGCGCAAATTATGGTTTGTTGCGCTTGTGTCCGTATTCTTTGCTTTTGAGTTGCATTGCTCATCACATATGGATCGCTTGGGATGCAGCGAGCTAGAGACAGCCTTATGGCAAACTTAAACTTCACATTATTTCGTCACATCTAAGAGCACCATCAAGCGTATTTCTCAATCACCAGCCTTTCTGGTTTCATTAATGTTTAAACCGATTTGAGTAAGAGTAGTCTCCAAACGTTAGGTGCAGTAAAATTCATTATCTAACCAAAAAGTTGGAGGTGCTGCAAGCTTATTTTAACAAAATAGAGAAACAAGGAATTCTTCAACGCACGCTTGTGGAGAATGCAAGGAGAAACCTGATTTTTTTGAAGCAATTATAATACCTGAGCCGGCCAGCCAACCTACATTACCCAGGACCTATTGTTTAGCAATTTTTGAAATAAAGCAGTGGTTTTCAACCTTTTTCACGCCGCAACTCTTTTAAGCAATTCAGTTTAACCAAACGACCCCCTTTCAAAAATTTCCATTCCGGTGTATGAAAATTATATATATTTGTGTGAGCGCAATACCAGAAAAAGATGATTGAAAGAGCATTTGATAGCACTCTGTTGAATAAAGACTCATTTATTGTACTCATGCACAAGGCAGCATTTGTGAGATGGCTGGTGTTGCATCTTGGCAGCAAGCTTCTCTATGCGTGGCCCTGTTGTTGCCAGAGAACACCTTAGAACCGGCTCTGCCGTTAGTTTATTCTTGGCCTTGTTCTTTATTCCCAGTAATGCTGAAGAGCCAGCCTCACACAGCCTTGTTGGCATAAATGCATCAGAAGTCAAATGGCTGCGCTTGCAACTCTGGGATATGAAGGAACTATGGCTGAATAATAAGCAAACAAAATCTTCTCTTTGAAAGCATCTTCTGCAGTCATTTTTTGGGATATAAACTGCTCTTCGGTGTTATCATCTCCATTAAACATGCTGACAAGATCTGCGTCTGCGACCAGAATGCGAAATCATTTCGTGTTATGTCGGGGACATGCTTAGCAAACACACAGCGAAGAGATTGAAGGTTGTCCATAACCTTTGATTTGAAGTTGTTATCAACCACATATCTTCGGTGTCTTCAAGGAACTCATTCAGGGTATAAAACATTCTAGTTCTTCCCATTATCATCTTTCTTTCCCAGAGCTCAAGTTTCGCCTAAAGTGCTGAGAGTACATCGATGAAATTTATGATTGTTTTGTCACGTTCTAGCTAGAAAAGGTTAGACTCATTTAGTCTGCAAAAATGTCAACAAATTGGCCAGTGATACCTCACTATTCTGAAAAAATTTTACTTTCTTGTTTGGCTGTATGAAAAATCTCTCAGCTCGATCCGCAATGCAAAAACCCGCTTAAGCACGTAGCCCCTATACAGCCTCGCACCCCAATGTGGTAAAAAAGACTATGGTGATCTGCATCCATCTTTTCACAAAAACGTCAAAACAAGCTAGTGTTGAGTGTACTAGATCTTACTGAGTTTGCCACTTGCTTTATGCTTTATCACCTTCGCCAACCCAAGTTTCAATGTTTTTGAAACCAGGGTTTCACGGAGTATCATAAAATGCATGAACGTACAGTCCGTCTTTCAATGCTTGAAAGCCTGAGCTAGGGCCTATCATGGCTGGAGCACTATCGTGGACTTGTGCAGCTGCAGAGCAAACGGGCCAGAAGACTTTGTGAATCGATAACTTTATTCATAATGTTCTCAGACATTAGTAAAATCTCACGTTGCACTGCGTTGTCCGAGAGTAATGGTATATTTAACTTGTTCTCTGCTTCTTTGCCAATAAATATTTGATTAATGTTTTTTCGCGCACCGCGGTATCAACTCTTTAGCAGTTGTGTGCGGCTTCTTGTCTTTAGCAATTCGCAATGTTACGTGAAAAATCGTTTCAACAGAAGCTCAATTCCATTGCTCTAATACTCCGGAGGTGTCCATTCAAGATTGCTTTACGCAATTCGTCTTCGCTCATAAAATATTAAGTCTTTGCCTTTGCAGTAATTATGTTTCAGTTCTAAATGTCTTCTGAGTTTTGATGGTTTAATGGATTCAGCTGGAAAAACTTGCATGCGCAGTACACGCTGTCTTTTTTCAGTGCCATCAGGGCAATACCGGCAAGTCCACACTTCAAAAATGATTCTGAATTGTCTCGCTTTTTTATCATAACGTCGTGCAGAACTACCAATTTTATTTTTTTAATTTTAAGCAAGCCATAACACAAGTTTAAAACTGCTAAAGTGGTTGCATTCAAACCAAGGCGTAGATACTAAGCCAGAAAGTACCTGCAGGTACAATGATGCAATAAAGGGCCATCCAATATCATTTAACGTCATTTTAGTTGATTGTGAACCCTCGATTCCTCGCCTTCATGACAATTTAGGTTTGTCCTAGCGCTTCCATAAATGAATTCGCTATTTTACAATTACTAGACTGCAAAGGGAAAGGGTCTAAAGCTGGCTAGCTCTTTCAGCTTTCCTATACTGATCTGTTAATCTGCTACAAGATGCCGGCACGCTTAACTGAAACTTCACAACATAGCTACAAAAGAGCTTTCCTGAAATTATTCCGTCTTTATTTTTAACTGCCTTTCGATAGCCAGTTCTGTTGTTCTTTCAGCTGTAGCAATATGTTACCTTGCAACTTCTTTTAGTTATTCTGCTTAAATATTTTCTTTTTTTATTGCTTATCAAAAGCTCTCGCCAACCCCTGAAAAAAGGCAAACAACCCTTAGGTTGAAAACCATCCTAATAAAGCAATACAACTCTCACTTTCAACCCAAGTAGCAATTTATGAATTGTTGCTGTCTGCGCGGGAACAACGTTATTCTTTTGTTTTGTATGGCAAAACAAGGTTAAAACACAAATTGAGACGGAAGTGGACATGCATTGAGTTGATACTGCCAAATTCATAATAATAATTCATAATCTGGAAAAATAATAACGTTCTTGGTGTTCGTGACGTGACGAGTAGACATATTTAGATTTGGCACATGTTGTAAATGTTAATGTCTTGGCTTTCTATTCAGTTTTTTGAACCTAAAAAACAACTGAATTGAAAAAACTTCGTATTTTTTGATTATTATTAACTATTGCGAAACAGAAAGTTGAAACCAAATGTGCTTTTTATGGTTGAGTTTTTGCCTGGCACTGAATAAGTGTACTTGTTGAATTTAACTTTTTTTTCGTTTTCTATGACATTGATTTGAAAGTCCTTGATTAAGAGCTGTCCGCACATTGCATTTGAAGACCTCCGGTGATACTCACAACTTCTTGCTTAAAATTATCTTCGGCAAGCGCTGATCGGGTTAACATTTTACTGTCTTTCGAATATCAATATACTAAATTCTTTTCAGTAGTGATAATCTTGCACAACTACTGCTCAAAATTCTTGCATTATACCAAATAGCTTAAGATTAACTCAAATCAGTCTTGGCACAAGAAATTTTGGCGGTTGTGTAGGTGATAAAGTCACTTAACAGTTTGTTTTGACTTTATTCCGTTGAGCTTGTGACAATTCGGTGCTACCTGCACTTATGTAAACCACTCAAGTAAATTTTTCAGTTCTTTCAGTTTCAAGTTTTTCAGTTCCCAGTTCTGACGTTGTAATTGAAATATTAAGCGCACTAAAAGACAACAATTTAATGTAAGTAGACTCAAAGGGCAAAAGTTTGTAGAGTGTATAAACAAGCAAGAAAAAAGGGTAATATTTTAATCTTACTGCAAGCCAAGCCCTGTTCAAACCATGCAAAGTAGTTGCAAGAGCACTTCAGAGTGAGGAGTTTATAGTTCTCAGAGCGTTACAGCAAGTAAATGTGCTCCAAAACCAAATTAAAAACTTGAGGCCAAGCAATCAAGTTCAAAAATTACTTGAAAAAAGTAGCGATTTCGCGAAGCAGAACGTCGGTACATTTAAAGAATCTTCTGGCCTTCCCAAAACTAAAACGTCTCTAAAATTACGGGCAACTAATGCAAGCAAAGATGTTGTTTACTGTTGTTTCTAAAAGTAATTGGAAGGTGGAATACATGGATATCTTGGACTTGTCGATGCGGAACAAACACGCAGGTTTAATCCAGAAGGCATCAAGGCTGTTGCCCACTCAGAAGACCTTTTGATTAATGCTGCGAATCAAAAAAAATCCATTATTTGGCGCAGATGCTGTACAAAAAAATCGACTCGAAGTTGAATTTAGTTTATTTGGGGATTTGACTGAAAGCAAAGTTTTCAACACAACATGATGCTGCGGCACATATTAGCGAAAAGCAACAACAAACAAGCTTTTTCTTTAGAAAGACAGAGAAACGTGTTGAATTAGTTTTAAGTAACCTGTTTCGAAAACCTCTTTAGAGCGATCATTTTCAGCATTGAAGCGGCTAGAAACGTGTTTTACAGACAATGAAACGAGACAAGCTGACCCATCCCTTTTTGCTGCATATTCATCGAGGCAAGCTAGACAAAATTAATGCGCAGGAAATGATGAAAGAGTATGTTTGCCGCATACCTAAACAAAAACCGGTTTTTGGTGTTTAGTAAAACTGCTTGCCTCACATTGGACCATTGTGAAACCAAACATTAACCAATCCTTGCTGTGTTTGATTGTGATGTTTCACAAAGTTTTCACTGTTTTTTTTTTTATTCTGATGTTTTCAATTTATTTCACATTTGAAAAGTAGCAAAACCTTTTTGTATTTTTTGATGATTTGCTTAGGCTATGCTTCATATATAAAAGATAGTTAAGTGTTGGCTGTAAACTTTCCAAAAGTTATAATGTTATGATACTCCAATATTTTGAGGTCCCCCGATCAAAATTTGTTTCTGGAATTCTGCAGTTGTATCTTGTATATTATGATCAGTCAGGCTGGCGACACGACTGAGCAAAAGTTTTCTTAGTTGCCATTGCATCACCAAGACAACAGGTGTTTGGGCTAATGGACATGTTAATACAGTTACGCATGATTGTTCTTTATCAGGCAGCATACTACTTGTTTGCTTTTGAAATGACGATCTACATCAGCTTTAAGCGCACCTGCTACCTGCTGCACTGTTTCCACTTTAATCGTATCAGATTAGGATTATGACATCCTAGAGCAAGCTTAAAGCATTCAAGGAAAAAGAGAAAAAGCATGCTTAGAAACCGTAAAATCGTCAATATGTCCTAAATTTTAAAACTTTTTCATCAAAAGCACTTAGTTAGCATCTTGTGAAAAAGCTTTTCATCGCATTTCTATGGACAGTACTTTTTGGGAAAATAATTGGATCGAGGTCTTACATGTATAGTGATGCAAGAGGCCAGCGATGCACTTAGTTTGCTAAGTAATTGGAACGAATTGTGCAATCAAGCGTCAATTGTGACGTGTCTTTTCACCCGAAGTCCGAATAAAATTTTTTAAGTTGGTAGATTGATGGCAAACTTTTGTTCAAGCAAAAAACGGTTTTCCTCTGTCAAAAAATGTCATTTTGAAAAAGTCATTTTTGAATATCATGTCATAATCACGCCACCAACCCCATTATGACACTCACCACGGGGAGATAACTAATCGTGCCAACTTTGATGTTTGTACGCCCTGTAGTCTCGGAGGAGTAAAAACAGGCAGACCCACAGAAACATAAACAGAATTGCGCTTAAAAATGTAGACACAACTTTCAGCTGGCCTGTGCGATGGTGTAGTAATTATATCGTTCGCTTCGCAGTCGATAGACCAGGTTCAATTAAAAAACCTGTCTTTACAGCTCCCCTGCTTGACATTCTGACCGAAAAGAATAGTGTGGAGGAACAGCTGGAAAGTTAGCTTGTTGTGCCCTTAGGCAAGGCACTTAATAAATACCTCCATCTATTTGTTGTGCAGACAGGGGTTGAAAACTCTAGGGCCAATCACTAGAAGTTTGATTATTTTGATTGCGAATAGCAAAGATCAAACTTGCCGTATTGATTATACCAGTATGCACATATGTAAGCAACTGTAAAGGCAATGAATGCTGGATTGATTTTCAGCCAGTAATCTGCATGTCCCTACGACGAAAGAAAAAGTGGGGAAATTATCAGTTTTTCCGGTAATAAAAAACACTTCAGTTCGTTAACAACCCAGCTCATGGCGGTAACTTGTTGGCTCGTAATCATGATATGCGAAGTCAAAGCTTGCTTGAGCTTTCCGTTTTTGTAGCCTTGGAAAAGACTTTTGCGGCAATTTTTCCTGCGTGTTGTGGAAATGCACGAAGCTAGCAGTACTAGTAATTCCGAAGCAAGTTTGAACTGAAGTTGTTCTATACAAAACAGCAAAAATTTTCAGTTTATCGGAGGATAAAAGCAAACGGTAATAATAAAAAAATGATAGTTTTCAGTTCTTACATATCATGACGTTCCTCTTACTAAGATATCACAATGTATAATGCATCGGCTAACTGCAAAAAATACCCCACAGTGTGAGGGTTTTACATCAATGGTTAAAGCGATTACAAAAATACTTCAACTTCGCATTAAAATATAGTGTGTATTACTTTATTCAGTACTTTTATACAGTATTTTGAACGGGGATTTTTAAACCTAGACATAACGCTATTAGGCTAAAATAGGAATCAGCGACCTATTACTAACTGCGGGCCAAAATAAAATCTGCAACGTCTTAGCTGGCCGTACTAATTTACCACCAACAATGTTGTTGTTCAAACTTGGGAATTTATGGAATTTTTATCAGAATAGCTACTGATTTAAACAGTTTATAAGCATAGCACAAAATATAACACACATTTATTGATACTGGCAGGAAAACGATTATGTGATATTTTATGTTGTTTTTATTTGAAAGTTTTTGAAGTTCAGGTGATAGTTTTACCTTTTTTTGGCATGCTTACCCAAGTTGGGATATCGTTTGGATTCAAGATATTTTTTATAAAAGTCAAGCAGTGATACATACATGCTCACAATGAACTTTGGTTTTAATTCGTTACCACACCGTAGCTCAATCAGTTCCATTTGATAATTTTTTGGTATAGCATCGACTTGTATATCAAATGGAGTACTAAACAATCTGATATCATTTTCGCGAGAACGAATGTCAGTAAAGCGAAATAAAAATTCAGTTCTCAAATGGTCGTATCACAGATGCAAACCAAGCAGTATTCATAGGCTTGTTCTCTTGCAGTGTAGCAAAGTAAGCATAATTTGCATTTTACAACTGCATTTCCCTGGTTCACAGTTTTGTTACGAACGCGCGTGCATAACTCCACAGCTGATGTATCAATTGGAAGTTTCCCTGAAGCAGCATATTTATACTGTTCACATGCGATGTTAAATCGACCAAAATGCCAAATTAGAAACCCATTCTTGATTGCGAAACTCGGTAGCATTCATATTTTGATTTCAAGAAAGACTGTTATTTATTCCCTCAATATGTACGCTCAACATTTTTGTCGGATATTACCAAGCTTTGCTTTTCAAAAGAGTCAACAAACTTCTTACGTGTTATTGATACGTCGATGATACTTTTGCAGCTTTCAACAATGAAGACGAATGTAATGAGTTTTTCTCCCATCTAAATTCTAGGTTACTTTGCATCGAATGTTCATTTTCCCTTCAATTGGGGCAACCATCTATTTTTCGGAAATAAACTTGTAATGCAGTTTCTGAAAATGGCTTCGATGTTAATTAAAAATGTCAATAAAAAAATAAAAAGTGTTTCTTTCAGCACAGCTTGCCCATTGCCCTCTGGATTTTTCAACACTCCTGTGGGTGAGAATACATTCATAGCATCGCTTTGCCAAACAACTAGGTTAAGAAAATATATGGAATAGTTCTGCAACACAACTGGTGTACTAAATGCAACAAAATTAAAATCATATATACCGTATTTGCCGGACTATAAACCGCACCAGATTATAAGCCGCACCTCACCAATTTTTCCCAGAAAAAAACGCACCGCGGTATAAGCCGCACCGGACTATAAGCCGCATTTTTAAAACACTAAATGTAAGGACTTTAGCCCCATTTTATCGTAAATAAATCATTTTAAAAAAGCTACTGACAACACCAAATAGTATATTCACCAAATTATTTTATTAGTTTTCTGAGAATTCATCATAATTTTCATCACATTCAGAATTAATATCAGTCAATTCATCTGAATCTACTACCGGTACTTCATTTTCTTCTTCTACTTCTACTAGGTTTTTTAAAATTTTCTGGTTTTAAAAAATAGATTCAGGTTTTTAAAAATTTTCTGGTTTTAAAGTTAACTTATAAGCCGTACCTGACTACAAGCCGCACCCCTTAAATTAAAACACATTTTAAGTTTTTAAGTGCGGCTTATAGTCCGGCAAATACGGTACTTTAAAATGTGGAAATTCTTTCCCTAACTGGATAGAAATCCTTTCGGGAAGGAATTCCTCCCCAGTTGTAACCACTAAACTAATTTAATAAAATGCATGGAATAATTTTGAAACAGGAATATTGACTAAGCGGAACAAAATTATAATCTTCTAAAGTCTAAAATGTGAAAATTCCTCCTCTATAAAGGTAAAATTCCTTCCCGGTTGGGAATCACTGCCCTAACTTGATGGGGTCTCTACCTGACCGTCAATCTAGAAGCGAGCCACGCATTATCAGCTCAAAACAAAGAAATGCAATTACGCAATCTAGCAACTTGCATGAGCAGAGTTGCCAACCAAAACTGAAGTCACGTGAGAAGAAAATTATTCAACAGCCAGAACAAAAAGCAGTCTTATGGCTGCATGAGATATAATTGTTGGAATAATAGGGTTTTTGAGCAAGAAAATATGATCATTTAGGTTCAATCATGATCAACGTTTTTGAACCCTCGTTATATGGTGTAGGTTGAGATTGGTCAGGAGTACAACAAGACTGTGTAAAGGTAACCTCAATTGGAGACCACCATCAGATCATTTGTTACTGCTTTCATACTTACCAATACACTATTGAAAAACCAAATCTATAGATTAGTAACTTATCATTCGGATGTAATCGACAGCATACAGGTTGGATATCTGCAATAAACATATTTGCCAACCCAAAATGTGAAAAAGTTCCAATAATGGCAAAAAACATTCCATCAATGTCAATAAAGCTCTAGTTATCGACCATTTCATTGTACTCTTCTACAAAGAATAAGTGAAAACTATAACGTTTTTGTCTAGCTCTCATCAGGAGTTATCCCTGGAATGAAGCCTGGTGTTGATGGCGAGGTATTTATAGCGAATGAAGCTGGTGAAAATGTCGGAACGTTCTGATTGGTAGACAACCAGACGTTTCGTCGAGTCCGAATCAATGATGAAACTTTAGTTTGTTGACGAATTCTTTCTGGCGACAAAGTTCTGGTTTAAGCATTTTGATTAAAGTTGCTTCCAAGATAGATAAATGAAAAAGTGTTCTTCTTTTAGCTAAAAATTATTTTATTGCGACGTCTTCACGACGTCGATGGAGGAGGAGCTAACACAGACACACAGATAGACTAAATTGCGCTTTATAGCATAGATTGAGCAAAAACAAAGAGCCATTGGCGTAGAATTGCTTGCTAAGTTGTGAATTATTTTCTTGATTTGTAGAGCTTTATGAATTTAGCTTCGTATTCTGCGCTCCAAAAATGGCAATTTTTGCGTAAAACCCCCAACAATTTGCAATGCTTTGGTGCATCGTAAATTTCAGTTCCACTTCATAAAACATAAAATTATTTTTCCTTAGGACTTCAAAATTTTTAACAAATTACTGTTGACTCCTAAAAAAAGGGTTCAGTTGCAATTTAGCAGCAAAAATCCCAAGATTAGGCAAAAAATCACAAGTGTGCTCTCAAAAATCCAAAGATAACTCAACATATTTTCCAAAAACAGTTCCAAGAAAATCCCAAGTCGTCTTGAGTTGACGATTCCCAAAAGGTAACAGACTCACATATTTGTGCTTGTTACAAAATAGTTTATTTTCCACAGTAACTATAGATGAAGCTTTTTTGCTGAAATGTTTCCAACAGCAAGATGATGTCATTTGGCGTTAGTTAGAATAGTTAGTTGGTTATTTAATTTAGAATTTTTGACCAGTCTCTTGCAAATAAACTAAAATTAATCATTTTAATTAAAATGCTGAAAGTTTATAAAGGGTTGTCTACCTAGTTCTTAAGAATCTTTCCCTATGCCCCAACGTATCTTATCTTACACAAGAACCAAAACAAAAAGTTAAGATAATAACCAAGTTTTCTAGTGGCAGAGATGCGCAACATTTTTAGCACTACAGGTCACATTGCAAACTTTATTTTAATATACGACCACCGGAAAGCTAAATTCAGGTCTTTTTCTGTTTATGTACCAATAAAGTAATGAAAGTAATGAAGGTGATGAAGTAATGAAAAACTTAGCTTACATTGGCTACAGTGTGCATCGGTTCTCAAACTTTCTACTGAATATTGACGGACTGCGTTTGCTTGTTTGAAATAATAAAAGCATTTTTCACTAACCCTTTGCTCTTAAATTATTCGTGGATAAATTCGTAACAAAACTTTAAAATGTTACTCTACTAATCCAAAACAAGATTTCTTCGCACCCCTTATAAAATTCTTTCTGGACTCCCAGTTATCTTCGGATCCCATTTTTAAGAACCATTGCACTAAAGCTGTCGTTGTTTTGCAGCCTTCAAAGCAATTCCAGCAGCAGCAGCTATATAGCTTTGGTGCAACGAATACGAACATAAGCTCTACAGAGCGCTGCGGGGTACCTTTGGTACCAGGCCCGGAAATTGTTAGGGGGCCGGATTTTTGTAAACGTCGCGTGCAATGTCAACAATTAATCTTAAACCCAGATATCCCATATGGATCACTCCATTTGTTTGTGATCAGATTTTACTAAATCATTTCACATCAATCCGGCTATGTTTTGTTATCTTCCATTAAACAGGAACATTGTATTTTACTTATCGATTACTGGTGACTGATAGTGATGCATTGCATGTTGGTCATGCTATTCAGGTGTTGTTTCTTGACTTACACATTTTGCTGTATGTTATTATAACTCTGCTTGATTTATTATCCTGCATATAGAAATTTGATTATTTGAATAGGAAAGTAGCCAGGCAGCGTCTTGTTCGTATCAGAATGGTGCTATAAAAAGCAAACAAAGAAAATCTTTTCCAAAATAACATAATGTTATTAACTTATAAAGTATATTCTCAGAACAAAAGATTATACTGCCCGTACAAGATCTTAAATGAAATGGTCATAGCTTGAATGGACTAACGCGAGTCAACAGCTTTGCAAAGAAAAAGGCAGCGCTGATTATTAATTGACTCGCGGTCAGTATGCTTCAGATCCAAACGTGGTAAGAAAATATTCAACATATAGAGATACCGTGGATTTAATTATTCATTCTCTTGGTACAGTGATAAGACTATCTTTGCGATACAATACAATAAGCTGATCTCGGTAGTTATAGCAAGAGAGCTTAATGAAATATGCGTCACAGCTAAATTAATATAATTGAAAAAGATCACAAAAATATTATTTTAATATAAATATAAAATATTGTTTGTGATCTTTTTGCAAAAATAATAATTGTTATTCATGAAGTAAATTATTTAAAAGGTAACTAGTTCGTTGTGACATTAGGAAAACCACTTGAGGCATTTATCCACCTACATATGGCAAGCATGTGATGGGGCCAAGCACTTTACTCTTGAAGTGACGTAACATAACGTCATTAGAGTTTGTGACGTCTGGGACTGTTTTAAAAAGCGTAACTTCTTAAATACTTTTATTTAAATTTAAATGTGTTCGTAAGAAAGAAAGTCTTCAATCTGAACTTACCCAGTCTTTCCAAGCATGTTTACTATGCAATGTCAAACGATGCTCTCGAGAAAGTGTCAGTCACTAAGGAAGTGTCGTGTGGGGCGTTATATCATAGCAAGCTCGCAGTGAGGTTGATACGTATGCTGTTTGGATGTTATACTCCCGCCATTAGTAACATTCATTAGTGAGATGATGGGGTTAAACGGCCACTGTGGGCAGATTATTGTTTGGCGATGAGCGTTTTTTCTTACCTTACGTGGCAAAAGGCCCACCTCATCAGTTTTAAAGTTATAAAGGATTAGCGATAGAATAAATAAAGCTTGATACATGTCGTAATTGTGAATTCACACATGGTCAAACCTGTTTACTTGAATGTAATTAACTTGAGCTGTCCAGCTGCCGCACAGTTGAACAGTGCCCGCACCTGATTGCAGCAACCCTAATTCAACGGAATCGATCCTGTAACGCATTTTCAAGTTACATACATTACTTATTCTGAATGATTTTACTCGAATTGCACACTCTAGCGATCTATGAGACTGCAGACAAAACTTTGGTTTGAGTATAAACGTCAAATCGCAAAAACTCAAGATTGTATACCGAACATTTATTGGCAAACTAATTGAAAGTTTTGCTCTTAATTCCACGTAGTGAAGTTGAACAAAATAATTTCGTTGTTCGTCGGTACATAGGTGCTTATTCCATAATCAAGAGGTTGTAGTGTCGTTCCGTCCAGCAAATGCCAATACTGTTTCAAATTAGGGTCTGCATAAATTCCATTTATATTTATAACGTAGTCTCCGAGTCCATGGAATGATGTGTACTTAAACCTAAAAACAATTTCTTTTATTGACAAGACTTCCAAGCTAATATCAAAACTGATTTGAAGCATAGGCTACTTCAGATTATCAGGTACCAAACAAGACCATGCGCAGTTTTACAGAAAGAGAAGGATCGATTCTACAAAGAGATAAATATATACATCATAAGTTTATTGCAAGTTCATGCGTGTCTGGGGAGAGGCTAATTCCTTATGAGCGTCCTAAATAGACTATGAGTGATGCCAAATTTTGTAAATCGAATTGAGTCCAAGTTTCTATGACAACTGCTTAATGGCTTGGTTAGTGTTGAAACAAAAGTATACTTTGTTACATTTTTTTGACTGAGGGTGAGGCAGTTTGAATTTAAAGCAAAAATAACCATATTGGTCAGCATTGTGTTTTTAAGGTTTCCATGTTTTTTATGAATTTACTCTGAATAGTCAACGTCGCCCAAAGAATTTAAACCAGTGTCACTTTTATACATCCTAAGAGAATATTATATTTTTGTGATCGGATGACATGAGGCAAATCAACGCCGCCCGATCTTGTATGATCAATTGTTTATACTGAAGCCACCACAAACATTACTTTTAGATGACATGTTCTCCATTTGCAAACCAAGTAATTGTCCCCCAATGGTATCAAAAAATGTTGAAGCGTTCTTCATTTGACAATTAATAGCGTATTTGAATATAAAAACCAAGGAGTGGTTACACAGTCCAGGACGTTGGACCAAAATCGACAAAACATCGCTTTCAAATATAGTATAGTTGATATCAAGCAGAGATCTTCTAGTAGAGAACCAAACATAAAAGTGCCTGAATTACGATGCCAGAATGATATCCTCGATTTGTATGATGAAGAATTGGTAGCCCTTGGTTATGCTAAACTAACGCAACAAGACTACAACGCGCATCGTGGGTTTATGACTTCAAATCCCGAGTGTTTTTTTTATTACTTTGCTTTTCGGAAAAGCACTAAACAAAAAAATATGAGTTGTGAGTTTCATGATGGAACGGTATGATGTCGGCAATACTGGCAATCGGTCTGAACGCAAACTGTTCTGTATTGAATCTGATGCTTTGTGTGCTTTGCATTTATTACTGCAGAGTATAACAATAACATAACTCTTTCCATCGTAACTTAAATATTTTTAAATTGTCTGTGAAGCTGTGATCTTTCCACAACTTGATTTAAATATGTGAGGTTTACAAGTATATTTTCAACGGAACTATTGGTTGATTTTGCATAAAAAAGAATTTGTTGACGCATTACATGATATCTTACATAAATCCAAGTTTATACGCCATATTCATCACATCAAAAAGGGTAGATCCTTCAGGAACATTATGAACCAAATAGTGTTTATAGTAAACAGGAGGAGCCATCTTTTGAACCGTAAGGCCTACTGTGATCAAAATGGGTTCGTAGGCGGAGTCCGATGATCCTAAATACGAAACACAAATCATAATTTTGCCACCTTGTTTGAAAGATTGGTGACGGGATGTTTAGCCAGAACCAGATGCACATCATGGAAGACCAGTGCACTCACGATTGGGAAGCGGGGCGAATGTTTGACTAAAAACAGTTTTAAAATCTAATTTTGTTTAGGAATCGTTCTTCCGAAAAGCAAGGAGCTCGGAGCTCTTGAGGAAAGTCTCTTCCTATATACAGCACTGGGCGTTCAATCTAACTAAACTAACCATTATTTCTGTTAAGATAATTTTACTTTATTAAACAATTACTTGACATGATCTTGCTAGTTTCACTAGCGATCAAAAAAATTTGCGCTCAATACTTTGATAATTCGACATTTTGCTGTATAAATATTTTTTGTTTTTTCAAAAATATTTACCGTGTTTTGCATAAACTAAAGTTTGGTCAACCAAAGCAAGAAATACCACACAAATTGACACTGTAGAGATCTTCATCATGTTTTATAGTTAGCTTAATATAATCTAATAAGTTCTACTTCAGGCGGTAAACAAATCAAGTTAGTTGTTTATTATTACATTCCACATAGAATAACAACACGACAGCCTTCCAAACTATTTGTGGTGGTAGGCGCCAACGTCGTTTCAAACCGAAACATGAGGTTTTATGCAAATCCTTTGCTTGGCCATACCACATGCTACGTGACACTACGACGGCTCAATCCGCAGGTATTCGATGAAAAGTCTAGTGCTCAGTTCATCGCACTCGCTCCCGACCGAAAAACTCGTGAGAACGCCAACAAGATGTTAGTTGCACTAGAAACTTCCTAACACAAAGAAAATTATTAGCGCTACCGGATCTTTTATAGCTGATCGTTTGCAAAGTGCCTTTTTTCTTTGCTTGGCAGTTTTATTGTTACTTACTGCATTTCAGTTTCAAAATATCATTTTTTCAGTGTTGTAAAATTCCACTTAAAAATTTTGTTGATGTGCAGTGTTTTTCGATTCTCAAGAAGTGTTTGCATGATTGGTGCAAGGAAATTTCTTGTCACGAAACAACACAAATTTACCAACAAAATGTGAGATTAATTCACTTCACGTGATGTCAGCACAGCTAACAGATCTTCATGTTGTTTTGTTCTGAATAAACAGTCAGACTGCATGTCTGCAACAAATGTCTGAATCACTCATGGTTATCTGTAGCGCTTTTATTTGTATTCCTTGCGCCTAAGCTACATAGCTGCTGCTAGGATTGCTTTGAAAGCAGCAAAGAAACAACAGCTCCAGAGCAATGGTTCCTAAGAATAGCACCTGAAGACAACTGGGAGTACGCAAAGAATTTTTTAAGGAGCACAAAGAAATCTTGTTTTCGAGTTGTAGACTGACATTTAAAAGTTTTGTTACAAATTTATCGACAAATAATTTATATTTGCCATTTTCACTCCACCACAAGTGAATCTCCTAAAAAACCATCGCCTATTAAAATAGTCCCACGACTTTTGAAATTATTCAGAACGGTAGTGAAAAATACTTTCATTATTTCAACCGGTCAAACGCAGTCAATCAATTTTCAGAAGAAAATTTGAGAACCGATGCATTCTGTAGCCAATGTAAGATAAGTTTTTCATTACTTCATCACCTCCAAGAGCACCATCAAGTCGTTTCATGAAAAGTATAAGGTTGTAAACAGAAATGGGCACGATCTTGATCTTTACTATCACGCTGATTTAGTGATCTGGTCTTGAAAATAATGAGCGGTGCCGCTCGTTGTCAGTGCAGGGGTACGGGTGTCGCGCTAGAATTTCTTGACGGAAGTTTGTAAATCAGTCGCTTGGATGGGAGACTCAAATAGAAAATTTGCTCCTTAGAGCTCTTCCGTTCAAGTTCCTGTCTTGCTTCCAAACTTCTAATAATGACACTTTGAATATACTGTATAATTTTGAAACAGTAGTAGGTAGGCTAGTGTTGATCAGTTGATTTCATCCGTAGATGTAGCCATTTGGATCAGTCCAATAAACGCTGCGCGTGGAAATGGAGGTGACTTGGGTTCACCGTGGTAAAGAGCAGTGGAAAAAATGTTTATAGTTTCGACGTGGGAACATTAGTGAAGAGACTCTAGATGTCAAACGAGCTGAGTACAACAGATGGATCAAAGTCAGCAGTTCTGAAGTTGTTAGCAAAGATTAAGCAATCCCATATGCAATTGCCAGAATAAATGAGACGAACAGGATTAAAAAGATAAAATGAGATCAATTTTTGTGCGAGTTGATGTTGTGCTGAACCGTCATGGATAAAATGGGACGCTAAGGCACATCTTTTTAGTGAATTTTGGGCAAGCCATACATCCAGGGTCGTTGAGAGCCTGTAGGTAGAATTTTGTTGTTGAGAGCCTATGGTAGAATACCTATACTTGGATCCTACCCTACAACTATGAATGAAATTTTTGCCGACAAAACTTTGAAACAGTATTGGCGTTTGCTGGACGGAACGACAAACTTCTTCCTGTTGGAGAGAGCAGCTATGTGCCGACAAACAACGAAAATAATTTGTTCAACTTCACTACGTGGAAATAAGAGCAAAACTTTGTAAATCGAATTGAGTTCAAGTTGCTATGTCTGATATTTAATGGTTCGGTTAGTGTTGAAACAAAAGTATACTTTGTTACATTTTTTTGACTGCGGGTGAGGCAGTTTGAATTTAAAGCAAAAATAACCATATTGGTCAGCATTGTGTTTTTAAGGTTTCCATGTTTTTTATGAATTTACTCTAAAAAGTCAACGTCGCCCAAAGAATTTAAACCAGTGACACTTTTATACATCCTAAGAGAATATTATATTTTTGTGATCGGATGACATGAGGCAAATCAACGCCGCCCGATCTTGTATGATCAATTGTTTATACTGAAGCCACCACAAACATTACTTTTAGATGACATGTTCTCCATTTGCAAACCAAGTAATTGTCCCCCAATGGTATCAAAAAATGTTGAAGCGTTCTTCATTTGACAATTAATAGCGTATTTGAATATAAAAACCAAGGAGTGGTTATACAGTCCAGGACGTTGGACCAAAATCGACAAAACATCGCTTTCAAATATAGTATAGTTGATATCAAGCAGAGATCTTCTAGTAGAGAACCAAACATAAAAGTGCCTGAATTACGATGCCAGAATGATATCCTCGATTTGTATGATGAAGAATTGGTAGCCCTTGGTTATGCTAAACCAGTGCGACAAGACTACAACGCGCATCGTGGGTTTATGACTTCAAATCCCGAGTGCTTTTTTTATTACTGGGTGGTGCACTGGGTGCTTTTCGGAAAAGCACTACAGCACTGGGTGCTTTTCGGAAAAGCACTAAACAAAAAAATATGAGTTTTGAGTTTCATGATGGAAAAGTATGATGTCGGCAATACTGGCAATCGGTCTGAACGCAAATTGTTCTGCATTAAATCTGATGCTTTGTGTGCTTTACATTTATTACTGTAGAGTATAACAATAACATAACTCTTTCCATCGTAGCTTAAATATTTTTAAATTGTCTGTGAAGCTGCTTTAGTTATAAACATATGTATTCTGATCAAAAGATGCATATCTGAGCAACGATAGATCGATCATCATAGCAGAACGCTTAGAGTTTACTCCATGAACATCTGGATATTTTGTAACCAGATCAAGATAACATATATTGAAGAACACAGCCATCGCGTTATGTGCATCTTTACAATAGAAATTTAGCTTAAAGCTTGAATATAAGCATCATTTCTAGTATTCCCACCAACAAATGATCTTAGACTTGCCAAAACAATGGAAGATTAGCATGACAAGAGAATTAGGGCAACCGCACTGAACAGATTCTTTGGTCAGCTCAGGTACCTTTCTGAGGAACTAGTGGTTTTGGCTTTTTTGACCAAGAGGTGCCAGATGACATGAAGCTACGACCAGTTGCAGCACTTGAAAAAGATGGAAATGAAGATTCTTGCAAACCTGCCCTGATGGCAGACTTTTCAAACAACTGCTTGGCTTATTTTGTGACAAAAAACACACCACGCTTCTTCCTAAAAATAAAAATGGATCAAAAGTGTCTAACGGAGGACCTTGGCTTGTGAAATGATCAAAGAGGCTATCTGATAACCAGAAAGTTGGTAGAAGGAATTCAAGTCAAGAATGACACTGCAGAGCGTGAGGTGGCACTTATTCAAGAATAAAACCGGCTTCTAACGCATGATGAAGATCAGCTGCAGTTCCTCATGCAAATTATGACAGAGCATAGGCGTGCTTTTCCTAACGGTAGAAAGAGTACACTACTCACTGGGTAAAAATGAGTGGGTAAACACCTAGGATACACCTGCTTTTGAGCAGCTAATACTCTGTAAAGAGGAGGTCCCAGATGTCAAAAAGCAGCTATTTGTAAAAAACGTTATTGCTCATGCGCAAACTCTAACTGTCCTTTTATCTTGGAGTTTTTTACGTAAAATAGTTTTAGCCTAAAAGGAACACAACTACCTCGGTTTTCATGGTATTTTTTAATGTTTAATTATTACCATGCAATTAAGGACCACCCTATTATACACCTCATAGTAGCCACTGTACAAAGGAGAAATCTTCTTTTCAACAGAAAGGATTACTTTGATAACAACGGGATTGTAGTTTGGGGCCGATAATCCTAAATACGAAATACTAATTTTAATTTTGCCATAATCCAGCACTTTGTGTTGAAGATTGGTGACGGGATGTTTAGCCAGAACCAGATGCACACCATGGAAGACCAGTGCACTCACGATTGGGAAGTGGGACGAATGTTTGATTAAAACAGTTTTAAAATCTAATTTTGTTTAGGAATAGTTCTTCCAAAAAGTCAGGAGCTCGGAGCGGTCGGAAAATGCCTTCCTAAATTCAACGCTGGGTGTACAACCTAACTAAATCAAACATTATTTCTGTTAAGATAATTTCATTTTATCACTTCCTTCCCCCTTCTTTCCAAAACCAATTGCTCGTGAGGATCTTTTCACTAGCGATCAAAAAATTTGCGCTCAAAACCTTGATAATTCGACATTTTGCTGCATACAAATTTTAAATATCTCAACACTATTTATATTTTACCGTGTTGTGCATAAACTAAAGTTTTGCCGATCAAAGCAAGAAAAATCACACAAACTGCCATTACAGAGATCTTCATCAAGTTTTATAGTTAGCTTAATATAATCTCATAAGTTCTACTTGTGACGGTAAACAAATCAAGTTAGTTGTTTATTATTACATTCCACAAAGAATAACAACACAAAAGCCTTCCAAACATTTTGTTGTGAAAGACGTCAACATCATTTCAACCCAAAGCCTGAGGTTTTATGCATGTACTCCGCTTGGTCATGTCTCATGCAACGTGACACTCTGATCGCTCAACCGGCAGGTATTCGATGAAAAATCTAGCGGCTCAAGGAGGGGAGGTTTATTTGGAGGGACTTTAGAAATGTAGGATGTTCAATGTCTCAAATCTAAGATATATAAGCAAATTTGGGCTTACAAATTCAGATTTACCATAAAAATAAACATGACAGATCAAAACGACATATTACACAAACTATATATGAAAACTATTCCTACAACGCAGATTTACTTTTTCGTGACACTTCTCTTGATCAATGCTTAATTCAGAATCTCTCAAAGAATGCCATGGTTTGTATTCAAACTCAAATCACAAAAGCTTATATTTCATCAATTGCTTAACAATGATTGGACGCATATGTACTTGAAGACAACTGGCGCGATGGCGTAGTGGTTAGAGCGTCCGCTTCGCAGTCGATAGACCTGGGATTCTTTTCTTAAGTCGAGTCATACCAAAAGACTTTAAAAAATGGTATTCACAGCTTCCCTGCTTTGCGCTCAGTAAAAATAGGGATAGTGTGGAGAACAAACCGGCAATCTTGCTTGTTGTGTGCTTCAGTAAGACATTTAACGGAATGCCTCTATCTTTATGTGGCCGACGGGTGGTGGGGCCAAGCAGTCCACCCGTCGTGTTGGCCCCATTCTAACTGAAGACTCGCAAACCAAGCGTGAGCGCTAACGCAGTGCTTATACATTTCCCTGCATACTGCTCGCAACAAATAGCTCAAACGACGAAGAAGAAGTATTTGAAGACGAGGTTTCGACATAAGTAAAACCAAGTAGTTGAATTGCATGTTTTGAATTTTAGCAGAAAAGATTTAGTCTCGATTGCTGACCGATGAAAGTCAATAAAAAGTCTATTCGAACTACTAAACACTCGCTGCTATATAATTTTATTTTAACAAAATCATGATTTAAATCTCTAATTACATGTATGTGTAATTTAAGTAAAAAGGTCGTAGTGTAATATCATGGCAGTTCCCATTGTCGTTAAAATATTCCTTGCTGTTTAGGTCTTTGTGTCTCTTGCACAATGCCACTTACAACGTTGTTGATTGCAATATTTGGGCACAAAGACGTACTTACGACTATTTGTTTCCTCCATATCATTTGCTGGATTCATATTCATTTGGAACTATCTTTTCCCATTGATGGAAAACACATAGAATCACCGTTTTGTCTGAAAGCAGCTGATTCTGAAAAATTGTCGCTATCTTGATGATCAAGATCAAGATCACCAAGAAATGTGATCTTGATGATCAAAATCAAGATTGTTTCTAAGATCACTCAGTTGATATGGGACTGGACAAAATGTGAGCAGACGACCAATTCCACACGGTCTGGACTAGAGGTCCAAACTAGAAATAAGCCGAAGTTGGTCTTCATGTAGTGGTGGTCCAATCTCATCCCAATTTAAGAAAAATCAAAATCGCTGTCGTCCAGGGGATGCTCGCTGCTTTTCCCTTTTTTTTATCACCCTGCTATGATAACTGATTACATAGGAGCATTTTTTTCTAATTCTGTTATCGTATCTGCTTTCCCGCATCCTAGCATACCATAATTCTCTTTCCTGCCCATCTTTGTTTACTTCTAACCCGACCTCAATCAGACATCTTCCTCCCTCCTTTACTGGTAGGGCCGTTGAGAAAGCAGTCCGGACCCAGCACCAGCATATATTCCAAGCCCCTTTAACAAGGATTTGGTAAACTGGAGTTGCCGGGTTTCATCCAATTACAAATGAATGGGTGTTTGATATAATTGCTCATAAAATGCTTTTCTTTGTTTGCTTTTATAGCTCCATTCTGATACGAACAAGACGCTGCCTGGCTACTTTCCTATTCAAATAATCAAATTTCTATATGCAGGATAATAAATCAAGCAGAGTTATAATAACATACAGCAAAATGTGTAAGTCAAGAAACAAAACCTGAATAGCATGAATAACATGCAATGCATCACTATCAGTCACCAGTAATCGATAAGTAAAATACAATGTTCTTGTTTGATAGAAATAACAAAACATAGCCGGATTGATGTGAAATGATTTAGTAAAATCTGATCATAAACAAAATGATTGATCCATATGGGATATCTGAGTTTAAAATTAATAGTTGGCATTGCACGCGACGTTTACAAAAATCCGGCCCCCTAACAATTTCCGGGTCTGGTACCAAAAATATTCCGCAGCGTTCATTGTTATCTGTAGAGCTTATGTTCGTATTCGTTGCACCAAAGCTATATAGCTGCTGCTGCTGGAATTGCTTTGAAGGCTGCAAAACAACGACAGCTTTAGTGCAATGGTTCTTAAAAATGGGATCCGAAGATAACTGGAAGTCCGGAAAGTTAATGATTTAATGAATATCTATGACTAAAATACCTTAAGTAAATTTGACGCTCCGTTTGCATACACTTGTTTGTTCAACATAGAATTACTTTTTTTAATCACCAAGACTTCATGAATTTTGGCTTTGCAAGAACTTTGACATTTCTAACTATTTCAAATTGTCTCATGTTATTAGGTTGAGTCTTGCATGAGCTGCATTTTCTTATTATGTTCAAGAAAACTCGTTAAACTCGTTTTCGATGCAGAATGATAACATGGCATTGCTTTCACACAGACAATAACAATTAGCGAATGGATTTACGCACTGATCGACAGAATCGTGTTCATTATTGCAACATGAACAGAGAAACAGCATCTCGTAGTCATTGTGATGTTGTTGGGCTGCTGTCCTTCACGTGGTGCACAGATATCACGATTGCTTCAATACAAACGTTATTCCCATTTGCATTCTTTATGCAAGCACGTGTGTTCAGGTGTTGCTTGTTTGTGTATTTTGTTCAGAATACACATGCTATATCTTGGGTTGTATGATATAATAACGGATTACATCAGTACTTTGCAGCACGATAGGCGAGTTTAACCCATCACCCAATGAACACCCACACCGTTTATTTTTCCGCACATGAGGTGATAATTTGTCAACAATGTGACAACATCAACTTAATGCATATTCACTTTCGTGTTGATTGGTGTTCCAAAGGCGCTTTGTAAGGCAAAACGAAATAATGACGTTGCTTTCAGTCGTTCGCGCCGCCGCATACAACGCAACGAGCTGAGCGCTCAGTTTGCAGCAAACTTCCGTCAAAAACTCCACGATCAATCCATCGTGTCATCAACATCAACAACGATGTTCTTCCCCACAAAGGCAATAAATCGTCAGCAATGTGGCAACGTTGTTCGCTTCCGTGCTGACTATTCAGCGTTATAAACTCGTTTGTGAGGCAGAATGATAACATGGCATTGCTTTCACACAAACAACAACAATTAGCGAATGGATTTGTGCACTGATCGACAGAATCGTGTTCATTATTGCAACTAGAATAGACGTACAGTATCTCGTAGGCATTGTGATGTTGTTGGGCTGCTGTCCTTCACGTGGTGCACAGATATCACGATTGCTTCAATACAAACGTTTATCTCATTTGCATTCTTTATGCAAGCACGTGCGTTCAGGTGTTGCTTGTTTGTTTATTTTGTTCAGAATACACATGCTATACCTCGGGCTGTTGGTTGTGTTAATGGACTATACCAACATAACTTTGTACGGTAGGCAAGTTCATCCCATCAGGCCATGAACACTGATAACGTTTATTTTTCCGCATATGAGGTAATATTTTTTCAACATGGTGACAAAATTTGCTTAATGCATGTTCACTTTCGTGTTGATTGGTGTTCTAAACACGTGGTGTGATACAAAAACGAATGAATGACGTTGCTTCCTATCGCCCATGTCGCCGCATGCAACACAACGAGCTGAGCGCTCAATTTGCAGCAAACTTCCGTCAATAACTCCACGATCAATCCAACATAACAGCGATGTTCTTCCGCATAAAGGCAATAAATCGTCAGCAATGCGGCAACGTTGTTCGCTTCCGTGCTGACTATTCAGCGTTATATACTCGTTTATGATGCAGAATGAAACCATGACATTGCTGTCACATACACAATTCAATTGACGAAATGCATCATGCGCTGATCGACAGAATCGTGTGGATTATTACAACAAGAATAGACGTACAGTATTTTGTAGGCATTGTGATGTTGTTGGGCTGCTGTCCTGCACGCGATGAACAGGTGTTATGATAATTTCAATACAAACGTTTATCCCACTTGCATTCTTTATGCAAGCACGTGTGTTCAGGTGTTTCTTGTTTGTATATTTTGTTCAGAATGCACATGCTACAACTCGGGCTGTTGGTTGTGATAACGGATTACACCAGCATATTTTTGCACGGTAGACGAGTTAATCCCATCAGGCCATGAACACCCACACCGTTTATTTTTGCGCACATGAGGTGATAATTTGTGAACAATGTGACAACATCAACTTAATGCATGTTCACTTTCGTGTTGATTGGTGTTCCAAAGTCGTTTTGTAATGCAAAACGAAAGAATGACGCTGCTTTCAGTCATCTATGCTGCCGCATGCAACGCAACGAGCTGAGCGCTCAGTTGTATTTGTATTTGTATTTGTTCATATTTATCCTCCATTCACGAGAAAGCGAATTGTATCGCTATATTATGGACGGGACGTCCGCAGTCGCTTGGGAGTTGCCATGTTTTGAGGTGTCTGGACCACCTGTCTTCCACATAAAGGCTGAGGCGTCCCGTTAAGTGCCTTGCCCAAGGACACAACAAGCGAACTTGCCGGCTTGTTCACTACAACCTCCCATAAATGCCGAGCGCCAAGCAGGGAAGCTGTGGATACCATTTTTTTAAGTCTTTTGGTATGACTCAACAAGGGGAATGAACCCTTAGTCTACCGACTGCGAAGCGGACGCTCTAACCACTACACCACTGCGCCGGTGGTGTTGCAGCAAACTTCCGTCAATAACTCCACGATCAATCCATCGTGTCATCAACATCAACAACAATGTTCTCCGCATAAAGGCAATAAATCGTCAGCAATGTGGCAACGTTGTTCGCTTCCGTGCTGACTATTCAGCGTTATAAACTCGTTTGCGATGCAGAACGAGAACATGGCATTGCTTTCACATAGACATTAACAATTGACAACATGCTTCATGCGCTGATCGACAGAATCGTGTGGATTATATTTTCTGTTGCATGAGTTTTTTCAATTGATTCTATACAATTTTTGGTCGCTAATTTCAAATCTGCCATCAGTGTTTTTTTGTATGCTTTAAATTCATGCAATCGGATTGTTGTTATTCTTAAATGAGTGATATTTTGTACATATCTTTTGCACATTTTCGTCCAATACTAGTCACTGAGTGGTTCTTTGCATAGCTTTATACTTTTTTGAACTGTTGTCAACATTAGCAGTTTGCTGGTTACTACCAGTACTCTACAGGCTTTCTCATTTTCAATTTGTGTTTAATTCAAAAAATTGATTTTATTTAACCCTTGTACGGCGGCATAATTTTACACTGCTAACAGGCGGCATAGGCAGACTTGTACCGAAATTTATTTTGTGGGAAATTTTTTGTTGTAGGTATACATTCTGAAACACCTGAAGTTGATTCAACCAAAAAGCCTTTCAATAACATGCGACATAATTAAGCACCGCACAACACAACGTTATATGACGTGATAATACATACCGATAAAATTTGAATGTTGAGAATGCAACATGCTTTTAAGTGTTAAGGAACACAGACTGTGCGTTGCAGCAATTCAGCTACTTTAGAGTCAATCAGAAGAAATGTATTACAAATTTAAAAGTGCCAGAACTACAAATGCTAGCCTAATAGAGCTTGATTACGCAAAGCAGTAACTGTTTTCCTTGTGGATAAGCCTTTTAGCCTCTTATGCTAGCCTGGTTAGCCAGTTTTACAGTAGCCAGCCCTTACAGTAGCTTCAGGTATTTCATACAGTTTTCAAAGCTTTTTTACCGTACATTAGCTACCCAGTTACCAGTTTATAGCCTGCTAGCCTCCACCTAGTCACTAGTTCGATACTGTGCATAACTTGTAGCAGTAGCAGTACGGAGCTGCAGTATCAATATCGGCAGGTTTGTAAAATCATACATCTTGATGCCACTGATACCTGGCTCATTTACGATATATCATCTACAAGTTGTTTCAGATGTTTTAGATTACGAGGTATTTTAATTATACTTTAGAAAGCTGTTGAATTTTACCGATTGACTGAATTATTATGAGTGCACTTGGAACTGGATCTAGTAGCCAATATTCACAAGGGCGAGGATTAGTATGCTACGGTCTCAAGACTAATTTTATACTTTTCCTTATCGACAAATTACTTTACGTGATTTTATTTTCATATTTTTTACAGATATACGGATGATGAATTGAGGCAAATGATTGAAGAATCGGATTGTGAATACGAGGAAGGATCACATGTTGCATCCTATGACGAAAACTATATTCCAGCAGCGAATGATGGTACCGGCACTCCAAAAGATTCAAACATCGAGCAAGAAATGATTATAGAGCAAGAAGAAGAATATGACTCTAATAAAAGTGTTGAGGATAATCCTGTGTCTCACAACGTCAGTAGTATCTGGACAGTGAAGGACAAAGCAGAATGGGATAGCAACCCATTACCAAGCACACAAACAAGATCTCGTAACATTCCTATCCGCTCAGTGACTAGTATTGGACGAAAATGTGCAAAAGATATGTACAAAATATCACTCATTTAAGAATAACAACAATCCGATTGCATGAATCTAAAGCATACAAAAAAACACTGATGGCAGATTTGAAATTAGCGACCAAAAATTGTATAGAATCAATTGAAAAAACTCATGCAACAGAAAATATAATCCACACGATTCTGTCGATCAGCGCATGAAGCATGTTGTCAATTGTTAATGTCTATGTGAAAGCAATGCCATGTTCTCATTCTGCATCGCAAACGAGTTTATAACGCTGAATAGTCAGCACGGAAGCGAACAACGTTGCCACATTGCTGACGATTTATTGCCTTTATGCGGAGAACATTGTTGTTGATGTTGATGATACGATGGATTGATCGTGGAGTTATTGACGGAAGTTTGCTGCAAATTGAGCGCTCAGCTCGTTGCGTTGCAGGCGGCGGCATGGACGATTAAAACCAACGTCATTCTTTTGTTTTGCATTACAAAAAGGACGTTGCTTCCTATCGCCCATGTCGCCGCATGCAACACAACGAGCTGAGCGCTCAATTTGCAGCAAACTTCCGTCAAAAACTCCACGATCAATCCAACATAACAGCGATGTTCTTCCGCATAAAGGCAATAAATCGTCAGCAATGCGGCAACGTTGTTCGCTTCCGTGCTGACTATTCAGCGTTATATACTCGTTTATGATGCAGAATGAAACCATGACATTGCTGTCACATACACAATTCAATTGACAAAATGCATCATGCGCTGATCGACAGAATCGTGTGGATTATTACAACAAGAATAGACGTACAGTATTTTGTAGGCATTGTGATGTTGTTGGGCTGCTGTCCTGCACGCGATGAACAGGTGTTATGATAATTTCAATACAAACGTTATTCCCATTTGTATTCTTTATGCAAGCACGTGTCTTCAAGTGTTTCTTGTTTGTATATTTTGTTCAGAATGCACATGCTACAACTCGGGCTGTTGGTTGTGACAACGGATTACACTAACATATTTTTGCACGGTAGACGAGTTAATCCCATCAGGCCATGAACACCCACACCGTTTATTTTTGCGCACATGAGGTGATAATTTGTGAACAATGTGACAACATCAACTTAATGCATGTTCACTTTCGTGTTGATTGGTGTTCCAAAGTCGTTTTGTCGCAAAAAATCACAAACAATATTTTATATTTATATTAAAATAATACTTTTGTGATCTTTTTCAAGTATATTAATTTAGCTGTGACGTATATTTCATTAAGCTCTCTTGCTATAACTACCGAGATCAACTTATTGTATTGTATCGCAAAGATAGTCATATCACTGTACCAAGAGAATGAATAATTAAATCCACGGTATCTCTATATGTTGAATATTTTCTTACCACGTTTGGATCTGAAGCACACTGAACACGAGTCAATTAATAATCAGCGCTGCCTTTTTCTTTGCAGAGCTGTTGACTCGCGTTAGTCCATTCAAGCTATGACCATTCCATTTAAGATCTTGTACGGGCAGTATAATCTTTTGTTCTGAGAATTTACTTTATAAGTTAATAACATTATGTTATTTTGGAAAAGATTTTCTTTGTTTGCTTTTTTATAGCTCCATTCTGATACGAACAAGACGCTGCCTGGCTACTTTCCTATTCAAATAATCAAATTTCTATATGCAGGATAATAAATCAAGCAGAGTTATAATAACATACAGCAAAATGTGTAAGTCAAGAAACAAAACCTGAATAGCATGAATAACATGCAATGCATCACTATCAGTCACCAGTAATCGATAAGTAAAATACAATGTTCTTGTTTGATAGAAATAACAAAACATAGCCGGATTGATGTGAAATGATTTAGTAAAATCTGATCATAAACAAAATGATTGATCCATATGGGATATCTGAGTTTAAAATTAATAGTTGGCATTGCACGCGACGTTTACAAAAATCCGGCCCCCTAACAATTTCCGGGTCTGGTACCAAAAATATTCCGCAGCGTTCATTGTTATCTGTAGAGCTTATGTTCGTATTCGTTGCACCAAAGCTATATAGCTGCTGCTGCTGGAATTGCTTTGAAGGCTGCAAAACAACGACAGCTTTAGTGCAATGGTTCTTAAAAATGGGATCCGAAGATAACTGGAAGTCCGGAAAGTTAATGATTTAATGAATATCTATGACTAAAATACCTTAAGTAAATTTGACGCTCCGTTTGCATACACTTGTTTGCTCAACATAGGATTACTTTTTTTAATCACCAAGACTTCATGAATTTTGGCTTTGCAAGAACTTTGACATTTCTAACTATTTCAAATTGTCTCATGTTATTAGGTTGAGTCTTGCATGAGCTGCATTTTCTTATTATGTTCAAGAAAACTCGTTAAACTCGTTTTCGATGCAGAATGATAACATGGCATTGCTTTCACACAGACAATAACAATTAGCGAATGGATTTACGCACTGATCGACAGAATCGTGTTCATTATTGCAACATGAACAGAGAAACAGCATCTCGTAGTCATTGTGATGTTGTTGGGCTGCTGTCCTTCACGTGGTGCACAGATATCACGATTGCTTCAATACAAACGTTATTCCCATTTGCATTCTTTATGCAAGCACGTGTGTTCAGGTGTTGCTTGTTTGTGTATTTTGTTCAGAATGCACATGCTATATCTTGGGTTGTATGATATAATAACGGATTACATCAGTACTTTGCAGCACGATAGGCGAGTTTAACCCATCACCCAATGAACAAACACGTCGTTTATTTTTCCGCATATGAGGTGATAATTTGTCAACAATGTGACATCAACTTAATGCATATTCACTTTCGTGTTGATTGGTGTTCTAAAGTCGTTTTGTAATGCAAAATGAAATAATGACGTTGCTTTCAGTCGTTCGCGCCGCCGCATGCAACGCAACGAGCTGAGCGCTCAGTTTGCAGCAAACTTCCGTCAATAACTCCACGATCAATCCATCATGTCATCAACACCAACAACGATGTTTTTCCAAATAAAGGCAATAAATCGTCAGCAATGTGGCAACGTTGTTCGCTTCCGTGCTGACTATTCAGCGTTATAAACTCGTTTGCGATGCAGAATGAGAACATGGCATTGCTTTCACACAGACAACAACAATTAGCGAATGGATTTGTGCACTGATCGACAGAATCGTATTCATTATTGCAACATGAATAGAAAAACAGTATCTCGTAGGCATTGTGATGTTGTTGGGCTGCTGTCCTGCAGGTGGTGAACAGATACAGTTGTCCCCGCTTATTAAGCCCACGGTTAATAAGCCCAACCGCTTAATAAGCCCAAAATCGTCCGGTCCGGAATTACTCCATTTATTTCTATACAGGGTGTCCCAAAAAGATGTATACACTCTTTGAATCGTTATAACTTAATCAAGTTATTGATTTTTGCTTTCAAATAAATTGATGCAAAAGAAAGAATAAACATTTAAAGAATTTGTGAGAAAAAATATACAAAAACATATCAAATTAAATCTTAATAACACAAAAGACACTTGGGGCAATTTCAGAATGTTTACAAATTGACGAGTTCACATATGTACTCAAACTGGTGGCAGTTTTGCTCAATACGCTTTTCATATCTTGAAGAAATGGACTTAGAAAAGTCCAGCAACATTTTCTCTGGTATTTTAGCACATTCTTTTTCAATTGCTACTCTCATTTTAGCAATTGTTTTAGGTTTCCTACTGCAAACTTCGTTTTTTAGAAACCGTTGGAAGAAAAGAAACAGTTAGGATGTTCATCTAGTTTACCAGATTTGACACTGGTAAATTTCTTTGTGTTACTGTTTCTAAAAAACGAAGTTTGCAGTAGGAAACCTAAAACAATTGCTAAAATGAGAGTAGCAATTGAAAAAGAATGTGCTAAAATACCAGAGAAAATGTTGCTGGACTTTTCTAAGTCCATTTCTTCAAGATATGAAAAGCGTATTGAGCAAAACTGCCACCAGTTTGAGTACATATGTGAACTCGTCAATTTGTAAACATTCTGAAATTGCCCCAAGTGTCTTTTGTGTTATTAAGATTTAATTTGATATGTTTTTGTATATTTTTTCTCACAAATTCTTTAAATGTTTATTCTTTCTTTTGCATCAATTTATTTGAAAGCAAAAATCAATAACTTGATTAAGTTATAACGATTCAAAGAGTGTATACATCTTTTTGGGACACCCTGTAGATAAAAAACCCGCTTTATAAGCCCAAAACCCCGCTTAATAAGCCCAATTTTCGAACACATTTGCTTAAAACTGAGTGAAAACGCGTCGAAAGTCACATTTCTTTGTCTTGCTTTCGACGATTTCACACTTCGTTACGCTGCTGCCCTAGTTCTTAATTCAACTGTTTCGTCACAGATCGTTTATCTGTGCGGTAATCAATTGGCAAGACAACTGGTGCTCTGAAGATTTTACTGTAGGCTGCTGTATTTTCAAAATGGCGAAGAGACGTGCAGACCTAAGCTTGTCTAAGAAAGCTGAGATTTTAGAAAAGTATAGATCACTGCCAAAATGCAGTCAGCGTGCTGCAGCTGAACAGCTCAACATCTCTCGTGGCTGCCTACGCAATATCCTGCTCAATGAAGCAGAACGTCAGCCTGAAACATCATTGTTAGAAGGAAGTGACCGGAAAAGGCAACGCCATGGCAAGGACCAGGAAGTTGAAGCAGGTTTGTGGAAATGGTTTCAGTTTGCGCAGTCCCGTAACGCTCCTGTAAATGGTCCTATATTAATGCAAAAAGCGGAAGAGATCTCAAAACAACTCGGACATAACGAATTCAGAGCCTCTGAAGGGTGGTTTTATCGCTGGAAGAAACGACACGACTTAAGTTACATTAAACTTCATGGTGAGGCTAGTGAAGCAAATACGAAAGTAACACCCGAGTGGACCAGTTGCAACATGCAAGAGTTGTTAAAAAAGTATGAGCCTGCTAACATCTACAACGCCGATGAGACGGCACTTTATTTTCGTGCTTTACCGGACTCGACTTACGTTGAGAAAGCTACTCGTAAACAGGCGCGTGGCACGAAAGTTGCAAAAGATCGGCTAACAGTACTGATATGCTGCAGCATGACTGGAGATAAACACCGCTTACTCGTTATTGGATTATCCCGAAAACCACGATGCTTCAAAAACGTGCGACCTTCCCAGCTGACTACACTGCTTCTAAGAACGCTTGGATGACTACTAAGATCTGGTCTGAATGGTTGCAAACGTGGGACAAAAGCCTTTGTCTTCAAAAACGAAAAATTGCGTTGGTTGTTGACAACTTCACGGCCCATGGCGATGTAGAGGGGCTTAAATGCATTGAAATTGTGAAGATTCCTCCAAACACCACTTCGCTAATTCAGCCTTGTGATATGGGAGTTATTCGAACGCTTAAAGCATCTTTCCGTCATGAAATGCGAGCCAGAATTATCGACGCTATTGAAGACGGATCTGACGCTACTGTAAATGCGAATGTAGTTGCAAAAAAGCTTTCAATTTTGGATGCTCTGCACATGCTTTCCGGTAGTTGGTTGAGGGTAGCAAGCAACACCATTAGCAACTGTTGGAGGAAGGCCAAGTTTGTTTCAGCGCCGCGGGATCAGGATTTAGAGCAAGAAGAGGCCATTCCGAATCCTAATGGCATGTCAGAAGAATTGTTTGAAGAGTGGGTATCTATGGAAGAGGATGCGAGCGTGTGTGCTGAGCTTACACTAGAGGAGGAAGAAGCAGAAATAATGCAACAAATTGTTTCAAAAAATTCTGATGGCGATGACATTGATGATCAAGAAGAAGATGCTGAGAATGACGAAACTCCGGAAGAAGCAACACCTTCCAGCGCTGAAATGAGATTCTACATGCACCGTCTGCAAATTGGACTGGAGCGGAGAGGATTTGACAAAATGAATGAATTTGAAAAATTGAATGGCCACGTTCAACAGTTTCTACGCCACCAACAACCAATGAGGCAACTTACTCTCGATGTTTTTGCACGGAAATGAATATTGCTTTATCGTAATAAATAAAGAAATTGCTTGTTATCTGTAACTGTTGCGTACAGTATTAATAGATTCAGCAACTTTTAGCCTTAGTACAGTCGACCATATTCATTTATGCGCATGAGAGTGGCGAAAATTTGTCCTCCGGTTAATAAGCCCACCCGCTTAATAAGCCCAAAATCGTCCGGTCCCGAGGTGGGCTTATTAAGCGGGGACTACTGTATAACGATTCCTTCAATACAAACGTTTATCCCACTTGCATTCTTTATGCAAGCACGTGCGTTCAGGTGTTGCTTGTTTGTTTATTTTGTTCAGAATGCACATGCTACAACTCGAGCTGTTGGTTGTGATAATGGCTTACACCAGCATATCTTTGCACGGTATGCGAGTTAATCCCATCAGGCCATGAACACCCACACCGTTTATTTTTCCGCATATGAGGTGATAATTTGTGAACAATGTGACAACATCAACTTAATGCATGTTCACTTTCGTGTTGATTGGTGTTCCAAAGTCGTTTTGGATTTGATTGTAAATGGTTACACACTTCCGAGTTAAGACTAGTCTGGTGCTCATCCAGGCGTTTTACAGGGTGACACAAAAAAACGGTCATCACCAAAATTCGAATAACTTCCAAAGTTTTATTTATATTGACACAAAATTTCAGCTACATTAGGTCACGTCCTGTGTAGCAGACAACTCGAAAATTTCAAGTCTGTACTACAAAACCTCTTTGTTTCACTGGCGCTCAAAAAATGTGCTCGAAATGAGCTCTCCGGCGCTGCAGGCACACTTGGATCCGGCGGGCAAAATTCTCGATGAACCTCCCGCATTCCTCCCTTGGGATCGCTCTTATTGCTGCCTTCAGGTCAGGGATACTTTGGGGGTTGTTGGCATAGACCCGGTCCTTAAGGTATCCCCACAGATAAAAATCTGGGGGCTTCAAGTCCGGTGAATACGGCGACCACTGCGGGTCACACCTGCGGCTGATCAGTCGGTCAGGAAAACGCTGCTGTAGCCATGCCAATGATTCTTTTGAGGTGTGGGGGTGGCACCATCCTGCTGGAACCACTGGAGGACCCTGACGACCTCTCTCCGTCGACCAAGTGCTGTCCAGAACTTGCCAAGCACCTGGACATATCGCTCGGTGTTGATTGTCACACACTGCTCATTGTCGTCCTCGAACCAGAATGGTCCAATGATGCCATGTTTGGAGATGGCAACCCAGGCAGTGCACTTCAGAGAGTGTAATGGCCTTTGCAGTCAGTGCTCAGGGGATGTGCTTCCCCAGAAGATGTTGTTTTTAGAGTTCACGTGACCCGACAACAGAAAACGTGCCTCGTCCGAAAACCAGACATTGTCAAGAAAGTCTGGCACAGCGTCAATCTTGTTGCAAAACCACTGGCACATGATCACGCGCTTCCTCATGTCATCAAGTGTAAGCTTTTGTTTAATCTGTATCCTGTAAGGATACAGGTTGAGATCTGCGATCAAAATTCTCCGCACGGACTCTCGGTTGATTCCAAGCTCCTGACTTCGGCGACGCACAGACTTGCTTGGGCTGCGGACAACAGAGTCTCTGACTGCAGCGACGTTGTGCGGTGTCCTTGATGATTTCGGTCGTCCAGAGTATGATTGTCTGCTAGTATCTTTACGATTGAGGTTAAGCACAGTCCCATGGGTTCTGAACTTGTTGACCCATCTGTAGATCATTGAATGAACAAGAAATTCACGACATCTAAAC
The DNA here is from genome assembly GCA_963675345.1 of Trididemnum clinides. Classification (NCBI taxonomy): domain Eukaryota; kingdom Metazoa; phylum Chordata; class Ascidiacea; order Aplousobranchia; family Didemnidae; genus Trididemnum; species Trididemnum clinides. The sequence continues at coordinate 36,582,476 of OY776292.1, read as the reverse complement.
CGTTCTTTGAATTGCAATTGAGCTGCGTGGATTGACTTCTGCCGAAAATATGCCTCAACTATAAATATCTTTTGCTCAGTAGTCCATGGCATCTCGAGGGTCAAATTTGGTAGACTCTTATAACATTAATACTTATTGGTAAATCTGAAAAATGGAAAGAATTGATTAATTATTTCAAACGTTATTCAATTTTAGGTGATGACCGTTTTTTTTGTGTCACCCTGTACTAAATTCCGGCGAGTTTGGAACGTCGCAAACTAAGCGGATCTATTCTCAGTGAAGAGCAAAATTGTGCGTTAAAATCTTTAAAAGTCGTTTTGTAATGCAAAACAAAAGAATGACGTTGCTTTCAGTCGTTCGCGCCGCCGCATACAACGCAACGAGCTGAGCGCTCAGTTTGCAGCAAACTTCCGTCAATAACTCCACGATCAATCCATCGTGTCATCAACATCAACAACGATGTTCTTCCCCACAAAGGCAATAAATCGTCAGCAATGTGGCAACGTTGTTCGCTTCCGTGCTGACTATTCAGCGTTATAAACTCGTTTGTGAGGCAGAATGATAACATGGCATTGCTGTCACATAGAAAATTCAATTGACGAAATTCTTGGTGGAATGATCGGCAGAATCATGTTCATTATTGCAACAAGAATAGAGAAACAGTATCTCGTAGGCATTGTGATGTTGTTGGCCAGCTGTCCTGCTCGTGGTGCACAGATATCACGATTGCTTCAATACAAACGTTTATCCCATTTGCATTCTTTATGCAAGCACGTGTGTTCAGGTGTTGCTTGTTGGTATAATTTGTTTAAAAAACACATGCTACAACTCGGGCTGTTTGATGAGACAACGGACTACACCAGCATATCTTTGCACGGTAGGCCAGTAACTTCATCACGCCATGAACACAATGCTTTGTAACTTTGTTACAAGACGAAAACGATACATCAAATTACATTAAATTTAAACGATATCTCCTCCTAATTCAATTGTCGTCTATTCAACATGTAAATCAAGTTTGTCATTTCCAATTGCATGTGGTTGAGCCAGACGATCTTTACCTTGTTCATCATATTGAAGATTTTTGTAACATAAATGATATGTTTGAGTAATGGTGTTGGAATGGCATAAAAACCAAAACTTATTGAGATTTGCTTGGTGGTTTCTCATATAAGCAAGGAACTGCATCAAATGCTGCACAAAATAATGAACCCGCTTTAGTTTCATATTTGCCTGGGAATCTTCTACAATCGCCATCATAATCACACTTGAAAGTATATCGTTCGCACTAGTCTTCTCATACTTGGTCCGTTCCACTTTTCGTCATTGTACTTTTTCCAGAAGAATCCCAACATCTATTTTTTAAACATTATTTAGACAAATATTTATAATCCAAAAATCCGTTCGTGATACCAGTTCATCTTCAAACGATGTTTTATTCTGGCCAGAGCAGTAATTTGGTCAAAACCAGTAGGCAATAGACATTATGACGTTTCCGGAGATATTCAACGGTTGATTTCACTGAATCACATTTTATTTGGCTGTGGCCAGACCAAATCTACAGATGGTCAGTGACTTTAATGGAAGTAGTTTTGACAGCGAAGAGTCACAAAACTGAAAACTTCTGAATTCTGTTTTGGCCTAAACATGTATCAGAATAAAAGATAACTCGCTTTATATCATTTGCAAAAGATAAAACAAGCGTTTGACTCTTGCATCTTCGCAGCTTTATATTCCAGCTTGGATTTCATGCCATATGCAGTAGGTAAAATTACTTTTGTCTGGCCGTATGTAATGTACAATTGTATGTTGCAAGCTTCCTGCGATGAAACATGAAACAAAGAACATAGAGTTTTGGAAAAAGCAAACCTTATTTCAAGTCAAATGTCACCGCAACCCTACTTAAGTAAATTTTGTGCTTGAGTAAATGTGAATTTTGTGCTTTAGTAAATGTAAATTTTGTGCTTGAGTAAATGTAAATTTTGTGCTTGAGTAAATGCGGTAACTTTTACTTAAGTAACCGTGCTTGAGTAAGTGCCACTGCAACCGTGTTTGAGTAAAAATAATGGAACTCCTTGTGCTTAATTTTCAGCTTACAAACTTTAAGCGTTCTGCTATGATGATAGATTTATTGTTGTTTAGGTATGCATCTTTTGATCAGAATCCATACGTTCATAACTAAAGCAGTAGTTGCATGCAATTTTTCTGTTTGTGATAAGATGGATTGGGAAAGTCCGGGTGGAGGACATCTCGATGGTATGTTTCAATTACTTTTTAGATTCCATCTGAAATAATACATTTACAGTATGAGCGGCACAGTTCTTTTAGGTTTAAATTTATTTGAACACTACCCTAGACTTTATCTCGCACTTTATTAGTAGGAGCATGTCTTCCTCATTTATGTTGGGCTGCATGTCCGGTTCCTTGTTTAGGCTTAGCTGTATAGGCTACAGTTTTTTCATCCATTTCCATGGTCTTTGGGGAACAAAGCACTACTTACTTTAATTTTTACATCAAAATGTTGGCAAAAAATAATGGAAAATGTTGTTTGCATCTACTGTGTGTTTTTGTCTTTGGTTTCGTTTTGTTGCAACATGATTTGTGATGTAATCTCCTTGTCATTGCCAATCTTCCATTTTTCAGTAGTTTTCAAATAACTCACACCTTTTATTAACTATGGCAAAAAGTAAATACAATGATTGACACAATTGCCACAACAATACAATTTTATTTGCTTTTTTCCATTACTTCACTTCTGTACTGTTGACATATCCTTTTTTCAGATTTGTGTGTTCCTTTTTGAGGCCTTATTGTTTAATTCTCTTGTTTCTGTTTCGCTTTCTACCACGCAATAAAGAATTGAACGTATTTTCTAGCTTTGCCACATCACTTTCCATACCTAGAGCGTCACTTCTATGAGCCAATATTTCAACAAAATTAAGAATTGTTTCTACTGGCAACCAATTTCAGTTCTAAAAGTGCCACTTGTTTAATCAGCAATTATTTTAGTGGTATTGGTTTCAGCTGGCATACTAACATCATCTTCAACGCTACTGGTGCCAGAGTTTTGAAAACGTTGGTAACACTCATCTGACACCGCAACTGCCCAAGCAACTGTTTTTTTGCACTGCCGTTGTAAATTTTCTGTCAAACTTATTTCATCAAACTATTGTTTATCAAAGACATATCTTTGCACATTGGAATGTTACTTTAGTATTTTTGTAATCAAATCAAAACATAAGTTTCTAATCTATGTGACTCCATGTACGCTTTTGAACACTAGACCGATGCTGAGAATCTTTAACTCAATAACCAGCATTTTTACACCGAGATAAACTTCAAAAAATCAATATCTTTATTCATCCTCAAGTTGGAAATCTTTTTCCAGATATCAATCATTTGAAGTCAATTGTTGTACCTATTTTGCGATGATTATAGTGAAGTGTGTTTGCAAATCCTTGTTTTCGCTCTTTCACAACTTCAACACCTGGTTGTTAATGATCAGTTTTATGGTGTCGAATTACAGCCGCGTTTGTTCTTATCTTTATTCCTCACGACTGCAAACCCCATTTGCAGTGCATCTTGCTGAAATCTGACGTAGAATCCCTAAGAGAAGTCCTTTGTGGACTCCCGATTGGGAACCACGGTGTCAAAACACTAGTCTTTGCTTTCAACCAACTATTCGATTCACACGCAGCTATAAAACAGACAGCCTGCTTTACAGATTGCCTGTGATACTTGTCAACAAGTTTTGGAGTGCTTTATATCTCAAGCCGATGGGTCCTCACAATAATACTAAAATGTAATCAGTAAAAGTTTTATTGAAAAGTTAATGTGCCACCAGTTTTTCTATCAACTAGTTTTAGGAGAAATGCTAAGATAAGCCAAACACACATTTTGTTATAAAACAACTGGTTCGAAAGTCCTTATCCATGATGTACGCATCGATAACTTACCTTGATGAATGCTTAATTCAGAATCTCTCGAAGAACGCTATAGTTTATATTCATACTCAAATCACAAAATCTCATCAATTGCTTTACAATGATTCACGCGTTATGTACTTGAAAACAAGGCTTCGATATAAGTAAAACCAAGTAGTTGAATTGCATGATGTTTTGAATTTTAGCAGAAAAGATTTAGTCTCGATTGCTGACCGATGAAAGTCGATAAAAAATTTCTTCGACCTACTAAACACTCGCTGCTATATAATTTTATTTTAACAAAATCATGATTTAAATCTCTAATTACATGTATGTGTAATTTAAGTGAAAAGGTCGTAGCGTTACATCATGGCAGTTCCCATTGTCGTTAAAATATTCCTTGCTGTTTAGGTCTTTGTGTCTCTTGCACAATGTCACTTACAAATATTTGGGCACAAAGACATACTTACGACTATTTGTTTCCTCCATATCATTTGCTGGATTCATATTCATTTGGAACTATCTTTTCACATTGAGGGAAAACACATAAAATCACCGTTTCATGTGAATGAATCACCACATAGAATCATCATATTTATTATTTCTTTTGATAAGGTGATAAGTTGCTCTGCAGACAGATGTTAATTATGCTGTAGTATGCTTATGATATAAGTTCATGTTTGTCCAACTAAATCCTTTGAAATGTTTGAAGATTTTAACAAGAAAAAATGCCTTTTCAAGATACAATAACGCAAAACCAAACTGGGAGTTTAATTCGTATTTCATAATTACGAGTCAGCACTTTATTGTAGTTAGATGCAAAGTGGGCTAACATAAATGCTCTATCGTTAGTGTTAAAGCTGATAGTTTAGCAAATATTTTTCTCATGGAATAGGGAAAAGGATTGCCTGTGCGGTTTCTGGTTGGAAACACACGCCAAATATATTTTTTCAAAAAGTCTGAATATTGCACTGAGCAAATATGGGTCGCTGAATTCAATAATTGACTCTAGACTCGATATATTGAACATCACACATTTCTAAGATCCCCCCAAATTTACCTCGCCCCCACAAAATGTGTTCAGTTAACTGTTTCTCACGGGGATGCTGGCCTATTGCTGTGCAAATTAAAATAATAGTTGATTAATTAATCATCAGCGATATTACCGTTTCAGTCGCCCATGCCGCCGCATGCAACGCAACGAGCTGAGCGCTCAATTTGCAGCAAACTTCCGTCAATAACTCCACGATAACTCCGTCATGCCATCAATACCAACAACGTTGTTCTTCCGTACAAAGGCAATAAATCGTCAGCAATGCGGCAACGTTGTTCGCTTCCGTGCTGACTATTTAGCGTTATAAACTCGTTTGCGATACAGAACGAGAACATGGCATTGCTTTCACAAAGACATTAACAATTGACGAAATACTTCATGTGCTGATCGACAGAATCGTGTGGGTTATTGCAACAAGAATAGACAAACAATATCTTGTAGGCACTGTGATCGTGTCGGCCAGCTGCCCTGCACGTGGTGAACAGATATTATGGTAACTTCAATACAAACGTTATTCCCATTTCCATTCTTTATGCAAGCACGTGCGTTCAGGTGTTGCTTGTTTGTATATTTTGTTCAGAATACACATGCTAAATCTTGGGCTGTTTAATGTGATAACGGACTACACCAGCATATCTTTGTACGGTAAGCAAGTTCAACCCATCACCCTATGAACACTGACAACGTTTATTTTTCCGCATATGAGGTGATAATTTGTCAACAATGTGACAACATTAACTTAATGTAAGTTCATTTTCGTGTTGATTGGTGTTCTAAAGTCGTTTTGTAATGCAAAACAAAAGAATGACGTTACTTTCAGTCGTCCATGCTGCCGCGTGCAACGCAACAAGCTGAGCGCTCAATTTGCAGCAAACTTCCGTCAAAACTCGACGATCGCTCCATCATGCCATCAACACCAACAACGTTGTTCTTACGCAAAAAGACAATAAATCGTCAGCAATGCGGCAATGTTAACTCAATGCAAGTTCGCTTCCATGCTGCGATGCAGAATGACAACATGGCATTGCTTTCAAATAAACAATAACAATTGACGAAATGCTTCGTGCGCTGTTCGACAGAATCTTGTTGATTGTTGTAAGAAGATTGGATGAACAGTATTTGGTGGGCAATGTGATGTTGTTGGCCAGTAGCCTTGCACGCAGAGCACAGGTATTGCGATCGCTTCAATGCCATTCTCACTATATGCTATCTTTGTATTCCTTGTTTGTTTATGTTGTTTATAAAACACATTGTTTATATTGGTGCTAACAATTTATTGTTGAGCATAATAACGAAAATATGTTTAACAAATTCAATCGTTCACAGCGCTTCATATAGCTTTTGTTAGGATCTATGTACAATTATTTACAGTATTAAAACTTTCGTTGAACGAAAACACAAATAACACAACACCACTTGAAAATAGTCATTGTAAATAACTGTAAAACTTCATTCTGCATTTTAAATAACTGTCTCGTTACCACCAGCAAAAAGTTTGATAAAAGAAACGATTGCCTCTTGGGAGTTAATCGGATTTAAAGTTATGTAAATGATAGTATAAAACAAACCAAGAAATCACTGCCAAGTTTAGTGCTAATTTGTGTAGTGAAATGATTTAATGAATATCTATGACTAAAATACCTTAAGTAAATTTGACGCTCCGTTTGCATACAGTTGTTTGTTCAACATAGGATTACTTTTTTTAATCACCAAGACTTCATGGATTTTAGCTTCGTAAGATGTTTGACATTTTCTAATTATTTCAAGTTGTCTCATGTTATTAGGTTGAGTCTTGGATGAGCTGCATTTTCTTATTATGTTCTTTAATGACACTTTCACCTGACTTCGAAGTATTCAAGTGCTCCCCTGCTCCTATTCTCGAATGTCTTGCGGAAGAACCGATGTACGTGACGTTCACATCGTGTGAACAGGTAAACTTATAAACGACCTTTGAGTTTAATACTGGAAGTCTATGGCAATTGAAAGAGAAGTATTCCTGCACTTATTTGGTTTTGTAGATGATTGTAATTTCAGTTTCAAACCGTTTTTTATTAGTGATTAAAATTGAATACCGAATTTTTTTGGACAAAACAATAAGTTCTTTCCCGGTCTTGTTGTTTGTTTTTCATATCGAAATCAGTATAAAATTTTGTTAACAATGGAATTGGATAGCCGTTACTGTTAAAAAGATTTTTCAGGTAAGCGCCTTCATTTTGGAAGAGATCGGTTTTGTTCTATTGAGAACACAAAAACTAAGATCTGTTTTGAAAATTTTGGGACAAAAGCATTGCAATTTAACAATGGTTTAGTGTAGGAAGATTTCCTCCATGTACAGGTATTAAATTTATCCGAGTCAACTTTTACTTTTACTTTTACCACCAAAAACGATATTAGAGTTTTAGCTTGTTCTAAAATAAACTTAATAATAAGGTGCTGAGTGTTAAGCTTATCTAGAAGTTTGGTGCATGATTGGTCATCAACAAATATTCCGAAAATCTTAGATGGATTTTGGGAGATGATTCCAGGTCATTGCATTAAAGTTGATTTTCAATATAATCCATGAAGTAATTAGCCAGTGTTGGTCCTAGTGAGCAGTCCATAGTGACGCTACCAAGTTTGTCAGTGGGTTTAAGCCATTTGATACTCAGCAGAATCAAACTACCGAATCCCACACTGACATAAAGCAGATACGAGTATGTGTAGATCACATTTTTTGACGCGCTGAAACAGAAAAGTTCAGAAAATTGTAACATGCATCGTACTGCGGTTTCTTGGTGTGCACCAAGAATTTATATTCGAATCAATAATGTTATCTCGGTCTCCGGGTAGTAATAGCGAAAAAGAAATTATGATGCAGTGATTTCTGGTAATTTCAATACTTTCAAAAACATACAGCTACTGTATTAGCCCCTGTAAATTCTAAAATTATGTAACCGTGCAGCAAAGAACCTATGTTTCAAGTCATCACTCGCTGCTAGATAATTTTATTTTAACAAAATCATGATTTAAATCTCTAATTACATGTATGTGTAATTTAAGTAAAAAGGTCGTAGCGTCATATCATGGCAGTTCCCATTGTCGTTAGGATGTTTCTTGCTGTTTAGGTCTTTGTGTCTCTTGCACAATGTCACTTACAAATATTTGGGCACAAAGACGTACTTACGACTATTTGTTTCCTCCATATCATTTGCTGGATTCATATTCATTTGGAATTATCTTTTCACATTGAGGGAAAACACATAAAATTACTGTTTTATGTAAAAGCAGCTGATTCTGAAAAATTGTCGCCATCTTGATGGTCAAGATCAAGATTACCAAGAAATGTGATCTTGATGATCAAAATCAAGATTGTTTCTAAGATCACTCAGTTGATATGGGACTGGACAAAATGTGAGCAGACGACCAATCCCCCACGGTCTGGACTAGAGGTCCAAACTAGATATAAGCCGAAGTTGGTCTTCATGTAGTGGTGGTCCAATCTCATCCCAATTTAAGAAAAATCAAAATCGCTTCTGTCCAGGGGGATGCTCGCTGCTTTTCCCTTTTTTTTACCACCCTGCTATGATCACTGGGTACATAGGAGCATTTTTTCCTAATTCTGTTATCGTATCTGCTTTCCCGCATCCTAGCATACCATAATTCTCTTTCCTGCCCACCTTTGTTTACTTCTAACCCGTTCTCAATCAGACATCTTTTGTGTTGTTATTCTTTGTGGAATGTATCAATAAACAACTACCGGTAACTTGATTCGTTTACAGTCACAAGTAGAACTTATTAGATTATATTAAGCTAACTATAAGACATGATGAAGATCTCTACAGTGTCAATTTGTGTGGTATTCCTTGCTTTGGTCGGCCAAACTTTAGTTTATGCAAAACACGGTAAAATAATGATATTTTTGAAAAAACAAAAAATATTTATACAGCAAAATGTCGAATTATCAAAGTATTGAGCGCAAATTTTTTGATCGCTAGTGAAACTAGCAAGATCGTGTCAAGCAATTGGTTTAATAAAGTAAAATTATCTTAACAGAAATAATGGTTAGTTTAGTTAGATTGAACGCCCAGTGCTGTATATAGGAAGAGACTTTCCTCAAGAGCTCCGAGCTTCTTGCTTTTCGGAAGAACGATTCCTAAACAAAATTAGATTTTAAAACTGTTTTTATTCAAACATTCGCCCCGCTTCCCAATCGTGAGTGCACTGGTCTTCCATGATGTGCATCTGGTTCTGGCTAAACATCCCGTCACCAATCTTTCAAACAAGGTGGCAAAATTATGATTTGTGTTTCGTATTTAGGATCATCGGACTCCGCCTACGAACCCATCTTAATCACAGTAGGCCTTACGGTTCAAAAGATGGCTCCTCCTGTTTACTATAAACACTATTTGGTTCATAATGTTCCTGAAGGATCTACTCTTTTTTATGTGATGAATATGGCGAAGAACCAAGGATTTACGTGAGATATCAAGTAATGCGTCAACAAATTCTTTTTTATGCAAAATCAACCAATAGTTCAGTTGAAAATATACTTGTAAACCTCACATATTTAAATCAAGTTGTGGAAAGATCACAGCTTCACAGACAATTTAAAAATATTTAAGTTACGATGGAAAGAGTTATGTTATTGTTATACTCTACAGTAATAAATGTAAAGCACACAAAGCATCTGATTTAATGCAGAACAATTTGCGTTCAGACCGATTGCCAGTATTGCCGACATCATACTTTTCCATCATGAAACTCACAACTCATATTTTTTTGTTTAGTGCTTTTCCGAAAAGCAAAGTAATAAAAAAAACACTCGGGATTTGAAGTCATAAACCCACGATGCGCGTTGTAGTCTTGTTGCGTTAGTTTAGCATAACCAAGGGCTACCAATTCTTCATCATACAAATCGAGGATATCATTCTGGCATCATAATTCAGGCACTTTTTTGTTTGGTTCTCTGCTAGAAGATCTCTGCTTGATATCAACTATACTATATTTGAAAGCAATGTTTTGTCGATTTTGGTCCAACGTCCTGGACTGTGCAACCACTCCTTGGGTTTTTTATATTCAAATACGCTATTAATTGTCAAATGAAGAACGCTTCAACATTTTTTGATACCATTGGGGGACAATTACTTGGTTTGCAAATGGAGAACATGTCATCTAAAAGTAATGTTTGTGGTGGCTTCAGTATAAACAATTGATCATACAAGATCGGGCGGCGTTGATTTGCCTCATGTCATCCGATCACAAAAATATAATATTCTCCTAGGATGTATAAAAGTGTCACTGGTTTAAATTCTTTGGGCGACATTGACTTTTTAGAGTAAAATCATAAAAAACATGGAAACCTTAAAAACACAATGCTGACCAATATGGTTATTTTTGCTTTAAATTCAAACTGCCTCACGCTCAGTCAAAAAAATGTAACAAAGTATACTTTTGTTTCAACACTAACCGAACCATTAAATATCAGACATAGCAACTTGGATTCAATTCGATTTACAAAATTTGGCATCACTTATAGTCTATTTAGGACGCTCATAAGGAATTAGCCTCTCTCCAGACACGCATGAACTTGCAATAAACTTATGATGTATATATTTATCTCTTTGTAGAATAGATCCTTCTTTCGATTCTAGAATCGATTCTAACAACTGCTAAAACAATGGTGCTGTCACAGCCTAGTGGTTACAAGGTTTTACAGGTATAGTAATGCAAGAGGCTAGCGATGCACTTAGCAAAACTACAGACAGTGACACTGTTTCGACAAACCCCAAACACGGAGCCTACGTTACAACTATAAATGGAATTTATGCAGACCCTAATTTGAAACAGTTTTGGCGTTTGCTGGACGGAACGACACTACAACCTCTTCTTGTTGGAGTGAGGAGCTTTGTGCCGACAAACAACGAAATTATTTTGTTCAACTTCACTACGTGGAATTAAGAGCAAAACTTTCAATTAGTTTGCCAATAAATGTTCGGTATACAATCTTGAGTTTTTGCGATTTGACGTTTATACTCAAGCCAAAGTTTTGTCTGCAGTCTCATAGATCGCTAGAGTGTGCAATTCGAGTAAAATCATTCAGAATAAGTAATGTATGTAACCCGTTGAATTAGGGTTGCTGCAATCAGGTGCGGGCACTGTTCAACTGTGCGGCAGCTGGACAGCTCAAGTTAATTACATTCAAGTAAACAGGTTTGACCATGTGTGAATTCACAATTACGACATGTATCAAGCTTTATTTATTCTATCGCTAATCCTTTATAACTTTAAAACTGATGAGGTGGGCGTTTTACCACATAAAGTAAGAAAAAACGCTCATCGCCAAACAATAATCTGCCCACAGTGGCCGTTTAACCCCATCATCTCACTAATGAATGTTACTAATGGCGGGAGTATAACATCCAAACAGCATACGTATCAACCTCACTGCGAGCTTGCTATGATATAACGCCCCACACGACACTTCCTTAGTGACTGACACTTTCTCGAGAGCATCGTTTGACATTGCATAGTAAACATGCTTGGAAAGACTGGGTAAGTTCAGATTGAAGACTTTCTTTCTTACGAACACATTTAAATTTAAATAAAAGTATTTAAGAAGTTACGCTTTTTAAAACAGTCCCAGACGTCACAAACTCTAATGACGTTATGTTACGTCACTTCAAGAGTAAAGTGCTTGGCCCCATCACATGCTTGCCATATGTAGGTGGATAAATGCCTCAAGTGGTTTTCCTAATGTCACAACGAACTAGTTACCTTTTAAATAATTTACTTCATGAATAACAATTATTATTTTTGCAAAAAGATCACAAACAATATTTTATATTTATATTAAAATAATATTTTTGTGATCTTTTTCAATTATATTAATTTAGCTGTGACGCATATTTCATTAAGCTCTCTTGCTATAACTACCGAGATCAACTTATTGTATTGTGTCGCAAAGATAGTCTTATCACTGTACCAAGAGAATGAATAATTAAATCCACGGTATCTCTATGTGTTGAATATTTACTTACCACGTTAGGATCTGAAGCACACTGACCGCGAGTCAATTAATAATCAGCGCTGCCTTTTTCTTTGCAGAGCTGTTGACTCGCGGTAGTCCATTCAAGCTATGACCATTCCATTTAAGATCTTGTATGGGCAGTATAATCTTTTGTTCTGAGAATTTACTTTATAAGTTAATAACATTATGTTATTTTGAAAAAGATTTTCTTTGTTTGCTTTTTTAGCTCCATTCTGATACGAACAAGACGCTGCCTGGCTACTTTCCTATTCAAATAATCAAATTTCTATATGCAGGATAATAAATCAAGCAAAGTTATAATAGCATACAGCTAAATGTGTAAGTCAAGAAACAAAACCTGAATAGCATGAATAACATGCAATGCATCACTATCAGTTAACAGTAATTGGTAAGTTAAATGCAATGTTCCTGTTTAATAGAAGATAACAAAACATAGCAGGATTGATGTGAAATGATTTAGTAAAATCTGATCACAAACAAATGGAGTGATCCATATGGGATATCTGGGTTTAAGATTAATAGTTGACATTGCACGCGACGTTTACAAAAATCCGGCCCCCTAACAATTTCCGGGCCTGGTACCAAAGGTACCCCGCAGCGCTCTGTAGAGCTTATGTTCGTATTCGTTGCACCAAAGCTATATAACTGCTGCTGCTAGAATTGCTTTGAAGGCTGCAAAACAACGACAGCTCTAGAGCAATGGTTCTTAAAAATGGCATCCGAAGATACCTGGGAGTCCAGAAAGAATTTTATAAGGGGTGCGAAGAAATCTTGTTTTGGATTAGTAGAGTAACATTTTACAGTTTTGTTACGAATTTATCCACGAATAATTTAAGAGTAAAGGGTTAGTGAAAAATACTTTTATTATTTCAAACAAGCAAACGCAGTCCGTCAATATTCAGTAGAAAGTTTGAGAACCGATGCACACTGTAGCCAATGTAAGCTAAGTTTTTCATTACTTCATCACCTCCAACAGCACTAACAAGTCGTCTCATAGAAAGCATATTCCATGTAAATACTGCTCAAAGTATCGCTCATTATCAGTGCAGCGGTACGAGTGTCGCGCTGGAATATCTTGACGCAAGTTTGTAAATCAGTCGCGCCGATGGGAGACTCAAATAGGAAAATTTGCTAATTTGCTCAAATAGGTATATATTCCCAAACGACTCGATTTTCAAGTGTTAACTTTAAATGATTGGTTTTTCTGAGCGCAAATTGTTTCACTGCGTAAACACGCACAAGTTGAACGCGAAAGTAAAAAATGCATGATATAGCTGTGGGATCTGTCAGATGTCATATTAGCATCCGATGGTCGTCGCGCAGCCGTAGAATCAAACGTACGATTGCACATTTAGTTCTCATAAGGATTGCGCGTCGAGACCATAATAGCTGATTAAATTATCATCAGCAATATCACCATTTCAGTCGGCCATGCCGCATGCAGCGCAACGAGCTGAGCGCTCAATTTGCAGCAAACTTCCGTCAATAACTCGACGATCAATCCATTTTGCCATCAACATGAACAACGTTGTTCTTCCGCATAAAGGCTGTAAAAGCATGCCCGAAAGTTATGCTTCTACAGGGAAGTGATAATAAACGTGTCTCGTCTCTCTTCGATAAACAAAAAGTCCAATGATAGTTAACCAAGATATATTGCGAACAAATGAGTTGATGAAGGGAACAAATGAAAGGTGATGGCGAGAGAAACGGTTTTCTGCAATAACAAAAACATATAGACCAAATGCACGACCCGGTAACAGCGCTAATTAAGCAAGTTGTATAGTTTGTAGAACGGGAAAAACAGAATCATCCAACTATAGATTTCGAACACGGAATATAATTACTCCAAAATTGCTTCATGCAGTATGAATCACAGATTTCAGAACAATAAACGTATAGGACTTACCTAACAATAATCAGATTTCGATACAAATTAACAACTTCGTAGCGGGACGTAATCTCCACTTGGAGCAGCAACATCGCAAACAGGATAAATACCAATAACAGAATGACAGGCAACTCGCACTGTCAAAAACGCACGTTTCCAAAACAGAGGTCATTAAATTGAACAGGCAAGCTTATATACGAGCTTCAAAACTGCTTGCCAAATTTCTGGTTTTCAGGTAAATTACTCACAATCAAACGCGAGATTCTTAAAACTTTAAACTTTGCAAGATAACGCTAGATTTGAAGTTATGAGTTCGATTACCGTGTCGTGCCACTAAAATAAAAAAGCCTTACAAATAAAACAACGTGAAAAATATTTTACAAAGGCAATAAATCGTCAGCAATGCGGCAACGCGATTCGCTTTCGCGCTGACTATTCAGCGTTATAATTCTCGTTTGCGATGCAGAACGAGAACAAGGCATTTTTTTCACATAAACAATTACAATTGAGTAAATGCTTGATGGAATGATCGACAGAATCGTGTTGATTATGCAAGAAGAATAGATAAGCAGTATCTCATAAGCAACATGATGTTGTTAGCCAGCACTCTTGCACGCGGTACGCAGGTATTACGATTGCTTCAATACTAATCTCCTTATATGCTATTTTTGCATTCCTTGTTTGGTTATAATACCCGTTGTTTGTATTACTACCAACAATTCATCGTTGAACAAAAAATATACTCAACAAATTCAAACGTTTTCGGCGCTACATATCGCCTTCGTCAGGATCTACATACAATTATTTACAGTGTTAAAACTTTCATTGAACAAAAACACAAATAACTTGATAATAATCATAGTAAAAAATGTAAAACTTCATTCTGCGCTCTCAGTAATTGTCTAGTTACTGCTAACAAAGAGTTTGATAAAAGAAACGATTGCCTCATAGGAGTTTTTTGGATTTGAGATTATGTAATGAATCATATAAAACAAAACCCAGAAATCACTGCCAAGTTTATTGCTAATTTGTTTAGCAGTTGGCAAGGACGCCGGAGCCGCCTTTTTTAAAAGGAAAAGAGCCATCAGTCCAGAGTACCACATCATGAGGGGGAAAGAGTCACGGTGAGCGAGACCCGCGCCTTGGTGAGACAGAGGGAGATCAGAGCGAGATCATGAAGAGGAAAGGGTAAACTCCACCGTGAAGAAAAGGGGGTTCCAAGTAGGATAGAGAGGGCAAGCAAAAAGAGCCTCACTATGGGAAGTAAAAGGAAGATTGAGCTGGTAAGTGGACGCAAAAGCTCTCCAGGACGATTTGCAGAGTCGTGGTTTCACTCCAAGTCTGGCCAAACCTGAAATAGGAAAGGAAGTTGGGAGACGAAGAGCCCGCTCATAAGATGAAAGAGTGAAATGAGTGAGGTTGACTCGTAGGGGAAGTAGAGAAGCCTCAAAAGGGAGAAGTGGGTCAGGGGAGGACGAGAGGCAGCCGGTGATGGCGCGACTGACCGCTCTGTGGAGGCGTTCCAATTTGGTGATATTGGTAGCGCTTAAAAAAGGAAACCATCCGCGTGAGGCGTATGTGATAAGGGGCCGAAGAAAGCTTTATACAGAAGAGAGAGGGACTCCTTAACCCTATTTGGCCCGGGGGGGGTCGATTCGACCCACAGCAAATTAAAACTGTTGTAACTTAGCGACCGCTTGAGATAAATTTTTGAAATTTTTTGACTTTTCCTAAAATTTATCTGGCTTTTGGTTGGTTATAAACTGACAAAGATATTTTTTGTAGTTTTGACTTAAACATAGCAATTTCGAAACCCACTCGGGCAAATTTCTTCATCGATTGCTTTTGTATAATAAAGAAAAAAAGGAGAAAGAGCGCACACGCAAAACCGTGACGAGCTACGTAAACCACAGAGCTTGTTTGAAGTGAAGCACTGACTGTAAAACTGTACCGTTTCTTAGAAATCTTTCTTCTCAAAACCTTTTCGCTGTGAATGGCAACTCTTAATTTGACAAGCCAAAAACATCAAGGTGTTTTCAGATACACGGCTATTTTGTAACTTTTAGTTAAATAAATAATACCTTCTTGACGCTAGACCATAACCTACCGATAAAGTAATGCAAGCAAAAATTTCGTAATTTTGATACTTGACAAATGCAACAAAGCAAAAAGAATTGTTTTCAAGCGCAAAGCCAGAAAATAAATTTGGCGGCGTGATAACATAGTTTGCGCTTTTCATAATGATTTGTAATGTTGTTACCAATTAAAATTGGGGATTGGTTGGTGGGAGAGCAACGAGCGCACTTGCAATTTTTATTGGATGGAAAATATGCAGTGGTAGACTAAGGGACGCAGGGCGACAGTTAGCAAAATTTAATTTAGGAGTTTTATAAAACTTGATTTCCGTTGCTTTACGAGTAAGCTGTTAGTAATTAATTGAATACCGAATTTTTATCAGCAAATACAAATCCAAAACGCAAGAAGCCCATCGTGAATCACAAAATTTAATTTTTTTTAAGGGGAGAAGGAACTGTGAAATATCTCCTGAGTTTGTGACCAACACCAAAATATTTTTCTGTTGACCGCGTGACAAAAGCAATGTGTTTGTATTCTACATCTACACACTTCCAAAAGCAAATGAAGATTTTTTTCCGTGTTCTTTTATCCACTTTTATAAAGACGCCTCTGGTAAAAGCATTACGTTTCCTGCTGCATGGCCGAGCAGAATGGCATTTGCATTGAAGTTGACGTTTCAAGTTCAAACTACAGCTTGCGTCAACTGTCACAACATTATAAGATTGAATGCTGACTCAAATATCGTCTTGTCATTTCCATTCTTCTAAACCAGAGATGGGCAAACTTTTTAGTTGGAGGGTAGCATTGACCATTCAAGAGTTAGCCGAGGGCCGCATCGACCATTCAAGAATTCGCCGAGAGCCAATGCGTAAAATCTTGTAATAGCTGTATGCAATGCAAGAGCTTGCAATAGCCTAAAATCTTGCAATAACTTCTTGCAAAGACGTATTGCAGGGCTTTGATAATGATGGCGTCCAAAAACAAAGATCATCACTCTTTATTTGGACGGAAAATGCGTCAGTTCAAACTAAGAATTGCGTAGCGGCTCTTGCAATGATGGCTTCTATCGTTTTTGGCTCTTCAATACGGCAAGTGCGGCCAACCCTTTCTTACTGAATTGAATTCATGGAAGTTTGTATAAGTTTGGAGGGCCGCACAAAATGCTCTGGCGGGTTATTATGGGGGAGTATTGGTGTTATTATGGGGGAGAGGATAAAAAATAGGCTACGTAGGTCTATTGTTGTAGCACAAACTTGATAATAAAACAAATTAAAGTTTACAATCGTTTGATATAACAGGCTTTTTGTAGCAAATCCAAAACTGAAGTTTGCCGGAGGACTTTTTTCATATGACTCGTCACATTCACACGCAGACTTGGACAACAAAATATGCGTGATTCTAGTTGGCTGATTCGGTGAATTGCAGCCAAAAGTCGCTAATTCTACTCTAATTTGAAAAATTCCTAATTGCAATTCTAATCTCATTTCGAAAAAGTTCCTGACCGAAGAGTCGGGTGTGAAAAATAAAAAGATCTTTTATGTTAGGGATCAGAACCACCTTCGAAAGCATTGGCACTAATTGGAATGATTTACATGCGAGGCTTACTAGGACAAGCACATCAAAGCACTAATGCGATGTTCCGTGAAATATTTGGCAATCCAGTTTTTAGTGCAGCTAAGTCAAGGAATAGATTTAAATTTTTGATTGCCCACATATTACTTGATGATCATACAACGCGTCCTACTCCTTAGCAATACGATAGATTTCCACCTTTCCCAAAATTTTTGAAGAATTTAACAAAAACTGTGGGAAATTTCTAGTTCCTAATGATTATTTGTCGCTGGATGATACTTTTTATCCTACAAGAACACAAATCAGTTTCAAACAATTTAATCCGAGCAAACCAGCCAAGTATGGAATGCTGTATAAATCAATCAATTCTTTTCGCTATCCATTTGTCTTTTCAACTGTTGTGTATTCTGATAAGCCAAAAGCAGAGCCGACATCTTACTACACTCCTGGGATGTCACGAACAATAAAATATCTAATTCAAAATTTGGAATGCCACACAAATTTAGTGGCAAGAAGCATGTTATATGACAGATTGTATACTTCAATACCAATGGCGCTGTGGCTGCCTGACCGCGGAAAAACTTCTGTAGGAACTTTACAATCAAATAGAAAAACAATTCCAGCCGAAATTAGAGAAATCAAAGACCGAGAAACAAACTCATACGAGATTTATTGGGAAAAGAATAACGTCATATTAAATCTACACTCGTATGTGGTAAAAGCAAAAAGTGAACAGTGCCACCGCTACTTGCAACTACAAAAGATGACAACAAAAGCAAGCCCGCTATTTACAAACTATACGACTTTTCAAAAGGCGAAACAGACATCATTGACCAAAAAAATGGGGTACTACAGTTGTACATCGAAATCAAAGCGCTGAACTATGAATGCATTTTGATACGTTTTGAACACATGTCGAGTGAACGCCAGCACGATATACCGGTATGCAATGAACAACGATCTGCAGCCTCGAAACATAAAATCTGTAGATTTCGGATTTAATCTAGCTATGTCTTTGATTCACCCACATATAGCACAACCAACTTTAATTGGTATAAAGTCTTCTGTGGTTCGCAAAATTGAGATAGTGCTGGGGAAAAAAATATCCTCCAAAATGTAAAAACGTTAAGTGGCTTTTTCCTCATCAAAGTCAAAAACGAAGGTGATACGATGCATGTATCAGTAAGACTAAAGGAAAACGATCAAAAGAAAAGAAAAACAAAATTTATAAGCAACTGAGCCAGGGCCAAAAATGCGCAAAGCCTTTGTGCAATAAGCGTCTTATTCGCATTTACGATTTCTCCTTGCAAGATTAAAATGTTGTTAGGCTTACACTTACGGATAAAATTGCACTGCCGTAGTTGTTTTTGAAGCATACAAGCGTATTGCTGCTTTTGACGATGATATATGTATTGTTGATATTACCCGTAAATTTAATGTAGTGTTCCCGTATTTTCGTATTAGACGATAAATTATAAGCAGAAACAGCATGACTGCGTACTAGCTAATCCAGAAATAGCTTGTTTCACATTTCTAATGTATTCTGTTAATTGCAAGAGATTTTTTAATTAATAGCTATAAATTCACTAACGCCTCAAAGCACAAGTTACGATGATAAAGCTCAAATTGGTGACATTATAATTGATCCCAGTGGGATATAAAATTGTAAGGACCGTATAAATATCATATAACGCCTCCAGAGGGAAACAAAACTGCCGTATTGGTGTTATCATAGTGAGAGGGATAAAAGATAGGCTACATAGACATATCGTTGTAGGACAAACTTGCTATTAAAAAGAATCAAAGTTTACAATCATTCGATGTCACAGGTTTTTGTAGCAAATTCGAAACTTAAGTTTGCTTGAGCACTTTTTTATGCAACTCGTTACATACGCAGATTTGGACAACTGATTAATTCTAGCTGGCTAATTCGGTAAATTACAGCAAAAAGTCGCTAATTCTAATTTAAAAAAACTAAAAGTCTCTTATTGTAGTGTAATATAAAAAATCCCTAATTTCAATTCTAATCTAATTTTAGAAAAGTTCCTGACCGTAGAGTCGAATCTGAAAAATGACAAGAACCTTTTTTATTATTTGCGAAAAGTTTGGCCGAAAATCAAAATCGAAATTAGGTGATCTCCAAAAAGAAAAAAGGTCTTCACAATGATTTGATGGCAAAAATGAAAAAGTCTTAGAATTGTCGCAAATACAAAGTGGTTTTGCGAAGATGTTTAAATGGCATCAAAATTCGCTTGGTAATTAAAATTTCAAACTAATTCCAGAAAAACTGGAAAGCTCTAATTCTAATTCCGATTCCACTTAATTTGTGATAATCAGAAAAGCTCTCATTTTATTCTACCCTAATTTGAAAAAAACATTAATGCTCTATATCTAAGTTTAATTTTATTTGAAAATGCTAAAAAAAATTTAATCGTCCAAGTCTGCATACAAGGATGGGAGGGGCTTACAAAAACGTCGTATAAGGGAGAGGAAAGAATAAAAGAGCCATATGATTCGTGAGCATTCCTTAATTTGAATGAGATTTATGTCTTGATCAATAAAAATATTTATGCTTGATGAGCAAGCATAGCTTGCATCTTTTGTCTAAATGAAAAAAGTAATAATTTCATAAAGCTAAGAAATTTTTGTCGTTGAAATGCTATTTGACACCCTGTTTCACATTTACAAACAGTCAATTCAAATTACAAAAATCTAGCTGGAGATATGGCGTATGGCGAGTAGTCCAACATAAGAAATGTTATACAAACATCACGGCTGGTAACTTTCCCGTAAAAAGCAAAATGGAAAATTGATGACAAGTTGTTGAACTTTTTACCTGGTAGCTGACATTGATAAATTTCGCTTAGGCGCTCGCACAACCACAACGTCGAAGCGCAAACACTACGAAAAAAGAAAATTCGCCGGCCGTTTCTTTATTTTAAATTCAGTCGAAAATCGAAAATTTAATGCTGTGCATTTAATTTGCAATAACTTGTACGCTATTAATCTGATCATAACCAAAACTATATAATTAGATTGAAAAATAAATTCTGCATCTATCTGAGCAAAAACGGAATCGCTATTGTAAGCGGTTCAAACGTTATTAGCTGCCAAAGTGTTGGGTCGAATCGACCCCCCCCCCCGGACATAGAAAGCAAAAAAAAGCCCGGCCTTAATAGGGTTAAAGGGACCCCATGAGGAACCAAAGATACAGCGTAAAGCCTTGAGACGTGGAAAGAATTTGGTCTTTAGCGAAGATACATGTTTAGAAAAGGAAAGAGTGCGGTCGAAGGTGACCCCAAGAAAGGTTGGAGTGGTATTGAAGCACAGGCGGGAGTTGAATTAGTAGAGGTTGTGCTGGAGATTATCTTGGTGTAGATCAACTAAAAAGAAGGACACCTTACATTTGCTCGGATTGAGAAGAAGACACCAGTATTCAGACCAGTGCTCTAATCGAATCAGAGCTCCTTGTGTGGCCTTCACCGTAGTGGGGACCGAGGGGGAGAAGGATCAAATGGCCAGATCGTCAGCGCAAAGAGAGCAGCTGACGGAAGAAGGCAGAGAAGCTGGAAGATCATCAATGAAAAGAGAGAAAAGTACAGGGCAAGAACGGATCATTGCGGAACACCTTGACGGACTTGGAAAGAACGACTTTTGTGATTTTGATAAATCACGCAAGTACGCCTATCAGAAACGAAAGATTGAGTCCCACGACCAAAGCAAGGAGGGAGACCAGCCGAAATAAGTTTATGGAAAAGAGCTAAATGCCAGACAGAGTCAAAAGCTTTAGAGAAATCAATAGTAGACAGGATTGTTCGAGAGCCCGGCCTGGGTTTGTTAAACCCATCCGAAATGGACTGAGAAAGATAAAAAATTTGATCTAGTGTAGACCGTACAGGGCGGAAACCGGTCTGGCGGGAAGAGAGAAAAGTAGACGGGATAGAGTGATGGGTTCAAAAAGCTTTGAGACGCAGAAAATAAGAGAGATAAGCCGGAAGGAAGCAGGAGAGTCGAGAGGTCTTCCCATCTTGTGAATAGGAATAATAGAAGATGCTGCTTCGACCTATCAGGTCTCTTCAGTGCAGTTGGTGACCGACAAGAAGCTGGAGGCTTTTCATAAAGCATAGCTTAGACCGCCACACTTGCGGGATCTATACTAGATCCACTTGGTGGATGGTCTGTCAGTACTCTGCAAAGCCGTATCACTCGTGAATGAGTGGCGGTTGTCGCAGGTGCACTAAGTCTAACAACTGCTAGAACAATGGTGCTGTCAAAGCCTAGTGGTTACAAGGTCTTACATGTATAGTAATGCAAGAGGCTAGCGATGCACTTAGCAAAACTACAGACAGTGACACTGTTTCGAC
This sequence comes from Trididemnum clinides, assembly GCA_963675345.1. Lineage (NCBI taxonomy): Eukaryota > Metazoa > Chordata > Ascidiacea > Aplousobranchia > Didemnidae > Trididemnum > Trididemnum clinides. The sequence goes on along the minus strand of OY776292.1, from coordinate 36,560,572 downwards.
TTATCAGGTTTCTTTACTGCAGTTGGTGACCGACAAGAAGCTAGAGGCTTTTAATAAAGCACAGTTTAGACCGCCACACTTGCGGGATCTATACTAGATCCACTTGGTGGATAGTCTGTCAGTACTCTGCAGTCATTCATTCATTGAATGAATGAATGAGTACTCTGCAAAGCCGTATCACTCGTAAATGAGTGGCGGTTGTCGCAGGTGCACTGAGAGATTGAAAATGTGAAGAAAAATATTCATGCCACAGCGAGGAAGATGCTTTAGCATGGGATAGGCAACTTTTTCTGGACCAGTAGCACTGGAGGAGGAAAGGTTGGAAGCAGCCGCAAGAAATGCAGCGGGAGAGAAAGGAAAAAAGAAGGACCAGTGAGACTCCTCCGGGCACGTGGCTCGGCGGAGCTCGAAAAGGTAGCCTCTGGCTATGCTACACAGTGCCTTTGGATGAGAAGCAGAAAAGTGGGATCTTAGGTAAGCGGCGTAGAGCGAAGCCGACTCCCTGGGAGTGGAACAGTTAGAGAAGTTAGGAAAGAAGAAAGACAAGGAAAGAGAGCCAGCGACAGATCGAAGAAGAGAGTACACAAATTTAGGGTTAGATTTGGCCGAAAGAAAAGAGCAAGTTGTTTGCCATGCCTCAGTCTTGGCCTTGGCGATGACTGACGAGGCACGTCGAGAAGCGGAGATGTAAGCCTGGCGGTCTTCATCATTTCTCTGAGCGGCAACAAAAGCTTTGGGTCTTTCACTAACCGCTTCTTCCATCTCAGCAGACCACCAGGCTTTAGGATGGCGTTTGATGCGGCCGAAAGAAATAGAAGATTTGGCCGCATTCAGTGCCAGAGAGGTAAAGAGAGCAGCAGCAAAAGAAAGAGATAGAGACGAGTATTCCTCTGAAGACAGTGAGAGTCAAAGTCCAAGGGAAAGTCATCCCAGCGAGCTTTCGGAAAATTGAAGCAAGGGGGACGCTGGTTGGGGCAAAAGACCGGAGAAAAAAGGACAAATAGAAGAATTATTAGGCGATCAGAACCCAGGTCCTGAAGCATCTCCCAGGAGCAGGAAAGAACAAGCGAGGAGGGAGCAAAGGAAATGTCATGGGAGGAGCGATGTAGAAGGATACGTATGTCAGGGTCATTGAGGGGAGGAAGACAGAAGAGATGACCCAGTCGAATACTTCCTCCCCAGGGGGATCGGAAGTACCTCTTGAGTCCCAGAGGGTGTGATGGCAATTGAAGTCCCACAGAATGAATACATTTCTGAAGAAGGAAACAATGGAGGGAGAAAAGAAGTTGGTTCTGCCATCCGTTGAAGAAAGGCGAATAGGGGAAGCTTACACATTAAGAAATGAGAGCGAGGAGGAGTTGTTTGGAGAAATGTTGAACCCAACATAATCAGAGTAGAGATCAAGCGAAGAGAGAAAGGAGGTAGAAAGTTCAGAAAAAGATAAGCCCTGCTTGACGAAAATAGTGATACTGCCGCTAGCGTGCGTGGCATCATGAGAGGGAATGCCAGACCGGGAGTGGGTGCGATCAGAACGCAGAGCGTAGAATCCAGGAATCCGGAAAGAGGAAGATGAGCAAGATTAGATTCCTGGATACAGATAAGGTCAACGGAATGGGACGAAAGAAAGTGAAGTACTCGTAGTTTAGTGCTTCATTCCATTGAAGAACCCTAAGGGAGTCAGGGGATAGAAATCAAAAGGCGTAGAAGGACAGCCAGGAGCAAAGAGCGATGATGAGGGGGCAGAGGGAAAAGTTACAAATGACGTAATGCCCTGTTTTGTTTGTAATAATGCTTAGTGTTTCCTACTATGGGCAATTTTGAAATTGTATATGCTTAACAATCTACTCTATATGTTACCTTGAATAAAAAAATACTGCATTCTGATGAAGCTGCCGGTAACTGAGGAGAGCGAAATGTAAATTTTACTCATAAAATTGTTGAATACACGTCTGAATTTATTTATAATGGGACTATCTTGTCACAAGACTGATATTTTTTCGTAAAATTACCGTTCAGCAATCATCCGAATATAATTTTTGAAAACTGAAAAGCATTAGAAATTTTTGGAACTGAGATTTAGAACTAAAAATCATTGGAGATCATTGAAAATCATTGGAAACTGAAAAACAAAATTTCAGCGAAACTTTACAAGGCAGATCTAATACACAATTTTCTGGAACTAAAATTCAGTAAGCAATAACTACAAAAACAGTCGAGTACAGAAAAGCAATTTGTAAAAAAAAGGCCAGTGGCGCAAATAATTGTCCTTTTGTTAACAAGTCTTACTTGTAAACAAAATGACAATTATTGGGTCTAATTATAAGTTGCGCATGGCGTTTAAAGGTGTCAAAAATTTTATGGCAAAATAAAATTTTGCGTCGTAAAATTTTTAATAATATCGCTTGTACATAGGTATAATTTTGGTGTTTATGTTTAAGTAAACATTGCTGGTTAACTCGCACATTCGACAATAGACTTTGCACAGACAACAGATAAAACAACTTTCCTAGTTTATTCTTGTCAAATAGCCCAAGAAGTATAAAATAAAATCGAGATGCAGAACAGTTTGAAGAAATGAATAATCACTACGTTAGCATTGTTACATTTGTTCGTGGTAGCATTGAAAGCAACGCGAAGGATGAAGAGCAACATTGCACTTTTGGCATAAGTAAATCGATCTTCCTTTACACACTTCGCACACACAATATTTTGACCGTTCTTTTATCAAAATGTGGTTTTTTGTGTCCGGACGAATGTTATTAGCGACATTTCTCCGATAAGGCAGCAATCTCAGGACAGCATTTGGGACAGATGATGCAAGGATTGTAAGCACAATTACTCATTCAAATTGTAACAGTGAAATACTATTGTTGTGCAGCTTTCTAAAGAGTGAACATGCATTTGTCATAGCTGCATTGAGTGATCAGGCAGAAAATGGCCACTACCACTTTTTTGATTTGATTCGCACTCTGTAAGTTGCCACCATTTGGTCAAATAAATCTACCCGGCCCATGCGATGGTTATAAATTTGGAGTGGTTTTGACATACGAACTTGAATCTTCTTTTTCTCTGATTTGGACCAGCGATTATTTGTTGAATCTGGAAGACATTTTTCATAATTTGCTTCACCAGTAACGACTGCAGCATCGTTCTACGAATCGATCACGTTACCCTGGTTGCTGCTGGCAAAATCATATGTTCCGCGGTTTTCCTTCTTCAATCATAACTATGACTGAACAGGAGCATTTTGTCAGCGGTTTTGACAATGTGTTCCAAGACCACCGATTCCGAGTTCAGACAGCTCATTAAGAAGAGGAAGGGACGAAAACATATCGTCAAATGTTACTGTACATCTTTTGGACAATTCACATTTTTTATTCAGACTTAATGCGACATCTCCTCCTTGTCCAAGGCAAGTTTCCTCTAAAATGTTTTCAGAACCACAGTATGGTTCTGCATAAAGCAGTTATCCATCAGTAGATGTAATACACCAGAGCTTCAATCCAAACCTGATCGGTTTTCCTCGTATAAATTGTTTTGTTCCGTGTTTACCATAGTATGGTATCATGCTTTCATCTATACTGTGATGAGTAGTGGTACTAAACAACTGTTTAACGTTTTGATTGAGGATCTCAAATAAATGACGTACTTTGTTGTACTTGTCATTATTTAGACTTGCGTTATCTGGAATGCGTAGATTCGAAAATATCTCTCTGAAGCGGTTCGTACTCATGGCTCTTGCAACAGCTTCATTGTGAATGTCCGGAGAAGCAGCCCTGTAGAGCTCACGTTGAGGCACTCTGCAGTATCCTGAAAGTAGAAGTATTGCCATGACAGTAGCAATTTCTTCTTCTCTAGCATTTAAAATTTCTTTTCCTTGCTGAGCTGCATAGAGTTTAGTCTGTTTTGTGATGCAGGTAATCAAACAAAACATTGCATTGAACACATCTAGTGGCCTTTTGCAACTTTCTTTCACGTTATCTAGAAATGATTCTTCGCTTTTAAATACTTTTATTTTGGAGTTGATCTCTGTCTTACTTTTCCATTTTCTTGTATTGTGCTTCACCTTTTTCTTTTAGGGGGTTGTTGGGGATTTTGAGCAGTTGATTAGTCACAATTCCTGTCTAAAATATTGCTACCACAAGCGGAGTTTAGTAAGCACCTGGACAAATGGTAAACTAGCCCTTTATTGATATCATCAAATGGGTCTTTATCTTGGTCTGACAGAGCATTAGCATTTTCACGAGGTGGTAACATTGCTAAATCCACACAACTCTCATTGGAACAATCATCGACAAGATGATCATTATTCACATCTATCATTATGTCCAAAACATCATTCAATGTGTAACTGCAAAAACATGCAAATTAACTTACACTTTTGACCCTGTGTAAGTGTGATTTGGTTCAGTGACAGATGAAGACAAGTTAATTGTGCTTTAAATTGAACTAATAATCCAGTCTTGATCAAATGTAAAATCTTAAAAAGACTGATGAAAAATTGGTAATGAACTTTCACAACCGTACCCCATCAAATAATTCTCGACTATTTTCAACAGGGTACGGGCATAGTATAAAAAGAAATAGCCGTGTTAGGCTACTTGAAAATAGCAGACGAGTAGCTAATTGGATTACTGTTGAATGCTAAACAGAAAATAGTTACAAAAACGTGCAAAACTTAACAAATATTTATCATCAAATGCGAAAGGAATTCGGTCATTAATTTACATCATACTTTTTTAAATTATAGAAAAATACTATTTTGAGTAAATATTATGATAGCAGGTGGGTGTCTAGCAAGCAATCTACTTCAGAAAACACTATGCTACAACATATTTTAGTTATTAGAATTAAGAGTTAACAAGTTTAGAATATCCTGCTTTTAGCAATTAGGGGAGTCTAGACAACAACATACTGTAGGTTGAGGTGTTAAATTAACAAGACAGTAATTTAGATTCTAAAAAGAAGCATGTATTATAAATTTATATGCACTTATCTTTGCTAATCTAAAACTGCAGTTTTTGAAGAACAGCTAGGTTTTTCCATTATCTAATATATAAAATCCAAAGTCTGTTTGTTTGTCTGTCTGTCAGTCTGTTTGTCTGTTCCTTATGGAAAAAAAATTAGGAGCACCTAGAAAAAAATAAAACATGCATTCCGATGTATTTTTTTCCAGCGGAGTCAATGGGCCTATTTCCAAGTTCGTACCTCGCCCCCCAAGGGAGCTACGGCCCTTTTTCCACAGGAGGGTCTCAGATAACTCTTCGATTCTAATCGAATTGCGTATTTAGGTAGAAAGGTTAGAAAGTTTACATAAAAACTAAAAGTGTATTCTTATGTAAAATTCTCCGAGGAAGACAACGGAAGTAGTTTCGAACCTCTAAGTGCCCCCCTAAGGGAGCTATGGGGGGCAGAACCCCCCTTTGAAAATTCAAATATATTCAATTTAGATGAAATTTAAACCATATGTATAAGACACTAAATTAGAGAGCTTTCCAAAATTTCAGCCTTTTTCGACAATATTAGGGGGCAGAAAGCCCCCTTAAAAATTTAAAGTTTTTGTTAGGTACCACAAACAGAAAAAAATTTGTGACAAATAAAAATCCAAATTTGAAGATTATGAGCAAGACTGTACTTTTAAAAATCCTTAGCAGATTTACCCGTCGTAGATCGGGTAAATATGACTTTTTCCAGGGAAGCCAAGTACGGTGTTTTCATTTCGATCAGATTCGTCTATGGGAGGCTACGAGCCTATGGGGCTCTACTAGAGGCCTATCTGTACTGTTGTACGACGAAATAAAAATCATGAAAACACATTAAAATATGGTTGTTCAATGTAAAAACTTAATCAGTCTTTACATTTTACCCGATCAACGACGGGTAAATCTGCCAAGTACGGTATTTTCATTTCGATCAGATTCGTCTATGGGGGGCTACGAGCCTATGGGGCTCTACTAGAGGCCTATTTGTACTGTTGTACGATGAAATAAAAATCATGAAAACACATTAAAATATGGTTATTCAATGTAAAAATTTAATCAGTCTTTATATTTTACCCGATCAACGACGGGTAAATCTTTCAGCCTTTTTCGACTATATTAGGGGGCAGAAAGCCCCCTTGAAAATTCAAATACCTATAGAGAGAAAAGTTAAAGAAGCTTCAAAAAATAAGCAAAAGTGTATTGTCATGTAAAATTTTCCAAGGAATACTGTGGAAGTGGTCTCTAACCTTTAAGTGCTCCCCTAAGGGAGCTATGGGGGGCAGAACCTCCCTTTGAAAATTCAAATATATCTGATTTAGATGAAATTTAAACCATATGTATAAGACACCAAATTAAAAAGTTTCCCCAAATTTCAGCCTCCTACGACTATATTAGGGGGCAAAAAGGGGGGAGAAAGCCCCCTTGAAAATTCAAATACCTATTGTTATGAGTAGTAATGATAAAGGAATTAAAAATGAAGTGTATGTCGCTTTTTATTATCTGTATTGAATAACAAGATTTACAAACAAAACTTTAAGCAAATAATCTTCACCTTTACATAGAATATGGTTATGCTAATGTAACTGTTGAGGTATGATATTGTAACCTGTTTCCTCTTCAAGGTGATTAGCCTCCGATAATGCAAATATTACGTGACAACAGTTTCTAGGGGTTAAAAAGAAAGTGTTGTCAGAATAGTAATCACCAGGATAACTTACATGATCTGACCAATTGCATATACTGACGTTGCTTTTTTATCCTATACCCGGGCAACGCCGGGTACCTCTGCTAGTTAATATATATATATATATATCAGTCTAAACTACTATATTGCTATTACTTTAACATAGACAAATTAGTTTTACATATAACTATATCGTAAGCTGACAGTCCTAAAACTATATGCAGAAACTGACTTTTGTTTTCACTATAAGCCAATTGCAACTTTAATTGCGTTTAAAATTTATTGAACTCAACCTCCCATGTAAAAGCATTACAAACGGTTATAATTGCCGTTGTGAAACACTGCAGACACAGTAAAATACAAAAAGTTGCAACTTGCTAAACCTACTCAACGTTAATTCTTCTGTTTTGTCTTTTCTACCATCGCATTGGCGCGAGTATGATTTTAAAACAGCAGTAAAAAATGACGTCACATTTAGAATATTTCCAATAATTTTTTAAGGATGTTAACATTAAATACTCTTTATATAGCTTTAAACTTTATATTAACTACAAAAACCTATAAACTTATTGCCAAAGTGAGAAGACATAATACGATAATTTGTTATTGTGTGAATTTTTTAACTTTTAAATTTTTGTGAATTTTTGAACGATGGATCGCTTGCAACAAGTGCGTATAGGAAGCCAACACAGACAAAAGACTCGTATATTCAATGTGGGTCTCATCATCCAGCTAATTGATAAGTAAGTGTGGACGGTGAACTCCAGAGGTGATCAAGTTTTATCTATTAGCAGACAAAGCTTAAAGAATTTCGCCGTATCTTTAAAACTTTATGAAACATTAGATTTCTTTCTAATCAATGTAGCTTTAAGAGATATTTGAAGCAGTCCCGTAGCACTCCAACTTCGGCCCCCCCCCCCAAAGTAAGCGCAAGAGCCCCTGCGCACAGATCATATCACTTTAGAGGTGTAAAATTGAAAAGCTGCATTAAGAAAATACACCACAATTTGTACATAAGTAAACACGCTAATGTCAGAATAAAGCATGCCGATACCGAAGGTGCAAGTCATAAAAAATTCGGCACCGATGCCAGAGTTCAGTAGGACATTTATGCAGACACTGCGAAACGAAAGCAATGACACTGAAAAACATGAAAAAGTTATATTCTATTCAATATCAGTTGTACTTCACGAAATAGGGTTTCCAGGCCCTTCTCAGTCAACGTGCGCAATTTCTTGTCTTCTTGCAGAGCAGACATGGTTTTTCGGACAAGACGTATCATTGATTCCCACACCCCACCTTGATGGGATGCTAAAGGGGGATTAAATTTCCAGTCGACACCATTTTGCGCCATAGCAGCAGTCATCAATCTCTTGTCTAATCGAGCTAGCCCTCGCTTTAGCTCTGCATGAGCTCCAACAAAGTTCGTGCCATTGTCCGAGTACAGAACTCGGGTGGCTCCTCCAGTGACGGAAAGGAACCGACGGTAGGCCATCAGAAATGATTCAGTACTCAAATCTTCGGCTACCTCTAAGTGAATAGCTCGGGTGGCAAGGCATGAAAATATGCAGCCATACCTCTTCAAATTATTCCGGCCTTGCCGGACTAGAATCGGCCCGAAGTAATCGACAGCAGTGTTTGTAAAGGGCCGATTCCGTGACTCAATGCGGGCAAGCGGGAGTGGCGCCATAAGCTGGGCGCCCGGGGCGGCATCACGATTGCGACAGTTCATGCAAAGTAATCGAATGTAGTGCTTTACTGTTCGTTTACCACCCAAAACAAAGTAATTCTTGGTGAGTTTATTCATGACAAACCCGCTAGCAAAATGCCCAATCTTACAATGCAAGTCCATAATTATTAAGCCTGTTAATGCATGACGTCGTGGTAGCACTATAGGGTGCTTGAAATCATACGATAAGTCCGATCTATGCAATCGACCACCAATTCTAATCAGCCCTTCTTCCACATATGGACAATAAGCAAGCAATGGACGACAAACGCCCTTAATATATGTATCACAAACTTTAATATTTCTACATTCTAAGGCATCCGCAACACCAGGAAGTGCGGTGCGCTGTGCAACACAAATCAGAGCCCTGAGGGATTCAGCATATTCATTTGCAGAAATAGGACCAGATACAACCACAGAGGGAGTACAGTTTTTCAAAACTCTATTTCGCAGTATACGTTTAACACGATTTTCCTCAAAAACCGGCAATTTCTTGTCAGGATTTTTAACGTAACCGAGTACAGTCTGTGAATCACACCAAAATACAACAGAATCAAACTTACAACCAATTTCACGAATCAGAACAGACGACGTTTTTACCGCTTCGTAGGCGGCATGCAACTCTGCACGAGGAGTCGTAGTACATTCAGCAGGGAGCACTCTAGATTTGCCCATCACAAATGAAAGAGCAAAACGCCCCTTATTGCAAGTTAGCATATAAAAAACAAAACCGAAAGCATGTTTACTAGCATTAGTGAAGCAATGCAAATGTATATATTCTGCATCTGTGAGTCCAGCAAATCGACGCGGCAATTTTATACCATCTAAATTGCGCAAGCCCTTTATCCACCTCAGCCAACGCATTTTTTCAACATACGGCAAATTGCTATCATCCCAACCCAGATTGGAACGTGAAAGACTTTGCAGAATTAATTTTGCCGGCAACAGGAAGGGCGAAACTATCCCAAGGGGGTCGTACCATCGGCTAAGAAAAGACAACAGGCCGCGACGCGTAAGCACATAATCACCATTTGCTGCAGATATGTGAAAACAGTCCGAACTTGGTGACCAGCACACACCCAAAGTCTTTTGCTCGGGAATGTCCTCAAATCGCAAATCTAGCTCATCGTACCGAGGCAATAGACGCTCGCTAGCAACACCGTTTAGCAGTTCAGGGTGGTTGCTGGAAAACTTCATAAGCTTAAAACCACCACATGTCAACAACTTATCCAGTTCGTCAATCAATGCAACAAGACCTTCAGAGGTCGCAACGCTTTTCAAAAGATCATCAACATAAAAGTTCATATTCACAGTATTACGAGTCTCAACAGAAAACTTTGATTGATTGTCCACAACAGTTTGTCGCAGTGCGTATCCCGCCACACTCGGCGAAGAAGTCAGCCCAAATGCATGTACTGACATTTCATACGTATTTACAACTTCATCCGGATTTCCATCACGCCAGTACAAAAACCTTAGAGCACTTCTGTCAGAAGGATCTACCCGCACCTGATGGAACATGCTCTTTATGTCAGCCACCACAGCATATTCATGCAAACGAAATCGCAAAAGAACTCCGAGTAATAAGTTTGTATTATTGGGTCCCTGTAAGAGCCGTTCATTTAATGTAACACCTTTATAACAACAGGATGCATCAAACACAATTCGAAACTTCTCACCCTTTGTATTGTGGTGAGGAATGTACCAAACCTTACCTTCTTCTCCTTGTTGAACATCTGGATCCACCAAAGCTGCATATCCATGCTCAATCATTTCATTAATTTTTTGAGTGTACTTTGCAAGGGTATTCGGATTAGATTTTAGCCGTCGCCCTAAACTACTCAATCGTGACAAGGCGATTGGTCGATTGTTAGGGAGCCCAGGCTTGTTCGAAACCCAGGGCAGGGCAATCTGGTAATGTCCATCAATTATGTTACAACTACTGTCCATGATAGCCGTGGCCCGATCATCATTAACTGAAGGGGCTCGGTAATCAAGCTCAACGTCTGGTGTGGGCCCCCCAGTGCCATTACAAGTTGGGCACTGTCCTTTATTGGCAGGAGAAACCACAGCCAATTTCAACAAGTCTGCATCAGATCGATCGTCAAGGCCTACAATGTGGCACACAACATTTTCTTCAAGTGAAGATTGACTGTAGCAGTCATTTCCATACAAAAACCAGCCAAGAACTGCTCTCCCAGCACATAGTTTCTCTTCTCCAGCATCCCGCCTTTCAATAAGCTCATGGAGAATGCGATAGTTCAAACCAATCAACAAATCAACAGTAGTTCTATCAAGCAATGGTATATCAACATCAGATAAATGTGGATAATTCTCAAAATCACTTGCAGAAGGAATACTGGAACGTAAATCTGATAGTCTGTCAACCACTTGCATCCCTTTTAAAGTGAAGGATGCAGTCTCGTTGAGACCACGAATCTCAATCTGTGTTTCAAATGTGTCTGATGTGCGGTGTTCCCCATTAGCCATGCAAAGATGACTACGTATGGGAGTTCCCACAAGCGACAGCTCATCATATAGGCTCTTCGAGATAAGGTGAGTGTCCGAACCATCATCCAGTAAGGCTAAGACGTCACGTCCGAGACCAGATCGCATATTTGTAACTCTTACAGGCAAAACCTTCAACCTGGTTCTGCCCCGTGCACTGCGAGCTGTATTGGCATGGGCAGCACGATTACAAGTGGGCTCTGCTCCCACCACTGATGCCACAGCAGCATCGGTCTCGTCCCTTTTGTTTAAAGTCTCAGGGGTAGAGATTTTCTCAGAATTATCAAAACGGTGAAGGAGCGTGTGGTGAGCACCATTACATTTCTGACAACGACGATTACTCTTACAGTCTCTAACAAAGTGTCCCTCACTTAAGCAATTGAAACAACGTCTTTGTAACTTTGTATCAGCAATACGATCTTCAACGGATAATGCAACAAACTTATTGCACTTCCAAAGTGCATGCTCAGATGGTTTTCCGCAGTCACAGAGCTTCGACTTGGGGTCACGAGATTGAACGTTAACCTTCGCATCCTGAGGACTCATTTCCTTTGAAGCTAAATCCGTTATTCTAAGGGCTTGGGCCCTTGTAAACTTTGCTTTAGTATATCTGCTCCCACCACTGCGAGGATAGCTACTCTCAGTGGAGCGTGGCTCAAGAAGCAGTCGACCAAAGGTAGAGCTAGCTTCCTTCTTGCACTGATCTACAAACAACAACACATCATCAAACCGTACACGACCGGATGGAGAACTATGATCAACAGTGAATCGCACAAACTGCTTGCGCAGGTCCATAGGAAGGCGCCAAAAGATTGCCTCTGTTGTAGCATAAGCATTCAACTCATCATACGCACCAGCTGCTAGCATTCCTTGTCTACATGCCATCATATCAATGTAAAGATCTTCCAAACCATCAGCAGTGGCACGAACAACAGGGCCATTGCGAACTTGTTGCAGCAGAGCACTAGCCGTTCTTTGGGGAGAACCAAACGCAGCTTTCAAGTCTTGCAGCGCACATGAAAGTGCATCTCTAGGTGATGGATTCAACATACAATTATCAATGATTCTACGAGCCCGCCCTCTTGTAGCAGCGGCAAGTAAATGTAATGCATGACCAGGATCTGATTCCGCATATACTCTCAGAATTCTGTCTTCTACTTGATACATGAAACGATAGTACAGCTTAGGATCACCATCAAAACGATCCTCCAGAGAAGGCGTGGGCACATCTCGACATCTTATCAGGATCTTGGCAAGATCATCAACTGTCATCTTAGAGTCAACAGATCAGAGGTGTACAAAATCAAAAATTTTGAATCCGACTCCTAATCCTAATCCGAAAAATGCAAATCCGAATCCAACTCCGACTCCTAACAAATCAAAAATTATAATCCGAATCCGGATCCGAATCCTGAAAATTAAAAATTCCTATATTTGCTCTTTCTAACCAAGTTATAAAACCAAAATCCGAATCCGAATCCGAATCCAAAAATTCAAAAATTTACAATCCGAATCCAATCCGAATCCGACGAAAAAACCGGATAATCCTGATTTTGAAATCCGGCTCCGGATCCGATGTACACCTCTGCAACAGATTTGTCAGTATTGGGAAGCTGATTAGCTCCATCATGATTCACACGTGGAGCTGTAGCAACATCACAGGGTCTTCTATAACCATCAACAGCCGGCCCATGCCAAAGATTCATAGGTCGGGAAGTATCACTGCATAGGGTACCAGAATCACAAACTGCCGGCCCATATTCAACCGTGGGTAGCTGGAACTTGCTGCGATATAGGACACTTGGGTCCCATGAAGCTCCTACCACTTGGGTCCCACGAGGTAGGAGGCCGGTACTCACTATAGACAGCAGCAGACTGTCTACCCTGAATATCTCCAGCACTGACAGTGCTAGTGATAACTTGAGGCTGAGCCCATACTGGGGCGTCAGGCCTAAGATGGGAACCAGAATGTGCAACTGGTGAACGAGACATCTGGGCAACGGCATCTTTACTATCCAAAAAGTTAACAACCCTTTCTTGTGAAGTCATTGTCTTCTGTTCGAGCTCACCTAGATTTTGATCAACATCTTGTAATTCAGCTTCAGCCATTATTTCAGCTTCTGCAAGATCTGCCTTGGCACGCAAGATCTCAAGTTTGAGCCTGTGCTCTTGTTCTAATTTCCAAAGGCGTGCCTTTTTGATTTTTACTTCAGTAATTCGCCTCGTGGTTGAGGACTTTGATGAAACTGAACAAGCCTTTTCTGATGCAATCTTATACGGTTTGCTCTTTGATTCTGTGCCAAAATTGAAACTCATGTTCTCAACAGCATCACCAACAGAGACATCAGTACGAGCTTGCACACTAGAGGTATCAGAACTCACAACAACAGCAGATGGTAAATCACAGACTAGTATCTCATTCAGATTTTCAGTTTGAAGCACACTAAAGTCACGCGCCGAAACTCTAGACGGTGAGTTACTGTCACAATGGGGATTGACACAATTAGCAACAGAATCAGCACTTTCACTATTTGACCCCATGGTTATACAAACACAGATACAATAAATAAGCTTCTTCAGAAGGATACAATAAGCTTCTTCAGAAGGCAGTAACGAGCAATCAGCAAATCTTGACAAATTCAGCAGAGCAGATAAACAAACAGCCTGATTCGATAGGCTTCCACAACAACAATCAGCAACAACTTCACCAAACAATGGTGTTTTAGCTATGTTAGCTCTAGCTACGAGCTAATCGATTTCTAGTTGTCGTATTCTATCTGAGATAGGGCTACAGGGGGTAAAGCAGCCTGGGGAATGGACACGGTATCAGCTCAGCAGCAGACGAATATGATATCAACGAATATATTATACTACTGTGAACAACTACAATGCCCCAACAGCACCCAGTAGCATGCACCACGTGAATCAATACACTATTATTAATTTGGGTGATGCAGGCTGGGTTCCACAGCAACAATAGATACGGTAGACGGTCACCGGTATCAACACTATTTTTACTATCGTAAGCGCAAACAATGCATGCAAAACCTACCACTAAAACACCTTGAACCTGTAGCTGCAAGGAGAAAGGCAAATAGATAAAGATGCTAGGCCTAGGTAAGCCAGGCCCAGCACTACGAAGCACACTTCAAATACCATACATAGTAGGCTACCATACCTAACTATATCATGAATAGATACATCACTACTAATTACACTAAATTAGCACAGGTTCTACCTAGAGTAACTGGATAGCGACTAGTAAAGAAATTACGTAATCGCTAACCACGCCAAGAACAGTATCTGGTAACCGGAAAGCACTAACTCTACACATTATCAAAGGATCAATGTACACATAAAGCGAAGTGGCGCTAACAGTGGCGTTGTATGCTAATCGTCGAGCTTTCAGGCAAACCACTGCGAGGTGAGGCCTCAGACCTTTGCGTTGCATGCGGCTTGGCGGAGGTAAAGCGTCGAATTCGTTAAAGTCCGTCTCAAAACGTTTATTGAAAACTAACTAACAACAATTACAAAATGGTAACAGTGTTGTAACAAGTTTAGTGAAACGTCTGACAAATTTTCTTTATTACATCAGAACAATGGCGGCTCGTGGTTGAACTTGCTGGTGAGGGTGCAAGTCATTTTCTAATTTTTTTGCACTCTTTGTAGGCAGTTTATTTGCCGTTGTTTAGCTATAAATGAGCAAATTTTCCGAAACTCTGCGCTGTATTAGTTGTATAATTGTATTCAGTCAGCCATTGCTTTGGCTGAATATAACGAATTGCGGTAGGTTAATTTAGGTGTGCCGTGTAATAATTCTAATTTGTTTAAATATTTTGAGATCTATAAAGAAAATAGAACAAATACGTCCCGCACATATCACCAAGCTAAGAACTAGCTTGAAGAGTGAAGCATATGAACAAGTGCAAGTCGTACGAATTTATCGAATTTGAACTTATAACCGGTAAATTCGATGACTTACAAAATTTCTTTCAGCATCCTTGTACATCAGCAAAATATGCATATATTTTTTTAGTTTTTACACCGAGTCACGATCCAAATAATGTTAGTATAGCAAAATAGGCGGAACCGTCCCTCAAATACGGGTAATGAAGATGCATTATCATCACTAGGGCTCTTGCCAAGTGTAAGATACTTTATGTGACTCCTGGCTAGCCCGATATCCAACATTGGACTGTATACGGAATAAACCCAAACAATCCAACACAAAGCAAAATACTTGCGTACCGTTTACTTTTGAACCAGGACTCCCTTTGACGTTACTGCTAACCGTGCAAGTATGAACTAAAATTGGTATCCTTACATGAAATTGATCACACAAAAGCTAATTAGGCATAGAAAAACCTTCCAATGATTACATACTAAATATGGTTTTTTAAGGCATTTATGGCAGTAGGTGATTACACGATAGCATGTCCCGGCATGCACGGAAAAGCAGCTCGAAAGACCCGGGCTCTAAGCCCACAGAAACTAGACACGACGCAACATACCTCTGGGCAAAAATTAGTTTTCACGAAGAGTCACGATCCGAACAAAGTTAGTATAGCGAAATAGGCGGGGCAATCCTTGGACTCAGGTTTCGGCCTTTTGGCCTCATCAACAAGGACTCGTCTCATCAAACGCAGCGCCCCCCGGAGGGAGCGTTGTGCGCCTAGATTTAGAGATTAACGTTGCCGCCTGCATTGCAGGTGGACACGAAGCGTGACTAAAAAATGAATAGTTACGGTTTCGGGGTTAAGCGATGGGGTATCACGAACCATAACAACGCACTGACCAACGTTGAAAGTACGAGCCGCGGCGCTGGTGGAATCAAGCCACTGACGCCTCCAAACCATGTCGTCAGAATCTACGTAGCCCGGGGCTATCATAAAGCGGGCAGTCTGGCGTGTGGTGTTTAAATGAAATTTTTGTAAAATACGCGAAAATGAATTTTGGCGGCTGGGCAAAACCAATGCCTTTGCCCCACTCGAAAACGACGGTTGGATGCCCCACTCCTTTTCCCCCGTTTTTACCGGTTATGCGGGTTCAATGTGGGGGGAGTCGTAAGAGTTCAGCCACTCTTGGTTAGTCACGTACAGCAGCAAGATTCCTCCGCGCAGTTGCCATAGTCTGATATTTAAATGGCAATGGGAAAATTTTACGACGACTTTTTTGACCAATAAAAGAGAGAAATATGTTAAATAACTTTCTCGCCTTTAGATAAGTTTTCTCATTTCCAATTTATTTGCCTAATTCATTAAATGATACAACTGAATAGCAATATTTGAATTTGCTTACATGCAAGCAATCTTATTAATTACGGCAACTAGCCCTGTTTTAAAGTCACAACATCAGCAAACTTAGCGGGAATTGTTACGTCGCAAGAAAAGTGACAAGAATCAAGCGACCGTAAAAGCAACTCATACACTTCATGCGTCTGGGCGCTACTGGTTTTGCCCTTCCTGCTGCTATCTTTTGCGGCTTAGCGAGCGGTTTTCAAAAGTTAGAGATATTCAGTTGTACAAAAAAAATTTGACTCAGTTATTTTGACAATACTTGCAGCGGCAAAAAATTTTGCTATGCCACACAGAAACTAAAACTTTAAACCATTTATGAAGCAACTAAATCGCTTCACAAAATTAGTCTCGGGCGCTGCAGCTGCAGCCCGTCCTACACCATTATGATATCACATAGAATCCCTGTGACGCACGTTCACTTACTTTAGAGCTAGCAATAAAGGAAAATTCGTCTTTTCAGCAACATAAACTGGTGCATTGGTAAAAAAAGGTATGAACTATGACATTATAAAAAATATTAGCTTTATAAAAAATTCGAAAAATGCAGATTGCATAAACGCGTGGAAGGGCTGCAGCCCTGCAGCCCATAGGCACGAGCCGCCACTGCATCAGAAAATGAAATCACATGGAAAATAAATGCAAACGGGAAAAAGTAAATCTTTATATTTTAACATAAACATTGTTGGCGTTAACCAGCATCCTCATCTTTCTCGTAGACAGATGCCACGTTTTCCGTTGATCGACATGTGGTCAGAATATTCTGGTCAGAAAGGCACTTTTTTTTGCTATTTGAAAAATCCGTGGTCAAAAACTTTCCATAACAACTGTATATTGTATGAATGACAACATCTCGGAACCTAAACAGCAGAATTCCATACTTCATAGCAAGTTTCAGCTCACGTCTCATGTCTCATGTCTCAGCTCTCTCATGAACAATCAAGCGACCAGCCTTCGGGAAAACGATACTACAATACCATACACAAGATTGTCATAATGTAGAACATAAAAACTCCCCATAAAATCAGGGCCACTTAATGGCCAAGCGTAGCTGCAGCTCACGACCTCGCCGAAATGAAACTAACAAAAATTTACGCAGCACTTAGCATTAGTGTAGTAGACAGTCCCGTAGCACTCCAACTTCGGCCCCCCCAAAGTAAGCGCAAGAGCCCCTGCGCACAGATCATATCACTTTAGAGGTGTAAAATTGAAAAGCTGCATTAAGAAAATACACCACAATTTGTACATAAGTAAACACGCTAATGTCAGAATAAAGCATGCCGATACCGAAGGTGCAAGTCATAAAAAATTCGGCACCGATGCCAGAGTTCAGTAGGACATTTATGCAGACACTGCGAAACGAAAGCAATGACACTGAAAAACATGAAAAAGTTATAAAAACACAGTATCATTTAAATAGTCTGGAGCGAACCTTTTTGTTGGCAAATGCTGTTATGACATTGTCATAATCAAGAGATCGGGCGCAGTCATTTTCGATTGACAACATGGCTAATGAAGATAGTCTACTGTCTGTCATAGACGTTCTATTAAAAGTTTTGATCAGTTTCAATTTACTGAAGCTTCTTTCAGCGCTGGCAACAGTCACGGGGCAAGTTAGTAAGATTCGAAGTGCGATGTACACATTCGGATACAATTCAAATAAATGAGTCTTTAGAAGATAGTTCAGAAAGTCTTGAGCCGTATTGAGATTGCGTTTTTTTTGTAAAATTAAAACAAACCGCTGTAGCTCAGCGCTCATTTCATCAGAATCAATGTCACCGAACTTTTTTTGGAACTCTTTACAGCAAGTAAGAAGAGCATTTTCTTGTTGCACAAGCAAAAGTTTGTCTCGTGTGTACAAAAACGAAAAGGCGGAAGAAACCTCACGTAACAAATTAAAGCGCTCCTTTATTGACATAATAGCCTGGTCTACTAATGAATAGAAAAGGTTGCTTTTAAATTTCAGTTCAGGAGTAGCTCGTTGTTCCTCTTCACCTTGGTAATCAAACAATCTTCTTTTCTTTCCACTTCTTGACGGAGGAAAAGAAGGATCAATATCCAATTCCTGTGCTATTTCAACAGCAGATGTTGCGGCACTGTCATAACCCGTTGTGCGATAGTTTTGCAAAAACTTTTCAGTTGCCTGGATTTCCGTTTCCATTGTATGAAGGGAGACTCCATACGATTGAAGAATCTTGCTTGCTTTATTGACTTGGAATAGGATATCATACCAAATAAACACCGACAAAAGAAAACTCCAGTTTGATAAATGAGCTATCAACGATTTTGTTTCTGAGGCAGCTCTTCCATCTTTTCTTTCTATGGAAATGGCTTCCAAGTCTTTCAGTGCCAGCAAGACCTCTTTTAAATTGTATCGAAGAGGTTTGATGCATTTAATTCTGCTTTCCCAACGAGTATCAGATTGTGACTTTATGGACAGCTCCACATGTTTCTTCAAAATTTCCCAACGCTGAGCAGAGGAAGAAAACAGCACATACAACCTTGTAAGTACTCCAAAAAATGTCAATGCTTCCGTCGATGAATTAGCACTGTCAACAACAACTAAGTTAAGGGTATGGTTTGCACAGGGCACGTAAACAGCTTTGGGATTGATGTCTAGCATTCTTGCTTGGACCCCAGAATGTTTTCCATTCATGTTAGCACCATTATCATATGACTGACCTCGACAATCAGACAATTCGAGTTGCAGTTCGGTCGCTTTTTCTAAGAAAGCGTCCAACAAGCCTTTCCCAGTACTGTCACTTATTCTCAAGTAGCCAAAAAATGTTTCTTTAACAACAGCAGCTTCTTCATTACATAGTACATAACGGAGAATGACAGACATTTGTTCATGATGTCACATATCTGGAGTGCAGTCCAAAATTATAGAAAAATATTTTGCCATTTTCAATTGCTGTAAATTTTCTTTTTCAACTTCTGTCGCTAGCAATTTGATTAGTTCATTTTGTATGGTAGGACTCAAATAGTGATCTTTAGTGTTTTTATTCTTGATTCTGTCTTGAAGCTCTTTTAGGATCGGATCTCTTCTTGCCAAAAGCTCAAATATACCCAGAAAATTTCGATTGTGAGGAGATCCTAAGACTTCTTCAGATCCTCTAAAAGCAAGATTCCTTTCCGATAGAAACAAGGCAATGTCGATAAGTCTCTCTAAAACATTTCTCCAAAAACGTTTTTCATTGAAAAAAAGTATTCATCTCGCGTTTGTCGATAGTGGATGAATTTCTTATCCCTTCAGCTAGCAACATCCATTGACTGCAGCATTCTTGGTGGGAAATGCCGTTTTCATGGTCTTTCAGTTTTTTCGAAAAACCCTCCCATGTATTTATACCACTACAAAAGGGGCTTAGTGTTTTTCCAAATAGCTTAGAACAAAAGCAAAAAACTTGATCTGATTCCCCAGAATAAACTAGCCACGACCGTGAAACACTTTCACCATTAGGTAACACACGTTTATAATGGTTGGAGGAAAAACGTCGCCTTGGAGTTGTGTTATTATATGAAAAATTCATTATTAGTTGATGTGGTCCACGCTTTACTATATCACATCGTTGAGCATCAGAAATACTTTCAGGCCATTTACATGGGTCATCAGGGATAGGGGTAAATTGAGATTCAGATATTTTTGATATTGAAGGTTGCGTATTGGCAGGTAAATCACAACTTACATTTTCTGGAAATTCACAATCACTTTGATGCTGATCGTCATAGTCTTCTTTTTCTTGTACACTATAGTTTTCTTCATCCCTCTCGGTACTAGTGCCAGGTCTACTCTGCTCAGTAATCTTGAAAAAATCTGTCATCTTGGGCAATTTCGCTACAGCATCTCGAGCAGTGGCTGCTTCTTTTCTCTTTTGAGCACCACTTTTTGAACGTTTCATTCTATACAATGTCAATAAAATACTTTATCTGCACTCTGCAGTGTATATATATATTGTCCCGGTATTTATAGCCAAACAGAATTCCAGACCATTCTATGATTGTTGCGTAACAACGGCATTGTTACGTCAATCGAATATTCAAGATTCTACCAGAAAATCAATCGAAATATTCTAGATTCTGCGAGATAAAATGACGTTGCATTCACTTATGATGTCACAAGCCAATTTCTTCCTACAGTTTAAATCGGTTGTAAACAAGTCTGCTGAACTGAAAATAGTCACGTAGCCAAAAAGCAATTTCAGACTAGCTTGGGCCCCCAAAGTTGGCCTGGGCCCCCCCCAATTGGGGGGTTTGGGGGGCGGCTGCTACGTCTCTGAACAAAACCATCGATTTGCTAAGTAAAAACTCGACATTCTCTTTGGAATGTTTTTCAGATGACTATAAAAACCGCAAAAATAATTTAATGAATGGACAAAAGTAGCAGAGAGGCCACAATCAGAGATAGCACAAGTTATGTCAGTAACATTCTCTGGCTTGCAAGGTAGGTAAAATTCAAGTGTGCGCAAGCATTATGAAAGATATATTGGTATTTCTATAATTTTGCTCTGATCTTGCTGATTGCATAAAACTCCGATTTTTGCAACCATCTCTCAGTGTAAAGCATGACATTTGCTTCGATCAGAAATGCTGTAAACTTCTATCTTCCTTTTGTCGATGACAGCATTGACGCTGTGGAGGTTGAATTTATGCGATGGCGTTCATATTGGCTACGCTACGAAGGTGATTCTTTACCGTACAACACTTTAGGCGTGTTGCTGTCTGCTAAAGAAATATATACTTATCATGTTTGGAAGTTCTTCTTCAAATATTGACAACCGGTCCGGTTACTACAGCAACAAATAAATACAGCAACAAATAACTGGTCCGGTTCTTCAAATATTGACAACTGGTTACTGCAGCAACAAATACGCGTTCGTTTAATGCTCTGAGATATTTGAAAACCTATTTGCGGTTCACAACGAAAGAAGATCGTTTGAATGAATTTGCATTGCTGTATGTTCACTGCAACCTTATCATCAATTTTGAACATGTGAAAGATGAATTTTTACGTAAAAATCGTAGGCTAAATTTCAATGGAGTTAAATTTTGACATACAGCAACAGTACATTTTTTTGGTATGTCTATCACCATTACCAATCAGTTTGTATCAGTAAATGCTTTGGGTGCAATTGTGTAAGGGCAAAACTTTTTGTGTGTACAATCGCATTAAACTTTTTTACGTTTTGTTTTAAAACCGCACACACCTCTCATTTCCTGGGAAGAAAAACCTCCATATCCCAATTGTTACTAGATCCTGAGAGTTTTACCTCTGCACCTGGGCTGTGTTGTTCAAAAAACTTTGGCCTCCCTTGAAGAAATCCTGGCTGCGCCACTGATATGGATACATATCTACATGATGTAGAATAACAGTATGTTATGATAACAAATTTCAAAAACAGCTTGTTGAAGATTTTTTATATATACAGTTTTATCCCCATGGTAAAGCTTCTTGGTTGCTGGCAGGTACTCTTTCTGGAATGGAGAAAGGATTAAAGCCAAACTTTCAACAATATTAAGTCAAAACACACATCGTCATACATCAATGACGTCTTACCCTTTTGCAGAGCTCATTTAGTTGTTCGTGGTTATGCTCATTTGGTTACTTATTTAGTTATAGGTCAATAAATGTGATTCATGAAGTAGTATGTAAATCCGGGAAACAAATTAGTGCCAGAATATCTTAGCAACCGCTCATGCTATAGCTCAACATTCAATTGTTGGTTAGCCTATTGTCAACAATTTTTGAGAGATCGCTGAAATTCATCTTTCATACATATGAGCTCCCCTGACTGCTTGTCAATCAGCGTCCGCCGTTGCAGAGAAGCAAAGAAAATTTGTCGATTGATGGTCAAGCGAACGAGTTGCTGAAGCGGTTACAGTCTTAGAAGAGTTACGTCAGAGGTTGATCGGGCCCACCATCATCTCAGCGAGTATATTTCAGAACATCTTCTTGCTTCTCTCACTATGTCTTGCGTGTTCCCAGCAAATACACTTTATTTTTGGCGCATTAAAGATGCATTACTTTCTACTTGACCTTTTGACCTAACTTGTGTAAATGCAGAAAGGAATCGTACATTGCGCTATAAATTTTATATTGTGGGTCTTTAAAAACACCCTATATTGACGCCATAAACACGCACAACGCCTTTCATTGCTGCTGCTGAATTACACCGTGTGCTGCCGCGTGATATTTGTTCTCATTTACATCATTGAAACAAAGATTAACGAAGTAGGATACGAACAGGGGGCTAAGGTAGTCAAAACCCCCTTTTTTTGGAAACACCCGAGAGCTTTGTGACAAAAATCTAATTACGGTTTCGGTTAGACCCTCCTGACAAAGCTATGGTTGCGCACCTGATAACAATATCTTTTTTCAATTAAATCAATCTCTTAAAGCATTTTCTAGCAATTATTCGACTAGTTTAAAAAACTGAAGATCACAGAAATGAGTTTTGTTAGAAAAATTATAGAAAGATTTTCAGCAACTAAAAGTGAATTTAAACAAAATATTCTGATCGCTACTCGGCTTATAATGGCTCGCTCTAAAAGTAAGAAATGCGCCTGTACACTCGTCCAACAAAACTCAATATTGGTGCATAGTTTTGTCGGCGTACAGTCCATTCACGGTTGTAATGTAAACCCCATAAATATGGTGTTCTGAAGTTTGGCAGGTCCTTCGCTAATTTTGGTGTTTAAACAAAGACGAAGACTTTTTTTGAAATCAAGATATTAACATTTAAATGGATAGCAACCTCTCTTTAGAGAAAAAATTCATAATATTTGGTGACTAAACACTAAAATTTTGGACATTTATGCAGTTTTCAAAATTATTTCCGGACACAGATTTTAGCGCCAAAATTCCGGACGTATGACAATCATTAATCTATGCATCCTTCAAATGTTAATGATTTCAATAAAAGTCGAAAATTATTGGAAAAAATGCTCATTTGCTTGTATTGTTTTATTGCTGTCACACCATAGTGTTAAAAGTTTCAAGATCAGTGCTTGCTGAAAGAAGTAAGATAAAACTGTTAAAAACAGAAGTTGCTGAATTCAGTTTTTTTATTTTACATCATAGTCATGTTAAACTTTGTGAACTAATGAATGGTCACCTTTCAAAATTTCTCAATACAACGCCCTGCTTCGCTAATAAAAGTACAAAATTGTTGAGTGAAACAAACTTCTTTGGTCTATTTTTTTTGTATTAACTCTAAAACTTTTTCGATGGTGAAACTGAACTAAAGTCTCACACTTTACGACTTTATAATCAAACAATTTGAAAAAAGCTGGTCAAAATTTTTTTATTTTTCTAAAACTCTTAAAAAGACTGCTTACACTAATGAAAAAAACTACTAACATAATTTTTGATTGGTTTCCAAGTCTAAACTTTCTCTAAAACTTAAAACAACCGCTAAAAAAGAACTGCTTTTTTTTGTTGTTTCACACTGAATGAAAGCGTGCCTCAGCACGTTTTCATTCAGTGTGAAACAACAAAAAAGGTAAAGTAGAGGTGCAAAAGACCTCGCTCTCTGCGCTTGGCTTTCCAGATTCCCGGACCTCACTGTGTGTGGCCTTTTCTTGGAGATATGTTAAAGATAAAGTTTATTTTTCACCACTTCTAGCAAATATCGATGACATGAAAAATCGAATAACAACTGCAATCAACTCGGTGAATCGCAACATGCTGAGAAGCGTTTGGGAGGAATTCTCATACAGGCTTGATGTTGTCCGTGCTGCCGATAGTGTCCATATTGAACACTTATAAAACATGAAATAAAACTTGAGTGTTAGTACGAAATAAAACTTGAGTTTTCATACTCGTATAACACATGTATTCAAGTTAGAGTTTTGTAATGTTTTTCGTTTTTGACGTATCGAGTGATGATTTTGGCGTATTTTTTTTGATTCTATATTTACCCTTCCATCGACATACTGTTGACAAAGACATTTCTCCCAAAAGCAGAGCAACTAGCAGAAAAAATTGCTGTAAAGTGCACTTTTCAAAAACAGAACAACATAGCCATCGTGAAATTTGAACACAAAATTATTGTCGCAATAAACAGCGCTACAACTCACTCGACCAAGTTGCCGACGATTGAATCCAGATGATTTATGACGTCATTTTGGATTGAGTTATCCCTATGGAAAACAGAATCTATGCTCTTAACACCTCATTTTTTAAAAGAATTTAATTATTTATGAGATTAAGACTAGCTACACCTCGCAACCCAGAGGTGTGAGATCTTAAAATATATGGTAAGAATGCCAATTTTTTCATACTGAATTTTAAAACAAAAACCGGTATTTGGACGAGTAGTTCGGCTCGCATCCAACTCTACAGATCCCTATTTAGTAGTCTTACTTGTGATTTGATAGATTTTGAATAAGTTCTTTTTTTGTGGTTCATCTTACAAACTTATTATTCTCTGTTGGCACGTCTTTAGTTAGATGGGCCGCCGCGACGCGTAAACAGCCCCACTCTGACACCAGCCTGCCCCCAAAAATGGAGGAATCTCCCTTAGTAGCTTACAAAACATTACAAGGAGTGAACTTGCTGGTTTTTTTTTACGCAATCTTTTTCATGCTGAGCACCTCGCATCAAAGCTGCAAACATTCTTTTTAAAGTCTACGATGGGACTTGACAAGGAAATCAAAGCCAGGTCTTCCGACTGAGAAGCAGACTCTCTAAACACTTCATCGACGCGCCGCCAGTAACCATCGATTTAATTGATTGACGCACAGAAGTCAATACTTCAATGTTTGCACAATTCCCTGGCCAACTTTAAAAAATGTCACAATAATTATTAATGTAGTTTTCATATTTGAATTTTAAAACTGTTACTTGACTAAAGCAGCATATCAGTTTTTAGTGAAAAAGGAATCTAATGTCAACAATTAAGAACAGTAAGAAAGCGTTCGCGTCTATTGTTTTTAATTTTCAATACAATAATGCGGGATAACTGCATTGGCATTCTCCCTTCAAAATTACAGGAAGATATATTCTTCCATTTCCCAAAAGTTTACGCCCCTGATTGCTCCTCAAAAGTTATCCCACTGAAAGCGTAAGGCCGTAGTGACAATTTTTCAAAATCAACTTTTTTCACAGTAGAAAGTGACTCTCTGTCTTTTTTCTCATCGGAAAAAAATGGTTGCACTCGAATGCAAATCCATAAAACAACATAATAGTGACAAATAGTCGTTAGTACGTTTTGGCCCAATTGTTGTGTACCACAGTGTCGTAAGTTACATTGTTCTAGAGGCACAAGGTCGTAACCAGCAACGAACATCTTTAATGGTTGTGGGAACTGCTGTCACATAACTTAATGTTATTTTTACTTAAATTACAAATACATGTAGTCTGAGATTTTAATTAGTTTTTTTTTTAATATAAATGTTTAGCAGCATAATACGAATGTTAAAAAGTTCTAAAAGATTTTTTGTCAATTTTTATCTGTCTCCGATAGAAGCTACATCCTTTCTGCCATAGTTAAAAAAGTTATTTAATCCAACTACAGTCAAACCTCGGTTTTCGAACGTCTCGGAGTTCGAACAATTCGGTTTTCGAACGGAAAATTTGAGATGAAAATGACTCGGTCCTCGCACAAAAATTCCGTTCTCGAACAACTCAAAAGAAAGGTTTACCTGAATCAAAGAGACAGAGAACAGAAGAAACGCCTTTAGAGTTACCAGAAGGTTTTATTATAGGAGATTCCCCCTCCAACAAATAACTCATCCCTTTCTTCCCACCACTTCGCATCAAAAAAGGTGTGCATATGTACAATACAGTACTGCATTATTTAAATTTACATTAAAATTACTTGTTATGTTTTTCGTTTTATTTGCACTTTTGTGTTTTATTTACTCTTTGACTAAATAGTTTTATACTATTATATACAGAGTATAGTATAAGCAGGCAAATAAGTTATTCTTTTGGTACATGGAACGAATTAATCTCTTTAACATTATTTGAAATGGGAAAATATGATTCGGTTTTTGAATAAATCGGTTTTTGAAAAGCCTTCCAGAACGAATCGTGTTCAAAAGCCGAGGTTTGACTGTACTTGTTTTGCGTGTGTCAAAAACATGGCTTCAAGTAGAAAACGCGTGAGTTTTTTCCAAGTAGTTGATGAAATATACAGTAAGCTTCTGATTTGGATGCTGATAAAATTTTCTCACAGGAGTACGCATATGAATCATCGCATTCTTTAAGGGACTTTGATTTAAGCATTGATGAAGGTAAATTGTCAACGTGTGCACTATGGACTACGATTT
The DNA here is from genome assembly GCA_963675345.1 of Trididemnum clinides. NCBI lineage: Eukaryota > Metazoa > Chordata > Ascidiacea > Aplousobranchia > Didemnidae > Trididemnum > Trididemnum clinides. The sequence continues at coordinate 36,534,103 of OY776292.1, read as the reverse complement.
TCGAATCAGTATCTGTTTTGTAATGAAATGTTTTAGGCTCATCGTAGTATTTCACCTTAAACTAACGTTTTTTGAAAAAGTGGTGGGACATTAGCCTTGCGATAAGCGCTTCATTATTCGAATTTTAATATCATAGTACGGACCTATAGACTTGGGAAAAAAAACAGCAGAACTTATTTTCCAGTTACATTGGCAGCTATAAAGCAGGCTTACTGTTTTACAGCTGCTGGTGTATCGAATGGTCGGTTGAAAGCAGAGACTGATGTTTTGACACTGTGGCTACCAACCGAAAATCCACAAAAGACTTCTCTTAAGGATCCTACAAAAGATTTTGGGAAGATACACTGAACATACACCTTGCAATTGGGGTAATAAAGACAGTACACATACGTGGATAAATTTCGATGCCATATAGTTGATCTTCGGAATAGGGTTTTCAAGTTGAAAAAACGCAAAAATCAGGATTTGCAAAAAGTTCAGTAAAAGAATGCAAAATAGATAAAAAAGATTTTTCACTAGAGAATGGCCAAAGAGATTAATTTTATGAAGTTAATCTCAAAATAAAATGCAGGTCATTTAGCTAGGGGTTCGCAGCATAGGTCAAGTTTTCAAAAAGGTCCTTGGAATCAAAAAGTTTGGAAACGTGTGGTATAATATAATTCTTAAAATGCCAAAGTAACATTCCAACGTGCTAAGATACTGTATGTCTTTGATAAGCATTTGTTTGATAGATTCTTTTTAACAAAGATTTAACAACGGCATTACGTAAAACCATCAATTGCTTGTCCAGCCCCCTATAAGATATTAGCAACGCTACTAAAATTCTGTGCACAATCAGTGTCAAAAATGATGTTAGTATGTCATCTGAAACCAATACCACTAAAATAATTGCTGCTCAAACAAGTGGCACTACTAGAACTAATTACAAAAATACTAAAGTAACATTTCAATGTGAAAAAATATGTTTTTGATAAACAATTTTTTGATCGATTTGTTTTGAGAGAAAATCAATAATGGTACTGCAAAAAAAGAGCAGTTGCTTAAGCAGTTGCAGTGTCAAATGTAACAAACGTTTTTAAAGCACTGGCATCAGCAGCGTTGAAAATTGATGTTAGTATATCAGCTGAAACCAATACCACTGAAATAATTGCTGCTCAAACAGGGAGCACTTTTGGAACTGAAATTGATTGCCAGTAGAAACAATTCTCAATTTTGCTGAAATTTCGGCTAATGCAAGTGATGCCCTAGCTCTGGAAAGTGATGACGCAGAGCTAGAAAACGCATGTTATTCTTTATTGCGAGGGAAAAGCAAAACAGAAATGAGCAAATCAAAAAGAGAAGCATGCAGAAAGGAACACGCTTTTCTGGACATAGGCATGTCAACAGTATAGAAATAAAATTTAGGAAAAAACCAAGTAACATTCCATGGTTATATGGTTATAGCAATTGTGCCAGTTTTTCTATTTACGCTTTTCCAGAGTCTGAAAGACATGAATTATATTCAAAATTACTGAGAAATGAGAGATTGGCAAAAAATAAATAGATTACATGATAAACTATGTTGTTTGCAACAAAATCAAACCAAAAACCAAGAGCTAACCGGCGCTATGGTGTAGTGGTGAGAGCGTCCGCATCGCAGTCGGTAGACCTGGGGTTCATTCCCTAAGTCGAGTTATATCAAAAGACTTTAAAAAATGGTATTCACAGCTTCGCTGCTTGGCACCTAGCATAAAAAAAGGGATAGTGTCGAGAACAAGCCCGAAAGCTTGCTTGTTGTGTCCTTGGGCAAGGCACTCAACCGAACGCCTCTATCTTTATGTGGCAGACAGGTCGCCTACCCATACTTCACCGGTTTACAGTTGTGAAGTTGCTAACCCAGCATGTCTAAAAGACGACTCTTGAGTACCCATTAGAAGCAGTCCAACCCTAAAGACTGATTCGAAATGGGCTACCATCTTTCCCCTAGCCTAATTTCAATTAGGTTGACGGCATGAACCTGAATTACCGTTCGTGTTCGTGCCAGACCTCCATCCCAAGGAAGAGGAGGGGTAAGCACAAACCAACAAACAAACAAACAAAAACCAAGAACACACTGCAAACAATATCATGCTTTCCATTATTTTTCGCTGTCGATGTTGCAAAAATTGAAGAAGGTGAAACTGTGTTCCATCCAACTCTAAAAATTGATGAAAAATTATAACAAAAAACTGGACATACAGCCCAAGATAAATAAGGTCGACATCTTCCTGCTAACAAGATACTTGATTAAATATAAATCATAATGATTTTAGGAGAATCTCCACACAAGTGAAATTAATAAATGACGATTCCATTAAGAATATCAATAGACTGAAACTTTATAGAGTAAAGTTGTGGCTGGAATCAGTCAATATTAGAACTCACACTTTATTTAACAAATCGATTTCACTAAATTAGCATCATCAGTGTTCTTATTCAAATAGAAATTAGAATAGAAATTTCAAATAGAAATTCTTATTCAAATAGATTCTATTTGAATAAGAACACTGATGATGCTAATTTAGTGAAATCGATTTGTTAAATAAAGTGTGAGTTCTAATATTGACTGATTCCAGCCACAACTTTACTCTATAAAGTTTCAGTCTATTGATACTTGATTAAATATGGATTAAGTCCACGCCAGCATGTAAAAATCATTTCCTGCAATGGAGCCGCACTGCGCAAGAATCACGTTAAGAGAGTCAAAAAATCTCTATGCAAAAAAATTTAAACGTGAAGTGTCACTCATGCTGTGAAAGTATCATTTCAGATCAAACAAAAAGGAACTGAAAAAAAATATCGAGATCTCCTCCAGTTGGACTTTTCCTAATCTGTCTGATCACAAACGGAAAAAATGTGCAACTGATTCTTTAGTTATAAACAAGTGGATGCTGATTGAAAAATGCAGACTTGAACAACAGTATGTCGATCATCATAACATAACGCTTAAGGCTGGTGAGGTGAAATATATGCGCAAAGAGACAACTGGCAAAAACTGGTCAAAGTACTGCTGCAATAACTTTTGACTTAGAATTTTGTTTTCTATTGATACAAAATTATACTGCACATTAAATTAAATTTTGCCTATTTTGATTTTACACGCATTTCAAAGAGTAGTTGTATTTTTGCAAATGCTGTTGCAGCGCTTAAATTTTTATAAGCTCAAGATGAAGTATCCCGATTCCTCTACAAATCAATACACACTACCCTTGTCCTGCGCTAAATATCACAACCAATGGAAAATTTCTACCCATGAAAAAGTCAAAACATTAATAAACTCCTGTTTTAATACAGAACTTTTATTAATTTAGTAAAGGTGGTAAGTGAAAACATGCTGGGACATTCTTCCAGAAATTAAGAGGCAAAAGGTAGCAAGTAAAATTTTTTGCAAAAGCCCAAATAAGTTTTACAAAATCCATCATGCCTCTGCATTACCAAACAGCAACTGCAAGAAACCTTTGAATAACCGACGCTATGCCGTAGTGGTTAGAGCGTCCGGTTTACTGTCAGTAGACCTTGGGGTTCATTTCCCGAGTCGAGTTAAACAACCAAAAAAAGATCTTAAAAAAATGGTATTCACAGCTTCCATGCTTCGCGCTCAGCAAATAGGGATAGTGTGGAGAACAAGCCGGCAAGCTTGCTTATTCTGTGGTTGGGCAAGACACTCAAGGGGATGCCTCCATCTTTATGTGGCAGACAGAGTGTGGGGCCAAGCAGTCTACCCGTCGTGGTGGCCCCAGTCTAACTGGAGATTCGCAAACTGAGCATGAGCGCTAATGCAGTGTATGTACATCTTCCTGCATAATGCTCAGAACAAATAGCTCAAACGACGAAGAAGATAAAGATGCCTTTGCATGCTGAAACGTATTTATGTGATATGTGTAACTGTATGAACGATTTAGAGAAACTACATACCACAAATTTTTCACAATTGATTTACATGTAACTTTCAAACTCAATTTTCTCCAAATTATGAAAATCTCACTTACTACCGTGTGCTTCCACGGTAAGAAGTGGCCAATTTTGACAAAGTTTTGTTGGACCTCAAAAAATGTTCTTACTAGAGTTTATGTCTTCCTCTTTCAAAAATTTGTGGTATACTATTGTCCGTAATTGTTTCACAGTTGGTATTTTTGTATGTTTGCAAACAGCATTTACAAACAAGGTTTTTGTTTATACAGAAAGAAAAACTTGTTTAATTAGTTTTAAGTATCCCTGCTCACAAACCTCTTTCATAAGGATCATTTGCAACATTGAAGCGGTTGAAGACGTGTTTTACGGACAATGAACAAGATAAGCTGATACTATCCTTTTTGATACACATTCATCTAGGCGGTTGATGCATACGAATTGATGAAACAGTTTATTTGCCACACACCTAAGACAAAACCGGTCTCTGTGTTTTGTAAAATTTGTTTGACACATTGGACTATCAACCAAGCGTAAGCAAATCGTTACTCTATTTTGACTGTAACCTCTCACAATAATTTCTATGTTTTTGTTTTTATATTCTGGCGTTTCCATCAATTTATTTTACATTAGAAAAGTAACTAAGCCTATTTGTGTTTTTGTTTATTGCTTATTCTTCACATACCATAAGTTGTTGGGAGATCTGTACGCTTTTTAGAAGTTATAATGGCTCTAATATTTGAAGCTTTCCTTAAGCAAAAAGTTGATCCCTGGCCACTGAACTTGTCTCTTGAAGGTTATGATTAGTCTGGCCAGCGACACGACTGTACAAAGATATTTTTAGTTGCCATTGCATCACTAAGATAACAGATTTTCAGGCCAACGGATATGTGATTACATTACGCGTAATTGTTCTTTATCAGAAAGCTTATAACTAGTTTGCTTTTGAAATGAAAATCTAAAACAACCTCAAGCGCAGCTGCTGCCTGCTTCATTGTTTCTGCTTATAACTATTAGGTAGCATTACGACATGTTATAACAAGCTTAAAGCGTTCAACGAAAAAGAGAAGAAATCTGCTTAGAATGCTTAAAAAAGAAATCGCTTGTTGAATTGTCAATACGTCCTGAATTGCTGTGAGATTTTTGTCACCAAAAGCATCTGGTTAATATCTCCTGAATAAGCTTTTCGTTGCGTTTTTACGGAGAGTTACTTTTTGGCAAAATAATAACTTAAGAACAAATTGTGCAATCAAGTGTTAACAGTGACGTCATCTTACAACCTAAAGAAATACAATTTTTCAGGTTAGATGGTTGATAGCTGACTTTTGTTTGAGTAAAAAACGGTTTTTCTCTGTCACGAAATACCACTTTTAAAAAATTATATTTGATTGTGATGTCATGATGAGGTCATGAGCCCCTCTTTACACTTATCACAAGGATGTGATCAATCGGCCAACTTTGATGTTTATAGGTGCCGCAGTTTCAGAGGAGTTTCAGACGCTTTAAAACACCGACAGAATTGCGCTTAAAAACACAGAAAAAACTTTTGGTCGGCTTGTGCGGTGGTGTTGTAATTAGATCGCCCGCTTCGTAGTCGATAGACCAGGTTCGATTAAAAAAACGGTATTCACAGCTCCCCTGCTTGATGCTCTGATAAAAACGGATAGTTTGGTGGAACAGCTGGAAAGTTAGCTTGTTTGACCTTTAGACAAGGCACTTACTAAATACTTCCATCTATTTGTGGCAGACAGGGGCTAAAAACTCTAGGGCCAATTACTAGAATTTGGATTATTTCGATCGCAAAGAGCAAAGATCAAAGCTGCCCTATTGACTATACCTACATGCACATTTGTGGCAATTGGCAATGTAGTAAATGCTGGATTGATTTTCAACCAGTAATCTGCATGTCCCTACTACGAGAGAAAAAAATTGGGAAATTATCAGTTTTTCTGGTTATGAAAAAACACTTTAGCTTGTCCACTACGCAGCTCATGACGATAACGCCTTGGCTCGTAATCGCGATATGCGAAGCCATGGCTAACCGGCGCAATGGCGTAGTGGTTAGAGCAGTGCTATTCAACCGGCTATTCAATCCAAGTGTATACCAAATCAAAATCATGGTATACAGCTGATTCAGGGTATACAGCTTCGATCAGCGCTCCTTTTGAAACTCAATCAAATTGGCAAAATTGCACAATGTCAAACTAAATTGCGAATTACATATTGAAGGTTCTTGCTGCTAACCGCCTCGAAAAATGCTATTGTAACGTAATTGCTCATCATAAAAAGCGATTGTTTGTCATAAAATTATGATATACGTGTATTCCAATAAAAAACATTAATTTTAATGCTGTTTACGCAGGCTTAGGCGGAAGGCCTACTATTAAGTCTCTGGCTTGAAACTTTTATTGCGGTTAGTAGCAAAAAGTGGTGGGTAAATCAAACTAAAAGGCAGTAGATCTATTTTGGAACACCATTGAATGGATTGATGATAGCAGGACTTGGTAATCCACCAAACTATATCCTAGTGGGCGTAGAGTACAGTTAGCAAGAAAGTTGAGGCTTTTCAAAACTCTGGTGTAGGCTACCTTTATAGGGGCTTCCGAAATAGAGCTTAAATTGTACAGACAAAATTTAGTTCATTGTAGAAAAAGATTTCGGACAAGATTGAAATGAGATGGATTTTAGCATTTTAACGCTTTACTTCAGTTTTGAAGGTTGCAATGTCTTTGTGTAAATACATGTACTTTTGTAATATAAGTAGCAAAGAGTTTGATGCAGCCCAGCCACGTCATCTACAAATGAAGTTAATCCTGCTAAGCGCCGAAAAACAGAACAAAAGCGACGAAAATGAAACGACAGTTACATAAATTATGGATTTTGTCGCCCAATCGGTGAAATGGAAAATTTTTATCCAAATTCTCAATGCCTTTTTTGCTCAAGCATTTATGGCAATATTAATCTTGTTTCATCAAAGCTTATAAGTCATCTAAAAAAACAGCATCCAGAACACCAAAACAAATCTGAGAAGTTCTTTCAGTCACACCTGGCTGCTCAGAGAAAACAGAGCAATTTGTTGGATAGGCAAATAGGATCCCAGTTAATTCATAACAAGAAACTGCTATTGGAATCATTTAAGATGTCACATGACCTGATGAAAGTTAAACGCCCATACACAGAAGTTGAACGTCTGGTGCTACCATGCTTAGAAATTGCTGCTGACTTGATTCATGGCGGAGCAAAAGCAGTTGATAAAATCAAGCAAATTCCACTTTCTGACACCATTGTTGGACGACGATGTGCTGTTATATCTGCAGATTTAAAGCAGCAACTAATTCGGAAGATATTGAAAGCCCCTTCTTTTGGCATGCAGTTGGACAAAAGTACTTATATAAGCAGTGAGTCTCAACTCATGGTATTCTGTAGATTTCCAAACGTAGAAGCTGACAGAATAGTGGAACACTATCTATTCTGTCAGCCAGTGGGAGAAAAAGCAACTTCTGAAGCGATTTTCAACACAATGAAGGAGTTCTTTGAAAAAGAGGGGTTAGATTGGTCAAAGTGTAAAGCTGTGGCAACAGATGGTGCTGCAGCTACGCAAGGCTCACAGAAAGGTGTGATCAAGAAAATACAAGAACCGTCTCCAAATTACGTAGGAATTCATTGTATTCTCCATCGCGAAGCATTAGTTACAAAGAAACTTAAACTAAATGCATATAAAGCAGGTGGTCAACAAAATGAATTAAGCAATGTTTTGTGGGAAGTCGTACATATTGTAAATTTTATTCGGAAAAGGGCAAGACAGCAGAGGCTTTTTTCAAAACCTTGTAGAGAAATGTCCTCCTCTTCAAAAAAACTAATTTTGCATTCAGAGGTTCGATGGCTATCACGTGAAAAAGTTTTTTCCCGTGTGTTTGAACTTCGAGAAGAATTAGAGGCGTTTTATATTGAACAGAGTAACCCTAAAGCTGATAAATTTCGTGACATTTTCTCGGTTGCAAAATTGGCGTATTTAGCGTCAATTTTTGATTGTTTGAACCAACTAAACATCAATCTTCAAGGGAAAGGGGGTGATATATTTCGGTCAACAAGCAAGATCAATGCGCTGAAAATTCCACTCTGGAAAAACAATGTTTTGTCTAAGAACTTCAGTGATTTTATTTTATTAAGCCAATACATGAAAGAGTCTAAATGGGAGTTTCATGATGTTTCTGTAGAAGATAATTTGTCTACCCTTATTGTTAGTCATTTGGACTTACTTCATGAAAATTTCACAGCGTACTCTCCTGAAGAAAACGACCATTGCCTGAAAGCAAACATGTGGATTTTACAGCCTTTTTATGATGCACCAACGGATGATGAGGAATTATTGGAACTCCGGGCAGATCTAAATCAAAAAGTATCATTTCAAGAAATGGATTACTAAGAGTTTTGGACTTCTCTTCTTGAATTTTCGGAATACAAAAATTTTGCAACAAAGCCATTGCTGTCTTAGTGCAGATGCCTACAACATACTTGTGTGAAGAAGGGTTTTCCAGTCTAGTTGAGATCAAGCCAAAAAAAAGAAACTCAATACTTGATATTGATTCTTTGATGAGTGGAGGAGTTGAAAAAGAACTAACATCACATTATGTTCAAATTGCCGAAACTATGCAAGATCAAGCAAGCCACTAAATCTTTTTAGTCCCTTTTACGTGTTTAATCGTCTGTGCACAGTATAACTGTTGTTTATTTATGGTAGGCTTGGTAGACCACCTAGTTATTAGTATTTTATACTTTCTTTGTACAAATAAACATTGTTCTTTGAGGTAGACAAAAATCCTGAAAAATTGAAATAAGGTATACCACGGTCAAGAAGGTTGAAGAGCACTGGATTATAGCGTCCGCATCGTAGTCGATAGACCTGGGGCTCATTTCCTAAGTCGAGTCATACCAAAAGACTTTAAAAAAATTGTATTTACAGCTTCCCTGCTTGGCACCTAGCATAAAAAAAGGGATAGTGTCGAGAACAAGCCGGCAAGCTTGCTTGTTGTGTCCTTGGGCAAGGCACTCAACAGAACGCCTCTATCTTTATGTGGCAGACAGGTCGCCTACCGATACTTCACCGGTTTACAGTTGTGAAGTTGCTAACCCAGCATGTCTAAAAGACGACTCTTGGGTACCCACCAGTGGCAGTCTGCCTTGTTGGTGGTGGTGTTACCAGTCACTGATGACTGATTCGAAATGGGTTGCCATCTTTCCCCTAGCCTAATTTCAATTAGGTTGACGGCATGAACCTGAATTACCGTTCATGCCGTAGCTCCATCCCAAGGAAGAGGAGGGGGAAATCACCACAACAAGTCAAGACTCGCTTGAGCTTTCCGTTTTTGTACACTTAGAAAAGATTTTTGCGGAGATTTCTCCTGCGTGTGGTAAAAATGCATGAAGCCAGCAGCACTAGAAACTCCGAAGCAGGTTTGAAATCAAGTTGTTCTATGCATAACTACAAAAATTTTCAGTTGACCTGAGGATAACAATAAACGGTAATAATAAAAAAATGCACAATAGAAAAATTTGCTCAAAAATGAGCACTAGCATCATACGGTACCATACAGCAATCTATTATATCATGTCAAAACTCGCGACCGGTTTCGACCTTATTGGGTCTCATCAGGCGGGTGTAAAAAACACTCAATAATAAACATGCTAAAAAAACAAATTTGCTATTGGGTGCAAAAAAATGCAATACAAAACAATATGATACAGCAATACCTATATCATGGGGGTCACTTTGATGCTGGAGGCAGATCCCTCTTAATAGAAGATCGCCTTGAAAATCGCTAACTAGCAACTAGCAACCCTTGTAATAATAAAAAGATGATAGTTTTCAGTTCTCACATATTATGACGTTCTTCTTACTATGATTTCACAATGTACAATGCATCGGCTAATTACAGGAAATATTTCGTAATGTGAGGGTTTTACCCCAATGGTTAAAGCAATTACGAAAATACTTCAACCTCGCATTATAATATATTTCTTTACACTTAGATTTTGAACGGGGATTTTTAAACCTAGTCGAAACGCTATTAGGCTAAAATAACCTAAAAAAAAACGTTTCCAATTGTCTTTTGAAAGAGTCACGTAAAAAATTCTTTGAACTGCTCCATCAAAATAATTATTGTTAAAAATTGTCAATAAATTTTGTAAATACGTGGAACCTATGCTAGCATCTTAAAAAGACTGGCATGATTATAACGAGGTTTCTCAAGACCTGTATCAATGATGCTGCGATGAAAGGTGTAATAGTTCGGCTTTTCTTTTTGATTTCTTTTACCAGGTAATACCAAAAATATCTTAAACATACTATCCGCAACTTCCTTTTGGTGCTCAGCAAAAAGAGAATAGTGCGAAGGAGAAGCCGGCTAGTTTGTTCATTGTGACCTCGAAAAAAGTACTCAGCGGAATTTTCCACTTTTATATGGCACACAGGTAGTGAGGCCGTGTACTTTACCCATGCAGTGACTTCACTAGGTTTGTGACACGCATATAACCTTTGAAAACGCGACCAATTAGAATTTTTATTTCAATCCAAGAGTGCTCTTTGAGAAGAAAGTTTTCAATCTGAATTTATCTCATTGTTTTCAAAAATGTTTATCATTCATTAAAAAATAATTTTCTCAAAAAGTCTCCCCCTCTAATTAACCTCATTTAAGTAGTTTTGTCTTAAGCAAGTCCTTGACTAGGATGAGAGGTATGTTGGTCGGATGCTAATGCTATCATCATTACGAGCATTCTTTAAGAATGATGAGAAAAAATGACTTTTGCCGCCAGTTTGCCTTCAGAAGAATAAAGTTTCTCCGTGGTCTTATGAGGTAAGACGACTGATCGAGTAGCCTTGACACAATATATCAGTAACGGCATAAACAAACTTTGCTGTGAAAATGGCGCTTGATGTTTTTAGCTGTAAAATTATTCAAGCAAAATTTAACTTTGAAAATATTGATCAAAGCCTGGTCCAAAGTCATTCAAGGTCGATAGAAAGTCGGTAGTTGCATTGACTGCGAGCATTGTCCTACGGTTCTCTATTGCAGGGATTTGTTACTATCTTTACAGACGGAACAATTTTTACTTTTTAAAAATTTGCTGGGACAGTCAAAGTTCGTAGACCATGTTAATTCCACTACATATTAGCTTTAAAGCAGTGGCTAGTAGCAGTGTTCATCCGGATGGAGGTGCAGACCTTTTTTCTAGAGATCAGTACAATTATTGCAATATTTTCCGAATTTTGTATTCGACGACCTTTTTTACTTTATTTCATATATTTATTTCAAGAATAGTTTATGTGAGATGTAAGTAATAGGTTTGCCTACCGAGGCCAATAAATTTGGCTTCGCATGCTATATTTGGGATCCTTTTTGCCGACCACCGTATTCCACGTCGCGGGCCACAAGTGCACACAAATGTTTTATTGGATTTAGTGTTACATAACAAAGTGTATTGATTTCGACAGTTTCTATGATGCCAGTCGACACCCCTCCTAAAAAGAAACGTTTAAATGCGATTTGGACTCACCATCATTGGAAAATATGTAGAAGGCAATGAGATGTAAAAAAAACATTGTGATGGTTTGATCAAAATGCTTGATTTCCGACAAAGCCTATACCAAAAGTGCTTAGGTCGCGATTACAATTGTTTGAAATGTACCCCTCACATGCAATCACACTGGCCGCCACACATGCGACCAAACATCAGTTAGGCTAAAAGTTGATTGGTGCAGTTCTTATGATAAACCTATTGCTTAGTGAGGTAAATGGCAAAGGTCAAGCTTAACCAATTGGCCTAACAAGCTCCTCAAGTCGCTTCCCCATCACAAGCTACAATCTTCGTTCTTCTCTCACACCGCCGCGCATATTCCTAGCAAAGCAACCTCATTTTTGCGCGCATTCCATGGCCTCTCTCATTTTCATCTCCTTTAGAACTAACTTGTTGCCCATCTGCAGAAAGAAATCCATGTTGAGGCAATAGACACACCCACAACGTCTGACATCATTGCAACTAAATTAACCCACCTTATCTGCTGTCATCATATACAGTATATGTGCTATTTACAGAAACAGAATAAAGGGTGTAGCTTCGGAGCTAACGGAGCCGAAAACTTTATTTTTCGGAAACACTTGACAGCTTTGTCATCGAAATATCGTTTTATGGTTTTAAGTAGATCCCCTCATTACAAAAATTATAATTGAGCGCATGATTGCAGTATCCGTGATTAAACGGAATCAATCCTAAAAACATTTTCAATTTACAAAAACTGCTTCATTTAAACAACTGTATTTGAAATTCAAACTGAAGGAATTAATGAGACTGCCGGCAAGACATTGATCTGAGTAAAACGTCAAGCCACAGAAACTAAGAACTACACAATGAACTTCTTGGTTGCAAAATAATAGAAAGATTGCTCTTAAAACAAAGAGAGTTTGAACAATATATTCTGCCCGTTAATCGGCTTATAGAAGCTTGCTCCCAAAGGAAGATGATCCTCTGTGCATCCGTCCAGCATTGCCCAATACTGATGCAAAGTATTGTTAGCGTAGACTCCATTCATCGTTGTAATGTAGGCCCCGTGAATAGGGTGATTTGTGTAATCGAACCTGAAAACAATTTTGGTTTACGACAAGGCTGCCATGCTAATTCAAAATTTGCTTTTGTGCCTAGGGCACCACAAGTCAACAGATGCAAAAAAAGGCCAAGCACAGCATTTTACCTGGGTAGGGATCGGTTCTATGAAGACGTAAAAACAATTATCACAAGCATTACAAGCAAAGGTTGTAAAAGATTAGGCGCGTTTAATAAAAGTCAAAGCTACATGAAATTCCTCCATAGACGCATGAAGGATGCAATATTTTGCCACTCAAAATGAGCTCAAGTTTCTATGACAACCGTTTTTTCAATTTTTCAAAAATTTCTTACAGTTTTTGTTAAATCCTTCAAAAATTTTATGAAAAGCTGCAAATCTATCGTGTAGGACACGTTGTATGATTATTAAACGATATGTGAAAAATCAAAATCTAAATTTTTCCTGGACATAGATGCGCTAAACACTGGATTGCAAAATATTTCGTGGAACATCGCATTAGTGCTTTGATGCGCTTGTTCTAATAAGCCTCGCATGTAAATCATTCCTGTAAGTACCAACACTTCAGAAGGATTTGTCAGTCGTACATACCTATATCTGCTGCAAGCATACCCTGAAATTGTATCAATGTTTTTTCTATTTTTCGATTTGTTTCTATTGCTATTATGTCTAGCATTATTTTAGTGAAAAAAAAGCAGCCAAGCTTGCGAAGTAGATTTTTTGTCTTATGCTTCTTCCCGAATACCGGTTTTATCATTGATAATATTTAACTGCATCTGATGGCCACGGCTTGAATATACATTTGGGCAGGTTATTTGTGACCTGAAGTTATTTCGAGGCTTTGATTTTTCTAGATAACTAGTAAAAGTTTTTTCAGTGGCAGGAAAACTTACTAGGTTGTAACTTTGTTCATTGAGGGTGCTTTCCAGATCATGAGTTAATCTATCACGGGTAAGTTGACGTCGTTGTGTAGTTCCAGTAAAATTACTAGCATTGTCATCAATACCTGTGACGTTTTGATCTGCCCCGTTCATGTTGTCAGGATCATCAAAATTAAAAGGTGTTGATGACGCAACATCTACTTTGTCATCGGAAGCTAAAGAGGTTATGTCTTCAATTTCGTTATTTTCTTCTTCAGATACTTCATTCAAAATTTTACTTAACACTTCTTCAGGTGTTACATTGACATGGGATATTTTATGTTACTTTTACTAGCAATTTTTATATGTCTGATAAAGAAAATTATGCATAGATGCATTGGAAATAATAAAAATCATCAAAATTTTATACACAGATCGAAAAATTTAAATTTTAGTGGAAAAGAGAAATTTGAACATTTCAAACATAGAAGTCAAATGTAGCGGCTGCATTCCTGATGTAATAATGTCAATTAAAGTTTATCGATATCCTACGTTCGTATTTGCTCGTCAAGTAGTAAAAACTAGCTATTCGTTTTTCAGTTACGAAGCCATGTACATTTAATGCTGCTTTTGACTTCTTAGCTGTTCCTGTATTGAAGTAAAACAATTAGAAATTTGACTTATCGAACGTAAGATCAACGTAGTTTAGAAGGTTGGAAATGACAAGACGATATTTAAGTCAGCAGTCATCCTTATGATGTTGTGGTAGTTGACGCAAGCTGTAGTTTGAACTTGAAACGTCAGCTTCTATGCAAATGCGGTTCTGCTCGGCCATGCAGCAGACAACGTATCAATCACTCAACTTTTAATACAGTAGACGCCGCTTATTAAGCCCACGGTTTATGAGCCCACCCGCATATTAAACCCAAATTTGTCCGGCTCGGAATTCTTCCATTTGACTGTGTATTAACAAAACTCGCTTTACACGCCAAAAAACCCGTTTGATAAGCCCAAATTTTCTACGCAATTTTTTAAAGTTTGTTTAAAAAGCTCCATTATTGACAAATTTCATTACGTAATTCTTGATTTGTTTTTCTGTATGGATAAACATCAAGCATTTTGGTTACTGTCTAAAATTCTTCTGTTTTGTGACAAACCCTTTATGTCTAAAAACCGGTTATGTTTTACATGGAGCAGGCTGCACCTGCACGATAATGCGAGAAAAAGGGAACTCAATGAAACAACTTCACAATACACAAATTACAGTCAATCAGTAAAGCGACAGTGATCAAAGGGAAGACCCACTGCCAAAGAGCTGGTTGATCTGGCGACAGGTTCCGAAGAATTTGACCGCTCGAAGCAATTTAAGATTCCACTGAACAGAAAAGCTACATTTCTACATGTAGATTGGGTGGCGCCCGATATGAGATAACAATGCGAAATATATTGCGTCACCATAACGATTGTAAAACGTTCGGAACACTAAGTTCAATAAATCTATTTCTTTGCATATGCTGTTTTTAACTTGTTTTAAATTTGTACTTCATTTTTACTTAACAAAATGGCGAAGAGACGTGCAGATCTAACCTTGTTTAAAAAGCTTGACATTTAAAAAAATTACTGAGTGCTACCGAACTGCAGTCAGCGTGCTACTGCCGAACAACTTATTTCGGTGTACAATGTAATTAGCTTTAAACATTTTATCTTTATTACAGTTAACCACAAATATTTTAGCTCAAAATATTTAGAAAAAGCCGTCCGTCGGCTAACAAGCCCAAAATCGTCCGGTCCCAAATTTCGTGTATCATATGCAATGCGCAAGATATTTGTCAGTAAACTTTTAACTCGTACGTTCTGGGTGTTTATGTGTTTGTTTTTTCAAATACCGAATCATTATTCTTTTCTTTTTGTTTTCAAATAAAGTTAGATTGGTTTGATAGCAAAGGCAACAACGAACCCGAGTACTTTTTATTGTAGAGGTGACTTAACCGCTAAAAGTTTTCATAATAGCAAAGAATTTTCGTCATCTGTGAATATTAGTGTTAGCGTCAATAGTAAATATTTGCCATCCGAAGATGAAAGTAACCATTCAAGAAAGTATTCATTAAGTGATATTTCATCATTAGAGACATCCACTGACGACACCGCTCCTATCCAGCAACAACCATCCACTCAGGCAGCACGCCAATCTACTACAAGGCAAGCACAGTCATCATGGGATTCAGACTTTCATGCTAGACAACAAGTGTTATTTTCTGGATCTTTAACTGGTTTAAGAAGGCAAATAACCACTCAAAATCCAGCACATGTTCCCATTGCATTGCTTCGATCATTTTTTTGATGATAAACTAATTGGTATATTGGTCTCGCAAACCAACAAATATGCTTAACAATTTTTATCATTTCATCAGCTTTGGAGGAGTGCAAGAAATCAACGATGGACTGATGTGACATGAAATGAAATAAAAAAATTTTTCGGAATTTTCCTTGCCACAGGATTGATGCAATTTCCAACGGTGGAAGATTATTCGAAAACTGATAAATTTCTTCTATCATTCAATGTTTTATAAACAAAATGTGAGTTACAATAGGTTTGCATTGCTGCTAAAAAACTGGCACGTTGCAGACAATGAAACTGCTCCAACTAATGACAGGCTCAACATAGTATCAAACTTTATAGAAAAACTTGTATCAAAATTTCAAGCGGTTTCCGATCCTAGTGAAGAAGTTGCTGTAAATGTCAATGGTATAAAAAAGTTCTTCTAGAATGCATTAGCATGGGAGTGGTAAATAGCTGAGTACTCTCCAATAGGTATTACAATGTAAATAATCGAAAGAATATGCCAATGGGAGCATTTACAAAGAAAGTTTCAATGTCCTTACTCGAGATAGAAAACCAAGACACAGTTGCTCATATCAGAAGACCAATCAGTCACGCACATCGATTTTCTACAATTTCTTGGAAGAGTGATGGAGAACTTGCTCAAAAACAATGTTATGGATGTTATGAGAAACTGAGCAGGCAATATGACCGCAAGGAAGCCACAAAATAAAAGTCAAACAAGTTTCCACCGAATGTACCACATGTAAACACCTGTTTTGTTAGGATTGTTGTTTCAAATAGGAAAAAATAGCTTTTAAATGGATGATCTTCACAAAAAGATGTTGAAGATAAAAAAACTACAAGAACAAAGCTCAGCGTGAAGAAATGGGGCAAAGAAATCACTTTAGAATAGTTGATTTCAAAAAAAGATGTCATTGTACAGAAAAAACAAAAAAGTATCCAACTTGCAACCTGACAACGATGCCCTCCATTTACATGTTATTGGCAGTCCTAGGTTTTGCTGAAATGAAGCGACATAACTTCAAAGCGCAGCGAGAGTTTACGAGTTTAAAGCCAATTTGTTCCTTATTTTGCTCTTCGTAAAGCACTTAACAAAAAATTACTGATTGGGAATTTCAAGATGGGAATGTCAGCAGCACAAGCGACAGGGTTTATAATAATTTATTTGTTTCGTATCGATTCTCATTATATGTATGATTATTTTCTATTAAAGTATAAAATGTTGCTTCACCTTAAAAACAATTCAATGCTTTTGAGTTGTCTTCAAAGCAGTACTATTTTCAAAACTCAATCCAAGAATGTAAAAACTACGTTTTTAACTGTTTCATTGGATTTTTCTCTCCCAAAAACAATTTGTAGACGCTTTGTATGCTATCTTACGTAAATCCGAGCTCCTTCGCAAGAACCATGATTTGGAAAAGAGTAGATTCTTCAGGAGCGTAGTCCAGAAAATAGCAAGCGTCGTAAGGAGGAGAGAGGGAGTCAGAGATTTCGTTTTGAATGGAAAGGCGGATTTGGATAAGGGGACCGTCGTAGATTTCTGCGAAATCTCCCTGCAGATGTTGGTCAAATAATTCTGAATACAAAATGCTAATGTTGATTTTACCAATATCTAGTATCTTGTTGTGAAGGCTAGCGTCGCGGGCATAGCCAGAACCAGATGCATACCATGAGAGATCAGAACACTTACGATTGAGTGGGTAGGGATCAATCGCAAGTGCTCTGGTCTATCATGGTGTATTGAGGGACGTATAGTTTCATGAAAACAGCGCACGTGTGATTAAAAACGATTTTAAAGTCTAATAATATTCCGTAAAAGTTCTTCCAAAAGCTAGCAACTCGAAGCACTCGGAAAACATGCTTTTTAAAATAACGAAGTGGGTATGCAATCCAATTGAACCAAACTTTATTTCTTTAAAGATAATTTCACTTTTTCCCCCAGCCCACCACAATCATGCTAATTGCTCTATCAATCTTTCATTTGCAATCAAAAGCATTTGAGCTCAGTGCTTTGAAAGGTTGTTGTTGTGCGGTTCAAAAGTTTTCAATATTTCAAAAATATTAGCGTTATTTTACCGTGTTGTGCATAAACTGATCCGCCAATCAAATTAAGACAAATCACACAAACTGCCACTGCATAGATCTTCACCATGTTTTATAGTTAGTCTAACATAATCTAATAATTGCTGCTTCTGAAAGAAAACGAATCAAGTTAGTTTTTTACTCGTGTATCACAGAAAGAATATTAGAATCTTTTGTTAGACAGGATGTAGCAAAAGTCTGACCCATTAAAAATTCATTATACAATGTTCAGCAGAAAAACCTACCACGTTTAAAATTACTGCAG
The DNA here is from genome assembly GCA_963675345.1 of Trididemnum clinides. Taxonomy (NCBI): domain Eukaryota; kingdom Metazoa; phylum Chordata; class Ascidiacea; order Aplousobranchia; family Didemnidae; genus Trididemnum; species Trididemnum clinides. The sequence goes on along the minus strand of OY776292.1, from coordinate 36,516,008 downwards.
TGACAAGGGTGTTGGACTAGCTGGACTAGTGGTTGAAGTGAAATTTTGTAGCGAATAACTTGCCGTTTGTGTTTTAGATTCAGAGTTTAAAAGTAGCTAGTGTTTAATGCAAGATTGCAAAGTTTGTAATTGGTGTTCAAATTCAAAATTGTAAATTTAATAATCAATTTTCAAAATGTCATGAATAGACGAACACCATGCATTTATTGTTGATGATTTTCAAAAAATGGTGATTCTTACACTGCAACTGTGCGAAGTTTTAAGAATCGTTATAAATTGAGCAGATCTGATCATGTGATCACTCGAAAGTATGTAATCTTGTTAGTCAAAATGTTTTCTGGAGTTCGGGCACTCCGTGGTCTTCCAGAAGGCTTCCACTTCAGGGCTGTCCCTGTAGTCCTGAAGTTATTGACCCACAGCATTACAGATGTAGTTTTGTCTAATTTTTTGCCTGTTTTTTGAGCTATTTAACTTCAACATTTACATTAATTTGAGACGTTTTGCATTTTAACTGTTGGGAATACTATAGGATATTATATTTTTGTTTTGTTGTATTTTTTAATTTTTTTGCTCCTGTTTACTTTGTTCTATTTCTTTGGTTGTAACTCACTCTTTTTTCTCTCATTTTTTGTTTTGTTTGCTTTTGTGCTTTATATTGTCTTCTTGCCGACCTTACTCCTTGAAGAACTGCTTCACCCTCGTGCTATTTTGTCATAACGACTTTGCATTCTTTATCAACCAGATATGTTCTCAGTGACAGATATGACATTTAGTCGATCGCGTCTGCGCTGGATTTACCTTGATGAAACCTGGGCACGTGCCCAGGAACCTCCACACAAAATCATTAATTTGAACAAAAGAAAAAATAACTACAATGTGTATAACTAGTACAGTATTAGCTGTTTGTCGTAAACTACGCCCAAATGATTAATCAATGAGAAAAAGCAATGAGAAAAAAATGCGACGCAAAGCGCTAACAATATATGGAGTGATGTCATATGACACAAAGAGTTATGGTATGAATAGGCAAGCTACAGCCCTAGTTTGCAATAAGTATCTTAGCAGCTAACCGTGGAATATCACAGCAGTAGCGATGTGAGATCCTGTTAAGAATCAAAAGCTGTAGTATAATGCTGTGTGACTAACAACAATGAATTATGGTCAAAGCCTAATCAATAGTTGTTGTGAGTATCCAGCAGTTTAGCAAATTTCAAAGCTGTTAGGTTTTTGCCAGACAGTTAGCCTGCGGCATAAGACAGGCGCGATACTCGGCGGCAACAGGAGTAGGCAAAACTAGGGTTGCTATCCGCAGTGTATGTGCACCTGCCTCTCATCGGAAGTATGCCAGTCTTTTTAAGAGCAAGGCGCGCCATGTCAGTTTCTTACGAAGTAACACTTAGGAAAATGACTAAAAACTGAACTTAAAACAACTAACAACAAAATGTACAATAACTGACAACTGAACCTAAAATAACCAAAAGAAAAATTATCAATAGCTGTTAAACAAAAGATGTAATTTCTTTAAAATACAAAAACGGAAAAGTTATAGTTTCTTTAGAAAGTGTTTAATGGTCAATCATGAGTGAACATGTTGACTGCTTAGAGGCTCCCGCACTTTTACCAGTGGCACTGCAAAGCAAAAGAATGCGGAAAAGAAAAGGAGGAACAAACAAGCTGAAAGAAAAGGGAAAAAAAAAACAAGCTAAAAAGAAAGGGAAAAAACAAGCTGAAAGTAAAGGGAAAAAAACAAGCTGAAAGAAAAAGGAAAAACAAGCTAAAAGGAAAGAGAAAAAACAAGCTGAAAGATAAGAGAAAAACAAGCTGAAAGGAAAGGGAAAACAAGCTGAAAGAAAAGGGAAAAATATATGCAATGTTCTGGCATGAAATTCTTTCCAGGGTAAATTGTCTCAAATGACAGATTTTATAGTTCGTCTAATGATGCTCCAAAATCTTCATTAAGGGAAGACACAAAACCAGATATTGATTCCAAGAACCCAAACTCAAGATCAGAACAGAGTGAAGAAATGAAACCTCTAGGAAAGTCAGTTGTAACTACAGATGAACAGCGTGAGAGTCAAGAACCGATGATTGCAGATGATACAGATGATATCAGGAAAATTGAAAAAAAACGTCAGAAGGAGCAGACTTGTCTGACATCGAAAACGACATTGGCAAATGGTTTGGACATCCAACAAAAGCGGTGGTAAACCATTGGATTAAAAAAGGTCCAAAGGACTTACAGAACTGTGATGCAAAATTGATTGCACATAAGTCCCTTCAACACAAATGTAAAAATAAGTGCCGTGAGCAAACGCTCCGCATGTTTGACCGACACATACAAAGTGGGGAAACCGTCAATAGTTCGTGGCTGTGTTTTACCCTAGTAAAGGTGGTGTTTACTGCTACGTCTGCAAACTTAAGGCAGCTTCGTGATTTCCGCTTGCACGAAGCGAATTTTCTGACTGAAACAATGAAACCATCCGATGTCTCAATACTTGTATTAATACTTAAACAAGTAAGTACGACACGATGGTCATGCAGAGCTGATGCCAGTAAAGCCCTTGAACGTAGCTATTCTTTTGATGAAAATAAAAATGATCAAAATAAGTTTCTGAGAATTTGCTGCAAAGGACATGATCTCTTTAATTAAATGTGCCAACCTGATGTCGGTGTATACGCAGTGTTCTGGCATGAAATTCTTTACTGGGTAAATACTACCAACCAAATACTCCAAAATCCAAAACTTAATCTGTATACGGAAGTCGCTGCTTTAATATCCTTAGAGACTTAAGTGAATAGTTGGTCGAAAAAAGCATAATTTCTTTGATGTGTACGAACCTAAATGGGCAGAAAAATTTGGTGCTACCTCTTACAAACAAGCACGCACACATCAAAGAAACTTGCCACTAAATTTGTTAGATTATGGACAAGGGAAAAAGGAAGAACTGTTTCCGTCACAAAAATTTCGTGTGGAAAATTTTCTTCTAATCATCAATCAATTTGCGCTTTCTCTTCAACAACGACAGGCTACACATACACGAATATGTTATTTTTTGGTTTCTTGCATGATGTGGATTCTTTGAATCCTGGTCAGATTGAAGAAATAGCTAAAAAACTAGTCAACACACACAAAGATGATTTATAGTAGATCTGTCCCTTGTTTTAAACTCATCAAATTTCAAGAATTTTTCAAGTTATTGAAGGATGCTAAAATTGATCACTTTTCTTCAGAGCATTTCCTGTATAAATTGATTATGGAAAAAGGTGTTCAGGACACGTTACCCAATGTAGATACAACTTTTCGAATTTATCTGCTACTTATGATCAGCAACTGATCTGGAGAAAGATCTTTCAGCAAAGTTCAATTTATCAAACCTTTTTTGCGAATCTGCTTTTTTGCGGACCCCAATTACATGTGACAGTACTTTTGTCACCCGACTCACTTACAATGATAATAATTAAAATAAGAATACAATTTATTGGTCATTGCAATGAATGGGCTTGCTTCACTTCGCACAATTCATCAATTCTCGGGGCTATTTGTGACAAACAAACCCGCAGGTCAGATTCGACATTTATCCTGGGCCTATATTTTGTCTTCATATTAGTAAGTGCCGAAAATGACCTTAAACATATATTGAGGTGTCTCCGAAAAAAAAAAGGTTAAATCCTGTATTGCTCCCGCGATTGTGTCACTCGCGGTCCAATTCATCGTCAGGCTAGAGTTACTTTTCATAATTTCGCTGAAGTGAATTTCCAGGACTTTTTGCTAACTGGGACAGATATTTAAATCGGGAAGAATGATAGGTCTAGCTATGCTGGCTGGATGAATGCCTAACCGGAACTTTTGATTTACTGACTGGGACGAAGCCACGGACCACTTTTGCAGTCGTCACGAACCCCCAAGGGTCCGCGGATCCCTCTTTGGGAAACTCTGGCCCAAATGTTTTTGCGTCATAATGGCCTATTGCTCTATTGCATTAATTTGAATGTCAAAGCATTTATTAAAAACTAATCAATACCTTGAGTACTTTCCCTTGGCTCATGTATGTAAATTTATTATGCCGATTTCTTGTTGCTTATACAAAAAATTTGTGCTCTTATTTTTTTCTGATTCACTATTCAAACTACTTAGTTGGTATTAGTGTTGTTGTAAATGGTAATATGACTTCTGTTGTGATAATTTCGATAATCGATAAACGTTAAATCCTCATTTCTGATTTGCCCCAGTCTTATAGTATCTTGTATTAATTACTTTTATGTGGTATACCGGTATATAATTGCAATTCAGATAGATATTTGCTTGAATTTGATTTTACTTGGACATTCAATTGTTATTTTGTGTGTATATTTGCGCTATCATTTTTTCCTTTTTTGCTTTATCTTTTAATTTTTAGAAAATCTGCTTTTGGACTAAACAATCAACGTTAATTCCCACTGGCGTTGTCTTTTTTGAAGTCGTAAGCAAGTAATTTAAAAGTCTTAAAGCTGCTAAATCTTCCTCTCTTGCCAATTTCGACTGATCAATTTTACCCCACCCGTTTTTTGGAGCCGTCATTATTCATTTTTTCGTTATTTTATTAATTCCTTAGGCAATGATTTTTAGTTTTTCTTGCTTGTAGTCGCATCGTTATCTTAGCCTCAAGCACGCAGCTAGGGACATCGACACGGGTTAGTGCCAAGGAGCCTTCAGATACCTATATCCGGAACTGGATCGCGCCTCTTCGCGAACGAAAATTGTCTGGCGTACGAGAAAAAATTTCAGTTTAAGACAATAAGATCCAGGCTGTGCCGGCGTCTCGCTAATACAGGGAAGATTGTTTGCGCAATTGGCTTATTTCTAACCGTTTTTTCGTTACGATCTTTTTCTTCTTGGCTGTTTTTGATTTTGTTTTGCTGCATTTCAGTTTCAGAAAATTTCATCTTACTGTCTGTAAAACTCCTCTACATAACTCACATAGACTTAACAACTCTTTTCAGTTCTCAAAACCTATTCGCGTGATTCTTGAATGGGAATTTTTATTTCGTAACAATATGAGTTTTCTGGCAATATAGTTGCCTTTGCAAAATATGAACTTTTAGCTACTCGTCTGCGGTAAGTGTACTGTGGCGCAAATTATGGTTTGTTGCGCTTGTGTCCGTATTCTTTGCTTTTGAGTTGCATTGCTCATCACATATGGATGGCTTGGGATGCGGCGAGCTAGAGACAGCCTTGTAGCAAACTTAAGCTTCACATTATTTCGTCACATCTAAGAGCACCATCAAGCGTATTTCTCAATCACCAGCCTTTCTGGTTTCATTAATGTTTAAACCCATTTGAGTAAGAGTAGTCTCCAAACGTTAGGTGCAGTTAAATTCATTATCTAACCAAAAAGTTGGAGGTGCTGCAAGCTTATTTTAACAAAATAGAGAAACAAGGAATTCTTCAACGCACGCTTGTGGAGAATGCAAGGAGAAACCTGATTTTTTTGAAGCAATTATAATACCTGAGCCGGCCAGCCAACCTACATTACCCAGGACCTATTGTTTAGCAATTTTTGAAATAAAGCAGTGGTTTTCAACCTTTTTCACGCCGCAACTCTTTTAAGCAATTCAGTTCAACCAAACGATCCCCTTTCAAAAATTTCCATTCCGGTGTATAAAAATTATATATATTTGTGTGAGCGCAATACCAGAAAAAGATGATTAAAGAGCATTTGATAGCACTCTGTTGAATAAAGACTCATTTATTGTACTCATGCACAAGGCAGCATTTGTGAGATGGCTGGTGTTGCATCTTGGCAGCAAGCTTCTCTATGCGTGGCCCTGTTGTTGCCAGAGAACACCTTAGAACCGGCTCTGCCGTTAGTTTATTCTTGGCCTTGTTCTTTATTCCCAGTAATGCTGAAGAGCCAGCCTCACACAGCCTTGTTGGCATAAATGCATCTGAAGTCAAATGGCTGCGCTCGCAACTCTGGGATATGAAGGAACTATGGCTGAATAATAAGCAAACAAAGTCTTCTCTTTGAAAGCATCTTCTGCAGTCATTTTTTGGGATATAAACTGCTCTTCGGTGTTATCATCTCCATTAAACATGCTGACAAGATCTGCGTTTGCGACCAGAATGCGAAATCATTTCGTGTTATGTCGGGGACATGCTTAGCAAACACACAGCGAAGAGATTGAAGGTTGTCCATAACCTTTGATTTGAAGTTGTTATCAACCACATATCTTCGGTGTCTTCAAGGAACTCATTCAGGGTATAAAACATTCTAGTTCTTCCCATTATCATCTTTCTTTCCCAAAGCTCAAGTTTCGCCTAAAGTGCTGAGAGTACATCGATGAAATTTATGATTGTTTTGTCACGTTCTAGATAGGAAAGGTTAGACTCATTTAGTCTGCCAAAATGTCAACAAATTGGTCGGTGATACCTCACTATCCTGAAAAAATTTTACTTTCTTGTTTGGCTGTATGAAAAATCTCTCAGCTCGATCCGCAATGCAAAAACCCGCTTAAGCACGTAGCCCCTATACAGCCTCGCGCCCCAATGTGGTAAAGAAGACTATGGTGATCTGCATCCATCTTTTCACAAAAACGTAAAAACAAACTAGTGTTGAGTGTACTAGATCTTACTGAGTTTGCCACTTGCTTTATGCTTTATCACCTTCGCCAACCCAAGTTTCAATCCACACTGTTGATATAGCAAGTAACTTTAATAAATTAAAAATCATTTTAATTCGTATAACATCTTAAATTCAAACGTTTTCGACTTTCATAAAGCCCTTTTCAAGAATTAAATCTGTAAATGTGACGTAATAAATTAAAATAATCAACGATAATTTCAAATAATACACATTATGAAGATATAGTACTTCTAATGGCTGTAAAAACGTAGCCAACTTTAAAATAAATAACAGCTGGGAGAGATTGGATGCAAAAACTTTTAAGCTCATCAAAACCAGGATCAAAGTCTTCCAGAAATGGCAAGATTCCCAAAATTAAGCGAAAATCCAATATGGAATGTCATGTTACGATTACGTGCAGTAAGTAAAGTTGTTGTAAAATTCTGCTAATATATGTTTAGCAAAAAAGAAGCTCCACTTGCATAGCATGCAAGTTAGTTGCATAGTTGCATAGTTGCATTAGTTGCATAGTTGCATTAGTTGCATAGTTGCAAGTTGCATAGCAAAATGCTATGCAAGTGGAGCTTCTTTTTTGCTAAACATATATTAGCAGAATTTTACAACAACTTTACTTACTGCACGTAATCGTAACATGACATTCCATATTGGATTTTCGCTTAATTTTGGGAATCTTGCCATTTCTGGAAGACTTTGATCCTGGTTTTGATGAGCTTAAAAGTTTTTGCATCCAATCTCTCCCAGCTGTTATTTATTTTAAAGTTGGCTACGTTTTTACAGCCATTAGAAGTACTATATCTTCATAATGTGTATTATTTGAAATTATCGTTGATTATTTTAATTTATTACGTCACATTTACAGATTTAATTCTTGAAAAGGGCTTTATGAAAGTCGAAAACGTTTGAATTTAAGATGTTATACGAATTAAAATGATTTTTAATTTATTAAAGTTACTTGCTATATCAACAGTGTGGATTTTAAAATGCTTTACCTCTCTGCCAAAGTTGTACCAAGTTTCAATGTTTTTGAAACCAGGGTTTCACGGAGTATCATAAAATGCATGAACGTACAGTCCGTCTTTCAATGCTTGAAAGCCTGAGCTAGGGCCTATCATGGCTGGAGCACCATCAGTACAAAGTCCGCACAGCGGTTCCCGCTTGATATCATTTGCCTTGAAAAAGTATTAATAGTCTGATAAATATTTTCTCGGTGTTCTGGACGCAGATTTATAACGTACATAAACTAATCCTTGAATGAACCGCACGAATGCAATAAGCTGAGCACAGAATAAAACATCGTGGACTTGTCCAGCTGCAGAGCAAACGGGCAAGAAGACTTTGTGGATCGATAACTTTATCCTTGATGCTCTTAGACATCAGTAAAATCTCACCTTGCACTGCGTTGTCCGAGAGTAATGGTATATTTAACTTGTTCTCTGCTTCTTTGCCAATAAATATTTGATTAATGTTTTTTCGCGCATCGCGGTATCAACTCTTTAGCAGTTGTGTGCGGCTTCTTGTCTTTAGCAATTCGCAATGTTACGTGAAAAATCGTTTCAACAGAAGCTCAATTCCATTGCTCTAATACTCCGGAGGTGTCCATTCAAGATTGCTTTACGCAATTTGCCTTTCGCTCATAAAATATGAAGTCTTTGCCTTTGCAGTAATTATGTTTCAGTTTTAAATGTCTTCTGAGTTTTGATGGTTTAATGGATTCAGCTGGAAAAACTTGCATGCACAGTACACACTGTCTTCTTTCGGTTCCATCAGGGCAATACCGGCAAGTCCATACTTCAAAAATGATTCTGAATTGTCTCGCTTTTTTATCATAACGTCGTGCAGAACTACCAATTTTATTTTTTTAATTTTAAGCAAGCCATAACACAAGTTTAAAACTGCTAAAGTGGTTGCATTCAAACCAAGGCGTAGATACTAAGCCAGAAAGTACCTGCAGGTACAATGATGCAATAAAGGGCCATCCAATATCATTTAACGTCATTTTAGTTGATTGTGAACCCTCGATTCCTCGCCTTCATGACAATTTAGGTTTGTCCTAGCGCTTCCATAAATGAATTCGCTATTTTACAATTACTAGACTGCAAAGGGAAAGGGTCTAAAGCTGGCTAGCTCTTTCAGCTTTCCTATACTGATCTGTTAATCTGCTACAAGATGCCGGCACGCTTAACTGAAACTTCACAACATAGCTACAAAAGAGCTTTCCTGAAATTATTCCGTCTTTATTTTTAACTGCCTTTCGATAGCCAATTCTGTTGTTCTTTCAGCTGTAGTAATATGTTGCCTTGCAACTTCTTTTAGTTATTCTGCTTAAATATTTTCTTTTTTTATTGCTTATCAAAAGCTCTCGCCAACCCCTGAAAAAAGGCAAACAACCCTTAGGTTGAAAACCATCTTAATAAAACAATACAACTCTCACTTTCAACCCAAGTAGCAATTTATGAATTGTTGCTGTCTGCGCGGGAACAACGTTATTCTTTTGTTTTGTATGGCAAAACAAGGTTAAAACACAAATTGAGACGGAAGTGGACATGCATTGAGTTGATACTGCCAAATTCATAATAATAATTCATAATCTGGAAAAATAATAACGTTCTTGGTATTCGTGACGTGACGAGTAGACATATTTAGATTTGGCACATGTTGTAAATGTTAATGTCTTGGCTTTCTATTCAGTTTTTTGAACCTAAAAAACAACTGAATTGAAAAAACTTCGTATTTTTTGATTATTAACTATTGCGAAACAGAAAGTTGAAATCAAATGTGCTTTTTATGGTTGAGTTTTTGCCTGGCACTGAATAAGTGTACTTGTTCAATTTAACTTTTTTTTCGTTTTCTATTACATTGATTTGAAAGTCCTTGATTAAGAGCTGTCCGCACATTGCATTTAAAGACCACCGGTGATACTCACAACTTCTTGCTTAAAATTATCTTCGGCAAGCGCTGATCGGGTTAGCATTTTACTGTCTTTCGAATATCAATATACTAAATTTTTTTCAGTAGTGGTAATCTTGCACAACTACTGCTCAAAATCCTTGCATGATACCAAATAGCTTAAGATTAACTTAAATCAGTCTTGGCACAAGAAGTTTTGGCGGTTGTGTGGGTGATAAAGTCACTTAACAGTTTGTTTTGACTTTATTCCGTTGAGCTTGTGACCATTCGGTGCTACCTGCACTTATGTAAACCACTCAAGTAAATTTTTCAGTTCTTTCAGTTTCAAGTTTTTCAGTTCCTAGTTCTGACGTTGTAATTGAAATATTAAGCGCACTAAAAGACAACAATTTAATGTAAGTAGACTCAAAGGGCAAAATTTTGTAGAGTGTATAAACAAGCAAGAAAAAAGGGTAGTATTTTAATCTTACTGCAAGCCAAGCCCTGTTCAAACCATGCAAAGTAGTTGCAAGAGCACTTCAGAGTGAGGAGTTTATAGTTCTCAGAGCGTTACAGCAAGTAAATGTGCTCCAAAACCAAATTAAAAACTTGAGGCCAAGCAATCAAGTTCAAAAATTACTTGAAAAAAGTAGCGATTTCGCGAAGCAAAACGTCGGTACATTTAAAGAATCTTCTAGCCTTCCCAAAACTAAAACGTCTCTAAAATTACGGGCAACTAATGCAAGCAAAGATGTTGTTTACTGTTGTTTCTAAAAGTAATTGGAAGGTGGAATACATGGATATCTTGGACTTGTCGATGCGGAACAAACACGCAGGTTTAATCCAGAAGGCATCAAGGCTGTTGCCCACTCAGAAGACCTTTTGATTAATGCTGCGAATCAAAAAAAATCCATTATTTGGCGCAGATGCTGTACAAAAAAATACAATTGATAAGAATCGAATTGAAGTTGAATTTAGTTTATTTGGGGATTTGACTGAAAGCAAAGTTTTCAACACAACATGATGCTGCGGCACATATTAGCGAAAAGCAACAACAAACAAGCTTTTTCTTTAGAAAGACAGAGAAACGTGTTGAATTAGTTTTAAGTAACCTGTTTCGAAAACCTCTTTAGAGCAATCATTTTCAGCATTGAAGCGGCTAGAAACGTGTTTTACAGACAATGAAACGAGACAAGCTGACCCATCTCTCTTTGCTGCATATTCATCAAGGCAAGCTAGACAAAATTAATGCGCAGGAAATGATGAAAGAGTATGTTTGCCGCATACCTAAACAAAAACCGGTTTGAGATAGTTAAGTGTTGGCTGTAAACTTTCCAAAAGTTATAATGTTATAATACTCCAATATTTTGAGGTCCCCCGATCAAAATTTGTTTCTGGAATTCTGCAGTTGTATCTTGTATATTATGACCAGTCAGGCTGGCGACACGACTGAGCAAAAGTTTTCTTAGTTGCCATTGCATCACCAAGACAACAGGTGTTTGGGCTAATGGACATGTTAATACAGTTACGCATGATTGTTCTTTATCAGGCAGCATACTACTTGTTTGCTTTTGAAATGACGATCTACATCAGCTTCAAGCGCACCTGCTACCTGCTGCACTGTTTCCACTTTAATCGTATCATATTAGGATTATGACATCCTAGAGCAAGCTTAAAGCATTCAAGGAAAAAGAGAAAAAGCATGCTTAGAAACCGTAAAATCGTCAATATGTCCTAAATTTTAAAACTTTTTCATCAAAAGCACTTAGTTAGCATCTAGCGAAAAAGCTTTTCATCGCATTTCTATGGACAGTACTTTTTGGGAAAATAATTGGAACGAGGTCTTACATGTATAGTAATGCAAGAGGCCAGCGATGCACTTAGTTTGCTAAGTAATTGGAACGAATTGTGCAATCAAGCGTCAATTGTGACGTGTCTTTTCACCCGAAGTCCGAATAAAATTTTTTAAGTTGGTAGATTGATGGCAAACTTTTGTTCAAGCAAAAAACGGTTTTCCTCTGTCAAAAAATGTCATTTTGAAAAAGTCATTTTTGAATATCATGTCATAATCACGCCACCAACCCCATTATGACACTCACCACGGGGAGATAACTAATCGTGCCAACTTTGATGTTTGTACGCCTTGTAGTCTCGGAGGAGTAAAAACAGGCAGACCCACAGAAACATAAACAGAATTGCGCTTAAAAATGTAGACACAGCTTTCAGCTGGCCTGTGCGATGGTGTAGCAATTATATCGTTCGCTTCGCAGTCGATAGACCAGGTTTAATTAAAAAACCTGTCTTCACAGCTCCCCCGCTTGACATTCCGACCGAAAAGAATAGTGTGGAGGAACAGCTGGGAAGTTAGCTTGTTGTGCCCTTAGGCAAGGCACTTAATAAATACCTCCATCTATTTGTTGTGCAGACAGGGGTTGAAAACTCTAGGGCCAATCACTAGAAGTTTGATTATTTTGATTGCGAATAGCAAAGATCAAAGTTGCCGTATTGATTATACCAGTATGCACATATGTAAGCAACTGTAAAGGCAATGAATGCTGGATTGATTTTCAGCCAGTAATCTGCATGTCCCTACGACGAAAGAAAAAGTGGGGAATTATCAGTTTTTCCGGTAATAAAAAAGCACTTCAGTTCGTTAACAACCCAGCTCATGGCGGTAACTCGTTGGCTCGTAATCATGATATGCGAAGTCAAAGCTTGCTTGAGCTTTCCGTTTTTGTAGCCTTGGAAAAAACTTTTGCGGCAATTTCTCCTGCGTGTTGTGGAAATGCACGAAGCTAGCAGTACTAGTAATTCCGAAGCAAGTTTGAACTGAAGTTGTTCTATACAAAACAGCAAAAATTTTCAGTTTATCGGAGGATAAAAGCAAACGGTAATAATAAAAGAATGATAGTTTTCAGTTCTTACATATCATGACGTTCCTCTTACTAAGATATCACAATGTATAATGCATCGGCTAACTGCAAGAAATACCCCACAATGTGAGGGTTATACATCAATGGTTAAAGCGATTACAAAAATACTTGAACCTCGCATTAAAATATAGTGTGTATTACTTTATTCAATACTTTTATACAGTATTTTGAACGGGGATTTTTAAACCTAGACATAACGCTATTAGGCTAAAATAGGAATCAGCGACCTATTACTAACTGCGGGCCAAAATAAAATCTGCAACGTCTCAGCTGGCCGTACTAATTTACCACCAACAATGTTGTTGTTCAAACTTGGGAATTTATGGAATTTTTATCAAAATAGCTACTGATTTAAACAGTTTATAAGCATAGCACAAAATATAACACACATTTATTGATACTGGCAGGAAAACGATTATGTGATATTTTATGTTGTTTTTATTTGAAAGGTTTTGAAGTTCAGGTGATAGTTTTATCTTTTTTTGGCATGCTTACCCAAGTTGGGATATCGTTTGGATTCAAGATATTTTTTATAAAAGTCAAACAGTGATACATACATGCTCACGGTGAACTTTGGTTTTAACTCGTTACTACACCGTAGCTCAATCAGTTCCATTTGATAATTTTTTGGTATAGCATCGACTTGTATATCAAATGGACTACTAAACAACCTGACATCATTTTCGCGAGAACGAATGTCACTAAAGCGAAATGAAAATTCAGTTCTCAAATGGTCGTATCACAGATGCAAATCAAGTAGTATTGATAGGCTTGTTCTCTTGCAGTGTAGCAAAGTAAGCATAATTTGCATTTTACAACTGCATTTCCCTGGTTCATAGTTTTGTTACGAACGCGCGTACATAACTCCACAGCTGATGTATCAATTGGAAGTTTCCCTGAAGCTGCATATTTATACAGTTCACATGCGATGTTAAATCGACCAAAATGCCAAATTAGAAACCCATTCTTGATTACGAAATTCGGTAGCATTCATATTTTGATTTTCAAGAAAGACTATTATTTATTCCCTCAGTATGTACGCTCTTTGCATTCGTTGTTGAGAAAAACTCATCACATTTTTGTCGGATATTACGAAGCTTTGCTTTTCAAAAGGGTCCACAAACTTCTTATGTGTTATTGAAACGTCGATGATATTTTTGCAGCTTTCAACGACGAAGACGAATGTAATGAGTTTTTCTCATATGTAAATTCTAGGTTACTTTGCATCGAAGGTTCATTTTCCCTTCAATTGGGACAAAGATCTATTTTTTGGAGGTATACTTGTAATGCAGTTTCTGAAAATGGCTTCGATATTAATTAAAAATGTCAGTAAAAAAATAAAAAGTGTTTCCTTCAGCAAAGCTTGCCCATTGTTCTCGGAATTTTTCAACACTCCTGTGGGTGAGAATATATTCATAGCATCGCTTTGCCAAACAACTAGGTTAAGAACTTCAAAATTTTTTACAAATTACTGTTGACTCCTAAAAAAGAGGTTCAGTTGCAATTTAGCAGCAAAAACCCCAAGATTAGGCAAAAAATCACAAGTGTGCTCTCAAAACTCCAAAGATAACTCAACATGTATAGAAATGCAAGAGGCTAGCGATGCTCTTAGCAAAACTGCAGACAGTAACACTGTTTCGACCTATCAGGTCTCTTTAGTGCAGTTGGTGACCGACAAGATGCTAGAGGCTTTTAATAAAGCATAGCTTAGACCGCCACACTTGCGGAATCTATACTAGATCCACTTGGTGGAAGGTCTGTCAGTACTCTGCGAAGCCGTATCACTCGTGAATGAGTTGCTTATCCAAAACCAGTCCCAAGAAAATCCCAAGTCGTCTTGAGTTGACGATTCCCAAAAGGTAACAGACTCACATATTTGTGTTTGTTGCAAAATAGTTTATTTTCCACAGTAACCATAGATGAAGCTTTTTTGCTGAAATGTTTCCAACAACAAGATGATGTCATTTGGCGTTAGTGACGTCACCATTCGTCGTTAATAACACTCAAATTGTTTTAAAATTTATTTCATCAAAAGCAGCTTTTCAATATTTTTTAAAAAATCTTTTAACCGCATTTCTTCGGTCAGCATTTTTAGAAACTGTAGAAAATAGTTTCTACGTACAATCGCTCGTTATAAAGTTTTTTACTTCCTACAGGGATAAAATTTTTCCGAGATGATGAGTCGAATACTGGCTTTTCATCAAGCACAAAACGCTTTCCTTCATCAAAAAAGGGGAAATTTAAAAAATTATTTTATTGCGACCTCTTCATGACGTCAATGGAGGAGGAGCTAACACAGACACAACGACAGACTAAATTGCGCTTTATAGCATAGATTGAGCAAAAACAAAGAGCCATTGGCGTAGAATTGCTTGCTAAGTTGTGAATTATTTTCTTGATTTGTAGAGTTTTATGAATTTAGCTTCGTATTCTGCGTTACACTTGCTAACAATATTAAACAACGTTATCTTACAATTCTTGTTTCAACAATTCCACACCATCAGATTGTCTTACATAGGCGTTTTTGTAGTAGAGGAATGTGGATGCACTGGCACTAGTGATATAAGGCCATAATAAATTTTTCGTGGTATCTATTTTCTTTCAGTGCTGTAAACTTCAAAGCCAGGTTATTAAAGTCACTCTTCGCACTCGCCAAGCATCTAATTGTGCATTGCAATGAACACCATGCAGCACCATGGCAGCTCAATTATAGGAGCCTTTTTTTGTACTTAACTACCTCTTTTGTTACTGACTTCACGGGAAGCATTTCAGTTTGAGGTTATTTTGATAATTCGATGGTTATCAGCAACATTTCAAAGCATTCTGGTTTAAAAGTAAGAGGTACGTAAGTCTTGGGCATTGTGTTACATTATTTGCACTGTCTAGTTAATAAGTTTTGTCTATCTTGACAAACCGCTTCTGTTTTTTCCCTTATGTTCCATCAGAACCAACGTTCACAAAAAATTTTCCGGGACACTAATTGCCAAGAACACAACTACACTCATTTAACGTAGGATATGACAATGAAAGAAAGTATGAGCACAGCAGAGATGAGAGTTACCATTAGTATTAATTGCTTGTGGTTTCTGATTGTGGTATATAGGGCGATCTTCAATGCATCATTCTAGCGATTCTCCGCGATCGCGTGGTGGTGACGCCTCTGTGCCTAAATCCCCCTACCCGCTGGCTAAATTCGCTATTGAGTCGACTTCTCGGTTTATCCAACTGAATGGTGAACGGAGAACACATAGCGCGCAAAACTCTCATTGTAAGGGGTTGTTTGCTTGAGGGAGGAATTCGCTAGTTTCCGTCATTTTCTGAACGTTGTGTTTGAATCGTTGATAGTTGATGCTTACCAAATGACCACTGAGAAAGTAGCGCTTATTCCGTAAACAGTACATGTTGAATTTACACGTATAAATTTTACATAAAATGTTCTGAGTTTTAAACCCGCAGTCTTTCGATTCAAACCTGACACTTAAATTCGTTACGTCGTGCTGCTACTATTAACATTTGAGCCTTTTGCGCGGAGCTTTGCTAAATTTACGTGTGCTTAATTCGAAGACAAAGTCAAAAATGTATGTGAACCAATATAGTTGAGAATTGACTACCGGGAGAATGGTCGGAAGATTAGTTACTGTCAGAAAATTCCTTGATATAGTTGTTGGAAATTGTTACTGCTAATTTTGGATCACAAGTATACTGTTACGTCTTGCATATACATTTGGAACGGTTCCGCCATAGTCCGGTAAGCCCAATTTTAATATTGCTTTTGTTACTTATTTTCCCGCTGGATTTTCCTTATAACGATTGTATTATATCTAAATTATTAATCCGAAGTTGGAGCATAACTTGTAGTAGTCTGATCCCGTTTTGAACTCGTAGTTTCCGTTTTGAACCCGTAGTTTGATCCCGTTTTTGTGTATGTGATCTTGTGTGTAATCGAACCCGCATTTATAATCTTATTTGTGTGTGTTTCACTTGCTAATTCGTCTCCCGTATTGCAGATAACCGTACTTCTAGCGCTCGCCCACATTGATACAGCATCAAATATAAATATTTATAACATTCAAGTGGAAGTGAATTCTGGAATACGCGTCAAATTCGGCTATATACACCTGTCTCAGCAGCCTCAGTCCTCCAAAGCTGAATAAAAAGGGCTGCTGTTACAGTACACCTTTCGCAAAACCACTGAAACACAAGTATTTTGAAGTCTAGGCTAATTTCTAAATGTGGTGATATCTCCTAGCATTCTCAACTTTCCTCAATCTACACCAGGACCTCACATGCCAGCCATCCACAGGTATCACAGAGGCACGTTGCATGTCTCAGCCGCATTACGCTAGAACCAACATGCAGGGATAGCATATGAGTATAATGTCAGACTATTACAGTCAGTATGATACAAAACAACAATACAGGACAAAGTTGTTTTGAGTTACTAACCCTCATCAGCCGTTGGCTTATTTTTGGCAATACCTTATACAAAACACTCCCATCATCACTCTTTGGTTCAATTAAGGACCAAAGAGCATATTTGTAAAACATGCAATATTTTAGAATTCTAAAACTTCAAATTTCTATATATGGCGATACTTGATTTCTAGCGTAATGCGGTTGAGACATGTGAAGTGCCTATGTCATATAGGTCGAAATCATCGCCCTTATATGACGTCTGTGCAGTAATGTAGCAATTGATCGATGGCACGATCTAAAATTGTTCAGAAGAGCATATTTGGATTTTATGCGGGAAACACTGTGGATGGGCTAACCTACATTGTGCTAGTACAGATTTGATTTGGTGTGAAAAACCTGTAGATGGCTGGCATGAGAGATGCTGGTGTAGACTGAGGGAAGTTGAGAATGTTGGTGAGGCATCACTATATCTAGAAATTTGAAGTTTTAGCCTCTATAAAATTGCATAATTTCTAAATGATTTCTGAAAGTCGTGACATCTTTGGCGATCCGGGACAATTCCAGTGACTTGTAAATTCAGGGCTGTATACGGAATAGGCTACCAATCCGGGACTGTCTGAGAGTTTCGCGACTGTAGGCACCTACAAAGTTTGCTTGCTCACCAGTCACTTGCTTGTCAGCCTGAGAATCACTAACAGTAAATCTCGTCTTGTTTTTGAAAGTGAACCAGCGCGTTCCGCATACCTGATACACAAGATCGTTTTAAGTAGGATACTGGGCCAGCCAGCAGCAATGCAAAGCATCACACACCGATGTATGAAAAGTTGGCATTATATACTGTAAATAAATTTTTTCGCCACAATAAACACAAAGCAGTAGGAAGAGAACATTTCAATTGAAAATATGCCCTGGTTTTAGAGTTAGTATTTGGTAAATGCCAAAGGTTTAACTTGATAAATCGGTCTAACTAGTTCCTCAAGTTGCATCTCCTTCACTGTTTGCAAACTAAACCAGTAAAATATTGTTATTTGTTTGTGCACCCTTCCCTATTAGCTTACCTCAAAATCAAATTCGGGCTCACAATCCTCATCAAGTGGCTATCAGTTCAACACCACATTTAACCCGCATAATTATATTGCACTGCACAAAGTACCTTATCACCTAAAGCTTGCTGAACTTTAATAATAACTGTTTGCAGTTATCTTTGAATCGCATTGCATTTGCTATTAAGAATTTGTCACTGTTTCGGATTTGTTTAACAGCGTGGACCAAGCGCTGAATTTGTCACCCACCCAGTTGAAGCTTTCAGCCAACGCGTCTCAAGTTCGCTTCCCTTCATTTATCGCTCTTCCGTCAGTTGTAAGCGTCAATGTAACTCCTTTATTTCCAAATAAATGCGACAGCCACACTAGTGACATAGAGCGTACTCGAAGACGGTTTCAAACTATTTAAGCTTCTAAAGAATTAGACCAAGCAGTAGAGACGACGCGAATTCCTCTAGATTCTCTCAAGTGCAAGGAGCAATTCTTCTACTAACCAAAGAATGAAAAACTGCCATTCGCTCGCCGGCAACTTAAAATAACAAGCAAGGTAAAGCCAAAACTTAAGTATAATCGCATCGGTCTGGAGCCAGTCTGAAGCTTAAGCAGCCTAGATAAGTGCCAAATAAAATAATTCACTTGCCATCAAATATAGCGCAAAGCAAGAGGCTTAGACTTCAAAAATCCCACGTAGCAGAATAATAAGACGCGTGAACAATATCTAAATAAACCGGCGCGGTGGTGTAGTGGTTAGAGCGTCCGCTTCGCAGTCGGTAGACTAGGGGTTTATTCCCCTTGTCGAGTCATACCAAAAGATTTAAAAAAATGGTATCCACAGCTTCCCTGCTTGGCGCTCGGCATTTATGGGAGGTTGTAGAGAACAAGCCGGCAAGTTCGCTTGTTGTGTCCTTGGGCAAGGCACTTAACGGGACGCCCCCGCTTTTATGTGGAAGACAGGTGGCCCAGACACCTCAAAGATGGCAACTCCCAAGCGAGTGCGGACGTCCAGTCCAAAATATAGCGATACAATTCGCTTTCTCGTGAATGGAGGATAAATATAAACAAATACAAAAAAACTATCACTATAGCGCTAAGAGTGTTTTTAAGCCAAGGCTCTTGTTCACTAACTTGTTGTTTAATTCGGAATTAGCGTGTTGATGACTGGAGTTGTATTGAGACGTTGTACCCGTTTGCAGAGCGTTGTTTCGTTGTTATGTTCATTTGACAACTTATTAAGTTATAAATCAATAAATGTGGCTCATGAAGTAGTCGGTAGATCCGGGAAACGAATCATAGCCCAAATATATTATAAAAACCGCTGGTATTATCGTTCAACATTCAATTCTTGTTTAGCACATAATTAACGGGTTTTCATAAATCGATAAACTTCATCATCAATACGTCTCGGTTCTTTTTTACTGCTTGTCAATCAGTAGCAGTCGTTGCAAAGAGCCACAGAAGAATTTCTGGATTGATGGTAGAGCGAGGGCGTTGCTAAAAAGGCTGAGTTAGTAGTGGAACCAGCCTTTCATCACCCCAGCCAGTATATATATTTTACAACAACTTCTTTCTTCTCTCACAATACCACGCCTGTTACACTAGCAAAGCAACTTTATATTTATCCGCATTACAACGTTCTTCCAACTCGATTTCTTCACCTAACTTGTAGCGCATGTGCAGGAAGCTATATTATTGACGTAGCCTCATGTATCATTGTAGCTAAATTACTTCTTGTACTATCCAAGTTGCATGTGCGCGTATATACGTCATTTTAATGAAAACCAATTTCATTGAATATAGGCTTACTACAAAAAAGTATTTTCTACCTACTATATTACAAATTTACAAAATTGAAGATTATAGAAATAAACTTTGTTAACGAAACAAAAGAAAGAATTTCTCCTAATATAAAGACAGTTTAAACAAAATATTTTGACCATTGCTCGGCTCATAAGAGCTCGCTCCTAAAGGAAGAAACGAGCCTGTCCATGCGTCCAACAAAGCCCAATGTTGATGCAAAGTTTTGTCGGCGAACACTCCATTCACGGTTGTAATGTAGACACCGTAAGTGGAGTGTTCCGAGTAATTGAACCTAAACCAAATTCGTTTGTTGCAAGGCTGCCAGGCTAATTTAAAAATTGCTTTTGGGTAAACATGAAGTCATCAGATGCTAAAAAAATAATTCAACTAAACATTTCTACAGGGGCGGAAGTTGATTTTTCACGAGAAGAAATAATTCCCTTAAAGGGATAATAGCAAAGGTTATGAACAAATTCTAGAGTGCAAGTAAATTTAGGAAACACCTTTCTAGATATCACTAAGACTTGTAAGAGCTGCCACATTTTATTACTCAAAATGAGTGTACATTTTTGTAACAACCATTCAATGTATTGCGCAGTGTTGACACAAAGTTAAGGGTTCGAAGAGTTGCATCTTTTTGACTAAGTTTAAGAATGTTTAATTTTTGAGACAAAAAATACCTTGAGTGATATGCCACATTTTCCTTTGAGTGTTTTCTTTGTTTCCATAAATTCACTTAAACGGTTCATATAAGCCCGAAAAATAAGATACTTGGTTTATTTTCTATTCGGCTCGAGAGTTTATGAGTTCAAATCCAAAAGGCTTCTTCCTCTTATTGCATTTTTGGAAAGCACTTAAAGAAATATTGTTAGTATTATTCATGGAGGAGTCCTAATGTGTCAACAATTTTGGTGACCGAGTTCTTCTTCATTAGTCCTCATGCTGTGGATGCTTTATTTAACCAAGGTATAAAAATTGATAGCTTCTCCGTCATGGTTTGAATGTTTTGAAACTAGTGTTTGAAGTTGTGTTCTTTTGAGAACGTGATTCAAAGATGTAAAAGCATTTCTAAATCTGATTTATTGCTTTCTTTTTCCCTTTTAAAGTAATTCAAACAAATTGCATTCTTTCATATGTAAATCCGATGGGCTTCGCGAGATTCATAATATCAAAAAGAGTGGATCCTTCAGGAACGTTATCCAAGAAATATGAGGCACTGTAAGGAGGAGAGAGGGAGTCACAGATTTTGTTTTGAACCAAAAGGAGGACTTGGATAAAAGAGCCTTTGTAGGTTCCGGGGGATTTCCCTGAAGATGCTGGCCAGATGATCCTAAATATAAAATACTAATGTTGATTTCATCAAAATGCAACATCTTGTTTTAAAGGATGGCGTCGAGGGGTATAGCCAGAACTTTCAAAATTTCCAGCAAAAAACTCGATGGAGAGTGCGTCTTATAATTAGAACTCTGAGTGCAAGCGGACTAAATATGGTATCAGGCATTGATATCCCACCCACGATCTTTGGCTACTAATATGACTGTGGCATTTTGCATGCTGACGAAATTTTCCCCAAAATTTTTTCGGTTTTTGAAACCGGATTCAGAAAAATGTGGATTGGTCTTTAAAATTGGCTGTTACTAATAGGAAAGCAAAAATAATATTTTATTTTCAAACAAAGCATACGAATCAAAGCATGCGGCAATAAATGACCGATTTACTTACCAAAATCGCTCTCTGGACAAGAAGACCCTGGTTGTGGCGGACCACCCTTTTTTAAGCCGAGATCAGTCGGTAAATTTTTTTCTCCCTCAACCAATTTATTCGATTGTAAGGTACTTCTGGTATACTGCAGATCGCTGGAACTCTTTGCTTTTTGGTGACCAAACCAAGTTGTGGCTAGAAAAATTAGTTAATATTTTCAAGTTGGCTGTAATATCATAAACGTTTAACGAGAAATCGATCTGGGAGCTATCCGCTGTAAGCGGATGTTCCAACATCAATGCCAGACCTGCTCCTTAATTTTTTTTACTGGCGAACCCTTTTTCTTCCTTGAAATATTGGCAGATCCCATCAATTTTGAAAACAAGAAAAATGTTGATAATTACGGTGCAATAGTTACTACAACATTTGAATAAGTTCTCACGTACGCATCACAATTTTTCAACGAATTTACCGATAACTTAATCTCCATTTACTCTTTCGATTTACCAACTAAAACAACTCAAACGCAACAACTTCTGCTTTGATTGTGGTTCCTTGCAAAAAGACAATATTAATGTAAAATAGCACAGGTAGACGTGTAAAACAAAGAAAAGCAAGAACCTTTCGAAAAATAATTGACTGATATGGTTTATGAGTCGCTGAAGTAGGAACAAAAAGTAATTGCAAACTTAGTCTATCGCTTAAAAAGTAAAGAATGTTGCGAGGATCCAGCAAAAGTTCCTTACATACCACCAGCGGTCCGCGGACCTCAGTTCGACAACCATTGGTCCACACAGAAACTTGTTAATAGAATTTCACTCTAATGAAAACATTTTTAAACTTAAGTACAAGAGGCAAGCGATGCACTTTGAGCAAACTGCAGACAGTGGCACTGTTTTAACCTATCTGGTCTAATTTTGTTTTGAATATTTTGAAAAATGTTTATTCAAGCATTTGCATTTTGCCATTAATACAATTAGTATAAATGAGACATCATTTGATTTTGAGTTAGACGTAGTTTGAGAACGTAAATCAGGTATGCTTTTAACAAATCCCAAGACATTGCATTTTCGCAATATAACCTGGAGCTGCGTAATCAAACTCTCATTAATTTTACAAAGCTACAATATGTTAGTACAAGTTTCAGTCACCTATGCATCAATGGATTAGGAACCACGCCCTGCAATAACAGCAATGCAGGCTCCATACTTCCATGCAACTTTCATAAGAGGCTTTAAATTCCAAAGAATTATCAGAACATCAAGGGAGGTCCATTATGTCTAGCTACGCCATTACACACTAATATCTATAACGCAACGTGATTTACAAACTTCAACAGCGATGACAATGCTTCATATTTGTTTAGAACCTATGAGATAGTTTCGGTATTCAATTTAATCAACTAAACAGTCATTGTTCTTTTCTTTTTCTGTATTTATGTGTTTTCTCAAAAAAATTTCGTCCAATCTGTTTCTATTGTATATAATTCTAAATTTAGAGTGGTTATTTTCTTCACCAACAATAGACTCGTGTTAAGCGAATACTGTCTTTACCTGCAAGTTACTTTATCTAGATCTGGGGCGCTCAACCAGAGGACGTAGGGAATAAGTCGTGCGGTCGTGCACACGTAGCTGAAGTAGATCCCCACACCCTTAGAAGAGTCTTCTCCTACACATAAACAACAAAAGATCAATTTAAACAAAAATATTGCTCAAACTCAAAAAGTTTTGCGTTCGAAAAGTTGATCTTTAAAAAAAGCCTTCACTATTTCTTACATAAACAGAAAAAGTCCTAAATTTACCTCATTAGTCGCCGTAAATTGAAACATAGTCTGCAACGTGGCCTACAATAGGAAAATGTTGTGGGCCTGTGATCTAAATTATTTGTGTTTACTTCTCCAAACTCCCACGGCACTTTAATATCTAAAGAACCTTGTAGCCGAATTAGCTCGCTTCATTGAATTGCATTGCATTTGGAGTTAATGCATTAGTAAAAATAAGATACGATTTTGCGCAACCTTTTTTCCACTGGGAGAACTTCAAAATCATTGTTTCTCATTAATATTGTTGAAATTTCGTTTGTTCTTTGGAATTGACCTGGTTTGGCTGAAGAGTGACGGCAACTTCCGTACACTTTAGAACTTGCACAACTATTTTGTATGTTTTATAGCAGGGGTGGCCAAACTACGGCCCGCGGGCCAAATCCCGCCCGCGGAGCCCTTTTCATAATTGCAAAACAAATGTATAGCGCGGTGTTTCCTTGACAGAGTAACATCGATCCAATCAATTTGAACGCGAACAGCATAATTGGTGATAGCGAGAGAGATAATGAATTTTTTTTTTTGGAGATTACTTATTTTTCGGGCAATTTAAGACGATCTCCAACGTTATTTACCGTTACTCCCAACTTAATTTGAGTTAACATTTGGCCCACGGGTCTTTAAAATATCAGCAAATTGGCCCTCCATGGAAAAAGTTTGGAGACCCCTGTTTTATAGTGTTTATATTTGTACTTGTGTATAATGTAACAGGTAACATTTTTGAAGAACATGTAACATTGACATATACTGTCAAAAGCTTTTCTAGCGACAATTTTATTGTAATCTTTTAAAAAAGAATAAGTGAAAACTATATCGCTAAAATGAAGCGTGGTGTTGTTGGCGAGATATTTATAGCAATTAAAGTTGGTGAAAATGTCGGAACGTTCTGATTGGTGGACAACCAGACGTTTCGTCGAGTCCAAATTAATGATGCAATTTTAGCGTGTAGACAAATCCTTTCTGGCGACAAAGCTCTGGTTTAAGCATTTTGATTAAAATTGCTTCCACGGTAATCGCAGTTATTACAGTTAAAGCATCGGTAATAGCAGTTATTACACTGCCTTGATTTTATTAACAGGATAAGCTGCAAAAATTTGAGTTTGAGTGATGTTGGCTAATTCTGCAGGGTTTAAGTTAGTTTGACTTAAATTAGTAATAAAAATATATAAAGAATGTTTGGTCAGTTTATGCGCGTAACCAGGATTTTTGTACGGAATGAGGCAGGTGTGTTAAATAATCCGAATCGATGCGAGATTTACTTCGAAATGAGAGTGTTGACTTAGAACATAGGTTCTTTGCTGCACGGTTACAGAATTTTAGAATTTACAGGGGCTAATAGTTGTATGTTTTTGAAAATATTGAAATCACCAGAAATCACTGCATCGTAATTTTTTTTCTTGTCTTTACTATCTGGAGACCGAGGTATCATCATTGAATCGAATATAAATTCTTGGTGCACAACAAAAATACCGCAGCACGATGCAAGTTACGATTTTCTGAACTTTTTTATTTCAGCGCGTCAAAAAATGTGGCCTATACATACTCGTATTTGCTTCATTTCAGTGTGGTATTCGGTAGTTTGATTCTGCTGAGTATCAAATGGCTTAAACTGACTGACAAATTGCGTAGTAGCAGTTTTTGCAGCACTTTATTACAATATGAAAAATAATTTATCATCCCCTCCGAAAAGTTCCAAACCCGTCACCACTATTCACAGCTTCCTTGTTTGGTTCTCATCATAAATGGAATAGTGTGCAGGAGAAAACGATTGTAACTAGTTCGTTGTGACATTAGGAAAAGCACTTGAGGCATTTATCCACCTACATATGGCAAGCATGTGGTGGGGCCAAGCAGTTTACTCTTGAAGTGACGTGAAATAACGTCATTAGAGTTTGTGACGTCTGGGACTGTTTTAAAAAGCGTCACTTCTTAAATATTTTATTTAAATTCAAATGTGTTCGTAGGAAAAAAAGTCTTCAACCTGAATTTATCCGGTCTTTTCAAGCATGTTTACTATGCAATGTGAAACGATGCTCTTGAGAAAGTGTCAGTCACTAAAAAAGTGTTGTCTGGAGCGTTATATCATAGCAAGCTCGCAGTGAGGTTGATACGTATGCTGTTTGGATGTTATACTCCCGCCATTAGTAACATTCATTAGTAAGATGATGGGGTTAAACGGCCACTGTGAGCAGTTTATCGTTTGGCGATGAGCGTTTTTTCTTACTTTATGTGGTAAAACGCCCACCTCATCAGTTTTAAAGTTATAAAGAATCAGCAATAGAATAAATAAAGCTTGATACATGTCGTAATTATGAATTCACACATGGTCAAACCTGTTTACTAGAATGTAATTAACTCGGGCTCTCCAACTGCCGCACAGTTGAACAGTGCCCGCACCTGATTGCAGCAACCCCAATTCAACGGAATCGATCCTACAACGCATTTTCAAGTTATATACATTACTTATTCTGAATGATTTTACTCGAATTGCACACTCTAGCGATCTATGAGACTGCAGACAAAACTTTGGCTAGAGCATAAACGTCAAATCACAAAAACTCAAGATTGTATACCAAACATTTATTGGCAAACTAATTGAAAGTTTTGCTCTTAATTTCTACCCAATGAAGTTGAACAAAATATTTTCGTTGTTTGTAGGTACATAGCAGGTCACTCCAACAGGAAGAGGTTCTAGTGTTGTTCCGTCCAGCAAACGCCAATACTGGTTCAAATTATCGTCGGCATAAATTCCATTTATAGTTGTAATGAGGGCTCCAAATGCAGGGTATGTTTTGTACTCGAACCTGAAAAAGAATTTCTTTCATTGACAAGACTTGCAAGTTCATGCGTGTCTGGAGAGAAGTTAATTATTTATGAGCGTCCTAAATAGACTATGAGTGATGCCAAATTTTGTAAATCGAATTGAGTCCAAGTTTCTATGACAACTGCCTAATGGCTTGGTTAGTGTTGAAACAAAAGTATACTTTGTTACATTTTTTTGACTGAGCGTGAGGCAGTTTGAATTTAAAGCAAAAATAACCATATTGGTCAGCATTGTGTTTTTAAGGTTTCCATGTTTTTTATGAATTTACTCTGAATAGTCAAGATCGCCTAAATATTCTAATCGAGTGACACTTTTATACATCCTAGGAGAATATTATATTTTTGTGATCGGAGGACACGAGGCAAATCAACGCCGCCCGATCTTGTATGATCAATTGTTTATACTGAAGCCACCACAAACATTACTTTTAGACGATATGTCCTCCATTTGCAAACCAAGTAATTGTCCCCCGAGAGCACCTACAATTTTTGAAGCGTTCTTCATTTGACAATTAATAGCGTATTTAAATATAAAAACCCAAAGAGTGGTTGCACAGTCCAGGACGTTAGACAAAGATAGATAAAAATTGCTTTTAAGTATAGTATAGTTGATATCAAGCAGAGATCTTCTAGCAGAGAACCAAACATAAAAGTGCCTGAATTATGATGCCAGAATGATATTCTCCATTTGTATGATGAAGATATGGTAGCCCTTGGTTTTGCTAAACTAACGCAACAAGACTACAACGCGCATCGTCGGTTTATGACTTCAAATCCCGAGTGTTTAATTTATTACTTTGCTTTTCGGAAAAGCACTAAACAAAAAAATATGAGTTGTGAGTTTCATGATGGAAAAGTGGGGTGTCGGCAATACTGGCAATTGGCCTGAACGCAAATTGTTCTGCATTAAATCTGATGCTTTGTGTGTTTTACATTTATTACTGTAGAGTATAACAATAACATAACTCTTTCCATCGTAACTTAAATATTTTTAAATTGTCTGTGAAGCTGTGATCTTTCCACAACTTGATTCAAATATGTAAGGTTTACAAGTATATTTTCAACTGAACTATTGGTTAATTTTGCATAAAAAACAATTTGTTGACGCATTGCATGATATCTTACGTAAGTCCTTGGTTCTTCGTCATATTCATCACTTGAAAAAGATTATATCCTTCAGAAACATTATGCACCAAATAGTCTTTATGGTAATTAGAAGACATCTTTTGAACCGTAAGGCCTACTGTGATTAAGATGGGTTTGTAGGCGGAGTCCGATGATCCTAAATACGAAATACCAATCATAATTTTGCCACCTTGTTTGAAAGATTGGTGACGGGATGTTTAGCCAGAACCAGATGCACACCATGGAAGACCAGTGCACTCACGCTTGGGAAGCGGGGCGAATGTTTAAATAAAAACAGTTTTAAAATCTAATTTTATTTAGGAATAGTTCTTCCAAAAAGTCAGGTGCTCGGAGCGCTTGAGGAAAGTGTCTTCCTATATACAGCACTGGGTGTTCAACCTAACTAAATCAAACATTATTTCTGTTAAGATAATTTTACTTTATTAAACCAATTGCTTGACACGATCTTGCTAATTTCACTAGCGATCAAAAAAATTTGCACTCAATACTTTGATAATTTGACATTTTGCTGTATAAACATTTTTTGTTTTTTCAAAAATATTAATATTTTACCGTGTTTTGCGCAAACTAAAGTTTTGCCGACCAAAGCAAGAAAAATCACACAAACTGCCATTGCAGAGATCTTCATTATGTTTTATAGTTAGCTTAATATAATGTAATAAGTTCTACTTCTGAGTGTAAACGAAACAAGTTAGTTGTTTATTATTACATTCCACAAAGAATAACAACACGACAGCCTTCCAAACATTTTGTTATGGCAGGCGCCAACATCGTTTCAAACCGAAACATGAGGTTTTATGCAAATCCTCAGTTTGGCCACACCACATGCTACGTGACACTATGACGGCTCAATCCGCAGGTATTCGATAAAAAGTCTAGTGCTCAGTTCATCGCACTTGCTTCCGACCGAAAAACTCGTGAGAGCGCCAACAAGATGTTAATTGCACTAGAAACTTCCTAACACAAAGAAAATTATAAGCGCTACCGGATCTTTTATAGCTGATCGTTTGCAAAGTGCTTTTTTTCTTTGCTCGGAAGTTTTATTGTTACTTACTGCATTTCAGTTTCAAAATATCATTTTTACAGTGTTGTAAAATTCCATTATAAAAATTTTGTTGATGTGCAGTGTTTTTCGATTCTCAAGAAGTGTTTGCATGATTGGTGCAAGGAAATTTCTTGTCACGAAACAACACAAATTTACAAACAAAATGTGGGATTAATTCACTTCATTTGATGTCAGCACAAATAACAGATCTTCATATTGTTTTGTTTTAATTAAACAGTCAGACTGCATTTCTGCAGCGAATGTCAGAAGCACTCACGGTTTTCTGTAGCGCTTTTATTTGTATTCCTTGCGCCCAAGCTACAAAGCTGCTGCTAGGATTGCTTTGAAAGCAGCAAAGAAACAACAGCTCCAGAGCAATGGTTCCTAAGAATAGCACCTGAAGACAACTGGGAGTACGGAAAGAATTTTTTAAAGGGTGCAAAGAAATCTTGATTTCGAGTTGTAGACTAACATTTAAAAGTTTTGTTACAAATTTATCGACAAATAATTTATATTTGCCTTTTTCACTCCACCACAAGTGAATATCCGAAAAAACCATTGCTTATTAAAATAGTCCCACGATTTTTGAAAGTATTCAGAACGGTAGTGAAATATACTCTCATTATTTCAACCAGGCAAACGCAGTCCGTCAATATTCAGTAGAAAGTTTGAGAACCGATGCACTCGGTAGCCAATGTAAGGTAAGTTTTTCATTACTTCATCACCTCCAAGAGCACCACCAAGTCGTCCCATGGAAAGCATAAGGTTGTAAACAGAAATGGGCACGATCTTGATCTTTACTATCACGTTGATTTAGTGATCTGATCTTGAAAATAGTGAGCGGTGCCGCTCGTTGTCAGTGCAGCGGTACCAATATCGCGCTGGAATATCTTGACGCAAGTTTGTAAATCAGTCGCTTGGATGGGAGACTCAAATAGGAAAATTTTGCTCCTTAAAGCTCTTCCGTTCAAGTTCCTGTCTTCTTCCAAACTTCTAATAATGACACTTTGGATATATAATTTTGAAACAGTAGTAGGTAGGCTAGTGTTGATCAGTTGATTTCATCCGTAGATGTAGCCGTTCGGATCAGTCCAATAAACGCTGCGCGTGGAAATGGAGGTGATTTGAGTGCACCGTCGTATAGAGCAGTGGCAAAAATGTTTATAGTTTCGACGTGGGAAACATTAGTGTAGAGACTCCAGATGTCAAACGAGCTGAGTACAGTACAACAGATGGATCAAAGTCAACAGTCTTGAAATTGTTAGCAAAGATTAAGGTATCCGATATGCAATTGCCAGAATAAATGAGACGAACAGGATCAATAAGATAAAATGAGATCAATTCTTGTGCGAGTTGATGTTGTGCTGAACCGTCATGGATAAAATCGGACGCAAAGGCACATCTTTCTGGTGACATTTCGGGCAAGCCATACATCCAGGGTCGTTGAGAGCCTGTGGGTAGAATTTTGTTGTTGGTTTCAGATCGAAGAAGAGCGTTTTTCTGAGCTGCAGGAGCTGTCTCTAAAATTGAGCTTCAGCTTTGGCGGTATTGTGGAAATCAGCGGATGCAAACTAATTGAAAGTTTTGCTTTTAATTCCACTTAGTGAAGTTGAAGAAAATACTTTCGTTGTTTGTCGGCACATAGTTGCTTATTCCAACAGGAAGAGGTTCTAGCGTCGTTCCGTCCAGAAAACACCAATATTTTATCAAAGTTTTGTCGGCATAAATTCCATTTATAGTTGTAATGTAGGCTCCAGGTTTAGGTAATGTTATGTACTCGAACCTGAAAACAATTTGGAAACTGATTTGGAGCATAGACTACTTCAGATTATCAGATACCAAACAGGACCATGCGCAATTTTACTGAAAGAGAAGGATCGATTCTACAAACAGGTAAATATATACATCATAAGGTTATTGCAAGTTCATGCGTGTCTGGAGAGAAGTTAATTATTTATGAGCGTCCTAAATAGACTATGAGTGATGCCAAATTTTGTAAATCGAATTGAGTCCAAGTTTCTATGACAACTGCCTAATGGCTTGGTTAGTGTTGAAACAAAAGTATACTTTGTTACATTTTTTTGACTGAGCGTGAGGCAGTTTGAATTTAAAGCAAAAATAACCATATTGGTCAGCATTGTGTTTTTAAGGTTTCCATGTTTTTTATGAATTTACTCTGAATAGTCAAGATCGCCTAAATATTCTAATCGAGTGACACTTTTATACATCCTAGGACAGGGGTGTCAAACATACGGCCCGCCAAGTGCTTGAATGTGGCCCCTCAAGGGGTTGCTCACTTTTAATATTTTTATATTTTGTAGATTAACAAAAACTGATACTGTGATAGATCTAGGCGTCATTTTGAAAGTAAAAATTTTCTGTGAACTTTTCAGTATACTTTAGCCTTCAACATGTCTTTATCAAAAAAACGAAAGATTGATGCAGAATGCAGAGTGTTTCAAGATAAATGGACGGAATGTTACTTTTTTACCAATGTGAATGGAAAGGCTGTGTGCTTAGTATGCCAGCAACAAGTTTCTGTGTTGAAAGAATACAATGTTCGCCGGCACTATGAAACTCAACACAGCGGGAAATTCAAAAGCATTCAAGGTAAATCTAGGACAGATAAAGTGAAGGAACTGTTGTCTGGACTAAAAAAACAGTCAGTCTTCACTCATACCAAGAAGGTTAGTGACGCTGCAGTGAAAGCCAGCTATCTTATTGCTAAAGAAATTGCAGTGGCATCCAAGCCGTTTTCTGACGGAGAATTTGTGAAAAACTGTATGTTAAAAGCTGCAGAAGTTGTGTGCCCAGAAAAACGTCAGGCTTTTGCCAACATTAGCTTGACAAGGAACACTATTGCTGACCGTATTTCAGATCTATCTGCCAATGTAGATAACCAATTGAAAGAAAAAGTTGCTTCATTTGTGGCATTTTAAATTGCTATTGATGAGAGTACCGACGTGACTGATATTGCCCAGCTTGCTGTTTTCATCCGTGGTGTTGATGCTAGTTTAACAGTTACTGAAGAATTTATTAAATTAGTACCAATGACTGGCACAACAACGGGTGAAGACATCTTCAGTTCTTTGGTTGGTGCACTGGACAACATTGGAGTTGACTGGGCTCGTGCTGTCAGCATTGCCACAGATGGTGCTCCTTCCATGACTGGGAAAAGGGCTGGTGTGGTTGCTAAGTTAAAAGAAAAGGTAAATGCTGCAAATGGAGGTCATGACTTTCATACTTTTCATTGCATCATCCACCAAGAGGCATTATGCTGCAAGACACTAAAAATGAAGCATGTTATGGAAGTTGTTTTTAACACGGTTAACTTTATTCGAGCAAGAGGTCTTAACCATCGTCAGTTCGATTAACTTCTTAATGAAGGTGATATCAGTCATGGTCTACCATACCACACTGAGGTAAGATGGCTAAGTCGTGGAGTTGTGCTGAAACGTTTTTTTGAACTAAGAAAGGAGATTGCTGACTTCATGGACATGAAAGGGAAGCCTGTGGAACAGCTACAGTCCCCGGAATGGCTGCAAGACCTTGCATTTATGGTGGACATAACTGACCACTTAAATTGCCTCAATAAAATGTTGCAAGGTCGTAATAAGGTTGTCACACAGTACTATGACAACATAAGGGCATTCAAGTCTAAACTTGTGTTGTGGGAAATGCAGTTTTCAAAGAATAGTCCTGTTCATTTCCCATTTCTGAAAGAGTTGTACAACACAGGAACGGTTACTGAATTGGGCCGGTACAAAGAAAGCATTTCCAGTTTGCTTCAGGAATTTGAGCGTCGCTTTCAAGTGTTTTCTGAACTGGAGCAAGAGTTCAAAATTTTTTGCAGCCCATTTACTGTGTCATCTTCTGATGTACCAACAGAATTGCAAATGGAAATAATTGATTTGCAGTGTGACTCAAATTTAAAAGAAAAGTTTACCATTGTTGGCCTGGATATCTATAAGTACCTTTTTCCTGGGTACCCTAAACTGAGAGACCTAGCTGCCAAAATTTTGTGCATGTTTGGAACTACTTACCTGTGTAAGCAATTGTTTTCAGTGATGGCCATCAACAAAAATAAGCTTCGTTCAAGGCTGACAAACAAGAATCTAAATGGCATTCTTAAAGTGGCTGCTTCACAAGAACTATTACCTAACATTGATACACTTGTCAAAGAAAAAAGGTGCCAAGTGTCTGGGTCAAACTAAGATGGTGTTACTCCTTTTACACAAGTTAAACTTACAACTTTCCATAGTAGTGACTGTCAATTTTTATTGTAATTTTTCAAAAGAAAACCTCCTAATTGTACTTGTTGCAAAAGCTAATCTGGTAACTTTAACTTTAAATGTTTTGTAGTTTTTGTACAGTTTTATCACAATGGAAGCATATAGCAATTCTGTCTTAATAATATCAGTAAATGTACCAGTGTTTTATGTTTTTATGTCAGCGGCCCACCTTGTATAAATTTTTATGTCATGCGGCCCCCGAACAGAAATGAGTTTGACACCCCTGTCCTAGGAGAATATTATATTTTTGTGATCGGAGGACACGAGGCAAATCAACGCCGCCCGATCTTGTATGATCAATTGTTTATACTGAAGCCACCACAAACATTACTTTTAGACGATATGTCCTCCATTTGCAAACCAAGTAATTGTCCCCCGAGAGCACCTACAATTTTTGAAGCGTTCTTCATTTGACAATTAATAGCGTATTTAAATATAAAAACCCAAAGAGTGGTTGCACAGTCCAGGACGTTAGACAAAGATAGATAAAAATTGCTTTTAAGTATAGTATAGTTGATATCAAGCAGAGATCTTCTAGTAGAGAACCAAACATAAAAGTGCCTGAATTATGATGCCAGAATGATATTCTCCATTTGTATGATGAAGATATGGTAGCCCTTGGTTTTGCTAAACTAACGCAACAAGACTACAACGCGCATCGTCGGTTTATGACTTCAAATCCCGAGTGTTTAATTTATTACTTTGCTTTTCGGAAAAGCACTAAACAAAAAAATATGAGTTGTGAGTTTCATGATGGAAAAGTGGGGTGTCGGCAATACTGGCAATTGGCCTGAACGCAAATTGTTCTGCATTAAATCTGATGCTTTGTGTGTTTTACATTTATTACTGTAGAGTATAACAATAACATAACTCTTTCCATCGTCACTTAAATATTTTTAAATTGTCTGTGAAGCTGCTTTAGTTATAAACATATGTATTCTGATCAAAAGATGCATATCTGAGCAACGATCGATCGATCATGATAGCCGAACGCTTAGAGTTTACTCCATGAACATCTAGATATTTTGTAACCAGTTCAAGCTAACAGTTATTAAAAAACACAGCCATCGCGTTATGTGCATCTTTACAATAGAAGTTTAGCTGAAAGCTTGGATAGAAGCATCATTTCCAGTATTCCCACCAACAAATAATCTTAGACTTGCCAAAACAATGGAAGATTAGCATGACAAGAGAATTAGGGCAACCGCACTGAACAGATTTTCTGGTCGGCTCAGGTACCTTTCTGAGGAACTAGTGGTTTTGGCTTTTTTGACCAAGAGGTGCCAGGTGACATGAAGCTACGACCAGTTGCAGCACTTGAAAAAGATGGAAATGAAGATTCTTGCAAACGTGCCCTGATGACAGACTTTTTAAACAACTGCTGGGCTTATTTTGTGACAAAAAACACATCACGCTTCTTCCTAAAAATAAAAATGGATCAAAAGTGTCTAACAGAGGACCTTGGCTTGTAAAATGATCGAAGAGGCTATCTGATAACCAGAAAGTTGGTAGAAGGAATTCAAGTCAAGAATGAAACGGTAGAGCGTGAAATGGCACTTATTCAAGAATACAACCGGCTTCTAACGCATGATGAAGATCAGATGCAGTTCCTCATCCAGAGTGTGACAGAGCATAGGCGTGCTTTTCCTAACGGTAGAAAGAGTACACTACTCACTGGGTAGAAATGAATGGGTAAACACCCAGGATACACCTGCTTTTGAGCAGCAAATACTCTGTAAAGAGGAGGTCCCAGATGTAAAATAGCAGCTATTTGTAAAAAACGTTATTGCTCATGCGCAAACTCTAACTGTCCTTCTATCATAGAGTTTTTTACGTAAAATGGTTTTAGCCTAAAAGGAATACAACTATCTCGGATCCCATGGTATTTTTTAATGTTTAATTTTTCCATGCAATTAAGAGCCGCCTTATTAAACACCTCATAGTAGCCACTGTACAAAGGAGAAATCTTCTTTTCAACTGAAAGGATTATTTTGATAACAACGGGATTGTAGTTTGGGGCCGATGATCCTAAATACGAAATACTAATTTTAATTTTGCCATAATCCAGCACCTTGTGTTGAAGATTGGTGACGGGATGTTTAGCCAGAACCAGATGCACACTATGGAAGACTAGGGCACTCACGATTGGGAAGCGAGACGAATGTTTGACTAAAACAGTTTTAAAATCTAATTTTATTTAGGAATAGTTCTTCCAAAAAGTCAGGTGCTCGGAGCGGTCGGAAAGTGCCTTCCTAAATACAACACTGGGTGTACAACCTAACTAAACCAAACATTATTTCTGTTAAGATAATTTCGTTTTATCACTACCTTCCCCCTTCTTTCCAAAACCAATTGCTCGTCAGGATCTTGCTAATTTTACTGGTGATCAAAAAATTTGCGTTCAAAACTTTGATGATTCGACATTTTGCTGCATAAAACTTTTAAATATCTCAACACTATTAGTATTTTACCGTGTTGTGCATAAACTAAAGTTTTGCCGATCAAAGCAAGAAAAATCACACAAACTGCCATTGCAGAGATCTTCATCATGTTTTATAGTTAGGCTAATATAATCTAATAAGTTCTACTTGTGACGGTAAACAAATCAAGTTAGTTGTTTATTATTATATTCCACAAAGAATAACAACACGACAGCCTTCCAAACATTTTGTTGTGTAAGACGCCAACATCGTTTCAACCCAAAGCCTGAGGATTTATGCATGTACTCCGCTCGGTCATGTCTCATGCAACGTGACACTCTGATCGCTCAACCGGCAGGTATTCGATGAAAAGTCTAGCGGCTCAAGGAGGGGAGGTTTATTTGAAGGGACTTTAGAAATGTAAGATGTTCAATGTCTCAAATCTAAGATATATAAGCAAATTTGGGCTTACAAATTCAGATTTACAATAAACATAAGCACGACAGATCAAAACGACATATTACACAAACTATGTATGAAAACTATTCCTACAACGCAAATTTATTTATTCGTGACGCTTCTCTTCATCAATGCTTAATTCAGAATCTCTCAAAGAATGCCATGGTTTATATTCAAACTCAAATCACAAAAGCTTATATTTCATCAATCGCTTAACAATGATTCACGCGTGTGTACTTGAAGACAACTGGCGTGATGGCGTAGTGGTTAGAGCGTCCGCTTCGCAGTCGGTAGACCTGGGATTCTTTTCTTAAGTCGAGTCATACCAAAAGACTTTAAAAAATGGTATTCACAGCTTCCCTGCTTTGCGCTCAGTAAAAATAGGGATAGTGTGGGGAACAAACCGGCAATCTTGCTTGTTGTGTGCTTCGGTAAGACATTTAACGGAATGCCTCTATCTTTATGTGGCCGACGGGTGGTGGGGCCGAGCAGTCCACCCGTCGTGGTGGCCCCATTCTAACTGAAGACTCGCAAACCAAGCGTGAGCGCTAACGCAGTGCTTATACATTTTCCTGCATACTGCTCGCAACATATAGCTCAAACGACGAAGAAGAAGTATTTGAAGACGAGGTTTCGACATAACTAAAATCAAATAGTTGAATTGCATGTTTCGGATTTTAGCAGAAAAGATTTAGTCTCGATTGCTGACCGATGAAAGTCGATAAAAAGTCTATTTGACCTACTAAACACTCGCTGCTAGATAATTTTATTTTAACAAAAACATGATTTAAATCTCTAATTACATGTATGTGTAATTTAAGTAAAAATGTCGTAGCGTTATATCATGGCAGTTCCCATTGTCGTTAGGATGTTTCTTGCTGTTTAGGTCTTTGTGTCTCTTGCACAATGTCACTTACAACGTTGTTGATTGCAATATTTGGGCACAAAGACGTACTCACGACTACTTGTTTCCTCCATATCATTTGCTGGATTCGTATTCATTTGGAACTATCTTTTCCCATTGATGGAAAACACATAGAACCACCGTTTTGTGTAAAAGCAGCTGATTCTGAAAAATTGTCGCTATCTTGATGATCAAGATCAAAATTACCAAAAAATGTGATCTTGATGATCAAGATCAAGATCGTTTCCAAGATCACTCAGTTGATATGGGACTGGACAAAATTTAAGCAGACGACCAATTTCCCACGGTGTGGACTAGAGGTCCAAACGAGAAATAAACCGAAGTTAAACTTCATGTAGTGGTGGTCCAATCTCATCCCAATTTAAGAAAAATCAAAATCGCTGTCGTCCAGGGGGATGCTCGTTGCGTTTCCCTTTTTTTATCACCCAGCTATGATCACTGGTTACATCGGAGCGTTTTTTTCTAATTCTGTTATCGCATCTGCTTTCCCGCATCCTAGCATACCTTAATTGTCTTTCCTGCCCATCTTTGTTTACTTCTAACCCGTCCTCAACCAGACATGTTACTCCCCCCTTTACTGGTAGGGCCGTTGAGAAAGCAGTCCGGACCCAGCACCAGCATCTATTCCAAGCCCCTTTAACAAGGATTTGGTAAACTGGAGTCGCCAGGTTTCATCCAATTACAAATGAATGGGTGTTTGATATAATTGCTCATAAATTGCTTCTCTTTGTTTGCTTTTTTTAGCTCCATTCTGATACGAACAAGACGCTGCCTGGCTACTTTCCTATTCAAATAATCAAATTTCTATATGCAGGATAATAAATCAAGCAGAATTATAACATACAGCTAAATGTGTAAGTCAAGAAACAAAACCTGAATAGCATGAATAACATGCAATGCATCACTATCAGTCACCAGTAATCGATAAGTAAAATACAATGTTCCTGTTCAATAGAGATAACAAAACATAGCAGGATTGATGTGAAATGATTTAGTACAATCTGATTATAAACAAAATGATTGATCCATATGGGATATCTGGGTTTAAAATTAGTAGTTGACATTGCACGCGACGTTTACAAAAATTCAGTCCCCTAACAATTTCCGGTCTGGTACCAAAAATATCCCGCAGCGTTCATTGTTATCTGCAGAGCTTATGTTCGTATTCGATCTTGTTTGTGTGCTTGGTAATGGGTTGCTATCCCATTCTGTTTCGTCCTTCGTTGTCCAGATACTACTGACGTTGTGAGACACAGGCTCATCCTCAACACTTTCATTAGAGTCATATTCTTCTTCTTGCTCTATAATCATTTCTTGCTCGATGTTTGAATCTTTTGGAGTGTCGGTACCATCATTCGCTGCTGGAATATAGTTTTCGTCATAGGATGCAACATGTGATCCTTCCTCGTATTCACAATCCGATTCTTCAATCATTTGCCTCAATTCATCATTCGTATATCTGTAAAAAATATGAAAATAAAATCACGTAAAGTAATTTGTCGATAAGGAAAAGCATAAAGTTAGTCTTGAGACCGTAACATACTAATCTTCGCCCTTGTGAATATTGGCTACTAGATCCAGTTCCAAGTGCACTCCTAATAATTCAGTCAATCGGTAAAAATCAACAGCTTTCTAAAGTATAATTAAAATACCTCGTAATCTAAAACATCCGAAACAACTTGTAGATGATATATCGTGAATGAACCAGGCATCAGTGGCACCAAGATGTATGATTTTACAAACCTGACGATATTGATACTGCAGCTCCGTACTGCTACTGCTACAGGTTATGCACAGTATCGAACTAGTGACTAGGTAGAGGCTAGCAAGCTATAAACTGGTAACTGGGTAACTAATGTACGGTAAAAAAGCTTTGAAAACTGTATGAAATAACTGAAGCTACTGTAAGGACTGGCTGGATGTTGACACCAGTTCAAAAAAATGTAAAGCTATGCAAAGGACCGCTCAGTGACTAGTATTGGACGAAAATGTGCAAAAGATATGTACAAAATATCACTCATTTAAGAATAACAAAAATCCGATTGCATGAATCTAAAGCATACAAAAAACACTGATGGCAGATTTGAAATTAGCGATCAAAAATTGTGTAGAATCAGTTGAAAAAACTCATGCAACAGAAAATATAATCCACACGATTCTGTCGATCAGCGCATGAAGCATGTTGTCAATTGTTAATGTCTATGTGAAAGCAATGCCATGTTCTCATTCTACATCGCAAACGAGATTAT
The DNA here is from genome assembly GCA_963675345.1 of Trididemnum clinides. NCBI lineage: Eukaryota > Metazoa > Chordata > Ascidiacea > Aplousobranchia > Didemnidae > Trididemnum > Trididemnum clinides. The sequence continues at coordinate 36,477,431 of OY776292.1, read as the reverse complement.
AACGCTGAATAGTCAGTACGGAAGCAAACAACGTTACCACACTGCTGACGATTTATTGCCTTTATGCGGAAGAACATCGTTGTTGATGTTGATGACACGATAGATTGATCGTGGAGTTTTTGACGGAAGTTTGCTGCAAACTGAGCGCTCAGCTCGTTGCGTTGCAAGCGGCAGCATGGACGACTGAAAGCAACGGCATTATTTTGTTTTGCATTACAAAACGACTTTGGAACACCAATCAACACGAAAGTGAACATACATTAGGTTAATGTTGTCACATTGTTGACAAATTATTACCACATTTGCGAAAAAACAAACGGTGTGGGTGTTCATTGCTTGATGGAGTGGACTCGCGTACCGTACAAAGATATGCTGATGTAATCCGTTATCACACCAACAGCCCGAGTTGTAGCGTGTGCATTCTGAACAAAATATACAAACCAGCAACACCCGAACGCTCGAGTTTGCATAAAGAATGCAAATCGGAATAACGTTTGTATTGAAGTTACCATAACACCTGTTCATCGCGTGCAGGACAGCAACCCAACAACATCACAATGCCTACAAGATACTGTACGTCTATTCTTGTTGTAATAATCCACACGATTCTGTCGATCAGCGCATGAAGCATTTCGTCAATTGAATTGTGTATGTGAAAGCAATGTCATGCTCTCATTTTGCATCGCAAACGAGTTTATACGGTTGATTGGTCCGCACAGAAGCGAACAACGTTGCCACATTGCTGACGATTTATTGCCTTTATGCGGAAGAACATCGCTGTTATGTTGGATTGATCGTTGAGTTATTGACGGAAGTTTGCAGCAAATTCAGCACTCAGCTCGTTGTGTTTCATGCGGCGGCATGGACAATAGGAAACAACGTCCTTAAAGTCATTTTGTAATGCAAAACAAAAGAATGACGTTGGTTTCAGTCGTCAATGCTGCCGCTTGCAACGCAACGAGCTGAGCGCTCAGTTTGCAGCAAACTTCCGTCAAAAACTCCACGATCAATCTATCGTGTCATCAACATCAACAACGATGTTCTTCCGCATAAAGGCAATAAATCGTCAGCAATGCGGCGACGTTGTTCGCTTCACGTGCTAGCTATTCAGCGTTATAATCTCGTTTGCGATGTAGAATGAGAACATGGCATTGCTTTCACATAGACATTAACAATTGACGACATGCTTCATGCGCTGATCGACAGAATCGTGTGGATTATATTTTCTGTTGCATGAGTTTTTTCAACTGATTCTATACAATTTTTGATCGCTAATTTCAAATCTACCATCAGTGTTTTTTTGTATGCTTTAGATTCATGCAATAGGATTTTTGTTATTCTTAAATGAGTGATATTTTGTACATATCTTTTGCACATTTTCGTCCAATGCTAGTCACTGAGCGGTTACGAATGTTACGAGATCTTGTTTGTGTGCTTGGTAATGGGTTGCTATCCCATTCTGTTTCGTCCTCGCTGTCCAGATACTACTGACGTTGTGAGACACAGGCTCATCCTCAACACTTTCATTAGAGTCATATTCTTTTTGCTCTATAATCATTTCTTGCTCGATGTTTGAATCTTTTGGAGTGTCGGTACCATCATTCGCTGCTGGAATATAGTTTTCGTCATAGGATGCAACATGTGATCCTTCCTCGTATTCACAATCCGATTCTTCAATCATTTGCCTCAATTCATCATCCGTATATCTGTAAAAAATATGAAAATAAAATCACGTAAAGTAATTTGTCGATAAGGAAAAGCATAAAGTTAGTCTTGAGACCGTAACATACTAATCTTCGCCCTTGTGAATATTGGCTACTAGATCCAGTTCCAATTGCACTCCTAATAATTCAGTCAATCGGTAAAAATCAACAGCTTTCTAAAGTATAATTAAAATACCTCGTAATCTAAAACATCCGAAACAACTTGTAGATGATATATCGTGAATGAACCAGGCATCAGTGGCACCAAGATGTATGATTTTACAAACCTGACGATATTGATACTGCAGCTCCGTACTGCTACTGCTACAGGTTATGCACAGTATTGAACTGGTGACTAGGTAGAGGCTAGCAAGCTATAAACTGGTAACTGGGTAACTACTGTACGGTAAAAAAGCTTTGAAAACTGTATGAAATAACTGAAGCTACTGTAAGGACTGGTTACTGTAAAACTGGCTAACCAGGCTAGCATAAGGGGCTAAAAGGCTTATCCAGAAGGAAAACAGTTACTGCTTTGCGTAATCAAGCTCTATTAGGCTATGATTTGTAGTTCTGGTACTTTTAAGTTTGTAATACGTTTGAAAACTATTCCTACAACGCAAATTTATTTATTCGTGACACTTCTCTTCATCAATGCTTAATTCAGAATCTCTCAAAGAATGCCATGGTTTATATTCAAACTCAAATCACAAAAGCTTATATTTCATCAATCGCTTAACAATGATTCACGCGTGTGTACTTGAAGACAACTGGCGTGATGGCGTAGTGGTTAGAGCGTCCGCTTCGCAGTCGGTAGACCTGGAATTCTTTTCTAAGTCGAGTCATACCAAAAGACTTTAAAAAATGGTATTCACAGCTTCCCTGCTTTGTGCTCAGTAAAAATAGGGATAGTGTGGAGAACAAACCGGCAATCTTGCTTGTTGTGTGCTTCGGTAAGACATTTAACGGAATGCCTCTATCTTTATGTGGCCGACGGGTGGTGGGGCCAAGCAGTCTACCCGTCGTAGTTGGCCACAATCTAACTGTAGACTCGCAAACCAAGCGTGAGCGCTAACGCAGTGCTTGTACATTTTCCTGCATATTGCTCGCAACATATAGCTCAAACGACGAAGAAGAAGTATTTGAAGACGAGGTTTCGACATAACTAAAATCAAGTAGTTGAATTGCACGATGTTTTGAACTTTAGCAGAAAAGATTTAGTCTCGATTGCTGACCGATGAAAGTCGATAAAAAGTCTATTCGAACTACTAAACACTCGCTGCTAGATAATTTTATTTTAACAAAATCATGATTTAAATCTCTAATTACATGTATGTGTAATTTAAGTAAAAATGTCGTAGCGTTATATCATGGCAGTTCCCATTGTCGTTAGGATGTTTCTTGCTGTTTAGGTCTTTGTGTCTCTTGCACAATGTCACTTACAACGTTGTTGATTGCAATATTTGGGCACAAAGACGTACTCACGACTACTTGTTTCCTCCATATCATTTGCTGGATTCGTATTCATTTGGAACTATCTTTTCCCATTGATGGAAAACACATAGAACCACCGTTTTGTGTAAAAGCAGCTGATTCTGAAAAATTGTCGCTATCTTGATGATCAAGATCAAGGTCACCAAAAAATGTGACGTTGATGATCAAGATCAAGATTGTTTCTAAGATCACTCAGTTGATATGGGACTGGACAAAATTTGAACAGACGACCAATTTCCCACGGTGTGGACTAGAGGTCCAAACGAGAAATAAACCGAAGTTGAACTTCATGTAGTGGTGGTCCAATCTCATCCCAATTTAAGAAAAATCAAAATCGCTGTCGTCCAGGTGGCTGCTCGCTGCTTTTCCCTTTTTTTTATCACCCTGCTATGATCACTGGTTACATCGGAGCGTTTTTTTCTAATTCTGTTATCGCATCTGCTTTCCCGCATCCTAGCATACCTTAATTGTCTTTCCTGCCCATCTTTGTTTACTTCTAACCCGTCCTCAATCAGACATCTTCCTCCCCCCTTTACTGGTAGGGCCGTTGAGAAAGCAGTCCGGACGCAGTACCAGCATTTATTCCAAGCCCCTTTAACAAGGATTTGGTAAACTGGAGTCGCCAGGTTTCATCCAATTACAAATGAATGGACGTTTGATATAATTGCTCATAAATTGCTTCTCTTTGTTTGCTTTTTTTTAGCTCCATCCTGATACGAACAAGACGCTGCCTGGCTACTTTCCTATTCAAATAATCAAATTTCTATATGCAGGATAATAAATCAAGCAGAGTTATAATAACATACAGCTAAATGTGTAAGTCAAGAAACAAAACCTGAATAGCATGAATAACATGCAATGCATCACTATCAGTCACCAGTAATCGATAAGTAAAATACAATGTTCCTGTTTGATAGAGATAACAAAACATAGCAGGATTGATGTGAAATGATTTAGTACAATCTGATCATAAACAAAATCATTGATCCATATGGGATATCTGAGTTTAAAATTAATAGTTGACATTGCACGCGACGTTTACAAAAATCCGGCCCCCTAACAATTTCCGGGTCTGGTACCAAAAATATCCCGCAGCGTTCATTGTTATCTGTAGGGCTTATATTCGTATTCGTTGCATCAAAGCTATATAGCTGCTGCTGCTGGAATTGCTTTGAAGGCTGCAAAACAACGACAGCTTTAGAACAATGGTCCTTAAAAATGGGATCCGAAGATAACTGGAAGTCCGCAAAGTTAATGATTTAATGAATATCTATGACTAAAATACCTTAAGTAAATCTGACGCTCCGTTTGCATACAGTTGTTTGTTCAACACAAGATTACTTTTTTTAATCACCAAGACTTCATGGATTTTGGCTTTGCAAGATGTTTGACATTTCTAACTATTTCAAATTGTCTCATGTTATTAGGTTGAGTCTTGCATGAGCTGCATTTTCTTATTATGTTCAAGAAAACTCGTTAAACTCGTTTTCGATGCAGAATGAGAACATGGCATTGCTTTCACACAGATAATAACAATTAGCGAATGGATTTGTGCACTGATCGACAGAATCGTGTTCATTATTGCAACAAAAATAGACGTACAGTATCTCGTAGTCATTGTGATATTGTTGGGCTGCTGTCCTTCACGTGGTGAGCAGATATCACGATTGCTTCAATACAAACGTTATTCCCATTTGCATTCTTTATGCAAGCACGTGTGTTCAGGTGTTGTTTGTTTGTGTATTTTGTTTAGAATGCACATGTTATATCTCTGGTTGTTTGATATAATAACGAATTACATCAGTACTTTGCAGCACGATAGGCGAGTTTAACCCATCACCCAATGAACACCCACGTCGTTTATTTTTCCGCACATGAGGTGATAATTTGTCAACAATGTGACAACATCAACATGATGCATGTTCACTTTCGTGTTGATTGGTGTTCCAAAGTCGTTTTGTAATGCAAAACGAAAGAATGACGTTGCTTTCGATCGTCTATGCCGCCGCATGCAACGCAATGAGCTGAGCGCTCCGTTTGCACCAAACTTCCGTCAATAACTCCACGATCAATCCAACATAACAGCGATGTTCTTCCACATAAAGGCAATAAATCGTCAGCAATGTGGTAACGTTGTTCGCTTCCGTGCTGACTATTCAGCGTTATAATCTCGTTTGCGATGCAGAATGAGAACATGGCATTGCTTTCATACAGACAACAACATTTAGCGAATGGATTTGTGCACTGATCGACAGAATCGTGTTCATTATTGCAACAAGAATAGACGTACAGTATCTCGTAGTCATTGTGATGTTGTTGGGCTGCTGTCCTTCACGTGGTGAACAGACATCACGATTGCTTCAATACAAACGTTATTCCCATTTGCATTCTTTATGCAAGCACGTGTGTTTAGGTGTTGTTTGTTTGTTAATTTTGTTCAGAATACACATGCTATACCTCGGGATGTTGGTTGTGTTAATGGACTATACCAACATAAATTTGTACGGTACGCGAGTTAATCCCATCAGGCCATGAACACTGACAACGTTTATTTTTCCGTATATGAGGTAATATTTTTTCAACATGGTGACAAAATTTACTTAATGCATGTTCACTTTCGTGTTGATTGGTGTTCGAAACACGTGGTGTGATCCAAAACCAATGAATGACGTTGCTTCCTATTGTCCATGCCGCCGCATGAAACACAACGAGCTGAGTGCTGAATTTGCTGCAAACTTCCGTCAATAACTCAACGATCAATCCAACATAACAGCGATGTTCTTCCGCATAAAGGCAATAAATCGTCAGCAATGTGGCAACGTTGTTCGCTTCCGTGCTGACTATTCAGCGTTATAAACTCGTTTGCGATGCAAAATGAGAGCATGACATTGCTGTTACATACACAATTCAATTGACGAAATGCTTCATGCGCTGATCGACAGAATCGTGTGGATTATTACAACAAAAATAGACGTACAGTATCTTGTAGGCATTGTGATGTTGTTGGGTTGCTGTCCTGCACGCGATGAACAGGTGTTATGGTAACTTCAATACAAACGTTATTCCGATTTGCATTCTTTATGCAAGCACGTGTGTTCAGGTGTTTCTTGTTTGTGTATTTTGTTCAGAATGCACATGCTACAACTCGAGCTGTTGGTTGTGATAACGGATTACACCAGCATATTTTTGTACGGTACGCGAGTTTATCACATCAGGCCATGAACACCCACACCGTTTGTTTTTCCGCAAATGTGGTTATAATTTGTCAACAATGTGACAACATTAACTTAATGCATGTTCACTTTCGTGTTGATTGGTGTTCCAAAGTCGTTTTGTAATGCAAAACAAAACAATGACGTTGCTTTCAGTCGTCTATGCTGCCGCTTGCAACGCAACGAGCTGAGCGCTCAGTTTGCAGCAAACTTCCGTCAAAAACTCCACGATCAATCTATCGTGTCATCAACATCAACAACGATGTTCTTCCGCATAAAGGCAATAAATCGTCAGCAGTGTGGCAACGTTGTTTGCTTCCGTGCTAGCTATTCAGCGTTATAATCTCGTTTGTGATGCAGAATGAGAACATGGCATTGCTTTCACATAGACATTAACAATTGACAACATGCTTCATGCGCTGATCGACAGAATCGTGTGGATTATATTTTCTGTTGCATGAGTTTTTTCAACTGATTCTATACAATTTTTGGTCGCTAATTTCAAATCTGCCATCAGTGTTTTTTTGTATGTTTAGGATCATGCAATCGGATTTTGTTATTCTTAAATGAGTGATATTTTGTACATATCTTTTGCACATTTTCGTCCAATACTAGTCACTGATTGGTCCTTTGCATAGCTTTATACTTTTTTGAACTGTCGTCAACATTAGCAGGTTTGCTGGTTACTATCAGTACTCTAGAGGCTTTCTCATTTTCAATTTGTGTTTAATTCAAAAAATTGATCTTACAGGGTGTCCCAAAATAAATGAAACCCACAAAATTGCTAATAAATATGTTGATTTTAACCCTATAGTTTATATTTTTCAGATTTGATAACAGTTATAAATAACAATTATTGTTTTAAAACCCCATGGCTTGGAAATTAGAAGAAAAAAATTTTTGCGTCACGACTTATATAGAGACTAAATCCTATAAGACTGTTCAAACACGCTTCCGCAGGAAGTTTAATTTCAACACTTATCCTGGAAAATCCCAAATATTCCTGTGGTATCGTAACTTTCAAATCTATGGAACTGTAAATAAACGTAGCAAGAAATTAGAGAATCCATCTAGTGGAAGGAAATTGAGTGCAAGATCTGCAGATAATGTGGAAGCGTCCAGAGTTTCTGTTGGCCGGAGCCCGAAAAAGTCCATTCGAAGACGCAGTAGTGAGCTCGGCATTTCGCGGTCCTCGCTGCATAGAATCCTTACTCAAGACCTTAATCTGTATCCTTACAGATTCTATTTAACTCTTGCACGGCGGCATAATTTTACACTGCTAACAGGCGGCATAGGCAGACTTGTACAGAAATTTTTTTTTGTGGGAAATTTTTTGTTGTAGGTATAATTTCTGAAACACCTGAAGTTGATTCAACCAAAAAGCCTTTCAATAACATGCGACATAATTAAGCACCGCCCAACACAACGTTATATGACGTGATAATACATACCAATAAAATTCGAATGTTGAGAATGCAACATGCTTTTAAGTGTTAAGGAACACAGACTGTGCGTTAATGCATTTCAGTTACATTACAGTCAATCAGAAGAAACGTATTACAAATTTAAAAGTGCCAGAACTACAAATGCTAGCCTAATAGAGCTTGATTACGCAAAGCAGCAACTGTTTTCCTTCTGGATAAGCCTTTTAGCCTCTTATGCTAGCCTGGTTAGCCAGTTTTACAGTAGCCGGTCCTTACAGTAGCTTCAGGTATTTCATACAGTTCTCAAAGCTTTTTTACCGTACATTAGTTACCCAGTTACCAGTTTATAGCTTGCTAGCCTCCACCTAGTCACTAGTTCGATACTGTGCATAACCTGTAGCAGTAGCAGTACGGAGCTGCAGTATCAATATCGTCAGGTTTGTAAAATCATACATCTTGGTGCCACTGATGCCTGGTTCATTCACGATATATCATCTACAAGTTGTTTCGGATGTTTTAGATTACGAGGTATTTTAATTATACTTTAGAAAGCTGTTGATTTTTACCGATTGACTGAATTATTAGGAGTGCACTTGGAACTGGATCTAGTAGCCAATATTCACAAGGGCGAAGATTAGTATGTTACGGTCTCAAGACTAACTTTATGCTTTTCCTTATCGACAAATTACTTTACGTGATTTTATTTTCATATTTTTTACAGATATACGGGTGATGAATTGAGGCAAATGATTGAAGAATCGGATTGTGAATACGAGGAAGGATCACATGTTGCATCCTATGACGAAAACTATATTCCAGCAGCGAATGATGGTACCGACACTCCAAAAGATTCAAACATCGAGCAAGAAATGATTATAGAGCAAGAAGAAGAATATGACTCTAATGAAAGTGTTGAGGATGAGCCTGTGTCTCACAACGTCAGTAGTATCTGGACAACGAAGGACGAAACAGAATGGGATAGCAACCCATTACCAAGCACACAAACAAGATCTCGTAACATTCCTACCACCTCAGTGACTAGTATTGGACGAAAATGTGCAAAAGATATGTACAAAATATCACTCATTTAAGAATAACAAAATCCGATTGCATGAATCTAAAGCATACAAAAAAACACTGATGGCAGATTTGAAATTAGCGACCAAAAATTGTATAGAATCAATTGAAAAAACTCATGCAACAGAAAATATAATCCACACGATTCTGTCGATCAGCGCATGAAGCATGTTGTCAATTGTTAATGTCTATGTGAAAGCAATGCCATGTTCTCATTCTACATCGCAAACGAGATTATAACGCTGAATAGTCAGCACGGAAGCGAACAACGTCGCCACATTGCTGACGATTTATTGCCTTTATGCGGAAGAACATTGTTGTTGATGTTGATGATACGATGGATTGATCGTGGAGTTTTTGACGGAAGTTTGCTGCAAATTGAGCGCTCAGCTCGTTGCGTTGCAAGCGGCAGCATTGACGATTAAAACCAACGTCATTGTTTTGTTTTTCATTACAAAATGACTTTAAGGACGTTGTTTCCTATCGCCCATGTCGCCGCATGCAACACAACGAGCTGAGCGCTCAATTTGCTGCAAACTTCCGTCAGTAACTCAACGATCAATCCAACATAACAGCGATGTTCTTCCGCATAAAGGCAATAAATCGTCAGCAATGTGGCAACGTTGTTCGCTTCCGTGCTGACTATTCAGCGGTATAAACTTGTTTATGATGCAAAATGAGAGCATGACATTGCTGTCACATACACAATTCAATTGACGAAATGGATCATGCGCTGATCGACAGAATCGTGTGAATTATTACAACAAAAATAGACGTACAGTATTTTGTAGGCATTGTGATGTTGTTGGGCTGCTGTCCTTCACGTGGTGAGCAGATATCACGATTGCTTCAATACAAACGTTTATCCCACTTGCATTGTTTATGCAAGCACGTGTGTTCAGGTGTTGCTTGTTTGTTTATTTTGTTCAGAATGCACATACTACAACTCGAGCTGTTGGTTGTGATAATGGATTACATCAGCATATGTTTGCACGGTACGCGAGTTCATCACATCAGGCCATGAACACTGACAACGTTTATTTTTCCGCACATGAGGCGATAATTTGTCAACAATGTGACAACATTAACTTAATGCATGTTCACTTTCGTGTTGATTGGTGTTCCAAAGTCGTTTTGTAATGCAAAACAAAACAATGACGTTGCTTTCAGTCGTTCGCGCCGCATGCAACACAACGAGCTGAGCGCTCAGTTTGCAGCAAACTTCCGTCAAAAACTCCACGATCAATCCATCGTGTCATCAACATCAACAACGATGTTCTTCCACACAAAGGCAATAAATCGTCAGCAATGTGGCAACGTTGTTTGCTTCCGTGCTGACTATTTAGCGTTATAAACTCATTTCTGAGGCAGAATGAGAACATGGCATTGCTTTCACATACACAATTCAATTGACGAAATTCTTGGTGGTATGATCGGCAGAATCGTGTGGATTATTACAACAAGAATAGAGAAAGAGTATCTTGTAGGCATTGTGATGTTGTTGGCCAGCTGTCCTTCACGTGGTGCACAGGTATCACGATTGCTTCAATACAAACGTTATTCCGATTTGCATTCTTTATGCAAGCACGTGTGTTCAGGTGTTGCTTGTTGGTATAATTTGTTTAGAAAACACATGCTACAACTCGGGCTGTTTGATGAGACAACGGACTACACCAGCATATCTTTGCACGGTAGGCCAGTTAACCCTATTTGGCCCGGGGGGGGGGGGGGGGTCGATTCGACCCACAGCAAATTAAAACTGTTGTAACTTAGCGACCGCTTGAGATAAATGTTTGAAATTTTTTGACTTTTCCTAAAATTTATCTGGCTTTTGGTTGGTTATAAACTGAAAAAGATATTCTTTGTAGTTTTGACTTAAACATAGCAATTTCGAAACCCACTCGGGCAAATTTCTTCATCGATTGCTTTTGCATAATAAAGAAAAAAAGGAGAAAGAGCGCACACGCAAAACCGTGACGAGCCACGTAAACCACAGAACTTGTTTGAAGTGAAGCACTGACTGTAAAACTGTACCGTTTCTCAGAAATCTTTCTTCTCAAAACCTTTTCGCTGTGAATAGCAACTCTTAATTTGACAAGCCAAAAACATCAAAGTGTTTTCAGATACACGGCTATTTTGTAACTTTTAGTTAAATAAATAATACCTTCTTGACGCTAGACCATAACCTACCGATAAAGTAATGCAAGAAAAATTTCGTAATTTTGATACTTGACAAATGCAACAAAGCAAAAAGAATTGTTTTCAAGCGCAAAGCCAGAAAATAAATTTGGCGGCGTGATAATATAGTTTGCGCTTTTCATAATGATTTGTAATGTTGTTACCAATTAAAATTGGGGATTGGTTGGTGGGAGAGCAACGAGTGCACTTGCATTCTTTATTGGATGGAAAATATGCAGTGGTAGACTAAGGGACGCAGGGGCGACAGTTAGCAAAATTTAATTTAGGAGTTTTATAAAACTTGATTTCCGTTGCTTTACGAGTAAGCTATTAGTAATTAATTGAATACCGAATTTTTATCAGCAAATACAAATCCAAAACACAAGAAGCCAATCGTGAATCACAAAATTTAATTTTTTTAAGGGGAGAAGGAACTGTGAAATATCTCCTGAGTTTGTGACCAACACCAAAATATTTTTCTGTTGACCGCGTGACAAAAGCAATGTGTTTGTATTCTACATCTACACACTTCCAAAAGCAAATGAAGATTTTTTCCGTGTTCTTTTATCCACTTTTATAAAGACGCCTCTGGCAAAAGCATTACGTTTCCTGCTGCATGGCCGAGCAGAACGGCATTTGCATTGAAGTTGACGTTTAAAGTTCAAACTACAGCTTGCGTCAACTGTCACAACAGTATAAGATTGAATGCTGACTCAAATATCGTCTTGTCATTTCCATTCTTCTAAACCAGAGATGAGCAAACTTTCTTGTCGGAGGGTAGCATTGACCATTCAAGGGTTAGCCGAGGGCCGCATCGACCATTCAAGAATTCGCCGAGGGCCAATGCGTAAAATCTGGTAATAGTTGTATGCAATGCAAGAGCTTGCAATAGCTTAAAATCTTGCAAAGACGTATTACAGGGCTTTGATAATGATGGCGTCCAAAAACAAAGATCATCACTCTTTATTTGGACGGAAAATGCGTCAGTTCAAACTAAGAATTGCGTAGCGGCTCTTTCAATGGTGGCTTCTATCGTTTTTGGCTCTTCAATACCTCAAGTGCGGCTAACCCTTTCTTATTGAATTGAATTCATGGAAGTTTGTATAAGTTTGGAGGGCCGCACAAAATGCTCTGGCGGGTTATTATGGGGGAGAGGATAAAAAATAGGCTACGTAGGTCTATTGTTGTAGCACAAACTTGATATTAAAACAAATTAAAGTTTACAATCGTTTGATATAACAGGCTTTTTGTAGCAAATACAAAACTTAAGTTTGCTAGAGGACTTTTTTCATATGATTCGTCACATTCACACGCAGACTTGGACAACAAAATATGCGTAATTCTAGTTGGCTGATTCGGTGAATTGCAGCCAAAAGTCGCTAATTCTACTCTAATTTGAAAAATTCCTAATTGCAATTCTAATCTCATTTCGAAAAAGTTTCTGACCGAAGAGTCGGGTGTGAAAAATAAAAAAGATCTTTTATGTTAGGGATCAGAACCACCTTCGAAAGTATTGGCACTGATTGGAATGATTTACATGCGAGGCTTACTAGGACAAGCACATCAAAGCACTAATGCGATGTTCCATGAAATATTTGGCAATCCAGTTTTTAGTGCAGCTAAGTCAAGGAATAGATTTAAATTTTTGATTGCCTACATATTACTTGATGATCATACAACGCGTCCTACTCCTTAGCAATACGATAGATTTGCAGCTTTTCGCAAAATTTTTGAAGAACTTAACAAAAACTGTGGGAAATTTCTAGTTCCTAACGATTATTTGTCGCTGGATGATACTTTTTATCCTACAAGAACACAAATCAGTTTCAAGCAATTTAATCCGAGCAAACCAGCCAAGTATGGAATGTATAAATCAATCAATGCTTTTCGCTATCCATTTGCCTTTGCAACTGTTGTGTATTCTGATAAGCCAAAAGCAGAGCGACATCTTACTACACTTCTGGGATGTCACAAACAATAAAATATGTAATCCAAAATTTGGAATGCCACACAAATTTAGTGGCAAGAAGCATATTATATGACAGATTGTATTCTTCAATACCAATGGCGCTGTGGCTGCTTGACCGCGAAAAAACTTCTGTAGGAACTTTACAATCAAATAGAAAAACAATTCCAGCCGAAATTAGAGAAATCAAAGACCGAGAAACAAACTCATACGAGATTTATTGGGAAAAGAATAACGTCATATTAAATCTGCACTCGTATGTTGTAAAAGCAAAAAGTGAACAGTGCCACCGCTACTTGCAACTACAAAAGATGACAACAAAAGCAAGCCCGCTGTTTACAAACTATACGACTTTTCAAAAGGCGAAACAGACATCATTGACCAAAAAAATGGGGTTCTACAGTTGTACATCGAAATCAAAGCGCTGGATTATGAATGCATTTTGATACGTTTTGAACACATGTCGAGTGAACGCCAGCACGATATATGCAATGAACAACGATCTGCAGCCTCGAAACATAAAATCTGTAGATTTCGGATTTAATCTAGCTATGTCTTTGATTCACCCACATATAGCACAACCAACTTTAATTGGTATAAAGTCTTCTGTGGTTCGCAAAATTGAGATAGTGCTGGGGAAAAAAATATCCTCCAAAATGTAAAAACGTTAAGTGGCTTTTTTCCTCATCAAAGTCAAAAACGAAGGCGATACGATGCATGTATCAGTAAGACTAAAGGAAAACGATCAAAAGAAAAGAAAAACAAAATTTGTAAGCAATTGAGCCAGTGCCAAAAATGCGCAAAGCCTTTGTGCAATAAGCGTCTTATTCGCATTTGAGATTTCTCCTTGCAAGATTAAAATGTTGTTAGGCTTACACTTACGGATAAAATTGCACTGCCGTAGTTGTTTTTGAAGCATACAAGCGTATTGCTGCTTTTGACGATGATATATGTATTGTTGATATTACCCGTAAATTTAATGTAGTGCACCCGTATTTTCATATTAGACGATAAATTATAAGCAGAAACAGCATGACTGCCTACTAGCTAATCTAGAAATAGCCTATTTTGTTTCACATTTCTAATGTATTCTGTTAATTGCAAGAGATTTTTTAATTAATAGCTCTAAATTCAGTAACGCCTCAAAGCACAAGTTGTGATGATAAAGCTCAAATTGGTGACATTATAATTGATCCCAGTGGGATATAAAATTGTAAGGACCGTATAAATATCATATAACGCCTCCAGAGGGAAACAAAACTGCCGTATTGGTGTTATCATAGTGAGAGGGATAAAAGATAGGCTACATAGACATATCGTTGTAGGACAAACTTGCTACTAAAAAGAATCAAAGTTTACAATCATTCGATGTCACAGGTTTTTGTAGCAAATCCAAAACTTAAGTTTGCTTGAGCACTTTTTTATGCAACTCGTTACATACGCAGACTTGGACAACTGATTAATTCTAGCTGGTTAATTCGGTAAATTACAGCAAAAAGTCGCTAATTCTGATTTGAAAAAAACTAAAAGTCTCTTATTCTAGTGTAATATAAAAAATCCCTAATTTCAATTCTAATCTAATTTTAGAAAAGTTCCTGACCGTAGAGACGAATCTGAAAAAGGACAAGAACTTTTTTTATTATTTGCGAAAAGTTTGGCCGAAAATCAAAATCGAAATTAGGTGATCTCCAAAAAGAAAAAAGGTCTCCACAATGATTTGATGGCCAAAATGAAAAAGTCTTAGAATTGTCGCAAATACAAAGTGGTTTTGCGAAGATGTTTAAATGGCATCAAAATTCGCTTGGTAATTAAAATTTCAAACTAATTCCAGAAAAACTGGAAAGCTCTAATTCTAATTCCGATTCCACTTAATTTGTGATAATCAGAAAAGCTCTCATTTTATTCTACCCTAATTTGAGAAAAACATTAATGCTCTATATCTAAGTTTAATTTAATTTGAAAATGCTAAAAAAAATTTAATCGTCTAAGTCTGCACACAAGGATGGGAGGGGCTTACTAAAACGTCGTATTGCGTCGCATAAGGGAGAGGAAAGAATAAAAGAGCCATATGATTCGTGAGCATTCCTTAATTTGAATGAGATTTATGTCTTGATCAATAAAAATATTTATGCTTGATGAGCAAGCATAGCTTGCATCTTTTGTCTAAATGAAAAAAGTAATAATTTCATAAAGCTATGAAATTTTTGTCGTTGAAATGCTATTTCACACCCTGTTTCACATTTACAAACAGTCAATTCAAATTACAAAAATCTAGCTGGAGATATGGCGTATGGCGAGTAGTCCAACATAAGAAATATTATACAAACATCACGGCTGGTAACTTTCCCGTAAAAAGCAAAATAGAAAATTGATGACAAGTTGTTGAACTTTTTACCTGGTAGCTGACATTGATAAATTTCGCTTAGGCGCTCGCACAACCACAACGTCGAAGAGTAAACACTACGAAAAAAGAAAATTCGCCGGCCGTTTCTTTATTTTAAATTCAGTCGAAAATCGAAAATTTAATGCTGTGCATTTAATTTGCAATAACTTGTACGCTATCAATCTGATCATAACCAAAAGTATATAATTAGATTGAAAAATAAATTCTGCATCTATCTGAGCAAAAACGGAATCGCTATTGTGAGCGGTTCAAAAGTTATTAGCTGCCAAAGTGTTGGGTCGAATCGACCCCCCCCCCCCCCCGGACATAAAAAGCAAAAAAAAGCCCGGCCTTAATAGGGTTAACTCCATCACGCCATGAACACAATGCTTTGTAACTTTGTTACAAGACAAAAACGATACATCAAATTACATTAAATTTAAACGATATCTTTTCGCAATACAATTGTCGTCTATTCAACATGTAAATCAAGTTTGTCATTTCCAATTGCATGTGGTTGAGCCAGACGATCTTTACCTTGTTCATCATATTGAAGATTTTTGTAGCATAAATGATATGTTTGAGTAATGGTGTTGGAATGGCAAAGAAACCAAAACTTATTGAGTTTTGCTTGGTGGTTTCTCATATAAGCAAGGAACTGCATCAAATGCTGCACAAAAAAATGAACCCGCTTTAATTTCATATTTGCCTGGAAATCTTCTACAATCGCCATCATAATCACACTTGAAAGTATATCGTTCGGACTAGTCTTCTCATATTTGGTCCGTTCCATTTTTCGTCATTGTACTTTTTCCAGAAGAATCCCAACATCTATTTTTTAAACACTATTTAGACAAATATTTATAATCCGAAAATCCGTTCGTGATACCAGTTCATCTTCAAACGAAGTTTTATTCTGGCCAGAGCAGTAATTTGGTCAAAATCAGTAGGCAACAGACATTATGACGTTTCCGGAGATATTCAACGATTGATTTCACTGAATCACATTTTATTTGGCTGTGGCCAGACCAAATCTACAGATGGTCAGTGACTTTAATTGAAGTAGTTTTGACAGCGAAGAGTCACAAAACTGAAAACTTCTGATTTCTGTTTTGGCCTGAACATGTATCAGAATAAAAGATAACTCGCTTTATATCATTTGCAAAAGATAAAACAAGCGTTTGTCTCTTGGGATTTCGCAGCTTTATCTTTCAGCTTGGATTTCATGCCATATGCAGTAGGTAAAATTACTTTTATTCGGCCGTATGTATTGTACAATTGTATGTTGCAAGCTTCCTGCGATGAAACATGAAACAAAGAACAGAGAGTTTTGGAAAAAGCAAACCTTATTTCAAGTCAAATGTCACCGCAACCGTGCTTAAGTAAATTTTGTGCTTGAGTAAATGTGAATTTTGTGCTTTAGTAAATGTGAATTTTGTGCTTGAGTAAATGTAAATTTTGTGTTTGAGTAAATGCGGTAACATTTACTTAAGTAACCGTGCTTGAGTAAGTGTCACTGCAACCGTGTTTGAGTAAAAATAATGGAACTCCTTGTGTTTAATTTTCAGCTTACAAACTTTAAGCGTTCTGCTATGATGATAGATTTATTGTTGTTTAGGTATGCATCTTTTGATCAGAATCCATACGTTCATAACTAAAGCAGTAGTTGCATGCAATTTTTCTGTTTGTGATAAGATCTTGCATCTTGTGATAAGATGCATTGGGAAAGTCCGGGTGGAGGACATCTCGATGGTATGTTTCAATTACTTTTTAGATTCCATCTGAAATAATACATTTACAGTATGAGCGGCACAGTTCTTTTAGGTTTAAATTTATTTGAACACTACCCTAGATTTCATCTCGCACCTTATTAGTAGGAGCATGTCTTCCTCATTTATGTTGGGCTGCATGTCCGGTTCCTTGTTTAGGCTTAGCTGTATAGGCTACAGTTTTTTCATTCATTTCCATGGTCTTTGGGGAACAAAGCACTACTTACTTTAATTTTTACATCAAAATGTTGGCAAAAAATAATGGAAAATGTTGTTTGCATCTACTGTGTGTTTTTGTCTTTTGTTTGGTTTTGTTGCAACATGATTTGTGATGTAATCTCCTTGTCATTGCCAATCTTCCATTTTTCAGTAGTTTTCAAATAACTCACACTTTTATTAACTATGGCAAAAAGTAAATACAATGATTGACACAATTGCCACAACAATACAATTTTATTTGCTTTTTTCCATTACTTCACTTCTGTACTGTTGACATATCCTTTTTTCAGATTTGTGTGTTCCTTTTTGAGGCCTTATTGTTTAATTCTCTTGTTTCTGTTTCGCTTTCTACCACGCAATAAAGAATTGAACGTATTTTCTAGCTTTGCCACATCACTTTCCATACCTAGAGCGTCACTTCTATGAGCCAAAATTTCAACAAAATTAAGAATTGTTTCTACTGGCAACCAATTTCAGTTCTAAAAGTGCCACTTGTTTAATCAGCAATTATTTTAGTGGTATTGGTTTCAGCTGGCATACATCATCTTCAACGCTACTGGTGCCAGAATTTTGAAAACGTTGGTAACACTCATCTGACACCGCAACTGCCCAAGCAACTGTTTTTTTGCACTGCCGTTGTTAATTTTCTGTCAAACTTATTTCATCAAAATATTGTTTATTAAAGACATACCTTTGCACATTGGAATGTTACTTTAGTATTTTTGTAATCAAATCAAAACATAAGTTTCTAATCTATGTGACTCCATGTACGCTTTTGAACACTAGACCGATGCTGAGAATCTTTAACTCAATAACCAGCATTTTTACACCGAGATAAACTTCAAAAAATCAATATCTTTATTCATCCTCAAGTTGGAAATCTTTTTCCAGATATCAATCATTTGAAGTCAATTGTTGTACCTATTTTGCGATGATTATAGTGAAGTGTGTTTGCAAATTGTTGTTTTCGCTCTTTCACAACTTCAACACCTGGTTATTAATGATCAGCTTTATGGCGTCGAATTACAGCCGCGTTTGTTCTCATCTTTATTCTTCACGACTGCAAACCCCATTTGCAGTGCATCTTGCTGAAATCTGACGTAGAATCCCTAAGAACAGTCCTTTGTGGACTGCCGATTGGGAACCACGGTGTCCAAACACTAGTCTTTGCTTTCAACCAACTATTCGATTCACACGCAGCTATAAAACAGACAGCCTGCTTTACAGATTGCCCGTGATACTTGTCAACAAGTTTTGGAGTGCTTTATATCTCAAGCCGATGGGTCCTCACAATAATACTAAAATGTAATCAGTAAAAGTCTTATTGAAAAGTTAATGTGCCACCAGTTTTTCTATCAACTAGTTTTAGGAGAAATGCTAAGATAAGCCAAAAAAACATTTTGTTGTAAAACAACTGGTTCGAAAGTCCTTATCCATGATGTACGCATCGATAACTTACCTTGATCAATGCTTAATTCAGAGTCTCTCGAAGAACGCTATAGTTTATATTCATACTCAAATCACAAAATCTTATCAGCAATCAAATCAGAAGCGTATATTTCATCAATTGCTTTACAATGATTCACGCGTTATGTACTTGAAAACAAGGCTTCGATATAAGTAAAACCAAGTAGTTGAATTGCATGATGTTTTGAATTTTAGCAGAAAAGATTTAGTCTCGATTGCTGACCGATGAAAGTCGATAAAAAGTCTATTCGAACTACTAAACACTCGTTGCCATATAATTTTATTTTAACAAAATCATGATTTAAATCTCTAATTACATGTATGTGTAATTTAAGTAAAAATGTCGTAGCGTTATATCATGGCAGTTCCCATTGTCGTTAGGATGTTTCTTGCTGTTTAGGTCTTAGTGTCTCTTGCACAATGTCACTTACAAATATTTGGGCACAAAGACATACTTACGACTATTTGTTTCCTCCATATCATTTGCTGGATTGGTATTCATTTGGAACTATCTTTTCCCATTGAGGGAAAACACATAGAATCACCGTTTCATGTGAATGAATCACCACATAGAATCATCATATTTATTATTTCTTTTGATAAGGTGATAAGTTGCTCTGCAGAAGTTGTTAATTATGCTGTAGTATGCCTATGATATAAGTTCATGTTTGTCCAACTAAATCCTTTGAAATGTTTGAAGATTTTAACAAGAAAAAATGCTTTTTCAAGATACAATAACGCAAAACCAAACTGGGAGTTTAATTCGTATTTCATAATTACGAGTCAGCACTTTATTGTAGTTAGATGTAAAGTGGGCGAACATAAATGCTTTATCGTTAGTGTTAAAGCTGATAGTTTAGCAAATATTTTTCTCATGGAATAGGGAAAAGGATTCCCTGTGCGGTTTCTGGTTGGAAACACACGCTCAATATATTTTTTTCAAAAAGTCTGAATATTGCACTGAGCAAATATGGGTCGCTGAATTCGATAATTGACTCTGGACTCGATACATTGAACATCACACATTTCTAAGATCCCCCCAAGTTTACCTCGCCCCCAGAAAATGTGTTCAGTTAACTGTTTCTAACGGGGATGCTGGCCTATTGCTGTGCAAATTAAAATAATAGTTGATTAATTAATCATCAGCGATATTACCGTTTCAGTCGCCCATGCCGCCGCATGCAACGCAACGAGCTGAGCGCTCAATTTGCAGCAAACTTCCGTCAATAACTCGACGATAACTCCGTCATGCCATCAATACCAACAGCGATGTTCTTCCGTACAAATGCAATAAATCGTCAGCAATGCGGCAACGTTATTCGCTTCCGTGCTGACTATTCAGCGTTATAAACTCGTTTGCGATGCAGAATGAGAACATGGCATTGCTTTCACAAAGACAACAACAATTGACGAAATGCATCATGCGTTGATCGACAGGGTCGCGTGGGTTATTGCAACAAGAATAGACAAACAATATTTTGTACGCACTGTGATCGTGTTGGCCAGCTGCCCTGCACGAGGGGCACAGGTGTTATGGTAACTTCAATACAAACGTTATTCCCATTTGCATTCTTTATGCAAGCACGTGCGTTCAGGTGTTGCTTGTTTGTTAATTTTGTTCAGAATACACATGCTAAATCTTGGGCTGTTTAATGTGATAACGGATTACACCAGCATATCTTTGTACGGTAAGCAAGTTCAACCCATCACCCCATGAACACTGACAACGTTTATTTTTCCGCATACGAGGTGATAATTTGTCAACAGTGTGACAACATTAACTTAATGTAAGTTCATTTTCGTGTTGATTGGTGTTCTAAAGTCGTTTTGTAATGCAAAACAAAAGAATGGCGTTGCTTTCAGTCGTCCATGCTGCCGCATGCAACGCAACAAGCTGAGCGCTCAATTTGCAGCAAACTTTTGTCAAAACTCGACGAGCGCTCCATCATGCCATCAACACTAACAACGTTGTTCTTACGCATAAAGACAATAAATTGTCAGCAATGTGGCAATGTTAACTCAATGCAAGTTCGCTTCCATGCTGCGATGCAGAATGACAACATGGCATTGCTTTCAAATAAACAATAACAATTGACGAAATGCTTTGTGCGCTGTTCGACAGAATCGTGTTGATTATTGTAAGAAGATTAGATAAACAGTATTTGGTGGGCAATGTGATGTTGTTGGCCAGTAGCCTTGCACGCAGAGCACTGGTATTGCAATCGCTTCAATGCCATTCTCACTATATGCTATCGTTGCATTCCTTGTTTGTTTATGTTGTTTATAAAACACATTGTTTATATTGGTGCTAACAATTTATTGTTGAGCATAATAACGAAAATATGTTTAACAAATTCAATCGTTCACAGCGCTTCATATAGCTTTTGTTAGGATCTATGTACAATTATTTACTGTATTAAAACTTTCGTTGAACGAAAACACAAATAACACAACACCACTTGAAAATAGTCATTTTAAATAACTGTAAAACTTCATTCTGCATTTTAGATAACTGTCTGGTTACCGCCAGCAAAAAGTTTGATAAAAGAAACAATTGCCTCTTGGGAGTTAATCAGATTTGAAGTTATGTAAATGATAGTATGAAACAAACCAAGAAATCACTGCCAAGTTCAGTGCTAATTTGTGTAGTGAAATGATTTAATGAATATCTATGACTAAAATACCTTAAGTAAATTTGACGCTCCGTTTGCATACAGTTGTTTGTTCAACATAGGATTACTTTTTTTAACCCTTAAAGGGACGATTGACTACATTTTGTAGTCATGGGGTATTTAAAACCCCGCCACACCCATACTTCTCTAGATATCCAGGCATTCTCCAACTATGATGAAAGGTTTTATGAGATGTTTGCTGTGTGCAAAAATTTTTGTTCACGCTTCATTGATTTTGAAGTAATCAAGAAAAGTTACGTTGAAGGACGATAGACTACAAAATGTAGTCATTCATATTTACCATTACAATCAATGCATAACGCTATTTTAGAAGTGTAATTTCACTCTCCAAACATACTTAGGTAAAACTAGACACTGTTTATTCAGTTGCTGTTCATGCAGTTGAGTTAGTAAGCTTAGTTGTCAACATCGGTGTGTTTATTTTGGCTAAAAGCTAAGACCATGGTTGTTTTACGAAAACAACTATAATTAAATTGTGTTTCTCAGAATTTTAGCAGCAAATATTGCTATAATCAATTTGCGTCTTGCAGCATTTTAGCAGTATATGTGACGTGTTTTTTTAACTGAAGGTCAGTGAATTCATCTCTAAACAATTCTATAAAAAGGAAGGTCAAAATCATACCTTGTAGAATAGCAGGAACGTACACTATGAGTGCTATGAGGCTAAGTAATGAAACCTTCTCCTAGCAGCGATAGTGACGTCACAAAGTGGAAGGAAAAGTTCTTCAGCCCCGTTCTCACCGAAGCCGCAAAGTACTGTTGGCGTATAGTTACATAAAGTTATGTATTCGATATGCAAGTACAGGTAGCTTCGGTGTGAAAGGGGCTGCACACAAATTTGGGGTCTAATTTAGAATAGTCTAGGCTCCATCAGTTTTTGTCCCTGTGACTGAGGTGGGTCGATGGTTATTAACTTTTTTACTCGAACAATTGTTATTTCCTTACTCAAACACATACTGTAGATTAAACCTCGCCAGTTTTGGTGCCTTACCCACGATATTTCTTTTATTAGTGATCGTCTGAGAATCTAAATTAGTGCATCATTATTATTTTTACAGTGTAATTGTTCTTAGTAATAGGCCTGTGAACGCTGTATGGTACAGTATGGATAAACCAGTAATGTTTAGTGAACTTTGTGCTAATTTGGGCATCACAGAAGATGATTTATATAATGATGGTGATGAGGATGAAGACGATTTGATCGAAACTGCCGACAGTCTACGGGATCCGTCAGATAACGAGGAAGAAGTTGGTGTAATTGCTGATGATGAAGGTGATGTTGAAGTGTTCGTTGAAAGAGGAAGTGATAGTTCAGATGATGATGAAGAATCAGTAAACAGTGAAGAAGAAAACGATCAAGATGATAATAATCAATTTCTAAGTCCAAGTGGTATTTCGTACACATCTCGTCTGATTCCATCAAGAAGACGACGAAGAAATGTGCTAACGGAGACTCCAAGAGCAATTCTTAACCCTCGGAGTGAGGTGGAAAGTTTTGAAGCTTTGATCAGTGAAGAAATATTGCGTACAATTCTCATGCATACGAACAGGAAACTGCGAGAAATACGAAGGAGCCTTCACGTACGTTATCCAACAATAAATTTTTTGATGGAGGAGTTAAAAGCAGGACTGGCTCTGATTTTGAGAGCTGGACGTGACAGAGACAATTTTTCAGATCTGCAAGGTTTATGGCAACCAAGTGATAGCAGACCCTTTTATCGTACTGTGATGTCCTTGAATCGTTTTAAGCTTTTATTGCGGTGTCTTCGTTTTGATAACTGGCACACACGTGATGAACGAAAGCGGATAGATAAGTTTGCAGCTGTATCCGAAATATGGAATATTTTTCTTGGAAATGCAAGGCGTGTTTATATTCCAGGAGAATGTATTACTGTCGATGAACAGCTGGTTGGCTATCGCGGAAAAATTCCTGGACGCACATACATGCCTTCTAAGCCACGGAAGTATGGTATAAAGATTTTTTGGGCTTGTGAATCTAACACTGGCTATGGATTGAATGCAATTGCATACGGTGGTAAGGAGGGTAATCGCGTTCATCATAATTTGGCTCAAGATGTTGTGATGAAACTTTTGGAACCTTGGTACGGGACTGGAAGGGATGTTTGCACTGACAACTATTTCACGAGTTACAGTCTTACACAACAATTGCTTCAAGAAAATTTAACGATTTTGGGTACCGTACGGAGACATCGTCGGGAAATTCCACTAACATTGAGACAAAAGACCGAATTATATAGCAGCCAATTTGTGTTTAATCACTCTGATGGAATATGCTTGGTTGCTTACCAAGCCAAGCGAAACAAACAACCAGTAATGCTACTTAGCTCCACCCACACCGAACCATCAGTGGCCAGTGATGAAAGTAAAAAACCCCACTTGATCTTGGATTATAATGAAAGAAAAGGTGGTGTGGATAGGTTTGACCAAAGCATAGAAGCATTCTCTTGTCGACGAAAAACTGTGCGCTGGCCCCTTTTGTTTTTTTACGACATGTTGGATGCAGCTGCACTCAATGCCTACGTTATCCTGAAAAAATGTGGGTACCAAAGCGATCGGAAAGAATTTCTTACCAACCTAACATTGCAACTAGCTACACCTGCCATACAAGCGAGGCTTACCAAGACGAGAACACGACGATCAGTTCACGAGGCAGCAGCTGCAATGGGAATTTTGTCACCAGCTGCAAGAGGAAACAACTCGCAAGTTTTTACAGCACCGAATCTGCCAAAGAAATGTACAGTGTGCAAAAGGAACTCTAGAAGGCAATGCAGTTTGTGCAAAAAGTCGGTTTGCCCACAACATTCCGTAGTTTTGAAAATTTGTAAATGTCATCATTGTGCCGATGATTGAAGAAAGACATCTTTCTTCTTCTAAACGAAAGGAACTTTTGTGGCCTGTGTATTAAAATTACTGTACTTTGTTTTGTGTTTTCTGATGAGTTATGCGCAAGACTGTATAGTTTTGTATGTTTCAATATTCAACAATGCGTTTTATCATGCAGATGCAACGTTGTGCTTCGTTAATTTCTTTTTGCTGCTAAATTGACGTTAAAAATGATCAAGTTGTATTCTTTAGCCTACATTCGTTTGTGGCTTCTGATTATTATTTTTAGTGAATGAGTACAAAGAACAAGTTACCCATCCTCTATTATAGGGCTGCACCAGCTAGACGCAGGCAGCAAGCCTGCATTTTCACTTTTTAGCTGTATCTGCAAAATAAGTTTATCTTTTAGAGACATTGTTAGTAACCACATATTTCTTGAACAAAATGCCGTTTTTCATTCATTTCTATTGAGGAATTAAGTACCAATCAGCAATGAAGCATAAACTATCATCGCGAAAATAAATTTACATCTTAAAGCCACATGTTAGGCCATGACTACAAAATGTAGTCTATCGTCCTTCTACGTATGCGATTATTAGCGTCCTGATAGGGGTTAATCACCAAGACTTCATGGATTTTGGCTTCGTAAGATGTTTGACATTTTCTAATTATTTCAAATTGTCTCATGTTATTAGACTGAGTCTTGCATGAGCTGCATTTTCTTATTATGTTCTTTAATGACACTTTCACCTGACTTCGAAGTATTCAAGTGCTCCCCTGCTCCTATTCTCGAATGTCTTGAGGAAGAACCGATGTACGTGACGTTCACATCATGTGAACAGGTAAACTTATAAACGACCTTTGAGTTTAAGATTAGTGATGCATGAGTACTGAAAGAGAAGTATTCCTGCACTTATTTGGTTTTGTAGATGATTGTAATTTCAGTTTCAAACCGTTTTTTATTAGTGATTAAAATTGAAAAGCGAATTTTTTTGAAAAAAACAATAAGTTCTTTCCCGGTCTTGTTGTTTGTTTTTCATATCGAAATTAGTATAAAATTTTGTTAACAATGGAATTGGATAGCCGTTACTGTTAAAAAGATTTTTCAGGTAAGCGCTTTCATTTTGGAAGAGATCGGTTTTGTTCTATTGGGAACACAAAAACTAAGATCTGTTTTGAAAATTTTGGGACAAAAGCATTGCAATTTAACAATGGTTTAGTGTAGGAAGATTTCCTCCATGTACAGGTATAAATTTATCCGAGTCAACTTTTACTTTTACCACCAAAAACGATATTATAGTTTTAGCTTGTTCTAAAATAAACTTAATAATAAGGTGCTGAGTGTTAAGCTTATCCAGAAGTTTGGTGCATGATTGGTCATCAACAAATATTCCGAAAATCTTAGATGGATTTTGGGAGATGATTCCAGGTCATTGCATTAAAGTTGATTTTCCATATGATCCATGAAGTAATTAGCCAGTGTTGGTCCTAGTGAGCAGTCCATAGTGACGCTACCAAGTTTGTCAGTGGGTTTAAGCCATTTGATACTCAGCAGAATCAAACTACCGAATCCCACACTGACATAAAGCAGATACGAGTATGTATAGATCACATTTTTTGACTCGCTGAAACAGAAAAGTTCAGAAAATTGTAACTTGCATCGTACTGCGGTTTCTTGGTGTGCACCAAGAAATTATATTCGAATCAATAATGTTATCTCGGTCTCCGGGTAGTAATAGCGAAAAAGAAATTATGATGCAGTGATTTCTGGTAATTTCAATATTTTCAAAAACATACAGCTACTGTATTAGACCCTGTAAATTCTAAAATTCTGTAACCGTGCAGCAAAGAACCTATGTTCCAAGTCATCACTCGCTGTTATATAATTTTATTTTAACGAAATCATGATTTAAATCTCTAATTACATGGATTTGTAATTTAAGTAAAAAGGTCGTAGCGTCATATCAGGCAGTTCCCATTGTCGTAAGAATATTCCTTGCTGTTAACGTCTTTGTGTCTCTTGCACAATGTCACTTACAAATATTTGGGCACAAAGACGTACTTACGACTATTTGTTTCCTCCATATCATTTGCTGGATTCATATTCATTTGGAACTATCTTTTCCCATTGATGGAAAACACATAGAATTACCGTTTTGTGTGAAAGCAGCTGATTCTGAAAAATTGTCGCTATCTTGATGATCAAGATTGTTTCTAAGATCACTCAGTTGATATGGGACTGGACAAAATTTAAACAGACGACCAATCCCCCACAGTCTGGACTAGAGGTCCAAACGAGAAATAAACCGAAGTTGGTCTTCATGTAGTGGTGGTCCAATCTCATACCAATTTAAGAAAAATCAAAATCGCTCTCGTCCAGGGGGATGCTCGTTGCGTTTCCCTTTTTTTTATCACCCTGCTATGATCACTGGTTACATCGGAGCATTTTTTTCTAATTCTGTTATCGCATCTGCTTTCCCGCATCCTAGCATACCTTAATTGTCTTTCCTGCCCATCTTTGTTTACTTCTAACCCGTCCTCAATCAGACATCTGTTGTGTTGTTATTCTCTGTGGAATGTATCAATAAACAACTACCGGTAACTTGATTTGTTTACCGTCACAAGTAGAACTTATTAGATTATATTAAGCTAACTATAAAACATAATTAAGATCTCTACAGTGTCAATTTGTGTGGTATTTCTTGCTTTGGTCGGCAAAACTTTAGTTTATGCACAACACGGTAAAATATTAATATTTTTGAAAAAACAAAAAATATTTATACAGTAAAATGTCAAATTATCAAAGTATTGAGTGCAAATTTTTTTGATCGCTAGTGAAATTAGCAAGATCGTGTCAAGCAATTGGTTTAATAAAGTAAAATTATCTTAACAGAAATAATGTTTGGTTTAGTTAGGTTGAACACCCAGTGCTGTATATAGGAAGACACTGTCCTCAAGCGCTCCGAGCTTCTTGCTTTTCGGAAGAACTATTCCTAAATAAAATTAGATTTTAAAACTGTTTTTATTCAAACATTCGCCCCGCTTCCCAATTGTGAGTGCACTGGTCTTCCATGATGTGCATCTGGTTCTGGCTAAACATCCCGTCACCAATCTTTCAAACAAGGTGGCAAAATTATGATTGGTATTTCGTATTTAGGATCATCGGACTCCGCTTACGAACCCATCTTGATCACAGTAGGCCTTACGGTTCAAAAGCTGGCTCCTCCTGTTTACTATAAACACTATTTGGTGCATAATGTTCCTGAAGGATCTACTCTTTTTGATGTGATAAATATGGCGAAGAACCAAGGATTTACGTGAGATATCATGCAGTGCGTCAATAAATTGGTTTTTATGCAAAATCAACCAATAGTTCAGTTGAAAATATACTTGTAAACCTCACATATTTGAATCAAGTTGTGGAAAGACCACAGCTTCACAGACAATTTAAAAATATTTAAGTTACGATGGAAAGAGTTATGTTATTGTTATACTCTACAGCAATAAATGTAAAGCACACAAAGCATCAGATTTAATGCAGAACAATTTGCGTTCAGACCGATTGCCAGTATTGCCAACATCATACTTTTTCATCATGAAACTCACAACTCATATTTCTTTGTATAGTGCTTCTCCGAAAAGCAAAGTAATAAATTAAACACTCGGGATTTGAAGTCATAAACCCACGATGCGCGTTGTAGTCTTGTTGCGTTAGTTTAGCATAACCAAGGGCTACCAATTCTTCATCATACAAATCGAGGATATCATTCTGGCATCATAATTCAGGCACTCTTATGTTTGGTTCTCTGCTAGAAGATCTCTGCTTGATATCAACTATACTATACTTAAAAGCAGTTTTTATCTATCTTGGTCTAACGTCCTGGACTGTGCAACCACTCCTTGGGATTTTATATTCAAATACGCTATTAATTGTCAAATGAAGAACGCTTCAAAAATTTTTGGTGCTCTCGGGGGACAATTACTTGGTTTGCAAATGGAGGACATATCGTCTAAAAGTAATGTTTGTGGTGGCTTCAGTATAAACAATTGATCATACAAGATCAGGCGGTGTTGATTTGCCTCATGTCATCCGATCATAAAAATATAATGTCCTCCTAGGATGTATAAAAGTGTCACTCGGTTAGAATATTTAGGCGATCTTGACTATTCAGAGTAAATTCATAAAAAACATGGAAACCTTAAAAACACAATGCTGACCAATATGGTTATTTTTGCTTTAAATTCAAACTGCCTCACGCTCAGTCAAAAAAATGTAACAAAGTATACTTTTGTTTCAACACTAACCAAGCCATTAGGCAGTTGTCATAGAAACTTGGACTCAATTCGATTTACAAAATTTGGCATCACTCATAGTCTATTTAGGACGCTCATAAGGAATTAGCCTCTCTCCAGACACGCATGAACTTGCAATAAACTTATGATGTATATATTTACCTGTTTGTAGAATCGATCCTTCTCTTTCTGTTAAACTGCGCATGGTCCTGTTTGGTATCTGATAATCTGAAGTAGTCTATGCTCCAAATCAGTTTTGATATTAGCCTGGAAGTCTTGTCAATAAAAGAAATTGTTTTCAGGTTCAAGTACATAACAAACTCTAAACCTGGAGCCTACATCACAACTATAAATGGAATTCATGCCGACGATAATTTGAAACAGTATTGGCATTTGCTGGACGGAACGACACTACAACGTCTTGATTATGGAATAAGCAGCTATGTGTCGACAAACAACGAAAATATTTTGTTCAACTTCACTACGTGGAATTAAGAGCAAAACTTTCAATTAGTTTGCGAATAAATGTTCAGTATACAATCTTGAGTTTTTGCGATTTGACGTTTATACTCAAGCCAAAGTTTTGTCTGCAGTCTCATAGATCGCTAGAGTGTGCAATTCAAGTAAAATCATTCAGAATAAGTAATGTATGTAACTTGAAAATGCGTTACAGGATCGATTCCGTTGAATTAGGGTTGCTGCAATCAGGTGCGGGCACTGTTCAACTGTGCGGCAGCTGGACAGCTCAAGTTAATTACATTCTAGTAAACAGGTTTGACGATGTGTGAATTCACAATTACGACTTGTATCAAGCTTTATTTATTCTATCGCTAATTCTTTATAGCTTTAAAACTGATGAGGTGGGCGTTTTACCACATAAAGTAAGGAAAAACGCTCATCGCCAAACGAAAAACTGCCCACAGTGGCCGTTTAACCCCATCATCTTACTAATGAATGTTACTAATGGCGGGAGTATAACATCCAAATAGCATACGTATCAACCTCACTGCGAGCTTGCTATGATATAACGCCCCAGACGACACTTCCTTAGTGACTGACACTTTCTCGAGAGCATCGTTTCACATTGCATAGTAAACATGCTTGAAAAGACTGGGTAAGTTCAGGTTGAAGACTTTCTGTTTTACGAACACATTTGAATTTAAATAAAGTATTTAAGAAGTGACGCTTTTTAAAACAGTTCCAGATGTCACAAACTCTAATGACGTTATGTTACGTCACTTCAAGAGTAAACTGCTTGGCCCCACCACATGCTTGCCATATGTAGGTGGATAAATGCCTCAAGTGCTTTTCCTAATGTCACAACGAACTAGTTACCTTTTAAACAATTTACTTCATGAATAACAATTATTATTTTTGCAAAAAGATCACAAACAATATTTTATATTTATATTAAAATAATATTTTTGTGATCTTTTTCAATTATATTAATTTAGCTGGGACGCATATTTCATTAAGCTCTATTGCTATAACTACCGAGATCAGCTTATTGTATTGTATCGCAAAGATAGTCATATCACTGTACCAAGAGAATGAATAATTAAATCCACGGTATCTCTATGAGTTAAATATTTTCTTACCACGTTTTGATCTGAAGCACACTGACCGCGAGTCAATTAGTAATCAGCGCTGCCTTTATCTTTGCAGAGCTGTTGACTCGCGTTAGTCCATTCAAGCTATGACCATTTAATTTAAGATCTTGTACGGGCAGTATAATCTTTTGTTCTGAGAATTTACTTTATAAGTTAATAACATTATGTTATTTTGAAAAAGATTTTCTTTGTTTGCTTTTTTAGCTCCATTCTGATACGAACAAGACGCTGCCTGGCTACTTTCCTATTCAAATAATCAAATTTCTATATGCAGGATAATAAATCAAGCAGAGTTATAATAACATACAGCTAAATGTGTAAGTCAAGAAACAAAACCTGAATAGCATGAATAACATGCAATGCATCACTATCAGTCAACAGTAATCGATAAGTAAAATACAATGTTCCTGTTTAATGGAAGATAACAAAACATAGCAGGATTGATGTGAAATGATTTAGTAAAATCTGATCACAAGCAAATGGAGTGATCTATATGGGATATCTGGGTTTAAGATTAATTGTTGACATTTCACGCGACGTTTACAAAAATCCGGCCCCCTAACAATTTCCGGGCCTGGTACCAAAGGTATCCCACAGCGCTCTGTAGGGCTTATGTTCGTATTCGTTGCACCAAAGCTATATAGCTGCTGCTGCTAGAGTTGCTTTGAAGGCTGCAAAACAACGACACCTCTAGAGCAATGGTTCTTAAAAATGGGATCCGAAGATAACTGGGAGTCCAGAAAGAATTTTATAAGGGGTGCGAAGAAATCTTGTTTTGGATTAGTAGACTAACATTTTAAAGTTTTGTTACGAATTTATCCACGAATAATTGAAGAGCAAAGGGTTAGTGAAAAATACTTTTATTATTTCAAACAAGCAAACGCACTCCGTCAATATTTAGTAGAAAGTTTGAGAACCGATGCACACTGCAGCCAATGTAAGCTAAGTTTTTCATTACTTCATCACCTCCAGAGCACCACCAAGTCGTCTCATAGGAAGCATATTCTATGTAAATACCGCTCAAAGTACCGTTCATTATCAGTGCAGCGGTACGGATATCACGCAGGAATATCTTGACGGAAGTTTGTAAATCAGTCGCCTGGATGGGAGACTCAAATAGAAAAATTTGCTCCTTAGAGCTCTTCCATTCAAATTCCTGTCTTGCTTCCAAGCTTCTAATAATGACACTTTGGATATACTGTATAATTTTGAAACAGTAGTAGGTAGGCTTAGTGTTGATCAGTTGATTTCATCCGTAGATGTAGCCATTTGGATCAGTCCAATAAACGCTGCGCGTGGAAATGGAGGTGATTTGGATTCATCGTCGTATAGAGCAGTGGCAAAAATGCTTATATTTTCAGTGTGGGAAACATTAGTGTAGAGACTCTAGATGTCAAACGAGCTGAGTACAACAGATGGATCAAAGTCAGCAGTGCTGAAATTGTTGGCAAAAATTAAGGAGTTCAATATGCAATTGCCAGAATAAATGAGACGAACAGGATTAATAGGATAAAATGAGATCAATTCTTGTGCGAGTTGATGTTGTGCTGAACCGTTATGGATAAAATGGAACGCAAAGGCACATCTTTTCGGTGAATTTCGGGCAAGCCATACATTCAGGGTCGTTGAGAGCCTGTAGGTAGAATTTTGTTGTTGGTTTCAGATCGAAGAAGAGCGTTTTTCTAAGCTGCAGGAGCTGTCTTTGAAATTGAGCTTCAGCTTCGGCGTTATTGTCGAAATCAGCGGATGGACCAAGAGTTTGCCTCAGATCCGTCGTCTGAAAACGATTTCTTCAAAAGTATGAATGTTTCTTTCTCCTTTTCTAACCACAAGGACGACTTGGAGCTCCTCAGCTATTTGTAGGACATCAGTAAGTCAACCAACTCTTTAGACAAGTATCCTACTATAAAAAAGTTCTTTAAGAGGTATAACGACGCGCTACCTTCCTGTGCGTCGTGGAACGGTTGTTTTCGTTTTCTGGCATGGTATATATTTCCAAACGAACTCGATTTTCAAGTGTTAACTTTGAACAATGGGTTTTTCTGAGCGCAAATTGTTTCACTGCGTAAACACGCACAAGTTGAACGCGAAAGTAAAAAATGCATGATATAGCTGTGAGATCTGTCAGATGTCATATTAGCATCCGATGGTCGTCGCGCAGCCGTAGAATCAAACGTACGATTGCACATTTAGTTCTCATAAGGATTGCGCGTCGAGACCATAATAGCTGATTAAATTATCATCAGCAATATCACCATTTCAGTCGGCCATGCCGCATGCAGCGCAACGAGCTGAGCGCTCAATTTGCAGCAAACTTCCGTCAATAACTCGACAGTCACTCCATTATGCCATGAACAACGTTGTTCTTCCGCATAAAGACTGTAAAAGCATGCCCGAAAGTTATGCTTCTACAGGGAAGTGCAAATAAACGTGTCTTGTCTTTTTTCGATAAACAAAAAGTCCAATGATAGTTAACCAAGATATATTGCTAACAAATGAGTTGATGAAAGGAACAAATGAAAGGTGATGGCGAAAGAAACGGTTTTCTGCAATAACAAAAACATATAGACCAAATGCACGACCCGGTAACAGCGCTAATTAAGCAAGTTGTATAGTTTGTAGAACGGGAAAAACAGAATCATCCAACTATAGATTTCGAACACGGAATACAGTTACTCCAAAATTGCTTCATGCAGTATGAATCACAGATTTCAGAACAATAAACGTATAGGACTTACCTAACAATAATCAGATTTCGATACAAATTAACAACTTCGTAGCGGGACGTAATCTCCACTTGGAGCAGC
Source organism: Trididemnum clinides (assembly GCA_963675345.1). Taxonomy (NCBI): domain Eukaryota; kingdom Metazoa; phylum Chordata; class Ascidiacea; order Aplousobranchia; family Didemnidae; genus Trididemnum; species Trididemnum clinides. The sequence continues at coordinate 36,444,295 of OY776292.1, read as the reverse complement.
AACATCGCAAACAGGATAAATACCGATAACAGAATGACAGGCAACTCGCACTGTCAAAAACGCACGTTTCCAAAACAGAGGTCATTAAATTGAACAGGCAAGCTTATATACGAGCTTCAAAACTGCTTGCCAAATTTCTGGTTTTCAGGTAAATTACTCACAATCAAACGCGAGATTCTTAAAACTTTAAACTTTGCAAGATAACGCTAGATTTGAAGTTATGAGTTCGATTACCGTGTCGTGCCACTAAAATATAAAAGCCTTACAAATAAAACAACGTGAAAAATATTTTACAAATGCAATAAATCGTCAGCAATGCGGCAACGCGATTCGCTTTCGCGCTGACTATTCAGCGTTATAATTCTCGTTTGCAATGCAGAACGAGAACAAGGCATTTTTTTCACATAAACAATTACAATTGAGTAAATGCTTGATGGAATGATCGACAGAATCGTGTTGATTATGCAAGAAGAATAGATAAGCAGTATCTCATAAGCAACATGATGTTGTTAGCCAGCACTCTTGCACGCGGTACGCAGGTATTACGATTGCTTCAATACTAATCTCCTTATATGCTATTTTTGCATTCCTTGTTTGGTTATAATACCCGTTGTTTGTATTACTACCAACAATTCATCGTTGAACAAAAAATATACTCAACAAATTCAAACGTTTTCGGCGCTACATATCGCCTTCGTCAGGATCTACATACAATTATTTACAGTGTTAAAACTTTCATTGAACAAAAACACAAATAACTTGATAATAATCATAGTAAAAAATGTAAAACTTCATTCTGCGCTCTCAGTAATTGTCTAGTTACTGCTAACAAAGAGTTTGATAAAAGAAACGATTGCCTCATAGGAGTTTTTTGGATTTGAGATTATGTAATGAATCATATAAAACAAAACCCAGAAATCACTGCCAAGTTTATTGCTAATTTGTTTAGCAGTTGGCAAGAACGCCGGAGCCGTCTTTTTTAAAAGGAAAAGGAACAGAGCCATCAGTCCAGAGTACCACATCATGAGGGGGAAAGAGTCACGGTGAGCGAGACCCGCGCCTTGGTGAGACAGAGGGAGATCAGAGCGAGATCATGAAGAGGAAAGGGTAAACTCCACCGTGAAGAAAAGGGGTTCCAAGTAGGATAGAGAGGGCAAGCAAAAAGAGCCTCACTATGGGAAGTAAAAGGAAGATTGAGCTGGTAAGTGGACGCAAAAGCTCTCCAGGACGATTTGCAGAGTCGTGGTTTCACTCCAAGTCTGGCCAAACCTGAAATAGGAAAGGAAGTTGGGAGACGAAGAGCCCGCTCATAAGATGAAAGAGTGAAATGAGTGAGGTTGACTCGTAGGGGAAGTAGAGAAGCCTCAAAAGGGAGAAGTGGGTCAGGGGAGGACGAGAGGCAGCCGGTGATGGCGCGACTGACCGCTCTGTGGAGGCGTTCCAATTTGGTGATATTGGTAGCGCTTAAAAAAGGAAACCATCCGCGTGAGGCGTATGTGATAAGGGGCCGAAGAAAGCTTTATACAGAAGAGAGAGGGGCTCCTTAAAGGGACCCCATGAGGAACCAAAGATACAGCGTAAAGCCTTGAGACGTGGAAAGAATTTGGTCTTTAGCGAAGATACATGTTTAGAAAAGGAAAGAGTGCGGTCGAAGGTGACCCCAAGAAAGGTTGGAGTGGTATTGAAGCACAGGCGGGAGTTGAATTAGTAGAGGTTGTGCTGGAGATTATCTTGGTGTAGATCAACTAAAAAGAAGGACACCTTACATTTGCTCGGATTGAGAAGAAGACACCAGTATTCAGACCAGTGCTCTAATCGAATCAGAGCTCCTTGTGTGGCCTTCACCGTAGTGGGGACCGAGGGGGAGAAGGATCAAATGGCCAGATCGTCAGCGCAAAGAGAGCAGCTGACGGAAGAAGGCAGAGAAGCTGGAAGATCATCAATGAAAAGAGAGAAAAGTACAGGGCAAGAACGGATCATTGCGGAACACCTTGACGGACTTGGAAAGAACGACTTTTGTGATTTTGATAAATCACGCAAGTACGCCTATCAGAAACGAAAGATTGAGTCCCACGACCAAAGCAAGGAGGGAGACCAGCCGAAATAAGTTTATGGAAAAGAGCTAAATGCCAGACAGAGTCAAAAGCTTTAGAGAAATCAATAGTAGACAGGATTGTTCGAGAGCCCGGCCTGGGTTTGTTAAACCCATCCGAAATGGACTGAGAAAGATAAAAAATTTGATCTAGTGTAGACCGTACAGGGCGGAAACCGGTCTGGCGGGAAGAGAGAAAAGTAGACGGGATAGAGTGATGGGTTCAAAAAGCTTTGAGACGCAGAAAATAAGAGAGATAAGCCGGAAGGAAGCAGGAGAGTCGAGAGGTCTTCCCATCTTGTGAATAGGAATAATAGAAGATGCTGCTTCGACCTATCAGGTCTCTTCAGTGCAGTTGGTGACCGACAAGAAGCTGGAGGCTTTTCATAAAGCATAGCTTAGACCGCCACACTTGCGGGATCTATACTAGATCCACTTGGTGGATGGTCTGTCAGTACTCTGCAAAGCCGCATCACTCGTGAATGAGTGGCGGTTGTCGCAGGTGCACTAAGTCTAACAACTGCTAGAACAATGGTGCTGTCAAAGCCTAGTGGTTACAAGGTCTTACATGTATAGTAATGCAAGAGGCTAGCGATGCACTTAGCAAAACTACAGACAGTGACACTGTTTCGACTTATCAGGTTTCTTTAGTGCAGTTGGTGACCGACAAGAAGCTAGAGGCTTTTAATAAAGCACAGTTTAGACCGCCACACTTGCGGGATCTATACTAGATCCACTTGGTGGATAGTCTGTCAGTACTCTGCAGTCATTCATTCATTGAATGAATGAATGAGTACTCTGCAAAGCCGTATCACTCGTAAATGAGTGGCGGTTGTCGCAGGTGCACTGAGAGATTGAAAATGTGAAGAAAAATATTCATGCCACAGCGAGGAATATGCTTTAGCATGGGATAGGCAACTTTTTCTGGACCAGTAGCACTGGAGGAGGAAAGGTTGGAAGCAGCCGCAAGAAATGCAGCGGGAGAGAAAGGAAAAAAGAAGGACCAGTGAGACTCCTCCGGGCACGTGGCTCGGCGGAGCTCGAAAAGGTAGCCTCTGGCTATGCTACACAGTGCCTTTGGATGAGAAGCAGAAAAGTGGGATCTTAGGTAAGCGGCGTAGAGCGAAGCCGACTCCCTGGGAGTGGAACAGTTAGAGAAGTTAGGAAAGAAGAAAGACAAGGAAAGAGAGCCAGCGACAGATCGAAGAAGAGAGTACACAAATTTAGGGTTAGATTTGGCCGAAAGAAAAGAGCAAGTTGTTTGCCATGCCTCAGTCTTGGCCTTGGCGATGACTGACGAGGCACGTCGAGAAGCGGAGATGTAAGCCTGGCGGTCTTCATCATTTCTCTGAGCGGCAACAAAAGCTTTGGGTCTTTCACTAACCGCTTCTTCCATCTCAGCAGACCACCAGGCTTTAGGATGGCGTTTGATGCGGCCGAAAGAAATAGAAGATTTGGCCGCATTCAGTGCCAGAGAGGTAAAGAGAGCAGCAGCAAAAGAAAGAGATAGAGACGAGTATTCCTCTGAAGACAGTGAGAGTCAAAGTCCAAGGGAAAGTCATCCCAGCGAGCTTTCGGAAAATTGAAGCAAGGGGGACGCTGGTTGGGGCAAAAGACCGGAGAAAAAAGGACAAATAGAAGAATTATTAGGCGATCAGAACCCAGGTCCTGAAGCATCTCCCAGGAGCAGGAAAGAACAAGCGAGGAGGGAGCAAAGGAAATGTCATGGGAGGAGCGATGTAGAAGGATACGTATGTCAGGGTCATTGAGGGGAGGAAGACAGAAGAGATGACCCAGTCGAATACTTCCTCCCCAGGGGATCGGAAGTACCTCTTGAGTCCCAGAGGGTGTGATGGCAATTGAAGTCCCACAGAATGAATACATTTCTGAAGAAGGAAACAATGGAGGGAGAAAAGAAGTTGGTTCTGCCATCCGTTGAAGAAAGGCGAATAGGGGAAGCTTACACATTAAGAAATGAGAGCGAGGAGGAGTTGTTTGGAGAAATGTTGAACCCAACATAATCAGAGTAGAGATCAAGCGAAGAGAGAAAGGAGGTAGAAAGTTCAGAAAAAGATAAGCCCTGCTTGACGAAAATAGTGATACTGCCGCTAGCGTGCGTGGCATCATGAGAGGGAATGCCAGACCGGGAGTGGGTGCGATCAGAACGCAGAGCGTAGAATCCAGGAATCCAGAAAGAGGAAAATGAGCAAGATTAGATTCCTGGATACAGATAAGGTCAACGGAATGGGACGAAAGAAAGTGAAGTACTCGTAGTTTAGTGCTTCATTCCATTGAAGAACCCTAAGGGAGTCAGGGGATAGAAATCAAAAGGCGTAGAAGGACAGCCAGGAGCAAAGAGCGATGATGAGGGGGCAGAGGGAAAAGTTACAAATGACGTAATGCCCTGTTTTGTTTGTAATAATGCTTAGTGTTTCCTACTATGGGCAATTTTGAAATTGTATATGCTTAACAATCTACTCTATATGTTACCTTGAATAAAAAAATACTGCATTCTGATGAAGCTGCCGGTAACTGAGGAGAGCGAAATGTAAATTTTACTCATAAAATTGTTGAATACACGTCTGAATTTATTTATAATAGGACTATCTTGTCACAAGACTGATATTTTTTTGTAAAATTACCGTTCAGCAATCATCCGAATATAATTTTTGAAAACTGAAAAGCATTAGAAATTTTTGGAACTGAGATTTGGAACCGAAAATCATTGGAGATCATTGAAAATCATTGGAAACTGAAAAACAAAATTTCAGCGAAACTTTACAAGGCAGATCTAATACACAATTTTCTGGAACTAAAATTCAGTAAGCAATAACTACAAAAACAGTCGAGTACAGAAAAGCAATTTGTAAAAAAAAGGCCAGTGGCGCAAATAATTGTCCTTTTGTTAACAAGTCTTACTTGTAAACAAAATGACAATTATTGGGTCTAATTATAAGTTGCGCATGGCGTTTAAAGGTGTCAAAAATTTTATGGCAAAATAAAATTTTGCGTCGTAAAATTTTTAATAATATCGCTTGTACATAGGTATAATTTTGGTGTTTATGTTTAAGTAAACATTGCTGGTTAACTCGCACATTCGACAATAGACTTTGCACAGACAACAGATAAAACAACTTTCCTAGTTTATTCTTGTCAAATAGCCCAAGAAGTATAAAATAAAATCGAGATGCAGAACAGTTTGAAGAAATGAATAATCACTACGTTAGCATTGTTACATTTGTTCGTGGTAGCATTGAAAGCAACGCGAAGGATGAAGAGCAACATTGCACTTTTGGCATAAGTAAATCGATCTTCCTTTACACACTTCGCACACACAATATTTTGACCGTTCTTTTATCAAAATGTGGTTTTTTGTGTCCGGACGAATGTTATTAGCGACATTTCTCCGATAAGGCAGCAATCTCAGGACAGCATTTGGGACAGATGATGCAAGGATTGTAAGCACAATTACTCATTCAAATTGTAACAGTGAAATACTATTGTTGTGCAGCTTTCTAAAGAGTGAACATGCATTTGTCATAGCTGCATTGAGTGATCAGGCAGAAAATGGCCACTACCACTTTTTTGATTTGATTCGCACTCTGTAAGTTGCCACCATTTGGTCAAATAAATCTACCCGGCCCATGCGATGGTTATAAATTTGGAGTGGTTTTGACATACGAACTTGAATCTTCTTTTTCTCTGATTTGGACCAGCGATTATTTGTTGAATCTGGAAGACATTTTTCATAATTTGCTTCACCAGTAACGACTGCAGCATCGTTCTACGAATCGATCACGTTACCCTGGTTGCTGCTGGCAAAATCATATGTTCCGCGGTTTTCCTTCTTCAATCATAACTATGACTGAACTGGAGCATTTTGTCAGCGGTTTTGACAATGTGTTCCAAGACCACCGATTCAGAGTTCAGACAGCTCATTAAGAAGAGGAAGGGACGAAAACATATCGTCAAATATTACTGTACATCTTTTGGACAATTCACATTTTTTATTCAGACTTAATGCGACATCTCCTCCTTGTCCAAGGCAAGTTTCTTCTAAAATGTTTTCAGAACCACAGTATGGTTCTGCATAAAGCAGGTATCCATCAGTAGATGTAATACACCAGAGCTTCAATCCAAACCTGATCGGTTTTCCTCGTATAAATTGTTTTGTTCCGTGTTTACCATAGTATGGTATCATGCTTTCATCTATACTGTGATGAGTAGTGGTACTAAACAACTGTTTAACGTTTTGATTGAGGATCTCAAATAAATGACGTACTTTGTTGTACTTGTCATTATTTAGACTTGCGTTATCTGGAATGCGTAGATTCGAAAATATCTCTCTGAAGCGGTTCGTACTCATGGCTCTTGCAACAGCTTCATTGTGAATGTCCGGAGAAGCAGCCCTGTAGAGCTCACGTTGAGGCACTCTGCAGTATCCTGAAAGTAGAAGTATTGCCATGACAGTAGCAATTTCTTCTTCTCTAGCATTTAAAATTTCTTTTCCTTGCTGAGCTGCATAGAGTTTAGTCTGTTTTGTGATGCAGGTAATCAAACAAAACATTGCATTGAACACATCTAGTGGCTTTTTGCAACTTTCTTTCACGTTATCTAGAAATGATTCTTCGCTTTTAAATACTTTTATTTTGGAATTGATCTCTGTCTTACTTTTCCATTTTCTTGTATTGTGCTTCACCTTTTTCTTTTAGGGGGTTGTTGGGGATTTTGAGCAGTTGATTAGTCACAATTCCTGTCTAAAATATTGCTACCACAAGCGGAGTTTAGTAAGCACCTGGACAAATGGTAAACTAGCCCTTTATTGATATCATCAAATGGGTCTTTATCTTGGTCTGACAGAGCATCAGCATTTTCACGAGGTGGTAACATTGCTAAATCCACACAACTCTCATTGGAACAATCATCGACAAGATGATCATTATTCACATCTATCATTATGTCCAAAACATCATTCAATGTGTAACTGCAAAAACATGCAAATTAACTTACACTTTTGGCCCTGTGTAAGTGTGATTTGGTTCAGTGACAGATGAAGACAAGTTAATTGTGCTTTAAATTGAACTAATAATCCAGTCTTGATCAAATGTAAAATCTTAAAAAGACTGATGAAAAATTGGTAATGAACTTTCACAACCGTACCCCATCAAATAATTCTCGACTATTTTCAACAGGGTACGGGCATAGTATAAAAAGAAATAGCCGTGTTAGGCTACTTGAAAATAGCAGACGAGTACCTAATTGGATTACTGTTGAATGCTAAACAGAAAATAGTTACAAAAACGTGCAAAACTTAACAAATATTTATCATCAAATGCGAAAGGAATTCGGTCATTAATTTACATCATACTTTTTTAAATTATAGAAAAATACTATTTTGAGTAAATATTATGATAGCAGGTGGGTGTCTAGCAAGCAGTCTACTTCAGAAAACACTATGCTACAACATATTTTAGTTATTAGAATTAAGAGTTAACAAGTTTAGAATATCCTGCTTTTAGCAATTAGGGGAGTCTAGACAACAACATACTGTAGGTTGAGGTGTTAAATTAACAAGACAGTAATTTAGATTCTAAAAAGAAGCATGTATTATAAATTTATATGCACTTATCTTTGCTAATCTAAAACTGCAGTTTTTGAAGAACAGCTAGGTTTTTCCATTATTAATATATATATATATATCAGTCTAAACTACTATATTGCTATTACTTTAACATAGACAAATTAGTTTTACATATAACTATATCGTAAGCTGACAGTGCTAAAAATATATGCAGAAACTGACTTTTGTTTTCACTATAAGCCAATTGCAACTTTAATTGCGTTTAAAATTTATTGAACTCAACCTCCCATGTAAAAGCATTACAAACGGTTATAATTGCCGTTGTGAAACACTGCAGACACAGTAAAATACAAAAAGTTGCAACTTGCTAAACCTACTCAACGTTAATTCTTCTGTTTTGTCTTTTCTACCATCGCATTGGCGCGAGTATGATTTTAAAACAGCAGTAAAAAATGACGTCACATTTAGAATATTTCCAATAATTTTTTAAGGATGTTAACATTAAATACTCTTTATATAGCTTTAAACTTTATATTAACTACAAAAACCTATAAACTTATTGCCAAAGTGAGAAGACATAATACGATAATTTGTTATTTTGTGAATTTTTTAACTTTTAAATTTTTGTGAATTTTTGAATTTTTGAACGATGGATCGCTTGCAACAAGTGCGTATAGGAAGCCAACACAGACAAAAGACTCGTATATTCAATGTGGGTCTCATCATCCAGCTAATTGATAAGTAAGTGTGGACGGTGAACTCCAGAGGTGATCAAGTTTTATCTATTAGCAGACAAAGCTTAAAGAATTTCGCCGTATCTTTAAAACTTTATGAAACATTAGATTTCTTTCTAATCAATGTAGCTTTAAGAGATATTTGAAGCAGTCCCGTAGCACTCCAACTTCGCCCCCCCCCCCCAAAGTAAGCGCAAGAGCCCCTGCGCACAGATCATATCACTTTAGAGGTGTAAAATTGAAAAGCTGCATTAAGAAAATACACCACAATTTGTACATAAGTAAACACGCTAATGTCAGAATAAAGCATGCCGATACCGAAGGTGCAAGTCATAAAAAATTCGGCACCGATGCCAGAGTTCAGTAGGACATTTATGCAGACACTGCGAAACGAAAGCAATGACACTGAAAAACATGAAAAAGTTATAAAAACACAGTATCATTTAAATAGTCTGGAGCGAACCTTTTTGTTGGCAAATGCTGTTATGACATTGTCATAATCAAGAGATCGGGCGCAGTCATTTTCGATTGACAACATGGCTAATGAAGATAGTCTACTGTCTGTCATAGACGTTCTATGAAAAGTTTTGATCAGTTTCAATTTGCTGAAGCTTCTTTCAGCGCTGGCAACAGTCACGGGGCAAGTTAGTAAGATTCGAAGTGCGATGTACACATTCGGATACAATTCAAATAAATGAGTCTTTAGAAGATAGTTCAGAAAGTCTTGAGCCGTATTGAGATTGCGTTTTTTTTGTAAAATTAAAACAAACCGCTGTAGCTCAGCGCTCATTTCATCAGAATCAATGTCACCGAACTTTTTTTGGAACTCTTTACAGCAAGTAAGAAGAGCATTTTCTTGTTGCACAAGCAAAAGTTTGTCTCGTGTGTACAAAAACGAAAAGGCGGAAGAAACCTCACGTAACAAATTAAAGCGCTCCTTTATTGACATAATAGCCTGGTCTAATAATGGATAGAAAAAGTTGCTTTTAAATTTCAGTTCAGGAGTAGCTCGTTGTTCCTCTTCACCTTGGTAATCAAACAATCTTCTTTTCTTTCCACTTCTTGACGGAGGAAAAGAAGGATCAATATCCAATTCCTGTGCTATTTCAACAGCAGATGTTGCGGCACTGTCATAACCCGTTGTGCGATAGTTTTGCAAAAACTTTTCAGTTGCCTGGATTTCCGTTTCCATTGTATGAAGGGAGACTCCATACGATTGAAGAATCTTGCTTGCTTTATTGACTTGGAATAGGATACCATACCAAATAAACACCGACAAAAGAAAACTCCATTTTGATAAATGAGCTATCAACGATTTTGTTTCTGAAGCAGCTCTTCCATCTTTTCTTTCTATGGAAATGGCTTCCAAGTCTTTCAGTGCCAGCAACACCTCTTTTAAATTGTATCGAAGAGGTTTGATGCATTTAATTCTGCTTTCCCAACGAGTATCAGATTGTGACTTTATGGACAGCTCCACATGTTTCTTCAAAATTTCCCAACGCTGAGCAGAGGAAGAAAACAGCACATACAACCTTGTAAGTACTCCAAAAAATGTCAATGCTTCCGTCGATGAATTAGCACTGTCAACAACAACTAAGTTAAGGCTATGGTTTGCACAGGGCACGTAAACAGCTTTGGGATTGATGTCTAGCATTCTTGCTTGGACCCCAGAATGTTTTCCATTCATGTTAGCACCATTATCATATGACTGACCTCGACAATCAGACAATTCGAGTTGCAGTTCGGTCGCTTTTTCTAAGAAAGCGTCCAACAAGCCTTTCCCAGTACTGTCACTTATTCTCAAGTAGCCAAAAAATGTTTCTTTAACAACAGCAGCTTCTTCATTACATAGTACATAACGGAGAATGACAGACATTTGTTCATGATGTGACATATCTGGAGTGCAGTCCAAAATTATAGAAAAATATTTTGCCATTTTCAATTGCTGTAAATTTTCTTTTTCAACTTCTGTCGCTAGCAATTTGATTAGTTCATTTTGTATGGTAGGACTCAAATAGTGATCTTTAGTGTTTTTATTCTTGATTCTGTCTTGAAGCTCTTTTAGGATCGGATCTCTTCTTGCCAAAAGCTCAAATATACCCAAAAAATTTCGATTGTGAGGAGATCCTAAGACTTCTTCAGATCCTCTAAAAGCAAGATTCCTTTCCGATAGAAACAAGGCAATGTCGATAAGTCTCTCTAAAACATTTCTCCAAAAACGTCTTTCATTGAAAAAAATATTCATCTCGCGTTTGTCGATAGTGGATGAATTTCTTATCCCTTCAGCTAGCAACATCCATTGACTGCAGCATTCTTGGTGGGAAATGCCGTTTTCATGGTCTTTCAGTTTTTTCGAAAAACCCTCCCATGTATTTATACCACTACAAAAGGGGCTTAGTGTTTTTCCAAATAGCTTAGAACAAAAGCAAAAAACTTGATCTGATTCCCCAGAATAAACTAGCCACGACCGTGAAACACTTTCACCATTAGGTAACACACGTTTATAATGGTTGGAGGAAAAACGTCGCCTTGGAGTTGTGTTATTATATGAAAAATTCATTATTAGTTGATGTGGTCCACGCTTTACTATATCACATCGTTGAGCATCAGAAATACTTTCAGGCCATTTACATGGGTCATCAGGGATAGGGGTAAATTGAGATTCAGATATTTTTGATATTGAAGGTTGCGTATTGGCAGGTAAATCACAACTTACATTTTCTGGAAATTCACTATCACTTTGATGCTGATCGTCATAGTCTTCTTTTTCTTGTACACTATAGTTTTCTTCATCCCTCTCGGTACTAGTGCCAGGTCTACTCTGCTCAGTAATCTTGAAAAAATCTGTCATCTTGGGCAATTTCGCTACAGCATCTCGAGCAGTGGCTGCTTCTTTTCTCTTTTGAGCACCACTTTTTGAACGTTTCATTCTATACAATGTCAATAAAATACTTTATCTGCACTCTGCAGTGTATATATATATTGTCCCGGTATTTTTAGCCAAACAGAATTCCAGACCATTCTATGATTGTTGCGTAACAACGGCATTGTTACGTCAATCGAATATTCAAGATTCTACCAGAAAATCAATCGAAATATTCTAGATTCTGCGAGATAAAATGACGTTGCATTCACTTATGATGTCACAAGCCAATTTCTTCCTACAGTTTAAATCGGTTGTAAACAAGTCTGCTGAACTGAAAATAGTCACGTAGCCAAAAAGCAATTTCAGACTAACTTGGGCCCCCAAAGTTGGCCTGGGCCCCCCCCCAATTGGGGGGTTTGGGGGGCGGCTGCTACGTCTCTGATTTGAAGAATCATTCTACTTAAGCACAGAGAAACAGAAACGGTTTATTTCGACTCCCAATGTAAAAAGTGTCTTCCAACCCATTTGTCAAATTGTGACTCTAGAAGGTATTCGAGTAGTTTTAAAACCACTTCACACTTTGTTCTCATCGTTTCCTGAATCAAAAGACGATACTAATTTTGAACATAAACATGGTTTGGTATAAAATTTTTCACCGGGTCATCAATGCTGTGTGTGCAAACAAAACTAGTTGTAGTGATAGAAACTGAAAACGGGAGCATGCTAATGCGATCAAGACTTTCAACACCAAAAGGTCAGCACTGAGTCAACATATTACGAATTACAAATCAGATTGGGGTAATGTCAGCGAATTGAAATTATACTCACATGCATACAAACATCGCACTGCAGAAAGTTTGTTGATGAACCAATACGCTTGTTTACTAAAGGCAATTAATCGTAATGACGGTGCAAATATTTCTGTGGTTAAAGAAAACTTACCAACAATATGTCTAACGTGTCTTATAACCCGTTATACTAGAGCTCAGCCCTTGGCTCTACGACGAAATAACGTTTTTTGGTGACGTGATTGCTTACGTTGTTTGTAATAATGTTTAGCAATATTTGTCAGGGATTGGCAACACCTAGAACGCCTGACACAAGTTGCTCGGGAGATCATAGCTCATGACTCACCAAGTGATCGCTGCAGCTCAGAACTGGTATCTGATTGATTGACTGCGGCTCGCTAGTTGTTGCGATAGTGAAATTGTTCATAAAAGTTTATAAACACAAAATAGGCTTTCGCTACATTTAGGTGCCAGATCATTGCAAGAATCCTGGAAGGAAGACGTCGGTTTCGTTTCTCAAAGCGCCAGAACTGTTTGTGCTCTCTGTTGTGTAAAAGTCATTAGCTAAATATTAACCATGAACCGACGTATGAAGCTGAAGAAATTCTTTATAAATTAGGGTGAAAAAATCGAAGCATTGAGGAGAGCGGTATCTCGCTACGAAAAGCGATGAAGCATTTTCAAAAGGTAATTCGTAGCACAAACCGAACACTTAACGCAGCTATTAAGTCGTAGAGGACATTGCTAATACCAGAAAACCATTTACTGACGTGGAACGTGCACTTTCTAAAGGAGGCCTTTCTTAGTTGATCTGACATGCTGTTTGATCACTAATCAAACAATAGCACCATTATCCTGAGGATGAAGAATACGCCAACTTCTGCTATCTCAGTTGAAAGACTCACCGTGAACATGGCAACAGATGTAAAAGAGCAACAAACTGTTGCCTAAAATATTGCGAATACATTCAGCTTAGCCCTTGATGAAAGCACAGACGTAAACAATATTCAACGTTTAGCTATGGTAGCTGGGTACTACTGTAAACGTGAAATGCATCAGAAGTAACGTTGCTTGAAACCTATGTATTGTTCTACCCTAGAAAAAGATATATTTCATCCCTTCACTAAGCATTTCAAGGAAAGAGTAACTGAAATGGACATACGGAAGATATTTGCAGTTACAACACGCGGCTCAACTGCCATGATGAAACAACGCCGTGATTTGTTATTTTTGTAGAGGAAAAGATTGGGCACGCTAAAGTTGTTCGGTGTTAATCATCAAGAAAATCTTTGTGTTAAGATTTCAAATGCAGCTCTCAATGACGTAATGGCATTCGTAACAAAAATACATAAAGTAAATTTCTTTGTCGCACGGTCAGCTACGACATACAGACAGTTTCAGCGTTTGCTTGAAGAGATAGAAAGTGCATATCAAGATGTGACCCTGCACTGCGGAGCTACTTGGTTAAGTCGCACTAGAATTCTGTTGCAATTCGTCAAATATCTATTTGAAATAAGGACTTCCTTGATAGGGCAAGTCAAGACCTTCCCTGAACTGGAGGTTGAAAAGTGAATTGTAAAACTAATGGTTCTTGCGCTCGTGATTGTAAAACTAATGCTTCTTGCAGTCGTCAAAACGCACCTCAACGAAATTAATCTTCTTCTGCAGAATTTAGGACAAAGACTGATAGACCTTTTTGAGACATGAAATGGTTTTGTAGCTAAACTGAATGCCAACACACGGGACATTAAAACTGCAACTTTCCGCTGCTTCTAGCCTTGGAAGAAATTCTCATAAGATAAACAAGTAAGAACAAAAATCTTAATAAAACTTGGGACTGCATGTAATTTTATCAAATAATTAATCATCTAAATCTATTTGTCATCTCTTTACAATTCAAATCAGAAACGAGTCAGTGCAAAACTGTGGCACGTGCACTAGTGCAGTCTAGGTAGACCTCATGCTAAAATAGTACCACGCAAAAAGCTCTTGGCATCCAAAGCTACGGACATTTTAACATAATTAAGCTGGCACTCTGCATTAAAAAGGTTGCCGACCGCTGCGGTAAGTTATCGTGGAATTTTTATACTTAACTGCTTATATTTTACTTTTGATATAAGAACTATTGCATGTTGATGAAGTTACTTAGGGAAACAAAACATAAATTGTGCAAATAAAATTGTTGAATAAACGTCTGTATTTGTTTTTGCGATCCACATGCACGACAAACGAAGAACACCTGCTATATTCAAAGTAGTTTCATTTCACGTCGTGTCATCGCCCATCGATCTTCATGCTGCTCTGCTTCAGTCAAACAGTCGCATTAATTAATCGTCTGCAGCGCTCATAGTGATCTGTAGCGCTTGATACCGTATCCTTTGAACGCAAGCTACACGACTCCTGGTGCAAGAATCGGTTTGGACGCAGCAAAGTAGTGACAGCACAATAGCAATGGTTCTCAAAATGGGGTCTGAGGACTCAAGGGAGTCCGGAATATATTGTTTGAGAATCCGCAGTAACGTTGTATTGGAGTTGTAGATTAACTTTCTTACTTTTTTGTTATAAATTTATCGACTGATCAAACATATTTACCATTTTCACTCTATCATAAGTGAATCTCCAAAACAAGTCATTACTCATTCAAAAAGATTTACCTCTTTCAAAAATTTTCGATGCGGTACCGACAGGAACTTTCATTATTTCAAACAAGCAGAAGGAATTCATCTGTTTACTATAACATTCGAGAAGTGCTGCTCTACAGCTAACATAAGCTAAGCTTCACGTTACTCCATCACATCCAAGTGCACAGCATGCACGCTATCCTACCAATGCTATTACTGGTTTTGTTGATGCTAAAACTGGTTTACGCTCGCGTACGAGCGTACGCAAAAGTTTAATTATCTTATCAAAAACCTGTATAGTACCAAGCGTATTAAAAGAAAAATAAGCAAAACAAGTGATACTTTAGAGCACGCTTGTAGAGAATGCAAGAAGGAAAACTAATATCTTGAAGCAAGCATTACATCTGAGTTGGGCAACAACCTACATTAGCTATTCTTTTTGTGATAAAGCAACACAATGATCTCTTTCAGCACACGCAGCAATTCGTCAATTGTCGCTGTCTATGCGAAAGCAACGTCATTCTTTCGTTTTGAACGGCGAAAAGAGTTTAAAATACAAATTAGGCCACAAGTGAACACGTATTGAGTTGATTCTGCGTAATTGCTGACAATTCATTACCTTTGTGGACGTTTGATTATTGGCATTGGTGGCTGTTAGCTCTAGCTACGAGCTAATCTGCTACGCCAAGCTACAGTGGCGTTGTATGCTAATCGTCGAGCTTTCAGGCAAACCACTGCGAGGTGAGGCCTCAGACCTTTGCGTTGCATGCGGCTTGGCGGAGGTAAAGCGTCGAATTCGTTAAAGTCCGTCTCAAAACGTTTATTGAAAACTAACTAACAACAATTACAAAATGGTAACAGTGTTGTAACAAGTTTAGTGAAACGTCTGACAAATTTTCTTTATTACATCAGAACAATGGCGGCTCGTGGTTGAACTTGCTGGTGAGGGTGCAAGTCATTTTCTAATTTTTTTGCACTCTTTGTAGGCAGTTTATTTGCCGTTGTTTAGCTATAAATGAGCAAATTTTCCGAAACTCTGCGCTGTATTAGTTGTATAATTGTATTCAGTCAGCCATTGCTTTGGCTGAATATAACGAATTGCGGTAGGTTAATTTAGGTGTGCCGTGTAATAATTCTAATTTGTTTAAATATTTTGAGATCTACAAAGAAAATAGAACAAATACGTCCCGCACATATCACCAAGCTAAGAACTAGCTTGAAGAGTGAAGCATATGAACAAGTGCAAGTCGTACGAATTTATCGAATTTGAACTTATAACCGGTAAATTCGATGACTTACAAAATTTCTTTCAGCATCCTTGTACATCAGCAAAATATGCATATATTTTTTTAGTTTTTACACCGAGTCACGATCCAAATAATGTTAGTATAGCAAAATAGGCGGAACCGTCCCTCAAATACGGGTAATGAAGATGCATTATCATCACTAGGGCTCTTGCCAAGTGTAAGATACTTTATGTGACTCCTGGCTAGCCCGATATCCAACATTGGACTGTGTACGGAATAAACCCAAACAATCCAACACAAAGCAAAATACTTGCGTACCGTTTACTTTTGAACCAGGACTCCCTTTGACGTTACTGCTAACCGTGCAAGTATGAACTAAAATTGGTATCCTTACATGAAATTGATCACACAAAAGCTAATTAGGCATAGAAAAACCTTCCAATGATTACATACTAAATATGTTTTTTTAAGGCATTTATGGCAGTAGGTGATTACACGATAGCATGTCCCGGCATGCACGGAAAAGCAGCTCGAAAGACCCGGGCTCTAAGCCCACAGAAACTAGACACGACGCAACATACCTCTGGGCAAAAATTAGTTTTCACGAAGAGTCACGATCCGAACAAAGTTAGTATAGCGAAATAGGCGGGGCAATCCTTGGACTCAGGTTTTGGCCTTTTGGCCTCATCAACAAGGACTCGTCTCATCAAACGCAGCGCCCCCCGGAGGGAGCGTTGTGCGCCTAGATTTAGAGATTAACGTTGCCGCCTGCATTGCAGGTGGACGCGAAGCGTGACTAAAAAAATGAATAGTTACGGTTTCGGGGTTAAGCGATGGGGTATCACGAACCATAACAACGCACTGACCAACGTTGAAAGTACGAGCCGCGGCGCTGGTGGAATCAAGCCACTGACGCCTCCAAACCATGTCGTCAGAATCTACGTAGCCCGGGGCTATCATAAAGCGGGCAGTCGGGCGTGTGGTGTTTAAATGAAATTTTTGTAAAATACGCGAAAATGAATTTTGGCGGCTGGGCAAAACCAATGCCTTTGCCCCACTCGAAAACGAGGGTTGGATGCCCCACTCCTTTTCCCCCGTTTTTACCGGTTATGCGGGTTCAATGTGGGGGGAGTCGTAAGAGTTCAGCCACTCTTGGTTAGTCACGTACAGCAGCAAGATTCCTCCGCGCAGTTGCCATAGTCTGATATTTAAATGGCAATGGGAAAATTTTACGACGACTTTTTTGACCAATAAAAGAGAGAAATATGTTAAATAACTTTCTCGCCTTTAGATAAGTTTTCTCATTTCCAATTTATTTGCCTAATTCATTAAATGATACAACTGAATAGCAATATTTGAATTTGCTTACATGCAAGCAATCTTATTAATTACGGCAACTAGCCCTGTTTTAAAGTCACAACATCAGCAAACTTAGCGGGAATTGTTACGTCGCAAGAAAAGTGACAAGAATCAAGCGACCGTAAAAGCAACTCATACACGTCATGCGTCTGGGCGCTACTGGTTTTGCCCTTCCTGCTGCTATCTTTTGCGGCTTAGCGAGCGGTTTTCAAAAGTTAGAGATATTCAGTTGTACAAAAAAAATTTGACTCAGTTATTTTGACAATACTTGCAGCGGCAAAAAATTTTGCTATGCCACACAGAAACTAAAACTTTAAACCATTTATGAAGCAACTAAATCGCTTCACAAAATTAGTCTCGGGCGCTGCAGCTGCAGCCCGTCCTACACCATTATGATGTCACATAGAATCCCTGTGACGCACGTTCACTTACTTTAGTGCTAGCAATAAAGGAAAATTCGTCTTTTCAGCAACATAAACTGGTGCATTGGTAAAAAAAGGTATGAACTATGACATTATAAAAAATATTAACTTTATGAAAAATTCGAAAAATGCAGATTGCATAAACGCGTGGAAGGGCTGCAGCCCTGCAGCCCATAGGCACGAGCCGCCACTGCATCAGAAAATGAAATCACATGGAAAATAAATGCAAACGGGAAAAAGTAAATCTTTATATTTTAACATAAACATTGTTGGCGGTAACCAGCATCCTCATCTTTCTCGTAGACAGATGCCACGTTTTCCGTTGATCGACATGTGGTCAGAATATTCTGGTCAGAAAGGCACTTTTTTTTGCTATTTGAAAAATCCGTGGTCAAAAACTTTCCATAACAACTGTATATTGTATGACTTGCCCTATCAAGGAAGTCCTTATTTCAATACTATTTGAAATAAGGACTTCCTTGATAGGGCAAGTCAAGACCTTCCCTGAACTGGAGGTTGAAAAGTGAATTGTAAAACTAATGGTTCTTGCGCTCGTGATTGTAAAACTAATGCTTCTTGCAGTCGTCAAAACGCACCTCAACGAAATTAATCTTCTTCTGCAGAATTTAGGACAAAGACTGATAGACCTTTTTGAGACATGAAATGGTTTTGTAGCTAAACTGAATGCCAACACACGGGACATTAAAACTGCAACTTTCCGCTGCTTCTAGCCTTGGAAGAAATTCTCATAAGATAAACAAGTAAGAACAAAAATCTTAATAAAACTTGGGACTGCATGTAATTTTATCAAATAATTAATCATCTAAATCTATTTGTCATCTCTTTACAATTCAAATCAGAAACGAGTCAGTGCAAAACTGTGGCACGTGCACTAGTGCAGTCTAGGTAGACCTCATGCTAAAATAGTACCACGCAAAAAGCTCTTGGCATCCAAAGCTACGGACATTTTAACATAATTAAGCTGGCACTCTGCATTAAAAAGGTTGCCGACCGCTGCGGTAAGTTATCGTGGAATTTTTATACTTAACTGCTTATATTTTACTTTTGATATAAGAACTATTGCATGTTGATGAAGTTACTTAGGGAAACAAAACATAAATTGTGCAAATAAAATTGTTGAATAAACGTCTGTATTTGTTTTTGCGATCCACATGCACGACAAACGAAGAACACCTGCTATATTCAAAGTAGTTTCATTTCACGTCGTGTCATCGCCCATCGATCTTCATGCTGCTCTGCTTCAGTCAAACAGTCGCATTAATTAATCGTCTGCAGCGCTCATAGTGATCTGTAGCGCTTGATACCGTATCCTTTGAACGCAAGCTACACGACTCCTGGTGCAAGAATCGGTTTGGACGCAGCAAAGTAGTGACAGCACAATAGCAATGGTTCTCAAAATGGGGTCTGAGGACTCAAGGGAGTCCGGAATATATTGTTTGAGAATCCGCAGTAACGTTGTATTGGAGTTGTAGATTAACTTTCTTACTTTTTTGTTATAAATTTATCGACTGATCAAACATATTTACCATTTTCACTCTATCATAAGTGAATCTCCAAAACAAGTCATTACTCATTCAAAAAGATTTACCTCTTTCAAAAATTTTCGATGCGGTACCGACAGGAACTTTCATTATTTCAAACAAGCAGAAGGAATTCATCTGTTTACTATAACATTCGAGAAGTGCTGCTCTACAGCTAACATAAGCTAAGCTTCACGTTACTCCATCACATCCAAGTGCACAGCATGCACGCTATCCTACCAATGCTATTACTGGTTTTGTTGATGCTAAAACTGGTTTACGCTCGCGTACGAGCGTACGCAAAAGTTTAATTATCTTATCAAAAACCTGTATAGTACCAAGCGTATTAAAAGAAAAATAAGCAAAACAAGTGATACTTTAGAGCACGCTTGTAGAGAATGCAAGAAGGAAAACTAATATCTTGAAGCAAGCATTACATCTGAGTTGGGCAACAACCTACATTAGCTATTCTTTTTGTGATAAAGCAACACAATGATCTCTTTCAGCACACGCAGCAATTCGTCAATTGTCGCTGTCTATGCGAAAGCAACGTCATTCTTTCGTTTTGAACGGCGAAAAGAGTTTAAAATACAAATTAGGCCACAAGTGAACACGTATTGAGTTGATTCTGCGTAATTGCTGACAATTCATTACCTTTGTGGACGTTTGATTATTGGCATTGGTGGCTGTTAGCTCTAGCTACGAGCTAATCTGCTACGCCAAGCTACAGTGGCGTTGTATGCTAATCGTCGAGCTTTCAGGCAAACCACTGCGAGGTGAGGCCTCAGACCTTTGCGTTGCATGCGGCTTGGCGGAGGTAAAGCGTCGAATTCGTTAAAGTCCGTCTCAAAACGTTTATTGAAAACTAACTAACAACAATTACAAAATGGTAACAGTGTTGTAACAAGTTTAGTGAAACGTCTGACAAATTTTCTTTATTACATCAGAACAATGGCGGCTCGTGGTTGAACTTGCTGGTGAGGGTGCAAGTCATTTTCTAATTTTTTTGCACTCTTTGTAGGCAGTTTATTTGCCGTTGTTTAGCTATAAATGAGCAAATTTTCCGAAACTCTGCGCTGTATTAGTTGTATAATTGTATTCAGTCAGCCATTGCTTTGGCTGAATATAACGAATTGCGGTAGGTTAATTTAGGTGTGCCGTGTAATAATTCTAATTTGTTTAAATATTTTGAGATCTACAAAGAAAATAGAACAAATACGTCCCGCACATATCACCAAGCTAAGAACTAGCTTGAAGAGTGAAGCATATGAACAAGTGCAAGTCGTACGAATTTATCGAATTTGAACTTATAACCGGTAAATTCGATGACTTACAAAATTTCTTTCAGCATCCTTGTACATCAGCAAAATATGCATATATTTTTTTAGTTTTTACACCGAGTCACGATCCAAATAATGTTAGTATAGCAAAATAGGCGGAACCGTCCCTCAAATACGGGTAATGAAGATGCATTATCATCACTAGGGCTCTTGCCAAGTGTAAGATACTTTATGTGACTCCTGGCTAGCCCGATATCCAACATTGGACTGTGTACGGAATAAACCCAAACAATCCAACACAAAGCAAAATACTTGCGTACCGTTTACTTTTGAACCAGGACTCCCTTTGACGTTACTGCTAACCGTGCAAGTATGAACTAAAATTGGTATCCTTACATGAAATTGATCACACAAAAGCTAATTAGGCATAGAAAAACCTTCCAATGATTACATACTAAATATGTTTTTTTAAGGCATTTATGGCAGTAGGTGATTACACGATAGCATGTCCCGGCATGCACGGAAAAGCAGCTCGAAAGACCCGGGCTCTAAGCCCACAGAAACTAGACACGACGCAACATACCTCTGGGCAAAAATTAGTTTTCACGAAGAGTCACGATCCGAACAAAGTTAGTATAGCGAAATAGGCGGGGCAATCCTTGGACTCAGGTTTTGGCCTTTTGGCCTCATCAACAAGGACTCGTCTCATCAAACGCAGCGCCCCCCGGAGGGAGCGTTGTGCGCCTAGATTTAGAGATTAACGTTGCCGCCTGCATTGCAGGTGGACGCGAAGCGTGACTAAAAAAATGAATAGTTACGGTTTCGGGGTTAAGCGATGGGGTATCACGAACCATAACAACGCACTGACCAACGTTGAAAGTACGAGCCGCGGCGCTGGTGGAATCAAGCCACTGACGCCTCCAAACCATGTCGTCAGAATCTACGTAGCCCGGGGCTATCATAAAGCGGGCAGTCGGGCGTGTGGTGTTTAAATGAAATTTTTGTAAAATACGCGAAAATGAATTTTGGCGGCTGGGCAAAACCAATGCCTTTGCCCCACTCGAAAACGAGGGTTGGATGCCCCACTCCTTTTCCCCCGTTTTTACCGGTTATGCGGGTTCAATGTGGGGGGAGTCGTAAGAGTTCAGCCACTCTTGGTTAGTCACGTACAGCAGCAAGATTCCTCCGCGCAGTTGCCATAGTCTGATATTTAAATGGCAATGGGAAAATTTTACGACGACTTTTTTGACCAATAAAAGAGAGAAATATGTTAAATAACTTTCTCGCCTTTAGATAAGTTTTCTCATTTCCAATTTATTTGCCTAATTCATTAAATGATACAACTGAATAGCAATATTTGAATTTGCTTACATGCAAGCAATCTTATTAATTACGGCAACTAGCCCTGTTTTAAAGTCACAACATCAGCAAACTTAGCGGGAATTGTTACGTCGCAAGAAAAGTGACAAGAATCAAGCGACCGTAAAAGCAACTCATACACGTCATGCGTCTGGGCGCTACTGGTTTTGCCCTTCCTGCTGCTATCTTTTGCGGCTTAGCGAGCGGTTTTCAAAAGTTAGAGATATTCAGTTGTACAAAAAAAATTTGACTCAGTTATTTTGACAATACTTGCAGCGGCAAAAAATTTTGCTATGCCACACAGAAACTAAAACTTTAAACCATTTATGAAGCAACTAAATCGCTTCACAAAATTAGTCTCGGGCGCTGCAGCTGCAGCCCGTCCTACACCATTATGATGTCACATAGAATCCCTGTGACGCACGTTCACTTACTTTAGTGCTAGCAATAAAGGAAAATTCGTCTTTTCAGCAACATAAACTGGTGCATTGGTAAAAAAAGGTATGAACTATGACATTATAAAAAATATTAACTTTATGAAAAATTCGAAAAATGCAGATTGCATAAACGCGTGGAAGGGCTGCAGCCCTGCAGCCCATAGGCACGAGCCGCCACTGCATCAGAAAATGAAATCACATGGAAAATAAATGCAAACGGGAAAAAGTAAATCTTTATATTTTAACATAAACATTGTTGGCGGTAACCAGCATCCTCATCTTTCTCGTAGACAGATGCCACGTTTTCCGTTGATCGACATGTGGTCAGAATATTCTGGTCAGAAAGGCACTTTTTTTTGCTATTTGAAAAATCCGTGGTCAAAAACTTTCCATAACAACTGTATATTGTATGAATGACAACGTCTCGGAACCTAAACAGCAGAATTCCATACTTCATAGCAAGTCTCAGCTCACGTCTCATGTCTCATGTCTCAGCTCTCTCATGAACAATCAAGCGACCAGCCTTCGGGAAAACGATACTACAATACCATACACAAGATTGTCATAATGTAGAACATAAAAACTCCCCATAAAATCAGGGCCACTTAATGGCCAAGCGTAGCTGCAGCTCACGACCTCGCCGAAATGAAACTAACAAAAATTTACGCAGCACTTAGCATTAGTGTAGTAGAACAAGCTCAAGTAAATTCGTTTAAAAACTGTTTTCGTCATAATTTCAGTGAGGGGCTTAACAACAAAATTATGCAAAGTTTTTAATGCCTATTAACTTTTACCGTCATAATTTGTGCTCCCGTAGTATTTATGAGTATCTGTTGACTCTAGCTTCGTGAACTCACCTTTCAATTTTTCGAACTCTTCCTTCATTATGTGGTCAATAAGTTGAATCAGCAGTCAGATCAGTTTTTTTTAATTTTCACACTGCCAAGTCAATGCAAATCAAACAAAACAACTAAAAGAAACCCAGCAAAATGAAAAAGCGTTAAGCTTGGGAAAAGTAGATATTTATGAATAGATGCGCGTAGATGGTATAATTCAGTGGTTCTTAACCTTTCCAACCCCTGGGATCCCTATTCCTAAATGTATTGGCTTGAGGACCCCTTGTCTGCGCAACCTGCAAAGGAAATGTATGCTGAAAAAACAAACACTATTGCGATAAGGCGGATAAGTTGTTTACTACAAGATCTCTAATCAATTTAAAAAACTCTTTATGAAAGCATAACACAAGTGGTTAGTGGAATATCACAATTTACTCGGCAAAACATAGTACAAGTGATTAGGCAGTATGACCTTTGTTCTTGTCTCTTTGAAACAAGCTTATCAATACGGGGTTAAATATTGCTGAGAGCAATGCTCATGTCATTTGCAACTCTAAAGCGATTACGGTACGCAGTTTTGATATTAACTACAGCTGACATGGTAGCTTCACAGAGGTATCTCGTTGGAAATGAAATTAATGCTTCTAAAGCTCTTTTTGCCAATTCAAGATATTCTTGGAACAAACTGCACCAAAATTCTATCTGTAAAAAGGAGCTGAACTTGGTCTTTGCAGCTTGAGAACTCTGCAATTCCAGATGTTGCTCATAAATGTTGACCTGCTCATTTTCTTTTGATAAAAGGCTGCTAAATCCATGCTGAAGAAGGTTCAGATGTTGGAAAGTAATCTTCCATTTTCTTCTCGAGGTCGCTTATGTGATAATCAATTAAAGCAGTCAGCCATTCGTTAGTTTTCTGATTACCAATTTTACCATCCAACAGCAAAAACATAGCAAAATTCTGGTTTCTTGCTCTCTTTTTCTGTAGGGATAACTTCTTTTTGAAGGCGGAGACCTTCACTGTAGATTCGTTCCCTGCAAAGAATAACTGAGCTCATTTAAAAGACTAAAGGTGTCTGCCAAATAAAAGACCATCAATTGGAATCTATCGTCATCAAATAATGTAGCAAGTTCCACTGGCCCATGCTCACGATAGAACACGGCAACTTTAGTGACAAGTTCTGTAACACGGAGAGCACTTTTCCCAGCGATAATCATCGCACTTCGGCTTGGAAAAGTAGGTACTAATGCTCGTTTCCAAGGTCTCGCAAAATGCTTTGAATAATCGGGGATTCACGGTCCTGCTACGAATGAAATCCACAGCCGTTACTACAGAATCAAGAACACTTTTCAATTCAAGAGGGAGTGTCTTACAAGCTAAGGCGTATTTATGAATAGCACAGTGATTTGATACTATATGAGGAGCAACTTGTTTCATTAGGCCATAAAACTGGATCGATGCCCCATCATAGCGGGCGCACCGTCTGTGCATACCGATCCCACTTTATTCCATGCTATTAAATTTTCACGAAGAAATGCATTAACAAGATCAAAGAAGTCTATAGCTCTAGTTCTCTTCTTCATCTCTTGACAAAATAAAAACTCGTCCACAATAGAGTTTTCTTTAACAAATCTCACGTATGCTACTAATAGTTTTATTGACTTGATATCCGTTGTTTTATTGAATTGAAGACTTGTTCTGCGTGGGCTATCTTAGATTTGAGCAATAAGCGCACTCAAAATGTGTGTGTGTTTACCCCTCCTCTTCCTTGGGATAGAGGTACGGCATGAACGGTAATTCAGGTTCATGCCGTCAACCTAATTGATATTAGGCTAGGGGAAGATGGCAGCACATTTCGAACCAATCTTGAGTGACTGGTAGCCCCACCACCAACAAGGCGGACTGCCACTGGTGGGTACCCAAGAGTCATCTGACATGCTGGGTTAGCAACTTCACAATTATAATCCGGTGAAGTACGGGTGGGGCCACCTGTCTGCCACATAAAGGTGGAGGCGTCCCGTTAAGTGCCTTGCCCAAGGACACAACAAGCAAGCTTGCCGGCTTGTTCTCCACACTATCCCTTTTTTATGCTGAGCGCCAAGCAGGTAAGCTGTGAATACCATTTTTTAAAGTCTTTTGGTATGACTCGACTTAGGGAATGAACCCCAGGTCTACCGATTACAATGTGGACGCTCTAACCACTGCACCATCGCGCTGGTGACTCTAAATGTCGTTTGCTACATCTGCAATCCTGTTATTTACAGTGTCATCAGACAAGGGAACTAGTATATTCTTCTGACCTCGTTTCGGCCAAGTAATATTTGTGCCATTTTTACTGCGCTTGGCTTTATTAGTTCTCTAGCAGTGTGAGGTGCTTTTGCTTTTGCTATTATCAAAGAAACTTGATGTGAAGCGCGCAGGTGTGGTTGAGAAGTTAGGCAGAAGCCTAACGCAGGAAGCGTTCCTCCCACATCATAACGAGCTCTTTTTGCTTTGCACGTTTCAATTGAGTCCGTATTCTCTTTATGCTTTAGTTCCTTGTGCCTCTTCAGCTTCGAAGGCTTTGAGGAATCATTGCCCAAAATGGTATTGCACAATGTGCACTGAGCATTGTCAAGTTTATCACAACCAACAACTTTTGTGAAACCATACTGAACGTAAGAATTGTCCCAGAAACGAAATTTTTGTCTCCTGTCGCAGTCATTAGTAAACAAAATGATTATGACCTAAGGAAGCGAATAATGGCTAATTTTTAAACTTAATTATACTAATAGTGGCTAAATCATACAACTTAACTTTCGTGGTAATCACATGTTAAATGTAGAAATGATATTGCAAATACTAAAAGGGAACAGGCATAGTAATTGTCTTGAATTTCTTCCGCTCTTTCATTGCTTTGGTTGCAAAATTCTAACCAGGCCGGTAGCAACTAGCTATCAGATACCAGTAAGCTGCTGGGAGAAAATTAGACACTCTGGTATCCCGCGGTACGTAAAGTTTTCTATTTCTTCCTTTCACGCAGTGGGATTGTTGATAGAGCCTGTTGTGGCCCCCTGCCTAAAATATAAAAACTTTGATTGATTTTATACTTGGCAACACTTTTGTCATGTAAACTGTACAGGCTAAAGCTTAATAATGTGATTTTGTAAAAAGCTGATAAGTTGCAAGGTAGCCTATTATAAAGTTTTGCTGTTACATAATGCTAATTACTATTATTGTGTTTTGCTTTCTATTCTATTTGAATAAGTAAACTGATAAAGATAAATTTGTGTAATCTTTTTGAGTTTAATTAAGTTATAAATGCAACAAAGATCAACTGGCGACGAGGATGAGCAACAAAGAACTAATCGAATTGCTGAAAGCACAGATGGAACAACAAAGGGTCCAAATAGAACAACAACAAGCTCAAATGGAACAGCAAAAGTTTCAGCTTGAGCAACAAAATGAACAAGGTAGGCAACAAATGCAAGTTTTTTTGGAAGCACTTCGAAATATTGGTAATTGTCAGGTACCAGCATCAAATCAAGAAGCAGCCTCTCCAAATGCATTTGCTGTGCCAAGTTTTAGTCCATTTGATCCAACTTCCGAGTTGTGGACTGATTACCATTCAAGGTTCTTAACTTTTATTGGGGCACATTCTGTTCCAGAAAACAAGGTTGCCCAAGTTTTTCTCACAAACCAGTCGACTGTTGTGTACAAGTTGTTGCAAAATCTAGCAGCACAACAACAGCCACCTGTGGAAATTAATACACTTCCAATGGGAACTATTGTTACCTTTATGTTAGAACAGTACGACCCCAAACGATTTGTTGTACGTGAGAGGTATAAGTTTTGGAGTGACATGCAACGTAAACCAGGTGAATCAATTCAAGAACTAGCAGCTAGAATTCGCCAGGATGCGATCATCTGTGATTTTTCGACTATAAAAGATCCTCAAAATGAAGCAATGTGCACTCGATTCATCTGTTCGGTAAATAATGAAGCAGTTCTAAAAGCTGTTTTCAAAGAACAAGGTCAGGAGCTGACATTTGCAAAAGCAATTCAAATTGCTATTCAGACTGAAGATGCTGCTAAAGTAGCAAAAGAGACAGCCTACAATGCCAAGTCAAACTTGTTTAACACTGTCAATGCTGTCAAACCTCTCAAGTTTGAACAATCACGCAGAAATGCCAGCATGGGTCAATCAAAAACTAGCTCCAGACCCAATAATGCTCAAAGTTTTAGCTCAAATGCCATTGGTCCTCCTTGTGGACGATGTGGAAAGAAAGGACACACTGGCAAAGATTGTTATTTTAAAGAAGCAATTTGCCATTACTGTAATAAAAAAGGTCATACCCAAACTGTATGTTTCAAAAGGAAAAGAGACACTTCAGTAAAAAGTATTTCTGTACCCAAGACCTTACAGACTATTAAAAGTACTGTCAGCATTCCTCGATTGGAATGCAAAGTAAAAGTTGAAAATAAGCACTTCACATTTGAAGTTGACACTGGGGCAAGTGATAATTTTATGAGTGAAAGTTACTGGTTGTCCTTAGGAAGGCCTGACCTTCAACCAATCAGTGAAAGTTTTCTGTCTGCATCTGGACATGATCTCCCAGTGCTTGGAATCTACACAGTCAATTCAGTGAAGCTGCTGGGACAAAGCAAATCGGTTGACAAAGGTGAGCAATTACAATTTATTGTGACTACAATTCCCCATCTTAATTTATTAGGCAGAGACAGTATTGCTACACTGGGGATTTCTGTTGATTCTATGATGAACAAAAGCTTATGTAACGATATGAAAGAAATGGTTCATCAAGTATCTAATTATGTTAAGCATGACATGACATTGCAATCAGCTTGTGAACAAATGTGTCAGAACTTTCCAGATGTCTTTAACCCAGAACTCGGTTGTCTTAAAGATTTTGAGCTTGATATCCGATTTAAAAATGACACCAAGCCCATTTTTTGTAAGCCACGACCAGTACCTTTTGCATTGCAAAACGAGCTGGCACAAGCTTATGAAGCTGGTATTAAAAAAGGAGTGTGGAAGATGACACAGTTTAATGACTACGGGACTCCAGTAGTGCCTGTTCGAAAAAATAAACTACCAGGTCAAGAAAGTGCTGGTATTCGGGTTTGTGGGGACTACGCAGTCACTGTTAACCCACAGCTGGAGACTCACCGACAACCACTTCCTTTACCTGAAGAACTGATGCACAAATTAGGTGGAGGTTACGGTTTTACTAAAATCGACCTTGCGGATGCATACAATCAAATACCCTTGAGTAAAGAAAGTCAACAGAAATTGGCTTTAAGTACACATAAAGGTGTTCTTTTACAAATGAGACTTCCGTTCGGTATTAGTTCAGCCCCTGGCTATTTTCAGGAAATCATGTTCCAATTGACAAACGATTTAAAAGGTGTTGCTGTGTATTTGGACGATATTCTTGTAAGTGGAGCCACGGCAGAAGATCACCTACAAAATCTTCGGGCACTGTTACAACGATTGCAAGACAAAGGCTTATGTTGCCGCCTAAAAAAATGTATTTTTGCACAACCCAGTGTTGAGTATCTCGGGCATCAATTGTCTCAATCCGGCATTTCTAAAAGCACAAAAGTGGATGCAGTACTTGAAATGCCACCACCTAAAGACGTTCCCAGTCTTCGCTCTTTTCTGGGTTCTGTCCAGTTTTACAGTAAATTCCTACCTAATTTATCAACAATCACTGAACCACTTCACAAGTTAACGAGGAAAGGAGTTAATTGGGAATGGAATCATGAGCAGAAGGCTAGTTTTGACACTTTAAAAGAGATGCTTTCTAGTAATTCTGTTTTAGCCCACTTTGATCCATCTCTTCCTTTGGGCATTTCATGCGACGCTTCAAATGTTGGTATTGGCGCAGTATTATTTCATCGCTTTCCAGATGGTAGCGAACGCCCTGTGGCCAATGCGTCAAAAACTTTAACAGATGCTCAAAGAAAATATAGTCAAATCCAAAAAGAAGCACTCTCAATTGTTTTTGCTCTGCAGAAATTTCACCAGTATTTGTATGGACGTCGATTTATTTTGGTTACGGACCATAAACCGTTACTGGCCCTTTTTGGACCTCATAAAGCCACGCCGGCTTTAGCTGCAAATCGTTTGGCTCGATGGGCTCTCATGTTGAGTCAATACGAGTATACAATTGAATACAGAAAAACCGCAGCGCACGGAAACGCAGATGCCTTAAGTCGACTTCCCGTGCGGCCAGATGATGAATTTGACAAAGAAGAAGAGGAAGACAATACACATGTGGTAAATGCAATCAACACAGTTAGCTTACAGTTAAAAGCTACTGACCCTGAGCTGTTGGCGAAAGAATCCGCCAAAGATCCAGTTATTTCTATGGTAATGAGATATGTTCAAGACGGCTGGATTGACGAGAAGAATACCTCCGCAAACGAACATTACTCAATTGATGACTTCAAAAAGATTGCAACTTCCCTGTCAACATCATGCGGATGTTTGCTCTATGGAGCACGGCTAGTTATACCTCATAGCCTTCAACAACAAGTATTAAAGTTGTTACATTTGGGACATTTTGGTATTCAGCGCATGAAGCAGTTGGCACGCACTGCAGTGTATTGGCCCAGAATTGATTACGACATAGTCGACACCTGTCACAAATGTTATTCCTGTGCCCAGCACCAAACTGATCCTCCAAAGCAGCTAAATCATCCGTGGATGCTACCGGAACGTCCATGGAGCAGGGTTCACATTGACCATGCTATTAATTTTATGG
This sequence comes from Trididemnum clinides, assembly GCA_963675345.1. Lineage (NCBI taxonomy): Eukaryota > Metazoa > Chordata > Ascidiacea > Aplousobranchia > Didemnidae > Trididemnum > Trididemnum clinides. Next base: position 36,414,367 of record OY776292.1, on the reverse strand, counting down.
AGAGGAACTGGTTGCTGTTAACGGATGCTTTTTCAAAATATCCATGCATTCACCCAACAGCGTCCCTGAGCACCAAAGCGACAATTGATATTCTGGAAATGGAATTTGCTCATTTTGGTTACCCGCACACCGTGGTATCAGACAATGCAGCAACCTTTAAGTCTGATGAATTTCAGAACTGGTGCAGGGAAAGAGGAATCATTCACCTGACCGGAGCACCATACCATCCAGCAACTAATGGTGCTGTTGAAAGACTCGTGCAAACTTTTAAGAAAGCTTTAAAAAAGTCTGAATTACCCCCACTAAAAGCCTTGCAAGAGTTTCTGATGCTATATCGGCGAACACCGTTACCTTGTGGATATTCGCCAAGTGAATTCTTGATGGGGCGTCAAATTCGTGCTAAAATTGATACGTTTATGCCTTCACCGGCACACATCTTGCAAAGACGTCAACTTGTAAAACAACAAGAGACTCACAAGCCTGAGACAAGGAAGTTTAAAACTGGTACACCATGCTATGCAAGGAAATATTCTCAAAACACGGAAGAAGAAAAATGGGTGCCAGGAGTAATCGTGAAAGTTTTTGGAAGCCGCAGTTTTAACGTCAAAATCATTTCAAATGGCAAAGTTTGGAGAAGACATCTCGAGCAATTGCGACCTCGCTATACGGCAGACTCACTTCAAGAAGAAAACACTTCTGATTCTGATGAGTTGTCAAGCGATCTGGCAAACAACAATTCCAGAGCAGATTTAGATTCTGATGCCACTATTCAAACACCTAGGCGCTCGAATCGACAAAGCCAACCACGAACTGTATATGACTATTGAATATTTCAGAAATTAAAGGGGAGGTGTTGTGGCCCCCTGCCTAAAATATAAAAACTTTGATTGATTTTATACTTGGCAACACTTTTGTCATGTAAACTGTACAGGCTAAAGCTTAATAATGTGATTTTGTAAAAAGCTGATAAGTTGCAAGGTAGCCTATTATAAAGTTTTGCTGTTACATAATGCTAATTACTATTATTGTGTTTTGCTTTCTATTCTATTTGAATAAGTAAACTGATAAAGATAAATTTGTGTAATCTTTTTGAGTTTAATTAAGTTATAAATGCAACAGAGCCAGAAAAGAAAGTCCCGCAACTATAACTTTTATACTCAATTTTCAAATGCTTTATTAAACCTTATCGCTCATGGCTAGGAATTTAATATTTAACCCTCAATGCAAAAACACCTAGGTGGATGATCATATGCTTCTTTAGAGGCGTTAGTTGCATCATTCTCACCAGAATTATCCTAGCCACCGCCGTCAGTTTTCAACTGCTACTTCGATGCCATTTTCTAAGCTTTCATAAGTGTATTTCTGATAAAAAATCACCACTACATAGCTCTACCTAACAAACCAATTTTTAAATCTGGAAGCAAAAAACGTCAGTCTTTCTATTACAAAACCTTGAAACAGGTGTAACAGTGAGATTATTTTTCTTACTCTAGTCTAATGCATCGCAATATGCTGTAAAAAACTAAAAATGACGATCTATTGCATCATACTAAAACAAATAATTTGTTCATCACTACAACAATGTGATACTGCGTACGTCTGACCATAGGTAGCATGTTACTGTAAAACCACTGTTTTTAGTCAAAGTGGTGGTTATTGTTGTTTGTGCATTTGAGGGTTAAAATAATACAACTTTGCATTCTTTCTGGGGACCCCCGGATTTTTCACTGAGGACCCTTGGAGGTCCCTGTGGACCTCGTTAAGAACCGCTAGGTTAATCAATCCTGCCGCGTATGTTGATGAGCGTCGCAGTATTACTTGGTTTTAATTAATTAAATCAAATGTATTTCGGCTTTCTTATTTCAGGACAATCTTTAATTAAAATTGCAAAAGGGGACATTTGCATTCATAAAACGTTTGGTAATTGCCAGTGCTTCAAACTTCGTGCGTTTCTGCCACCAGCGTTGCAACTAAATAGAAAAATTCTTCTTGACATTGGAAACTGACTGCTGTATCATTTTTGCTGCATCACTTACTTTTTAAAAATGCTTGTGAAAGAAGCACTTTTGTTGCCTTGTACTAATAGAACATTATTTATATAGCGATGGATCTTGAATTTGCAAGGTGTTGTCACAAAACACATTGCTCAGACAAAAAGTCAATTGAACTTAACTGCCGATATTTTTAATGAATTAACAAAAACACATAAACTCAAAAGCACGGATGTAATAAAACAGCAAAGAAAGGTGTAAAAAATGCATCATGTCAACAGTCTGCAAGAGGTGTTGAAGCATTCAATTAGCCTAGTGGTGAAATTATCCTGTTGGAATTACGCTCACTATGACTCGCGCTTATCATAAATGAAAAATGCTTTCGAGTACGCTAAAGAACATGCCACTTTAGGTTTAGAATGAAGTGAGATTGAAGAATATATTTTCTTCGTGAGAAGGAAGGTATTGTTCTACACCAGTGCTTAGCGGATGTCCTGTGCTTGCGTCAGCCAACGACCAGTACTGGTTCAAGGATGGTTTGGCTCGTCTTCCGTTAACGGAAACAACAAATGGTCCCCAAGAACTTCTTTTTATTTGAAATCTGAAAAAATTTTTGAAATATGATCACTTCTCCACTGAAAGAGTACCACTCCCTTCAGATATAAAAAAAATTCTTAAATAGCGGTCAGAGCTAGTTATTAGAAATGTTATTGGAGAATTGTTTTGCCTTGAACAAGAAACGTTTCATGGAAACTTCGTGCGTAAAATCAAAAAGTAAAATTTGATAAATTCGATGCATTTCATGCAAGAAGTTTTGCATATAAGTAACATTTACGTTTGCTAAGCGCCGCCGTTATTCAAACTTTCAGTTTTATGTTTGATGGTTCATAGGCAACTCAGTCGTCATGCATGCGCGATCACCGCATTATCTCGTGGCATAATTCTTGGCCTAAAAAAAACGTCAATCCAGACCTGACTGCAAAGAGAACCCTTTAAACACTAGACCACCAAGCTAAATGTAATAACAGCATGAGCCGTGTTTGTAACAAATAATGCAAAGTATCGCATTGATTTCCAAATTGCAAATAAAAAACTTTTTAAAATCGTAGACTATTTCGTTATCGCTCATCACCGCGGCGATAGTAAGTTTTGAATGACGAAAATTTTTGAAAAGGTAATGTGGTTTTGCGCAAAATAGTGGTTCGCCTAGGACTCTGAATACCACATAATGACTTGTTGGAATGATTTGGCAAATCCGTGCACCAAAGAAGTTATCCATCATCGTCATAACCGTCTTAGATATTTAGGACCATCTTGGACAGCTCAGAGATCATTACTGTCAGGAGAGAAGAATTAAATCTCAGCATGGTGCTTATACACACGCTAATTTCAGGAAATTTCTGCGTGAAAATAACACTGAAGTATGTAAAGTTTTTATAGTGAATTAATCCAGCAGCTCCAGCTGTTTTCTGGCTTTGTAAATAGCAAAATATCAATGTTGCTATTGTGGGATCACTTGCGTCAGTCAGCGGATAAAAGAACTGAATACTTGAGCTTTCACGCGGTAAAACAATAAACGCTACACAATTAAAATGTAAACAAACTCACTCGAAGTTGCTTTGACACTGCGCTATTTGCATAATGCGTAGAAGCGAAGTGTCCTTAATGACATTTCCTACTGTGACTGTGCTGTTTTTAAAACCATCGTACACTGTTAAATGAACATCAATAGGAATGGGAAATAAGGAATCGAACACACTAATATCTGCTTGTTTGAGATCCGAACACGCGAAGCTCGATTCCAAACCAGGATTAAAACTCGGGACGTATCCATTAGGTATCCGGTCTGTGTAAATAAGAGCAATCAAGCATATTAAAGTCAAGCGGGTATACTAAGTTGCGTTATTTAGCCAGTGACGTCATATAACAAAATGAATAAAGCAATTCCATCTACCGAATGTAAGACTTCTTTCGTACAAACGCAGATTTTCATTTGGATGCTGAGATGGTTTCTGACTGCGTTGGCACGCTTTGATGCGTATCCTAGAGTGATTAGGTCAAATCTAACGCTAAGTAAGAAGGTCTTAAAGAAAGGCATTCCAAACTTTTGGCCGCCGCATTGTCAATACAGTGAGCTGATGAAAACAAATGCTATCCCGTTGCCTTTACAACGACCACAATTTTTCGGCGCCAAGTGGTTTTAAATTACGATCGAGTAAATTTGATTCCGTTGATGGTCGTCATGCGGATGTTAAGTTTTTCATATCAAACATAAGATCAATCCAAGTCTACCTGCTGCTTAGCGGTCGCTCTAACCGCTACCCCATCATTGACACAAATGAGTTTCCGCCAAATACTGTGCTGACGGCATTATGGTGTAATGGTCAAAGCGCCCGCTCTGCAACTGGTAGACGTGGGTGCGGTTTTCTTGCTGAGTCTTGACTTGATCAAAGATATTCACAAATCTCTTGCATTGAGCTCAGCAATAGAAAAACTATGGAGAACGAAATAAAAGCAAATTTTCTCAAACGTGAAAAACAAGTTGTGGTGCTGAAAAAATTGTGGCCGTTCAAAATCACCTGCTTCTGCTACACAAGTCCAGTTATCTGTTAAATTAAGCACGGTGACATTCTGAAGTGCCATCAGTCTTTGTGCCACTGGAGCTTCGGTTTCATCAGATAGGTCACATAATGTCATACTGAGTCGAATTTGACTGAAACAAAAATAATGGTTGAAACTAGCGTGCGTCCGACAACCCATTTTTCGCTTTTAGCAAAATTGCATACAATATTGTTAACAGGTAAAATTGGTACAATTGAGATACAAGCTTTTGCTTATCAAAAGCATTGCTTTTACCAAACCAAAGCTTGAACCCACCAGTGTGACGCAGGAAACACTATCCACCTCCACATATCCCACCTAGTTTCTTTACTTTAGCCACTTCGTCTAAATGCAAAATCTCTTTAACTGTTGTTGCTAAAAAGCGTTTTATCATGCTCACGACTAAAATCAGCCTTACTTTTAGTCAAGCGTTCTCCCGATATCAATGCTGCAAATAACTTATTAAAGAAACAATCATGATGGCCAGCATAGAATTCGACACCGCATCCTGCATTATCAGCAGTTGAAGTGAATGTGCAAAGAATACGTTTTGTACGGGTTCTCTAATTTTTGCACGTTTTCTCTCATGAATGTTTCGTACGAAGAGTTTCATCCGCTTGGCTAGTGATGTGATACTTTACAGTACGCGTTGTTTTCCGAACGTCCGGTTTTTGTCCGCAAAATAGGTAACAGAGCAACTTTGCACGTTATCCGCAAAAATGAACTTGGTTTTGATGCGTACTTTTTCGGATAAAATCGGATGTTCGGACTAAAACATATGCTGTGTAACACCATATAAATAATTAAACTAATCAAAATTTTCGTACAAAAAAGTATGAGAAAAGAAACGTACAAAACTTTGACAAAAAAGAAACTACAGTTGGTATAATTTACACATGTATGTAAGGCATGTAACTCCAGTTAAAAACCACTGATGTAAATAATGACAACGAAAAAGTTTCAAATGGATTTGAAGAAACTGTTTCAAGTTTGCGAAGCTTGACTTTTTTGAAGGAAGGCAAAGCGTTTAGAGCAATTTTCTTTTTATAAAACAATCTTGCGTTTCAAAAATATTGTAGGCCACAATTAATCTTCACGCAAGCAGGCTAGATTACCAACTCTTGGTGCAATACCATGGTTGCCAGTGCGTAAAAAATTATTTTTCAGAATGTAGTAAAATTACTATAAAATCGAGTTTTTACAAAACGCGCTTCCAACTGTTGCTGCTCATCGCTTTGTTTCGAAACCTAAAAAAAGCTGCCTATTATAAATGTCGCCCTATGCATTGCAACACTTGCTATCCGCCAGTCGAGGTTAAAAAGTGAGCTATTGCATTTTGTTCGTACCATGGTTACCACACAAGCAATATTGACGTTGCTGCTGATCGCATAATGGCAACTGACAAGCCACAAGCTGAAAAAAATAATGTGCGTAATTTTGCACTGTTACGTCAGCAATTGTATGGTTGCGCTTTTCTCAGATCAGCAGCAGCAGTTCATTCCAAAAACAGTGCATTTGTAAAGAAAAAAAGCATAGAAGATGGGGTAAATATTTAAATCATTTCAACATATCGTAAAAATCAAAGTTAATTAATAAAAGATCAGATACAAAATAATTTTTATCTCCAGTCATTGTATAAAAACATTAGCATGCGCAATGGATTGTAGTGCCTGGGTACCTGAAATGCAATACATCAAGAATTGTTGCAGTTACGGAGCTCCGCCTCTCTACCACCTTAACAGCGCCTGACATAAACCGAGAAAGTTCTCATAGAAAGGCTGCATTCACCCGCAAGTTTTCAAACGCACTCATCGACTCTTCCATCGTGACATGATAACACTTTTTTCTCGCGCCTGTTGCTCTGATGTCACAATAGATGTAGCTGCATTACGTCAGCGACTCGGATGGCTCCTTCCTTCTTGAAAATAATAGAAGCTTGGAAAGTTCTTGCGTATAAGAAACAAAAACCCCCAATGCTTTGACTCATAAAAACCTAATCCATGCTCCGAGTGGCAAGACGAAATACAACCTGAATCCAAAGACGCGGGCTATTTTGAAAAGTTTTTGCAAACCCTAATCTGGCCCCATCTGATATGAACAGTCACTACTTCAAAAGGTTAGAAGGCTGAAAGCGTTTCTAGGTAGCACTATTTACCTATTTTTTCTTGCTTTGAAAGTTTTGTTGACAACTTGGAGCGCAGATAATGCAACAGGAGTGGAATATTTGTTTCCAATCCACACATGCTTCGAGATACTTTTGACGCTTGTTTTCAAATACCCAGCTGCATGTTTAATCGCTCTCTCTATTTTCGTAGTCCGATGAGATGAAGCAAATGTTTGTTTCTTTCGAACACATTCCAAGGCGATCAACATTTGAGCGGTTGTATCTAAAGTATTCAATGATCACCAATTACGCAATTTGGATGAAGTTCTTCTTTACAATGTTAAAATTTCAATGATTGAGAATTGCGTTCGGCAAACATCAATGTTTTATTTCTTTCAGAGTAAAAATTTAGCGAGTTTAAAAGATTTTCCTCCACACGCACCTAGCTTGAATATCAGCAAGGACATTCCATATATACTTAAAATATTTATTTGCTTAGATGCTTGGTCCTGTTGTCTTGCAATCAGACGTAGAGCAACTGTGTTGTGCTCAAATCAAAGCAAAGTAGAATCTTTTCTTGTAACTTTCTTTTCTTACATTTCTCTTCGTAATAGAGGATCTAGAGAATGCTGTCATACCAATCAATTAAAAGAACTAATCGATTGAAATTGGTATTGCTTTATGTTGTTACCACAGATCTTACAATTGCAAGGCTTTTGCTGCCAATTGGAGCTACCTCAGTCTAATTTTCTGTTGAATAAAATCGCACCAACAAAACTGTAAGCAAACAGAGAAAGTTTTGCAATTTTGAGAACACTTAGTAGCTAAGTTGAGCAATCCCTACGTCAGTTGATCAATTAAGTTCAAGCCTGCTTCATATTTGCCAGAACGTCTGGCCCAGTACATTTCACGTACTAACGCTATCCTGCCAAGAGAAGCAAACAGCCGTAAAGAGGCTAAAGCTGAAACACGCATGAAGTATGCAGGTACTAAACTCACAACGTCCTAACCATGAACCTAAATCTTATTGCCAACAGTAGGCAGCCACATGCGGGCTTCGAATTCGTCACCCACCTACTGCTGAAAAGTACGGAAAGCTTCCGTTCTGTTGTTTGAGCAAAATCTTTTCCAACTCTCTCCAACTGACTGGAACGTCATTGACGCACAGAGCTTGGACTGCCAGAGCGCAGCTGTACCAGTTAACATGAGCTTCTGAGGGAACAAAATAACAAAATTGTTTATGTTGGAACACCTTTAAAAAAGCTTTTCGTCACATAGTTATCGGTAGTAAGGTCGCTCCACATCGATTTAAATTTATAGCTTTTTGGTGATTGCGCTCAGGGGCCCAGCCAGATTGGGCCGTGCTTTCTCTACGGTCCCAGTTATTATTATGCACAAAACAACACACAATTGCACAAAAATTTGCTGAAAGTTATTTTATTGGGTTTCATATTTTCGGTAGTTCACTTAAATGCATAAGAATGTCGATCTACTGCTTTATGGTCATGTTGCATCGTAATGCTATCTGTTTGGTGAGGGGTTCAAAATAAGCATCAATTTACCTTTTTGGCATCAAAAGGGCAAACAAGAATTTGTGTATAACGGTGATCAATTAAAGTTAATGGGCTGGCTAGGTCAGAAATTAGCACCGAGATGCAGGGGTCTGCATATGTTCAAAAGCTGTGACCGCAGGCTGCTGCAATTGCTACCCAGGATACGAAAATGAATTGCAAGATTTTCTGGATGATGAAGATAAGCAATGCAGAAACCGAATTGATATTGATGAGTGAAAATTTAATGCATAATGTTAATGGGCCCGAAGCAAATGTCATAGTTATTTGTTCAAGTAAGGGCCGCCCACACCTCCCAATTATTCCGGTGGTGTCCATAATTTTAAGAACAAGATTTAAAAAATCGTAAATTTGTTGTAATATCCGAATATTACCTAGATTCACAAAATTGGTTTAAATATCTGCTACCAATGATGGTTAACGTTCTTGGCTAGAAGTGAAAGAACAATTTTTAGAGATTTTATTAAAAATTGGTGAAAAATGAAAATATACCAGTACCATAACAGGTCAATAAAAATGATGCGCCTATTTTGTTCTGTTTCTTTAGAAAACACATCTGAAAACTCAATTGTAATTAAAAATAGATAGGGCTACGTCATGAATGGTGAATTAGAGCCCTAGGTGGGTCTGGCTGGGCTATTGTACAAGGAAAAAATGTCGGGATGATGCCGATCTCATGCTATGCATTAAGGTGGGCGTAGACGAAAGTAGTGCAGCTTTGAATCTTCGTGTGTTTTATAATACGGACGTTACGTATGAAACAGTGTTTGTGGCTTCGTTTCGCTAGATTGCAATAGGACAAAACACAACGAAGTGGAGCGAGCGAGTCGCGCGAATTCGGTAAACTTTAAGCGAAGTTGTGCAACATGGTCACAACTTCCGCATAGTAAACTAAACAAAAATCTACCAGCGTTTTCCAAAAAATGATCGCCCACCTTCAGGAATTCCTCGCTGAGCCATTGATGGCGCTCACAAAAATTTTGAATGACGACAGTGTTTGGCAACAATACATTTTGTGTAAAACAACAACAATACTTATGTATTTCATGCCGTACCTCTTTCTCAAGGAAAAATATAAGCAAAAGTGACAACAATAACTATAATAGTAACAGCTGATAAGAGAAGTTAAAACAACAGAGCACAGTTTCATCTGAGGCACTTATCATCGTCAAAGCTTTGTTTGTAGCTAGCGCCAGTATCGGGATAAACTATCGATAAAAATTCGATTGGGGCCTGGTGTTTGATGAAGAAAAATCACTTTTTTGTAAACGTCAGCATTGCCTTAGAAAACCGTCCATAGACTAAGAAAAGAATAAAACTGATCAAAAATGATATTTGTGTATATAGTGAAATACCAGTCCGCAAAGTGATATCCGATTGAAGGAGTGCAATGTTCTTAAAAAGATTTTTCACGCTAGACCTTAGAGGTAAAATCTAAAGCAAGAAAACGTTTGCATCAATTGGGTTTCGCCATCATAACTTGTACAGGGCGTCGCGATCATAATTTTCCGGGGGGGATCGCGCCTATTTAATCTGGACCTGCATGATGCGATAAAGTAAACAATGGACCGTAGTGGACATATTTGCTTTGCTGAACAGGCTTGCCATTTCGTGTAAATCAAGCAATGCAATGTACCAACCAGTTAAGCCAGCTGGTGCTGGTGGAGTTCGTAATGTTTACAAAAGAACTCTTTGAGCTGCTGCCCACTACTCTACTAAGAGGAAAGCCGTTTAAGAAAACGTATATGTGTATGAATGCAATGCATCTGTCAACAGCTAGCATGACTGCCTTTATTGAGTCATCAGCAGTGAGTGCTGAGAGTTCTCAATAATGTAATGTATAATATCTCTATCAACAGATGGTTGTATATTATTTATGTCTCCATGACGCCCTCTGCAGTTACTCAAATTATGTTTTAGATGTCGAGTGAAGGAGGAAAAGCGCGTTTATATTGCTTTGAAACATTATTGAAACACTTACAGTCTTAAATATAGCAGGCATTCCTCGTATGTCGAGTGTAACAATATTTCAATCAGATCACTTCGTTCTTTTGACAAATTTATTATTCAAATTTAACGTTTCACTCCCCTTAGTCTTGCCACGTTTGATGTTGATCACCTTACATTTCATGCAGCAGCTTTAAAAGATTTTTGCAGCTAAAAAGAGCAAAAAAAATGTGTTTGATTTTATTTTCGGACAGAGTTAGGACAAGTTGAAGTCAAATGCATTTTTAGCGCCTTGAAATTGAATAAAATTGTGTATCTTTATCAAGAATTAGAGCCCGAATTTGGTAAAAGCAATAAAACTGATTTTACGGGTGGCGCGTGTACATGTTTCTTTCAATCAGAATGTCAATTTCTTGATTTCAAACTAAGTGTTGCTGTTGGTGGACAATTTTCTATCTGCAAAGAAATATGGCGTAAATTTGGAACTTATATATCCGTTCATTGACTGTAGCTTTTTTTTGGGTGGAATATAAGCAGCAAAAAAAGGCGGGAATTTAATCAGTTGTTTTACTGATATTACAAAAGTTTGCTGCGAGCTCGCATGCTCTAAACCAGTGTTTTCCTAACTTTTTGGCTACAAAGTCCCACCTGTTTTTTCTAGGACCGCAATCTTATTTCGCAAAAAGTTTTTCCTAATCAGCGCAGGTGGATAATTCAAACCAAACTATTTGACAATGAAACACGTTTTTTGTAATTTAGCTTTTTTAGCAAAAGAAAAATATTCAATAAAGCCCAGCCCTCCTCTTGTATTTGGTAGTTTTTGCACTTCTTCTGGAACAAAACTTGCTGAGCTCCACATTCTACATCAAGGTCGTTGAAATTTACGTCATTCGGCGTTTTCTTGCGCTTTGCAAACTTATCCTTATCACACTCGACTCTTTTCATAAATTTAGACTTCTTAATTTTACTGTATACGCTTGCCTACATTCTAAAGCGCATGATGCTGCAGAATGAATTTCTAAGAACATTTGTAAGAATGCAATTAACAAAACGCAATAAATTGTCACCATCCAAGCATTGCATTTCTTGTACGTTTGCAATTGAAGATCAACCGAAAGTGCAGACTGCAGAAGATGCAGAACTTTACATACTCTAGCTAAGTCATACAATGCACATGTTCGATTTTTTATTTTTTATCTTATTCTTACAGACCCCCTTTGTATAGTCGTCATGGATTTTCGAGCATTCTGCTAACCTTTGTTTGAAAATCGCTCAATTAATACAGTTACCTATAACAAATGCAGTACACCTAAGGAACAATAGGGCTCGCCACCACTGTTCGCACAAAACATGATGAGCATCAAAGCTCACAATGTTAATCTCTGGCGCCACCTCGAGGTAACTTACCATGTTGATGTATTAAACTTGATAATTTTCTTTTTATTTTGTGAATTAAATCGACTCCAGCAAAATCGCGCGGATCTTTGCAGATTGATTTGGTAGCCATTGCGTACATTGCTAGTTTCCCCAAGGAAACGCTGAAAAGCACATTACCAATAGCAAGATTTTACTTGTTAAAAAAGCGTAGTGCTAAGTTGTAGTCAAGAGGGATTTAAAGTGTGAATGAACCATGACAACAAATTTTTGAAAAAACTGCCTATTGGGGAAATGAAAACAATTTTTTCATTTGAAAACTGGCGACAACTTCTTAGTCATTTCCGATAAAAGAAGTAGTCATAAAACTTGAATCAAGATTTTTTCCGAATTTTTCCACCAGCTTCTTTGTTTGGGGAAAGAAATGTTTTTTTATCCTCTTTTTCCAATCATATTTTTGCTTAAAAAGCTCCCGTATAGAATAATGCACATGGCCGTCGAAAAAAATTTAAACCTACGTGATGCTCCTCCAACTACAAAAATAATGCGAGTTCGATCATGGACTACGCAGACAAAGAGATGCAGTATTGCAAAAAGATGTAGTCATATTTATTCGCTTACACACCCTACACAAAAAATGAAATAAATGATGGGGGTATGCAGGACCAGGAAAGACTGAAGAGTCAAATAGTTTCTCAATCCAATTGCTTGATGAAGACTGGCTAAACTTAGCTCGGCCAATGCTTGAAATTGAATTGGTTCAGTTAGCAAATGTAGCTGAAGATAATGAGAATTATAAAGGATTGCTCGAACAGCTGCTGTCGTGGCCCTCCTAAAAAAGTAAGCGTGAAAGATGCGCTGCATTTATTCGGACATAACTCAACCTGTTCTTTTCTTTTTCAAATTCGAGCTCCATCGCTTGAATCGCACGATCTTTCGCGAACAGTGACTGCTGATTACTCAGCTGGAACGCGAGTATCACTTGAGGAGAATTCTCCCAACCCCAATCGTGATGACGCAATGACATCAATCTTGTGACATGTTTGTCAACAATGGACTCCAAATTGTCTTGCGGAGAAGCGTCATCAGCTACAATAATAATTATCATAGGTATTCTTTGCATTTTTTTCTGAAGCATTTGTCAGTAGCACATTGTCGAAGGAAGACGAAAGAGAGAGATGGAAAATACTTTAAAGTAATTGTAAACAATGGATGCTATCAGAATTTGTGTGAAGAAATCACAAACTCAAAATAATCTCTCTGCAGAGTTGCTTCTCGCAAATCACTCGTTTGGAAAACTGCAGCATAGCACCACTAGCAGAATGATGATTATAGCGTCAGAACAAAGCTAAAAAACGTTTAGTTTTTCCTCTCAAGAAAACAACAAATCTGAAAAAAGGTGTTCAGGTTTTTGGGATGAGATTGAAATTCCCTGTGGTTATACGTTGTTGCATAAGGTCACTTCACATTGAAAACAAATATCTTACCGTAAACCTGATGACGACTAGCGTAAGTAAATGAAATCTTTAATAGCAACAAACTAAGTAACACTAAAGGTTTAAAAACCATTATTTTCACTAAATCTGGCAACTATTACCAAACAGCTATCTGCACTTCTCAACAGCCTGAAACATCTGTTTGCTACCAAAGTCCAGCTTTAGATAGCTGACGCGGCAACACTTAGCAGTCAAGTAAACGCCTCGAGAAACATTACGTCATCGCCTCGACGTTCGTCACATCGGTCGGCAGCGTGACTTTGCTCAATCAAGCGCTGCATTGGCAAACGTAAGGCTGCGAATTCGATACTGGCGAAGTTTCTGCGTTGGGTCTGGTTTGGAAAATGCATTTTGCTGCAATTTTCCTGCTTGTTTCATTACAATTAGTTTTTTACCAATAACGTCAGATAATATGAGTTCAAATCTGGATGAATCATTATCTCGTGAATCATTATCTTTAAACGATTTAAAAACATAAAATCGCTTTCATCAAAGTGGCTAACAAGTTCTGTCAGTGGAGGAGAGGTCATTCTCTCAGTGTGAGCAAAGGATCTTCATCTTCCTGCTTTACAAAGGTGTTTATCTGAGGACTTTTGTATTTCTTTGTTTAACTTGGTTTTTTTAAAACCATTTTTGAAACCGATATATTATGTGATCTACTGACAATAGTTTAGTTTGTAATTTACAGCTCTGCAAAAAAAGAGCAACAACCTTAATGCTTATACTGAGGCTGCGTTCGCGCAAGCGGTTTCAGGAATAAAACTTCTTACCGATATTTAGAGCAGGCTTTGAGGAGCGGTTTCGCTGCTTGATACTTTTTTTTTATTTGCCATTTTTATCCTCCATTCACGAGAAAGCGAATTGTAACGCTATATTTCGGACGGAACGTCCGCACTCGCTTGGGAGTTGCTATTGGCGATATGTCTGGGCCACCTGTCTTCCTCATTAAAGCGGAGGCGTGCCGTTAAGTGCCTTGCCCAACAAGCAAACTTGCCGGCTTGTTCTCCACCACATGCTACAAATGCCGAGCGCCAAGCAGGGAAGCTGTGGATACCATTTTTTGAAATCTTTTGGCATGACTCGAGAAGGAGATTGAACCCCAGGTCTACAGACTGCGAAGCGGACGCTCTAACGACTACGCCATCGCATCGGAATGCAAACAGAGCGACGCACTTTTCGCACTCAGTATCAATTTTTTTAATCCGCGTCATATCAATCAGCAAAATCTCGTCTTAAAACCTACTCCACCTACCGGTAAAAAGTTTTATTCCTAGTCGAGAATACCGCTATGTGCAAACGCAGCCTTAAAGTTTAAACCAAACCCTAACGTGTAGATTGCAGGCTACACTGGAAATATAAACATCTATTTGTTGTTTTTGCGTTTACGAGCTCAGGAAATTTTTGTGCCATTACACTCCTTACAGCCGAGTAAACTCATTGTCATTACTTGTGACTCGCGAGCCGTCCGCCAATCGCTTACTCAGATTGGGCTCCTCGACAAGTAGCTGCTTGGCATTATCTACCTCCAGTCTGCGACTCAAAGATGGAGAATGCCATTAAGTGCCTTGGCCAAAGATATCGCAAGAGGACGGTCGGCTTCTTCTGCACACTCTTCCTTTCGTGCTGAGCGCCAAGCAGGAAGCTGTGAATACTGTTTTTAATATCTGTCGGTATGACTCAACCAGGGGAATAAACCCCAGATCTGCCAACTGCGAGACGATCGCTCTAACCAACACACCATCTCACGAATTGCATGTTACACCAATGCCACAATCATCATACGATATAACAGAGGCCACCAAATATTGAGTCGCGGAAGACCTTGCACATTGGATCGCGAAAAAATTTATTCTTACAGGAACTGTTATGACAAATCGACGCAATTTTGTCATGTTGTGTGGTTCATGAAAGCATTTCAAACGCAAGCAATTTCTCTACGGAGTATGCCATCGCTTGTAAAAGAACTGTTTAACATTGTTTTGTAGAAATACAATGTTTCCGTAATGTTCGTTTCTTATGTCAAAGTTATATTCTATGGCTAGTTAAATATTGTTTCAGGTTTGCAGCAAGCAAAACCTAAATTCAATGAAAGTGTAGCTTTCTCCAAAATCAACTTGTTTCTAAAATCAACCTCGATTTTATGTGATGTGTTCTAAACACAGAGCCAGTGATTTTCATTACACAGCAAGAATTTAAGACTTAATTATTAACTGCAGTATCAATTTTAATGCAATTTTGATTTTAAGAAAATTGCTAAAACCACTGATAACCTCAATCTTCCTCTTTAATAAAAAATATTTTTCCTAAGACTATGCTCAATAATGTTTGGAACGCGAGACTTTTGGACTATTTTCAGGGTTGCCCCAAAAAGCACTTGCACACTCCTGCGGCACAAATATGGAGTAGATTTGCGTATTGAGGTTGAAATCGAATTTTGTGATATCGAACCTCACTGAAGTCTTTGTGATAGCGACGACACAACCTGGATGAGTAGCACACCGTCAGACTTGCCATTGAAGGTCGGTGAGGCAAAGCATTACGCTGCATGCGACATGGCCGGACCGAAATGCCAAAGGCTCATGAGTTCAAAACACAGTTTGCCTTTACCGCGATGATCTATACGTTTGACATTTGTAAACAAATTTGCGAATAATATGGCAACCTTTTAGACTTCTGTGTTTATTTTTTTTCAATCAATCAGCATACGCATGGAATATTTTGATTGCAAGCGAATTTCAAACAATTTTTTGCAACGCAATGAAACTTGGTTCAAAATAAAACCAACAAAGTGTGTAAAATGGTTAATGTGGATCGTAAAAATCGTAAAATGGTTGATTTTACCGATAACGTCAAATAACACTTTTTGGTCGCTGAATCCATGTTGGATGTAAGCTACCATTTATGCAAAAATTTAGGCTGCCCAATCATTTATCAGCATTCTATGTAACAATAACTTTGTTAAAAAAGAATCAAAGAATATTCGTGGACTTTTATGCATCATAATTTTTTAATCAGCACTTTTATAATAAGTGGAGCTAAAAGGTGTCTTGTTTATCCTTCCAGTCACTCAAAACAGACAACAGCAAAAATTCTGTTGTGTTTCTTGTCCTACAAAATAACGGATCTTTTTTCGTCTGAGTTTACTCCTCGTACGGAGGAGGGGGATCACTCCAATCCGGCTTTGAAACTCGATCCTCTCTTCTTTGCTCTTCTTGCCGCTCGTGTTTCGTCGAAAGCTTTGCCGCTGTTATGGGAATAACAATCACTAATGACGTCAGCAAGAATACTGAGCATATCAGAAGGCCGACCACCATGATGACGTAATAGTCAATCGTTATGAAACAATCTAAAAATCATTAAACATTTTTAAAATCCTCGGTGTTTTCCCAATGTTTTTTGGTTCATTAAAATAAGAGATATCATGTAAATAATGTAATTATATTAAATATAATTACCTTTGATTTATCGCATTTAATCAAATCTTTCGATAACAACTGTTTGATGTATAAAGTGTTGGAAAATTTTTACTCTTTTTAAAATACGAATTAATAAATATGGTTAAAAAATGAAAAATGAAGTACAGTAGATAGTTGTCGGATTTAAAGATACTGCATCTGTATCCAGCATAATGAGGGATAGTACGCAAAAAATTGAGCAAAAAAAGACTATCTTTCTTGTTAGAGAAATTGCATATTGGTGCCGAAGAGTAATGGTAATACTTAAAAGCACAAAACTTGTCTTTAATTTTGCTTTCTTTCCTACCACAAAAGCTTGAAATATTTTAGTGAAAAATACAAATTTTCGACAAATTGCCACATTAAAACTACCATCGCATCCTATTTTTTACATACACCATATATTTACGACAACACAATTGCAAAAAAAAGCTTGATATTTCTAACAGTTTTACTGAACCTAAAACTATTCTATGCCTTTAAGAAGGATCTGACAAGAAAGCTCAGGGCCTTAGAGTTTGCTCAAGTTCCTTGCCCGATGTTATTTTAAGAGAGACGCTTTACAACTCTTTCTTCAGCTGGGTAGGAATGCACTCTGCTGCCTGAACTGGAAACGCCGAAGCTGCCCTGCAGACAAGTGATTAGTGTTTAAGAAGGTTTTTTGTGAATGAAAAACGACTGACAGAGTTTGCATTGAATTATTCTCCAAATCAATATTTGAACTAAGCCTGAGTAAATTTTATCGAGCACTCCACCCGTTTTATATACTCTTTGTTTTGAAACTGTTATGAAACTATTTCACCGATGTTTTTATAACTCCCGTAGTGATGCAGGCAATCGCGCAGTAACGAGGTAATTATTTCATTGCAAATGTTGTTGTTTGACACGAAAAACGTTATTTTCTTTGAAACAACGGCATTTATGCAGACCGTGTGAATGTTCAGAACATTTAGTCTAATTTCGGAAAAACAATGCAATTTCCAGGAGTCTGTGAGTCCACTGTCAAAAGCAGATCTGTATGGGTTGTTGTGCCTCGAGAAAGGCATTTTTCAACAATTTCCCCAGCTTGTGGGTAGAAATACACTGTATCTGTAGCAAAAGTTCGGGTCACTTTTAAGCGGGTGCTATCTCAAGATCGTTCTGTGAAATCTTTGGATGCGCTGATAAACCTTTAAAACCTTTTTAAGGAAGACCTGCTGCTTTATTTGTTTGGCTGCAATTGTAGCCATTCCATCATGGCCGCAGTCGTAGCCATTTGGTCATGGTCGTAGTCGTAGCGGCAAAACACCTGCTGGTTTTCAGTTATTTGTCTACATTTTTTAAGAAAGAAAAAATTAAATTAAATAATTTCATAAAATTCTAAATGTTTTCTTCACTTTACCATGCTATCCTCACAGGATAAATATACACTGCTACATGTTGAGGCTACCATCACTGCAAATTTGTAAATCAATAACGCTGTTTAAGTTATTGAGGCTGCTATGCATTCTATGCTTTGGAAGAGAAAAAGTATCTTTTTAACGAAAATGATTGAAAATGCACCGCAAGCGCTTAAAATGATTGAAACAACATCAAAAGTCACCAACTGCACTGAAGAGACCTGATAGGTCGAAACAGTGTCACTGTCTGCAGTTTGCTAAGTGCATCGCTGGCCTCTTGCATTACTAAACATCAAAAATCTTTTAGAAAGATCTGCTGGACTCGCATTTTTTGGTTTATGATGGAAAATTTTATTTTTCTGTTGAAACCAAGAAAAGCAAGGTTACTGCAATCTACACTCCAGGAATTTCAAAAAATATATCTCCAAGGTTGAACAATTACTATCAAAAAGTTGTTTTTGAGAGAAAATTGCCGATCTAATTTTCTTACCAATCTCCAAAAAAGTCTTCTTTCTGTTTTCATTTCCCCCAATCCAAAAAAAAAAGAAATTTCTCCAATAGAACAGTTGTTTCCAGCACCTCCACAATTTACACCTGCCTTCAAACTTTTTTAACAAGGCTTATTGTTTCTATTATTTTAAATTGTTACACAAAACTTTTTTGATGGCTTCCTGCTTCATTATGTTAATAAGCGTATGTTGCATAACAAAGTTGCAGCTGCATCATTTGCAAAGTCACTGTAACCCATGATCAAAATAGGATCTTTGATGACGTCACAGCATCCCATGATTTGCAACGTCATGGAAACCCATGATTTGTGACGCTACAGCAATCGGCAACTTAAATAGCATTGCAAAGTCATAACGTAAAACTGATTTTTACGTGAAACAATTAACTCGTTTTATATTTACAGTTATAGCTAGAATATCTTGTATTACCGTGGTGTAAACTCTGGCAGGGATTGGGGGATGCATCCTTGCATAGGCCAAGCTGAGGGAAGAGAGCATAGGGGCCATAGCTCTCCAAATTTTTAAAATCCTATCAAGGAATAAAAGTGTTTTCAGTTATTTGTCTACAAAATGTCGATGTTAAGAAGAGGTCTTCCGAAAAATTTAAAAAGAAAATTGACGAAGTTGAAAGTCAAAAAATATTGATTTTCAAAGCAATGGTTATTCAACAAAATTATATTTTTAACCTCCCAAAAATCTGCTTCTGGCCACCCCACAACAGCTTTGCAATAATTTTGAAATAAGGGATGCTAATGCAATTATCTGCAAAATAATGCAAAACATTGACCAATGACTTTATAAAGTCAGCTTGGGAAATCGACCACAACGGCGCTGACCATCCGTTTCGCCAGTGAACTGGTGATTACTGATGAAGAATGTGCAGAATCGCTTTCGAGTCTGAATGCTTGACCGAATTGACCAACCAAAGTTACTGTATTTTCATTACATGTAGTCGATTAAACATCAAGCGATACTCAAAAAATTACCGATCTTAGATTACTGGTGCATATCACTTCGAAGCAATGTTAAAGGGAGCAATTCCTTGAACATGGAACTCAGCATCAATCTGGATTCCATTGACGTAGCTGGAAGAGGGAAGAGAGTGGGTCATATCTCCGTTGAAAAATAATAGTTTCATCAGCACGATCTTGGGATTTAACTATTGCATAATAAAACCAGAAAATATTTTGCACCTACTGTGCGACTGCACGAAGGAGTAACAAATTTTTCAACTTGCCATCAAACTTGAACAGTTTTACTGAGTTTATTATAGAAAATAGATTATTGGTCGCAATCAAAGCCATATCATGCAAATTAGAATCCAAAATTTACCTACAAAACCGATACATGTAAACTAAAACACTGTAATTTTGTTCAAATTTTTCCTGTTGCAACATCGAAAAGGTTTTGAAAATTTTTTCCTTCTAAATATCTTTTCGGCTATGCCCTAACTGGGTTCCCAGGGTGTTGCTAATTCCTTTCTCCAAAAAAAATAAAATTGTGTAAAAAATAAAATATGATGAGCATAGGTTTGATAATAATCGACGGTGGTGAGCCACTTTAAAATGACCTCATAGATAATTGAATTAGATCTCAGACGTTTGGCTTTCATCTCCCTACAATTTTTAGAATTTACACCATTAGTGCCAACCTGTGTTAGAGTTACCAACAGTCATGGCACAATACTTTTCTGTTTTCAAACCCGGGTAAGAAAGGTCCGAGGAAAGCATTTAGCTTGGAGTTTACGTTGTACCGATCTTTTGCTTTAGTTTTTAAAATCTTGCTCTAACTGCAATGCATACAGTTTTAAAACAGAGAGCGGTTTTATGGCCAGGTTACGCCAGCTATCGCTTCATGTCTCTGCCCACCACACACACTCTGCAATCGAGAAGAATTTTTGTCAAGTGTCTTTCCCAAGGACACTAACTAACGCAATCCATGCGGGCATTGAGATTCAGATCGCTAGTTTAACTCCTCATCGCTCTCAGATGTACTTGCCAAGCATTAAAAAAAGTTTAAAGCACACCCCTAATACTCCTTTTAAAAAATCGTTTGATCCACCCCTGTGTTAAACGGGAAAGAAATGTTTTGATCGAGCGAAAACGTGCCGCGTTTGACAGCAATCAAAACGTAACAAAACGATTAGCTCCAGCGTACCACGCTTGAATATCGATTGTTCTGCAAAGCGTTCATTACGCTGCTGGTTACAAAACAGAACTTATAAATTCCAAATAAAGTCATTCATGTATATGATTTTATTCTTTGTTTTCATGTCTTTGGTCAGATTGTACCACCACGGCGGGTGAACTGCTTGGTCCCTCCACCTGTCTGCTACATGAAGATGGAGGAACCCCGTTTGTGCGCCTTTCCCAAGGGCACAAAAAGCGAAATTACTAAAAGAACTTTCAACTATCTCTTTCGTGCCGAGCCCCGAGCAGGAAAGCGTCGCATACCGTTTTTTAAGTTTTTGTTAATACTCGATAAGGAAAGTGAACCTGAGTCTACCGAGTGCGAAGCGGAAGCTCTGACCTCTACACCACTGAGCCGGGTAATTATTCCTCAAGATAAGATAAGTTCAGCAGCCCGCAAGGCTTTAAACGATGAACTTGGCCCCAAACCCTAATCGGCCTCATCAGCTCAAGTGATCACATTCAAGGCCATACAATTTCCTGTGGGCAATACTGCTCATCATTCGATCCCAAGCCACATGATGAAGCATAGAGTAAAATTTATCCTTTTTTAAGAATTTTCTTAAAAAACTGTAGCTGATATGCTTAGGTTACATATTAGAAATGATGGCAAAAAGTTCTCACTTTTTTTATTTTGATAAAATTTTATAAAAATGATGAATTAAAGAATCTATTTTAGTTGAAAAAATACAATCTTTTGTGCAATAACCAGCTTGACTCTGAAAAACTCCACTACTCTTGCAATGATTAATTATCTACCATAAACTTTTTTAAAATGTTGACGAAAGGATTATACTCTTGCTACTTATTTTTAAAAAAAACCTTCGACAAGTCAACTATGCAATGTTGTTAGAAATATACATCATATTGCAGTTTTGGTACATAAAATCAATTCGCTTGAGTTGCTGAGAACCTTATTGAATGATGTATTTTAATATTTCAATCGCCTTGTGGATCGTTTCGCCTTACCAGTCGCATATTGAGAAAGGGGGTCAGGAGGGGTCCATCCGCTTGCCCCACCGTCTCAAGCTGTCCACAGGTTGTATACACTGTTGCGTTTCATTAACAGCTTGTTTTCTTCGGTTGTTACAGTTTACTGCAAATATGTACCATGAGTAATTTTATTCTCTTGTTAGGGTACTTTTTTGATCTTCAGTTAGCTTTGCACCAATGGTTTGCACATGTGTCGCAACCACTCGGTAGAGCTGTGTTAGGCTGTTGCTTTCATTGCCTACTATAACTGACCACGAAAATGATTGGATTTTTTATTATTTCATCACAATTCATCATCTTTTTGTTGTGATTGCAACATAATTGCTGTTTTGATTTTAGACGCTTATTAGGCGTTTTGTTTCATTGTTTTTACACCTAAATCAGCGTTTCTTAACCTTTTTGGCGCTCGTACCCCTTAAAATTTTGTGAAATGTTTTTGTACCCCTAGACCTATCGAACAAACACCTACAAAATTACCGGTAAATATACAATCTAACAATGAAATAAAGCACAATGTAGCATGTTACCGGTGTATATTTATTAACCATAAGGTTGTTCACAACAAAACCAATTCTTTCGGAACCAACAAGCAGCTATTTATTACGTCACAGTAACTCTTTCTTATGACAAAAAATCATTCAGAAATGCAGATGTTAAAAAAGGCTTCGGAAAATGTTTGATTATTTCAAATAACGTTGAAAATAAATTTTTAGTAAATAGTTTAAAAATAACCATTATTCTGACGCCTCATCTCGTTCCCTCTTCTTTGGTGCTTCGTGCCCCCAAGGGGTACAGGTACCCCCGGTTAAGAACCCCTGACCTAAGTGAATTTTTCATCGATTTTATTAAAATGGGCGCAGAAAGTCACTAAGTCAGGTTCAAAGGGCACAAAACATCACCCTACCTGGTGATAGATCATCAGAAAAGTAGCTATCCATCAAAATTAAAGCCTATGAGACAGCAGTTCTTCGCGCGGTCACGACATTCCAACTGTACGGCTTGCACAAGGACCTAAAGAGAAATGGAAGACCCAGAAGCACTAACATTTGAGACGACCCTCAGATAAAATTAAAATTGATAACCACAAGATTGCCAATAAGTTCTGGGAGACTTTCAAAAGAATTCGGCCTAACATCTTAAATGCTTGCAAAAAATCACGACTGACACCGGCCATGTGGACCAAGTGCCTGGCCTGCGCCAAAAACCAATTATTGATTCTAACCCAGTTGGGTAATGTCATGATCTCTGATGAGTACACCTTTCAGTAATTCGTAGTGAGGAAAAAATACGTCGCTAGACCACCAGGAAAGCACTACAACGAGATATATACAATTCCTACAATCAAATGCCTTCAAGGCAGGTGATTTAAGGCGCGATTTCAAGAAATGCTATCGCTGGACTCTATTTTTGGCTTGTGGAACGACAAAGAACAGATCTCGATACCTTGAACTGTTGCCAGATCAGCTGAAACTGCTCATGCATATCTACAGATGCACGATCTTTATACAGGACGGTGCCCCTTGCCACCGATCAAAAGTTGTGACGAATTTTTTCGCAAGAAGATGGGTCAAGGTGTTGGAATAGTCACGGAACAGCCTTTACCTCAATCCCAGTCCACTCAACCCCAATCCAGAATTTGTAGATGCAAATGAAGAATAAATATACAGAAAACAACCTATCAAGTGCTAAAGATCGGATAAGATTGATAAAAGAAGCACGGGTGAAGGCGTTGTCCAAAAAGTGCAGCAAGAATCAGATCCTCAGTAGGCCAAGGCGTCTGAAGAAAGTGATCAAGAACTGTGGAGGACATACAAAGCATTGAATTTTGATAAAACATGGACTATTGTCTGTGGACTTCAAATAAACTTTAGCAATGTGGATTCCGTATAAAAACCTCATTTCTCATGAAATTAAATTATTTGATGCAACATGGATGTGCTATTTATTGAATAAAGGGAAAAATTGGGGTGAGTTTTCGGTAGCACTTTACGTCTGTGCTGTTTTCCAAGCTGGTCAGCCAATATTGATGAGGAGTATACTGATGAGAGCCTCCTTTCCGTACAATCAATGCAATGCAAATATAGGCTACATAATAGTAGGGCTACTTGGTATGACAACGCCAATAGGAGACCCAAATTATTCTGACCCTCGGTCCCACAAAGATCTCAACCCGACACTATGCCTCAAAAAACCTGCCTTAGTTCTCTTCTGTTCTTATTTTAGCCTACACAAACGATTAATCGCTGGCGTCTACTTTTGAAACAAATTTATTTGTCGGTGATACCTTTTTAATTCTAACAGACAAAACACTACGTCTCTTAAGCTAATGCTCCTCCAGAGGTAACTTTGAATTCTCACTGGCAGTGATAATTTCCTCAGTGGCAATTTAATTTTGCAAAAAGTACCGCTGGCGGAGCAGACTGGGAAAATGCTGCTCCGCAAATGGTTCTTTCAAATTGTCGCTCCAAAATTTTTTGTCTAGAATGTCATTTTGAAATTATCACTGGAGTAGACGCTTAAATTTCATCAAACGAGATTACTCGCATCAATTACAAATTGTTCAGCAAGCTTCTGCTACTTATATTAATCTCCCTACAGGATGAAAAATGACAGTTTGAGTAGTGAGTAAGAGTACCTAGCGGTTATAGCTTTTATACATAATTAAAGGAAGAGCAGACACATAATGTGGGTGTGCAAAGCATTTGTGAATAGAAGATTACGAACTGATCTTATATGACGCAAACTACACTATTTTACTGTGTTGTTATCACGATAGAAGTAACTAGTTACCACAGCGAGGAACAACATTCAGTCGTCAGCAGGATCAAGCGGTTCGCTATTTCTGTCTGTTTTCACGTCATTGAGAAAATTAAGCGTTTTTTGTAGGTTGTTCTCAAGTAACAATTTTAGTAATCATTTCAGTCGGGATTTATCAAAACTTTTTAATAAAGCTAAAGCTTCCACCAGTGATAATTTCCTAAGTGGCAATTTGCGTGTGTGTTTGCAAAAATCACCACCGGTGGAGCAAGCTTTTCGACAGGCGGAAAAAATTGACGATTTGAATTTAGGGGATTTTCTATCGGCAATACATTTGATTTAGAATATTTGGGCCAATATATGGATTGTAACGATAAATACGCTGAGAAATAAATAGGTCATATCCGAACGCTGTAAGAACTTCTCTGTTGATAGTCTTTTGTTTCCGTGGTTCCCAACAGGTTTATGAGGCATGACAATCAAAGTTTCCAAAAACCTAGCTACCAGTTACGAAAGGTGCGTACCGATGGTGGCTCCTTCCCAAATCGTTCAAGGAACCGTCTTCTAGCTTCTTCGCAATTGAATTTGATGACAAAAGATACAATTGTGACTATTTAGCAGTTAGTGAAATCGCGATACTCTATCTTCGTCGACGTCATTGAAATGAAATGAATCATTTCAACATATTCGAGCCTTGATTAACTTTATCGAAAGTTTAAATTTTTTAAACATGTCATACATAGATATCTAAGAGACAATAAACCGTGAAATGAACTTATATCTCTGGTTTAAAGCTTTTGCATCAACAACAAAGCAATCGTAATGTCATAAAATTAGAAAAATAGTGACGAATGCTAAGAGTTTTTGCATTATTTGTGTTTACAAAAAACGGCGGGAAGATCGCAATCACCCTGTACACAAAAATAAGATCAAGCTACGGGTTTGATTACAACACAAGTTATGCTTGAATACCATATGCTGTACACCAAAACAAGATCAGGTTACCGGTTCGATTACAATACAAGTTTTACAATTGAGCTTACCGGATTATGACGGAACCGATCCAAATATATATATATATTTAGAACATTCAGTGTACTTGTAATCCAAAACAGCAGTGTCAATCTCCAACAATTGTCTTACACAAATCTTCCAACAGTTATTTCACACAAATATTTCGACCGTTCTCCCAGTTGTGAATTTTTGATTATTCTGGTTCAGAAACATTTTTGACTTGGTCTTCGAAACAAGCACACGTAAATTTAGGAAAGCTCTGGGCAAAAAGCTCAAATTGTTATTACTAGCAGCACAACATGATGAATTGAGTGTCAAACTTGTAACGAAAGACTGCGAGTGAAAAACTCAGAACATTGCATATAAAATTTAAACTGGTAAATTCAACATAGATCATACTATTGCAAAAATTTGTATTACTCTAAACATTTTTTTGGATTTACAACTTGGTCCGAACTTACCGCAGGCACATTGGTTATTGCCTTAACTTTAATTTTTTCTGCTGCATCTGTTTAACAATACCTCCCAGCCATGAATGGCAACCCTGGTAGCCTTTCCAAAGTTTTATCCATTTTTGCTCATGCTAGTTTGTGCTATAAGTTGCATCGCTTTTCTCACACAAACTAGTGTATTTCCTGACTTCCTCCGCTGATTTTTGTTTAGCTCCAAAACACAGTGATTTGCTTTGCCCACGACAAAACGTTTTGAAAAATAGCAATTTATTGAGCTTTCATATCATTGTAAACTAACACATTAAACTTACTTTACCCTAGAATGATATTGCTGGGTCTCACAGACCAATGACTAATTAACATTATTTGTTTTTACATTATTATGGTGATTGTACCAGCATAGGTCTCTCAGTAGCTTCATCTTACTCTAAATTACTACTATGCGAAGATTTATCACTCTGAGCTCCAGTTGCATGTTGTAAGTTTGTGTTGCAATGTATCTAAGATTTGTGAGTTAAGTCTGCAAAGGTTAAGTCAGGTGAGGTTGAGAGACCGTTCCTTTTACTCTCCTAATTGTCCTTTGAGCACAAAAAGCGCTTCAACCGCATTATAACGATTCATGTGTTTAGTTCGCTGTGAATCATGTGTGAAAATTCAAGGCAACTGTTTTTTCGTATTTTTCTTATTCACTTCTTGGTCGTTAAATGTACATTAACGTTTTTTTTCTTGTTTGCTTGAGGTGTTTAAACACAATGAATATGGTTCAAGTTTCATGTTTTTAATCATTTTCATTACATTGAGATCAGACAAATTTTATACGTGTCAACCATACTGGGCCTGACAGAACTGTGGCTACGATAATTGTGGTAAAAACTCAACGTTACCGTTTTCGGATCAAGATGTCTGCCGGGGATCTGCGCTATTTCTGTTTTTTCGCGTCATAAACAAATTTAGCATTTTTGCAGGTTGGTCTCGAGTAACAATTTCAGTGTTAGTTTATCTAAACTTTTTGATAAACTGTCACTGAAATCATCACCAGAATTATCAAACAAATCTACAACTAGACATCATCATCGCCTGCTCCAACACTTGAAATGATCACTTGATGACAATCTTTACTAATTTACAATTTTCAATGAGAATTTTAGCATTTCCGAAGATAATTTAAAAATTGTTACGATTAAAATAATCACCGATCTGCTCCATCAGTATGAATTTAAAAATTATCATTGAGTTTTAGGAATAATTGTGTTGAAAACTTTAAAATAACACTAGTGGAGAAGTGGAGCCCTTAGCTTTAATAATCAAGTAAATGCTGATTTGCTTGTGTCTCATGTTTACCATTGGCTAAAGGCGAATAAACTTGCGCATAAGTTAAAAAATTCAATTTTCAATTGGAAAATAAAAATAATCACTACCAAAAACAATTCAATTCAATTCCAAAATTTCCATCAATATAATCATTATTAAAAAATAAAACAGTTATATATTTCCGGTTAATATTAATCAAACTTTTAATTGTTCAGATGATGTTAACTACATGTAATTGTGCTGTGCTTTCATAGAGCTAGATATTAATAACATACTTTGCGCCATTACTTTTAGTAACAGATGTGCCTTAGCTGATGAGTTGGGTAAAACTCTATACTTTTTGAAACCAAATGATACGTATACACTTCAATACTGCGAAAATTCTTGCATCAATATTATTATCACAATTTACCCAAATATTTTCAATTAATATTAACAAAAGTTATTTCCCCTTCAACTGGGACACCATAAGACAAGATAAAACTTCCGAGTATTTCTTACTGCTACTTCACAAAAGTAATCGGTTAAACTACAGACAACAAATATAAAAACTTTTTTTCTGCACCAATCAACAGCCGCTTCAACGTGGTAGTGCGGTCCCCGACCCCGTTTGGATTAGATTGAAATAGCTATTGGCCTTCCCGAGGGTTCCAGTTACCCAGGGCATTCCCCTTTTACAAACCATTTTTTCGCCGTGCTGCCCTCAGAACAACAGCAGAAGGCAAGCTAAGAAGTCTTGTTACATTTTCGTTTATCCATGTGTGCTTTGTTATTTGTGCCTTTTAAAATTTGGTTATTATGCGTATTTCTTATATATTTATTGAGAAAAATATTCCTACGTTCGTATATTTGGGGGAAAGAATGTAAAATATTGTTCACGCGTTTTATTGTGCTGTTGCGTGTTAGTTTCGAAGCCTTGGCCTCTTGCTTCGTTCTATGATTGATAGCAAGTGAATTAGTTTATTCGACACCTATCACGCCTGCTTGAGCTTCAGGCCGCCTCCAGACCACTGCGATTATATTTGTTTATTGGTTTTGTGTCACTTGTTGCTTTCAGTTGCCAGCGAGCGGACAGCAGTTTTCACCCTTGGTTATTAGAAGATTTACTCTTTGCACTTGACAGAATCTAGAGGAAATAGCGTCGTTTGTACTGCTTGGGTCAAGTTTTTTAGAAGCTTATATATTTAGGTAAATATTTGTATGAGTATCGTTCTGTTGTAGGTAAGTTAGCACCTTTCACGATTATTCATGCTTTGTCTTCTGCGTTGACAGAAACCATTTTCGGGTAAGCTCTGTGTCGCTAGTGTGGCTGTCGCTTTTGTTTGGAAATAAAGGAATTGTCTAGACGCGTACAACTGACAGCACAGGGACAAAAGAAGGGAGGCTAACTTGAGATGCGTTGGCTGAAAGCTTCGACTAGGCCTGTGATAGTTTCAGCACTTGGCCCTCGCTGAGTTAAAGGGTCTGTTAAAGCAGAGTAAACAACCCTTTCACTATTGGAGACCGCATTGCCAATTTATTCTAATTTACGGCCGCCAATGCATCCAATCAACAATTTTTCACTTCATGTGAAAGTGAAGACTTTTCCTCTTCCAGGGTTGCCACTTCTGGTCTGAGCTAAAATATTTAAGGTTCACTTCAAAATATGGCTAGAAATAGCTAGATTTATCAAAAAATAAGCTAGGACAGCGATCTGCAGACTTTTTCCACGGATGGCCAAATTGCTGACATTTCAAAGCCCCGTGAGCCAAAAGTAAGGAAATGCAGCTATGAAGAAACGGTCAGTAACGTAGGAGCCCTAGATGTGCTGCCCAAATAGGTGATCTCCAAAAAAAAGATCATCACCTGTCCCACTGTCACCAATTATGCTACTCGCTATCAATTTCTGTGGATGCAAGCGGCTACTAAAGCTCGCTCAAACACGTACAGTACTTGATCACGTTTCAAATATAGTATGATCGGTCGGCATTGTTTCCAAATTTAAAATTTTACCTTTCGCCTTTGCAACGAGGGTATTGGCTAGAAACTATTTAGGATATCAACAAACTATTCAGTTTTATAGCCATTATCTAGAATACCAAATTTGCTATCTAGTTCGAACAAAAAACATCTAGATCTAGCTATAAAATAGCTAGAATGGTAACAATGTTCTCTTCTTGTACATCAAATTTTGAACGTAAAATTTTTGATCTGAATTTAGCTTCTGTTTGAATTGAATTTTTTTCTCTTCATACAAGAGTTAAGCTCTATTTTGAAGAGGGATCAACGCTAATTATGTGTGCACGGCAGTAGTTTGTGCATTCCTGTGTTACAGAAAGTGAAGTAAAATTAAATTTTGAATTTGACGTTTCCTGCCGTGATATTTCAAAACCTAACAACTACATTTCAGATATCATGAACAACCATGATTTTCTTTGTATTTCTGAAGTTGCTGATCAGCAAACGCAAAAAACAATCATTGTTCGTACTGTAAACAGGTTTAAGGCAAAGCTGAAAAAGTAGGTTTAGTTTTTTCCTTGTTGAACGATAAAAATAGACAACTCAGTCAATATTATCAAAGACATAATTTTTGTAGTCATTAGGTTTTGCCATATTATGACACTTTTATTTAGTTCGTTTTTATAAAATTACAGCTGCTAAAATGATCGAGAAGAAAAAAATATTAAAATCAGTGATTTCTATAATAGGGAGTTACTGCCCACCAAGGTGGCGGTGACATCAGAGTGGGCAACAGGTGGACGTTGAGAGAAAACAATTACCTCACTAAAGAACGCCAAAGCAATGTTTGTAATGATTGTATAAAAAATATTTGAACCCCAAATGCAAGTCAGCGGTTTGTAGGCTGGTTAGATTTAGTTTCTGTTTTTTCTGTGTTAGAATAGGCTAATTAAAAATTACTAATTACGCTGGGGAAAACAACTACATTTGAAGAAGGAAAATGTAAATTAACTCACTTAATAAAAGGAAGGAGAAACCGAAAATAAGGATTATGAAGATAGCGAAGGATGATTTGAAGGTGGTGGAATTGATAGTAGTGGATGTAACGCACCGAGAAAGATTGAAAAGAATCATCTTCTGTTGCGACCACTGAAAGGGAAGAGCCGAAAGAAGAAAAAAAAGCATAAGCAAGTTGTTTTTCAATTAGATTTTCGTTAATCTATGCTTAATTAGGCGAAAAGGTTGATTAAAGAAGAGAGCTGACAGGGCTGAAGCACGGGATCCTGCAAAATTTGTATTCGTGTTGCGATGCAAATTGCAAGAAGCACAGTATTTGAAGTTATAAAAAAAAAGGAAAACTTAACGCAAATTAAATCTTGCTACAAGCAATATGTTCTCAATAAATCTGTTCTTAATGCTGACAATACGAGGGCTCTGAGACGGTAAATGGTAGTGGCATAAGATGGTAAGTAAGTAAGTATTTATTTGTTCGCCTCTACGCAAAAAACACATGTTTTTAAATTTAATCGTAAAAATGGCCTGCTGGTAGTTAACGTTCGCGATTAGGAAAAACGTAGTCACTGATATATTAGCTTACAAGAGTAGTAGTTATTGTGTCAAAAACAATGCAGGCGGTTCTATTCTTGCGAGATAATTCAAAGTTTCGTTCTCATTAACCAACTACTGCTGCATCTGCCGAATTAAAAAAGCATGTGAGGCCATACCCAAAAAATTAGCTTCATTTTTTCCTCACTAATTTCAACTGGTAGGTTTATTGCGCTGAAATAGGCTTTGCAACTGAACAACCCAGGGTCTCAGCTGCTCTTAATCTGTCCCTGCAACTAGGTCTATGCCAGCAGTTGTCATACGGTAAGTCATGGCTCATTTGTGGGCCACGGCACATATTTTATTTACGCTCCTACTGTGGGATCTGTTTGTAATTTGCGAATTGAAAACACCAGCATAATATTGCCTGCTTATTTTTCTAATAAGCTGAATCAGTGCGAAACGAAATAGCTGCAATGTAGTTTAAGTTTGCGTAAAACATTATTTGTTAAACCAGTCGTCAACGTTTTTTCTGTGTTCCCCTTACAAACCTCAGGATTAGTTGTCTCCACCCTATTGGAAATTCCAAGACAGGGGTCATCTTTGTTGAAGATCAATGTTTTCGACCTCTCAATCAAAGCACATGCGTTTCAAATTATGAAGGCAGATGCGTTCGAACGTGGGAAACTTTCTTCAGAGATCGAAAATTTTGGAAAGTCAGTTGCCAAGTTTGCATTCAGTAGATCATTTATTTTTATTTTTTTAGGGCTCATATACAAACCCATAGCCGACTGAACGCTTGAGTGTTTTATGTAAATTGCGCAACAAAATTTTTCCTTTCTACATTCTTACTTTCCTCTCCAATTTCTTTCTGGAGCAATTTTCTACCCTTAAAAATTATTACTACCTTCGAAAGCCAAGTAGATCTCAGTTGTTAGCCACAGTGTATAGCTATATTGACTGTTTTCTAACCAGGACCCGATGTCAATCCTTGATATTAAGATTTTTAGGGGCAACTAAACATTAAGATTGTTGTTGAGCAATAAAATACAATTGTTTAAATGTTTTGTTAAGAGGGGCGTTTGCTAATAATCAACTAGTTAATGAGGCTGCTTGAGAAAAAATTTAGGAAACACTGGTTTCAATCGTAGTATTTTTCAAACCACGTGGTGGGCTGCATAAAAGTCTTTTGCCAGCCGCATGCGGCTTGCAGGCCAAGTGTTTTACAGGTCTAAAGTGTACTGAATATGAAGCAGGAAAATTGGCAACAATATTGTAGGTGCATTGCTGTTTTCAGCTTCTGGAAACCGGAAACAAAACGTCAAAGTTGTTGTTGCGCAGAAATGTTAGAATCAAAAGGCAGCTTCAACTTGCGGAAATCTCGTTTTTCAAAGAAAAAGCAACCTTGACAGAAATTGGAATCGGACTTTGGCGCAATTAATCCTGGTGTATAAAGTATAGGCCAGCACTCTGTGGCACAGTTGCACAAGAATTGAAACTACCCATTTGATTTCTGTAAAAAAGCAGACACTTTGGACTCAAGTTCAGTGGAAAATCACAAAAACAATACGCCCATAAAACTAAACTTCAATTTCAGGAGTTTCACAGTAACCATTTGCCCTGCTGCGCTAGTTTGACTTCTGTTTTAAACCTGCGACTGAACAATTGTATGTTCAAATCAATATCATTGGCATTAGGTTAAATCTTAGCATTGAAGGGTTGCCTGACCTATTGTTGGAATTTATTTTGCCATATTCATTCCTATTTCAAATTTTTTTGTGTAGAAATGGCATCATAACCGGTGAAATGTTTGAATAAAATTTAGTTGGTCAAAATATACTGTAAACTTTGTAATCTCAATTGAAGTAGAAACGTCGCTGAAATTGCTGGGGAGAAAACTTTATTGAGGCTGTTTTTAAATCAGCTCATTGATCATGATAGGACAGGGATAGAGAGCCACAAAAATTGTCTTGGCTTTCAGAGAATCAAATTATAAGCTTTGAGCGACGATTTTGCTAATAGTGAAGAAAGAAGTCGTTTTGCTCAATTTTATGGCCTGAGCAGATTTTTGTTGATTGACAAATTGAAGACCAATAATTTGGAGAAAACTTTTTCAAAAGCACTGCACCTTAGCGAACAAAATTACTGTATTTCAAAAAGCGACTTCTCGTAGAATGTAGATCATCTTTAGAGGTTTAAATTAGCCTGGCGTATTGATGAAAATCACCACTCATTATTAAGTTTTGCTGCCAGTGCTTAGTAGCTGCAAATTTTTTGGTTGTTATTCAACAATCAAGTAACGATGCTATGACAGCAACCTGTTTCAGCTTACAATGTTGGCAATAAGCTTTGTTTTGAATGTCAATAATCCCCCAATGAAGAACTCTTTTGATTCAAGAATTCAAGGCGTGAATGTTATTGGCTTGTGATGTTCTATCTGCAACTGGTTTTGGAAGTTAAGTCCTGAGCAAGATAGATTATTTTGCTAACTGGTCAAAAATTTTCGTTTCGAGCTTGCAATTCCGGAAATAGTTTATCGAGCCAAAATCTACGTAATGCTAAATTATATCTTGATTTCTGGATCTTGAAGATAGACAACTTTATTAAATTTAAACGGTAGTCGGCACAATGAGCTATAGACAACGATCGTTGGCCATCTTGTTCGCTGATTTGTCGAAGGTCCTCAACTTAGTGTAATTGTTGCCGGTTGTTCTTTCAGACCTGATTAATAGCCATTTGACTGCGAGCTGCAAATCTTACAAGATAAATGTCACAAAGCAGTTTTGCCTGTAACCCAATGACTCTATTTATATACATTAAAATCTAGACGAATTCATTGTCAAGAGAGACCGATTTCGACGTAGTTTGTTAACTTTAAGATGGTGCGTAAGAAAAAGGGTTGGCGGCGTAACTTTTTTATTGGCGATAGCTCAATTAATTCTAACCACATCTTAAAACGTAGCATTTCTTGTAGTGATAAATAGGTGAAAGACTTGTAAACACCAAGTATATTAAGAACCATGCTGAAAGAAAGAAACACTGAGAAAGCTTTGTTTCTTGAGCAAACTGCAGACAGTCAATGCGCTTGGTGACTGACAAAAAGCTAGATTTCTTTCATAAACTTAAATGGAAGTAATTCCACCGCCATCGTACACCTTAGTAAACGTAACAACGACTCATGATTTTGATATTATTCTGAAAGATTTTTCTAGCTTGTAGCTTTTTAAAAAACTGAGCTCAACAAGCCTGGTGCGGTCAGAAATTAGTTCTAGCGTGCAGCATTGATATCAATGCAGAAAATACTGCTGCTTTAGTAGGCCAAATATAAACCAGACAAAATTGAAAAACTCTTCTGATAGTGCTGCGCCCCTGCCGGACTATTTTATAAGCCTCTGCAATCTCACGATTAAGAACAAAGTGTTGGGAGAAAGGTGTTAGCAAAAAGCTTTTAGTTTTATTTCGCAAAAGTTCCAATTGCTCGCACTTAACTAAAAATTATTGTGGTATTTCTTTAAAATGTTGTCTCTAATAAAATTAAAATGAGGAATAAACAGTACGCACTATAACTCCCCTTACCTTCATTGAAATGCAATTTCTGACTTTTTTGCTGAGTGTTTGGCAGCTATGAAATTATATGATTTTCACAATTCACATTAATTTTTTGCAGTGTAAAGTCACAATTGCAGAGACAAAGTAATTGCACAGCTTGCTGATTCTTAAATCACAATTGACGTTAAGATCTATTTATGCCCTACATGACCTATTACTGTACAGATTGACGTCTGCGACGAGTTTTGTAGACGTGAATGCGCATTTGCAAAGAGAATAACGCCACCTGACCCAAATTATACGTTGAGCCTTACTTTGTCATCGCATTTTTTTGCTTTTCCAAGTTCTTAACCATGACAAAGCTAGTATAAAAGTAAGGTTGTCCGAACTGAATTCCATAAAGTGATGCTTAATGAAATTCAGTTAGAGCAACCCTAACTTTTATGTCTATATACTAGCTTGGTCGCAGTTAAAAACTTGGATAAGCAAAAAAATTGCCAGTTTACAGCTTTAAACTACTGTATAATTTTATAAATAAAATAAGCGTAGCCGTTATGCAACCTATACATTTCCCGTTCGTATAAGTTTAGGTGCTGTTTGCAAGCTTTTGCTCTGACTGAACCGTAGCTTTGAGTAGACTATCCACCCCCACAACCAATATGCCGAGTATAGATTAAGAAAAACCGCTGGGTAGCTTTCCCAACGGCACAGAAAACAATCATGAAAGCTTCTTCTCCACAATGTCCTTTGGTGCTTAAGAATCTTATTGAACATCACGACAAATGAAAACCACAAAACATGTAAAGAAATTACCAAAATCGAAAAATAGTTTAATGTTGCCATGAGGGATCGTTTTACACAAAAACAAAACGCTTAGGTTTGGGCTTTCTCGTGCAGGCTTTTATCAGATTTAATTAAGAATTAAGCAAATTCATGACGCCTAAACTAAAATCTGGCAATTCGGACTGCTTTGGTCCCCTTGAGGACATGAAAGACTTAAGTGTTTTCTTTTTATTTTCTTCATCGTGATGTTTAATGAAATTCTAATTTACCTTGGTGTTTGGCTATTTTTATATTAAAAGAAAATGAATTCAACTTTTGAAATGAAATCCATAGATCTTCGAAGATACGATGCCATGAATACAAACATTCGTAAGATTACAGTTAGTTTTTACAGGGTAAAAATTTAACGGACTTTAAAGCAGTTTTTTCAGTTTGGTGGTCATTGAGTCCATTACACTCCTCTAAGCGAGGTTAGGGTCTGCAATTTGTGGGATGTCCTATAACCTTTTGATGCTAGCTAGTATTTTAAAACAAAATTGATCGCACAACTTTTGGCGTTTTTCATCTGCCACATCTTTTTAGCGCCTGTACGAGTTGTAATCATGGCTAAGCCAAGAATATTTAAAAAGCAGTTTGTTTGACGTAGCGGGTCTGAACATATTTTAATCACGACAAAGTAAATTTGTTTTTCATTTCCTTTCCTCATTATCCATATTCCTGTGCATTTTTCATTTTGAACTCTTTAGCATAACTTGACAAAGAAATTTAGCCCAGGTCTACAAAATGTAAAACGGACGATTTAACTATTACTGTCACTATTCCGCGCCATTAGTGACAAGTCAAGTTCGTAAACTGACTGAAGAAACGTCTGATATTATTTTGAATAAAATAAAACCTGAGTGTGCTAGACAAACAGCGACTGACAAGACACTACCTGGAAATTTATATTTCAATCGCTTGATATTACAACCAATCTATTTATTGCTCAGTAAAAACAGTCTAATGGAGAAAATTGTCTCAAAGTGTCTTTTCAAAAGCAGGACAACTTAGCTGTCACCAAGTTTGAACGCATGATTATTATTCATCATGCTGACCTAAAAAGAGACACTCGACTACACTGCCTACTGCTGCAGAAAGTTCAAGCATTGGACCGCAGTTAAAGTTAAAGTTGGATTCAATTTTTCGTTGGGACATGTGTGAAATGGAACTACAGAAATAAGCTTTGTATTCATAACGGCCACTTTTTGAAGATCGCAGTGCCAAAGTGAAACGAAGAACAATAATATGAACTACCGACTGGCGCAGTTAGCAATATTAGCATTGGTAGGGTCAGCGATTTACCTTCTATCACTGGTTTCCAACTTCTATGAACTCCGATGCATTAATTCCATCGATAAAATCAAACTACGCACTCCTGAAACAGGATATGAAGCCAAAAGTAGGCACAAAAAATTCTTCTGCGTAAGTTGACCAACAAAAAACAGTGGCCATCAAGTCAATAATAGAGACAAAATATTCTCAACGCCGATTATTTAAAAAAATTCTCAAGGATGCAAACTTGCAACGCCCTTGCTTTCTCCATGCAACGCACTAGTGCCTCGGAACGCCCCAGTTGAGAACCTCTGCCTAATATGGATTACAGCTGATTGGTGATGT
The DNA here is from genome assembly GCA_963675345.1 of Trididemnum clinides. Lineage (NCBI taxonomy): Eukaryota > Metazoa > Chordata > Ascidiacea > Aplousobranchia > Didemnidae > Trididemnum > Trididemnum clinides. Next base: position 36,377,753 of record OY776292.1, on the reverse strand, counting down.
TCCTTTTTAGTTGGAAACGACGCATATAAATCATAAGCAGACTTGCTTGTCTGAGACTATACACGCAGGATGTCTCAAAACACTAAAATGATACTGGCTATCCTTTACATATTAATTGAAGAAAAATAATTTGTGCATTATAAATTATTCACAGCTTCCCTGCTTGGCGCTTAATGCAATAGAGGTAGTGTAAAGAGCAGCCGACAAGCTTGCTTGTGGTGTTCTGAGGCAGGGTACTTAACGGGATGCTCCCATCTGTATGTGGCAGACGGGTGGCGGGGCCAAGCAGTCTACCCGTCGTCGTGGTCCAGTCTAACTGAAAACTCGCGAACAGAGCATGAGTGCTCACGTAGTGTATTGCACATCTTCCTGCATAATGCTCACAACAAATAGCTCAAATTTGTGTATTCACGCTTGTTGTAAATCGGATCTATTGTTTGCAGTTACTGCCTTTGCGTGGCGCAATGGACTGATGACTCAATCACCGACATAGCTATCTCGACAGGGTAGAGCTAAAAGCGCCCGCCTCAAATGCAAAAGATTTGTATTTTAAATCTCAATCGAGACGAGCTAAAACGGCATTCACAAATATTTTGATCGGCGCTTATTACAAAAAAATGTCGTGTAGAAAATATTGGCAAATTCACTTTTTTCGTTCTCAGGACTGCACTTAATGAGGTCCCCCACCTTCATTAGAAAGGCAAGTGGTGGGGCATGCAGTATGTTATACCAAACTTATAATTACGTGATTGATGAGCGAAGCCGTTGAAAGTCTGCGGGTTGTGCGTTCAGAGCGATCAGTTGCAATCGGCTTGGTTGAACGGAACTGGTGTAGCAGCCAGATGTTTCTATGATTGCTGATATAAAGATCCTAAGTTGCTTCACAAACTCCCAGTCTCTCCGCTCCTATCGTCACTGCTGTGTGAATAAATTATTGAAGCTGATTTAATTTTGTTCCAAAGCAAAGTGAGAGCGGACCTCAGAAATTGATCGCAAGTATTTTCTTGGGGAAATTTTCAAGGTCTGGTGAAAAAATTATCAAAGATAAGGCTCATGAGAACTTGAATGCAGATGAAGCAACACGTGTCCAATCTCGTTTCTGAGCAACCAGTACTGGCAGCTTAGCGTATGTCAAGCAAGAACTCTTCAGCTCTAAGAAGATTGCCTTAGAGTGTTTTCTCAGGCGAAACAAAGCGAAAGCCACACCGGCATTGAATATTTAGTAGGAATGCAGGACAGAGCCAACTGAGCATGCCGACTCGGATCTAGTCGCTGCAGCTCTCAACGTTAATGATGTTTTCGTAAAATGAGTTTATGTTGCCGGTTTAGAGTCGGTTGCTAGAACAGCGATTTGCAATCAGGTTTACGTTTACTTTCCTGTGCTGAGTATCAACTAGTCAGTGTAAGATTACGAGTTTAAATGAAAAAAGTGTGACATAGTAAGTGCAAAAAGCAAAATAAAATAGATTTCAATCATGCCGTTTTCGTTAATCGATTTTTAAAGAATATTTTTTAGAAATAAAGTCTAAAATGTTTAAGGTGTGGCTGTTGTGTTCCATTGTCACTTGGAGCGCTGTGAAGGCCCAAGGTAAGTTGTGCTGTATTTGCTATATCATTTCTTCTTTTGCAAACTCGCAGGAATACGAAAGTGGCCTCAAAGCACCAATTGCCCAGACCATCTACATCGTCTTTCTAAGGGCAAAACGACATAGATAAAGTTAGGTTTGAACTCACAATCATTTGATTGAAATAAAAACTGCTTTGAGCTCAAAAATAGAGGGCTTGGGGTGGAATGACTTTTCTCGAATCAAGCAAGCCCATTGGTTAGATTTAAAGGTTGTGGACTCGCGGTATTAGGTAAATATTGCCGTCGCTTGGATTCCATTTATACACTTTAATTTATGCTGGCGTATTATTGTTTGTCTTATGTTGTTAAATGTAGACTCACTGCATCTTGAAAGGTATAAACGCAAAAAATACTCCACCAAATGATTTCATCGGCCGCAAAAAGTTGTCATCGCATGAACATCCTACGGCGCTCAAAGTCGAGCAACCTTATATTTTGCTCTTTTGTTGTTGTGTAGTTACACTGTTGTGAAAATTGTTACAAAACAGTCATTAGGAACCCACAATAAACATGACACAATTGAATAATAACAATGCATCGACAACAAAGCTCCTCGTTAAGTGTTCTATTATTTGACAAAGAAAAGGCCCAGCAATTTAAAAAATTCAGCAAAGGTAACATTTTATTGTTTCGGCAAGAAAATAAATAACTAAAACGTGTTTCAAAATTTCTCCGAAATGCTTAGTTTAAACTTCATATTCAGTGATTATTGTTGCCTATTGACTAAATATACGGCGAGAGGGTGTGAGACCATTCCCAATATGTTGAACTTAGCACAGTGGTCAGTTGTGATGATGTGATCACAAGCAAAAAATATTACACATTCAGCCACCATCATTTCCTGGCTATTCACCTATGCCTAACCAGAGCAATATACGAGGTGTGTCCGAAAAGTAACGAGACTGGTGTTATAAAAACTTTATCGAAAAATATTGAAATATACCAAAGTCAAATTCCTTCAAAGTAATTCCTTTCCACTTTGAAACACTTGTGCATTCGCTTTTTGCAGGATTCAATACCTCTTTGAAAGGCATTTTTTGAGATCTTCTTTGAGCTCCGTCGTCGAGGCCATTTCGATGGAATCGATGCCAGAAAAATGGCTTCCCTTCAAAATAGATTTGATCTTGGGGAAGAGGAAAAAGTCACAGGGGGCCAGATCGGGGGAATATAGGGGGGTGTTCCAAGGTTGCAATGTTCCTTTCTGTGAGAAACTGACCAATACTCAGGGCTGTGTGAGCAGGAGCGTTATCGTGATGGAGCGTCCATTCGTGGGCTCCCCAAAAGCTTCGTCTCTTGTCACGCACTGATCTCATAAGACTCCGAAGAATGTCTTTATAGACATCGTTTATTTCGAATTCCTACCCCAAGGTCAAACAGTAAACCAAACCGTCTATAAAGACATTCTTCGGCGCCTCGTGTGAACAGTGCGTGACAAGAGACGAAGCTTTTGGGGAGCCCACGAATGGACGCTCCATCACGATAACGCTCCTGCTCACACAGCCCTGAGTATTGGTCAGTTTCTCACAGAAAGGAACATTGCAACCTTGGAACACCCCCCTATATTCCCCCGATCTGGCCCCCTGTGACTTTTTCCTCTTCCCCAAGATCAAATCAGTTGTGAAGAAAACCCATTTTTCTGACATCGATTCCATCAAAATGGCCTCGACGACGGAGCTCAAAGAAGATCTCAAAAAATGCCTTCCAAAGAGGTATTGAAACCTGCAAAAAGCAAATGCACAAGTGTTTCAAAGTGGAAGGGAATTACTTTGAAGGAATTTGACTTTGGTATATTTCAATATTTTTCGATAAAGTTTTTATAACACCAGTCTCGTTACTTTTCGGACACACCTCGTAAGCAATGTGGCAATGTTAGGCAACATCGCTTGTAGCATCCAAGACATCCACAAAAAGTATCATCTTTAAATCTACCATAATTATAAAAATATCTTTGGCGACCATTTTTTTTTTGGTGTCTGTGGACTCCCCCAGTAGCATTACTGGTATGCACTGCGCAGAAAGCGGCGAAAATGTTTTGTTGATAGGCTTCTATTGAAATAAAAACAACGTCGACCACCGATCGATGGAGAGCAGACATCGCTACCGATGGACGCCCCGCGCAGCGCCTGCGTAATGTTGTGTGATACTTGCCTTCAAGAGAGAAGCTTCTAGCAAGTTCTCCTGCTTGAATAAATGTAGTAGGCCATCCGTAATAGCGAATTTGAAACATAGTATTATATAACTATCCAAGATTGAGGCGCGGCGTTTTCTTTTTGCGTCCTGTTCAATAAGTTGAAGTAAATATTTTATTTTTGACATCGTCATTTTATACTTTGTTGCAAAAGGTGCAATTGGTCATTTAGTAACTTCAATTTTACGTAAAGGCAATCAAGCGCGACGATTCGTTTGTAAGACATCTTGAGAATTGTATGCTAAAAGTAACATAAAGAGGTACGAGCAGTTATTTTAAACTGAATTAAACATATCATTTTTTGACAATAAATGAAGTGAAAGAAAATGGCATTGGAAATAGGATCAAACGCTAGATTATTCTCAGCTTATGCTATTGTACGAAAATAAATAACCTGCTAATTTACTATTTCTGTTTATATGTCAAACCATAGAGACTCTAATGAGGTTATCGGCATCAATACAACTTTGCTGCATTGAAATTACAAAACCCGTAAATTTCGGTTTGGAGAAAAAATAACTTAAAGAACATGATAAACCGGATTAAGATGTAACAAAAGAGAAATGGTTTCTATAGCAACGATTACGTATTTTTATGTTTTCTTGGGCGTCAGAGGCTGACGGCTATTTATTGACTACATTGCTGGAGTTTGAAATTCTGATATTCCTAAAGAAAAGTAAAATAGAAAACTTTGCTCAAAAATGATCACCAACATCAAACGGAACCGTACAACAATCTATTACATCATGTCAATAACACGAGACTGTTCTCTACGTTATTGGGTCTCATCAGGCGGGTGCAAAAAACACTCAACAAAAAAAATGCGAAAAAAGAACAACTTTACCGTAGTGTGCAAAAATATAAAAAAGATGCAATACAAAATATGATAAAGCAATACCGATATCAAGGGGTCTCATTTAAGGACACACACACATGACATGAACTCAAGTCACATCGGTAAGGCCTAATAGGGATGTACGATCATTGTTAAGACTTTGTTATTCACAAAAATTGTAAAATTCCTAGAAAAAGTAAGATAATTAATTGAATTCTGGGAAATACGGTACCTTGATAAAAGTCAACAAAAACTGTTTACTGATAAATGAGCTTCTCTCACTCTTTGCTTTTGCCGTTTTTTCAAGTTGATTGATAATAATTTATCTGTTGTGGTTAATAGTGGTCAAATTACCTCTATAAAGTAAATGAGTAACACTTAGAATTACCTCACGAAAAAAAGTAGCTTGGTAACAGTTTCAGTCACAAATTTCAAAAAGTAATTACTTAAAGTTACAGTTACTGTAAATGCCCAAAATTTTTAACATTTTAATGCAAGAGTGATCTATTTTAAATGCAAAGAAAAACAGCCAAACCGCCAAGTGAAATCGAGGTTTAATTTGCCTAAAAGCGAAAGCTTGATTTTCTAGTGCAATACCGTTCGCTTTCAATATTCAAAAGCTATCTTCATGCTTTCCAAAAGGAAGTGGAAGCCAGCGAATAGAAAACCTTTCAATGGGCACCCCTTTACAATAGCTTTTAATGTTGGTGGCCACTAATATAGATTTTTGAATAGATGCGTCAATCTTCTCAAGCTCTACCGTTCCTGCCTGAGTTTTGTGGTTGATGTTAATTGCAAAAATGTTTGGCTTTTAAAATCGGCCTCAAAATATAGTCCTTAAAAACTGGGACAAATGGTATTTGACCCAATGCTCGCACCACCAGCTACTCACACTGGTTTTTCGTTAGCAGTAGCTCTTCACCGCAGGACAGGCGTAGAACTGCTCCGCTATCGTAGCGCAGTGTTGAGCTGTTGATGCAAGCACGTTGGGAGCAAGCATATGTAAACTGATTAGCCAATGTGTTAATACCACATACGTGTCATTCTCACATCTGCTCGCCATCATGACCAAGACTAAGATATCGATTTTTAATAAGATGAGAGAGACAAACTTCAATCCACTTTGATAGTGGGAGGAGCAAATAACGCCCCACTCCCTGTCGGTCATTGTAGAATTGCTTTAAAGCGACTAAAGATTTCACTTTGATACTTCCTGACTTTAAACACAATTTGCTGTTACTATCTCAAGTTAAACGTTTAAGATTCAAGAATCCAAAATTCTCAATTTGTCTAAGGAGCATAATGAAATTAAATTTTTTGACCAAAAGCGTAAAATATTTTTTCATTATTTAATGACAAATTAAAGAATATTCGTTCTTTTTGCTGTGAAAGCAGAAAACAGAAAGTAATTGTGATGTGTAACTTTTACAGAGTCTTTATTTGATAACTTGATGCAAATTTTATTTCTTCTGCGCAACAGTTACGAAGTCAGGAACTAAAGGAACTAGTGATTAAAAAGGAACTAGTAGCAGAAACTAGTTGCCGGCCACCACTGGGTACGGTGGTAACTGTCCTTGCCAGCAGAGAAAGATCAAAATTCTTGAGAAAAATTTTGTTTTTTCAAGTCGCGGAGGATAACTGAATACCCCAGCTATAGGTTTCATAGTGCCAAAAATAAGCCTATGCAACGCTACCTATCCTATTCTGACGCTTCTTGATAATCTCATGTAGCTATTGATGTGCAATCAAGTGAAACCGCTCTTGATTAACCAGTCACAACATCAAGTATTTTACGCGCGATCTCTGCTACTATTATAGTAGAACAGAGGAGGCAAGGGTCTCAGGCTCTACCGAAATCTTAACGTTTTATGACAACGATGTTAGTTTGTTTGAGACGTAGCACCAAACTAATCATTTTGTTAAGAGCTAGATTTCGGCCCTTCATATTCCCCATGCCTCCTCCATTTTCTACATTTTGAGGAATCACTGCGAAAAAAACAATGATGACGGTGCTCTTGATTGAGGTGTTCGTCTGCTTCAGATCTAGTTGCCACCTTATGGTATCTGGTAGGGTCTGTGATTTAAAATTTTTCCTGACCACAATTTCACTGATATCGCTTTGAAGTGGTGCTACAGTTCTAATTGTGATAAGAGTTGGAATTGATCCCAGCACTTTCTCTATTACATTGTATGTATATTGCAGATAATCTTCGCATACATTATACTTCACCTCGATTGGCTGGAGTGAATGGAGATACGAAAATTGTCATCCACGGACAAGGTGATCGCTTGAATATCAGCAACCAGCCATAAATCATAAGATTTTTTTAGCGAGTGAAAATAAAATTTATTTGCACTGTCTAAAAAAATGAATAAACAAAATGGCTGACAAACATTTTTAAGGTTTCTATTTTGCGCTTAAATCATCACTGTGGTAAAACCTGTGAACGCCTTCAGGTTAAATTGATGATGATTCTGGTATAAAATCGCAAAGCTTTAAAAAAATATTTTCATTAGTTTTTGGTTTTATTTTGCCAGAGGTTAGTTAATCACTAGCTGAATTAGTTTTTACACCACTTAAAAAGCACTCTTTGTTCAAGGTTTTCAAACAGAGTAAATGTTTTTCCTTTTGGGTGGATAAGGTTAGTCCCCTAAATCATAAAAATATATTTTATGAGGACCAAGTGATAAGCTTTGAAATTGTTTTTATATTTGGTCATTTGCATTTTGTATTTGGTTAGGGTTTTCAACAAATTTAAACCTGGATTCTGAGGCTCCTCGTAACCAAGAAGCTTTTTTTGTGTCAAACACAAATGAATATCCCTGCAGAGTTCATGCCGATGAAAGCGACGAAACAAGTGTTGTGTGCTACACAGGGTTAGTTATATGCTTTTGCTACATTGTTGAATTTCTTTTCCTCAACCAGAAAAACATCATTTTGTAGAACAGTTGTGTCCAGGGCTGCTTTGGAAGGGCCACTACTGTTGACACAGCGCCAGTACTGTTGACACAGCGCCTATTTACCACATGGAAAGGGAATTCCCGTCAAAAGTCTTTTCCAAACACATTATAATGAAGTCATCATGAGCTTCAAACGAACGAGCATTGCCACCAAGAATCAGCTCCAACCCACTTCACCACGTGACCCACTAATGCAGTAAAGATGATGTCATTTTGACTGGCGAAGCATTAGCCTGAAAAACGACATCAAAAAAATTTTGTGTGGTTACCACTCACCGGTAGAACAAACCGGTAGAGCGAAGGAAGGCAAAATTTAGTTCTACATATTTTAATGTCCAGTGTTTGCTGTATTGAGCTACGTTGTGGCTTGGCTTGGAATATCACTTTTTAAACATATGTTATCACAGAACGCATTGTCATTTAACAATTTCATAATATTAGCACTAATCTATAACGCTCTTTACCTTAAATTCGGCTGACATGGTTAGCTGCGATGCAAGCGCAGTATTGTTTTTGATATCTGAAGTTGTTATCTGATTTTGTGATCTGGCTTGCATTTTGTGCAATCTCGTATATGCTCAACAATAATAAAGAAAATTGAAAGTAACATGCAATTAGTCGATATTCGGGCTTCACTTTATTATTTATGTCCATTGCCTGTCCGGATTTGCTTTGTCAGTAAATAAAAAAGTAGATCAAAACAACTAGACTTTACGCCACGATCACATCTTTTAAATGAAAAACTATCATAATTACGAAAAAATAGTGCAGAAAACTTTTTGTAACGTGGCGTATATGCATCTCCATAGCTCCCAGTGCATTATTTACCATTGCATATTTAATGTCATTATCACCTATGAGCTTTTTCACCGACAGTTTTTCATGTTATTTAGCCCCATGCCGCACGGTGTTTACCACATTCGGTTGAAGAATGATGGGAGGTGGCTTGACCAGTCGGAATATTGCGGGAGATCCTACGGCAACTGGTGGTGCAGGATTTACGTAAGTCTATTCATCTTTGCTGATCAAAACTGCTAAACGCGTTAACATGCTCCCGCGTTTCGAAGGAAGACGTTATTGGTACGATCGACTATTCAGTGACAAAAATGGGTAGAAACTTTTCAAAAGTGTCCAAAATCAGAATTTTTCAGGAAAATTAAATTGATTTAGAGGGCCGACGCCATTTTCCTTTTATTGATACTTGACAACAAGACTAGTTTTTATTATCAACTTCTTATTAGAAAAAAGATATGTCATTGTGGTTATCAACATAGGTCGTACACTGGCGGACACCGTTGATCAGGAGCATATCAGCTCCGAGTGGAGAGGCGGCCAGGTTCCTGACAATCTATGGCCGGATTTTCACCAATCTCACCACATCGACTGTAGCCATGGCAACCAACGGGCTTGCGCAAGAAATCACTCGAGTGTATCTCGGAGGAAGTGTGTGCCAGCTATTCAACCCAGCTAACCATGAACCGTAAGTGCGGGTGTGTGTGTGTTTCTGTAATCTCGCTAAGAGTTTAGCGAAATTATTGCAGTTATAAAATAACCAGCGCGACGGCGTAATGATTAAAAGGTCTGCTTTACAATAGACTAAGAATAATTTGACATCCACAGCTTTGCGTGATTAACTGAAGGTGAAAGATTTGTGGTACACGTAGTCTGTATGTCTCAACGTCTACGGCAGCTATTGTTATGTTGAAATAAATCTCTAAAAATATATAACTCGCCTTATACTCAAATATCTTCCTGGTTACGTGTCTGCTTTACTAAAATTCAAAACATAACTTGAAGTAACCGACGATTTGGTCCAGCCAAGTCGCAAGCAGCGCAGTGTTATGAGTCCCAAACTCACTCCATAATGTGTAGACAATAATGCCGTGATGCGGCTGTTTGGTAATATTTTTTGAAAAATTATTTAGATATTCAGTTGAACTTCACGGTGTGGAAGGCGAGTCGCAATGGGGAACTTTTAAGTGTTTAATTGAAAGTTCCTACGTTGGATACCGAAACGCGTCATTTATCATCAGCGGAGAATACGGAGGCTCCTTTTCAGAACTCATCACTAGAAGAGTGAGCCACACGAACAGGATTTACACTGTTGAAACATATGCAGGTGCAAATTGTTCACAAGACCCAGTTGCAATAAATGCTTTGTGATGCGGAAAAGGTAGACACAAATAGGGTAAACTAGTAAACAATCAAATGTTTTCTAATCAGACGAAAACTTAGTTTTGGAGCATTTCCCTCTTGAACGGTTTTCGCTATAACCATTATATATCCTATGACCTACTTTTTAAAAAAGGCAGAGCTCCTTGTGTTGAACAAAACCAATTTATGTCTGAAATGTGTACAACTAAGCTTTTCAGCCAGGGTTTCGTGAGCTTTAAAAGTTCCGCAAAGGATTCCTTGAGTTTTGATTTACATGTTCAGGCATTTATAATTTTTGCGCGTATGCATAAACTGTGAAGCCAAGCATTTGTCAATAAATCGAGTTTATGAGATAGCAAAATACTTGATTATCTTTCTGGTTTTACTCGCTTTAAAATTTTGTTTAACTAAGCTTCCTCAAAATCTGCAAAACAAGAGCATGGTTTCGAGACGTCAGTGAGATTAAAAAGCACTGATGTAGAACATCAAAATGTTGATTGATGTTTGTGGAAGCATGTATATATGAGGTCACAATGCCAACGAACTTCTATTAAGGCTATACTGTACCTCGTATATTACCGATTCACGTTCCTGTGTGAAAACTGGTTAAAACTTAAATGACACAAAAATTTGACATTTTGCATTTCGACGTGACTTTACTATTCATTTGTTTTCCATACTTTTTAGTAATCGAGGATGTCTATCCGAAATCGTTTAGTGTCAACGGCGGAGGAACCCTTACAATCAGAGGCAGATATTTCGAAGCTGGGGCGACGGAAGTAAGTAGATACTGTTTTTGTGATAAAATTATTTGATATGCCTTTTTTGCTTCAAAGTTTTTGAAATAAAGTAATCTGTTGCAGCATTTCCTCTTTCTTTAATTTTAGGTAACAATTTTCTATAAGTGAACTTATGCAACAAAAATTTGTCACAAAAACCAGGCTCAATATATTGGCGACACTTTCGCAGAGTTTGCTCTATCGGAACCGGCAAACAGTAGATCTGGTTTTGAATCACAATGGAACTCGTAGCACTTAATGGAAACATATGTGGCCACCGTCATACGTACAAAAAATATTAACCATCATAGATGGTTACTTCTTGTTTCATAGACTGAATACTGGTTTTCCTACACCACAACCTAGCTTTATACACAATTTACACCAGCACAGTTCGATGTACAAAAGCGATGCTACCAGCATGTACTGAAGCAGCTCACCTGGCGCCTAGTTGTACAGCGTAGTTAGCAATTATCTATTAACTTTTTTACTGTATCAAAAAAATTCATTTGATAATTTGACCTATGCCAGTTAAAAAAAACAATACTTGAGGTGGGGTTTGAAACCAAATTCATACCAATCAGCTCAGCTAAGGTTATTGACTCAAGGGCTTAAGTTTCCAGCTTTATTACCTTAGCCATTTCTGCACACTGGTGCACTAAAAACCTTGTCATGCTTTTATAAGGTTGAAAGTTGCAAGATCTAAAAGTAGTTTCAATTACTATTTTACTTAATGCAGTCAGAAATTTCAAAAAATAATGCTAGAAGTAAAACTGATGATAAACATCTGCACAGTACATTTGATGATCAGCTAAGTCCGTGTCGAGCTTTAGGCAACAATTTTGTTGTACTTGTAGTATTAATTGTCTAATTATATTTCTGCAATGCACACCCTCGTATTTTCTGAAATATTTATGCAAATAAACTGTGATTCCAGGTGCTTGTTGGTGGAGTTCGATGTATCAATCTGTCGGTAACTGATGCCGAAATTAAATGCAAGCTACCTGCCAAACCAAAAGAACAACCAATGTACAGCGGAGGTAGAGGTGCTAAAGTGGAAGTCTTTCCCGGAATCACAGACTTTTCAGCCTATCTTAACACTTCGTCTGAAGATTGTAAGTAATATATATAGCGTTTTGGATTTAATTATCGGTGCTCTAAAGCAGAGGTTCCCAACCTGTGGCACGCGGAAACTTTCCAAGTGGTACGCGAGATATTTTTCCAACAATGCAAAAAAAAGTATTTGTTTTCACAGAAATTCCCACCCAGAGAAATGTAGTAATGTGAATTTGGCTCCAGTTCATTTTCTTTTGCTTGTCAATTGCAATACATATACATTAAATATCTACATATATGTATAATGTAACATACTGTTACGTGGACTAGATAGCTCGCTTGGCGTTTTTTTTTTCTTTCTGTAGCGTATCACCAGCAGCAGCAAGCTGCAACACGATCGAATATGCTAGCCAGCGTGTTACACAATATCTCCAGTAACGAGCTCACATTTGGTTAAAACTTTTTATGATGTAACAGACGCGAAAAGAACTGGTTTATACAGATTTTTTAGAAAGAAAAGTGATTGGCTTATCAGTGAAAAACCTTCTTGAAAGTTTTTTCGTCAGTATATATGCTGACTTGTGCTTGTGCCTCGTATTTTTGTTTATAGACGTTTAGGAGTTGATTCAATGATAGACCGATATAAGCTTTGTGAAGTTTGAAATAAAATTCTGCTGTCCTAGCTAGCTGCATTTTATCTGCTGTCCTAACTAACTACATTTTTCTTTGCTGTTGGAATCTGGCTGTTATATATGGTCGTGAAGCTGCAATAGGGTGCTCGGACCTAATTTGTGTACGTCAATTGAATGCAAAAGATTGAACCCCAGGTCTTGCTGTGAATTTTGTGTTTCTTTTCCAAGCTAGTTTGGAAAACATAATCGAAAGTGCCACTCCCAACTGCCTTTTGACAACCTTTGCTGAGTTGATGGCATAGACCCAGGAACGCATACACACACATCCTGCTGACTGAGTAGGTACAGTGCTGTAATTAATTAACTTACCAAATTATTTTTATCGATTATGTAACTTATTGTGTGTATTTGATATATAAAAAGCAACATTTAGTTTTATTTCATAATATTATTGTGTCAAATCAAGATGCCAAAACGACAGTATAGCAATCAATATATCAATCTCGGTTTTATTGAATTGAAGAATAGGGAAGAATCTGTGCCACAGTGTGTGATGTGTATGAAGATATTATCAAATGCATCAATGAAGCCAAGTCTTCTATAACGCCATCTCCAAACTAATCATCCAGACAAGAAGGACCGCGATCCAATTTTTTCAGGCGACTTGGAGAAATGCGATAAAACAACTAGACAAAACGGGGAAGCAATATCAGCAGTCGGTGGGGATAATGACAGCCTCCTATGAAATTGCACTTCTTGTGGAAAAAACAAAAAGCCCCTCACAATAGCTGAGGAACTCATCATGCCTGCAGCAAAAGTACTGGTGAAGCATGTGATCGGCGATAATGCAGTGTCAAAATTAAACAGTGTTTCCGTGTCAAATAACACAATACAGCAGCGTATTACATAGATGTCTACTGATATCAAAGAATAAGTCATTACGGAAGTACAGGGCTCAAATATGGATTTGCCATACAACTGGACGAATCCGCTGGCGTGACAAACTGCGCACAGCTTCTGGTCTATAAGCGTTATGCTACCAAATATGCAATTCGAAGTGAATTACTGTTGATCAATGAAATGAGAACTACAACAAAAGGAAAAGACGTGTTCGTGCATGCTGATAACTTTTTCAAAAAAATGGTCTCCAATGAACTAAGCTAGTTCGTAGTACCACTGACGGCACTACGGCTACGCCTGGCAGGAAATCTAGGTTCCAAGCTGGGGTGAAGGCAGTGTCTCCATCTGTCACTTCCGTTCACTGCTCTGGACACCGATTCGCTCTCGCTGCTAAGCTTTTACCTCCCGATATAAAGACAAGCTTGAACGTGGTTGTTATAATGGTAAACTACATTAAGACATCTGCCTTAAATAGTCGTCTCTTCAAGGCCATCTGTGAGGATGTCGGATCAGAATACACGTCATTGCTGTTTTATACGGAAGTGAGGTGGCTGTCTCGAGGAAAAACCACTATGCGTTTTTTTGTGGTGAGAAAGTAGCTGCTTCAGTTTTTCCAAACAAAAGATTACAAATTTCAGAAGATTCTTGAAGACGAAAACTTCATTCTTCACCTCGCCTACCTGTCAGATATTTTTAAAGTCATGAATCACTTCAATTGTTCTCTTCAGAGGCCTGAGAGCAACATCATTGATTTTTCAATCAGATTGACTGCATTAACTCGAAAACTCGATTTGTGGATAAAAAATATTGAGAACTGACAATTCGGAATGTTTGAGAATGTGGCGTCACTTGCAGAGGAGCCTAGTATTGTGTTTGGTCAAGAGATCATCAAACACTTTCTTCTGTTGATAGATGAAATCAAGCAGTACTTCTTCAGTGATGGTGATGCACAAGCATGCACTTACATTTGGAATCCATTCACGGTCAAGGCTGGCGATCTCTCAGTGGGAACTGGTGAACAAGAAGAACTCCTAGATTTGCAGTGCGATGAAGTTGCTCAGGAAAAGTTTAAAAATCATATATTGGTCGAGTTCTAGTGGGATGTAAGTCTCTCCTATCCGGCATTAGCAAAAAATACAATTCCTCAGCTTCTCGTATTTCCAACGACACGGGAATCGGAGCAAGGATTTTCTACTTTTCTTGCAATCAAGTCGAAGACAAGAAATCGTCTTGTAAACCCAGAGAACAATTTCCGATGTTTTGTAAGCAAAATATATCTCCGCGACTTGCAAAACTAGTCGAAGAAAAGCAAGCGTAGCCATCGCATTAACTTGCGAGTACTTATTGATCGATAAGATAAATATTTTGCTTGTTTATATTTATGCACATGTGCAAACAAGTTAAGTTTACATGTATAGTAATGCAAGAAGCCAGCGATGCACTTAGCAAACTGCAGACAGTGACACTGTTTCGACCTATCAGGTCTCTTCAGTGCAGTTGGTGACCAATAAGAAGCTAGAGGCTTTTAATAAAGCATAGCTTAGACCGTCACACTTGTGGGACCAAATACTAGGTCCACTGTAGTGGATATTAAAAGCCTCTAGCTTCTTATTGGTCACCAACTGCACTGAAGAGACCTGATAGGTCGAAACAGTGTCACTGTCTTCAGTTTGCTAAGTTAAGTTTAGTTTTGTATATTTTTTAATTGCAGATTCGTTTACTTGTATTATAGTTGTATGTTATTATGCCTGCTAACCTTTTTATACAGTTCTTTTATGGACAAAAACTAATTGTCAAATTAGGTTGTACGCAGCTACAGAATAACTCCATAAGTGGTACACAGCAACAAAAAGGTTGGGAACCCCTGCTCTAAAGGATCAAAACAACGTTTATATACTTTATTTTTGGTGTGAAGATGGCTCTTTATGCTCTTTTAATATACCTCAGATAGCTTGTACCACTTGACCGATAGAAAAAAGCACAGCTGATATGACTAAATTTGCTTTACATTTTACATTTTCCTTGCTATAGAAGCACTCCTCCTCTTAGGTTTAGCATTACAACCCCCATTTAAACCGCATTTTTGTACCTACAAACAATTTTTCGTGTAGCATTGTGACCGGCGTTTTCAAATGGTATTTCAGGATCGAAACTGTCATTTTTTAACTGGGAAAATTTTTATGTTTGGAGAAGTTAAGGTCTCCTCCATCAAATACTCTTTTGTTTAAGAAATACCTCCAGATTCATAATTTTTCCGCAAATATGTCCTCAACGTATTTTTGAGACCCAAAACTGTTCTTAATTAATTATTTTTTGAGCCAGTATCGATAGCAGAAAAAGTTGAAGATTGTGAAGTACAAAAACCTCCAAAAAATTGGTACCTCTAAGACTCTCCAGTAGTAAAATCTAATTAAAGATGTCTAAAATCATTATTTTAAAAATTATTTTCAGACTTTTATTTCTTCGCTGATGACGCCGATATTACTTCGGATGAGTTAACATTCGTCAATGCAAGTTCTGAATTCTTTCTTTCCAGAATTCAAGGATTCTTTGTTCCGCACGAAGACTCCTATTACCACTTTTCAATCTTCGTTGATGATCAACTTCAATTGTACCTCAACCCAAATGGAGCAGACCCAAATGCGACGGTTAGTTCCTTCAAAACAACAAATACTTGTTGTGTGTCGATAATCATTTAAACAGAATTTCAATGCCAAATTTTGGGGAGGCTTGCTGTTTAAAGACTTTGCTTTGCCGAGCCGAACCCAGCTACTTTAATTGAATCTAGCTTTGACAACAACTATCAAAAGTGACACACGTTTTTTTGAAATTCGAATGTATGAGGTTAAATGATTGTTTCAAAATAACTATTCAGAATCTATTTTGCTTTAAAATCTATTAACTGCATAGTCTTTGTTCGCGGCACCGAGCCAAATTTTGAAGAGCATCAAAACTAATAGGATCCTACAACAGGCAAAGCCGAGCTAACATGTTGGAGCCTGCAGAGCCAAAAGTATAGTCAATTACGTTTCTGCGTTGTAACCACATTTGCAAAACTGATATTAAGAGAGGATCAAACCCAGAATCATCACTAATTACGAATCAATCACAATCAAGCATGAACCTTGCTTTTTGGTGACTGATCCCACCTACATCTTGCCTTCCTCTTCTTTCGTATGAGAAGCAGTAATCTGATAGTGTTCATACCACGTCTTCTAGTCTTTATAACCGGTAGGTGGTTTTGTCATTGATGATATTGAAATCCAGAGCTTGAGGTGGTCCAAAAGTGGGGCAGTAAAAGAAAGTATGATGGGCAGTTTGGTCCTGTGAGCTACACTTACTGGATGGAGATGAATGCTGATTTCTTAAGAACATAAAATGATTAAATCTTAAAGTAATGCAAGAGGCTAGTGATGCACTTAGCAAAACTACAGACAGTGACACTGTTTCGACTTATCAGGTCTCTTCAGTGCAGTTGGTGACCGACAAGAAGCTAGAGGCTTTTAATAAAGCGTAGCTTAGACCGCCACGCTTGTGGAACCTATACTGGGTCCACTGTAGTGGATGGTCTGTCAGTACTCTGCGAAGCCGCATTACTCGTAAATGATTCGCCGTTGTTGCAGGTGCACTAAGTCTAACAACTGCTAGAGCAATAGTGCTGTCACTGCCTAGTGGTCACAAGGTCTAAAAGTAATGCAAGAGGCTAGCGATCCACTTTCCAAATTGCAGACGGTGACACTGTTTCGACCTATCAGGTCTCTTCAGTAATTGGTCGAAAGATGAATGAAGCAACCTCATAGGTCGAAACAGTGTCACTGTTTGTTGGTTAAATCTTCTTTCTCCAAATCGAGGGCGATTCAATGCATCTCAAACTTTCCCTGGTAAACTGGACCCTGCAAGAGCTGCGATGCTTTGAGGTATTGCAAATTGCTCAGATTGGATGACTGTCTTTCAATTACATCCTTAATCACCCAAGAAGTGGAAACTGATTCCACAGTGCGCGACAGCATGTGGAATATGAAAAGTCCCTTGAGGGGAGTCGTTGAAAACTCCAATATTGTTGCCCTACAGTCATCAGATTATGCAAAAGGTAATTGTTGTAAACTTGTACTCTTTCTACCAACCGGACCATGGTGTTTTCTCTGGGCAGCTGTGATGGGTAATACCTGTAGTAACAGACAAGAGGTCTACTAGGGTGGGGCACTGTCAGCCGGTGATAATTCTCATGGTGTCATTCACAGATGCATCCAGTTTTCCAACATGGGCACTGCGATTCCATACTATGAAGGGGTATTTAGCAGCACTGTAAACAACTGAAAGAGCTCCTGTTGGCAAGGTGTGTTGGTTTTTACACACTGCCAACAAAGCCCGGAAAATTGCAGCTGACAATCGAAGGAGCCTTGATTGAATTTTGATGTCTTTATGCAACTACAATCAACAGTGCTCTCAAGTCGCACTAAGCAGCAAAACAAAACTTAGCTCAACAGACACTTTATTTTATGCATAAAACTCGAGTTGAGCAATGTAATAAACACAAAGATCACAAATGAAACCAATATGAGCGGGAAACGGAGTAGAACCGAATGGTTTTTCATGTTAAGCCGCTTTCTGAAGCCAGATCAAGAGCAACATTAACAAAAAGCCCAAGCAACGGATAAATGGCGAATTCTGACCTAATGATTGGAGTGGTAAAACACGAGGTAAAAAGGAAATGAAAAACACGTCAGATATAGTGCTAGCCATTTGCCAGCATTTCGTTTAAATGCTTTTTAGGGGCATCGAAGTTGACTGCTTCCAATCTTTGTTTAAATTCGTACAAAATTTTGCGTCACGAATGCCAATTGATTTTGAGCAAAAGATTTTGAAACAAATGGTAGAAAAAAATGTATTCGTTTGTCTTGTAACATATGAGTAAACAATTTGTGTAGTGGTAAAATTCTTTGTTAGATTCAATGAAAAGTCATTGTAAACTACTTATATTCCCTGGTTTAAGTTTTTGAGGTCTAAACTCCGTTGCAGTTTTGTTGCATCACAAATTGTTTTACTTCATGTTATAGTTATTATGTTTTTTTGCAAACTTCGGTCACACACAACTTACATTTGGCTGCTACAAACTGCATTGTTACACTATAGTGAATGTAAGAATAGCCTATGCTGTAATATAGCATAAGCAGCGTTTCCGGATTAACGAATTTGCATTTATTGTATTTGAACAGTTTTAGTGAGACTTGATTTAGTAAATGAGTTAAACATGAGAATTCATGTGGTTATAGTTATCCAGGCCTTTCATCGGGTTGGGTGCATGGCAAAAGACCATGAAGCCCCAGATGAGAATTAATTATCAATATGATCCCCCATAGTATTTGCCAGAGGTAAATTTTGCGATAAGATTTTGATTTATATAAACCTCAAACCTTGAGTTGTTGATTTTAGAAAACTTACTTTTATGTATATAGTTATTTTAAAGCAAGTGAAAAAAAGCTTGCTAGTTTGCGTTTAGTACTTGGTTTTACCAATCTAAACGTTTAGAGTTTTTGCGTGTGTTTATCTGATAATATCTAATTGGTGTCATTAGCAAACAACGTGACCAAAAATTCTGGAAATATAAGCTGATCGTTTGCATAGATTAAGATATGGTGGAAGAAGTGTGATCCTTTGTGACACCTTACGTGATAGGTGGAGCAGAAGAGCTGGCATCATTTACTATTGTATGTTAAAAGCATTAGCGTACCGATGGGGGGAGCCACTGTGTCATGGCCCCTCTCAGACCCCAAAAATGAAAAATGTAAAGCAAAACCAAGCAGTTTTAGCAAAAGCAAAACTGGTTTTTTGCGAATATTCGGGGTTCGCCCTGGATTTCGATTTTCCTATAAAAACCACTCATTGCTCAGATCACTTGCTGGTAGAAATCTGGACTGGACTATCTGTTTAAAGTAAAACAATTATCAAAATTTGTTATGCCCTTGAAAGTGAATAAGAGTCGTAGAGGGTAGACAAAACCTTGCAGAGGGAAGACATATAGCCGCACAAACCATCATTTTAAAAGCGATATTTATTTAATTAACTCTGCTACTTATGCGAAATATCAGCTTTCTGCAGAGTGATGAGTTGCATCCACGTTTCTGAGGAGAATTGTACAACTTGTACGAGAATAAAGAGCTGCCGGTATCACTAGGCCCTATACGTGAGCATTTCTAAAACAAACAAAAAAACGCTCTGAATTGAAAGTATATTTTGGTTATATTTTTAGCTGAAATAATATAACGAGGCATTGAAACTCATAAAATTTTCTCAGCGACGCTGGCTTTTCGACCTCACTGCTTTTTCGCGATCAGACCACCGTAGAATAGTCGTGCCTTCGGCACTACCCACACAGTTGATTTGTGACGTCACTCGATTGTAACGAAACTTTGGCCCCTCTCGGAAGCATTTTGCGTACGCCGCTGGTCAAAAGTAATTGATAATATGACTTTGAGACAGTTTGAGAGTAGCTTGATTTAAATGATGTTTTTGTCACAATCTCAGCTTCATACAGGATGAATCAGGAATTGAAATTCACCCGAAGTAAGTTTTAATTGATCCAGCCTTTTGACCGGTTTTACCTTTAAGTTAGAAGAAAGATTTGAGAATTAAAAAGGAAGAATGAAAGTTAAGTAGTTGAAACAGAAATCGCCAAACCAAAAGTTTTAGTAAATATGTCGATTTTGAGTGTCATTGGCAAAGTTAGAATATTACAACTTTTTCCTAGTCGCTTGGGCGCTATTGCAGCACATTTCGTCATTGACAAACTAATGCACGGGCATTGCCACTTTTTTGCAACATACCTTCCAAGAAAAGATTGGCTTTGAACCAAAAAGAATCTCCAGCTTGAAAACTCCGCCTTTTTGAACTTTATGTCCAAACACAAATTATCTTCCTTTGAAAAACTTTGCCTACTAGAGATTGATCTCGGAAAAAAGATATTTTTTTCGAAACCTGTGACGTTTTCAAATAAACGTCTTCAGCACCTGTGCAAGGAGCTTGCTTGTGTTTTGCCAAAATTTTTCTTGTATGTCCCCGCTTGAGAACTCCTCGTGCTAGTGATGTCGTGGTGTCTGACGGAAACTGGAAGCGCACAGTTGAAATTTTGATTGCAAACTAACTTAAAAGTTAATCGCTATTTCAGAGAAAAAGTCGAATTTCTATGCTAATTCTAGCTGGCTAAGTTAACCCTTTCGAGTCGGACTTTTTTTCGCGTATGAGCGGATTGGAAAATTAAAAGTTTTGCGAGTGAAAAGCACTCAGTAATCAACTCCCATATAAAGTATATGGGCTGAGAGTCACGTGCAAAAAATACGCGCGACTTATGATTTTTAAAGTTGATGTCGTGTGTATGCATCTGCCTTTAGAATAGCAAGGTAATCGAAAATACCATTTGTAAAATGTTCTTCCAAGATAGTCGGTTGCGTTAAGAAAAAGCTGACATCGTTGTCAGAGGGAAGTAAATTGGGGCTTTGCAATGCATTTCCACATTCTTTTCATGATTATTTTTAGAAATTGATTACGTCCGTTGATCGGCACCACACATACCGTTATTCGGAACCAATCCATCTCTATGCCGGGAAGCAATATTATTACGAGGCGTTGCACATACAGTATGGTGGACCATCGTCAATCAGGCTGGGAGCACTTGCGTACAAAACGCCCTTCACTCCCAGAGAAACAAGTAAGACATATTACATCGCGACCGCTTTTGGCTTGTCAGTTTGCCATATTCAGTTGAGAGCCTCGCGCGAGCATCGAAATGGGAGCTAGCTTTAATTGCCCGAACTTTTTTCCCACTATTGAGCGATTATTTTAGAGGTAACAAGCACCGTGCTAAGCTACACGGCTACGTCTGAGTGTTTGGCGCAGAGGTAGCAAGTATTTGGCTAGCACTTTAGTAAGCTTCACGACCACTTTTAGTGCTTGCTGCAAAGATTGTCGGCTCCGCAAAAGAAAAGTGCTTACTTTTCTATAAAAAGCTTCTCTCTACTTTAGGTTTGGAAAAGCCGAGAATATAATTTTAACGTTATTGTAAAGACTTCAAAGAGAATCAAACGAAAGCAAAAAAAACAAGTTGTTCTTTACATGTAACCCATTGATTATTGACTGAGTCCATAGAGATGGAGAGATGCTCCTCCTTTTCAGTTATAACCAGGACCTATCTTCGGGATCCAAACCAACGACAAGACGAACCCAAAAATATTAAACTCGTTTCAAAACAGCTTTCCAGAGGTCTTTGACCCTTGCAGAGAAGCTAAGGATTCGGTTGTGGCTTACTGAGGACTAAAAGCGTCTACTGAGGAGCCGGTATTTGCCAGAACATGTTTTCTCAGCCCTGAACAAATCAGGAACGTGGAGACTTTTTGCTGACTTTACAAACTTAAACAAAATACTTCAAACACGATTGTATGCCCTACCTTACATCAGTGACTTTACTGCGTTAGCACATGGGCGCTCCATCTTTTCAAGTCTTGAGATTTACGATGTCTATTACAACATACGAGTCAAGCCTGAAGATAAACACAAACTTACCATCATAACTTCTTTGGAAAACGATTCCTACAGCTACTTCTGAACAGAAATTTCTCCCTTGCCCACGAAAGCCTCAGCCATAAATGATTTTCCTCTGACTCGCACTAAATGCCAATGAAAATCGTATCTCGGCATGTATGAGTACTAAAGCAAATTTGTATTCAATTACGCCAAGTTTTTCCCAAACCTCCATTTTCTTTCCTTCTCCATCCCTCCCCCCCGCTAATCAACCTTTAGCCTGGACCGACGACCTCAGAGCCCTCTTCAACAAAAGTAAAGCTGCCCTCACAAAATTGACTTTTGGCTTTTCCTAATCTCCTTGCAACCACCGAACTTATCGTCGAGCCTCCAGTTTTTGAATTAGCACCACCTGGCAACTAGTAAAAAATTGCCAATATCAACCCTTGGCGTTTTGATCAAAAAAGTTTGTCAGAAACAGAAAAAACTTTGGAACCGACCACATAATTACTGACCGCGGCACTCGATTCACCTCATCTCTCTGGCTTAACATGTGCAATTATTTGGGTGCACAACAACACCGTGCCACAGCTTATCACCCACAAGCCTAGGGGCAGATCGAACGTCTAAACAGAACCTTAAAGAGTAGCTCAAGATGGCAAGATAATGCAAATGAATGGTACCACAACCTGCCGTGGGCACTGATGGAACTACGCAGCAGCCCCAAAGAAGACCTTTGCAACTTTTTCCCGACTGATTTTGTGCTTGGTCACCCCATACGACTCCCCGGGGAATTCTTTGACGTTATTAACAACGACGGCCCTGAAGCTGATCCTGACGCTTTTGTCAGCAAGTTTGGTCATCATGTCGCATGCTTTCTTTTCATGCGACCCCGCCAAGTAGATAGATCCTCCTACCGAGACAAGAATTTTTTTTCACTGGTTACCACTCACGTTTCTGTACGAGTTGACTCTGATCGTTCCCCCTAGCAACCTGTATATACAAAGTGCTCGCTAAATTTTCCAAATATTTTAAACTCGACATGCGACGTGGCATAAACAACGTTTCTATTGATCGCATTAAAACGGCTCACCTTCCCAGTGTCTCTTCCCCAATCGCTACAACAACCAAAAAATAGAGTCGTACGTCCCCCCGCTAAGTTTCACGACTTCTGTTTGTTATGTGGTTGTTTTTTTTGATTTTGGTGTGAACGGTACATATTGTTCGTTTTGTTTCTCTGCTAGTAGAAAACAAACGTCTCTGGACGCAGCGTCAGCTCCCTGCGGTGCGATGGCTTTCACGTCGGTTCCGCCGAAGCGCTTGCGATGGTACCCCGCCGGTGATTCTGTCGACATTGCAACTGATGCAGTCCTGGTCTCGCAACTGATCCAGTGTTTTACCCCCATTTTTTTGACTCAATTTAACAATGTGCTGTAGGAAGGACTGTAGCCACTGACTACTATGACGTCACCGCTAAACGTGTATATAAGTGTCTGCACCACTTTATACTTGTTCAGTCGGTAGAGTTCTTCTCTAACAAATGATTGTATCAACGATAAGTGAAAGTCTGACTTTGTGTGAGCGAGGTGCGGTTCAAGAATAAACAGCAAACTACACCGTAGACGAGTTAAACAGCCACAGAATTAGCCATCAGAGCTCTTTATCCATCCACTCTTGTGGCTGAGCCCTATGAACCCTATTCGCAACAACTGGAATAAAGAGTTGGGTTGTGACTTTACTACAAGAACATTCTAAACATTTAGGTTTTACACTGCCTCAGTATGCTGGGTGTCAACATCATGTATTGAATTTAATTCTCAAACATTTGGTGAATCAAGAGTTTGATGCCAAACCATTATCATCTTCAAAGCTTTCAGGACATTTCTGTGACTGCATAATGAAAATCACCGTATAGCCAAGTAAATTATTCTTCGCTTTAGATTGGGCGAGAACCGAAAGGCAAAGATTACGTATAACTTCCACGGTTAACATCGAAACGCAAGTGGTAACTTTCCAGAACTGGACGATTCAAGATTCTGTCGAAGCTGAATTTAACCTCTCAACAACATGTTTGATGAATGACACTTACACCTGTTATCGGTGCACTTTTGTTATCACCATATTTGGTTATGAAACAGGTAGGCATATTTTGTGTTAAATTGCGAACCAAAATTTCCATGATAAAGGTATTAATGATAACTAAACGGCAAGCAGTGAGTGCTGTGACGATTCAAGGCTCCATAAAAGCGGTGTTTGATCTCTCAACTGAATGTTTGATAAATGACACTAACACCTGCTACCAGTGTACTTTTCTCATCAACATATTTGGTTAGAAAACAGGCACCGTAAGCATTTTATAGGTTGAAGGGCGAACCAAATTTGTTTTATAAAAAATGGATTTAATGGGAATGACTGCTGCTCGTTAAAATGTGACAATGGTGCATGACGAGAAAATGCGCGCGTGTGTGTGTGTGTGTGTGTGTGTGTGTGTGTGTGTGTGTGTGTGTGTGTGTGTGTGTGTGTGCGCGTGTGCGTGCGTTCGCTTCTGTTAGCGTGAATTCTAAATTCTCGGAAATTGCCAGTAAAAACATATGAAACAGCTCCAAAGAACAATGTAACGAAATATTCTACGTGAGTGCTTATTTAATATTTATCATCAATTTCTGCAGAACCTCTCTACTACGGTAGCTCCCCAAGTGACATAGTGACGGCCATCAATAACCTAGATGTGCTGGACTACGAAGTTAACGTGGAGTGGAGTGCGAATTATAATTACGTCATCACATTTTTATCAAAGCTCGGTGAGGATCTTTTTGATAAAAATGGACCAAAGATACGGTAAAGTTTCTCCTAAACCAACCGTCCTATTGAAAATATTCTGATTGCTGCTTGGCTAAGAAAGAGTGGGGAGAAGACTTTTTGTTCTACTAGCTTGAAATGTTAATGGCAGACTGCAATAACACTTGACTACGTATTCGCCTAATCGAGAATGCCTTTTGCAGCGTTAAATTGATGTTTGTTCTCATGCTCTGTTTACTGCTCTTCAGTCAGACTGAGCAACAACGACGAGCAGACAACTCTGCCCCACCATTTTTCTGCCATGTCAAGTTTAGGAGGTGTCCGGTTGAGTGCATCACCCAAAGCACATAGCTAGAGAACTTTGCGGTGGGATGGTGTTGTAGTTTGAGCGTCCGCTTCGAAGCTGGTAAACTTAGATTTAATTCCATTGTTGAGTCCTAGCGAAAACTTTGAAAACGTTGTTCACTGCTTCCCTGCTTGGCGCTCAGAACGATAAAGAGAGTATGGAAATTAATGCGAGCGTTTCAACCTCACGATGACTTAGTTTTGTTTACCTGTTGAAAGCTCTTTATAATGATTTGCTATCCTGCTGGATAAAAATTAGTTACTAGCAGCAAACTTATTTCAAGTTGGCCACACTCAAAGCTATGCAAGGGGAATGTTAAAGCTTGTAAACTCCGAAACGGGTCTGGACAATCGTCCTACGTTTAGCGTCACCATCGCTGTTCTGTCAGTCTTGAGGTGAAATAGACATGAATGTACCGGTAAGGTATTGAAGTGGTCTATCGCGCCAATTTAACTGGAACTTTCGTCAAACGTTCCCGCTTTCAAAGGCCGCTAGGGCTTCGTTGTTGTACTTTTGCTTTGGAAAAGGTAAATCATAGCAAATCATTCTTGTCAGTAATTCTTGCAAATAGCATATAGACGGGGGGTAACGAACATGTTCGTACGCTCTGTTGCGAGATTGGTCAATTTTTTCTTTATTTTGCAACACAGATCCAGTTTTGCGAATCTAAATGATTAAAAGCAAATAAAACTATACTACACAAACAAACTGCAAGCATATAAATAACATTCCTAAATATTTTTGTACCTATTCTGATTTTTTTTGGATTATACTGCCACTTTTTTTGCTGACTAAGATTAGTATCATGTTGAGGAGCTGTTGATAGATGTAAAACTGATGGATAAGATCACGTGGGATGATGAAGAGCGCGAAGAGAGCCAGCGTTACTTTTCTGGTGAAAAATTTTAATTTTTAAAGATTCAAGAATTTAAGTTTAAAGTGTTGGTTTGTATGATTGTGCAAATCAAAATTGACTGAGGTAGTTAGCAGGAGAATGCTCACAATTTTAGTTTTTTTCAGCTATGCATTTGTCGTGGCGTAATGCTTAATTCTAGCAGAAAGTAAGATATTATTTGATATTTTTTCCAGGTCATCCAAGAGTCAGCGTGAAAAGTTTAGCACCACTGAAATTGGAAACAGTCTTGGCTAAACATGTGGCTGGAATTCCTGATTTAAATCAATTTGTTTTTGAGCTGAACGACAGAGTGTCTTTTGCACTCAATTATGACGCAAGCGAGGATGAAGTAGCCAGCGCTGTTCTGGAGCTTTTCTCGCCGAAATGTCCGAAATCTCTCGGAAAGTCCATCGGCGGTTTTGCAGCATACTAGTAAGTCAATTGCTTCGCAATAAAGGAGTTAAACAAGGTTTTATGAGATAATAATTACCAGCGATTAATTCATTTAAATATTCGATGTGACATAATTTAAACTTTGCTAAATGTGCTGAATGAGAAATGGTTTTAAATTCGTCCTAATTGGAGGTAGCTTGTTTAGGGTTGTTAGCAATTATTTTCACGTCCTTGGAATTTGAGTTTGGTAAAGATTCATTCATTCCTGCGTATGAGCTTGTGCTCTGTTTGCGTGTCCTTAGTCAGACTGCACCACCACCACGACGGATGGACTGCTAGGCCCTCCCACCTGCCCGTCACATAAAGAAATCCTGTTTAGTCCAAATCCAAGGACACAACAAGCAAATTTAACGGCCGTTTATCCACATTATCCCTTTCCTGCTGTGCAAAAAACAGGGAAGCTGTGAATACCATTTTTGAAAATAACTTCTAATGAGCTCGACAAGAGAACTAAACCAAGATTTGACGAATGCAAATAGAATGGATTAACCACAACACCACTGCCCGGTTTTGGGGAAAGATGCTTTCCTAACATTTTTCTATGGTGGTGTTTAGGAGGAAACAGTGGCATAATTACTTAAAATGTGACAAGTCGCGAGTTTGGTGATGAAATGCGCTTTTTAAACATTTAACTTTTAAGTTACCTCCACACGAAGCACATAGCGATCTTTTCGGAGATCATTTTACTGATCAGTAGCTCCCTTTCAATATAAATTCTTTTGAGTTCTCTATGATCAGTCAGGTCCAATCAGCCACTAAAAGCAAAAGAGGAACTTCACACAAAGATACTAATATCTTGATTTTTTCAGAAATCAAGTTAGTAATGGCCCATGATTTTTTATAGTGACATGGAAGAGAATACTCAACCTACAGGACAGAGAACAACAGAGGATTCTTTCTGTGGAAGTTACTCCGTTAAAAACCCATCATATGTCTACGATGGTTGGGGTTATAATCCGTCAATACATAAGCACGTAAGGAAACATTTGTCAATATAGAATACCTAGACATTAAATCGGGCGCCATCATGTAGAGCAGGGGTTATCATAGTACAGCTTGTGGGCCGAATCCGGCCCGCTAAGGCTTTTGCTCCCGTCCGCCGAACTTTCTTCATAATTATAAAACAAATGCATTGTGTTTTAGCAATAAGAGCGCACTTGATCGAGCAGCGCAATCATATTCACTATGTCGAAGAACAGATTTAACCTTTCTTTATTCCAAATTGGGATCATGATCCATTTTTTCCGAGACTACTACAGTTTCGAAGGGCTGAAATAATCTATCTTTACTCTAAATTAGAATGAATAATTTAAAATTTTGGCCCCCCAAGCTTTCAAATTCGGCAATGTGGTCCTCCGTCCGAAAATTTTGGAAACCTCTAGCGTAGAGCAATCGATGTTGTTTTTCAAGACATTTTATTGCTGCTAAGAAAGTAATTTCGCGCGCATGCTTGTTGGTAGGTGAGGTTGGAGGATCTGAAAAAAGCTCAACTTCCACTTCTCTAGCAAGGGTAGCTAATCTCTAGTTATCTAAACACTTAAACTTCAAATAAAGTTATTTTCAAGTAAGAAAAGCAGAAAAATATTCTGTGTTTTCTTTAAACTTTAGATTTCATTACTATTCTCTCAATTTTTTGTCGCCAAAGTATGGATTTGCTGGTATAAAATTAATCTTACCTTGTAGTCAAAGTCATTTCCTAAACTTGGTAACAAAATTCACTTAAAGACAACTGTTACGTAAATGTAAATAGCCTATCGCTAATTATTTTGCTTAAATTTTCTTTTTCTATAATTTCAAAGGTATCTGAAAATATTTGATCACCAATAATATTTTTCCGGCCATGCTCTTTCTTTTGCAACACATGGTCTCAAGAAGGATAAAATCATTTTTGTAAGACATCCAGCATATAATTTTCCACAAAAGCCTGCTATATTTTTGGTCATCTAGTTATAACAATCCAGGTTGCATTTAGCACAAGTTTTAGCCAAACCTAATATTTTTACTTCACAGTTAAGTTTCGTAATGCATGCAATGAAGTCTTTTAAAAGGTATAGAGGCAATGGTTAGCAATCGATGGGTTGTCGGCAGGGGCGCAGCCAGGGGAGCCACTGTGCCATAACTCCCCCTTTGGTTCTAAATAAAATTATGCCCAAAACAAACAATTGCCTGAAAATTTGCTGGTCAATTTGCGTATCATGTTTGGAAGTTCTTCTTCAAATATTGACAACTGGTCCGGTTTCTATAGCAACAAATAAATACAGCAACAAATAACTTGTCCGGTTCTTCAAATATTGACAACTGGTTACTACATCAACAAATACGCGTTCGTTTAATGCTCTGGGATATTTGAAAACCTATTGGCGATTCACAACGAAAGAAGATCGTTTGAATGAATTTGCATTGCTGTATGTTCACCGCAGCCTTATCATCAATTTTGAACATGTGAAAGATGAATTTTTACGTAAAAATCGTAGGCTAAATTTCAATGGAGTTAAATTTTGACATACAGCAACAGTACATTTTTTTGGTGAGTCTATCACCATTACCAATCAGTTTGTATCAGTAAATGCTTTGGGCGCAATTGCGTAAGGGCAAAGTTTTTTTGTGCGTACAATCGCATTAAACTTTTTACGTTCTGTTTAAAAACCGCACACACCTCTCATTTCCTGGGGAGGAAAATCTTGATATCCCCACTGTGACTAGATCCTGAGGGGTTTAACACTGCACCTGGGATGTGTTGTTCAAAAAACTTCGGCCCCCCTCAAAGAAATCCTGGCTGCGCCACTGGTTGTCGGTTAATAGCCTGCTCGCGCTTTGTGTTGTGGCTTATAGAGAGGCATCTTCTGACAACGCCGAAATAGGTAAGAACAAAATATCTTCATGTCCAACAAAACTTTTTTATATTCGGAATATGCATAACCAATTAACGCTATACGCGATGGTGTAGTGGTTAGAGCGTCCGCCTCGTGGTCGGTAGACCTGGGGTTCATTCCCTAAGTCGAGTCATACCAAAAGACTTTAAAAAATGGTATTCACAGCTTCCCTGCTTGGCGCTCAGCATATAAAAAGGATAGTGTGGAGAACAAGCCGGAAAGCTTGCTTGTTGTGTCTTTGGGCAAGGCACTTAACGGGACGCCTCCACCTTTATGTGGCAGACAGGTGGCCTCACCCGTACTTCAACGGGTTACAATTGTAAAGTTGCTAACCCAGCATGTCAGACGACTCTTCGGTACCCATCGGTGGCAGTCCGCCTTGTTGGTGGTGGGGCTACCAGTCACTCATGACTGGTTCGAAACGGCCTGTCATCTTTCCCCTAGCTTAATTCCAATTAGGTTGTCGGCATGAATCCGAATTGCCGTTCACGCCGTACCTCCATCCCGAGGAAGAGGAGGGGTAAACAAACAAACAAAAAACAAAAATCTGTCAATTAACTTTAGCTATTTGATTGGTTGAATTTTTTGGCGATGATCATCATATGGTCATGTGATGAAACCTTAGAAGAAATACAAGTTGCAAAATACCTTAGGCCAGGGGTTCTTAACCGGGAGTGTCTGTACCCCTTGGGGGTACAAAACACCTACAACAAAAACGTAATAAATAGCTTCTTGGTTGTTCCGACAGAATTGGTTTTGCACTGAATTGGTTTTGTTGTGAATAGTATATGGTTAATAAATATACACCGGTAACATGCTACATTGTGTTTTGTTTCATTGTTAGATTGTATATTTGCCGGTAATTTTGTAGATGTTTGTTCAATAGGTCTAGGGGTACAAAAACATTTCACAAAATTTTAAGGAGTACGAGCGCCAAAAAGGTTAAGAGACCCTTGCCTTAGGCAAAGGCACTATGCTATAATTTTACTTGCTTGGCGGACTTTAAAAAGCAGCTAATTTATTAAAACCAGTATTAAATAATGGAAAGGGATGCTTAAAGCTGGAAACTTCGTAGCAGATTTTGACACTTGCTCTGCATTTAACGTCACCGTCTCTGCCTTGCTATCATTGTGGTCAATTATTAATTAAGTTCACACTGGCAAAATATTGTTTTCTTTAGCTTTGTTTCGCTTACACCGGTGATATCCAGAATCGCATAGATATTACTTATACCGCAAACTCAGCGCCTTACTCCAATCGAAGATTTTACGATATCGGATTGGGTGATTCCATCGGAAGTTGGTTGCATCATTGCATTAATATATTTGATGCATTG
This sequence comes from Trididemnum clinides, assembly GCA_963675345.1. Lineage (NCBI taxonomy): Eukaryota > Metazoa > Chordata > Ascidiacea > Aplousobranchia > Didemnidae > Trididemnum > Trididemnum clinides. Next base: position 36,347,405 of record OY776292.1, on the reverse strand, counting down.
ACTGCAGGTAATCAGACAAACAAGCCGAATATGATGGTAGTAAACTCCAAGTGTTTATTTTGTATAAAAGTTTGTATGGAAGAACATATTCATACCAATAATTTTCTGATAACGTTTTTGGTTGAAGCCACTTGTTCATTTTTTATTGCCTGTTTGCGCCGTTGCCATTCAGTTTCTGCAATGATCCACTTAATATAGTATATCAAATCTCATCGCGATCAGTGCAAAGCCTGCAGAGAAACAATGCCAGCAGAGCAAAACTTCATATCATTGAAAAAGTGCCGTTTTAACACTGAAACCGAGCTAAATGAAGCGCTGCTAATTAAACGCCTTAAACCATCCTCAAACATAAAACTTGGCCATTCACAAGGAGCGAAGTCGCTTCTGCACGTGCTTCATTGAGAAGTACAGTGATAAAACGTTACTAATTGAATTATTAGAGTCCAGTATCTTAATATCACATTAAATTTAATTTAGGAATTAAAGCTTTAGTTGTTTAGCCCTGATGAAATTCCCAAGAAGAGACGAAAAGCTTCGGAGGATTTTGTTATATTAATTATTCTTATGTTAATTTAATTATGTTCAATAAAGTATTATTTTGGATTTTTGTTTGGTTTCTCAAAACTTGGAAGAAAAGTTCCCCCCTATCCGAAATTAAATATAGTATACCATCACAAAATGAATCGCTTTTTAGTGGTTAAATTAATGTGTAATAGATTACATAATAACTACTGGTAGGAACAAAGTAACTCGTCACTTGTGCTCTTTCTATGAATAATGGCTTATCTATATCTCAGTATTTCCCAAAACTAGAATGAGATTTGCAAATTTTTTGAAAATTGTGTTATCATCACTAGGATGTCGTTGCAGCACATACCGGCATTGGAAATTTTCGAGTAACAAGGATCCGGGTCCGCGCTGGCTCCGACTCCAACACAGATTTGTTTCTGGACAACATCTTTATTGGTGAAAAGAGAGTGGACGATGATATCATTAGAGGTAAAGTTTTTGCGACGAAGCTAATTTTTAATAATGGTGATGATATAAACGAGATCATTCACTCTTTGGGATGGAGGCTATTTGTGTTTATCTAGTCCTAGTCGCAAACCCAACCTAGCTAGTAGAAATATGTCTGTCAGGCTGAAGGAAAATGGCCATACATTGCAAACCAATTACGATTGCAGACTTAATTGTAGTTCTGTCAACCAACAAGGTGGATCGTCATCCGTAAGTAGCAAATAGCCACTATTCTAGTAACATAATACTGGGTAACAGATTCAATAAATTCGTTGTAAGACAAGAAACTTGGTTTTTCTCTGGCTCATCAGCAAATCAATCCATCAAGCCCAAGCTATTATCGGTCTCAAGCTAGTTTTCATCACAACCAATTAACTCTTCGAGTGTAAACCAAGTCGCGGTTATCAAACCATTGATAGATGGATCCTCCAAGCTCGCTTCTCTTGGGGAAGTTGCAGGGTTGTTAACACCGAAAGTTTTTATTCTCAGCAAGGTCTCTTGCAGCGTCTGCTAACTCAACTGGTTCATTTCCAAACTATGATCAAACCAAATCTTTTATGTAGTTTATTTAAAGTTCTCCGTGGAGGTCTTTTTCAATGACATAAAGTAATCACAGTTATTTCTTTTTCAGACTCTATTAATAACATTGTACCATCAGTGGCTCCTCACATCCGATTGCAATCGGTTGAAGTTGAAAAATCTGATAGTAAATACACGATCAAGTATTTTCCGTACAACTGTGGAAACAATTTTCCTTTATTAGGTGAGAGCTAGCTGAGCTCATTTCCTTTTTTTGGTGAGAGGAAAGAACAATAGTAAAAAGATGGTGAAGAAATTCACCATGATTGTTAACTTTATGTCGTATATACCAGGAACGCTTTCATCAGTACCAATTTGAAAACATTTCTAGAAACAGAATATTGTGCACGGCATTTCTCATTAAATAATTTCAATTTTTTGTTTGGCAAGTAGACTTTTTGCCAATAAACTCACTTCTTATTCTGCAATAAACAATATCGTTAATATTAAATGATTCTTTTAATTGTTGTCATTTGTAGGAGTTGCATTTTCAAACGACCAGGATGCGATATCAGAAAATGAAGTGGTTTACGATTTTGGAGATTCAGATTCGAAAGTAAGAAGCGGTATTTTGCAAAGCTATAAATTAAATTGCTTTTTACTTTAAAGGGATTAGCAACCTTCTTTTCTGACCGTACTTCTTTGTTTTGTTGGAAAATTCTTTGTAGATCAGTAAAATCTTTGCATATGTAAACAAGTAAATAGGGAACTTTGTATTTTCATGTCAGGAATACAAGATTCCATTTTTTATACTTAAAATCGAATCTCGTATTGCCAATACGGAAGTTTGTCTTAAAATCAACAATCATATGTAGCCTGTACATCAGAATATTTTTTGAAAAAAATTTATAGAGATTTTTTGAAAAACTCAAAAAACATTTACTGCAAGGAGAAAATAATTCTTGAAAAGGCAAGAATTAGAATTGTTTTATAATCTGAACTTCTATATACGTTTTGGAGCTAATACTTGTTCATAGTGTATGAGTATCTTTTTACTAAACAATTACTTTCCGATACTTTTCAATCCGTACAACTGTTGGACAGTGATAACTACTTCTGTTGCAGATAATTATTGAAAGAACAGTTGCTGGCTCGCCCCCAGTTGTGGGATATTTTGATCTTCTATTCAACGACTCTGAGGTTCACATGCTGAAACATATTTCCGCTGATGTGTCAACGATAGATTTAAAAATTCAGTTGGAATCATTGTCGCTGAGTGATGAAGTCACTGTGTCAAGATACGGAACCTGCCATGGGTAAGTTACACGACAGAAGCTCTAGTGGGCAGGCACAAACACGATAGGAGGCATGAATTTTCCTTTTTTTCATATACAAGAACTATTTTGAGGTACGCAAAATAGGGTTCATGGACCCCTAGTCTGGAAGAAATCGACAATTTTTAGACATCTCTGCATTCCCGGCATTTGATGTTATTGAAATCACAGACAGCATTTACATTTGAGAACATTCTCTTCCAACGTTTCTTCTTCATATTCACTTTCAAAACGAATCCATTATCTGACAACGTTTAGCTTTGGTCACCAAACCCTATTTTGCAAGCAAAATCGTCGGATTGAATTGCAACAAATAAATTTATTTATGTCGGAAACGAGTTCTAATGGGTAGGATCGCGGTTTAAATCAGCGGTGATCGTGCATTGACACCTCACAAGGATTGGGTAGTTTTGTGTTTAGGAAAACACTTTACGGCAATTTCTCTACTTGGTTGGATTGTTTGAGTAAAAATGCTCTGTACTGGCAGAGTCAGCAACTCTGAAAAGAATCCGAGCACAAAGATCTTTTACGTAGAATAGAACTATTTACGTGCTATGGGCTTACTGCATCACGTGCGACAAAACAAGAACAAGAACAGTTCTTTTAACCTGTTAAGCGTCACCCACGGCATAAGCCGTTTGTAGTTGTCTGCTTGGAATCGCCATCAACGGCATATGCCGTTTTTGCACCTATGCGTTGTACATTGCACTGTCAGCCACGGAATAAGTCGTTTCTCTCGTATTTTCTGGTGGAAGTGAGAGCGAAAGAAAAAAGGAAAACTTTCTAGAAAAACTCAACCACGTTTTTCGCGGAAAATGCGTCATTTCTATAGCAACAGTAGCAGCTCAGTTTGTAGAGGCAGGCAGTTTTACGTGGGTTGAAATACCAGTTGGTGTGCTTACTTTTTTTATTTTTGCAGCTTTATTTTACTATTGAAATCATATTCTACGCATTTTATTATACTGCTAACGACAAAATGAGTTCAAGAAAGAGAAATCGTCTCTCCCGTAATGAGATTGAAGCACTGTTGGACGGAGATGATTCCAGTGATGACGCATTGGATCTGGAAAGTTCCAGCTCTGAATCATCCAGCAGCTCTGATAATGAGGATCAATCTTATCTACTTTCGGACAGTGATGATGACGCTGCTTTGCCTAGTGACTGGGTGGCGAGCGGCAGTGCACGAACCCCATTTACTTTTCGTGGTGACCCTGGAGTGAAATTTACAGTGGAAAATAAAGAAAATCCAGTTGAATACTTTGAACAATTTTTTGATGAAGAAATAATTGATTATCTCGTGAACGAAACAAACAGATTTGCCGGGCAATTTCTACAAGAGAATGAGGACACTCTACCTGCACAATCACGAGCTCGTAAATGGCATGACACAAGTGCAAATGAGATGAAAGTGTTCATTGGGTTGTTGGTTCTGCAGGGAATCGACTCTAAGGTCGACAATTCCATGTATTTCTCTTCTCGTGAGAGTGTTACTTCTCACTTTTTTCGCAAGGTCATGAGTGGGCGAAGGTTTGACTTGCTTCAAAAGTTTCTGCATTTGGTGGACAACAGTACTATTACATCCTAGGAAGGTATAATTAGCGAATAAGTGAGCGTCTTCGCGGTAAACGATACAGCGCGAAAAAGAGTGACAATGCGATAGCGGCGGGGATTCCCAGACGTGACGCTTAACAGGTTAAAGCATGATTTCGGCGTCTTAGTGCAAGTCCAACTCACAAATTGAACGCTGACAGTAGATGTAGTTAATATAAAAACAATAGCTGCGGTAGTGCGACGTGACATTACCCATTGAAAAGGCACAAATATTTAAAAAATTAATAAATCGGTTACTTGCTTCTTTTTGAGCCAAAAATTGCTGTTCTCCGTTAAAAAATACGGACTTTGGTTGTGACGCAACAGAGCTTACCATGATGTTACTGAGCCCATGATGACAATCAATTTTGGGTTGGATCAAATGTGCCAAGATTCATGTTTTTCCAGTAATTTTAAGGGAGTTCTAAGTCACACACACAACACACTTACAGAATTGTGCGTTGTACTGTGGTTCCTGGTTCTGGCCTATATCGACGGCAGGGCTACCTATCGGTTTGTTGAAAAATATCGATTCAATCAGTCTTCTGCTCCGACCTCATCATAATGGAATTTGTTAAAATAGTAACAAAAAGTTTTTGCAATGGAAAACAGAGCCCTTTTGTTCTAAAATGTTGGCCATCAAAACCTCGGTGATCCCAAAATCGCATTTCGCAATAAATGCTGAGGTGTTGACGGAAGCGTATGGTAGATACTTAATGCGTCACACATCACTTGTAGAAAATGCGCTAAAGCACTTTGGTCAAACTGCAGACAGTAACACTGTGTCGACCTGTCAGGTCTCCGCAGTGCAGTTGGTGACCTACAGTTACACTCAAGAGACTTGATAGGTCGAAGCAGTGTCACTGTCTGCAGTTTGCTCAAAATGCGCTAAAGCAGTTTTGACTTTTTGCCTACAAGTTTACATCTTTGTTTAAAAATAAAATTCTGTTGTTTAAACAGTGAGAATTAATGATTGCTATACTCAATACTAACTACGAAGCTATAAAGTAAAAACTTGTATGTCATCATCCAAAAAGGTATAAGGAAGTCTGGCCCTTGATGGCGTCAATAGAAATTTGACACAGTGGCATGCATTGTGTTTTTCCCCACTGTGAATTACATTAATTGCATGAATAATCTCAATCTCCTTACATTTATATGAAATCTTGACTTATGCATAAGCACCCTATGATTTTACATCTTTTCATCCGTTCCTTTTCGTAAACACAAAGATCATAATTTGAAAGTTGACGTTGTCTTCCGGCAGGGTTACTCCTCAATAACGAAGGGTAAAAATCTGTGAAACCTCTAGCTTCTTGGTCACCAACTGAACTGAAGAGACCTGATAGGTCAAAACAGTGTCACTGTCTGCAGCGATAAGAAGTTGATCTAAAACTATTGGTTACTACTCTTCAATTTTTTTTTTACCCAGCAATACTAATGTAGTTGCAAAGGACCGTGGCCTTGGTCCGTTATTGGTTATTCTTTAATCAAGACTGATCTAACTTACAAACAACTTATGGCTTTATTCAATTTGTATATGGGGACGGGTGCCATTGCTTTACGATTACAGAAATAAACTGGTAAGTTGCTTATTTCACAAATTGGCGCTTCCCTTTTTGTTAATAATAAAAAAACAATTTCTTCGTATATAAGCATAGCATAGCATGGCTATATACAAACAGCCTTTTACCAATATTTATTTAGACGTTTTGCAAATACGGAGGGTAACTAATTAAAGATTGCGGTGGTCGCCAAATTGCCCCTAATCTTGACTTTTATTCTGAAATCGCAAGTAATTATACTTACAAAAATAGTTCTTTCACTAAGTGGGTTACTGGATAATATACATTTAAAGTCGAGATGGGTCGGCAAATTTTTTTGGGTCCGCCTAGGTGCAACCAGGGGAGGGAAAAAGACCCCGTGCTTCCTGTCCGTTCAGTAACGCCAGGGTCCTTTCCTATCTATAAGATAAGGAAATTTATGGCGAATTGTAGCACTTTAAGTACAGTTATGAAAGCAGCTCGTTATTATCTGCCATAAAAGTTTTCAACCGCGTCTCTACGCGTTTCGTACTTATGAGAAAATAACGAAAGCATTTTCTGCAATCAATCGTTCTTTATGACATTATCACACTCCTAAAAAGATAAAATTGCAAGTTGGTAAGTTAGGTGGTGACTTTTGTTAAAAGCATAGAATCATTTTCCCCTGTTAAGAGCTGCAAATTTCACCTTTATTTTTCATTTTGACGTCATCATGACGTAAAAAACTCTTTTTTGATACTCCTCCCGAGGTGGTAATCAAACGCTCCAAGTTCCATGTGGGGAGGCCCAGTAGCTTTTGAGGAAGTAAACCAGACAGCCATTAGGACAAATACATTGTTGATTATTTTCGTACAAAACATTACTCGTTCGCTGCCTTGCCGTGCTGGTCAAAAAAAGAACCACGGACTGGCCCACTGTGAACTGCAATCGCTGACTATGCAAACACTAAATGGAGACAGAGAATTAAGTTTTGTATAGTGTTAAGCAAAGATTGAAATGACAAATCGATTGTTGTTTTTAAACAGCTTACTTACATAGCAAACTGTTTTTATTTACTAATACCTTATAATTTCATCTCCCAAAAAATTTTTAACCGCCTTTTTACCATCAGAATTTTTTGAGAATATTATGAAAACATTTTTGCAATCTATCGTTTGAGCACAAAACTGCTTTTCCCGTGAAGACAGGCGATTTTTAAAATATCTTTCATGATGACCTTTGATTAATTTTCAGCGAGTCTCTCCTCAGCGATACTAGGAAAATTCTATCAACATCGGCAAACTTCTTGTCTTGGACTTGTAAATTCCAACCGCGGTAAAAATCAATTCCAATCGACGAAGAAATAAATTTAATAACGGAAAACTGAAATTCTGATTAATTCCTCAAATTACGAAAACAAATAATTGAGTGATGAACTTAATTTGACACAGTGAGGATTCGTTGTGGTATGCTTTTCTTTAAACCTCGTTCCTAAAAACAAAGAAATCACAATCACTCAACTGCAGAAAATTACGATAAACAATTATCAAATACCAGAACTATTTTCAAGACAAAAAATCGAACACGTCAATAATTAAACTTCCCGGCAAGACACCACTTAACAATTGTTTACACTTGTCAAACAATTACTTTTCAGTTGTCTTACTCTACAAAACCAATTACGAGATTAGTACATTGACTAATTACGTAATACCAAATTTTTCGATTCATGTAAACTCAATAATAATAATTCGATTTTTAACTAAACAAACTTTAGCGTCGTTTGCTACTTTGCGAGCAGGCGTGTTTGCCATTTGACATGAACAACCAAAAAGCGAGGATTCTAAGTGATTACGCGTTGATTACCCGTCAGCAAAAAATGAACCAAAGTACCACAAAACACAACAGAAGGTTTACAACAAAAATATTTAACAATGACATTACTAACCCCCTTATGACACTCACCCAGAGTGGTAATCAATCATGTCAAGTTTCATATCTGTACCCCCCTCTAGTTTCGGAGAAGTTAACGCAGACAGACACACTGAGAAAAATGCGCTTTATCCCATTGATATCAGAACTTACATAAAATGTTACTGTATTGAATTTGAAGCAAAATTATAATCCTAGTTGGTCGTGGGGTGCAGCCGCAAAAGTTTTTTAAAATTTTATTAAAAAACAGTTTTCCTTATTATGGGAATCAAGTTTAATAATTTTCGACGGTGAGTGGAATCCATGGCTTCTTCTTTGCTTCAAGGTGATGCTCCTCCTCCACCACAATTTGATATAATCGGTTTACAAAAAAAATTAGTTTTCCTTAATTTCAAACGAGAAAATTTAGGTGCTTTTTGTATTTGGTAGAAAGTAAAGAGTTGGCCCTGAAAATGAAAGAATTTTACGCTTTTAATTATTATCGATTGAAGTTTGGCTATCATTAAAATTGTCTTCAAAGTTTTCTGAAATGAATGTATACATACACTGTGTAAGCACCTCTACGTCATGATTAACTTTTGTGATAACACAAGCTTCGTTGATGAAGCACGAAGAAAAGTGAAAACCAAACATTGAATGCGTAAATTTTTTGGACAGATCTCTCAAATAAGCGCTGATTTACTATGTGATCTACCCAAGAAATATGATCTACCACTACCGTACGGGTTGGGTTAGATTGCGAAAACACATTGCGTATGTGTTCCATCTTGAGGATTAATATAGGTTTGCATTTTTTAGGTAGATCACAAGCTAAACTTGAAACATGGGAGTAGATCACACACTAAACCGGCACCCTCAAATGATATGAAACAAAAATGCTAAAAACGTTCCTATTAGATTTGCTGTTAGCCATTATCACATTGCTTTGAGGTTTTCACCCCTGTATGCTAGCAGCATATCATTGTTGTTGGCTCGAAGAGGTTGATTTAAATATATGGCTTTAATGCAAAAGCATTTTGTTGGAGTTAAACACCAGATAACTTTAACTCTACGCAAATCGTTCTGTGTATTTGCTTTATTTTTGTTGTTGTTTAGATACTACTGGGATGTTGTTTTCGTCAGACCTGGTGGTTCTTATCCGTTAATGGATCCCAAGAACGTGAATCTTTATACAGGTACACAAAATGCCACCATATTTGTAGAACGGAGAGTCAGAGGTGGAATAAACCTGGAAGGAATCCCAGGAGATTTTCTGCGCGTTGCACATCCTGATCCGCAAGTAAGATGCCAATATATGTTTGATAAAAATGGTTGAGTTTTATGTGTTACCATTTAATTACGAGGCAATTGTTTGGGTTATGCGTTGAACAATTTATGCTTTTCCCGATTCGGAATGACGAATGCTGCCAGCGAATTTCTATCATAACCAATGCAATTAAGCGAGGCAAATTGCCATAATGTGCTTTCCCGAAAACAAATGACAACGTCAGTTGCCGCGTCCACTTCGCAGTCTCCAAACCTGGGTTTAATTCTCTTGTTGAGATTTACCACAGACTTGAACGATGTTATTCATACTTCTCGAACTTGGCGGTCAGTAATAGAAACAATTTTGGAAACGAAATATGAAATCTAACCGGCGCGATGGTGTAGTGGTTAGAGCATCCGCTTCGCAGTTGGTAGACCTGGAGTTCATTCCCTAAGTCGAGTCATACCAAAAGACTTTAAAAACTGGTATTTACAGCTTCCCCCTGCTTGGCGCTCAGCATAAAAAAGGGATAGTGTGTAGAACAAGCTTGCTTGTTGTGTCCTTGGGCAAGGCACTTAACGGGACGCCTCCACTTCTATGTGGCAGACAGGTGGCCTATCCGTACTTCACTGTGTTACAATTGTAAAGTTGCTAACCCAGCATGTCGCAAAAGGCGACTCTTGGGTACCCATCGGTGGCAGTCCGCCTTGTTGGTGGTGGAGCTGCCAGTCACTCATGACTGGTTCGAAACGGCCTGTCATCTTTCCCCTAGTCTAATTTCAATGAGATTGACGGCATGAACCTGAATTGCCGTTCGTGTTCCCATCCAGAGGAAGAGGAGGGATAATCACAACAACAACATATTTGAAATCTAGTTCAATCAGTCTCGATTTGAAAAATTCTAGCCTTGAAAAGCACCAAGCAAATTTTGCAATATTTCACTTCACTGCCATCGACAAGTTGCTCTTTGTGTGACTGCATGTAAAGGTGATCGGAGATTGATGATACTTGGCACTAATAAAACAGAAAGGCACGTAAACACGCACAGAACTGAAAACTGTATCCGGATGTTGCTGAATTCAATCAGGGCAGGCAGTAAGATGCGATAGCGTTGGACTTGCTTTTACTTGATTTTGATTTAAATGTTGTGATCATTTGATTTATGATACGCGCTTTCACCTCAAGCGTGCGATACGCCAACGCGCTACTCTGCGTTCCATACATTGCCGCAGTTGAAGTGTTATAGTAAACTGACATGAAATGATAGATCGGTTTTATGTTTGTGTGATAACTGATATTGTTTCGTCTATTGTGTATATTTAGATTATACTCTGTAAAGCCTGATAACAAATATTTCATTAAGCCTATAAAGCATTATTAGGCATGAACATTACAGACAGTTTGATGCTGCAATAACGCATCTCCAATTAGCAGTGACTTTGGGTGAAATTAAAATCAACTGAGATTCAAACTCACAATCTAGATACACTACATAAACCTAGAATCCAGTATTTTGGTAATGGAACGATTTTATCAAAACACTGGAATATCTTCTTATGTCAAAACAAACCACCAGTTAGAGTTTATAACTTGGATAATTCATCAATTTCAGGTCGAAGTCTTAGTCAATGATGTCCCATCGCGCTGTGACGCGAGCTTTGACAAAAACCAACACACGTCATGCGCTATCAAATGGTCTGAATTGCATACACCTTTGATCGAACAAGTGGAGGTCGCAGAAGCAACTATTGCTACAAGGAAGAAAAGGGAGACAAATACATTAACTGTGACGGCAGATGATGAAATCACCGTTACAGGTGGGCTTATAAACCACAAACGGAAAAATATTATCGTTTTTGATTTATTTACAACTCCGTATAAACAAAAGCTTGTTGTTGATTGTGCACAAATTTATGTTTACATCACGTTGGTTTAAAGCTTATTTTCCACCCGCTCGCTAACGAATTCAGTACTCGAAAGTACTTTAGAAATTTTGTAATTTAAAGTCTCTAACTACTTGTCGGTTACCAACTGCACTGAAGAGTCCCGATAGGTCGAAACAGTGTCACTGTCTGCAATTTGCACAAAGTGCATCGCAGGCCTCTTGTGTTACTTCTCAAAAACCAATTGTTTTTAGCGTATAAAATCGGGGCAAAGATGTGAGATTGTTTGCTGTAGGGGCAGATTTATAAAATCGCGGAAATCTTTCATAATAAAAAAGAACTTGTTGTTAGATCAAATTATCATACTTTAATTTAAACAATTGTTGATTAATTGTTATGAGTGGCCAGAGAAGAGGTCTTTTTATGTACAGCGACATGCTGCTAACTTGACGTCCGTGTTTAGTTTATCAGGCTGAGACTCTTACTTTTTAGTATTCTCAACATCGTGTCTCAGTATTTTTGTTTTCTAATCGTCATTTGAGAAAATATAAATTTTGACGATAGAGTTGTTGATAAAATAGTTATGATATTATGAATTCTTCAGGACATGGTTTCAGCGATTTTGTGGAAGATATGAATGTTACGATTGGAGGAGTACCTTGTGACGTAAAAAATACAAATTTCAGTCAATTCACATGTACAGTTGGGAATTCTCCTGCGGGCAGTCATCCTATCTCCGTCAATGTCTTTCCTCTGGGTAAGAAGCTTTGAAATAAATTTGTGCTGGTCTGGCTTGGACCATTCTCTAGGCGAAACTGCTTCTTTCCGGGTTCCAATCCTTAGTGGATGTGTTGATACATTGTTTGCTGTTAAAAACTTGATTTATTTGAAATGAAGTTATTTTGTATACCTGTTGTTTAGATCTTACATTGATTAGGTTGTTCTGTCCTTGGGAAAGGTGCTTTACGATGACGTTTTGTGCTTTGCAAACTGTAGCCAGTCGTAATTTATCAAAAGTAACGGCCAACCAAGCGCATTAAATAGAAAATTGAAACTTGATAACTTTAAAGAGGGTTTAGACGGTTATGTTGTTACCCCCGTCGCTCTCCTACGTGTTTCGGAGAATAAGTATGCAATAAATGAACAACAAATAAAAACAATACCTTACTCCATTAGCTTCATGTTTGTCGATTCCTTCAACACACCATAAATTTCAAGACAAGAAGTCACGTGACTTATGTTTTACGAAAAACTTGTTGTCACGGTTACTGACATATTTTCAACCTGCCAGAGTATTGTGCTAATTGTTTTTCTTGTTGGTAATCAGTGTCAATTCAGTTAAATTAAATAAAAGTCAATCCTAAAATCAAGCTCAATAAACAAAAATCAGGTAGGTCTAATTAATTTTGAAAATGTATTCTAGCAGGCCGAGCTACATTTTTCCGCAGAGCTCGATTACAACATACTGTTCTTTAAAATACTGTATAGTAGCACACAAGCATTGAGTAATGCATCTCTAAAATCATTAGAAACAACAAATCAGTTTTCTTCGATTTACTGTAGCCACGATCAATGAAACCTTAACAACAATTTTATTTATTTCGCGTCAGTTGCAATGACGACCAAAGTTTTCTAACAGCATAGATGACATGACATTTTGACTCGTGGCTAAAGAACTTTTTTCTGATTATTTTGAATTGAATAAGTTTTTGTTTTCTTTATTGCACTGAAATTCCTTAAATCAAATTAGAATTAATTTTTTGATTTTTTTAGCATCTTTTTGTATTTTTAACACCATGACTGACGCTAATTTACCACTCTCAAAATCAGCGTAAAAAACAAAAGCAATGGATCAATGACATCATGTAACAAAATATTGTGAAGGTTTTAGTTGCATGAAAATATTTAGGTGTAATGTTTTGCCGCACCAACCTAATTATCAAAATAATAAAATCTTTTCCAAAATGTCCTTAGTTTTGTTGTAATGTTGCTTTTCCGGATTTCTGGATTTTTACGCACACTTGATCTACTTAACAACCATTTTTCTTTGTATTGAAAGTAAAAACGCGCTATTACAAAGATCTATTGACGATATACAAATTTTTATTTAAAAGTAACGCACAAATACATATGCACATGCATGGACGCACACAAATTAAAAATCCTTTTCAAACAACTTCAGAAGTGGTCCTATTTTCGTGACTTGCGTCTGTAAACTGAAGAGTCCTCTCATATTAGACACTAAACGTAATTCCTCATCACGATACAGCTCCGCCGCCCTTGATATCTTCTTTCCATATTGGAAATGTTGTATCTTTATGGAACCTTTTGCCATGTTCTTTACTAACGCTTTCCATATTTAGACTAAAGAAATCAAGGTGAGATTGCAGGAAACGCAACTTCAGTGACATGCACTCCTCATTTTTTTGTATTCCTCAGAATCAAATTGTTCAATAAAGCTTTTTTTCTCCTCGAGAATTTGCTGCTTCCCTCCATCACTTAAAACCAGGTAAAGCTCCGGGCCCCGACTCTATTTTTCCGGAGCTCTTAATCCATTCTGGTCCCGGCTTGAAGTCCTGGGTACGTAGCTTCCTTTCTTTCTGTTTGCGCCAAGTCAAAATTCTAAAAGTCTTGAGAAGAGCGCTTAGTCGCGATTCTCTAAGCTCTCAAAACCCATATAGGACCCACAAAGCTACCGTTCCGTCTCTCTGCTCTGCTCCCGTTACAAGATCCTCGAACGACTGATCTACAGTCGTGTCGAGCCAATAGTCGGCCCTTGCTCCCGAAGGAACAGGCTGGATTTCGACGCGGAAAATCTACCGTAGATCAGGACGTTTTGCTTACGCAAAACATTGAGGATTCTTTTGAGGCAAAAAAAAGGCTGGTGCCGTGTTTGTCGATCTGACAGCTGCCTATGACACTGTCTGGCACCGTGGCCTCACCTGCATGCTGCTGAGACTTTTGCCGCACAAGCACATTGTACGGATGATCATGGAACTTGTTCGGAAAGAAGCTTCACCCTGACCACTGGTGACAGCAAGCCAAACAGGCTCCGACGCCTGAAAAATGGTGTACCATAGGGATCAGTCTTGGCTCCTATTCTTTTCAACATATACATTTACGATCTGCCTTCCATAACCTCGAAGAAGTATGCCTATGCTGATGACTTGGCGGTACTTTACTCATCTGGATATTGGAAGGTGTTGGAAAGAACTTTGAGCGAAAAAATGACTACACTTTCTGCATATCTCCAGACTTGGCGGCTAAAGCTTAGTCATGCTAAAACGGTGACGGTAGCCTTTTATCTCCACAATCGAGAGGCTAAGCGTGAGCTAAAAGTTAAGAACAATCGTGAAATCTTACCATTTTGCTCAGTCTTGGTGTGAAACTGGACAGAGCGCTGACGTATCGTCATCACCTTGAAGCATTGCGCAGAAAACTATTCACGCGCGTTTCGCTGCTGAGGCAACTTGTGGGTTCAGGATGGGGCGCTGGAGCCAAAACATTGCGCACAGCTGCCTTGTCCCTGATCTACTCGACTGCTAAGTATTTTGCACCAGCTTGGTGTCGCAGCGCGCATACTCACCTCATTGACAGCGTTTTTAATGACGCTTTGCGCATTGTCACTGGATGCCTACATCCCGCACCAACGAACAACCTTCCAGTTCTCTCGGGTATCCAACCAGCTGAGCTTCGCTGCCAAGGAGCGACACTCTCCTTGGCTAATCGCAGTTCTTTGGGCCCTGGCCACATTCTGCATGGCCAGCTGACTGAGCCGCAGGCTGCTAGCAAGGAAAGACTAAAATCTAGACGCTCGTTTGTTCCTAGTTTGTGCAATAGTTCCACCGCGCGGTAACTATTGCACAACTCATCTGCTTTGGGTATCCGTGCTGCCAAATGGACGAACTTGGTATGTCAGCGTTCTGTGGCTACATTTCTAGGGTCAGCACGAGGCCTATTGAAATGAGTTTGACCAGAACAGCTTGGGTCAAACTCAGTCGCCTGCGTGCTGGCGTTGGGCGTTTCGGTTCGTCCATGCACAAATGGTGTCACGCTCCTTCAGCGAAATGTGAGTGTGGCGCTAGTGAACAAACTGCAGACCACATTATTTTAACATGCCCCATACATCGGGCACCTCGAGAAATAATGGGTCTGACAGTTTTGGATGACGAAACAAGGTGCGGGCTCAACTCCGTCACTGCTAGCATCTGATCTGGGCAGCACAGCGGGATGGGGTGATGAAGAAGTGAACCCTCAATTCCCATCCTTTTGTTGTAAATCATCAATCCCCGTCCTTTTGTTGTGAGCCCTCAGTCCCCATCCTCAAATATGTACTATAGGAGATACAATCGGCAGCTCTGTGGAGATTTTTCGTTTTCGTAGTTTTTCGATCAGATTTTTTGATCTTCACATTTTCGTAATCCACTATCATTCGGAGAGAATGGCCAATGAGTATTAACGGATGCTGGTTTCCACTGTGAAGCCGGACGCACTTTAAACTTCTGAAAGATCTATCAATAAATAGACGCCACTTCCTTGGGTCGTATTCAATACCTATTTTTTCAAAAAGGCTATAAATATTGTTGCCGAAGCACAGAGAGTCAGCTACTAAGGAATACCGTGAAAACCTTTCATGTCTCTTTTTTGATGAAGAAAATCGACACCTTAAATCTAACATGTTTTATTCTTTTATCCTGAAATCAAAAAGTTCCGCAATTGACTTCGTAAATCCCATGTCTCTAACAAAATTATCCAGTTCTTTCTGGTTTGGAAAGTGTAGTTAGGAATTTATGTCTGAATGTGATATGTTAAATTTATCATCAGAGTCCTCTCCTTAATCTTGATGCACCACCGACTGTTCTGGAGTTGTTATTGCCGGTAGTATGCAGTTTGTTCAGCGCTATGCGGAACAGGTGCAATAGAAGATGGATTGGAAGGATGTACATTGTCATTGCGGTTTATTGTTTCCTTAAACCTTAAAATGTCAACCATACAAAAATAATAGTCGCCTATGTGGTTTCGGGTCTCTAGCCAGACTCAAGTAATAGCAAATGGCATAGAATGTCGCTCTCCCCTAAGCCATCCTTCCAAGTTTGATCGGTATGTTTGGCAGACTACATAAAGTGCTCAGTTCTTGTCTTGATCAATGACTTTTATGCCAAAATAGCATTTATAAGACTGGGAAAATTTGCTTTTAAATTCCTTTTATATTTAATCTGTCTTGAGCTCACATCAAGACCATATACACAGCAAAACCAACTAGCAGAAAGCCTGCACCTGCGTGATGATGCTATTTTTTTACTAATCTGCAACTAGGCTAAACTAGCAACTTGTAACAGAATAGAATAAAAAGAAACAGACATTTTGCAATTTCTTGCTGAGTACTGGCACTATGACAAACAATAGTCCCCTGTTGCGATAAAAACTATC
Source organism: Trididemnum clinides (assembly GCA_963675345.1). Taxonomy (NCBI): domain Eukaryota; kingdom Metazoa; phylum Chordata; class Ascidiacea; order Aplousobranchia; family Didemnidae; genus Trididemnum; species Trididemnum clinides. The sequence goes on along the minus strand of OY776292.1, from coordinate 36,330,931 downwards.
ATTATGAGGTTTGAAATGATAGGTACTGTGACTTCATAGCTTAGAATGACGATGAAAAGTATTGGGTATAGGCGTGAAACACTAGGTTGAAAAAACCTAAAATAACTTTTTAAACGACGCATGTGACAAACGATAGCCAGAAACGCGTTTCCCTTAAGTGTGCAATCCAGAAAATATAGAAATATCAACGTAACTAAAAAACAGCAAAACAACCAAAATACATGGTTTAATCATTGAAATTGATCTGCAGATGCAAGGTCAAAGAAATTTGTACAAACATTTTTGAGAAACAGTATAGCAATCATTTTTTAATTTAAGTTTTTTATGTAGCTTTATTACATTATCAAAAAACTAGTTGTATCTTTGCAACGCAAAATGTGCTGAAACAAAAATAAACTGATAGCTTAGGTTCAAAAAACTATTTACTTTGTTGCTTTTGCAACAAATATCAGAAATTTTAATCAATTTTTTCTGACTTTTAAAAAATGCTGAGCCGTCGCATTAAATACCTTGCTGTGGTTTGTAAAGGTGAAGCAAGCTATGATAGCAACGTCACCATACAAGTTTCTGGAACAATCTTCAGCTTCGAACCGATATCCGGAAGCGTCCATGGATGCACGGATCTTACCATCCAAGGAGAAGGTACGTGTTGGGCTTTGATGTCTTCAAAATTTCCGCGAGGTCGTCATGAGTTGCGCAAATGTTGCATATATTTTTTACTGCAGTGGAAAAATCTGTTTGAGCTCGATTTTTACTTGAAAATATATATCTCAACTGCTCTACAATTATTTAATTGATAACATAGCATTTTTATTTCCCATTTTTTTATTTCGGCTTTTAAAATCGAATTCAAATGAAGAGAGGTAAACCATGTTAATATGCATTCTTGCTTTGTATTCCATTTAAAGAGCTGTGCTGTTTACCGGATTTGTTCGTCGTGGTTGTCTTTCTTGTTACTCCACCCCTCCCTTGGGATGGAGGCATGGCGCAAAGCTACAGAGCTTTGAAGCACGGGAAACTCCCTAAAATCCATATACCAGGGGTTGCAAGTAGAGAAAGGACCGCCAAAGAGCGCACTGCGTGAAGAGGTCGTTGGAGGACAGCACAGTACTAGATGAGAAATACTCTTCGTCAAGTGACCACAGGCTATTCACGAAAAATGTTCAATCTACTTTATTCGTTTTTGCGTTCGTATTGGTTACCTAACTTAAGAAATTGTTTGCCTTGCTTTTTGTGCTAGCGAAGAACTTTCTTGTCCAGCGAATGGAGTTGCTGAACTCAACAGTTTTATTTATTTCTTATTGAACGCGTTTCAGGTTTTTCCCAATTCTCTACTGTTGTAATTAATGGAACAGTTTGCCGCGTTAACGAATGGAGCTATAATACCATTAGCTGCACCACAAGTGCATCTACTGCTGGAAGCTATCCGGTTCAAGTTATCGCCGGCGAAATTCTTTTTGAATCAAGTTCAACGTTTGAGTATACTACAGTTGGAGTGGGAATGATCACCGGTCTCTCAGACACTGAACTCAATATTTTAGGAGGTAGGATTATACTGCGATTTTTATTTTTCATACCAAGGTTTTTGTAAAAGTGGGAGTATGGTTTGGACCACATGTGCTTAAAGACTAATGCGCGGGATGAGTTTCTGTGGTCTTGAGTTTCAACGGCCACAGAAAATGCTTAAAGTTGCCTGTTGACATAAATGTTTTCACGTAACCAGAGAATGAAATGTAACTTAACTTATGGTTAAAAAAAAATTATGCAAAAGTTTTTATACAAGTTTTTGGAAATGCATTTGTTCATGGTGGCAGCAGTCTTTCGAAGAATTGAATTTTTTTAATTGCTAATTATAAAGTAGAAAAAATGATAGTAAACAAATTATGATTTTCTAAATCTAAACTTAGAACAAATTAATTTCTTGTCATGAGACATCATCTTTTCAAATGAGCCATAAAATGTTGATTTTTAATCTTTAATTTAATTTGTAACGTCAATCATATTAGGAACACTGACCTTACACGGAACTTCATTTGGAACTTCTCCTGGAGAAGTTTGGATTGGAACCGTGAAAGTTGACGTTATGATCTGGGAAGATTCAAACATTGAAGTTAATTACCCCTCAATGCGTGAAGGAAATTATGATATTGGGGTTATAGTTCCAGGAAGCGGATGCGCAATCACTAACAGGTTGGTCGATCTTTTGTTAACTTAATAAAACATGCATTAGCTTAGAGCGCTTTTTGAAAATGCTTGGGGGAGGGCAAAATTTGATGCTTTATTTGTTGTGAGATTATTGCGCTTTATTATCAAAAGTTCAAAATTTATTGGCAGAAGAGGTGGCGGTACTCACCTTGATTAGGTTGCCGAACGCAGCAGCGTTTGCTTCAGTGGGTTGGAACAGTGACGCTGCTCAACCAGCGCGACATAGGAGATAATTTTTGGGTTCTCAACAATGCTAGCACGCTTAGTAAGTGGTGAGGCTACCCGTATTTAATTTATATTGATGACTGGTTTTAAATAGAGAGTCGCTTTTCTCTAGTTTGACCTCGATTAGATTTGCTTTGTGAACCGCAATCACCGTTTCATGCCGTATCTCCAGCCCCCCAAAATGAGCTGTAGATACAACAACAATAAAAGACTGGTCTCGTTAGAAGTCTCAACTGAAAGTTTGCCTGCAATATATTTATGAATTCCTTCGTGGACTTAAACAATGGGAAAGATTTTCCGAACCTAGGTTTCAAATGTCAACTTTTCAGAATGATGCTGATCTCAACAAAATTAAAATTTTACTCAAAATCTTAAGAAGGACAAGACACCTTTTATAAAAATTGAATTTGTTTCACGGCTTCTGCATTACCGTGATCTAGAGCAAGACTATTCATGAGATTTAATTTGTTTGATTGCTGTGCATGAGGTTGAACGTTTTTTGTTCCGACAATTTTGGAAAAGTTTCAACATAGGAAAGCAATTTGCTCATCCATGTAACTTTGCTTTCAGCTTTTCCGTTTCGGTTTCCTTTTCTGTCACCACAATTTCTCCTTCGGAAGGTTCATTGTTAGGCGGATTAGGTTTATCCGTACAAGGGGCAGGCTTAAAGGATAAAGCTGAAGTTACAATTGGTGGCAATGAATGCAAATTTATCAGTGGATCTCACGACGACCAAAGCTTGATTTGTGAAACTCCAACTTCAAGTCAAAGCCACACAATCACCAATGAAGGACGTCATTCAAGTAGGTGATGAGTTAGTTTGTAATTATTGTTGTACGGCCTCCGCAAAGCTTTAGGTTTGCAAATGGAATGATATGTGTTCAAACCTGCTTCGAAGTTGAAAATATTGCTGGCATAGTGCAATCAAGAGTACAAGTACTACCACCAAGCAAGGCAAGTACGTTCTTTCCAAGAACACAACGAATCTGCGCATTTATTGCATTTAAACCCACTACTTCGTTGTTATTATATAAAGCTTTATGTGACGCACTTATCAGTAGCCTAATGAAATCGTTCAGTTTGTCACAAAAAGATTTAAAAAAATTATTTATGTTCAAAACTATTTTAATAAAAAATCAAAGAGATTATAAATTTCATTCGTGAACTACTTCGATCAGTTGATTTAGATACTTTTGAGCAAGTTTGCTAGTTGGAGTTCTGACCTTTAATGCAATACTAATATAATGATATTAATGTATTACTAATATCAATAAAGTAAGACTAAGATGTAGACAAATTAGCTTCCAGCAAAGTGCTATACTGTGAGAAGCAGTTAAGAGCTAAATTTTAAGACTCTTTTTATCAGCTTGGCGCTTTTAATCACATGTTCAAATATTCAGCTCTCGGGATTGGTTACGCTTGGAAGCCTTCAACCATAAACGTTAAAGTGGGAGATGAAGTGACCATACGATGGACTTTCCCGTCCACTATTACTGACGTCACAATTGGGCCGTTTACAACCTCAAGCCCAACCACCAACAAATACGATGGCAATGGTTTCAATCTTCCTCGATCTCATTCAAGTAAATTTAACATCATTAAAAATGATGAACCAAATTTTACGATATGCCTTGGAATTTATGCCTCAATTCTTGTAGTTTATGATGTGCTTTGAAGTAAACTATAGGTTGTGCTTAAGCTTTTAATGTGCCTTGTTTATGATTTGCTACAATAAAGTAGCTTCATTTGTGACGCGCTACAATTTGTTATAACAATGCCATCTAACTTGTGATGTACATAATAATGTGCAATCAATTTTACTTCCATCTTCAGGCAGCTATTCCTTCTCTTTCAACCGCAAAGGAATTGTTTATTTTTCGAGTGGATGCATCCCGAGTGACGATAATTGTAACATCATAATGAGAGGTGCAATTAACGTCATGGATCCTGATGACGAAATCACTGTCCCAGTGAAGGTTACACTGAATGGAGTTGAAGCCAATTATCCAGTAAGTATTGCTTAAATCCACGGTAAGAATTTGGAAGACTCGAAGATACAAGAAGAGAGATCAGCAAAAACTAGCTAATGTTGTCGTCAAATTTTTTTATCTATTCTGCTAAGAGACTATATAACAGAGTTGATGCAAGCAACAAATCTGCAACCTCGTCAGTGCAAGCTAGATATTTATCTCTGTGTGATGTTGCATGTACTTGTTGTGTTGTATGCTCCTCTTCCATGGGATTTAGGCACGGCGAGGACACTTCATGCTAAAACCGTAAATTCAATCACCTGAGACAGAAGAAAACGACGTTACATGTCGAACTTACCATCAATCCAAATTGGAGACTAAAAGCACCATAATCGTACTGGGCTGGTATTACTGGATGCTCAAAAGTCGCTTTGTGCGACATGCTGAGAGAGCAGTTTCTCTGTCCCAACCTAGAGAACTACAGGTGCTTGATTGCGCTTCAATTCAAACGTAGAAAGTGATCGCAGGAAAAATCACAAATTCCTCCTGATGGGAGCAAACAATTGAAATCTTAAAATTCTTGATATAAAATTAGACGATATCTTCTGCTGTAAATGAAGTTTATTTGGGAAGTTTTCAATCAGCACTGCTAGCATCACAAACTTTAGAACAACTAAATATTCTCTCTAGTTCCGCTAAAATTAAATTTTGACCGACCGTCGGCTTAGCGGTTAGATCGTCTGGTTTCGGCATGGTTGACTTTGCTTATTGTTGTTGTCGTTACCCGACCCCTTACGAGAGACGGGGGCATGGTGGAAGACCATGGGGCCCCACAAGCAGAGCAACTCTCCAGAGCCTAGACTAGAGGTTTTATGATACAGAAGGATTCGCCAAAGAGCAAACGGCACAAAGAGTGCTTTGCTTAACAGAATGAAATAAAAGGTGTCCTGGGTCGGGTGTCCGCTGGCGCTTCGTAAAGGATTTTCATTTCTGCCAATTCTAGAGAGATAATAATTTAGTAGGAGGCTGTGTTTGCTGCAGCAAAGATGGGAGAGATCACAGCGAGTGTGACGAGGGGCACAAGTTTCTCAATGGATACAGAGGGACCTAGGGGTCGAAGAACTTAGATGAGACAGTACACCAAGTCCGATAGAAGACAGTTCCTGCCAGATTTGCCAGAAACTGTGAGTTAAAAGGAAAGATGGAGAAGAGGACAAAGTGAGAGTCAAAGAAACGGCAGACTTGTTGGTTCTGCCCAGACCAGCGGAGAGCTTGCAGGATGGCGCAGCTTTAACAGAAAGTTCACTTGGCTTCGATTCTTTAGTCGGGCTAAACCAATGACTTTAAAACTGGCGTTTTTATCTCCCTTGGTCGGCGTTTGGTATTAAAAGGATAGCAAAAAGTAAACAAGCAGTGTCATTGAAAGGCCAGCTTCTTACCTTGTCATCCACTGGTTAAAGACCTTCATGACCAAAATCTAACAAACCGGAAATTGGCCCCGGCCTGTGCACCAAAAACTTACAGAAAGTACCTCACTTTTGTACTAGTTCCTATTATTGTGAGAAGTAATGATAACTTACGTTAAAATTTTTTTAAGAATGGGCAACCGATGTTCACGTACCGAAACAGCCTCACACCAACTGTAACCAGCATTTCACCCCGTCAAGGAACGACGGACACATTATTCGAAATTACAGGTGCTGCCATAAAATTATAAATAAATCTTTAGAGCTTTATAAAGTTCAAGAATTTGTTTCTTTCTAGTAAATAATGACTTACATTTTGTGAAAGAGGTGGTACATGCTTACTTTTTAAAAACGACAATACTTGAGGGAGTGGGCATCATCAAAGACACGCTTCTCTTTCAAAATGTGAATATCCTAAAGTTACTTCAAGGATTCGAAACTTCAGAAGTTTTCAATTTCCTTTGTTTACTTCAGAAAAATTCTGTTATTACCGTCTTGTACAGTGGTTTAGTTGCCCTTTCATAAACTTGTAAAATTTCATCAATTTTAAATTTTGTAAAGGAACACAATTTGGCAGTGCACCAAGAGTTGAAGTTGGTGAGAAATTGATTCAAGTTCAATCAGCCTCAGATACCTTGATACAGTTTAAAGCTTCATCCAGAGAAGAGCTGCAAACAGGTGTATTGTTGTTGTAGTTTTTGATAATGATTTTGGCTTAACTGGAATTGGAGAGATCCATTCCTATTATATGCTACCAAGAGTCTACTGAAAAAATATGTTTTATCCAGTCAGCTTAAAACCTTTTATTATTTCGAGAAAAATTGTTTTCACTAATTAAATCATCTTCAGTTTTTTCATTTTAATACATTGCATAAAAAGCTGTGTATCTTATTGAAACATGCAATAACTTGTCGCAAGTTTCTATTTCCAAGAGAAATTGCAGGAAGATCCTTTTTTAGCGAAGTCGATTTATCTAACACATGTAAAATTTCTAACTTAATTTATAACGACACATCGCATACTTAAACCAGACTCTTCTATAAATTACTGACATGGATAAAGTTGTTTAGAAAGACCATTTTATAAGCTTTAAATTATACTTTTTCAGAATAAATTTTGTTAATTTTAATGAATTGATCAGTTTTTATCAATTAGATCACATACTGACATCACCATCATTTCCTTTATGTGATCTCTGAAACGACATTTAGTAAAAAGAAACGCAAATTTATTTCGAATTAAAGTCTTCCTACTGCGAGATGTTCAAGCAGCAACAAAGTTGTGGTCAGTAAAAAAACAACTGAAGGAAGGATCTTTACTTCACATCCCAAAGTGTGTAAAAGCATTGCTTCTGACGAGTCCCATGCCCTATATACATAAAATCATGAAATTCTGTTAGAAGCATTTACAATGCGCCGCTAGTCTTGCAATTAAAAAGTGGCGTATTCAAGAGCTTCATTGATGTGCGTCGTTTGGATTTTGAAAGAACACTTTTTGAAATTACCCCAGCTTGCTTGCACTCTTGGGGTAGAATTACATTACCACTAGTAATTGTGCTTTTAAACCAGGTCCGGATGTAAATTGTTTTGCTGAAGTGGGTGGGTCGTTCTTTGATTGCAAGATCAAAATATATGTAATTGCAAAATCAAGATATCTATAAGATATATAACAATTGCAGGAGTTCTTCATAATGTTGAGGTGTTTGTAAATCAGAAAGGAAAAGCAAGGCTGGAGATTAGCAAGTTTGTAAATCGTACATTAGTCCTTCTTCCATCAATCAGCTCCGTGTCGCCCTCTAGTGGATCGCTACTTGGTGGAACTAACTTAACAATACAGGTGTTAAAGCATATTGCTCAAGCATGGTTTCCAGCATTTTTGACTATTTTGTTGGCTTATTCTGTTGTTTTTGTACTTAAAAAGCAGTAAAACAATGTTTAATGTATTTTAACTGTGAAGAGAAGCAAAATGTTCTCGGCTTTCGACGGATATTTTAATAACAATGTGAAAACAAATAAAAGCTTTTTTTCAACCATTGTAACTGCAACGAAACTTTGTGTCACGTGTCTGAGAATTCTAGTGTCTTTAAAATATGCAAAGTCTTTCATCAAAAGACAGCTGTGACTTAGATCACTAACCGAGATATTGTTTACATTGGATATTAATATATTACTCAGGGATCTGGGTTTACGGGCGAAGAAGTTGTTTCCATTGGTGCGGCCGACTGTGCTATTCAAGAATCGAGCTACGTGGAAATTGTTTGCAAAACAGGATCGGTGCTGGTTGAAATGACAAACCCCGTTATTGTCACTCAAGCAAAGTAAGAGCAATGTTTCTGACCAGTGTTAAAAATTGTCTCTTGCAGACAAAGACAGCAGGCAAGGTAAGATGCTTATAGTCAATGCCCAGAAAAATTATATGTTTTTGTGTTTTGGTGGAAAGATTTTAGCGCAATTTAGCGCGTTTTGGTGGAAAGATTTTTCCCCTTCTTAGTTGCAGAGCCTGTGGAAGAAATGTATTGAGCAGGAAGCAGTTAACCACAGTTCAGCATATTTTTTGTCAAGCACCGCAAATAACCACCCAAAGCTGATGGTATGAAAAACACAAGAAGGCTTTTAATGCAGCCGCTTGACGTAGAGACAGCTAAAGGAATACAAGGAGATCTAAGTCAGCTGACATCTTATCAAGCAAGCATCTGATATGAAATAATACAGTTCAAAAAACTAACAAATCAAAAATTAACAAAGCAAATGAAAACATCAGCTGTAAAAACACATCGAAGTGCTGACAAATATTCTTAAGCGCATGTCTACGAAATAGTATATCTCCCATCATAGTGTCAAGTATCTTTTGATTGTATTTGTTAAATGTTTATATCTGTACTAATTAACCAATAGCCTGCTGTTAACTCTCAAGTTGGTTTGGACACAAGTTGTTTTATATATAACCTTAAAACTATTCCCTTGAATAAAAGATGGAAAAAAATTAAGCGATCTGATTTGCAGAGCACAAGCAACAACTTCTTGATATCAATTTCGCTTGTTTACGTTTTACTTTTTATTTCAAGTCAGTGTTACCAATCATAAACTAATCGATATTATGAAGTTCAACTGGTAAAATGATCTCCCTTAATGCCGACATTTTGTTGAAGTTGAGTTTTTCAAAAGCAATCGTACTCAGTTATTGGACGGTAACATGGAAGCAAGTTGAGCTGAGCAAGTTCAACTCTTCACTAAGCCTTAAATTTTAAAATAATATATATCCTTGTACTTTCTCCACAGCAACTTGAAAGCTGAATGCTTGAGCTCGTGCAATTTCACCTATGACCAGGAATCAACTCCTGTTGTGACGTCATGGACCTCTAACAGCAATTATGCCGACTTGCGTTTCGAGTTTAACGGAACAAGTAAATCAGGAAATGTTTCCTAGTTAGGTTTTTGTCAAACCTATCGCCGCGCGAACACTGGGTTTGCAAACAGAAAGTCGCATTTTAACCCTTGCATGGATATTAAGTTATTTTGTCTGTGGGAAAAGCATTTTACGACAATCCATCCTGTATTGTTGGAGTGCTTCCAGTGAAATGCTAATAACACCGAGACATGACCGAACACAGTAGTGTTTCATGTATAACTATAAAAGTGTCTATGATTTGAGGATAGAGAAAGAGGTCTACAATATGAAGTCTGATTTATTTGTTTCAGTTTTTTTGAATTCTATAGCTTCTGGTGTAGTTTTGCATCTACGAGATGTTGTTGGTGTTGTTACCTGGATCCATGAATTTGGCCAAGAACCCCTATGAACATGGGTGACTTTTTGGGTGTGAAGCAGAGATTGCGTATAGAGCGAAAAGCTAATGACGTCTTCTCTTCAGAAACAGAGAAAGCGGATTACGAGATGCTGAAACGGAACTATTACTACCCATTCGTTTGTTGGATGATTAAAGTAATCTCAACGATGTCGTATATTAAAACAAATAAAACCGTCCGATTAGCTATAGAATTCACTTTCCATGAGAGCATTTGTTGAAGATTTTGATTTACTTTCTTAAAATGAGTGCTCCTCACAGCTCAAGTGTAATTGAAGTACTGCGGCGCACTGTTATCACTGGTTACATCCTAAAAAATACGTAATGCCTAAAAACCACAAGATTTTTAAGTTTTTAAAATAACAAAATCTTCTAGACAAACCAAAAGTAATTCAATTTTTAAATAGTTTTCACTTCGCAGCATCGCTACAAGCCGTTTAGTAGTCATTGTCATTACCAAGGTGGTAAAAGTGTAAAGATATCTAGTCAAAAGCTTTGATCAACGGAAAACTGAGCAATTATAGCTGAAGATCACCAGTGGCCGTATCTTCATTTTTTAGATAACAGAGGTTAACAAAAAATAACTTTTTTTTCTAAACGAGAACAAGCGCACTTTTTTGGGGTAACAGTAGGCGCTGATTCCAAATCTGGCGTTAATTTTCTTTTAACACATCAGATTTTAGAGATATGGGGAGTCAGTGGCAATTCTAGCACTCGGAGAGTGTGAGGGCCACTTTGGGGTCAAAATAAATTGTGTAGGAGCTTGGAAGATTTAGCAATCGGCTACATGAGCTTGCTCAAAGTGGGATGGGTGACCAGGGGACCAGGCAAAAAACTGGATGCGTGGCTCCCTCCGGTCTCCCCTTAAAATCGCCACTGATAAAGGCGAGGGGTTGAGGGCATTTTATACCCGATATATCGCAATGTCTCTTCAATTATCATGGCAGTTGATTAGGTTTTGACTGTATTGATATGGGTGTTTATCAATAGACTAAAGATTGGACAACCGGCCAACACTTTTTTTCAATGTCTATTGTAGTCTGTAGGCCTTGAAACGGCCTGTTCTTGGGTGCTCTTGAAACAAATGCTCGTTTTGCATGAGTACCCTTAACAAGGCTGATGTATAGTTTCGAAAAAGACTTTTTAGTGTAGCTTAAAAAAGGTCGTTTATAGATAGCCTTAAACAAGTTATTTTGGTGTAGCCTTAAGAAAGGCTGTTTGTGGAGAGCTTTGAAAAAGGCTTTTTGGCTTAGCCTTAAAAAAACTGTTTAAGAATATCATGGTAAAATATTTCTTTTCCACCTGGGCATCACTTAGTGCTGCAATCACGACCAATTCTAAGATGAAAACTCAAAAATGTTTGCATGCGATTTGCGCTTGTATGCATGGGTTATATCATCACGGTACAACATTCAGCTATAATCACCCATCATACTCTCATTTTAAACTCCTCTATACCTTTCTTCCATAGCTTGGATGTCTTGACACAATCTTTCACCATGTTCACCAAGATTTTTAGGAAAAAATCAAGGAGTGAATGAAGAAAATGCATTTTCATAGACATGCGACGCCCCTTTTCTTTGTATGACGCAGGCAACTCTGCCACACCCTTTTGAAATTTCCCAGAAAATTCAAGCAAAGTCATTTAGATGCATGCAAACTCCTAGTTCCAATGTATTTAAAGTTTTTTCAAATTCTGGGTCTTCAAAAATTTTCCGAGTCTGTAAACCAATAAAGATTTCTTCTTTCAGCTTGTCTTGGCTTGGTTTAATTTGAGAAACTTTTTGCAGAGAAATTCAATGCCATTCGAATTGTTTTTGGCCATAGCTTTTACAAAGTTCTTCATCAATCCCAGCTTGATATGCAACGGTGGCATTAAAACTTTATCGGGAATTACGAAAGGAATATGTTAAATGTTTTTCAATCCAGGCATATAAGAATTCCTTGTCGGCCATTCTTTTGTTTCATAGTGCTGTGCAGTGGCCCGACTGTCTCACAAACATAAAAAACAACATTGTTTGGTAAAACTCCCTTGCAATCTCATCAAGATTCCAATGACCTTAAAGTCTCCACCAGAGACGTAGCAGCCGCCCCCCAAACCCCCCAATTGGGGGGGGGGCCCAGGCCAACTTTGGGGGCCCAAGTTAGTCTAAAATTGCTTTTTGGCTACGTGACTATTTTCAGTTCAGCAGACTTGTTTACAACCGATTTAAACTGTAGGAAGAAATTGGCTTGTGACATCATAAGTGAATGCAACGTCATTTTATCTCGCAGAATCTAGAATATTTCGATTGATTTTCTGGTAGAATCTTGAATATTCGATTGACGTAACAATGCCGTTGTTACGCAACAATCATAGAATGGTCTGGAATTCTGTTTGGCTATAAATACCGGGACAATATATATACACTGCAGAGTGCAGAGAAAATATTTTATTGACATTGTATAGAATGAAACGTTCAAAAAGTGGTGCTCAAAAGAGAAAAGAAGCAGCCACTGCTCGAGATGCTGTAGCGAAATTGCCCAAGATGACAGATTTTTTCAAGATTACTGAGCAGAGTAGACCTGGCACTAGTACCGAGAGGGATGAAGAAAACTATAGTGTACAAGAAAAAGAAGACTATGACGATCAGCATCAAAGTGATTGTGAATTTCCAGAAAATGTAAGTTGTGATTTACCTGCCAATACGCAACCTTCAATATCAAAAATAACTGAATCTCAATTTACCCCTATCCCTGATGACCCATGTAAATGGCCTGAAAGTATTTCTGATGCTCAACGATGTGATATAGTAAAGCGTGGACCACATCAACTAATAATGAATTTTCCATATAATAACACAACTCCAAGGCGACGTTTTTCCTCCAACCATTATAAACGTGTGTTACCTAATGGTGAAAGTGTTTCACGATCGTGGCTAGTTTATTCTGGGGAATCAGATCAAGTTTTTTGCTTTTGTTGTAAGCTATTTGGAAAAACACTAAGCCCCTTTTGTAGTGGTATAAATACATGGGAGGGTTTTTCGAAAAAACTGAAAGACCATGAAAACGGCATTTCCCACCAAGAATGCTGCAGTCAATGAATGTTGCTAGCTGAAAGGATAAGAAATTCATCCACTATCGACAAACGCGAGATGAATATTTTTTTCAATGAAAGACGTTTTTGGAGAAATGTTTTAGAGAGACTTATCGACATTGCCTTGTTTCTATCGGAAAGGAATCTTGCTTTTAGAGGATCTGAAGAAGTCTTAGGATCTCCTCACAATGGAAATTTTCTGGGTATATTTGAGCTTTTGGCAAGAAGAGATCCGATCCTAAAAGAGCTTCAAGACAGAATCAAGAATAAAAACACTAAAGATCACTATTTGAGTCCTACCATACAAAATGAACTAATTGAATTGCTAGCGACAGAAGTTGAAAAAGAAAATTTACAGCAATTGAAATTGGCAAAATATTTTTCTATAATTTTGGACTGCACTCCAGATATGTCACATCATGAACAAATGTCTGTCATTGTCCGTTATGTACTATGTAATGAAGAAGCTGCTGTTGTTAAAGAAACATTTTTTGGCTACTTGAGAATAAGTGACAGTACTGGGAAAGGCTTGTTGGACGCTTTCTTAGAAAAAGCGACCGAACTGCAACTCGAATTGTCTGATTGTCGAGGTCAGTCATATGATAATGGTGCTAACATGAAAGGAAAACATTCTGGGGTCCAAGCAAGAATGCTAGACATCAATCCCAAAGCTGTTTACGTGCCCTGTGCAAACCATAGCCTTAACTTAGTTGTTGTTGACAGTGCTAATTGATCGACGGAAGCATTGACATTTTTTGGAGTACTTACAAGGTTGTATGTGCTGTTTTCTTCCTCTGCTCAGCGTTGGGAAATTTTGAAGAAACATGTGGAGCTGTCCATAAAGTTACAATCTGATACTCGTTGGGAAAGCAGAATTAAATGCATCAAACCTCTTCGATACAATTTAAAAGAGGTGTTGCTGGCACTGAAAGACTTGGAAGCCATTTCCATAGAAAGAAAAGATGGAAGAGCTGCCTCAGAAACAAAATCGTTGATAGCTCATTTATCAAAATGGAGTTTTCTTTTGTCGGTGTTTATTTGGTATGATATCCTATTCTAAGTCAATAAAGCAAGCAAGATTCTTCAATCGTATGGAGTCTCCCTTCATACAATGGAAACGGAAATCCAGGCAACTGAAAAGTTTTTGCAAAACTATCGCACAACGGGTTATGACAGTGCCGCAACATCTGCTGTTGAAATAGCACAGGAATTGGATATTGATCCTTCTTTTCCTCCGTCAAGAAGTGGAAAGAAAAGAAGATTGTTTGATTACCAAGGTGAAGAGGAACAACGAGCTACTCCTGAACTGAAATTTAAAAGCAACTTTTTCTATCCATTAGTAGACCAGGCTATTATGTCAATAAAGGAGCGCTTTAATTTGTTACGTGAGGTTTCTTCCGCCTTTTCGTTTTTGTACACACGAGACAAACTTTTGCTTGTGCAACAAGAAAATGCTCTTCTTACTTGCTCTAAAGAGTTCCAAAAAAAGTTCGGTGACATTGATTCTGATGAAATGAGCGCTGAGCTACAGCGGTTTGTTTTAATTTTACAAAAAAAACGCAATCTCAATACGGCTCAAGACTTTCTGAACTATCTTCTAAAGACTCATTTATTTGAATTGTATCCGAATGTGTACATCGCACTTCGAATCTTACTAACTTGCCCCGTGACTGTTGCCAGCGCTGAAAAAAGCTTCAGCAAACTGAAACTGATCAAAACTTTTAATAGAACGTCTATGACAGACAGTAGACTATCTTCATTAGCCATGTTGTCAATCGAAAATGACTGCGCCCGATCTCTTGATTATGACAATGTCATAACAGCATTTGCGAACAAAAAGGTTCGCTCCAGACTATTTAAATGATACTGTGTTTTTATAACTTTTTCATGTTTTTCAGTGTCATTGCTTTCGTTTCGCAGTGTCTGCATAAATGTCCTACTGAACTCTGGCATCGGTGCCGAATATTTTATGACTTGCACCTTCGGTATCGGCATGCTTTATTCTGACATTAGCCTGTTTACTTATGTACAAATTGTGGTGTATTTTCTTAATGCAGCTTTTCAATTTTACACCTCTAAAGTGATATAACCTGTGCGCAGGGGCTCTTGCGCTTACTTTGGGGGGGGGGGCCGAAGTTGGAGTGCTACGGGACTGGTCTCCACAAGCTCCATTGGTAGTCTGAATAGTGGATCGCATTCGACAAGATTTCGATATTGTAGTAAGTTCTTTTAACTAGGCAGAGCGTACAACAGGGATGGAGGGTCTTTTATTTCCAGCATGTAAAAGAACTGTTTCCAAGCTTCTCTTGGAGCAATCAATTAGAAGCCTCCATTTGTTCACAATGTGAACTATACCTAGAGTTTGAAATAGCTCTTTAATGTCATGGCAGTAACAAAGAGGTCCCTCAACTTTTAATGCTGAAGATAAGTCCTTATTGCGTTTCCTGCAGTAACTTATTTTAACATTTTTTTAAACCATATTTCGTTCTTTTAACCTTGATGCAAGGAGCTTTGATTTTTCTTTAGACATAAATCTATAATTAGGTCATTTAGGTGTTTTTGTGAAAAAAAGATGGGATTTTCTTTGGAATTATACTCAGAATCTGTAGAGTTGACGGAAATGAATTCATTGGAATTGAATTCATCAGCATTGCTATGAATAGCATCAAGCCCATCTTTTGGAGACACTAGTAGTGATATTGATTTATCAGGAGATACTGGTGTTTTTGCTGAATCCAAATTGCGATATGTTATTTTGTCTCTGTTTAAAGGAAATGCCCTTTGCTTTGATGAGAGAAAAATAGCAATCCTGACAGTGATCTTTGGGTTTACGCCACATTGTTTCACCACTTGAGAACATTATTCTATGACGTCTCAATACAATGTTTTATTGTATTTGGACTGTAAAATGGTTAGTGACAAAAGTTGATGTAAAATTATAAGCACAAAAATATCTCAAAAACCTGATGTGCTAGAGAAAAAGTGGGTAAATCGTAGGGTAGATTATTTCCCCTGTCCCTCTTATTTCTGAGACGTCTATGGCTCCACAAAGAGTCACCCTGACTCATTTCACTCTGTCACTCTAAATGGGCCCTTCGCCTTGCAATCTCCTTTCCAATTTCAGGTTCCGCCAGACTTGGAGTGAAACCAAGACTCTGTATATCCTCTTGGAGAGCTTTTGCGTCCAATCATCCGCTCATTCTCCTCCCCCACTTCTCCTAGGAAAGCTCTCATTGTTTGTCCTTGCTATCCTTCTGGGAATCTGCCTTTCTACTCTGTGCAATCCACCTTTTCCTCTCCATGCTCTCGCTCCAATACTCCCTCTCTCGTCAAGGCACGGTTTTCCCTCACCTTGATCTGGACAGATGGCTCTGTTTCTTTTCCTACAAAATTGTATTTTGAAATTTTTCAGGCCAAGGCGGCTCTGGCATACTTACCAACTGCTCTCTTTGTAGCACCGAGGCCACTCTTTCCGTTTTGGCAGGCCTTGTATGTTCAAGTTTTTCCTTTGAAGTCTACACCATTTCGCAAGCTTTCTGCTGGTCTCGGCAGCACCAAAAAATCTGCCATTTCTCTTTTTTTCTTCTCTGACTCTCGCTCTGTCCTCACTACATTGTCCTCTTCTCCATCTTTCTTTTTTCTTCAAACGTTTTGACAGATCTGGCAGGAAATCTTTTTTCTTTCCTCCTGTACTATCAGATTACAATGGGTCCCCGGACACTCGTTTACCCCGGACAACGACGTGGCTGATGAGCTGGCCAGACGGGGAGGGCTACGCGTTTGCTCTGCAGTCCCATGTAGTCTCTCTCCTCTGACCTTTCGTATCCAATCTTGTCTTTTCTCGGACTGGAGGCGTACTGTCTCATCGAAATTTTTTGACACACAGATCCCCTCGGTTTCCAATAAGGGAACTAGTACTCCCTCTTCACGCTCGTTGTGTTCTCTGTCGTCTTCGCTGCAGCGGACACAGCTTATTGTTAAGCTCTTATCTCACTAGGATTAGCAGAATCGTTCATGCAGCGCCTGCGACATCCGTCCAGGAGACCTCTCATTTCATTCTGCACTATCCAGCTACGGACTCTTTGAGCCGCTCGCTCTTTGGTGACTTTCTGTCTTTCTGAGACCTCTGGTCCAGCCCCCTGGGAAGTTGGCCGGCTTCTGGGACTCCATGGTCTTCCGCCATGCCCCATCCCTCGAAAGGGGTCGGGTAACAACAACAACAACATCCGTTAATAATTATATTTTTAGGTACATTCTATCGAAGTGAACGAGCGGAAACAATATTTTCTAGAATTTGGGAGAATAACTTTAAACAAAAGATCTATTTTCTGCAGATTTTATCGATATTTCTCACGTCACAATTACTTTTGTGTCATCATACAATAACATAATAACAAACTGTGACGTGATAACAGCGAGTGATTCAATGATTGAATGCCAAGTAACCGGTCTGCCAGTTGGCTGGAATGCAATAAATATTCATGTCAAAGGAAAAGGTAATTGTTTACAAATAGTACAATCAAACTCATATGACGATGAGGCCTAAAATGTGAGGGGCTGAGCGAAAAGAACTTTTTGTAAAAATATTTCAAAAAACAATTTTTTAATCATTTTTGAGAGAATGATTATTACCTCTTTCTTTCTTTGCACTGATTTAATGTTATCTAACAGCAATTCATTTTATTTCAGGCTTTGCTGAGTTTGACACTTCATCATCTTTCTTTAACCCCGAGATTATATGGTCTATTAGTCCAACAACAGGAAGCATAGCTGGAGGGACCACAGTGGTCATTTCAGGTAATAATTTTATTATTTATTTTGCCACAAACGAAATCTATTTTTTTACTTTGCGTGCGGGCACATGCTCTTTGTACTCGTCCTTAGTTGGATAGCACAGATAGATAAATCTCCAGGGCAGGTAGGCTGCTTGACCTCACTTCCTGTCTACCACGCATAGACAAGGTACCTCGTTGAATGTTTTATCCAAGAAAACAACAAGAGCGCTCGCAGGAATATTTTACATGCTATCCTCTGTACTGGACGTCAAGCAGAGAAGCTGGGACTATCGTGTTTAAAGTCTTTTGATTTAACTCAAAAAGAAAATTGAACCCAGGCATCCCGATAGGAAAGCGGACGCTTTAACCACCGCATCTAAACGTCAATACTCAAAAAATAAAGCTAATTGATTAAAAATTATTCAGTTTAGAGAACACGTGATGAACGGAGGGTTTAAGGAATTGCGGAATAACAGTTCGGCCTTTGAGCTTGCAGTCTGCCCTTTCGTTGTGGTCGATGGTAGCATAGTTTGAACCAGAAGCATTGGTTTCAAATCAGCAAACGGTTTCGGTTGGCTATAACTTCACTAGCTAGTCGTGCTTACGTCAACACTTACAAGCAACTAATGCTCCATGTAGTTTTAATGTTTTTTCAGCTTTGGGAAGCGAATCACTGTGTATCATATATGATGCAGCATGTCTGATTGCCGTTCCATTTTTTAATAACTTTGTTCAACAAATTTTGGTTGAGTAATGTAATGTAAAGTTTAAGTAATGTAAATATTATTTTGAGACACGATTGCAGGATTTTGTTTTTTAGCCCAACATTGGCGGTTAAAATTTCTAAAAATTTTTCAACATTTTGTTGGTCAATTGTTTTATCAGTAATGTACGCGGATCTCAAAAAGTTAAACCTTGACCTAATATGCAGCGCATTAACAGAAAGATAGGTGTTGAAATATTTGCCGAACGTTTCTTTGAAATACCGCAAATTTCCGTTTGGAAATGAATATCAAAGTTAATTGTAAAAGAACTAACAAATCCCCAAGCCTATGTGACGTCGAACAAAAACGTTTAATTACGTCTACTGTATATTAGCGCCACCATTCCGCTTTGCAGCATAACGTGTTGATCACTGCCGACTAAGAGTAATGTCAAATAATTTTTTTAGGAAATGGATTTGTTCCGGATGACGTTAAAGTCCAGATCACGAGCAATGAAGATTGTAAGGTCATAAACGCCAGCCACTCTTCGATAACCTGCACAACACCTCCCAGAACGCAAGGACAGAACTTTTTCAAAGTCATCACAAACAGTATTGAGTATCCACAACAAACGTTCACTTACTCTTTGGAAGCAACTCCGGTCGTTGAGAGCATTTCACCGGAGCTAGGCAAGTGATGCTTGGCAAGAGCTGTAAACACTAAAAGCTAAATGCTCACGACCCTAGGCTTGTATGTTGGGTTGATATAACAGGAGAGATGGTAGAGGGAGTGTTAAGCCTCTGCATTTTTTGTTATTGTGGATTATAAGATGAGTTATTTTGCTAGAAGTTAATTTACACATTTTAAATTTGGAAAGGTACTGTCTTCCCAAAATTTCAGTTATTTCCCAAACCTTTTTTAAAAAACATTTTCCACTAGTCTACCTCGAAAGTGCAAGAAAAACTGACACTGAAACGATGAGGGCAATTAACTGGAAGCCTCGGTATCAACATAAGCTGGACTTGATTTAATTTGCGGTGTATTCTGGACAACTATTCCTCCTCGACGTGGTTTGTACCTATTTTCGGAAAGAAAAAAGTGAACTACAAAACCACCACAAGTCTTTAGATAGCGCCCCATTATTTGTTTTCAAACTTAAATCATTTTTCTAGGTCTTGCCAATGATGCTGTCACAATAACCGGCTCTGGATTTATTAACTTCACCTCAGTAGCACAAGTTACAATAGGAGGGGCTGAATGCACTGTGGCAGATGCCACCGACACTGTGATCATTTGTATTCTTGGTCAAAGAGAAGGAGGTCCTGCTGATATTGAAGTAAGCGGTCAAAATTAAGCTTTTGAGAAAATCAAAGTTGTTCTAAGTCCTAAAAGAAATTTATGAGTAAAATGAATAGAAGGAGGGCTAAGGCGGTGTTTACAGGAACGTATTTGACTATGTGAAAATTGACTTAGAAAAACAAACTCACACCAAAATAAAAAGTGAGTTATCTAACCTTCAGGTTACGGCTGTGTGTAATCTCTGCAAAGTAATTGGTTTCCGTGCATTTTGAAAGGAAAGGCGCTCAATTTTTCATCCAGCATCAAGTCTAATTTTGTAAGCTTGGACTCACTCTCGAAATACGAGAGCAATCTCCGTTTTAAGGTGGCAAATCACCATTTGAGCTGTTTTAGCCGTTTTTGGGAGTTTTTATAAACTGGTTTGGTCATTAGAAAGCCCGTTCGCAAAAAGGAAGAAATTCGACAGTTTTGCATAAATTATGCAAATTATGACGTGACGTCATCGCACCAGAAATCCGCCAATTTTCAAACACGGATATCTCGTCTCATACATGGGTTTTTTCGTTCATTCAAAGTTTGTGTGACAGATAATAACCAAAATAAGGGTTTGTAGTCACGAATTTGCTATATTATTGTTCAGTTTGATACAGTCTGCATTCAAAAATTTTGTTGGAATTTTTGCTCATAATTAGCTACCAATTAGTAACATAATACCCCTATCAGCAGAGAACTACACTAAGGAGGGGAATTTCCCGACTAGAATCCCTGCATAATGGTCCAAGGCCCATGTTAAAAAAAGAATTTTGGAAATCGGATGACATTTGGCTATACTATGCGTGTTTGAAATCAGTATGAACACACCAAAATCCTCAAAATGAGAAAATCGCGATTCAACCTTTCATGTTGTACCAAACTAGGCATAATATCATCTGAAAACGTTTATTTCTGTTCAAAGACAGATCAATGTGCGCCGGATTCATAAACATTGCCTTCCTCTTCATTTTTCGTGTCTATGAAGCCCTTTTTCTCGGCTCGAAGTCTCTTTCGAGTAATTTTATACCGATCACTAGATTTTCGTTTGGCGTGATACAAACGCGTAGTGTTACTACTATGAGCACTTTTGACTGTGAATCCTCAACTCAGTTCTAACTGCTCGAAAAGTTTCACGAAAGCGTCATTACCATCATTGAATACAGCGACAGCAAAGTGTGCTGCATCTGATACCACTGGTCTAGACACGAAAACTTCCTTCGGACAGGTAACGAGCGCATGAATAGCGCGTGCGGGTAACCATACCCGCGCGGGAGCGATAGTGATAATCGACAGAAAAACCAAAAAAAATCAGATTTCTGATGAAAATTTTATTTCCGGGAAGGTGCCATCAAGACAAAGAAAACACCTGCTAGAATTATGCTCGTTTCCAAAATCGTACGCCCACAAGATCGGCTGAAAAGGGGTCTCAAACAAGCAATAAAGGCGTTGCTAGGGGCCGTTGCTAGGCAGAAAACACGTGTACCTCTTATAAAACATGGGATTTTAACCTACTTAGACCGGCCGATTCAGTTTTTTGTGGCCAGAATCCGATTCTATGGATCAAATAGTACTATAAACTGTGCCAAACTAATTTTCAGTTTTTTTACTGATTTTGTCGAAATTCTGGCTTTCAAATGGTGATTTGCCACCTTAAATCGTTTGAGTATTCCTAGGACGTCAAAATATAATTTTTTGCCCTGTTTCTGCCATTTTATTCGCATTCCAACGAAATGCAATGAGACAAAATTATTCATGATACAATTAAATTTTTGTGATTAACTGTCAAGTTTCTTCGAATATTTGTCATCTGTTTGGTAAGGCAATACATAGCCACTTCATAAATGGCAGGTGCTAAAAACGAAAGGCTGAAAGTAAAATTCGCAGACAAAGCAAACCTTTGCCTGCCTGCATAAATATATGTTTGTTTATCAAATATTTCGTCTTTCAGGTGATAATAGCAGGAAAAGGCAAGGCTACATCTTCAGTTACTTTTTATTACCAACTCGCTTTGGATGAAATGGCACCTTTAAAAGGTATTTTTACACTTTATTTCAATTAAAGGATCGTTTGCTGATGATTTCGTTACTGTCTGATATGTCCTCGGAAAGGAATAACATTTTCGTTGCAGTATGTAATGTCTTTGAAAAGAAATAATGTTTTCGTTGCAGTATGTCTTTGAAAAGGAAAATTATTTTCATTGCAGAATGACATGTCCTAGTCTCTGCAAAATTTTACCTTACCAGTACTTTATAATTGGCACCCGTAGATTTCCGCGTTGTTCAGAAACTTTTATACATATAAGTTTGGCGGAAAAATAATCTTAAAATGTTAATTATATTACTGTTTGCTCGTAAGAGACTTCATTGCAACCAACATGACTGCAAATTTAATGTAGGCAAAATAATGGTTGCAACAACAAATAAACTCTCTTCTTAGCAAACCATTAATGAAAAATAAAGGTTTTTAGTTTAGGAAAAAGACTGCAAAACCTTTGTGAAATTCCTGTGAGACATTCAATTTCTGTAGATAATATGTAAATAAAGAGCTATATAAAGGGTGAGTTTAAATATTTTATGGCACAGTATTAATACAAGGACTAGGAATAATCAATTTTAAGCTTAAACAAATCGTGAGTCAGTAAGTAAAGGAACAAACAATTTTTATATTTTTAGGCAGTTTTGGCGGAGGTCAATTGTTGAATTTGACCGGAAAAGGATTTTCAGAAAATTCTCGAGTCACTCTATGTGGGGAGGAATGCGTTGTTGTTGAGTTTACAACAACAACAATATCATGCTTGACACCACCAATGGACTTTGATATAAGTAGGTGAAAATTTTGTGTTCTTGCAGAACTTCAACGAAGCTTTAAAAAATTTGTTTAGTGCGAGGTTTTCTGATTAAAAGTAAACCTTGGTACAAAAATACCCTGAATTAAGATTATGGCAAGGTTGGTACCCCACGCATACCAATAATGTTTACCTAGATCGTCGATTGAATGTTACGTGAATAAGCATTTTGCCTTGGTGCACGTTTCTTTATTATTTTACTTTGGCTTCTATTTTTTTGTAAACTGTGGTCGCCAACAACTTCTTTATTTTCACATTGATTCGTTTCAGCTTTTCCTTCGAGTAAGCTCTGCAACGTCACCGTGTGGAATGGAAACGCATATGACGTCAGTGAAATGGAGTATAGTTACGACGAGTTGTTAACCCCTGTTGTGACTGATGTTTCACCAAGACGAGGGGGCACCGGAGGGGGAACAAGGATTACAATCACTGGAACACTTTTCGAGTAAGCTTGCAGGCTGTGAAGCTCAGCGCTGGTTGCTGCCCCTGCATTCGGTGAATTAGCGCTCGTGGGGAGGTAGCGTAAATTTGAGTAGCTGAACCACTCGCCTTTTCAGCGAAAAAGCAGGAAACTCGTTGGCGGTGGCAATTGGCGAGCTCAGTTAAGATACTTCTTTTTCTGTGACACATTTTGAAACTTGCAGGCCTTAAAGAAAAATGACGTTTTTTGTTTTCCAGCTAAAAATATTACAAACTATACAGTTGGATGGAGTAGTTGATCAAGTTTTGATGTAAAAAGCATAGCCCTAATGTTTATTATATTTCTAGTTTGCACAGCAGTAGATTTTATCAATAGCTGTACCCTTGGACCTTACAGTTTATATCAGGTGCTAGTTTAAATTTGTAAGGCAGGTTTGAGGTAGTTGAGTCTTTTTCGGTGGGATGAGTTATGCTGCAGTCAACAACTTACAGCGGCAATGAATTTTAGAAAGCAACAAAAGCTTGGTTGTGTGCTGTGTGCACTACAATTTGTAAAGGTGGTTAAGATATGATTGCTGATTAACTTGAAATATAAGATTTTTGTAGTAGTACGCACAGTAGTCGACCTGCGAAACACCATGTCTGCATCAACCTCAGTTTATATTAACGCATTTAAAGAAAAAGTGTTATGAATGTTGTTGTTCTACTGGTATAAAAGAATTTTACAATTTCTACCATGCCTGGTGTACAAGAAAATTTTCTAGGTTATGCAGCATTTATGAAAATCATTTTTATTAGCTCTGCGTTTAGCTTAGAAATTATCAATAGTTGCTCAAATAATCCCAAGCTGGACAAAATGTTATCTAGTCTGTGGTGAAATTGTACCGAAATTATTTGAGAAACCATAGGGCAGCACAATAAAAAACTAATCCAAAATCATAAAAAATGCCAAAGCTATTCATCCTCTCACGGCTTGGGCATTTGTTTGTTTGTGGTTACCCCTCCTCTTCCTCGGGATGGAGGTACGAATCAAAGAACTGATTTCATTGTGGGCACTTCGTTTTTGTATTTGTCTTTAATATTCCACTAAATCTTTTTTATATGGTTATTTTGTTCAACCGTTAGGCTAACCACAATATTTTGGTTTTTGAATTAAAAATAACTTTTCTTTCCAAAGTTTGATCTAAACCATAGTTGTTTTGATTACTACTGCAGATAACATACGGAAATTGTGTAAGATTAATTCAATAGTTTTGGCACTAGTATTTAAGTTGCAGTGCTAATAATGTAGAGTTTATAATCTTCTAGAAGCTGAATCAAATACTATATCTTACTGTTACGTTAAGATTTCACACTAGCAGGAAACAACTCTTGAGTCGAACTTTGTCAACAGAGCGGACGTTGCTGTTTCGATTGACGGTAGTATCTGTGAAGTAGAGTATGTAAACGTTACTACGATTATCTGCGTCACAAACAACCACACTGGTTCAATCAAAACCGAGGTAAAATATAGTGTTCTGTCGTGAAGAAAGTTTTATCAGCTCTACTTTAAGGCGCGTTTACCAGACAGCAGATCAAACTGGTTCATATCAAATGGTTTTGCTTGTGTAAGCCCAATATCTCAGCGTAATTTCGGTAGCTGTGCTTTTAGAAAAAGCACTTTACGGCAAGATTGTGTGCGTGCTTCGCATAAATTTATCTGCAGATACGCACTTTGCTAGAAACCGATGTCATGGTGCAGGGATAAGAGTGCCCTCGTTACAGCAGAAAAACCACGGTTCCATTCCTTTGTTGAGTTACACCAAAAGACTGTAAAAAATTGAATTCGCAGCTGACCCTCAACATGAATGAAATAATGTGAAAAAATGCGTTAGATTTGCTCGATGCGTCCGTGGTATAAAGCACCACCTTGATGTGACAAACAGCTAACGGTGCCAAACGATCTACCCACGGCTGAGTTTGACTTAACACAAACAAACAGACCATAAGCTCTTACCCCTAAATAAATGGCTGCACTTGTAACTTTGAAACAGATCTGATTCTAGTTGGTTTATCAGTAGCTTTGTAAGACATAATTCTAGGATGTAGATTACATTTCATCTTTTTTAATCAATAAACAAGATTAGTGTGTTATCTCATAAGCGAAGTCGCTTCTACGGGTGTACCACTCATTGGTGCACCGTTAATGTCAACCTGCTATCTCCAACACCAATCTTGGTGTTGAATTAAAAACGAAATTTATTTTCAGATTATTATGAGATCATTTCATCTAGTTTGCCTGAATAAAGTCCCCGAAAAAAAGCTTTGGTTTTTTGTCATTGCTAGACCTAATTTAGTTACTGCTAATATTATATTCGGTTCTTTGTTATTGTTTGGTTCCCTAAAATCTAAAAATAAGTTTTAATCTTTCTTAATCTAATTGTACCGTGTGCCTTACCCTAAGCTACGAGCAGATGCTGAATCAGCCTGTCTAGCGGTATGTCTTGTAACATAGAAATGATTACAAATTATTCGTATCACATATTACTGTATTAAAAGACTTAATAATTTGATCTACCTCTAGCTATTACAACTAGAACCGCGGTCGCAATTGCGCATAATGCGTCATAAAGCCCAGATGCCAATCAAGGTCATAGCCCCTATTTATTTTATGCAGTAGAATCTGCAGCATTAGGCGTCAGACTGGAATGACTAAATTGCTTAAGGTGGTGACTTCGATGACGTCATGTTTTACATTTTTAAGTCAATGACCATTGTTTAACTGGTTGGCGTAGTTGTGGATTCGTATCCCACCCCCAGTATTGTTTTCAACTTGTTGAGAGTAATAACATCCAAAAGCATATCCAGTCATTAACTTTCTTGATACTTTTTGAAATTTAGTAAATTTCATTGTGATGTCATTATAAGCCAATCTAAACTTTGTGATGCAAAAAACAACTAACGAGCATTATTAAACGTGCTTTCTACGTCAAAACAAAATTTTACTGGTTGGCTTTAAATAAAGTGATTGAAATATTCTTACCTTGCGCAGTTGTAGAGCATAATGCACAGTTGACGCTTCTTCTAAACGCCAAAGTTCTAGCGTACGACTTTTATTTAAATTAATATTTACTCGTTGGCACAGGTTAATGTTTGGCATGCGAATTACGGAATTGCTTACCATCATTCTGCTGAATATTTCTACATTGATCGCTGGTCATCAATATTCACGTGGGGAGGAACTACTATTCCTGAGGAGCAGGACTTTGTTGTTATTCAGAGAGTAAGTTACAATCGCTTCGCAGACCAATAACGTTTAATTCAGAACTTTCTGGAATGCATTGAAAAGTTGTTTGGTCTTTGTATACCATAAAGTATCTGTAAAAAGGTGAGGTTTAGTGTCTATATGTCGCAATGATTAGCATCACGAAATTTCATCTTTAACGCTTTTGAACTGGCTAACTCGTTTCCGCCACAGGTTCACAATTCTTTTTGTGTGCCAATTTCCTGTAGATGTCTCAACAACTATTTTGTTTGATAAAATTGCAGCAAAAATTTAAGAAAGCTGTATTGGTGATAAAATTTGGTAAACGCTTTCGCTATCTAGATATTACTTGAAATCTTTAAGTTTTGTTAGAGTTAGCCTACGTAACTCATCTCAACAGAAATTTATTTATTCCGTTTTAATTTTGGTCAGAGATATCAAAAAAGTTAAATATTTACATTGTAAAATAATTCCCTTTTTAAATATTTGTGATATGTTCACGATGTATCAGAAAAACAGCAGTAACTTGTTTGTAATTACGTGGTTAACCAAGTGGGGCTTATAAGATAATTTGGAGATATTCAGTTTCCTTTGTTCTAATATTTGGTTGCAGCGTTTGCGGTAGAAAGGTCTTGTTCCTGGAGTGCCGGCAACTCAAAAACCTGTGGAGCAGAAGTTGATTAATGCTAAACCATAACAGATTTTTCTTGATTAGAAACTCAATGATGTCACTAATAAAACAATAATTTTTGGTCAGGGACAGACAGTTTTATTGGACACTGATACAGCGGTTCTATCAATGTTGCTCATTAAAGGAGGGGAACTTATCTTTGACGATGAAAAAGAAGTGACTTTGAACGCTCAGAATATACTTATAACAGACGGAGGATTATTACAGGTAATTGAATAGTCATATAGATTAAAAGTTGCCAGATTAATTGGCGATTTGTTTGCATTCGCAAGAAGTAGTAAATCAACTTTTTCCTCAAAACAGATAGATGCTGTAGAACCGCAAGTTGGAAAGTTGATAGGATGCTTTACAATTTGCTTCTTGTTAATAAATAATACTGAAAAATAATTGAAAGCTTAACAAAAGAGGAAACCTCGTCCTTCAAAACTGGGAAAACTATTGGTTTATTCAATAAGTTCACTGCAGTCTTTTACAAGTAACTTGTCAATACTTCACTTAAAGTCTTACAAGAGGCCAGCGATGCACTTTGAGCAAGCTGCAGACAGTGACAGTTTCATTAATGCAGTTGGTGACAGACTTAGCTTGAGGCTTTAAATAAAGCATAGCCTTGAACGTCACACTTGTGAGGCCAAAACTGGCTCCAATGCAGTGGAAGCTTTGTCAGTATTCTCTTTGATTGATGTCAAGAAGAGGTGTACGGATACACTAAGAAGCATCAGGATGGGCTAAAAAACTTAGCACCTCTTTACTTTGCTGCTCTGCTGCAAAAAACTTGCGAAAACCTTTGTTGTGACGTCAGCCCACTATTTATAGAAAACCCCACATTAGAATAAAATATTCTTTAAAAATATCCAGGTTACGTGCCTGCGTAAGAGACTAGAGCTTTTTGTTTCAGCTTAGTGCTTTGACTGGTTGTGCAAAATACTAAAAGTTAGTTTCTGGTTGACGTAGTATCCGACATAAATTTGATAGCAGAAGCAATTTAAGCTCGGAATATATTTATGAACAGCTGTACAAATCGTTTAATGAGAGCGATTGTTGTCATTGAGTACAGCACGAATGCTGTAAATCTGTGGGGTGCATTTTTTTGCAAGCGAGTCAATTTTACTCCACCGGAAAATACCGCTGGCAGACGCAGGTCTTTTTCCCAAACTTTTGCTATTTTGGAAATCAGCTTCAAAGCGCGGTTTTTAAACTCAAGATTTTTTTATTTTGAATTTTAATTCTGCGGACGTGTGCCAGAAGTCACATCGTTCCACGAACCGCAGTTTTTACGGCCTGCTGTCAAACGTGCAAAGAATTCGATACAAACAGCGGAAAATGCCATTGAGAAACAAAATTTTGTCTTATATCCGTAACTTACACTACAATTGTTTTACCACCAGGAAGCCAATTTAGCAAATAAACTATTGCACTAGTTTATACTTACATCAAAAACATATTGTCAAAATAAATTAAATTGAAATATTATGCAGATTTTTGGTGCACTTCAGTTGCAACAGTTTTTTTAGCACCATTGCATAGTTTAATTAAGACTTAATTAATTGGCCGCGGATTATTTTTCATTCTTTGCATAACACCTACTCCTGGGCAAAGAAGCAGGTGATCTGCGACCACTGTTTTACAATCTTTACTGTGGCTTGACCATGGAAATGAATCTAAATGTGCTGACTGCAAAGAAGAAACTTTAACTTCTACACCACCGCACAGAACGCAGCAATCAGAAGAAATTTCAGCGACAACAGCTACTAATTTGCATACAAATAAAACAAAGAGTGTACTACACAAGGCCACTATTCAAAAAAATTGCATCATCTCTGTTATTGCAAGATGGGAATTGATTTCTTGCAGTGATAACTCTGCCCAGCATGTAACAACTTACCAGCCTAATTACGCAAATCGTCAAATTTATTGGTCATTATTATCATCTATCATCAGGTTGGCACTGAAGAAAATCCTCATCCAGTTAAAGCTAACATCATCATGTACGGGCACTTGCGTTCACCGGAGCTGCCTATTTACGGAACAAAAACATTGGGAGTTAGGAATGGGAGTCTGGAGTTGCATGGACGGCATATTCCTCATCCGTGGACAAAACTTGCTGTCACTGCTCCAGCAAATACAAAAGAGGTGAAATAATAAAATAATTGATTTTGTTAGTAGAACATGTAAAATTATTCAATTTGTTGTACACCAAATAAACGAGAGAACGGAACTTCTAATAACGATTTTGTTAAAATCTTTAAGCCAGCAGTGGAAAATGAATTGCAAAAGTTTGTCCCAATATTGAAGTTGCTGTTGTCATTGCTGAAAAGCTTTTTTTGTGCAAGTAAGTAAATTGTAAGTGGTGTTTCAAGACTGCACTCGAGTTTGAGTCATTGTAGTAAAGTTTCGAATCTTTGATGTTAAGTCCAGTCATTTTGTGTAAATGACTGGAGCCAAATTAAGTCGTTTTTTACAGCAACTTGAGTGGATTCATTGACTGGATTCTTCTTAATGCTGAAGTCCTCTACGTGACACAATGATTACGCTAACTTAAAGTTACCACAAAGTTAAACAAAAGCCAACACTAAAACAAAGACATACATAATGTAATCTTGATTAGTGGCTTCGTTGATACCAATTTAAAAAGTGCCGCTTGCTTCGTGGTATATTCCAATCGCAAGCATTGTTGGCTGATCAGTCGTAAAATGTAGTAGTCTTCTAAAGACCAAAGGGCAAGTAGGTTGGTTTATACACAGCAACAACCCGAATAAACCAGTTTTGTCAGAAATCTAAGAATTTATTTCAATAGAAACAGCAAAATTGTCGTTTGGATTCCTTAAGTTCCTTTTAGCCTGGTTTAAGTTCTCGCCTCTTTTGCATTCATACTCATTTTATGTTAGATCATGTTAGATGATGTAAGTATGCCTGCATTTTGGCTACAAGCCAGTTCTTGCTGGTCGTTTTATTAAAGCTCTCAGTTGCTGAGCTTGTCTATTTCATTCAGATTACTTTGGAAAAGTCAGTAAACTGGCTTGCTGGAGACTGGATTATAATCGCATCTACCGGACATCGACATTCACAAATCGAAAATGAAAAGCGACAAATCGAAAGTATAAGTGCAGGTGACTAAATTTGTGAAGGTTAAAGTTCTTCTCTTTGTGAATAATTCATTGCTTGACATTCATTGCTAAAAATTTATGTTGACTCTCTCCTCGCGCAGAATCTTGATTAAATGTATTTAGAAAAATGACAATAACTTGATCCTCAAATCTAAAAGCTGCAAGGGATAATTCGCTATTGATGAGTACAGATTATAAAGAAATTCGATCTCTAGAAATTGCTACTGCTTTTCCTCACTCAGATCATTATCGTATGTGAGCAAATTAAACCAAAACAAGCTCTAACAATATCGCTAAATCAAAGAATATTGCTTGTAAAGTGCTTCTCTTTAAAAACAAACCTGAACTTATTAAAGTCTTAAAACTGCCAACTTCTCAATCACAAAGCCTACTCTTCATTGCCGAGATGTTTGTACTATAAAAGCAACAAATAAAAAGCTACTGGCAAGTGTAATATATCCTCCAGTATTTTCAGCTGATATATTTCTCCTAATTTGTGCTAATAATGTTCATATTTAAAATTATGGAACCTCCCCGCACTCGTTTCACACCATTGCACTTCTGCTCACCTGTCTTTGCGAGATGTTCTGTCCTACTTGATGTTTATTTAGATGGTCTTACTCTCACACTCACTGAATCACTTGAATATGAACATCTTGGAGTAACGAGAACGTTTGATGGAGTATCAGTCGAATTTAGAGGTAACCAATATTTTTAACGAGCACATTTGCTATATTGGGCCAAAATATCGTAAATTTCGTTTCTTATTCCGTCCTTTTATTCGTTGCCGGTGGCGATGGAACCTTTTTTCAGGGCAAGCTAGTAGATATAACCGTTCGACAATAACGTGACTGAACCTGAAAATTTTTACCGCTAGGAGATCATTTGCCACTGCCATTCAGTTTTTGCTGGTGATTGCCATTCCGTTGGGGGCATTTGCTAATCTCACCTTTATTTGGTTTGCTACGTGAACCTGGTATCTGCTTCATGAAATAAGTCCGTATCATGGAAGAGGAGTGGCAAAGAAACAAATGCACTTTCCTCGTGTTTTACATGTGGTCACTGATTAAGCCTGCATGGTGGGGCTGCAACTTTTGAACCAATCAACAAGAATTTTAACTACTTCAATATAACACCGTGTACTTTGTTAAATTAGGTTTGCACTCTTTGATGTACCGCTTTAAATCAAAGATTTATTTTACCTCAAGTTTAAATTAGTAGTTTACGTCTGCTTAAGACACTCACAAGTATTGGAGCAGGTTTATACATTTCCAGAAATTTCTGAAAAGTAGTTTGGTCTTGTACATGTATACAAGTTCCTGATAGGAAAGAAACATAATCGGGTTACCTGTAATTAATTAATTACTTGTAAATTTAGTGCATAATGTGTATTGTGTAGCAATCACTTGCACAAAATCCACATAAACTTAATGTTGCAATGGAGCTAGTAATTTTTGGGAAGAAATTAAGAAATCGATATTAATTGCAAGCATTTTATGAAAACTTAAGGTATTATAAGTAATTGCTTCCGATTAAATCTTTCAAGCATTTTTATTTTATTAACATTTAAAATATGATCTCCTAAGGCAAATAGCCCTGCTTAATGAAATGCCATGGGACTCGTGTCGCGAAAAGGGAAATGTTTGTTTTTGATTGGATACTAACGCTGCCTTCAAAGGTTTTTAGGAAAAAAATTTTTAGCCTATTGCAACCGCTAATTTAAAAAGCTAAAAATTATATGAGACTTCAGTACGGGTGGCGTGATTTGTTTATATAGCAGTAAAAAAATTACTGAGCGTTTTAAGCTTGTTACTGACAAACGTTTATGGTTTTAGCTGAGGTCGGGTTGCTATCGCGGAGTATTGTCTTCCGCGGTTCAAACAATGAAGCTTGGAATGTGGTAATACCAAAGTGCGAGGATGGATTCAACACTGGACAATTCGCAACGCAAACCTGTTTCCAGGTACGATTTTTGTATGCGTAGCTGCAAATTGGTGTCAGGCCTTTTTATTTATTTAATCAGCCGTTTTTAGTGGTCATGCATTTCAAAGTTAGTGAATAAATCTCCATTACTTCATGAAATTTTGTATAAAAAAGGCGTTTTTTATTAAACTCTTATATTTTGTTCCTGTGTTTTCTTTAAAGATGTTTAAGCTGGAACCCATTGTTCACGCGATGTTATTTGATTTAGACTATTGTCATGACGATCAAGTTCTAAAATTAAATTTTTATTTAACGTAAGGGCGACATGAAAAATCCTTTTTCAACAAAATATTTTTCCGTTTAAAAGTGTCAAAAAGCAATTTTAGAAAACCACATACTTCACCTTTAGTCAAGGACATCATTGTCGTAAATACTTGTACTGTCTTAAGGGTCGATTTGGCGAAGAGATTGGATCGGATCAATTCGGGGCTTCCATCATGATTCATTCCAAATACCCAGACACCCAAGACGCCGTCGCTCATGTTGAGAATGCGGAAATCACTTTCGCGGGACAAGCGTTCAGAATCGGAAGGTGGGGGAATTTTTTCCTTAATTTTTGCGTTATAATTTTATTGAAAACTTTGTTTGCTCCTTAGCAGCGGTGCGCCTGCTGTACTCCAAAGAAAGTATGGACACTCGTTGGTGCATATATGACAGTAAGAATTTTCCAATGGCAATACCATCAACATTTATGATTAAGCTCTTGATTGAAACTTGATTTCGCCTCTTACACTTCGCAAGAGTGCGCAAAGGTGAGCACAAGTTGCTGTGAATTCAGTTTCATCTCATCAGCTCCATGACTTTGTTTGGTCGTAAAAGCACTGCAGGATGACTTGTCCAACGAAATGTTGTCCTTTCTCTTGATCGATAGCCAAAAAATAACTAAATGCAGGTAAAGACTCACAGTATATCAAGCTGAAAGGCTCATTGAAAGCGCCTGTCTTAAGGCACACGTCACATTTTCGGCTGCATTAATCTGGCCCCACCAGCAGTTTGTCATGTTTATATGTTTATTTTTTCAGATATCCAATTCATTGGCATTTAATGGGAAATGTATCTGGTCAATATGTAAGGCGATGTGCTATACACAACACATTCAACCGAGCAGTCACTATTCACGGTATTGCTGTTATTTTAACACTGTTTATTCATCCAAGCTAGTTTGTTATTATGAAAATTACATTACTGCGAAATTATTCTGTTGAAAATGACTGTTTTGGCAGCAATAATAGTTCTACGAGCGGCCGAGCTCGCAAACTTCCCGCAGTGAAAAAGTTTTGCTTGCCTATATATGAAGGATTATAGTGATTCAATTTTATGTGGCCTCTACTCTATTACGTAAGCGCTAAATCAGCTTGCTAATCGATAGTGCCAGAAATGACCGTAGTTTATATGTGCCGACGTCAGATAATTCATGTCTATTTACATCACATTCGATTATCTTGATGCAAAACCTAATATTGAAAGTTTATTAAACAGAAAGTTGCTTTGAAATCGGACTAAAGGAGGAGGCAAAACTTTAAAATGTATTTTAATTTATGGTCAATTAAAGTGAAGCCTAAAAATGTATTTTACATTTGACAATATAAAAATGCCAAAAAGTTATTGCCTTTGCATTCTTATCATGCGGTTAACAAAAGGTTATGCACACATTATGAAATCTTTCTTCGAAATAGGATACCTGTTCCAGCTTTTGGTCAACCAAACTTTTTATCACTATTTGGTTACTCAAAAATATAAAGTCTTTTCTGAACTAACGCGAGACGAACTTTAGTTTAGCTTGTTACTACAGCTGTTGTTGTTCCGCGACCCTTTCCGAAGGATGGGGGGCAATGACTACACCTCGTTATTGTATACCAACCAGCTACTTCAACCTTCTTGCGAAACCAGTACTTAGTTTCTTCTTAAAAGGCATTTTTGTTCAGGAACTCACGATCTTCTTGTTGATTCAAATGTGGTTTACGATATCTTTGGAGGAGCCATTTTTATTGAGGATGGAATTGAAACAAACAACATAATTCAATACAACTTGGCAGTGTTTGTGAGGCAGAGTACATCCCTGCTTAACGATGATATTACACCAGGTGATTTCTGTTTGTCCATCAGTTTCCCATTTAGCAAGGCAAACTCTTTAAAGATGGCAATAGCAGTTACCCATTTTTAAAATTTTATTTACACTCTAATCTAATCTGCATCTGTTATTAACTCATCCATTCGATTAGTGGAGCAGATGGGTATTTATGAATAGAGCGACTGATACTCAGACCTGCTTTGGGTTTGCGCTACTTTCCGCACAGTGCATTTGTACCGAAACCAGTACAATTAAGCTAGAAATATGTAAAGCGATTTTTTAAGGGCATTTTCGTAGAACGTAGTAAAGCATTGAATCCATCATATCTTAGTTTCAAGACCAACAAACTTGTTTGTGATAAAGCAATGCACGTTTTATAGCAAAGTTCTTGTCAACAATGCTTTTTTTATGCTTAGCTGCCTACTGGGTCACTAACCCTGCCAACACTATTCGTCACAACCATGCTGCCGGTGGCACTCATTTCGGCTTCTGGTATCGAATGCACGAGCATCCAGATGTCCCGTCTTATGATCCTAACATATGCCAACAAAAAATGGAACTTCAAGAATTTTTCAATAACACTGTACATTCCCAAGGATGGTTCGGATTGTGGATATTTGAGTCTTACTTCCCGGTAGTTGGTGGCAGGTAGGGTCATGCAATAAATTTTCGAATTGTTCGTTCAATGTTTTAAAATTACTTTTTGATATGCACTTGTCGATGTCTGTATCGCATATCAAGAAGAGCAAATCCTATTTTGCTAGTAAAAAATTTAAATGTAAAGCAAGAAAATTGCTCAAACACATTTGTTCTTGCTTGTATATATCGTATTTAAGCAATTATTTTGCTTATATATAATACTAGCCGGCGTCGCCCGGCAGGCCCCTCCGTCAGTAATGTCGAGGTTAACAATATCGCTTCAGCCTGCTGCGCCGGCTTCACGCGCTGAGCGCTTGCATGAACAATGACGAATTTTTATTTACTTCCATGATTTTTGTGCAAGTAATGATGATCATCTCATTCCATTAATCAAGTCTGGTAATGCTCTCAAAGAAAGGATGTTGTCACAAGCTAATAATAATACTTTTAAAATTGTGAGGAGGAGTTATGAAAAACAGTCAAAACTGATGATGGTAGCCAAATGGTGGTTGTTTTCACAATTATAAAAATAAACTGTTTGGTGGTAAGCCTATTTTACGATTTCATGCGGCCCTGTTTATATATATATTTGTGATAAGTTCATTGGCTGCACTATTTGCCTTGTTTCCGACATAGCGATAAAAGCGGCTAAGGCCTCGTCAAAATCATTCACCATATTCCATTGGGTGTCTATCAGGCCCAGTTATTTTCAAACTATTTTCTGTAAAATCAATTTTTAAAATGTTAAGTTTGTGGTTTTATGTTGATTTTGTCTAAACTCGAAATTTTATTACATTGCTTTATAGTATAGATATAGAAATGGACGATTTAGTGAGCCTCCTTTTTGTATTTATATTTGTGACATCAAGTCCTTGAACTTGATGTCACAAATATAAATACAAAAAGAGGCAAGGAGGCTCACTAAATCGTGCAACATACCTACCACTAAATGGCTCATTTCTTTGATTCAAAACAACCACCATTTGGGGGCCGCCATCATTTTTCCTTATGTTTGTGACATCATTCTTTCTGTTTGAGTACTTTCGGTGTTGATTCAATCATTAGACTAACATGATCACCATTACGTGTACAAGAGCTATGGCCTATATTTGCTGCAACTTTTCGTTTCCTCTCTCACAAATGTTTGTACGGTATAGCCGGCGCAGTTGCTTTAATTTATACATTTTAACCGAGCACAAGAGACAGCATGACCTGCCGGAGTAAAATCGCACCAAACTTAGGGGAAAACTTTTTCTATTTGAGTAATGCAAGAGGCTAGCGATGCACTATTTTGTTTGACAACACCTTCATAGAGCTTCCGGGATTAAATCTAAAAAATTTTTAGAAAAGCAAGGGCTTTTTGCAATTCTCTGAGCACACCTAAGCAAGGAAAAACGAACATGCAACATAATGCGTAGCCAGCAAGAACCGGAGAAAGTTTAAGAGGAAATAAAAAATAAAAACGTTTCTGTGTGAAATCGCACCACATGAAAAAATTTTGCTATTTTGCTTGCAAATAGCTTAATATCTGAAAACTTCCAAACTAAGGGGTTAACGTAAGCAGTGAACAGAGCACACAGTTTTAAGGCATAGCCGGGACCTTGAAATTAGAAATTCTATTGGGAAAAGGAGCGCGCCAGATCGTAAAAATCTTATATGCAGAAAAAAACACAAACTTGTCGTTACTGTTTTCTCAAGTGCAAAATGGGTGAAGGCGGCTTGGTCAGCTGATCCGACATTCTCAATTCCGACGTTACTGACCGGAGGCCCTGCCGGACGACCCCAATACATACTTTATAGAAAGGAATTTTTCTGTTGCTGATATGCTGCCGTTTAAGGTTTTTATATCTATACTATAAAGCAATGTAATAAAATTTCGAGTTTAGACAAAATCAACATAAAACCACAAACTTAACATTTTAAAAATTGATTTTACAGAAAATAGTTTGAAAATAACTGAGCCTGATAGACACCCGATGGAATATGGTGAATGATTTTGACGAGGCCTTAGCCGCTTTTATCGCTATGTCGGAAACAAGGCAAATGTTTGCTTTAATTCGGCCATAGCGTGAAAAGGGGCTATGCCTTTCCTCAAATCATATTACCTGTACCCAAAGGCGCCTACTAAGCTCTTTTCAAACAAAAGCATTCCCTCTAAATCCAATTTTACAAATTGTTGTTATTATTGGTCATGCCTTCAACCCTGATTGAACACAACCCCGCGTTTTCCGCGGTGACGTTTTGTGCACCCTGACAATTGTACTATAACTAAGTTTCATTGCACTTGGCGATTTTTGAAACCGCTCTCTTTATCCTGATCCGCTCAGTTAAATTCAGACAAGTACGCAAACCTATTCAGAGTAGCTTGCCAACAACACAAAAATATTAACTCGCCAAAAACACTGTACAGCGTATGTTCCTCACGATAAAATTTGCTAATATCTACAAAATGAATGTTGACGGCCACAATAAACTATTGCAGGAAAACGTCTCTTTCAATAACCAAAAAATGACAACACCGCAATCACAATTAATTTGGAAGCCAAAAAATAGCAGAAAAACTGAATCTAAAACAAAAATAAAAAAGCATAGCTCAGACCGTCACATTTGTCGGACATATGCTAAGGCCATTGTAGTAGGTCCCACAAATGTGACGGTCTCAGCTATGCTTCGTCTAAAGCCTCATCGGTCACCAATTGCGCTAAAGAGACCTGATAGGTAAAGCAGTGTCACTATCTGCAGTTTCATCAAAGTCCATCGCTGGCTTTTTGTATTATTTTTTGAAAATAAAAATCTTGTGAAAAAAATGTTTATTACAATAAAAATCACAAATTACATTTTTCCAGAAATTTTGAGTTCAGGCTGACCAACCCAACCAAATCTAACCTTGGCAAGATAAACAAACAAAATTGGACATGATAGGCATCAAGATACGCCAAAATCTGGACTGAAACAATGGCATAACTCATCTGCAGTGATATCGTTGTTTAGAAATATTCAATGGAAGGAGAGATTTTAGTTCCTACCTTTGACATCGTCTACTTCCACCCACTCACATTAGAAAGGCTGCAATCGGTTCGTCAAGCAGCTAATAGATATCGAAAATGCTTCCATTAAATAATTCAATACAATGGAATATCTTTCCTTTTCGGCTGTGACAATACCGGGATGTAACGTAATGGCTCATACCTTGACGTTACTTGGGGACCACATAAAAATGCTAAGCGTAACTAGATAGTTGGCCTTTTTCTTGTATACCAACTTGCTCAACTTATTATCGGGAAAAACAGCGTCGAGTCTGGGCAATCCTTAAAAATGTATCTGGACAGGAATCAGAACCCCCCAAGAAAAGGATTATAAAGCCATTTCAAAATTATGGCTTGTAGATAACCATCAAACCCAATCTTGTCCCGACCGATTTTCTCGATATCATGCTCAAACTGAATTCGAGAAATTACTGGCCCTTCCGAAAATCGAATGAACGTCAATTTACGTTCACAGTAAAATGCGATCATTCGCCTGTTATCAAAGCGCAACTTCCATTCTTTTTCCGCAATCAGCTCTGTCAGCTTTCGTGTAATTAGGAGAAATTGAAGCCGTATCAGAATATGGACAGCATATCCATCAAAGGAAATACACGGTTGTATCGCAATATGTCTGAAACTCAGGGCCCATCAAAAAGAAAGAAAAAGAACTAAACTTCGTATAAAGCTATGTACCGTCTAGTGTTAATGTCAAAACCAACATCGTTCAAGAATTCCTGAAACTGCTTGTTGAACACTTTTAACCCCATTACTACTTGATAAAATTTGCAACAAAAATAACGTCAAAGTGAGCTATAGTTTTATGCCCAACATAGCTGCAATCATTTCCAGGCATAACAAAATTTTATGAAGTAACAGAGACCATTCCAATCAACCACGCCACTAAGTAATTGAAAGAAGAAGGCAAGCTGTACTAGATAGAAAATGTCGCCAAAGCTCCAGCGACAATATCTGGAAGCACCGCCAGACATTATTTTTGTGGTAGTGAGACGGAATTTAAAGCCCTCTTCAACAGCCATAATAGTTAAAGCTTTGAGTATCAACATTAATAAAATTCAACCGATGTGTCCAAAGCTGTCAAAAATTTAGAAGATCCCATCATTAAAGAGCTTTAGTCAAGATCACGTAACCTTTGTTCCACAGAGAAACTTGACATCCTTTGAGCGGACTGTGCGGAAACACTAAAAAAGAGATCAGAGTTCAACAGCAATTGCCGCCACAGCAACAAACTCAAACAAAAAAAAATTTTAATTAATGCGATCTTTCAACGTTTTACTAAATTTTAGTGAAATTTTACGTCAATCAATGCCACAGTTTAATTTGCACAACGATCTTTTTATCTTGTTCGAGCACTTGGTAGCTTTGTACCCGCTTCATCACCATTGACATTATTCTTTGTCGTCCTACTCGCTCGTTCAACGCCATTGTTTCGACCAGTGGCGCTTGAATAAACAGATGTAGCATGGATACAGTCTCAACTCAAATTGACCAGAGATTGTAGATAGACGAAAGGTCACCAAAGAGCCATCAGTGCAGCGTCCATACCTGGACAGTGCAGAATGAGATGAGAAATGTCCATGGTAGGATGACCGCAGGCGTTGCATAAAGGATTCTCGATTCCAATCTTAGAGAGATAAAGATTTTAACAGTAGGCAGCGTCCATTACAGCGGAGACGACAACGAGCGTGACGAGGGAGCACAAGTTCCTTAGTGGAAATTGAGGGGGCCTGTGTGTCAAAGAATTTATTTGAGACAGTATACCTCCAGTCCGAGAAAAAAGAAGAGTGGATACGAAGGGTAAGAAGAGAGAAATTACAAGGGATTGTAGAAGGAAGAAATAGCGATCGTCAGCTCCAACTTGTCGAAAATATGAGCAAAATATCGGCAAATTTTATCAGTTGTAGAAGATTTTGAAAACAGAAAAATGACTGATCCATTGCATGGTATTGCTTCAAATTTACAATGACAGAATTACTTTTAAAAACTGCTCACTTGTAAGCGATTGCAAAGCCTTCTATTGATTTTGTGGAAAAGAATTTGGAATTTTCCAACTAGAAATTGACTTCCGTGGAAAAATGTCTGCGGAAAAATGGCTCTGGAAAAGAGTTGGAGGGAAATGACCGCACCCTGCGAAATAGCTTAAAGCTTAGAATATTTGCTTAGATCCATCTCGACAACCCAAAACGTATTTGTTCTTAGATAAATAAATATCACAATTACTGGTTCTTTTGTGCGTCACGGTTTGCCGATACAGTTTTGCTCAGCGAAGTTCTTCCGTTAACAAAGTGAATTGAAGAATTTTTTAACAGATCAGATTATTGGAATTGTATAGATGTTTTCAGATGTTCTATGTATATTTTTCGAAATCAAGTATAAAATTTTGTGGCAAAAATACTTAATTTGATAAACAATCAAGTAAAAGTTTACATAATTATTTAGATA
The DNA here is from genome assembly GCA_963675345.1 of Trididemnum clinides. Classification (NCBI taxonomy): domain Eukaryota; kingdom Metazoa; phylum Chordata; class Ascidiacea; order Aplousobranchia; family Didemnidae; genus Trididemnum; species Trididemnum clinides. Next base: position 36,290,893 of record OY776292.1, on the reverse strand, counting down.
GCACAGTGACAGCTTACTTTTTTGCCTGTAAATTTAGAGAGCATTGAGGCACGTGCATGAATGAAATCAAACCGGGAATTAAATTGTTCCTAGACTTTGTTAAGCACAGAAAATTACTAACGCATCATTAGATAGCATTGAACAAACTTTAATTGTTAGAGACCAGCATCATTGCTATTCAGAATTACATTTTCATTGATTATACAGTATGCCTCCATGCCATGAAATATCCATGAAAAATTTTTGTGGTTCATTGTGATTTTGATTAGTTCCATCTTTTCAAAAGAGATAACTGTTTTTAGTTGTCGTGGAACCATCCCAAGTCCTGCAAGATTCAGGGGTCTTACCACTTGGAGATGTGAAAAGGGAGCTGAATGGGTGAATTGTGGCGCTATACAGTTTATTGACTTTATCATGGTGAGTAATGAAGATTCCGGAATAGATATCAAACTGGTCAAGGGAACTCCGTGGGGCGAGGAAAGAGGAGCCGTGATCAAGGATTCTGTTATTGTTGGACACACAGATCTTGATGATAATGATTTCGAAGCTAAAGTTGGAATCGTGAGTGGTTAAAATAGATTAATTTGAATTATGAAACTTGTATTGTGTCGTTCTGCTAGCGGAAACCTCAACATAAAGGTGCGAGGTGGCAATAATAATTCTGTGAATTTGATTTCGGGAAGATATCTTCCTTGCTGTGCTGTTGTTTCTCTTGTAAAAGCGTTTTATCGAAAATGCATGCCAGTCATGCTTGTGATACAAATGCGCCAACTGTGCCAGCGATGCTTCAACGACAAAACTGGCCAGAACTTTGGTGGTTAACTGTAAAACAATAGACATAACATCAAAACGCAAAAATATTACGTAATTGCTTGATTATATTTTAGATTCTTCCTTTTTCTGCCGGACTAATTGTAAACGGAACAAAATTTATCAACTTGGACAGAAGAGGAGTTGCATTTGGTGTGACTTCAATTCAAGGAATCTGCACATTTGGCTGTGGTGGCTTCTACTACTGGACTGAGGGTAACACGAGAATTTCATTTGTTTTATAATGCAGTTGCCTTCATGGCAGTAAAGCGTGAAACATTAAAGGTTTCAAAACGCCATAAAAACTTTCTAGTTGCGCTTTACATATAACCTCCCTACTATTCAACCTCTGTTCTGCCCTCATTTGTTGTGTTTGTGGTACAATAACAAGGTGATATCAATGCTGGTTACTTTGTACCTGGTGACAGTGATAGGTGTTCTATGGTTAAAGTAATCGGCTCTGCCGGCTCCAAGGCTTTCATCAGTGGAGAATATCGGCTCAGTCTGCTGCGCCGGCTCCTCCTAATGGGTAGTTGTGAAAACAGTAATAAAAAGTTAATGTTTTTTGACCTAACCGCATCTTTTTTCATCAGCAAAAGTATCGCTTTTTGAAAAGAAATTGATCAAAAAACCTCTAGGGGGTTTGCGCATAACCGCAGCATTTTCACAATGTTTCTGGAGTCCCTGGCAAAGTCTTGTTTGGCCTGTTTCCAGCATAGGCGTACTCAGGAACTAGATTTACGACTAAAACAGCCTATGATTTCAAAAACCTTTTTCCGTCCACTTCACCAATTCATGGAGGCATAAAATTAAAGTTGTGGAGGGGCGCTATAGTAAGTGCTGTGTGTTTTCCTGTGGCCATAGATGTAAAAATGCAACAATTAACCACAACCCAATGGAATAAATTCAAAAATTATTTCTAAGTAATACTCTCTAAAATATAATTGTTTTTATTTGTTTAAGCTACCAGCTAAGCTATTGTTTTTCTATGCGCAACCAAATCCGTAACCAATCCGTAACCAAACAGCAAAAAGTAATGGCTTTTTTTTCGGGAGATTGAATCAGGCGTTCAGCAAAACAGGGATATCGCGTTACCAAAAAGGTTTTGCTGCGTCTGCAAGTGTAGTTAAATTATTGAAGAATTACTTTTAAACAGATCTCAAGTTTATTTCTGTCACAAATAAACTTCACTGGCGTTGGCTTCATGAAGGAGTGATTCTCGACATAGACGGTACTTTCACTGGAAAGGCGGCATTATCAAAAGTGGTACCGCATACCGGAATTTTTGATCCTATTCGTTGTCCAGTAAGTCAATATACAGGGTGTCCACAAAGTTTTTAGACAATTTTATATATTCATTAAAAAATTTCAAAAAATGCTATCAAAATGATTCTTTTTGCATATTAATCAGTTGTTCTTAAAGTTTTTTTTTATGATGTCACTTTTCGTTATTTCAGAGATGAATTAGCTACATAAAATAATTGATTTCCAACCCTTGTTAAAAATGACTACTCCACAAGAAAAAGCACAATGTGCTTCTTGGTTTATCAAAAAGGAATCTGATATTCAAGCACAAAGAAATTTCATAGGTAAATATCCAAAACGAGCCACAGCAAGTCAGTCGATTCGCAATTGGCATAAGCAGTTTGTGGGAACGGGAACTTTGCTACTAAAATCGAGGAGTGGATGGCCAAAAACTTCTGAAAAAGGCATCGAGCGTATTCGTCACTCATTTAGCCGTAGCCCAACCAAGTCCATCCGCTCTGCTTTCGTTCGGGCTACGTGAAAGATGTTGTGTACCGCACCACAGTAAAAGACATAAGTGACCTTAAGGAAAGAATAACTGTCGCTGTGGAGACAACTGATGAAGAAATGTTAAGAAGGACGTGGACTGAAATTTAATATCGTTTAGATGTCCTTCGTGCTGCAAATGGGGCTCTTGTAGAAATTTATTAATGCTTTGAATAAAAAGTTGACTATTTACTTGATATTATTTAATCATTTCAGAGATAGAGTTTAATAATATTTTAAATAAAAACTTGATCATTTAATTGATATTATTTAAACATTTCAGACATTTCCAACGTCAGTTGTAATATCAATAAATTTTTTAAATTGTCTAAAGACTTTGTGGACACCCTGTATAACTATAAAGAGTATGAGACGTCGACTTCATACTTCAAACTCTCATCAGCATATAATTTGCTTTTGGTCAATGGAGTAATTTTCGGACCAATAAACAAGTTCTAAATGATAACTTAAGTACATGTATAAGAGTCAGCTTCATGTAGCGTTTTTTAATTAAGTTTGACTTGCAGTTAAGCATACGCACTTATTTTCTTATTTACTTTATTTAAGTTGAAATTTCATATTCTCTCAATTTTGTGAAAATATTATTTTCTATCCCACAATTAATGTTTTAGATGGCACCTGGTTTTTCCACTGGATTGAATTCTTCAATTTGTATACCGGAGGTGCGACTTCACCGCTTTGCCCTCAACAATCCTATCCCAACATCGCTCGAAGCAAACTTACTTGTATTTTCAAATCGCCATGGCAACACTTCTAGTGTGTACTTGAAGAAAAGACTCACCCACGCTCCAGGTGGGTTGAGATCAATTTGTCGTAACTTAGTTCGTTGTGAACAATCCGCACGTGACTAGCGGGAATAAAAAAAAAGTTCGCTATTGAGAGATTTTGAGTTCAATGCATTTGGTGGTCTCTGCGTTGTTATGTTTCTGAGGAAAGCGCTTTTCGACAATTTTCCTTGCCTACTTGTGTGAGTATTTGTGATAGAAAAGTAGTAGTGCTGGTAGTATTGGCAACCTTCAAGAGAGTGTGCGCGTAACGTTGTATTATGCATGGGAATAAAAATAATCAACCGATAAAGGCTTTTCCTGATCGAATATAAAACGGTTCACCCATGTAACTGAGATCAAATTGTTGCTAGCCTTGAAAAAAATTTTGGAAATAATTTACCAACCAAATTTTACAAAAATGCCATTATGTGATTTACATGGCTTTTCCAATCTTGGCGCTAAATCAGATACCTCGCAACCCCTTGATTGCGAGATCGACAGAGTTGCTGAGTTATATCAATTAATTTTTCGGTATGAAAAGATTTTACAGGTATAAATAAAACATTTTATGTTTATACTCGCTTCGGAGTTGTTGTTGTTGTTGTGATTACCCATTCTCTTCCTCGGGATGAAGGTACGGCACGAACACGAACGGCAATTTAGGTTCCTGCCGTCAAACTAATTGAAATTAGGCTAGGGGAAAGATGGCAGCCCATTTCGAACCAGTCATGAGTGACTGGTAGCCCCACCACCAACAAGGTGGACTATACCATTGATGGGTATCCAAGAGGCGCCTTTTACAAAATGTTGAGTTAGCAACTTCACAATTGTAACCCGGTGAAGTACGGGTAGGTCACCTGTCTGCCACAAAAGACGTCCCGTTAAGCGTCTTGCCCAAAGACACAAAAAGCAAGCTTGTTCTCCACACTATCCCTTGTTTATGCTGAGCGTCAAGTAGGGAAGTTGTGAATACCATTTTTTAAAAGTCTTTTGGTATAACTCGACTAAGGGAATAAACCTCAGGTCTACCGACTATGAAGCGGGCGCTTTAACCACTATACCATCGCGCCGGTTCGCTTCGGAAACGCTACTACAGCAGGAATAGCGTATTTTTGCTGTAGTAAAGCTGCGTCAAGCCAATAACTTGTCAAAAAGTACGTTTGCAGGCTACATGCTGGTGTTGCAAGGAAAGGAGAAATACACCATGGAGTTTGACGACGGGGACCAATTTACCAACCTCACTTACCAATCCACATATTATGACTTCCTTTCTGAGGATTACTTGATGGTTTCGCATATACTCAAACAAACCCCTGACAGGTTAGAACATGAAAGCGGGATCGATTATCAAAGCCATCTGCGGAAAGGAACAACTAATTGCATATTATTCAAATAACTCTACATGTGTGAAAGCTATGATTATTGAAAGTTATCGTAATAACCGGCTATTAAGATTGCTATGCTTTCCCGCCAACAATCCTTCAGCCGAGATTTTCAAGCTTCTAACAAAAATTGTAGTCTGGAGTTGTCCTTGGGGTGCTCTCCGTATGCGCTGGCTTCACTTAAAGGAAACACTTAAAGGAACTCGACGTGGCCATCGATGATGCTCTAAACATCGTCTGTGACCCAACAGCTTGGAGAAAGAGCGTGAACTTCACTGTCCCTGCATTTACCTCCTGTGCATGAGATGTCATGATGATAATAAAACTAAATACTGAAACCTAGAGTAAATAGCTCTTAAAAGAATAATTCAGCTTTTACACAAAATATTGTGCTCTGTTCTTAGGCATTTATAGATTCTAATCAAGTAAACTTTGGTTTTAGAATTGAAATCAACGGCTTTTCTTACAAGACGATTGATGATGCACCGACATTTTTGACTCCAGCCAATCAGAATTTGGATTGGAGTTACGACGGAGCAGACAAAAGATTCACATTTATTGTCAAAGGACAACCAGAAAGGAGAAAAAGACAAGTTGAAATTGATGATGATGATTACTCTCATATTTCAGTCAAGCCTAACATCTACAGGTAAACTATTACGCTGAAAGTTTTTGTAGTAGTTTTTCTTTCAGACTGTCAGAACGGTGACAATGACACTGAATACATAACAGGTGTCCAGTTCTTTCCTACAGTTCTCTTGCTTTCAACACTTTGCTTGACTGCTTTGTATTCCTATATATTTTCAGTTTATCAAAATTTCTTACATAATGGAAATACTGTGTAAAATATACGTAAAAGCACAATAATGCCGTGATAGGTTTCATCGTACGATCATACAAACATTATTGCAGTTTGAAAGCAAGCGGCTGATAATTGTCTTTTCCGTGCCTGCTTTTGCTACAAATTTAGGTTGACCAGTAGTTCCGAAAATGCACAGCAAGATGGCATTGATGTTCAGAGTTCATAACATGCGCTAGATTAGTGCTTTAAACAAATATTTTACTTTTTCAAAGGTGCATGCAATAGGTGGAGGTCTTAAGTGTGTGCCACCTTCCTTATAGCTTTTCCACTTCCCTCTAAAAGTTTTAGCTTGTATTATTTCACTTAGTTATATGGAGGAGTGCTCAAACAATTTTACAATTTACCTCAATCTCTAAATTGATGGGATCTTTGAAAAATTTGACTATTATTCATGCTTTACCACAGCTATTAAGAAATCTTAATTACTTCTCACAGTAAAACGTAGGTTCGAGACCATTATCTCAGCTTTGGTCAAACCAAGCGTTTTCTTAGGTGTTTCTACAAGGACTGCATTGCTCCACTAAACCCTGAAGAAATTCCACCAGATCGTGAAAAACCAGATGATGCAGTTCTGTGGTCTGATACAAATAACGAGTGCTTGGATTGGGTGGATAACGTAAGTACACGAGTTATTATGTGTTGCATACCTAACAATACCTGCCTCAATGGTTTAGTGGTGATTAAAGTGTACGCCTCAAATGAAGTAGGTTGTCTTTTCAAACTCCTCTAGGTCTTAACGAAACTTTTAAAAATTGTATTCACTGCTTCTCTGCTTGGTACTACCACGAAACGAACAGTGAGGAAAAAAGCCGGTAATTTGGTTGTCATGTCATTGGGAAAGAACTTTACGAGGTTTGTTCGCCTGTACTTGTCAGACGCCTGACAAGTACAGGCGAGTCCATCAGTTTACTCATTGCCCTGAATCAGTCACGACAAGAAAGTTGAGTTGAATTTAGGACGTCCAGTCTGAACATAGGCTAGCAAACAGCTTAAAATTATTCTTCTAAATGAAATAGGGTTGATCACCATTGATTACTTGAGGATTGCAGTCAATCTTGTACCACAACACATGAATGCAGTTCTACTGTTTTTGTACAATTACACTGAAATTGCAGACAGTGACACTGTTTCGACCTATCAGGTCTCTTCAGTGCAGTTGGTGACCAATAAGAAGCTAGAGGCTTTTAATAATTATTGGTCACCAACTGCACTGAAGAGACCTGATAGGTCGAAACAGTGTCACTGTCTGCAGTTTGCTAAGTGAATCGCTGGCCTCTTGCATTACTATACATGTAAGACCTTGTGTACACTGAAATTGTTTCAATGTCGCAACCAGTAACAAGCTGGACGCCACTCAAATATAACCACTTGCCCGCCGCTCCATTAATGATCGGCAAAAAAAAATTCTACTGCTTTAATCCTATTCTAGAAGAAAAGTGAACTTTAAAATGATTCGTTTTGTGAATATTGCGTTATGTAGTGTTGAAACAAGCAACCGCTTTATTGCATAGTTAAACTTTACTATTTCAGCAAAGAAGCGGTAAAAAGGTAATTTTGGGTGCATTTCGGAAAGAAATTTTATGAAACACACATGGCTGTGCCTACTTTGTACTATGCTGTAGTTTCTTGCCTATTTGGCCAATCATTTAGCCAACGACTAGCAAAGAAGACATAATTTTTTTGTCGAAAAACCCTAAGCATTTTTCTCACTAAAATTAGTTCAAGACAATGGCTTGCTAATGAGATGTTTCGCATGCAATCCCATGGTGTCTTGCATTGTTGTGTCGTTAGGGAAGGTGCTTCAGGATTATTTCATATATTTGGTTACAGTTTTTGTCACAGAAATGTGCTGTATGAGCAGTTCTACTAACTTCGAAACTGATTGAAAAACCAGTCTTTTTGCCATCTACACGAGACGAAGACTATCAAATTGCAATTAGATAATCAAAATTTATAAATCAGAGTAATCCAGCTTTGAAAATCTTGAAAGACCGTAGGATAATCAAGTAAATCTTTGCAGGCCCCTAACCGGTTTGGTATGACCAATATCGTATCGAGAAAAGTTGCCAAATTATTGACTATTTTGTTTCTTCAAAGGCAAGGACTTTTTAGTAGAGCTCATTTATACTAGCATTCTCTGCTTCTAAAAGCATTCCCATAAAAATGGAACATATTGCTCAAAACTTCGTTTTCTCAAAGCTTTTCGACCAACACTTTTTAAGGGAATCTGTCAGAAATAGAGTGAAAAAGAGGAAGTGAGGCACTTATATAGAGACGCAGTTGACGAAAAAGAAAAAAGGCTCCATCGTGATTGGTAAAAGAGCGACCAATAGAAGGAGCGGAAACTCATTTTCGACTTTTTGGCCACACACGAATTTATTTTGTTTACATAAATTTGGTTTGGTTGTTTTGACGTAAGTTGCTTCAAGGGTAGAGAGATAAAAAGAAGAACGGCCACGGGCAAGAATGGAAAATTTGCCATGGTTGTATTCAATAACTTTGTATGTTTCAGGATACAGTTGTAGTGAAGAGTAGCACTGACACTATTGCTTTGTGTTGGGTTGTTGTTGATGTGCCTTCGATCATTGTTGATAACATCACCGTGCTTGGAGTTCTTCAGTTTGAAAACCATGACGTATTTGTTTCAACTCAGTATCTCATGGTTATAGTAAGTGACTGCTGATTTGTTATGATGATTATTTTTAAACTGTTAGACCTACTGTTTATTGTAATTTTGATGTTTATTTTTGTATTTTTAAGAAAGAATAAGGTCAAGGTGTAGCGGGGGCGTTCGTGTGCGTGTTTGTGAGTTTTTTACTACATGTGTGTTCCAATTTGTGCTCATTTTGCATAAGTCAAGGTTACTGCAGTCTTTCCCGATGCCCATGTTTTTAATCTAAATAAAAAGATGGCAAAAAAGATTTCATCGGACTTTGCTATACCTACCTCTTAATGTGCTCATAATTTCTTGTCAAATCGAGTTTCTTAGAACAATGATTGCACTACTACAGTGGTTCTCAACCTTTTTTATCTCATGCACCCTTTTAATCCTTATTCACAGATAAATTCCCCCCTTAGAAATTTAGTTTATAAGAAATGCTTTTACATCAGTACACTAAACTCTTCACAATTGATAAGCTCTTTGGCCTCTAATTTAAATAATACCAAAGAAGTAGCAATAACTTTTCTGAATGATATATTTAAAAGAATAGAATAATTCAAAACACAAAAGAAATTTATTGTACTCATGATGCGAATTTAACAGTCAGTGGGATACTTGTGATTGTTTTTTCTTTGACAATTTATGGATCCGTGGAAAAGTAGTAGAAAGGGCACAACGCATGTCATTTTCCACATCCAATCTGTTTCTTTGTTTTGTCTTCATTTGCAAGAGAGTTGAGAACCCAGATTCGCATAAATATGTGGAGACAAATGGAAGGATATCTTGGATAGCTTTTTTTGCCACTTTTGGATAGGAACTGCACATCAATGGCCAAAATTCAGTGATTGATTTTTCATTGAATAAATCTCTTGCACAAGAATCAGCTTTGAGTTCTAAAAATTCATGCTGGAAATCATCGGGAACTTTTTCAACTGGCAATATGAACGGATTTCGTACTAAAGCAAGCTCATCGTCATCAATGTCAGGAAAATATCGAATGAATTCTGATTCTAGTTCTACCAGATGTTGCAAAATCAATTCTTTTTCCAAATCCGGAAGCACGTGTTCTTCCTCATCAACTTTCAGAGCTGATGATAATTCTTCAAACATTGCAACATTGTTCATTCGAACTTTTCTTTTCCAATTATCTAGCTTGCTCATGAAAGCTTTCAAAGAATCTTTAAATTGTATTATGTTAGTGTTTCTCCCTTGCATCTTCAGGTTTAGTTTATTCAATTGGTCAAAAATATCAACCATATAAGCTAGGTATCTTATCCATCTATCATTGTTCAGCAATGAAACAAATTCCATTTTCTTTTCAAGCTCAAAAAATATTTTGAGTTCATCTCTCAGCTCAAAAACTCGCTTGGTTACATTTCCTCTTGACAGCCATCGAGTTTTTGTATGAAACAGAAGCACGTGATGGTCTGCATTCATGTCTATGCAAAGTTGCTTGAACAATCTGGAGTTAAGAGCTCCTCCTTTGACGAAATCTACCATTTGAATTGTCTGATCAAGAACTTCACGTAATGGAGGAGGAAGCGTTTTGGAGGCCAGCGCATGGCGATGAATCATACAATGAATGCCTTTTGCGTTTGGATTTTGCTTTTTAACGAAAGCTTGAAATCCAGATTTGGTTCCTAACATAGCTGGGGCTCCGTCTGTGCAGCACCCACATACGTTTTCCCACAAAAGATTTTCTGATTCGAAGAAAGAAGAAACTTTTTCAAAGATGTCAACGGCTTTCGTAGTTTTTTCGAGACGGGAACAAAAAAGGAGCTCCTCTTTGAAACCATTTAAATGGACATACTTTACAAATGCCATTAACTGGGAACATGAATCTACATCAGTAGATTCATCCAGCTGTATTGAAAATAAGCCAAATGCAGCAGACTTGATCTCTTGTACAACTTGATCCTTAATATCTGCAGCCATGTCTTCGATCCTTCTCTGAATTGTACTATTAGATAATGAGACAGCAGCAATTTTTTTCTTCTCTTCTTTTCCAAGCATAAGTTCAACTATTTTCAGAGAGCAAGGTTTTATCAAATTTTCACCGATTGTATGCGGTTTTTTCTGCTTCGCTATTTCCAGAGCAACATGGTAAGAAGCTTCAATTGCATTTTTATTTGCTTCATGATATGTCCCATTTGAATCCAGTCTCATCTTTTTCAAAACAGTGGCGTGACGTTCAAAAAAGCCTCTGCTTTTATCCTTGTGTTGTTGGTGAACATTGTGCAAATGTTGTTTTAACTTTGTTGGTTTCAAAGAATCATTCGACAGAACTTTATTGCATATCACGCACTGAGGTATTTCCTCTCCATTATTAATGATGCAAGTGAATCCATATTCAATGTATGAATCATTATATCTTCGTTTTTTGACACTCATGTTGGATAAAATTTTAATGATTTAAATTAATTTTTGACACCCGTGACATATTTAGCAAATTAATTTTGTTTAAAATTATTTAAATTGTAAATTCTAAATGCCCTGAAACAAACAAAAAAAGCTTGTAATAAGGATAAATTGAAGGAAAGTTCAGCGTTGCAGTAGCCATGGCGGCGAAGTATTGATGACACTGTTTCAGCGAACTGGCACTGATGTAGCAACGGTGAGGCGAGACAGCCAACAACGTCAGCCCAAGTCGTGGCAAACACTTCTTATAGCGTCTAACGGGGCAAAATATGACTACAACCATGTGCTTTGAACTATTACTGCTGACGCTACACCAGGCTACTGTCACAACCTCTGTAAATTCTTCCAATGTTCTAAATTTGTACTGGTCAGTGCTCACTTTCGCTTTTCTCACACAAGGAACGAAATCCATGTTCGTTTTACTTCGAATCCTAAATGATGCTGACGATTAATTCAGATAAAAATGCTGCAAAATCTTTATTACGCTGATGCGGATTTGCATTCTCATTAATCGCACGTGGTCAAAGAGGCAGAATGACTGCTGACTTTGCGTTATATACGTCTTTCAGAACTCCCCATTGTTACATAGCAACGCATCATATCACACGTGTTGCCGTTCTGAACGAAGTCCAGAGCCGACATATGCTATAATTTGTGTGCTGCGCATAAATGGGTGGCAATTTAGAAAGCAGCTGGGAGTGCTACAGCACAAAACAATTAATTAACTTACAGAACTTGACGCAACAACTAATGCATGCTTAAATTATATTACATTTTAAACAAAATCCTAAATACAGAATTCCCCCCTTGCAAATGCAAAATTCCCCCCCGGTTGAGAACCCCTGCACTACTAGTTTTGGAGTCATTGGTTAGAGGCTTGTCTGTACTACAATCAAAACCATTTATGCTAAAAACCTTACTATTTGAATCTAAAACCGCAATTTGGTCGAATAAACCGAAGATCCGTGATTCAAGTTTGAAATAGTAATATGTGGTGTCCACCTCCTTGAGGATATTTGTAAGATACTTAGAGTTTCTAGAATAGCATAGTGAATAAGCAATGCATACTTTTATTATAATCCATTTTAAAAGTACAATTCTGTCTACCTGTGTGTGTGTGTGTGTGTGTGTGTGTGTGTGTTTTAGTCAAAACTAGCAATTGAAAAACCCAAAACTCGCACGATTACTCACGAGTACTCAGGTTGTCAATATTCGCCCAGGAATAAATTCGCTGGAAACCCACTCCCACACATCCCCTTCCTGTACTCTCAGGAATTGCCCCAGCCAAGCTGAGAAGAAACTATGTTTCCAACAAAATATCTCACCACGCATGGGTCAACAAAGAACATCCACTTCACAGTCTGGTACCTGACCCACAGAACCTACGCCCACAACGTCTGAAGTCAGGCCACCCCTTCTACCGTCACGCAGCAGAACACCATAACTGCGACCACGATATCATTGAGGCCTGGAACGAAGAGTGGACTAAACATCAACGCCCTAAGCAGCTGACGATAAACCCGGACACTACTGCACCACCTGGATCCGACTTACCTCGGAAATTGTGGGTTATCCTAAATCGCCTTAGAGCTGGAGTGGGGCGGTTTGGCGCAGAAATGCACAAATGGGGACTCAGAACATCAGCCTCATGTGCGTGCGGAACTGCCACCCAAAATGCGGAGCACATCCTGTTCGATTGCAATCTCCTTCGCCCACCTAACACCGTCAAAAACCTCATTAACGTGACTGATGATACAAAGAACTGGCTTCAACATCTAGCCGAAAACCTACGATGAGCCCTCAAACGAAAAAAGAAGATATTATTCAATCTTATTTTGAAAGCAAAAGTTGATACGTAGTAAAGCGTATACTGTTACTGTGCCAGTTAAAGCAAATTGATATACCTATTGCTAACATATAAAGCTGTCTTTCCAAAATGTAATGGTAACGATAAATGTTACAATAATTGAACTGTAGGGGTCTCCAGATTATATAGGGAGTTCCTAAAGTGCGCCGAATTTGAATGGGATGAATATTTAGTGTGTTAAAGTTTAAGGGCATGTTTTTACCACTTTTATCAGGTGTTTTTACTACAATTAATTGTTTTTGTTTTATTTTGAAGAATACTTTATGTAGAATTAAATTATTTGTGGAATATCGGTACTTGTTAAGTAATTGTTAATTAGGATATTGTGTCATAGCTGAACGTCTCCGCCTTCAATGATCGGCTGGCTTGAAATCCGGCGTAAGTTGAATTTTCTGTGCGTGCGGGTGGAGATCTTTATGCGCAATTTGATGCAATGATGTGGGCGGGATATCTAACTGCTGTGATCGTGGGCGAAATGATTTTTAGACTCACGGTGACACTGTCTTGCACAAGACCAAGTTGTTCCTCAGTTTAACAAGAATGTTTTCGCCCGGGCGATTTCACCGTTAAAGCTGAACCAGTTGTTTCAAATTTTGTGATTAATTTGCGCACAGTAGACTCACTCGGGACTTTGTTTCTGCCAAAAATGGTTCTGAGTTTTTGTACTGTTTTCTTCGCACATTCTTTATTTTCGTAAAATGTCAACAATAGGAACTCGTTGCGCAGCTTGCAAGCGCTCCATGACACAATACCCTAATGAACAATGTTGAACAAGTACCGATATTCCGCAAATAATTCAATTCTACATAAAGAATCCTGCAAAATAAAACAAAAACAATCGGAGTGAAAACACCAGACAAAAGTGACAAAAATATGCCCTTTAACTTTAACACACAAAGCATTCGCCCCATTCAAATTCGGCGCACTTTATGGAACACCCTATACTGCTTTTGTACACTCGGGTAGCACGCCTGACTGGTCCCCAGCCCCAAGACAAATTGCTCACGTATAGCAAAGCAAAACAGAATGTTGCGTTTTATTTTTTTAATTTTTGCATGATTCAAGAAAAATCCTCTCTTCACCACAATTTTTCAGGCAATAGATTATCCATTTACGCGATAACTATTGTAATAACTGAACTGTTGGTGGTAAGCTCCGGTTTAGGCGACCTACCGATATTCTTTAGTCTGAAGTTGGTAATTGGAGACTAGGCTTGATCTTTTTTGGTTACCCTGTCTACGCTTATGCCGAAACCACAAAACAAATTGAAGCCAGGGATTTGACGTAACAAACACAATTACCAAAAAGTCTTTGAGTAGTCTTACCGCTCAATGGCTCAATTATTTCTGTAAAGTTATCAGTGATTGTGGCGCTTACTCCCACTTTATATTTGTGCCACTCCCCAGCTTCCTGCGCCCCGACTTGGATCTAGAAGGGATAAAAAAATTGTGACATAATCTGCGTTTTTAATGTGCAAGAACAGAATTGATTTTAGTGTGAGGGAGTCTATGTTAAAGGTGCTATATCACCACCTAGCAACTTTAGATTAGTTTTTCACCCAGCCCCGTAATTAGAACAGAAAGAAGTGAATGAATGAATGTTTGTGAAGTGATGAGATGTTTGTAAGTAAGACCACTCTTGAGTTAATGAAATTTAAAATTTGATAGGAAATTAAAATAAATTGATTTGACGGAACCAGTGGTGCAGTGGGGGGAACACTTGTCAACGCTCTTCCCACCTTTTTGTCTGGTCTGGGACCGCATTTCTGTATTATCTTGATGTGAGGTCTCTCCAAAAATGCTTTGTAATCAGGCAGCACCATCTCAACAAAGCTATAGCATATTTAGATTGTACGCCATAGGCACTTAGTCGAGGCTAACTCATCCAGTGGGCATATAGCCTTGCCTAGCTGATAGATAGAAATTGGAACTATTTAAAATTAAGTAAAGATAGACCTTGTAGTCTTAGTTCCTGCTTCTAAAAGTTAGAGGAAAAAACTCTAAAATAGAGTCATTTTAATCCACTTTGCTAAAGCAGGTGAAATATTGGTAGAATTTCGACGCCTATAAATATGTAGAATAATAATGGTGTGGATTGGTGTACCAAATTCAAAACACATGAAAAAATTTATTACCAGTAGCCTTCCCGCAGTTGATGTTTTACCGCTACAACCCTGAACGGAACTTAGGACAATTTGAGCTGTGCTAAAATATTCCAAATAAAGTAACATAGGTCGTAAAATTACCAAGCACTTAGTTGGATGAATTCGACAAAGATGGATAATATGAAAGCAACAAAAACAAACATCATTTATTCAGTATTACTGCGTGGAAATTTTGAACTAGGGTGTTACCTTCTTATTAGCTATCCGCTTGTATAAAACTTGGACTTATTTTAACATTTCTTGCATTGCCTTAAATGACTCAAGTGCAACAAGACGAAAGGGATTAGAAAAAAGAAAGAAAAGAAAGTAGGTTTTACGTTATTTTTTCCCACGTTTCGCAGACTCAGACGTGCTGATTCAATGTATGTCTTCCACTACACACTTGCTTTCCAACCAGACTTTGTATTGGAGCAACCTAGCACATTAAATTCCGGATGCCGTTCCTGGAAAATACCAGCGGTGTTTTTGTACGGTATAGAGTTTTGAAATCCTGAGCTTTCGCTCTAAAGCCCGCAACAATACCACTACACTAAAAAGTAGATTTTACAGCTTACCTATTTGACGCTCAGAACAAAAGGGATAGTGCGAAGAAAAAACCGGCATGTTCGGTTTTGGGGTCCATGAGTATGCCAGTTAACGGGTGGCCTTCATTTTATGTGGTGGACAGGTGGAATCTCGTCAAAAATGCGAGCTGACCACATCAACTAAAGTATAAAACCGAAAAGAAGATAAAACGATCGACCTGCTTCAGATATATCTGTATCTGCATTAACTCTTAAGGAATTAGATAAGAGACTGCTTGCAATCTACTCTAGAATAATGCCCAACCTACTGAGACAGCACGAACTCTTTATTATCATCATTATTGTAGGAATGAGTTCAGGAGCCGTTGTAATGCTAATGAAGTGCTTGTCGTTGGCAGGTGGCTCGCTAAAATTGCTTGCTTTTCCCAAGCGAACTAGATTTATTTTGACCAACAGTGCATTTATTGTTCTTTTAATGAGACAACATAAACAGCACGCAGAGAAAAAATTAATCTGTCCTAAGTAACCGTGGCTTTTTCGTATCATACGTTCGTGTCTTTGCTCGTACATACGCATACATTTTTTATCTCGTTAGTATATTGATGAGGGAATGAAAATATGGAAATATTTTTGGTTTGTTAGTTTCTTAGTTATGTTTTCTTGCAAGACCATTAATTGTGAACATTTTCTAAAAAAACTTCTTTTCTCTCTAGTTTGTTGAAACCATTTTATAATTATGACATTGAATTAATACGAACTTCTGCTTATTGAAATCTTTATTTATGACAGGGCGGTAGGGTCATCGCTGGTTTTTCCGAGAAGGAATTTTTCACAAAAAATCTGACAATTGAACTTCGTGGGAACCATGACACTCCGGCGTGGTCGTTACCAGGTGGCCTTATTTGTAGTGCTTGTTAGTCTAGCCAGTTAGTCTACCAGCCATAAAAATGCATTTCCGTTAAGACAATGCAATAGAACATGACCGATGCGATGGCGCAGTGGTTAGAGCGTCCGCTTCGCACTTGGTAGACCTGGGGCTCGTTCCCCTTGTCGAGTCATACTAAAAAACTTTAAAAAATGGTATCTACAGTTTCCCGGCTTGGCGCTCGGCATTTAAGAAATGTTGTAGAGAACAAGCCAAGCTCGCTTGTTGTCTCCTTGGGCAAGGCACTTAACGGGACGCCTTCACCTTTATGTGGAAGACCGGTGGCCCAGACACCTCGGAAATAGCAACTCCCAAGGGAGTGCGGACACACCGTCCAAAACATAGCGATACAGTTCGCGTTCTCGTGAATGGAGGATAAATATGACAAATAAAAAAACAAGTAGTGTTTTTATTCACTCCTGTGTTGTCAATAATGTAGGCAAAAGGCATTTTTGACAGACACTGAAGCTAAAGAAAATAACTATTTTTTGGATTTCTTTTAAAAACCAGCAGCGAAATACTTATTTTAAGCAGTAAACTTTCACTTGTTGCCTGCATGGCGAGAAGCATTGGGATATAAGTTATTTGACAATAAATGTGCCACACATACATGTAAAATCAATTTTAACTTACATGTAATATATTATCATTAGACATTGAACTGGGATCAAAAGCGATCGGTTGTTTTGGAGGCTGTGACTTCCACGGGAAACCCACAAGAAAAAGATGGACTCGTCTTGCACAAACCGCCAATGCTGATGCAAACGAGATTATACTTCTTGACGAGGTTGATTGGAAAATTGGCGATGAAATTGTCATTACTACAACTGGATACAGGTGAGTAATAAAGCAATGCTTGCGAGCTATGCAGAAACGTGGTTAATTTGCTTTTGTAGTGGTCTGGCGATAACAAATTTTGTTTACAAATTCAATGCAATTTTTCAAATTTTTCATTCATTCAGAGAAGAATATGGAAGGCTTGTTTTTATACCGTATTGCTCAAATCACTTTCTAAATGACTTTGGAAGTTCAGGAGAAACCTAAGACCCTGGGCACTATATTATGTTAAAATATCTAAATTATTTGAAAATGTTGCAAATCGGATTTAAAATTTAGAAACCTTTTTAACTTTACCCCAATTTTTCCTCTAAGCTCTCATTCTGACAGAATTTGAATAACCCCTGATAAATGAATTATTGTTTCAACCTTAAAACAAATTTGGTTCTGCGCCGACTGTGAGTTTGCCTCGCAACATTTCTGTGCATTTTGCAAGGGTTTCAAATGTCTCCATGATTTTTGTTTGATTGTGTCTTTTAAAAAAAACTTTGTTGCAATTTCTTTCGCTGGTTTCGGGCTAAAAGTAGGCTATTTGTGTAGTGCAAGAAATGCTCTGTGTTAGCTGTAGGCCTACCGGAAATTCTAAAACGAATTTGAGCGAAAGTTGTGCCACTTTATGACCGTTCAGTTTTCTCCGTCCTCAGACTCCGAAGAATTTCATGATATCACAATATCAATTGCAATAGCGTCATTTAGTAAATTAATTGCTTAATAATTAGTTCTCACGAAACTGAAAAACATGTGATTGAAAATATTGAAAATGGAGTCACAATCACGTTGAAGCAACCGTTGCAATATCGCCATCTTGGAGAGACTTACACAGCTGGTGATTGGACTTATTCGATGAGAGCTGAAGTGGGATTGCTTAGCAGCAACATTAGAATAATAGGTAAGGCTTGTTTGAGGGCCTTTAATTTTTGTGAGGTTTACTATAAAAATTAAAAGCGATGAAACTTTGACAGAGATGTTTGTATTTACTTTTGCAACTGCCTAAAAAATTTTCCAAAACATCCCAAAAGGTGCAACATTGGTTAGAAAACAACATTGTTTAAGGGTAAATTAAGAATTTTGCTGGCCTAAACCGTGCGGTCTGTGGTCGGTTATCAGTTGCGTCATCAACATTTTGTTCAACAACATAATCGAGTGGACTCTGCACCATTTTTTTACCAAATTCTTCAGTCTTTGGTTATCGCAGTTAAATTACTGCACGCGTCATTTGTGTCTACGCAAATGCTTCGAAAATGTAAGACACAAATTTGGCGCTAGAAACATAGTGAATGACTTCGCAACCTCCAATCACAATAAATACGTTTTTGTTGGGAAAGAAATTTTACGATGATTTTTGCTGACAATTTCTCACTGGCTGTAAACTTGTTAGAACTAATACCAAAAAAGATTTAGGTAGGATGTTGAAACAATGAATGAGGTCTACGTAATCACCTATCGCTAACGCCACATTTGCAGTTTTCCAAATTGGAGGAAAAAAATGAAAGAAATAAAAATTTGATTAATAAAAACAGCAATGGTGACTTGATAAAAAGCAGTTGTTTAAAACAGAATTTTTAAATATTTGAAAGGAATAAAACTCTTATAAATATGGCTATGCTTTAGCTTCCTATGTAATTAATTTATCAGGAAAAAGTTATGATACGATTGATGACGATGCATTTGGAGGTCGTGTGTTGGTTGGTACTGTTCAACTACAGCCAGATGAAGGTGAATTAGTAGGTAAGTACGCTGTTATTATATCATAATGTGAATAAAATTTTCCTCTAATGAACCTGCTTAGTTGGAAACGAGATAAATGATAAGAAAATAACCGCACAAATGTTGTTTCGAAAAAAAACAATAGTGATGCGGATTATGAGATCATCGTTTTTGGGAACCATGATTTACGAATTTACTCTATTGGAGGTTATTGTTGAACTAATGATCTTTCAAATGCAATGCTTTGTTAAGTGATGTGGGTGCATGAAGCATAACGATTACGAACCACAAGTATAAAAATAGCGATTCTGAGTTTAATTATAACTCATTTCCCCAATGGCTTTACTGATTATATTTTAAATTTTTTAGTTATTAGTGGTTGGGCTCGAATCACCGATGTTGAATTTTTCCAAACTGGTCAGGAGGGTTGGACAGAAAGATGGGACCCCAGGTTCTCCCTGGCATGGGTGAACACTGGAAGAACAGTAATTGCCCGACCATCACATGTGAAAAACTGCGCCTTCCACGACGGATATTCAACCGGGATCGGAATTTTTGGAGCTGATGATATTGAAGTTTCAGGAAATATTGTTCACCGGGCTATACATGATGGTTGGTCTATTTTATCTTATTTCATAAAATAATTTTGTTGCGCAAAATCAACTAACTACACAATTAACCACATTTTTTCTTGAGTGATTTTATGTTTTCAATGCTGTGGTAATACATGTAATTTGTCCTTTCAAATCTTCGTTTCTTTATATTTCGGTGTATCAAATATAGTACTTTGGTTCATCACATCGCATTTTCTTGTTTGTTTGTTTGTGAAGCAGCTCAGTAGTTTTAGCGAATGCCATTATTTATAAAACCAACATAAAAGCTGATTTTTCTAATACCAAACAATAGTTATAAAACCATGTATTGGTAAATCAACAAATACTTTTCTATTGAACAAATCCGATTTCAGCCAAAGATAGATTTATAGTTTTCCAAGTAAGATCCCTATTTTGGTTTACCTGCTACATCGCATAAATTTGTCTAAACTTTTTAAAAGTTGTAGTTTACCAGATGATGACGAAACTCCAATAAATTCTTCTTTCCACTTGATTGTTTAAGTTGTGGCATTGGTAAAAAGGTAACATTTATATTATGATTGCTACCTTGTTTCAGGACCGGCGCGATGGTGTAGTCAGAGGTGGTTAGAGCGTCCGCTTCGTAGTCCGTAGACCTGGGGTTCATTCCCCAAGTCGGGTCATACCAAAAGACTTTAAAAAAATAGTGGTCACAGCTTTCCTGCTTGGCGCTCAGCACATAGGGATAGTGTGGAGAACAAGCCGGCATGCTTGTTTGTTGTGTCCTTGGGCAAGGCACTTAACGGGATGCCTCCGTTTTCATGAGGCAAACAGGTCACGGGGCCAAGCAGTTTAACCGTCGTGGTGGCCCAGTCTGACGAAAGGCATGCAAACCTTGTATGAGCTCATACGCATAAAAAATAAATAAATAAACCTTGTTTCAGGAATACGCATTACTGGAAGTGATCACTGGATTGAAAACAACCTCGTCACTATGACAATATTTAGAGGAACGTACAACGGTCGGTTCGAAGAAACCTCTTTCAATGTAAGTTTATATTTTGTGATTTGAGCGCATGCATGTGTGTGCATGCGTGAGTTCATTTGATTGGATGTATGTATGAGCGAACATAATTTTAATGAAAGACAATACCATAAAGGTGATGCTTGACTATGCCTGCAAAATATTTCTAGTCTCGATGAAGATCTATCAATTCGTCACTATCTCATGGAAGCAGGGTCGTCGAGGAGCAGATCCAGGGGTGGTACCATATTTTTGTAGGCTAGAATCAATGGTCCAAAAAAATCAATTTTATTGGAAGAAGTAGTTTTGCCTGTTTTTGAGTTGTAGACCATTTTTGCTGGTCAATTTTTTGAAATTCTCAATAGAGCCATTTTTGGGAAAAAATTCACAAAATATTTTTCATCCCAGCATAACAACTTAGAAAAATTTTTTAAAATTCGGAAGCGCCATATTTAAACAATTCTGACCCGTAAATTGATCCCGGACCCGGGTCGATAGATACCTTCCAGGACTTTTCCCTCAAATCTTCGGTACGAAAGCATCGATAAACTTGCCTTTGGTTAAGATTTGAACTTATGATCCGTGCCAGATCACCTGTAGCCAACTTTTACCGATAGTGCTGTTTCTAGTGATGAAATATCAACTGGTCTTCTTTAAGACCATCATCATCATTCAGGGGTAGATGTTGATTTTGCCTATCTTTTTATTTATGTTTTAATAAGATCAGAGGCCCAAGATTTCTTTCTGTTTGGTTTTTGTTTGATTGATAAAGCAAATAACCAATCAACTTTGTAACACAAGTAACTGAAAATGTTTTATTTAAGAAATAGAAAAGTCGCTCTTTTGCAACTAAAATGTAGAGTTCGATAGCACCATATCTTTGACAATGCTTGATATCATCTCACCCCGTAGTGCTGCAGTGCAGCCTGTTTAGATATGGTCTGGTTTAGCACATTTTGAAGTTACGGCCATTAGGCTGACTCTGTTATTTACTTTCATTAAATCACAGCTCCTTTGCGCTGGTCCGGGTGGGAAAGCATTTTTGCATTAAAACTGAAACAAACTTTATGATGTGTTAGTAGTAGTAGTAGTAGTCCTAGTCGTAGTTCAGTTTTTATCCGGTGTTGTCTCCTTAGCAGAGATGTCCGGATTCACCCGATTCCTTCTGCAATTGCTTGCACTCCGTCTCTCCACTTGTCTCAATTAAGGGCATCCTCCTTCAAACCAATATTCTCTGTCTCCTCCTCCACTTTCTTCTTCCAGGTCTTCTTCGGTCGTCCTCGCTTTTTATTGCCACTCATTTCAAGATCCAGAGAAACTTGTAAAACACTCTTGTCATCCCTCCTCAGCACATGTTCATGCCACCTAACTCCATTCGCTGTTGCTGACCGGTCTATAGTTTTTTTCAATCCCAACATGTCCATCTGTTCTTCAGTTGTCTCTCTGTCAACAACTTTCTGACCGCACACGGCTCTCACCATAGCTCTCTCCGTTCTCCTTAAAATTGCTTTTTCATTCTCTTTCAAACACCATGCCTCACTTCCATACAGCATTGCTGATCTTACACAATAACGATAAACTTTACCTTTCATCTTCAGAGGAAACCTATTTCCAAGCAATAACTCTACACACTCTCTGAATTTTATCCAACCGATGCTTACTCTTGCTGTAACTGCCACTTCACAACCACCATTAGCATTTAGTCTGTCTCCCAAATAACAAAATCCATTCTTCAATTCATCGCACAACTTCTCGATCGAATCCACCGTTCCTTCGATTATTCCTTTACATTTCGAGCAAACAAAACGCATTGCCAACCTAGCGGTTACTCTCTTTATTTTTCCACATTTGCGATGAACCCAGTTTCCTCATTTTGTGCACAACACTGAATTGGCCATGACTCTTCTCCCTTAAACTCCACACGGATCTATCTTGCTCTTGAATAGTTCTTCTTCCCACCCGCTTATCATCACTTTTATTCTAGCAATTTAATGATTCTAGAAATTTGATTGAATTTCATAAAAACAGGATAGACGAAAAGAACAATAAACTCAAAAAATGAAGCTAAGATCCATTATTCAACAAAGTCGCTTTTATTTCAAAATCTGACCACACCATTTTCGCAGATTTTCTAAACTATTTTATTGCACAGGACTGGCATGCTAGTTTCTTGTTGAATGACGCCACGAACATTGTTGTACGTGGAAATGTAGCTGCTGGTAGTGAGAGATTGGGATTCCACATTGATGGTGAGAGATGCGATGCTTCAGTGGAAAATGGTTGGGCTGGTACGTATATAGCATTTGCAGACTGTTTCCGGCAATAAATGTAAAAGTATGAACAAGAATATTATAAATAAACCAGTAATTCCAACTAATGGATTTTGGCGAGACTATTGTAAAAGGAAGATTCAAAGTGTGTATGAAACCTTTTACTAAAAAATTTATTAGTAACATCATCACAAGTTATCAGTAGTGGAAATTTTGAAAAATAGGATTTTATGAGTCCATTTTTCTGAAACTGGAGCCATAACAAACTTATCTTGTATGGCTGACATTGACCTCGCATTTTTGTAGCTTAATGGGTTGGTGGGTGACTTTCGATCGCGAGGTCAATGCTTGAGTGATCTTGTTGTTGATTACCCGCCCCTTTCGAGGAATGGGGGCATGGCGGAAGACCATGGAGCCCCAGAAGCCGGGCAACTCCCCAGGGTCTGGACCAGAGGTCGTACAGAGACAGAGAGTCGCCAAAGAGTGAGCCGCGCAAAGAGTCCGTAGCTGGACAGTGCAGAATGAGATGAGAGATGTCCTGGGACGGGTGTCCACAGGCGCTGCAAGAAGGGTTATCAATTCTGTCAATCCTAGAGAGGTAAGAACCTAAAAGAATGCTGTGTCCATTGCAGCGAAGACGAGAGAGGACACAGCGAGCATGACGAGGGAGCACAAGTTCCTCAGTGGAAATTGAGGGAACCTGTGTGTCAAAATATTTGGAAGAGACAGTACGCCTCCAGTCCGAGAAAAGACAAAAGTGGATACAAGAGATAAGAGGAGAGAGACTACAAGGGATTGCGGAGGGCGCAAGTAGCGCTCCCCGTCTGGCAAGCTCGTCGGCCGTGTCGTTCCCTGGGAAAAACGAGTGTCCGGGGACCCATTGTAGCCTGATAGAACAGGAGAAGAGAGAAAACAGTTCCTTCCAGATCTGCCACCAAGTTTGAGATAAAAGAAAAGATGGAGGAGAGGACAGGGTGGTGAGGACAGAACGAGAGTCAGATAGTAGGAGAAGAGAAGGGAAATGGCCGACTTGTTGGTGCTGCCGAGACCAGCAAAGAGCGTGCAGAATGGCGCAGGCTTCAGCGGAAAAACATGAGCATACTGGACCTGCCGAAAAGGTAAGAGTGGCCTCAGTGCCACAGAGAGAGAGCAGTTGGCAAGAACGCCGAAGCCGCCCTTGCCGAAAGGAAAAGGAACAGAGCCGTCTGTCCAGAGTACCAGATCATGAGGGGGGAGAGAGTCAAGATGGGCGAGAGCCACATCTTGGCGAGAAAGAGGGGGATCAGAGGGAGAGCATGGGGTGGAAAGGGTGGACTCCACCGTGAACGAAGAAGGATTCCAAGGAGGAAAGGGAGGGCAAGCAACAAGAGCCTCCCTAGAACAAGTAGAAGGAAGCATGAGCAGGTGAATGGACGCAAGAGCTCTCCAGGACGATCTGCAGAGTCTTGGTTTCACTTCAAGTCTGGCCAAACCTGAAATAGGAAAAGAGGTTGGGAGACGAAGAGCCCGCTCATAAGAAAAAAGTGTAAACTGAGTCAGAGTGACTCGTAGGGGAGGTAAAGAAGCCTCGGTGAGTAGTAGAGGGATAGGGGAGGACGAGAGACAGCCGGTGATGGCGCGACTGGCCGCTCGGTGGAGGCGTTCCAATTTGGTATGATTGGTAGCGCTTAGGAAAGGAAACCATCCGGGTGAAGCGTAAGTGAGAAGGGACCGAAGAAAAGATTTGTACAGAAAAGAGAGGGACTCTTTAGAGGGGCCCCAAGATGAAGCAGAGATACAGCGTAAGGCCTTGAGACGTGGGAAAAACTTGGCCTTCAGCAAAGATACATGTTTAGTAAAGGAAAGAGTGCGGTCGAAGGTGACCCCGAGAAAAGTTGGAGTGGGATTAAAACGGAGGCGGGAGCCGGGTAAAAGGAGGTTGGGTTGCAGGTTAGCTTGGTTGGGATCCACTGAGAAGAAGGAGGCCTCACATTTTCTCGGATTGAGAGGAAGACACCAGTACTCAGACTAGCGCTCCAATCGAAACAGAGCTCCTTGTGTGGCCTCCACCGCAGTGGGGACCGAGGGGGAGGAGGACCAAATGGCTAGATCGTCAGCGTAAAGAGAGCAGCTGACGGAACAAGGCAGAGAAGCCGGAAGATCATTAATGAAGAGAAAGAAAAGTACGGACCAAGAACGGATCCTTGCGGAACACCTCGACGGACTCGAAAGGAGAGGCTTTTGTGATTTTGAAAAACCACACAAGCGCGCCTATCAGAAAGGAAAGATTGAGTCCAACGAGCAAAGCAAGGAGGGAGGCCAGCCGAAATGAGTTTGTGGAAAAGGGCGGGATGCCAGACAGAGTCAAAATCTTTCGAGAAATCCATAGTAGAGAGAATCGTCCGAGAGCCCGGCCTGGGTTTGTTAAACCCATCCGAAATGGACTGAGAAAGGTACAGAATTTGATCGAGTGTAGACCGAACAGGGCGGAAACCGGCCTGGCGGGGAGAAAGAATGGAATTAGATTCCAGAAAGAAGAGTAGATGATGCGTTCAAACAGCTTTGATACGCAGGAGGTGAGAGAGATAGGCCGGAAGGAAGCAGGAGAGTCGAGCGGCTTTCCCATCTTGTGGATGGGAATAATGGAAGATGTCTTCCAGATGGAAGGAAAGGAATGTGAAGACCAGGAAAGATTGAAGATGTAAAGAAGTAAATCCATGCCAGAGCGAGGAAGGTGCTTTAGCATGGGATAGGCAACTTTGTCTGGGCCAGTGGCAGTGGATGGGGTAAGATTGGAGGCAGCCGCTAGAAATTCCGCGGAAGAGAAGGAGAGCAAAAGGACGAGTGAGACTCCAAACGGCACGTGGCTCGGCGGAGCTCAGTGAGGTAGCCTCTGGCTCTGCTGCGCAGGGCCTTTGGCAGAGAAATGGAAAAGTGAGATCTCAGGTAAGCGGCATAAACCGAAGCCGATTCCCTGGGAGAACAACAGTTAGGAAAGTTAGGAGAAGAGGAAGACGAGGAAGGAGAGCCAGCGATAGAGCGAAGAAGAGAGTGTACAGATTTAGGGTTAGACCTAGGTGAAAGAGAAGAGCAAGTCGTCTGCCATGTCTCAGCCTTGGCCTTGGCAATGACTGACGAGGCACGTCGAGAAGCAGAGATGTAAGCCTGTCGATCTTCATCACTTCTGTGAGCGGCAGCAAAAGCCTTGCGTCTTTCACTAACTGCTTCTTCCACCTCAGCAGACCACCAGGCTTTAGGAGGGCGTTTGATGCGGCCGAAAGGAATGGAAGATTTGGCCGCATTCAAAGTCAAAGAGGTAAAGAGAGCAGCAGCAGAGAAAAGAGACGAGTATTCCTCTGCTGAAGAACAGTGAGAGTCAAAGTAAGAGGCAAAGCCATCCCAGCGAGCTTTCTGAAAATTGAAGGAAGGTGGACGCTCGTTGGGGCGAAAGACCGGAGAGAGAGGGATAGATAGAAGAATTGGTAGATGGTCAGAACCCAGGTTCTGAAGCACCTCCCAGGAGCAAGAAAGGGCAAGAGTAGAAGAAGCAAAGGAGATGTCAGGAGAGGAGCGACTGCCAGAGGAGCGATGGAGAAGAGTAAGTGTGTCAGGGTCATTGAGGGGGAGGAGGTCAGAAGAGATGACCCAGTCGAAAACTTCCTCCCCGCGGGGGTCGGAAGTACCTTTTGAGTCCCAGAGGGGGTGATGGCAATTGAAATCCCCAAAATGAAGAGATTTCTGGAGGAGGGAAGAATGGAGGGAGAGAAGAAAAGTGATCTTCGCGTTGTCGAGTGCTTGGAAACATAGCTTTGCGGCAATACTTCTACTTGCATTGCTCCTGGTACAACTGTCTTGTGTCATTAATTTTGGCAAATAACAAGGTGTATCAAATTTGAGCTCTATGCTTGCAGACGTTAAAGATTTTTTGTGTCATGAGTACAACAATATGCGGTGAGCTCCTTAATGACAGTTGTTGTAATGCGATTTTACACATTTTTTATGATATGAGGAAAATTTAAGAACTCCTTTAATTCATCGTGGTCAGCCTAAGCAAAGAGCTTACTTTTAAGAGGCTGCAATACTACATGCACATACAGATGTCATTGCGGTGCACTCAGGCTAAAGCTTGAACCCACAGCGTTAGTGTTAAATCAATGTTTCGCTTGGTTCTACCATATAACATGCTCTAAGCGGTCGACATTCAGACTTCTCATTAAAACTCGACTCTCAATTCAACTCGGTGCATTGCTAACGTATTAATTGTGCAGAAAATGAAGCACACGGTTGTTTGCATGGCGTGCATATCTTTAAAGAAGACGGTTTTGAGGATTGCTCCATGATTAGAGGTTTTAAAATTTACAAGTCGTGGGATTATGGAATTTATCACCAAACTCCATCCAGCATTGTCATTAGAAATACATCGATTATTGATTCCACAGTAAGCTGCAGATTCCATCTTTGCTTTATCCTTTCCTAAAAAAACCTAAAATGTTACCTAAACTTCAGGATGTTTTTGTAGAATGTTTTTTTCATTAGTTTTCTAAGTTTTTAAATGCTTTCCTAGAATTGGTCAACGTGTTTTCATGCAATATTAAATAAAAAAAGTTATGAAAATCGTAATGGGTCAGTTCCAAAAATTTTTGGTTTTTTCTTCGTATGCGACTTGTTTTGTGAATGCCAAGCCACATGCTGTAGTGTTCATTTCTGCTCTTTGCTATTTGACGCAATTTCCATAATTGAGAGAAATCCGAATTGCATTGGATTGCCGTTATCTGTGAAACCACGCAAGTATTGTAACCTGGATCTATTAATTTGACGTCGCAATTTATTTACCAAATTATCCCTACTATTTATTTAGCTTTTTATTTGAAGCTCAAGCATAAAAAGCATAGACAAAATTTTGGCTCGGATTTTGCTTTAGAGCCAAGGATGGCATAAACTTGATAACAAAAAGAAGAGTTATGAATGGCCTAACTTTCATGAAATCGAAATCGATGTTTACATGTAAATGTTGTAAACTGGAGTTTGTTTAGGTTGGTTATTTTCCAATGATTTTTGGTCCACCATCACCGAGTCATCGGTTTGAAGACAAATTTGCAAAAATGGATGAAGTGCTTTGTGTTGGTAGAAGCGATGACTTTGACCCTTCGCAAGACTTTATGGATGAACTTAACGATCCAAATCTACTTGTTCGCAGTGCAGGGTGAATGAAATTTTATTCTTGTGGTAATGACAAAGCTTTCACATTTATTCATAGAACAATTTGTGTTCAACCTGCGTCAGAGTTCTTAGTTTGGTTAAACAGTGTGTTTCTACCACAAACACAGCTACCAAGCAATGAAAGTAGTGGTGAAGAACTTTTTCATATTCTGTCTGTTTGAAACAATTAAACTGAAATATTTTAGCCCTGATCGCAAAGCTCCGAGAACACCTGATGGAGGCAAGACCTGCGTAATGTTGCCGTTATTTGACGGTCAGCCTAACGGTGCCCCATTCAAACCTTTCCATGGGAATCTAGATTATCCTGCTCTGGGTGGTCTGCTGGAAATAGGAGGTAAGAAATACTTTTGTA
The DNA here is from genome assembly GCA_963675345.1 of Trididemnum clinides. Classification (NCBI taxonomy): domain Eukaryota; kingdom Metazoa; phylum Chordata; class Ascidiacea; order Aplousobranchia; family Didemnidae; genus Trididemnum; species Trididemnum clinides. Next base: position 36,262,739 of record OY776292.1, on the reverse strand, counting down.
TGACATTTTTTTTTCTTCAGGCCTGCTTTGTAAAGGTCGTTGTGTTGCGATATGTCGCAATTTTTTGAAGTTTTAAGTATTCAATATTTCACTTAATTCTTTGTTATTTACTAAATTGAGAAGAACAACAAAAAATATTTTTTTCGGTTGGCATTCAGCAACCCAATCTTCGTGAGGTTTGAACTAGCGACTGTTCACTCATCGCCTCCACATAAACAACGCTCAAACATTTGACCACTATGCCAACTCTTCTAAACTGCCCATCACAAGACGTTTTTCTAAAAATCTCTTTTATAAACCTGCGCCATTCCCAACTAATTTATCATTACATAGGTTTGCATGCTCACCATTACCAAAGCAATTCGGATGGAACTACCGATTACGTATTTTTCACCAACCCCGCCAATGAAGATGCCTATCACCCGACCTACCTGCATAAATTTACTTCAAGTGACGTAGATGTTGGAAGCCAAGCATTTATCGCAAGACCAAGTCTCGGGTAAATATAACTTTTAATTTATTACTAGCCGGCATTTCCCGCAAGGACCTCACCGGTAATGTCGAGATTAAAAGAATCGGTTCAGCCGGTCAAACTAGCTTCACCCAATAGATAATTATGAAAAGAGTTATAACCAATGTAGCAACAATGCCCAGTAAATTAAAATAAAGCTCTTTATGCCAACAGCATAGCATTAACTATAATTATCACTAGGTAGTTTTTTACCAGTGGTTCTCAACCTTTTTTTCCGATGGACTATTTCAACATCAGCACTATTATTGGCGGACTCAAGAAATAGAAATAAAAATAAGTTAGCAAAACTGCAAATAGTGACACTGTTTCGACCTATTAGGTCTCTTCAGCGCAGTTGGTGACCGACAAGAAGCTAGAGGCTTTTAATAAAGCATAGCTTAGGCCGCCACACTTGCGGAACCTATACTAGATCCACATGGTGGATGGTCTGTCAGTACTCTGCGAAGCCGTATCACTCGTGAATGAGTGGCGGTTGTCGCAGGTGCACTAAGTCTAACAACTGCTAGAACAATAGTGCTGTCACAGCCTAGTGGTCACAAGGTATTACATGTATAGTAATGCAAGAGGCTAGCGCACTCAAGAGACCTGATAGGTCAAAACAATGTCACTGTCTGCAGTTTTGCTAAATGCATCGCTAGCCTCTTGCATTACTAAAAATAAGTTAGTTTAATAGACACTATAATATCTACAACAAAGAGTTAAAAAACAAAAGAGCTTTACTTATTGGGCACACACATGTTGTACATATCTCAATGAGAACTTTGTCCCTAAACTTGTTTCACAAGTTTGTCGAAATCAGAAATCATGGTCGTCAATGCACATCTGATATCATCTTCCGCTTGCAATTTGTTGCGGTGCTTGTTTTTAACGAAAGTCAATGTTGAAAAAGTCTGCTTCACACAAGTGTGTTGTACGAAACTGTTGCTTGCTGGCGTAGATTAGAAAAATTTGATTTCATCACTGAGCATTGGCCCAAAATTGAGTAAGAGAAACAGTTTTAAACTTGTCTCAACACATCTGTCGACTTTGTAGTTTGATCTACTGTTCAGAAATGCAGTCCATTTGTGAATGTACCTCTAGTGCTGACACTTCAAAAAGACTTTGTACCCAATTAAGTATTTTGCTATAATTTTGGCAATGAATATACGGATCCAACTCGTAAACAAATGTAGTGGTGCTCAAGAAAGATTGGACAAATACCAAGCAAATCAATACTTTTGTCTTCCACAAATATATTTAATGCCGTAAAAGCAGCTAATTTTCCAGTTTCCATTCGATGTATTTACAATTTTATTTCAGCTTTGAATGCATCAATGCTTTCTACTACATCTAAAAAGATTCTCTGTTTTCCTTGCATAGAACCATTTAGTTGGTTTACATCGCTGAAAACAATCAGCCAAGAAAAGCAATTCGGCTATCCATTTGTCTTCGCTAAAGCGATCAAAAATATCATGCTTCTGTTCTTTCAAAAAGATGCTGATCTCATCTCGTGGGTTGGCCACTCTCTCCAGCACCTTTTTTTGCGGTAACCAACGAATGTTCAAATCACACAGAAGCCCATTGTGTTCTGCACCCATTTCGTCGCACAAGACACAAAATAAACGAGTGTACAGAAAATGAAATTAAATGTAATTGACCACAGTTAAAATCTCTTTGAAGGCAAGGTCTTCTTTTACTTCTTTCGCTGCCAGATTTTCTCTGTGGAGAAGGCAATGAACCACTGAAATGTCATTGTTTTGCCTTTTTGCGAAACTCATGAAGCCTCTTTTACTCCCCATTATGGACGGAGCGCCATCAGCGCATACAAAGAAGCAGTCATACCATTCAAGTTGATGTTCTTTAAAAAACAAATCCACTTTGTTAAATTTTTCCTCATCTGTGGTATTTTTGGTATGTGGACGGCAAAACAAAAACTGCTCCACGAATTCGTTTCTGTTAACCCTAGGATGCACGACCTTTTCGATTTCTTACTTTTCACGACCAGGGTCAAATTGACCCTAATGCATTTTTGCTGGAAGTTAGCAACAATGTTCTATAATATGACGTAAATAACACAATAAAAGATCACAGAACCGATTTTAGTTGGTTTATTGAACAATAACAACATGAAATGACAACATGGTAGTGAACGAGGTAACACAAACACAAAGGTGTAGCAGTGCACTACTTTTCTCATTCTGCTTTGCATTTTATGCAAGTCACCAGAGTGGTGCTGTGCTCCGTGCAGACAGCCTCATGACATTGTGAGCAGTAGCATCGTACTTTTCGATCTTTTGAGTAAAGGCAAATGTGGCATCTTTTACGCTTAGAAGCAGGGGCTTGCTGCTGTTGCACCGGGTTTGAATAGTTGAAGGTCAAGCCACACCTCTTCATTGCCTCTTTGATTGGTTTCTGGAGCGATGGTGTAGCTTGGCGCCTTATCATGAACGGCATCACAAGTTGTTTCGTGAGATCTTTGATGAACAGTCTCCTCACATGGGTCACGCCCGACATGTAATTAGGTTGCAGTGCTTTGAATATCGTTAAAGCATTCAGGGCGGCGATGTCCAGCATGTTATGCCAGAGAACTGTTGGCCACCTCCGTGTCATCCTTTTGCAAGAATAATTTCTTACCATCTGATCTACAGTATCCACGCCTCCTTTAGTCTGGTTGTAATAAAGAATGATTTGTGGTTTTTTCTTTTCACCGCCATCCACAGATTTGTCGCTGTGCATTGAACTGAGGAGGATAACCGCTTTTGCCTTTTTGGGGCAGTAGCTTACCATGGTCAAGTTGTTGTTGAATCCGAACTCTGAGCTATGTACTTCTCTTGACTTGGATGGCTTCATGATAGCTGGTATGTCTCGTTTGCATTTACGGAGAGTTCCCACGATAGTTAGGTTTTCCTTCAGAAGTTTTTCAGCCAAAGGTACGGTTGTGAAAAAGTTGTCCATGGTAATATTGCGACCTACAAAAATATCGAAAATACAAACTAAGTACAAGAACAAAATAATGGTAAAAATTATAAACACTGCTGCAAGTGAAAGATACATTGCTAGTTTACAGTTGCAAGCTTATGATTACCTGATTGTTTTATTCCGGAGCTGAGCCGAAGGACAATGTTTTCTCCCAAATTTTTCTGAATTGCTTCTCCTGGTTGTTTACCCAAGTAGATAATGCCATCAATTGCGAACGGCATGAACGAATCACACAACCAAAATATCTTTATTCCATATTTTGCGGGCTTGCTCGGCATGTATTGTTTGAACTTGCACCTCCCTCTAAATGGTATAAGTTGTTCATCAATTGTCACACATTCACTAGGGATAAATGTTGTTCTACAATTGCTCAAGAACAACTCCCATATGTGCCTAAATGCAGCCATGTGATCAGTTTTTAACCTTTCAGCCCTGGTCCGTTTATCATCAAATCGAAGCAGCCTCCGAATATCTTCGTGTCTTCGAACCGCCATCGTGGCTCTATACATAGGGTTTTGAAGTGGATCTGAAAAGAGTTCTCTCACGGCAACATCCCAATTTTTTTCTACGCCTGCCAGCAGAGTCAGTCCAATAAAGGCCACAAATTCCTCATAGTCAATTTTTTTCCACTCTTTTCCTCTTGCTGCAGCTACTCGACGACCTTCTAAATTAGTGCATTGGATTACTTCATCAATGATGTCACGTGTTATCAAAAATTCAAAAGCATCTCGTGGTGTTGCAATTCTGGAACCTCTTACAGGACCAGGCCGTTGTCTCAAAAGATTGAAAGATCTTGTTTGTGACCGTGATGGGGGATTTTCACTCCAATAAGTTCCTGTTTTCCCCATTCTTTCCGACTGAAATGCAGCTGGAGCATCGATTTCTGACTCTTCTGAAGATTCATCTTCGGATTCCGATCTTGATTCCTACGAAAGCAAACAAATCTTATTGAATAGATCAAGGAAAATGGGTATAAAATTTACTACTGCCAAGTTACTCACCCAGTCTGAATCATGATTTACAAAGCTAGGGTCATCATCATCTTCTGAAATTTCTGATTCCGAATCGGTTTCCAGAATACCATCTTCAGCTTGTGCAAGCACAACTGCCTCATCGAGTGAGATTGTTGCATAGTTGCTAGATTCAGCCATTTTATTTGCAATAACTCTACTTACGATCTGAACAAAACTGCCGTTTATACTTTCTACACCTTTGAACTGGAAGTAGGCTTTAGCCAATGGCCAGTCAGCGCAGGCTACCTAAACTTACAGAAATGAACTTGTGAATTACACCTATTTCTGGCTCCTTCAGTTTGCCTAGTAATATCTATAAACCTCTCTAACTTTCAGCGACACAGCTCACGCAAAACACAGTTTAGAAGATGTAACCTTATTGGAAAATTCTGTTTCTGCCACATCCTGCTTCTACCACCTTCTAAACGTCCTGTTTAGAATACAATCTTGAATGTTACATCGTTGAGGTAGCTCAATTATTACCACACAGACAACCACTATTGTCTCACAAAACAATGGGCCGCAAACAATCATGCTGGAGACGGAGATTCTCTTTCCAAATGCTCAGCTAAGCTCTTTTATCACATGAAATGCACTAGGGTCAATTTGACCCTGGTCCTGCATTCTTGGGGTAGTGGCGAAAAACACCCTATCTCTCAAATCTCAAGCACGATCATGGAACAAGCACATTTAGAATACGTGTGAAAAGAGTTGATTGAAGATGTCAGGGAACCCAGGGCAGTGAATTTATTCATGTGAAAAAATATTTTTAAAAAAGTGATGAGCAGGGTCAAATTGACCCTGGGTGTGCATCCTAGGGTTAAGATATTGCATAAACACCATGAGCTGTGCATTGTTTCCGATATCTGTTGTCTTGTTGAGTTGCAAAATAAATTTTCCACTACGCTTCACAGAAGCAATAGTTCGTTGCAAAACATCACATGAGAGTTTTTGACTACGCCGCTTGATGGTGTCGTTTCATTAAAGAGTCATAGCCAACTTCTTAGCAACAGCATCACGACACATTATTTTGGCTATTTCCACAGCTGCTGGTTTAATCAAAGTTCTGGTTTAATCAAAGTTAATCAAAGCAATTTTCCAAGCAACAGAAAAAGAAGCGTGCACTGCTTTATTGTAAGAGTAGGCTACTCCTCCCCAAGTAGCTGGGCGATCAATGCAACTTGTTATTGTTGGTTACCCGACCCCTTCCGAGGAATGGGGGCATGGCGGAAGACCATGGAGCCCCAGAAGCCGGGCAACTCTCCAGGGTCTGGACCAGAGGTCGTAAAGAGACAGAGAGTCGCCAAAGAGTGAGCGGCGTAAAGAGTCTGTTGCTGGACAGTGCAGAATGAAATGAGAGATGTCCTGGGACGAGTGTCCACAGGCGCTGCAGAAAGGATTCTCAATTCTGCCAATCCTAGAGACATAAGAACCTAAAAAAAGGCTGTGTCCGATGCAGCGAAGACGAGAGAGGACACAGCGAGCATGACGAGGGAGCACAAGTTCCTCAGTGGAAATTGAGGGAACCTGTGTGTCAAAATACTTCGAAGAGACAGTACGCCTCCAGTCCGAGATAAGACGAGAGTGGATACGAGAGATAAGAGGAGAGAGACTACAGGGGATAGCGGAGGGCGCAAGTAGCGCTCCTCGTCTAGCAAGCTCATCAGCCGCGTTGTTTCCCGGGAAAAACGAGTGTCCGGAGACCCATTGTAGCCTAATAGAACAGGAGGAAAGAGAAAACAGTTCCTTCCAGATCTGCCACCAAGTTTGAGATAAGAGGAAAGACGGAAAAGAGGACAGGGTGGTGAGGACAGAACGAGAGTCAGACAAGAGGAGAAGAGAAGAAAAATGGCAGACTTTATGGTGTTGCCGAGACCAGCAAAGAGCGTGCAGAATGGCGCAGGCTTCAGCGAAAAACTGGAACGTACTGGGCCTGCCGAAAAGGAAAGAGTGGCCTCAGTGCCACAGAGAGAGCAGTTGGCAAGAACGCCGGAGCCGCCCTTGCCAAATGGAAAAGGAACAAAGCCGTCTGTCCAGAGTACCAGATCATGAGGGGGGAGAGAGTCAAGATGGGCGAGAGCCGCATCTTGGCGAGTGAGAGGGGGATCAGAGGGAGAGCATGGAGTGGAAAGGGTGGACTCCACGGTGAACGAAGAAAGATTCCAAGGAGGAAAGGGAGGGCAAGCAACAAGAGCCTCCCTAGAACAAGTAGAAGGAAGCATGAACGGGTGAGTGGACGCAAAAGCTCTCCAGGACGATCTGCAGAGTCTTGGTTTCACTCCAAGTCTGGCCAAACCTAAAATAGGAAAGGAGGTTGGGGAACGAAGAGCCCGCTCATAAGATAAAAGAGTGAAACGAGTCAGAGTGACTCGTAGGGGAGGTAAAGAAGCCTCGGTGAGTAGTAGAGGGTAGGTGAGGACGAGAGGCAGCCGGTGATGGCGCGACTGGCCGCTCGGTGGAGGCGTTCCAATTTGGTGAAATTGGTAGCGCTTAGGAAAAGAATGGAAAGCGCTTAACCCTGCTGTGGTACCATGGGGTCAATATGACCCCAAGCTTATTTGATAGGCTAAATATTCCAAACTTTGAGATTATAAGCTTTCATCTCGCTTTGTATTTTCTTTGCAGGTTCTTGTCAACTGTTTCCATTCATTCAATCTTAATTTTAATGTTGCCTTTTTTGTATATTTTACATTTTATTTGTTTGAGGTCATATTGTCCCCCTGAAAGAACTACTCATATTGTTGATTGTTCTCCAAGCTAAGCGCAAATTGGTGACCCCGCAAACACCTCAGGTTGTGAAACAAATCATTTGCAGCTGTGGAATTTTACCAGAAGCACCTCTAGCTGTTCAAAACATCACCAGGTATTGTCCATCAAGGCGCAAGAGATGCAAGATTGTCCGAGATTGAAGGACAAAAAGTACAGATTCACCTGTAGTAGATGTCATTACACCACTTGCGAAGAACACAGCAAGGTGGTCTGTAACCAGTGTCACAAGTAAAATATTTATGTATTGTGCACTCCACTAGATTTTTCAAGCAATAAACACAGACTGATAACAAATTGAGTTTTTCTACTGGTGGCAAAATGTATTTTTAGTAATGGGGTCATATTGACCCCAAGGTACTGCTAACGTGATTTTTTTCATGGTACCAGAGCAGGGTTAAGAATGGAAACCATCCGGCTGAAACGTAGATGAGAAGGGACCGAAGAAAAGATTTGTACAGAAAAGAGAGGGACTCCTTAGAGGGGCCCCATGATGAAGCAGAGATACAGCGTAAGGCCTTGAGACGTGGGAAAAACTTGGCCTTCAGCAAAGATACATGTTTAGTAAAGGAAAGAGTGCGGTCGAAGGTGACCCCAAGAAAAGTTGGAGTGGGATTAAAACGGAGGCGGGAGCCGAGTAGGAGGAGGTTGGGTTGCAGGTTAGCTTGGTGGGGATCCACTGAAAAGAAGGAGACCTCACATTTTCTCGGATTGAGAGGAAGACACCAGTACTCAGACCAGCGCTCCAATCGAAACAGAGCTCCTTGTGTGGCCTCTACCACAGTGGGGACCGAGGGGGAGGAGGACCAAATGGCCAGATTGTCAGCGTAAAGAGAGCAGCTGACGGAAGAAGGCAGAGAAGCAACAAGATCATTAATGATCAAGGAGAAAAGTACAGGGCCGAGAACGGATCCTTGCGGAACACCACGACGGACTCGAAAGCAACGACTTTTGTGATTTTGAAAAACCACACAAGCGCGCCTATCAGAAAGGAAAGATTGAGTCCAACGAGCAAAGCAAGGGTGATGCCAGCCAAAATAAGCTTGTGGAAAAGGGCGGGATGCCAGACAGAGTCAAAAGCTTTAGAGAAATTGATGGTAGAGAGAATCGTCCGAGAGCCCGGCCTGGGTTTGTTAAACCCATCCGAAATGGACTGAGAAAGGTACAGAATTTGATCGAGTGTAGACCGACCAGGGCGGAAACCGGCCTGACGGGGAGAAAGAATGGAATTAGATTCCAGAAAGAAGAGTAGATGATGCGTTCAAACAGCTTTGATACGCAGGAGGTGAGAGAGATAGGCCGGAAGGAAGCAGGAGAGTCGAGCGGCTTTCCCATCTTATGCATGGGAATAATAGAAAATGTCTTCCAGATGGAAGGAAAGGAATGTGAAGACCAGGAAAGATTGAAGATGTAAAGAAGAAAATCCATGCCAGAGCGAGGAAGGTGCTTTAGCGTGGGATAGGCAACTTTGTCTGGGCCAGTGCCGGTGGACGAGGAAAGGTTGGAGGCAGCCGCAAGAAATTCCTCTGGAGAGAAAGGAGAGCAGAAGGACGAGTGAAACTCCACAGGGCACGTGGCTTGGTGGAGATCAGGGAGGTAGCCTCTGGCTCTGCTACGCAGGGCCTTTGGCAGAGAAACGGAAAAGTGAGACCTCAGGTAAGCGGCAAGGACCAAAGCCGATTCCCTGGGAGAAGAGCAGTTAGGAAAGTTAGGAGATGGAGGAAGACGAGAAAGGAGAGCCAGCGATGGAGCGAAGAAGAGAAAGCACAGATTTAGGATTAGACCTAGGTGAAAGAGAAGAACAAGTCGTCTGCCATGTCTCAGCCTTGGCCTTGGCAATGACTGACGAGGCGCGTCGAGAAGCGGTGATGTAAGCCTGGCGATCTTCATCACTTCTGTGAGCGGCAGCAAAAGCCTTGCGTCTTTCACTAACTGCTTCTTCCACCTCAGCAAACCACCAGGCTTTAGGAGGGCGTTTGATGCGGCCGAAAGGAATGGAAGATTTGGCCGCATTCAGTGCCAGAGAGGTAAAGAGAGCAGCAGCAGAGGAAAGAGAAAGAGACGAGTATTCCTCTGCAGAAGAACAGTGAGAGTCAAAGTAAGAGGCAAAGCCATCCCAGCGAGCTTTCTAAAAATTGAAGGAAGATGGACGCTCGTTGGGGCGAAAGACCGGAGAGAGAGGAATAGATAGAAAAATTGGTAGATGGTCAGAACCCAGGTCCTGAAGCACCTCCCAGGAGCAAGAAAAAGCAAGAGTAGAAGAAGCAAAGGAGATGTCAGGAGAGGAGCGACTGCCAGAGGAGCGATGGAGAAGAGTAAGTGTGTCAAGGTCATTGAGGGGGAGGAGGTCAGAAGAGATGACCCAGTCGAAAACTTCTTCCCCGCGGGGGTCGGAAGTACCTTTTGAGTCCCAGAGGGGGTGATGGCAATTGAAATCCCCAAGAATGAAGAGATTTCTGGAGGAGGGAAGAATTGAGGGAGAGAAGGAATCGGTTCTGTCATCCGTTGGGGAGGAGCAAATAGGGGGGCGTACACGTTAAGAAATGACACCGAGGAGGAGTTGTTAAGAGAGATGTTGACCCCTACATAATCAGAGTAGGGATCGAGCGAAGAAAGAGAGGAGGTGGAAAGTTCAGAAAAGGATTGCCTGACGAAAATAACAACGCCACCGCTGGCGTGCGTGGCATCAGGAGAGAGAATGCCAGACCGGGAGTGGGTGCGATCAGAACGCAGAGCAGAGAATCCAGGAATCCGAAAAGAGGAAAAAGAGTTAAGATTAGATTCCTGTATGCAGATAAGGTAGACTGGATGGGACGAAAGAAAGTGAAGTAGTTCAGTGCTCCTGGCACGGAGACCACCAGCATTCCATTGAAGAACCCTGAGAGATTCTTGGGGAGAAGAGGAGGCAGGAGGCATAGAAGAACGGCCAGGAGCAAGGGACGGTGGTGAAGGGGCAGAAGAAGGAGATATAGAATGCACAAATAGAGGATAGGAGGTTTGGAGACGAGGGTGACGCGTGAGTGCAGCATCAGTAGAGGGGGGCCAGATTGCACAGTGGAGGTATATGTGTCGGAGGAGTCCGAGGAGGGAGTCACAGTGTTACGGCAGGGGAAGCAGCTCCAAGAGTGAGAGCTGCCTAGAGCTCTGAATTTGGACATGGAAAGTTGTGAGCACCTTAGATGGACCCATTTGGAGCAGGTGCAGCATAGCACTGACTTGCCCCGCCAGGTCACATTTCCAGCGCACACAGAGCAAGGGAAGATGGGGCCAGGGTTAGGATGAACGTTACCGCTCATCAGGAGAAGAAGAAGAATGAGGAGACGAAGAAGGACAAGAGTAGGGCAGGAGAAAAGAAAAATTGAAACAGGCGATCGATTTTGCAGATGCTGTGTGCTGCCCTTCTGCGGTCGTTCAGGGGGAGCATTGCGAAAAAATGAATAGGGAGTGCCCGGGGTAACTGGGACCCTCGGGAAGGCCAACAGCCATTTTGACCCAACCCAAACGGGGTCGGGAACTGCACCACCACGTTGAGGCGGCTGTTGATTGGTGCAGATCAATGCAACTTCGCTTTACCTGATGTAATTTTTCTTTAAATACTTTAATAGTTTTATCAACGAATTTTTCATGGTTTGATTCTAGATGCCGACGAAATTTTACTTTTAAAGAGCTATGAGGTAAGACTTTCAAGCAAAACACACACTGTGGCCTTACTTCACCATTTACCTCCACTGAGGTAAATCCATGCTTTATTATATGCAAACACTTGTTTTCGTTTTGCCATGAACAAATATGCAATTATCTTGTTGGTGGTACAAAATTTTGATATAGTTTTGAAAAAATCTGTTTGTGCCATAAGCTTTTCTTGACGCTCTCATTAGTGGCGGTATCGCGTCAAAAGAGAAGAGCTAGTGTGAGTAAGTGTTTTATGTGGTTAATTTGGATGTTAGGCAATCAGGACAAGCAAATGATACCGTTGATATTGAAAAGCGCGCCAAAGAAAGATTTCGCAATAGCGAAATGCTAAAGAAAGCGCAGCAGGAGGCCAAATAAGAACGCCGCGATTATCGAAAGAGTTTGTGAGTGTAAGGAAACACCTTTTCGAAGCCAATATCTGTTCATTCGACGTAGACATCAAAAAACGGTAGACATTTGTCTTTGTCTTTTTCAAAGATAAATTTGTGGGTCCCTTGGATAGGTGAGCCCTCCACAAACTTGGAAAAAGAAGTT